>CM060962.1:98229411-99626911 GCA_030765045.1 Tenodera sinensis | reverse complement strand
TAAATAAATAAATAAATAAATAAATAAATAAATAAATAAATAAATAAATAAATAAATAAATAAATAAATAAATAAATAAATAAATAAATAAAAAAGAACACCGCGTTTCTCACGTGTCTTAGTGGCCTGAATATTAATGCCATTTAAGTAGGAGTATCAGTTTACAAGAAACCAAACATGTCTCCAATATCAGCATTACATTCACCCAATGGACTTGGCCTTTGATATCCGAATGATGATAACCTTCAGCCCCAGGAAAACCAGGAAAAGCTGAAAAACAAAGATAATCTTGAGCATCGCCATGGAAGTTGGTCGTGTTCATTGGTTAATCATTACCTCGGTATTAAACGGTGTTTTGTGATTTCCGTACTCTAGCAGGTTTTGAGAAATCTTTAGCATCAAAAATATGATACTCGGCATTGTCCTACTTTCTTCCTTTGTTTAGAATCGTGGACTTTATATATATATATATATATATATATATATATATATATATATATATATATATATATATATATAAATACGTTTAAGTCTTACTGGAGTAAAATATAATAATTTGATAGCGCAATAATTGCCTATTTTCATAGTGTGTAGCCTAAGGATATATTTTGGTTGAGTTTTAGTAAGAAAACGTTTATCAAAGTTTTCACTTACTGTGGTTATTGGCAGTATTTAGTAATATTATTTATTAATGTGGTGTTCACCTTTGTATTGCAATTAACACTTTACGCTCTGAGCCAGTGAGATATTATGACAACATGCCTGATGAAGTTTGTAATGCCGGCGTTCCTTTCCAATAAAGCAAGACAAAACAAATAATTTTATTATGTAAAGCCCCTTTATCGTTAGTTCAGTTTCTTTCTTGTTACTGGAACGTTAAGTAGACGTTTCACCGCTGGAAATGTAGTAACGCATTTAGATGGTTGCAAACTGCTTCTTTCAAAATAACACTGGAAACTAAATGTAAACTATATTTTTCTTTTCAAAGGTATTAATTTATTAATGGGTAAACCTGTATTTCACTAAGCTTTTTATTTAAAATAGAAATTTGTTGCAATTCAATTACTCCACTTAAATCATCAATTAATCTGAAATTGCTTAGCTAAATAGGAATTGGATGCACTAGAGTTGTTTGGGTTTGCCTAAAAAATACATAGAAACTGAAAAGTGTAAATTTAAGGAAATAATGTTTACATCTTAACATTTCGTTAAGAGGATAGTGGAATTTGGTAAATGTAATATTTAATATACTTGATGTTCTATACTTCGATATTGTTCTAATATGTTAAAATGTGTCTTAAATGTTAAATGAATCAATGGTTGTACCTAATTCAATGTTTATTATTACTGATAGTGCATCTATAGTGCCCATTTTGAACTTGTTGCAGTGCCTATTTGTCTACCTGTTTCACGAGTTTTAGCGCCTATTCCGCCGAGTTTTACACTTGACCTAACCAGCGGAGTAAGGGTGGCGATAAGCGAAAATTAGGCAAACTGTTCAAAAATTACAATTTGGGCACTTAAACTATTATGAAACGTGATTCTCTAGGAAAGTTTTTGTGTAAACGCTTTTGGTATCGGAGTGAAAATGAGGGACTTACGAGGCGATTTAAATATATACCCTGAGCAAAGGGCTGGTAGTGAATTTGAGGTCTTTTATGGTATTTTTTACTTCCTTTTCCAACATTTCTTGAAGCGTTTTTGCAAAATGCAGTACAAATTTGATAATCAGCTTACAAATTATAAATCTTGAGTAAAAATGTGCATTAATTAATGTAAAATGCATAAGCAGAATTTCAAATCAGTGAGCTTCTAGTTCATTTTGCTTGGTTGTAATGCTTTGGAGATTTTCAGCATTTAAAATGCTCTTTACGGCCAATTATTTTTAAATTGTTAGAGCTAAACTACAGAAATAGTTGCCCCAATACTGGCTAATTAGGAATGGCTGTAAGATCTCAAGAAACATGTTTTATCAATGTTGTGCTACCAGATTTTTATCCGTTATGCGGAACCTAGTTTTCGATTTCAGGGTTCTCATTTTCGAAGAGAACTGTTTATAAAACATAAGCGGACCCAAAAATAGCCATAATTCTAATAGCAAAAGATCCGAGATCATAGTATTTCGACTCACAAATGTTTGCACACATATCGACAATCTTTACATTCCATTTTATGTTATGTATCTGTCGGTAGATCTGCTACTCCCATTTTTAAATTTAATCCACTTTCACTATGTCCACAGTGAAATGACCAGCAAATACACAAAAGTCATTTTCCATGGTTTTGAATTCCTTAAATTGATGGTCAAAATCTACATTTAATGAGTTCAATTTAGCAACGTATTTTTCCATTATTAACTAATAGATTGGCAAGCAATTTCAAATAAGGAAAAATGGTACATTTCTCTGCGCGTTGTGTGCTTTTTCCTCGAATCTATTTTCAGTACAAATGACTTAATCTAATCGTACATTTGTACTATGTTCTGTTTCCTTCCTTGTAGGAGACAATTTAAGTTACTTAAATGCCCGGATATATCAATAAGGAAAACCAGATCACTAATTCGCAGTTGTCTTTTAGTTCCGGGATCCTCTGGTTCTGTAAAAATGTTAAAATTAACAATTGCACATAAGAATAACTAAATAAGCAATGATAAAAGGAATAATTTACTCAAATATACATACATAAACTACACCTGTTGACTCATGAAGTCCGATATTGTGTTTCTCAGATCAATAACCCGCGTAGCCTTTTACATGTCTCCGTTCAGCCACCTCATTTCTAAGACAACAAATCCTCACATTCTCCTAAATATCGAAGCAATCCTCGAAAGATTCTGTGCTTGGACGATTTTGATGTTATTCCATTTGTTTTCCAGTACATCCATCACATTTTTTATGTTTACTACTTTAGCACCAAGTGCTTTCTGGTGTATTCAGCACTGAAATATTTGTATAGCTCCATGTGTTCTATTTCTCGAACAATAATAACTTAATGAAACCCTCTCTACTCCAGTCAAGCCAGATGCCCCATCAGTTGAAAGCGACACGAGTTTATTGACATCCAAATTATGTTTTCGATTAATTGTCTCGGCACTTCAAAAAGGTATTCCTTTCATAGGGATTAAATCGGGCAAATATTTATAAGCAGGGAAGTCTTCTATCACACCTCGCATAAACACTGCCAGCTGTGCAGTGTAGTTAATGTCTGTGCTCTGATATAAAACCGGGAACAGGTCATACATTGGGAAATGTGAGTCTTCAACTCATTGTCAATTATTAATGTCTTCTCCCTATAGTTTGCCGAGACATATATTTGTTCGGTTCTAACTGTTCGGGGACCATTATTTCAGCGATTTTGGTTAAGCAATGTGTAACGCGTTCCTCATTAAGTCATCACTAAACAGTTTTAGCGATTTTGCAACTAGCGAGAATTTCTTTACCTGCGAAAAGCAGATTCGCCTATGACAGAGATATTGGACACGGCATGAAAGGTGTCACCTGCAGGGAGTCGGTATCAAATGACAAGAGAATAGCTTGGTTATTCTAGAAAAGGAGACCTTTTTATTATTAGTCGTGTTGGTTATTAGCTAACAGAAAATCAGCATCTTTTCAATTTGCCTGTATAAAGGGCGTTCGTGACTGGCAGGGCTTATCAAAATAAATGTAAACACACGGAATGTTTCATTCCCGTCTGGAGGCATATATTGTTTATAATGTCTGGAAAGGAAAAGAAACGGCGACAGATTTTAATCTGGAATGTTAACTAAAGAAATAATTTAACATGTGAAAATTACCTGTTGATAGTGTAAGCAATGTCATTATCACATAATTGCTATATAATCTAGCTTCATAAGCCCCTAGGAAAGAATTAGGGAAAGCTACTATGGAAATTTGTTAGTTATTGTGGAATCTATTGTCCAAGTATGATTCAGTGTTTCAATAGCATATACTTACTCGGATCGAAGTCATCTAAAAATACCTCAGTCTAAAGATCCAAAATGACCTTTAACCTTAAGTAGAGAATGAAATAGTGAAGTCAAGTCTGCAGAATGTTTTCTCTATAATTTGTATAATACACACACTGTGAGGCCTCCCACCCCCAAAAATGATCAATTAAGTGAAATTTTGGGATGTGTTCAATTATTTAGAAAATATTATGAAATACAAACAAATAATGTATCTCAATAGCAAAATGGTCTGGCCAAATTTATGAATATGCAACGAATATGTCCGGGACCTTTCATAGAGTAAAAGCAACAGAAAACAGCTAAATGGTTTATTGCGCCACACATATTAATTCCAAATGACGCCGTTAAAAATGCACCTTAAAACAAGATCCTTTTATACAGCTAACAAACCTTTTTGTATTTCAGCAATGGGAAATGTTGTAACTAGTTCCTTGCTCTTTAAGAAACTTTCTTCTTTCCTTACGCTCACCAAGACTGAAGCCAATAAATGCTCTAAGGCATGATTATTTAGATGTAACGAAGGTACTAACTGCAATATGTTGAAATCAAAATATACCAACGACTGTAATGAAGACAAGTTCTTAAGGAAATTAAATGGGAGAATTGGAACTTGTTTTTCACTCTTGCATTCCAAAATACTTGATGTGTTTCACATGGTATTAGACATCATTGATAATCAAATTAAAATTATATTCAATTCTATGAAGTGTTAAAGACGCAGCACTGCATACTGAAGCACAGCATATGTTGTCAATGCAATAGGTTGAATACTTAACAGATTTCCCATTTCAGTTACAGTGCTTCAAAGGCACATCAAAAATCGAGGTAAAGATAAAACGTCTGTTCCAGAATAATTGACATACCTCTTTCTAATCGAAAATGACGCTTTAGTGTCAAGTGTAGCAGGCATTTCACTCAGCGTAGTTAGCTCCCTGAGGGGCCAATTGAGGAGCTACTTGAAGGAGTGGCGGCTTCTGGTTGCGCATATACCGGCCAGGAGGGACTGGGGCGCTGACCACATCCCACTCTACAGTATGCACCCCACTTAGGACGCCTGTGGTGGGTAAAAGTGGGTAACGCAGAGACCGGGTGGGAGGCCTTGGACCTTGCGGTTAGTTTTGTATCTATACCAGCCGTTTGCACTGCTTTCATTTTATTTCTCTCCGAACTGTAACGTTGCGATCAGCTGAGCGATCCTTTTTCAAAATTCAAACATAATATTCCCGTAGCACCATGTCACAGCCCCGATTTAACGGATACAATATGTTAAATATCGAGTGTGAGAGAACACGAATAATTGTCGGGAATGAAGTAGTGGGATCGTTTGCCTCAAAGTATTCTAAGTATGGGCGACTCTGAAAGTGAAGTTATATTAAGCGTGTTTAAAAAATGGACACCTAACTTAAAGACGGAGAAGAAGCAGAACAACTTGGTGCGTACATTTAACTATGAACTTTATAGAAACACAGTTTGGCTACGCGAATCTGAAACTTCGTATACTGGCCGTAGCTACATGTTGCTCGGAAAGGATAACTCTCCTTGTAACAGTAAAGGACGGGGTTATTCGTGTACACTGTATAATTTCTATGATTCATGTTGCGTGCGTGTCTTTGCACAACTTTTGGAATAGGTACCTACGCCACAGTTTCCTACCCAAACTCCCTTTGCCGAGTATCTAGAGTTGCGCTCTACTAAAACCACGGTTAGGTAGTACATAAATGACGTAGTAAATGGTAGGATACCGGCAGTATCGGTAGCATTGGTAGGGAAGGTAACATAGTACAAAATACAACGAATTAAGAAATTTAATGAGAACTTCAAACATAATGATCACCAAAAACTGTGATGATGTGTTTGGTCACTTTGATTAAAATAAAATTGTACTTTTTGGTTGAAAATAACACAACTCGTGATCACTATCAGTGTCTTCGCTCTAAACTGTAGTCTACTTAGAGGAGCTTGCAAATGTTCTTAAAGACACTAACGTTCTATAGTTTAAGCAGGCCTTTATATATCCTGTTTCGAGAAGACTCTTAAGTCCAACGCTTCTGATTTCTGGAGGAATCACTTCAGGGTCACTAGTGTACCACTCTACTACACTACCTGTGGTGCCATCTGCAGTTAGAACGGTCGTTAAACACTACTTAAAACCAGAGAAGAATCTTGTAACAGTGCAGCATAGCAGGGCATGAAACTATTTATAGATGTATGATTAAGGCACTGTATAAAACTTATGTATTGCAATGTTTTGCCCGCATTTAATGCGTTTTATTTCTTTTTCATCAATCTATTAACTAGTCTTTATGACCTTAATAAGCATAGATCTGTTTTATACCAAGACGAACTGCAAGCACTTTAAAGATAATTGTTTTCGAAATTTCAAGCATTTGAAATTTGATTAAAAACAACACAGTTGTACGCAGACTGAGTTTACAGAGGGAAACTAATGACTACTCTGACCCTCCACACTGCGGAATTTCGCGCCTCAGAAGCTACGTCCCTTATTAGGGTCACTGTATTGTCGGAGAAGTGCGTCTACTTCTAGAATTCTCTGTTTCGTTTCGGTCCAGAAATTTTACAAGGCCTTAATCTGAGCGTGCCGTCTCTCAACTTGCGTATACGCTTCTTCTGTCTGGCTTCTTTCTTTGCATATGTACAGTAAAAGAGGCGAAAATATTGTGATTTCTTTTATACCATATTCACCAAATAAAGAAGTGTAGCGGAAATATTCCATTGGATTAGAATGCAAGTGGCGTATCTTTCACACATGTCAAATTCCAAAGAATAGAATTAAGGGGATGCGCCCCGGAAAAATCTTTAAGAAATCTAGTGTGTTACATTCATAATTTTCTCTACCCATTATCGTTTATTTTATATAGCTACTAGAAACTAATTCTACGAAATCTTACGCAACTCATTCATGTTATCCGAAATAGTTTTATTACACATTCCGTGTATGTATAGCCGAAAAAAAAAAAAAAGATTGAGCGCATTAAGAGAGCAGAATATTTGTCGTGTTGCAGCGCGGTTAACACAAGTCGATATTTCCAACATGCAGCTGAATGTATTAATGATCCTTGTTCCATATATTATCGTCTGTCGGACACACAAATAGGCATTTGTATATATACTCGCAAATACAAGTGTCAATGTTGATTCAAGACACAGCCTATTTGTGTCTCTGACACACGGTATAAATGGAACAGAGACTATCAATTAACTCGACTACACGTTGTGTACAATTATGTAAACTGCGCTGCAACACGACGTGGGACATAAATCTTCTGCTCTCCTAATGCGCTCAATTATGTTTTCCACGACTGTACAAGGGGACACAGGTAGCAGAACGGCAGTCTCTATATGCTGAGCTTGTAAATCCACATTTTCCATGACGTCGCGAGAAACAAGTTAATAGTGACAGTACTTTAAACAAATCTTATGTGTTGCATTCACGTGACTTTCTCTACCCATTCTTGACAATATATCATTACAAAAACTTAGTCTTATATTTCGAGAGAGACATTTACAGAAATAGTTTTATTACATATGGGGAAACGCACTAAGTCCATGGACGAAATGCTTTTTGATACGGAATGTTGAAGATTGTGACTGGAGGAAGAAATGGACAATTTTGTTTGTTAAAAGAATCATTGGCATTAAGCTCATTACAGAAAAAGTGACAGATGAAATTTGAAGACTCCCTTTCTCCCCCAAAATAGCACAAAGCAAAGTAGAAAACTTGTTTTATAAGTGGGATTGAAATTGTTTATCAAAATATCAACAAACACATCTTATCCCATGTTAAACTTTTTCTTTCTGTTAACGACGCTGTCAATTGGTAGGACCATATTAGCTCTGTCAGGGTGCCGGATTTCGTTCCTCAGGAGTTCATTTATGTACCAGTAAATTAACTGCCGCTTTCAAGCACGCTTAAAACACCATTCCGATAACGCTGAATCGATGTATGGAATCCATTTGTTTTCAATATCACTCTTCCCTACCGTAAAATGATTTCGAAATGCAGTGTTTGGTTTAGAAAACGCTTAGTTCACGAGACATTTTGCACCGGCTGGCCCCGTAGCTCAATCGGTAGAGGCTCTGCCTACTATGAGAGAGGTCCCAGGTTCGATTCCCGATTGGAGAATGAAACCTTTTCGCTAGCCTATATTATTCCCTATCCCTCCCAGAATCTGGAAGTTTAAACGAGAGTGTAACTCTGTGTGTGCGTGCGTGTGTGTGTGTGTGTGTGTGTGTGTGTGTGTGTGTGTGTGTGCGCGCATGTATAAAAACCCAAAGAAAAACCCACAGTCCAATGACAACTGTATGCGAGTTAACACAATTGCCGGCAGACTATATGTTCGAAAGGGAAAATGTCGCCGATTTGACCATCGCAGTTAATGGTGGGGTTTAAACGTAACAACAACAACAAACATCAGATATCGCATCCTTGGGTCTTGTTACCAATATTATGCCATGCTAAATGAATGAATGAATGAATGAATGAATGAATGAATGAATGAATGAATGAATGAATGAATGAATGAATGAATGAAAAAGCATCTGCTTACTTGAAGGCCTGAGATAGAGAGCTGTGTCAAGGAACTGCTAATAATAGCTTTGCTTAAATTTTACAGCATGGGAAAGGAAATTATTACTATTATTGTTGCAAACAATTCACTGAGAATGGGAGTGAAAACGAAGAGAAGCAAAGCAGCAAAAATGAGGTAAGTGGCTTGTGCCATGTCGTTAGTGTTTATTTTAATACTGTAATTCAAATAAATTCAGTGGAATGCCTGGATGCTGGGATGAAAGGATATATAAATGACTTTCTGTTTTGTCTAATGTTAGTTTTAAGAACTAGTGAGAAATAGTAGGTTCTCTTTTTCTTGCGTTCTCTTTCAGATACAGCGATAACCTTCAAACCTAGCCCAAGGGGGGTGGGGGAGGGGAGCTACGCCAGCCTCCGCCGGGGTGCTTCTAACTGGAAAAATGTAGGGACCCTGCCACCTACTCTGTCGTGGCAACGTTCCGGCCGCCCTTAGGATCCATTCACCTCATCCATCCTCCCGGGGGATGCCCGGTCAGGGGCATAGGCACAAAAGATCGTCTTTCGGTCTTACGGTATACCCATTATACGAAATTATACTAAATTCCTCCCGAATAAAGATTTTACAAGTTATTCCAGAAAATGCATATTACTTGTCATTAAATGTCTTAAATATATGGAATTTTCATCAAAATTGTTAAAATATTTTTGAGTAACTACTATCCATTGCTGAAGGGAAAAAATCAGAACGTGCTTATTGATAATCACCATATGCATTGATTTAACTCTCTACTGCATGAATTATCTGCTACATAAGGTACTCTTCTTCTAATTGTTGAACCAGTTTAGGTAACCCTGTCATAGGCACCTTAAAGGAAATGGTTCGAAGAAAGGCATGGTTGTTAAAGGCCAGACGAAATGGACTTGCTAGTCATTCAAAACAGAACATTCTAGGTTTAATCCCAGCGACTGCAACCAAATGTGGCTGTAGTAAAGGATGGCGAAGGCCACGTAAAATAAACAGTGCGATGGTATGTGTGGATGATGACGGGGTTACATTAGACTACAATTGCATGGATTTTGATTTTTGAAAAGCAAAAGAAATAAAAGAAACTACAATAATACGGAAATACATTGATACATTTGCGATATAAATAGCTAAGAAGGCTTTATTTTGTTGTTAAACGTCAATATAATATGAAAATAACAAAAAAAAAAAAATGTTACAGTATTCTAAAATTTGGAACATTTTTGTTGCCAAATGGCAGCACTATGCATTAGAGGATTAATTTGTTGTGACCGGTGTTGAGGCAAACAGATCTGAGGAGACGATCTTCTACAACCTCCCCTATGTCCTGGTGCCTTAAATCACAATATTCCTTTTCAAGAGCAAAGCCTCCGCCGGCTGACCTCTTGCAATGTTTTTCAACCTTGTGAAGACTGGACTGGAGGGATAAGTGCACAGATAAAATACAAGGTCAACGCAGATGAATTACTTCCTCTAAAAGAGTTATTATAGAACTGAGTTTTGCTGAAACGGTTGTCTGTGCTGTTCATAGTGTCTGCGGACTGAAAAACAAGATGACGCACCGGAAACAGCCAACACAATATGTCTTTTGTCCTGAAAAGAAATATCGATCCAACAACATCCTTGTACAACAAATACTCCAGTCCTCTCTGGAAGGACTGTTAATGTTTCCAATGAGAGTGCCCATTTACTTCACAGCAAATACCTATTCAGACAGTGAACTCAGTTGTTTTCAAAATATATTAGTGACTTTCAATATCGGAAAGTTTCACCATCTTGCAATTTTGTGCAACTCCTTATTCTAGAATAACAATATTGTTCAAATTTTATCAATTCATTCTACAGTAACTTAAATTTGCTTAATTTAAATATTAATATAAACAATACATAAAAACAATGTTATTAATTTCAGATTACATCGAATCGCACCATAAATTATTTCAGTATAAATGAAAACCGTATTTTTAAGATCAAATTAAAACTTTTTAAGATAATTGTGTTAATAGAGAAGAATAATTGTCAAATGTAATAATCTTGATTAAAATAAAGATATGTGGAAAATAATGTAAGGAAAATATCTAGAATGGGAGTGATCGAAGTACGGTTACTGATCCACCTAATTCCGGGTTTCTACCAATAAAACCTTCTTTCAGAGAGTATTATACACACGCATTATGCCAATAAAATTAAAATTAGTTCCTCTTTTTAAACGATTGTTGGTGGCATATTTAATATTTTAGAGAAATATTTCACAATTTTCAGACTAAACGCTCAGCTTTTACTCTTCATCATATGCATAATCGACAACACTTTTAAATGTTAGCTTCTTTGCATTATTTTCGGAAAAATATTTATATTCTTTAGTCATATGCATAATATAATTTATTTCATGTTGAAGGTTACTTACTATGGAAGAAGCTTAATTCTTGACTTATGTATCTAATTTTGTGGGGAAAAACTGTTTTATTTCTGATATTAATCTTAAATAAAATATTTTAAATAGAAACTGAAAGGATTGCAATCTTCTTGATGGTGATGAATTGGTAACAGAAGAGGTACACAACAAGAAGTACGCATACTTTTCAGTGAAATCCATCCAATTATCTGCTCATTTCACAGAGAACCGTATTTCTTTCCCAAAAGTATCATTTCATTGCATATATCAGCAGTGTCCACCGCCTGTGTTATGGCAGTAAGTACGGGCGCTCGACTAAAAAAGAAAACAAGAACAGGCACCCGTGAGTTGGATAGCAACATAATTCAAAGAAAAGACACAAGTACGAGATAATGATAGATCGGAATCATCTTAGAAGTGACATTCAATATGACCTATCATTTAAAAATAATTATTTCATTTTACTTATTTTGTTAATATGTGTTACTTCTGAAAAACCCTTCATTTAATACTCATAACGACACCTTTTAAAACAGAAGAGATCTGTATATAATGTAGTAATCCTTAAATAAGTATACACATTTATAAGCGCAAATTAAACTCAGCCTTCTAAGTATTGCAGATACAAATGTTAAACAAAACTATACATACATTGAACTGCTGTTTACATGGCATTAAACTATTTCATATTGTTCTACGCAAACAGCTTTATAAATTATTTTAATGCGGACTTGATGTTTTAGATTCAAACACTTGGTGGTGCACCCCGACCGTGGAAATGACTTTTTCAACCAAGATTCTAGACAAGACCTGTGTAAAAGAACAATTATCACACCCAGATTAATTCTAATATAGAAACTCAGAATAATTAAATATACTTGGAACATAACAAGTCACATTTAGGGTAGGACATTGGAGCAATTCAGTCACCTTGAAGGTTCATCGAGATATGCAAGTATATGTATAAGATGAGGGAACTTTGAGTGTTCAGGTATCTCGTCACGGTAGCCCAGAGCATTTCAGTCCTCGCATTGAATTTTTAAAATCTAATGTACCTTTCGAACTTGAGTATTTCATTCAACTTTATTCAGAAAGAAAGAGTTTACAAATTGATTTTGCAGCTCTACTGAATGATGCCATTACTTGCAGGAGTGTCTTTTAACCGAGCGGGATGGCTCAGGCGGTAACGTCTCTGGCCCACATTCAGGAGGTCGCGGGTTTGGTCCCCGTGGCTGCGCACTCAACACAGGTTTATTCCGTGGTTTCCCCATGTCACTTAGGCGAATGCTGGGGTGCATTAATCTCTTCTCCACGGATTCCTTTCCCTTCCATTCTCGTTTCCCTCCATTGCCATCTTTCAGGTTTGGTTGGTGGCGCGGTACTTTCCGGCGAATGCGGACAGATGGCATAGTTACTTCGCTCTGGAAACCCTTCCCTGGCCCTCCTGGAATTTGCTGTCCGGGTCGCAAGAGTCGTGTCGTCGACCTGGGTTGAGGATACACTTCGGTTGTGCACCAGCTGTCAATATCTGTAACTCTTAGGGACTTCTCTGCGTCTCTGGGCTTCGCTGGCTCCGCTCTCTGAGAAGTCTACAGTCTCACTTCGCCTTATCCCTTCCCCCTCGGGGGTGGTAACCCGCAAAAGATCCATATCGGGGTCGCGATGGGTCGAGGTATCCCCCTTCTGTTACAACACACACACACACACACACACACACACACACACACACACACACACACACACACACACACACACACACGTACATACATACTGTCTTTTATCTGGTGAGATGGAGTGGGGCTAGAATAAACACCTTATCTGGACATTAGAGAAGTATGTAGGAAACAGTATACTCTAGTCTAAGGGATTGTGTAGACAATACGGATGAGAGTTTTTGAATAAATAAGCTATTAAAAGTATACAGTGTAGGTTGTTTCATTTACTCTCCAAGCCTGGTTTTCATCTACAAAAACCAAATTAATGGTTATAATCTAACAATAGATGTTGCTTCCATATTTTGATACTCGTGCATGAGAAACACAGCGATCTCATGAGAGATAACTGGGAGTTTTTTTTTTTTTTTTTTTTTTTTTTCTTCCCCTCTTCTAGAGGCAAGAAAAACGTAGTGCATAAGAGGCCATTCAGGTAATCATGACACCGCAGCTTCTCCTTCCCTGACGTCAAACCTACCCCTCCCACTGTCTCTTTAGCGGTAGCCAGCACGCGCGTGGGTTCATTAGTGAGGGATTGGCTATCGCACATGAAAATTGTAAAATAATCCACTAAAGCGTTCCTTCCAAATAGAATAGAGGGAAAGGTTCTGTTCTGCAGAAAAAGAAAATCTGAAATGCTTTATTTGGTCGAAATGTGTTGTTGGTACGTCCAGAAGCAACATACAACGGTATTATAATTTGTGTCACAAAGGCCACTCCAAACTTACAGGTAAGTTACAAACTATTGACACTAGAAATCATAGAGGAACATTTAAACGTGAACTGCACATTAATACTTAGTTTATTATCTCAGTTTTAGGATAACAATGAAACAAATAACTGGAATATTTAAAGTATAGAAAGAAAAGACCGCAGCATTATAGAGCGGCCTACTCAGACTGTAAAATAAAAACAAACTCTCATTAACTATGTTATTTTCTAAGTTTAACGTTCTTTAACCTGGTGGATTGTATCGGATGATGAATGAAATGAGTTAAATGATGCTCAAATGTGCTCGGGTTGCATAGAGTTTAATGTTTTTGAGGTTCGTGAGGTCGCCGGTTCGATCCCCGTGGCCGACCTTCCTGACCCATGGGTTTTTTCGGAGGTTTCCCCGGGTCGCCAGGTGAATACTGGGACGGATTTCCATATCCTCCAAATTTCCTGTCCCTCCATTTCGTTACATTAATCATTTCGACTTACCCTTCAATCCGTTAGGTTTCTTTCAGGGCTAGAAGCATCAGCGAGCGTTGCAGCAGCACGGCTGGGGGAACAAAAGCGTTCTGGAAATCTCGTCCTTCGGATTGGAAGGTGAGCCTACTAGTTTCCGGACCCTCCATTGGGTGGTACAAGCCCGAGGGGGGAGAGCAGTCGGCTTCCGAGTCTCGCGCCCCCTTGGAAGTACGAACCCGAAGGAGTGGGAGAGGAACCGGGCTGAGCCAGCCTCCGCCTGGGAGCTTCTAACTGGGAAAATGTAGGGACCTTGCCCTCTGTCCTGTCGTGGTGACGATCCGGCCGCCCTTCGGATCCATTCGCCTCATCCATCCTCCCAGGGGTGCCCCTTCAGGGTCATAGGCACAAAATATCACCTTTTGGTCGAGGTGCTAAGTACCCCTCCGCAAGTTGTCGTTGGGTCATTGTATTCTAAGAATCAGAGAAAATTCCGGAAATAAACTTATCGGACAACTCAGCCTAACGAGATTCGAAGTCGGCACCTCTTGAATGTAAGGTATATAGGCTACCCCCACAACACTGCGGTATGAGTTATATTATTGCTGCAATAATGCCCTCAGAACAGAACGTATAAACAGATTGTCTCGGCAAATTAGGGGGAGGGGGGGGGGAATTAAAAGACATTTTCACATCAGCTGATAATGAGTTAAAACCTTACATTTCCGAATGTGTGGCCCATTCCTTGGCTATACGAGAGCGCAGACATTAACCACACTGCACATTTGGCAGTGTTTATGCGAGTTGTGAAAAAGACCTCACAGTTCGTTAATGCTTGCTCCATTTAATTTCTATGAAAGAACAAACGATAGATAAAAAATGTTTGAAGTGCTGATAGTTTGGATCTCAATCAACTCTTATCACTCGTACTTTACGTGCAATTATTGATGTTGGTACTTTTATAGGACCAGCAAATCCCGAAACCAAACGGCAAATTGTGAATTAGTGATCTCGTTCTCCTTAAGGAAAAATCCGAACATTTAAATGACCTGAACTGTATCCTACAACGAAAGAAACAAGACGACATACAAATGTACGATAAGATTAAGTCGTTGATACTGACAACAGATTTATGGAAAGAACATCTAATGCGCAGAGAACTACCATATAATTTTCCCTGTTTAATCTCACTTACCAATCTTTCAGCTAATTGTTTGCAAACAGTATCTACTAAAATAAACACATTTAAAGTTAATTTCGGCCATCAATTTAAGCACTTCAAAACCATGGAAAGTGGCTTTTTATTATTTGCCGACTTACACTGTGGACTCGGATTAAATTTAAAAATGAAAGTTGCAGATCTACAGACAGATACATACGTGTATTATAAAATGAAATGTAAAGACTTGTATGGTGGCGAGATATGTTCAAATATTTGCGAGTTGAAATACTTTGGTCTCAAGTCATTTAGAACTGTGACTATGTCCGGGTCCACTTATATTTGTGAAAATTTCATTTTGCAAATGAAAACTCTGAAATCGAAAACAAGGCTCCGCATAACGGATAAAAAGCTGTAGCACAACTAAAGGTGGCTACTACTGAAACAGCTCCAGCTTTTAAACTTGAAGCGTAGGTTATTATTTACATTATTGCTTGTTTTCACTAGTTTATAAACAGCGATAAAACATTTCTTGAGATCCTACAGAGCCATTGCTAACACAGCCGCTGCACCTTGGACCGGACGAACTCTGTCCTAGTTCAACTAACCCAGCCCTCTGCGTTGCAGGTAGTATCGTAGAGTTTGGCCTCCCATGGTAGCGTAACAGAAACGGAGAGAATAGAATCTTTCCAACCGTAGGTAGGTCCAATTTGAAACTTTGCAGAAACGCACGATCATTCGAGTACTCCAATTTATAGTTCCAAAAGTAATACTCTGATCGTAGAGAATACGTTGCGTTACTATTCAAGCCTAACAGGTACGAGAGGGAGACAAATAAAAACCTTAAAACTGTAATCAAAATTCAAATCTTCGCGCCATTGTTCAGTAAGTGGTTAGCACTATTACCAATGTTTTAAGTAATGCCTAAGATGGCAGCTGCGGACAAGCAAAACCCTGTCACAATACTAATTTAAAATGGCTGTCCCGATTGCGACATGCATAAATAAAGAACAGCGTTTGCATACATTTTCTGACAAGTGAAGGTACAAAATCCACTGAAGTTCTTCGGCGAATAAACGTTAAATGTGGTGATGCATATTTGTTACTGTAGCAAGTGCACGAGTGGAGTAGAGGGATCAGAAACGGTGTGACTTCTGTGGCCAGGCTCACCGTATGACACCGGAGTCTTTTACAGTAGTTGGAGCTACTGTGATGAAAATCTCCGCGTGACGGTGGTTCAAATAGCACAAATCTGAACATAGGTCAAACTCAACGCATCACGTTATTTATGACGTGTTTAACTTTGGCAAAGTGCCTGCAAGGTGGGTGCCATGGCAGCTAAATACCAGAACTTATATAAGATTTCGGCATTTGGAACACATTTTGTATCTTACGTTTTTATCTCTGGCCATTTTCTACGGAGATATTTTAGTTTTGCCAAAAAAAAAAAAAAAAAAAAAAAATAAAAAATAAAAAAAAATAATTAAAATAAATAAATAAATAAATAAACAGGTAAACAGGTAAACAGGTAAACAAACAAACAAACAAACAAACAAACAAATAAATAAATAAATAAATAAATAAATAAATAAATAAATAAATAAATAAATAAATAAATAAATAAATAAATAAATAAATAAATAAATAAATAAATAAATAAATAAATAAATAAATAAATAAATAAATAAATAAATAAATAAATAAATAAATAAATAAATAAATAAATAAATAAATAAATAAATAAATAAATAAATAAATAAATAAAATAAAAATAAAAAAGCTGGCTACACTTCAGATTTAGTAGGTGTCACTTTCACTGGGTCAGTACATAAACAAATACCGTAGCGGTACGTCTTGTGAAAATAAATGAATACCCTGATGTGTCCTTCCGTGTTTACTGTGCGAGTGTAGGCCAATCAGAATCGTTACCTCCCAAAACATTACACCACCCTGCAAGTGACCGACCTTTTTACATCCAGAAACTGGTTCAATTCCCTGACCAACCTCAATGCAACGTTGTCGAGTTACTTCACGTCTGAAAAAGCTGCGCGGAATATTCCTTTAATTCGTTTAACTGATTAATTATTTGGAAACCCTGCGTGATGTCCCATAATTACTACCGAAGCTATGTCAGAAATAAGTTTACGCATCTTACAAGTAATAAATTATTATCTTCGTACATTCCCGTGGAATTACGCATCCAATTTCGAACAAAAACTATTTATTTTTTTCGAAATCGGATGATTAAAGAACAAAATGCCATTAGACACTTTTTGTTTGTAATGCTTCTGTGAAACACATATTAGAAGGAAGGTAAAAAGTTCCCTTCCACCCGCGAGAACTCAGAAACATCGGTTTGCTAACTCTCAATAGAAAGCAATGCCTACCAGGAATGTCCCGGCTACACCTGTGAAACCCAACTACCCGAAACGCCCTTTTAATCATTAGCACCAATGTAAGCTGATCCGTGGCGGTTACTACTACAATAATGAACTTAAATTTCCAGAAGCAGACATCAGCAAAGCTGTGTGCATACCCTGGTATTGCTATGCAATAACTGCAGTCACCCGAAAAAGCTAAGCTATTATCACTAGTTCCATAAAGCTGTCCATGCACAACGGGGAATCATTAACTACACACCTTTGTCACTCTCTCTCTCTCTCTGTCTGTCTCTCTCTTAATTACACAAATACATCATTTAGCAGTAACGCTTTGCAGATATAGTGAACATACTGAAAATTTAGCCCAGGACAGAACTCAAAGTTTGGCCTGTAAGACTTCTCATATTAAGAAGGTGAAAAATATAGCAAACAGAAAATCTCAGCGCAACAGCCTTTATCGGGCCAAGACCTACCGCTCGGCCGCTGGTGCACCACCTCTGCTCAGTACAGGCGTCATGAATGGGATGCAGTACTAGAGTGTAGAACGTGATCAGCGCCCCAGGCCCTCCGAGCCGGTTATGTGGTCTTCGCGATCACGGGCCGCTACTTTTCAATCAAGCAGCTCCTGAATTGGCCCCTCAAGGACCTAATCGGGCTGAGTGCACCCCTGACTAGATCTCCCAGGGGCAGAAAGTCCCCCGCCAGTACCGAGAATCGAACCCTGGTCTCCCGCCTAGTAAGCAGCAGCGCTACCATCGCGCTAAGGAGACGAACCATAGCAAATAGAAGATACAGAAAATAATACAATAAAGGAAAGAGCACTCAGTAGAAAGCGAAAATGTCAGTGGACACACAAATCAGTGAGTGCCTGAGACAGAACTGGAATCACTGAGAAGTAAATCTTGTGGTGGTGAATGTGAATGTTGCTAGCGGTACCCTAAATAGGAGCTGAATAGATGACAAGGGTCTTAGAAGAGATGTATGTAACAATAGAAAAAAATGAAGAACCAAAGGTGACCACCGCTGAAACGCTGAAGAAAGTTGTGTTAGTCTAGATGAAGTCAAGTTGACCATGCGCTGTGCATGAGAATTCTAAGTGAGTCTGACGTCAAGCAGTATACCAAGGTACTTCATGATGTTTGTAGTGGTAACCAGGATAGGAGTTTGTTGAGTGAAATGAGAGGGAAGAGAGCCCCGTAAGAACGGAGGGACAAGATTTTGGCCTCTGTATTTTAGGTGTTCAGGGAAATATGCCAAGTGGTGAGCCAAGGAGATGGCAGATCAACGAAAAACTAAGTCTTGATTGCTGTAGCAGATCAAAATGGGAGTAATTGAATTCGATATTGTCAGCGTGCATAACTGTACAAGTGGGAAGTCAAGCATGTGTACATTAAAAAGAAGAGCTGCAAAGATGAACCCTTGGGAGGCACCCGCGATAACGGGACGCTGGGAAGATCGAATGCCACCAATTCGAAGGAAAGTCTGTTAATGAGGAAACTGCAAATGGTTTGGAACAGATAATAGGGAAGGGCAATGCGAAAGAGTTTAAGAAGTAACCCACTATCCCATACTTTATCGAAGGCTTGGGCAATGTCCAAAAATACTGTTGCTGTGTACTGATGACGCTCAAACCCTTGAAGAATGAACTGCGTGAACCGTAATAATCGGTATGTTGTAGAGTGCCTGGGTCGAAACGCACATTGGTGTGGAGATCAAAGTCTGATATACGTATGTAGAAAAACGTCGATGTATAACTTCCTCCAAAAGCTTAGGCAAAGTGGGTGCTAAACCTATGGACGGTAGCTTGAAGTGAGGTTCTTAGAGTTGTGGGTTTTGTGGAATACGATTTCAACCAGCTTCCATTTCTAAGAAAAATAACTAAGTCAAAGAGCAGCATTGAATGTGGCAGAGAAACAAGCTAATACCTTTTTGACGTGCTGTTTGAGTGCACAATTGGGAATGAGATCGTGTTCAGGGGATTTCTTATTGGGAAAGACCCGAATAACATGAACCAATTTGCGTGGCCTGATGAATCCAAGCCTGACGGAGACGACGGGCTTCCCAGGTTGACCTTCAGCTCGTGGAGAATAAACGTGGTAGAGTGTGGACCAGACCTGGCGTTTGGGGTGAAGGTGCGCTGAAAGTGGGACACTAAGGTATCACACTTAGATGTCGTATGGGCGATCAATCATCTGATCGTTAACTTGTAAGGCTGGAACAAAGTAGTTTCACGTAAAAACGTCTGTTTTCTATTGACGAAGCGAAAGAAAACAACGGAAAGTTTGTGTGACTCCAAGAAAAGCTGACTAACCACTTATCATGTATTCGCGTGCTTCTCATGCAACAAATATGTTAATAGCTATTTTTGTTACTTGAATTACTACTATCATTGATTTGATTTTTATAAGAGACATCTACAGTCCAACGTACACGAGTCCTGAACCGATTGGTTTACACAAAAAGCACAGTTTAACATTCGTGTGATAACATAATATCTTATATAGCTCGACCAAAGAGTCTAACGTAAAAGTACATGTGGTATTACATTTTGAGTCTTGCGTTCGTTTTGGTATCAAGCAGACATTTCGGGAAATAATCCTTAAAGTCCTACATTTTAGCGGCTATTCTTAAATTTCAAACGAATTCAAACAAATTTCACTGATGAATATTTGCTTAGCATTTGTCAACACCTTCGATTGTTCAATTGCACATACATAAATAAAACCAATATTACCAATTTAACGTCGTTCCATCACATTTTGCAAGCCTACCAGTATGAGTGGAGTTTTATAGATAGGTCGTGCCATAGGTAGAGATGGCGGTTTTTAGCATTTTGAAAACAGAAATTTGGTATATTTAGGATTTTGCAGCATTTATGGATTTGCAATTGAGCATTTAGTAGCATTTTAAACAGAAACTTATAATTTGAGTTAATTGATAAATAGGAAATGTCTGTTACAATAACAATAATGTGACATTAAAATCACATTATAAAAGAGTGAGAAAACAATGCATAAAATAACTTTTGAATTTATAATTCAATGATAATTCAATTGATAGTCAGTGAAAAGTCAGAATAATAAAAATAAAATAAACACAATTAACTTAATACAACCAAGTGGCACTGTTGAATGAAATAATAGAACATACCCCAACATTTTGTTCCAATTCTTGTTCTCCTGTCAGATATAATTAAATCAGGTTTACGGAAACATCGTTCAGCATCTATGCCGTTAGTAGGACCCGAATACACTGCAGAACTACTTGGGTAATCTCTTGGTTTCTGAGCTTAACAGTCATTAGAATTTTCGGACAGTCCGCATAATTTGTGACTTGTTGGAAATGAAGATATTCATATCCCTAACAAAACCATTCATTTTAACAAACCGAAAAATAGCTTCTTTATTTTTAATTTCACTTAACCGAGCGAGGTGGCGCAGCCGTTACCATGTGTGACTTGCATCCGGGAGGTCATAGGTTCAATCCCCGCGATTGGCTTTACTCAACCATGTTTTTTTTTTTTTTTTTTTTTTTTTTTTTTTTTTTTTTTTTTTTTTTTTTCCCGGGGGTGGGTGTTTCTCCGCTTCGCTAGGGGAATGTTGGGAAGAATTCCCCTGCTAGTGTTTCTTGTCCCTCCCTTCACCACACTTCTCATTTCACTTCATCTTACACCCGTTTGGTTCTTTCAGAGTTGCTACGTATCAGCAAGTATCTATGGGGAAAAAGGATGTGTTCTATATACCTACTTCGCATCTGGTTCTCGAGCCTCTCGGGGGGATGTGAAAGCCTGCAGGAGGGGGAGGGTGCTGGTTGTACAGTCGGCTACAGATGTTTTTCGAGTCACGTGTTTCTAGCCGCGCTGGGAAGGCAAGGTAGCTTATCGGTAGGCTATGCCAGGTGGTCTCAAAGGTCGACTTGCCAGCTCGTACCTGTCTACAAGGGTGAGGGACGTAATGCGCTTGTAAGTCCAAAGAAAATATCATTCCAACATTTCTCTTACAGCTGGTCGTAAGAAAGTAACTTCAGTGTAAAGAAAACAACATTAACGTTATAAATCCAGAACGATGGAAGCTGAATATTCGGCATTAGAGGCGTCATAACAATCCATAACGAAATTAAATTCAAAACGTTCAAATGATTTTAATACACCAGGTTTTTTATTTATGGTAACCCATCTGTGAAATTTGAAAAATTGCCATTTTTCGTCCAATTCTTCTAAAATTTTGGGGATAGGCTTGTTGCTCAGAGTTAAAACAATATTATGAGTTTGAACTTTATATCTTGAATAGTTTTTTTAAATATATTTTTTAAATTTTTGTAAGCTTATGTGAAAAATGCTCTTCGGTGCATACTTTTCAACAAAGAACATTCCAACTTCTACAGCTAATCAATGACATATAGTGCTACAACATTTGGCTGGTGTTTTTTTAATAATTTATTTTGTTTGGGAGAAAAAAATTTTGAAAATTGCATAATCCAATTTCTGAGAATTTTACCAATTTTACAAATTCCTTTTTTGAATAAAAACTTTTGTATTAAGGTACAGCAAAAATTTAGAGCCATGTTTTCATTCTTATACTTTGAACAATGTGTGTACCAAGTTTCAAGAACGTATCTGCAAAACTATGCACCAAAGAGCATTTTGTACATAATCATGTGTCAGGAAATCATAAGCGGAGAAAAATGGAGTTAAAGTTTAGCAACTGTGTAATACAAATGTACTTGATTAAAACTGGCCTGCACCATATGTGGGACCCTCAGAGGTCCTTTTAGCTGTTTTTTCAAACTTCAGTCGCTTCTTAGCACTTCTGTAGCCCCTTTTTGAATGCCTAGCACTATCCTTCAGACGACACTTATCCCTAATTTTACTTAATTTCTCCCCAATTTCATTGAAATTTCTACCCTGAACCTCATACTTTACATGCTTAAATCCCTCGGTGAAGTCATTTAAAGGGCGCACATGAGTAAACAAAAGCATGAAAATGAAAGCCAAAGGTTTAAACTTATTTATGGTATAAAAAGCCAAAAAATGAAAATTTGATGTGCAATTTCACAACGAAGTTTAAAACATTGAATGGCTGTTTGTCGGAAATAGCAGGAAAACAGAACTTCAAAGGAAAATGAAAATTTAGCGTAACACAAGCAATACAACTACTACAAATCGCAAAATGTCATGTTTCAAACAACTGTGAGGCATCAACCACGATAAGTTACGACGTAGCTTCTCCCCCTCAACTATCTTGCCTATAACTCTTTAAATCTGAACCGGTTGATCTATGTTGTGTATTATTATCATCATCATCATCACCATCATCATAATCATTATTATTATCATTATTATCATTATAATTATTATTATTATTATTATTATTATTATTATTATTATTATTATTATTATTATTATTATTATTATTATTATTATTATTATTATTATTACTAACAAGAAAAACATGATATGCATAATCTTTGTTTAAGAAATTTCTTAACGCCATTAATACTTCCACAAAAAAATATTACTTGTTTAAATATGTGCAGAAAGGAATGTGGTGATTCTTTTTTTTTTTTTTTAAATAAAATGTATTATTTATCTACTTATTTGCCCCCGCTGACTACACATCAGAGGAGCACACAAAAAGGTAAATAATCTGGTGGAACCGTCGCTGGACCAGGCGGACCAGGCGCAAGTAGTTCATAAGAAAATCCATCGTCTCTTTCCCCTACATATTTCACTGCAGCATTTCTTTTAGCTAGCAACTTTCAAAGCCTTTAGCCTCGGTTGGAACATGTTCAGCAGCAACCTCATTCGGATAGTTTCTATCTTAATTACAGTTAATGTTGTACAAATTTCATTCAACTTTGGAAGGTTTTGGCAAGTTTGTTCAAATTCTTGTGTATATAACTTCAACTCAGGAAGTGCAGTGGTTCAACTACAACTTTCCTTAATTTTTTTATCAGTTTCTATCAAATTTAAAATACGAGCAAAGTACCTTGATACTTTGCGAATAAGGACAGACTTCTCGTAGGTACAGATGGGCATAGTGACGCTGAAAGGGGCTCCACAAAAGCGTACGCACCAAAAAAGGGAGGAAAAAAAACAAAAAAACAATGAGCCTAAAATTAATACTGTGCTTTATTTAGAAGGATGTTGCAACAACAGAAGAGAAATATGCAAATGTCAGTTTTAGCTTGTTTCTTGTGGAATAGTTCATATGCAGTAGACAATCGAGTAACAAAATCAGTTCGTTCTGTTCAGTATGTTCTACGACGATGAATAGGGAGTGCATCAAGTATTTGCTATGAATGTTTAAAATCTATGATATTGGAATAGTTCTACTTTAGGAAGCATGTTCATCAGACCTGATTAATTCTACCAACTTTTACAATCTGCCTTTTTTAACACACTGTATCAGATAAAGGCTTTTTGGAGGAGGCAAGAGCTAAAATCGATGTTATTGGAGACAAGAATATTTCAGTACTTTTAAAGAGTCGAGTTCGTTGAGAATTTATCGAGCGGTAAAACGAGTAAGGGGTAGGGAGAAGTAGAGTGAGCTTTGTGATAAACTGGGTCAAGAAGAATTTGGTTTTGCCAGGACAGGAGTGGGTAACTATGGGGATTAAGATGTGCCAGGACGATGGTTACTGTCCAGAGAGTAAGTGTTGAACTGGATTTCTTTCAAATATCATAAAACCAGCTAACTAAAACTGGAGACAATTATACATGAATAGAACTTAACCTGCAAATGCTTTTCTTCTAAAAATATTAATGCAAACCTGATGATTCAGGGAAAAAATATTTTTGACATTAAATACGTTTTTCATGTTTTGAAATTTGAAGACGAATGGCTCTTCACCAAGTGTCTTGAGTATTTTGAAATTTGTTTCATTTCTTCACATTTTCGTAAAATAAACTTCATAATTTGGCATTGTTCATGGCCCTAATTATCACTGGTCGACAAGATTTTTTTCACAAGAAATCTGAATAGTGAATCTAGTGCATTTTTTCATCCTGAATTCAGATATGTAGTCAGAATTTTCCCATCAGGCATAGTTTTTCTGTGAAAGCTACTTTTCAAAATATGATTTTGGCGTTTTCTTTGACCTGTCGTAGGGACCTTTACCTCATATGTAGCTATTTTACTCAAGCCGTATTTATTGAAATTATTTGTAATATCACGCTGAAGCACCACAAAACAAGACTGTGCAGGTTCATTCATGTTTAGACATGCTCAGAC
Organism: Tenodera sinensis; assembly: GCA_030765045.1. Classification (NCBI taxonomy): domain Eukaryota; kingdom Metazoa; phylum Arthropoda; class Insecta; order Mantodea; family Mantidae; genus Tenodera; species Tenodera sinensis. Next base: position 99,602,321 of record CM060962.1, on the reverse strand, counting down.
CTGTCTGGCATTGTGATGTGTCAGTATTGAGCTGACTGTGACATTGTTCACTAGTGAAATATTTCCTTCCTTCTGTTTAGAAGTGTATTGTGTATGTTGTGCATGTTGTATTTCAGTGCTTAATGTTTTCATCATGCCAAGAAGGTGTGTAAATCATGCAGATAATTTCTGCTATATTTGTGGTGAGCTGACCTTCAAGTCTCAGAGGCGAAATATGACCCCACTTGTAAAGAAGTGTTATCATCTTTACTTTGGCTGTCAAGTTGGTGATTTTGATAAGAGCTGGGCCCCAAATACATGCTGTGTTTCGTGTGTTAGACTGCTGACTGGGTGGAAAAATGGTACACATCATATGCCATTTGCAATTCCCATGATTTGGAGGGAACCGAAGGATCATTCAACTGACTGTTATTTTTGTTTGACAAATATTAAAGGAATCACATCTAAAACAAAATATACAGTTAAGTATCCGAATTTGCAATCTGCATTGAGACCTGTCTTACACAGTGAAGAGTTCCCCGTACCAGTATATGTAGATACAACCTTAAGTGATAACTATGATTCTGACCTAACTGAAACTCAAAATGATTCAGATGAAAATAAAAATGATCTTACATATGAAGCCAGTAGCTGTTCATCAGAACCATACTTTCCCAATCAGCAAGACCTTAATGACCTGATTCGGGATTTAAATCTGTCTAAACTGCAAGCTGAAGTTTTAACTTCCAGACTCAAAGGGTGGAATTTACTCCAAAAAGATGTAAGAATAAGTAGTTATCGTAGCCGCCATAGTGTTTTCAAAGAATACTTCTCTGAAGAATATGGTGTTGTGTTTTGTAATAATATTTGTTCACTTATGGAAACTCTTGGGCATCAACACCGACCAGATGAGTGGCGATTGTTCATAGACTCCTCTAAAGTAAGTTTGAAGGCTGTGCTGCTACATATTGGCAATGAACTTCCATCAATACCAGTAGCGCATGCCGCTATGAAAGAGACATATCAAAATATGAAACTAGTTTTAGAGAAAATACAATATGGAAAATATGAATGGAATATCTGTGGTGATTTAAAGGTCATTGCTTTATTGCTTGGTTTGCAACTTGGGTTCACCAAATTTTGCTGTTTTTTGTGCGAGTGGGACAGCAGAGATAAGAAGTCTCACTACGTTAGAAAGTCATAGCCAAAACGTGAACCTCTTCTCCCTGGCCAGAAAAATGTGGCATGTGTCCCTTTAGTGAATCCTGAAAAAATATTTTTACCTCCATTGCATATTAAGTTAGGAGTTATGAAAAATTTCGTCAAAGCTATGGATAAACTTTCTGATGGATTTTTGTACTTGAAATCGAAATTCCCCAAAGTCAGTGATGCTAAATTGAAAGAAGGAGTTTTTATAGGACCACAAATCCGATCATTAATGGCTGATGAACATTTCGAGGGACTGTTAAATCCACTGGAGAGAGCAGCCTGGCAGTCTTTCAAAAGTTTATGTTGCAATTTTCTTGGAAACCATAAAGCAGAAAACTATCGTGACATAGTGGCTGATCTTCTGCATTCTTATAAAGCTATGGGATGCAACATGTCTTTAAAAATTCACTTCTTGGACTCTCACTTGGACTTCTTCCCCGAAAACCTTGGAGCTGTCATCGATGAACACGGTGAGCGTTTTCATCAGCAAATTTCTACGATAGAGAAGAGGCACCAAGTCAAGTGGAGTTCCAATATGCTGGCTGACTACTGTTGGACTAAAATGAGAGACGTTCCAGATGCAAAATATACCCGAAAATCACTATCTACCACTTTCTAGGTAAGTCAGAATCAGTAGTTATAATTTTGAGTTAGATAGCTAGTTACGGATTTTTTAGAATATTATAAAAGTTCAAATGAATATCGCACAAAACTCCTGCCCGATGCGGACAAACTGTAATTATATTTGAATTCAGCACAAAAAATACTTTTATAATCTGTTATTTTAATTCTTGTGAAAGAGAAAAAGTTAATTTTTGTAGACCAGTGTTATGATATAGTGGCATCGCAATTTTAATTAGCCAACCTTTAGAGTTGAGGATATAAGGCAGGGCTGGGCAACTGGTGCTCACTGTGTGCGCTGTTAACTGTATGCTTAGCAGGTAAGAAAATGAAGGTCACTCAAGGTATCTCGCGGGTCGCCCAGGCCTCATATATGTGGGGTATCCAGAATCGTTTACCTACTATACATACCACTTTGTAAATGCTGTTTGTCTGATTCAGTTTATATTTTACTAGCAGACTCTGGAGATAATATGTAGCTCTGTCGTCCCATTATCTTATGAGATCTCCCTTTTTGTTTCCCCATTCCTTTCTTTCTGTGAATCCCTCTTCGTATGTTGCCTGTCAAAAGCTATTATTCTAAATGTTAGTTCATGGTTTGTTTCACTGATATAATACAAACTTTTCCACAGCTTTAATTTTTTAGTTTATTCAACGCTAATGCGTGATCTTCATACGTTTAGTGCACTTGAGCCAAACTAAACGTATTAGAAAATGAATTAACTATTAGGCGAAAGTGCAAATGAGTACGGGAATCTAACAGAGGTAAGACCAGAATTAGAGTTGTAAAACTACCGTATGCTACCATAGACTATCAAAAGATATACTGGACGAAGCGGCGTCAGGGCGGGTTTTCTGCGGGTGTTCCGGTTTCCCCCGCCATCTCATTCCACCGGTGCTCCATCTTCATTCCATGTATCATCAGTGTCACCGCCTGCGGTGCCGTAGTAGTAAAAGCGGGCGTTAAACACTACAACAACAACAACAACAAAAAGATATACTACGGTGGTTTTCCTAGTAGAATTGGTGAGTTAAGAACCTAACGCATTACCTGTACGTTAGGTGTGTTGCATACCTATCGGGCGTCATCTCATATCGACCGCATCGTTTACATTTTTCAACGTGTTTTACTAGATTCCTCTAGAAACGGGGAAGCGTTGAACTTTGAACCTTCTCGAAACTAAGCGAGGGTATAAAAAGGGCCCTTAACTCACGGAACATTAGTGTTTTCAAAAACATTTAGAAGCTCCTCCGAAGTTAAAATCGAAGACACTAATAGCGATCACGAGTAACGTTATATTGAACCCAAAAGTAAAACTTGTTTGGATCACATGACAATTTCTTAATTCGTTGTAGTTTGTTTTGTGCTTCTTTCCCTGTCAATGCTACCATTTTCCACGTCATTTATGTGCTAAACTAAAGCTACCGAACCGTAGTTTTAGCGGAGTGCAACTCTAACCATGGGGTGATAGTAGCCGTTATATTGTATGTAGGAACGGCCAAACTTCTATAGTTGATTATGGAGGTAGAGATAATGATAATGATACCTACAAGTCGAATGCGGATATTCGAAAGCACGTCGTACAGGATAGTGCCGCAGTTAACGTCCCACTTACGACCTCATAAGTAAAAACAGAATGATTTTCACTCTCCAGCTCGGAGTGCATGTCGAAGTACTATAAATTAGCCATATCTGTTTTGACTCCAAGTATTGCAATGTAAGTTCTGTATGCAACATCATGGTTCAAACTTGTATTAGAAAAAGGACATTTTTCGAAGTGTGTTGTGTAAGAATGTGATGCACAGATCACGCATATCAAATCTGCGCCGACTTTTAAAATGTGACCAACACGTTTTACGGCTTTGAACTATGATTCTGGCAAACTTGTGGTACGCTACTTGGAGTAATTAAATATCAGCTTGTAAGTGTGGGAGGAAAAATTGATGTTAGAGTCTTAGCTTAAATCCATGCATACAGAAGCGATACCCATGGAAATAATAATTTCACTTGGAATTTGGAAGAAACTGCAAACTAGAGTATTGTTTACTAGGTTTTTGTGGATAATTTGAAATCATTCCCCAAATCACCATGTATGTAACACACAGCAGCATATAAAATACAAATGGAAGACTGTGCGGTGAGAATGGGAACATATACTTGTGAATAACTTAATTATGACCCTTTTAATTTGGGAAATCAACATTTGGCATTCATCCTTTATAAACTTAATTAAAGTAGTTTACTTTAGATAGTTTAAGGGACCATAAATTCAGCTAGACTTAGTTTTGAAATAAACAACAAATTACAGTGAAACTCGATTTCCCCCATGGCTTCACCGCGAGACCAATGTCCACCTTGGTTTGTTGTCCCTGCCGAAGTCGTCGACGCCAGATTCCTAAGCCTTAATTTTTAAACAAAACGAGAAACAAGCTAATTCACTGTGTATACAAAGCTATGATCAGAAATTCCGCATAATCTATAGTCCCTGGTCGCATTAGACTCACCTTAATATTTTAAATTCATTTATGTGTTGTGACCCCGGGCTATTGTGACAAAGGACTGTCGGGGCCGGGCTGATTTACTCACGTGTCGGGTCGGCGAGTAGGCAAAGGCGTTCAAAGTCAGGATGCCTAGTGCAATTGTTTGTTTCTACGTGACTAACAACAGTGGAAACGGCTACACAAAAGGGGCTTTCTCGAGAAATGTCGAGGAAGATTTGGTGACGTGATCGCTGCTGTGTATGTAGAACTCGAGAAAGGTCCATGTGACGTCACCCCAATATATAAGGGGGCACGGAACCAGAAGTTAGAGTTAACAGTCAGCCAGTGTGTCAGTGAGTGCAAGACAGCTGTGCGTGTGTGACATCGCGAAAGATACGTAAAGAAGATTCTAACGGGTGTCGAGTGATTGTATCGTCATAGTGAGTGTATGAGAGATAGAGAAAGTAAAGAAAGACACTGAAAGGACTGAGCATGGTTATGGAAGTAAAAGTTGCGAGTTTTGATAGCACGAAAGACTGTAGACTGTGTTAACGACAAGAAGAAAGCAGTCTATTTACGATAAAATGTTAGAACACAATAAATTGCTGGAAAAGTAACCAGGCTGGATTGTGTCATTTTATGACAGCATTATCATTAGCATATAACTCTTCTGTCACTGTAGTTTCTCATTGAAAATTATTGGGGACACAATAACCTTGTTATAGGTTTCATTCTTATAAGCAAGACCCGGGTGTTTATGACATATCACAGTTTTTGTTTGCGGTTTTTTCCTATGGAAAATATAAGGGAAGCACGATTTTATCTATTGCGAGCACAATTATGCTATTCTCATGGGTCATATAGAGTCATATTTTGACCTTTTTAACGCTGTTTTGACATTGTATTGTTATTTTTCATATTATAGTCATATTTTCTGTTAAAGTTTTGTATTTTTGTCATATTTTTATACTTCTATTTCAGTTTCCCGTATGTACTTGCAGTCGTTGCAAAGTTCAACTTTTCACATCTCCTAATTCTTGTCTGTAATATTTATTACAATTATCTTTCTTAGAAACTTATGTTTGCGCGAATTTAGAGAGTAAACTGTATTGTATAGAAAGAGACAGACGCATAAAAAGTGACACAATCAAAGAAAACACGGACAGTTTAGTATGGCTGTTGTCAGATTTTCTGCCAAGGTCAATTGCTTCCATAATTAGAATTCTCAGAAATGTAATCGCCCCCTTTTGGAAGCTTTAAAATGTATGTAATTTGCTACTGTAATTCTTCTTTCTGACCGTCTTCAAAATGTGACATTTATTTCATTCTGTGCAGAGCTGAGGGTTAACTCTCGATTGGGCAATTAAATAAATTCAAAATGTAACAGTAAAATTAATATAATTTATTTATTATTTAGTGTGCTAGATTTTTAAAGTAGTTCTTCAATATAATATCAATGTAAACAGCGTTAAATTTTTGAAGATTTAAAAACTGCACCCATAAACGTATAGGTCATATTTATCGTCATGTTTCAGTCATAAGTGCTTGCATACTTCTAAGCGTACTTCATGCTTATTTGTAGGTTTGTTTATGGTTTGAAATATGACATTTATTATTATTGTTCGCTAAGTCATTCTGTGTGAAAAATATTAACTGCTCGCAAGACTAATCGTGTGATTTGACACCTCGAAAGACTGATAGAGTGAAAGTACTATTCAAGTCAGCACTAATATATTGGCAAATGGAGATAAGCCTTGGTATTTCTCGAAGATTTGAGGTATCTAGTACATTGTAAATCAAGGTAATTAAACAATTGAATGTGGTGTGGAACTATGCCCTCAAAGAAGGAATAAATGTTGCTCAGAAAATCTATTTTCACCCCAAAGGCAGAACGTTGTTTCAAAAGGATTTATAAGAGAAACCAGTTTTCTAAGTCAAAAATATTTGAATTTGTTCTGAAGGCAGTGACATCACAGTGTGTGAAAGAAGTGCGGGGCAGTCTTATAGAACCAAAATTAAAAGCACCCAGACCTGTCTTCAAGCACAAAATTATATCATTACCACTCCTTAGGCTACAAAACGTCTCAAATGGGCAAAGGATCACAAGGGCAAATATTTGGATTTCCGGAAATCGGTAAGTTGTAAATTGAAATTTTAAACTTATTTTATTAGCTAAAATTCATATTTGTACCATATTATAATCATATTTTTCCATTATTTCAGGTTTGCTTTAGTGATGAGAGCACATAAAATCCTGACAAACGAAGCTCGGTTTGTGGAACGGCATCCTGGTTAAAAGTGCAAGACAGATTGTGTTGTGCAGACTGCAAGACATTCCAGTAAGGTCAAGATTTAATCAGTCATCAGTGGTAAAGGTCCGGGATATCTGTGTGTTGTTCAAGGGACAAAGTGCCAGGACCAGTACTGGGAGGGCTGAGAAGTAGGTTGCTGCCTCAGTTAAGAGAATCATTCCCACGTGGAAAGTCGTTTATTTTTATGCAATATGCGTCCAAATGCTTATACAGTAAAATCGGTGTTAGCTTTTTAAAAAAATGACACTTCGTTGCTTCGTCCGAAAAATGTATCAAATTTGAATCTCAAAGGTTGTTATTATCAATTAATGGACATATTTTTTCATTAAGCATTGCAATAACATACATTAACTGTTCTGATCTCCTAGAGTTGGTTATGATATATATCTTAGCCACCTACCACCCGGACAACCAGGAATAGACGAGACCCTGCCAGGTTCCGCCAGGCGCCAAGGATAAATCCTTCCATTGTGCAAATTCCACCATCTTGTTGCAATACACTACCCACTGTCGCCTGGTCCCTACAATCCTGAAACAGAAGAGGTGAAACAGATGAAAAGAAATTATGAACAGGAAATGCGTTGTGAAAGGATCTTCCCCCAACATTCGTCTACCGACCTGAGGAAACCATGAAAACATCCGAGGTCTGAGGGGCCGGCCCAATGGGAGTCGTATCCTGTCGTTGTATGATGCTTCTTGCCGAGGACCCTGGAATTTAAAAAACAAATAAATAAAAGAAAAATAATAATGCCTCCAGTACAAGTACAATTTACACCATCATATCTCATAAACAAGCAATGAGCCACTATGTAACGCAACCGTGAACCTAGAACAATATGTTTCTGTCAGAAGTTGTCTGATAGCTTAAGGAGGAACTTTCAAGACGAAACACTACTCGGGCAGGAATCAACAAAATAATACTACAATGGCAAGGGAGTACCACGGGAAGAATTCCCGAGGACCGTAACATGTAGAAGCGCCGTCAATGATGGTAGCTTAATGTAAACAAACGGAAGTTCGACAGCCTGCTATAGGTTTACATGGAATAGCGTTTTCGCTTCGCCAGTTAGTGGTGGACAAGTTGAAACTATTTCTTAGGTGCCTGAAAGTAGTGATAGACACGAATGGGCCTAAAATAACTGCTGAAGCAGTTGCATTCGAAATGTATTGATGCCCCATGTCCTGTCTTGTCCTGTCCTGTGGTACTAACGGCCCTTTGAGTGTAGCCTTGACCCTACTGGATCCCCCACTTCTGTCCACTATAGGTGTCATGAGCAGGGTCCAGTGGTGGAGAGTGGGACGTGGTCAGCGCCCCGAGCCCCCCTGGCCAGTATATGCGATCTTCGTAAACGGAGTTGATCATACAGACGAACCAGGAGGGGTGATCCGCCCGAAGCCTGGTGTGAGAGTGAGGAAGGAAATGACATGAAATGATGCTGAAAGATGATAGGAAAGGTGATGGTGCAGCAATTGGTGGAGCGATGGCGGGGGAAACCGGAGAACCCGGAGAAAAACCGCCACACATCCCACTTGCGAACGCCTGGGATCGAACCCGGATCGCATTGATGTCTCATGGTTACCCTTAAGTGCTATGTATTTGTTATATTCTATCAATAGCAATATATTTTGCAGTAGCTTAAATTGCATTGCTTGATATTTTATTATACAGTTGAAAGTCTTAAACCCACTAAAGGCAACACCTAAAAACAATAAAATTATTGCCTGCCTGAAACCGTTTAATAGTAAATGTATTATTACGTGTAAAAATATTTTGAAGTTTTGGGTGTGCTAAAGGGGCCAACTAGTAGCCGTCTGTTTTATTACGGTGTTAACATAGTTAACGCATCTTCGTTTTAATCACTGAGATTCCTTAAACCAGGCTTTTAATCTGGTAATGGACAGATTTATAATTTCATATGCATTATTTTAATTGAATCGTACGTGCTGCACTTTCAATGATAAACTCTGCAAATATAAATTATTTGTTCTCACTGCGCTTGAAGAATCCACGCGAAACATGCACATCTATTTAATCTTCGAATCCAGAGAAGGATTCGTCCACCTCTTGTTTTGTTTACATCACTGACAACTGTTATCAACGAATAAATTTTATGAGAAAATGGCACGGGGAAAACGAAACGTTAAGAGCAGATGTATTACGAAGGAAACAAAATAGAGATGCTGTGTACATAAACACCAATAACTTGTACAAGTGCGGACAAAAATAGCATGCTTAAGATTTTTTTAACCAAAATGAAAGGCAATCATATTAAATCAAGCCCGCATAATGCACAATTGGTCCTAGCTTTTCTAAGATGAGAAAATAGCATGTCAAGTCTCAGCCGATACTTAGGAAACCTTTATGTACACCCGTGGACAAAGAAAAAACGGCAGAGAACAGCTCCAAGAGTACCAAATAACTAGCAGTTTTCATCAAGTAGGCATGTCTGACTGTCATGTATGTGTGTATGTATGGCTGTATGTATGTAGGCACGTATGTATGTTACGACATTCACTGTATGAATTTCAATATAAAATGCGTTTATCTCATGAATGGATCGAGACTTTATGTTCATTCCGTGTACAATGTGCGGTTTTTTTTTTTTTAATTCAAGAGCCAGAAGCATATCTACCTGCGTGGGCGGACAGGTACAGAAAATGAAACATCAGAGGACGAATTGTTTACAACATCTTAGTTGTTATTGTCCCGGTGCCAAAATGATACACTATGGCCACTGTATATCTAAATGTGTTGATACGATGCGGATGATTACGTGTCCATGTACGCGGGGGATGGCAGAAGGAAATGATGCGTTGTGTTGACCTCTTATCAATTGGACGGCCACGCGCTCATTTTTCAAGGCTCGTGCCAGACTTCGTGGTTATGACGATGTAAACTTTAGACCCGAGGAATAAAAATCATGAATCAATAGCGTGTCTCAGTTGTAAACGTGGCCTGCGACGGGGAGAAGCCAACTCACAATCTCGTGTCGAAGACCTTGTGAGGGGCCGGTGAGCTGAGGCGTGTTCAGAATGTGATTGGCATGGACAATATCAGAACCCTCAGCTAGCCCCAAAATATGTCCCGATTTCAATAGTAGCACTCATATTTGTAGCCACTGAAGAATGAATAACGTTTCCAACAGACAACTTACGCTTTGTTTGCGAAATGAACTCGGAACTGCACAAAATACTTATGGGATAATAACAGTTACATAACGCTGTAATTTTTAACATGCCTTGAACTGCATAGGAACAAACTAAAGCTTTACAATCTAAACAATCAATGTTTAACTGAAGCTGCGAAAGTACAAATGGCCTATCTTCTTCAAGAGTTGGTCTGTCATATACAGAATGCATCTTTATTGGTGTCAAATAATTAGGGGATGCCCTCGAGATACGTAGCACGGCAGTGCTTATCACACAAATCCTGTTAATATCTATGTGGTTAAAGTGTTTGCATGTGATGCTTAAGGTATTTGGTTCAAATTGCCATTTCGAGTAATTTTTTTATTCCCCAGTGTTCAAGTTACTTTTAACGGTAGCTTTAACTGCGAGAAACACCTAAGACTCGTTTCACTCGAAGTTTAAAGTAGGAGCAAACAAGCTTAATGTATCACTCCGCCGTGCACATTGCAGCACCACGTGGAGAGATGGGAACCTAGTAACCTGCGAGAGGAAATTGTCCATGACTACCCTTCGGCGCCGGTTGCATGTTGTCGGCATTTAAGTTATGCTTGCAGGGAGGTTTTCTACAACATTCCTATATTTTAGTTGTTACTGTCCTGGTGCCAAACTGTTACACTATGCTACTGTGTATCTAAATGTGTTGTAACGATGCGGATAGTTAAGTAAGCCACCTAAGCTCCCTAACAGGGTCGGTTGGGTAGGGGTGGTACAATCGTGTCGCTTTACAAACAGGTTACTATAGTGGTGTGTCACCCTTCCCTACCTCCATTACTGTCAACAAACACGAAGTGCAAACGAATACAGTAAAGTAGCTCTCAATCTAACGTCGTTTGCAACCGCGACCGAAGCCAACTCTGACAGTACAAATACGGCGCATTCAACAGCATAGGATCATTAGCTTTTAAGTATTTTGTATGTCTTAATCCTATATTCTACCTTACATCCTAAACTTGTAACATGCAATACAAGAGTAAACAAATGAAAGTGGTGCATCAACAATTCGGCATCTCTAACCTTTCTTCTGTTCCACCAGAGCTACCTTAAAGATACTGGAATCTATTGCTCTTAACTTCAGGTTTTCATTTAACGACTAATATAAGTATACCACTCTTACTTTAAAGTTTGAGTCAACGAGTTAAGAAAATGAGCACTATAGGTTAGGAAATACAACAGAAAATAAACACGACGCAAACAATTCAAACTCAATGCTGGATCACTAACAATGACGCTAAATTATTGCTAAACTATACCAACCATATTCATTGTGAATTACATTTGGGTACTTTTCACATAATTTGTTAAAAACATTCAAAATAAAGTATCTCCATTTCCCGTGTTGATGTTTCTGCACAATGGCGGAAGATTATCAAATATGACACTCCCAGAAGTAATTTATTGTCTCAACACATGCACCACGTGGCAAAGAGTACACTGGCGACTTATCCGGAAACCGGAAACGTACTAACTCTTATGACGGTCAGTTAGTTACAGATGAATATGAACTAACATGTTGTGTTTTACAAATTGAACTGTTACAATAATGGCTATTTTAAATTTCTCTGTACAAGAATAACTACAAAATGTTACGATCTGAGCCGAACTGTGTTATGTAGAGAAAGAGACAGCATTCTAAGCGAGAAACATGTAGTTCACCCACCAGTCAATGGGATGCTCCCCTATCACGTGGTGTTATTTGCAGCTTCAGTGTACAACTTCCGAAATGTTAAAAGAAATGCGTATAATCAAGGCAGTAAGCTTAAAATAAAAGAGCGTTTTTAATCAAACTGAAGTAGATTGAGAGTGTGTTCTACAAGTTTAAAGTGGTAACGATTATGCCTCTCTGCTAGCGAACCGAACCACAGTTACTCAATTATCGGGTATGCTACTTTACCATGGGCGTCGCGAACGGGGGACAAGGGGGGGCCGCGGCCCCCCCTTGGAAGTTGGTGAACTTAAAGTGCAATCAATTACTGACTATTAAACTATTATTTTAATTAAGAACAATTGTTATTTAGCACAAATTAATACGGTTATCTGCAACAAATATAAATTTTGACAATAAAATAATGAATTAATAATATCTGATTGCAAACTTCCAACATGTGCCCCCCCCCCCTGGAAAAAAGTCTGCCGACGCTCATGTACTTTACTACACTTGAGGAAGACCAAGTTGGCGTCTTCTACTATGGCTCCATAAACAAAACACAATCCGATGCAGCATCCTTATCTTGTGACATGCTTGTATTCGGCTTCTAATGATAAAAAATACATTTAGTAACTCATATCGAGATACAGTGAATAACAATATCGTGAACTAATAGTATCAACAGATACCACACATGTATTCTGTAGGATGAGCAACACGTTATGAAACTGCACACCGTCAATTAAACTTGCTGAACCCCACTTAGCGCTAGGCTGGATTTCTATGACCTGAATAGTATTTAAATTGGCTTTAAAATGTTGTCTTTATAACCTTAAAATATACCTATTAAAATGATAAAAAAAGAACACAGAATGACTTAAAAGTTTCCCCCATTTGTTGATCTCCTTGCACATTTCACTTACAATTTACCACTGATAACTGAATTACAGTGCGTTACAAATAGCTTTTGTTTTCAAAATTGAAGAACTGTCTATCGCCAACTAACACAGACTTACACATTGAGGTGCTTCGTTCAAGATCACCAGAAGATACAGGCGCATGCTTAAATGAACAAATATTGCCAGTTTCCAGCTCTTCTTTGTGGAGGGAATACTTCTTAATCTGGGAGTACTTCAATAATCTTGCACATTGTATCATATCCACTATTCTTATTCAACACATTTTAGCACAGTTTAGCAAAGACAAGTTTACCCACCTCATCTGCCACATGACAGATCACTTGCAACCGACTTCACCAATTCTATTTGATTTTTAATTTCGCGGAAATGTTTGTTTTTAATTTCGGCATGGCGAAATACAAATATCACCTCAAACATAGCTTCTGCTGTGTGAAGACTACATTGTAATACTATGTATATGGTTTGACTCACAAAAGTAGCTGTTAGATTCACTTCCCATTCCTTTAAGTTGAGGAATGTGTCTTACAATAGACCTGAACAGCTTGGTTGGACGAGTCCAAATGTTTAACAAATAGAACACCTTTCAGGAGATACCCATACCTTTTTAGATTCTGAGGCTATGAAACTTTCTTCTGCTAATATTATAAGAATAATGCGTTCAAAATTGCGAAAAATTACAAAAACCTGAATAAATAATTTGCTCTTAAAAATGACTTTACTTATAATCTGTAAGGAATGCCCTACCAGATGTAAACCCTAATTATGCAGAAAAAATTATCCATAAAAGTGATTCATTTTACTCAAAATGTTATGATGATTCACGTATATGTTCCACAAAATATCGTGCTAGCATCATGAGAAAAAAGAATGCAAAGTCATTCAAATTCGTGTCCTAGTAATAAATAGTCTTACACCTTGCGTAGTTCGCAGCGAGCGTAAACCTTTCGAAAATGGGGAATTATTTCTCTGTTCCACTTTGCAAAGAGCAGGGAAAGCGGTTGACTTTCCAACAGTTTCGGAATCGTACATAAAAAATCTGATTTGCTACAATCACATGACTTTTCTACTCTTGTACTAACCATTCTTACAAACTTTTATTCCTATGTCTTCTTCATGTTAATTGAGATAAAATTTGCAGAAATTATCTTATTTTTCATTTTCTTGTAGGTGAAAGGGGAATATGGGAATAAAGTAGGCTTTGAGCGATAGTCAAATCTTTTAAAACTTTCGAACTCCCACTCTCTTTGCACGGTTAACATATAAAAATGAATAACGTTGTTCCATGTGACAGAAGTGTAAGTTCTCCAAAACTCACACAAATAACGGGAAATATATCCGAAATGCTACAAAAATGTATTTAGACATAAATTGTGTAGTTTAGCAAGATCTACTTTTTGTGTAGTAAGATTTGGTCTATCTCTTACGGTTTACCAGTTTTGCAAAAGTCATCCAGAGTAAATAGGACTTCAAGGACTATATCCAGAAAATTCAAGATGTACATTTCATTTGTCATAAAAATATCTCAAACATAGCCTATGGCATTTTAATCAAAATCGTTAGAGCCATTTTCAAGAAAATCGAAATTTTCGAAACAATTTCCATGTAAAGGATAGTTTAGGGTGAAGAAATTTTCTTTAAAATCTTCATGTCGCATCTTTGATTAAAAACTTTGGTTTTTAATCGACTTTTCGTTTTTGAGTTATACTGCCAGACTGACACACAGACACACACACACACACACACACACACACACACACACACACACACACACACACACACACACACACCTTTTTCTAAAAATGCCTTTTTGGATTCAGGGGGCCTCAAAACATAAATTTCCGGTGAAATCTCGACATCGAATTTTATTATTTTTTTCCTCTACTTTTCTATACTTAGCAGACTTGTAGGGCTCGTTTGTTTCTCAAGCAGTAAACAGCTACCCGTTTTTGGCTGGCACTTTTAGTTATTAGTTTAGTTTATAATTTTCAACATGATCTTGTTGGTGCAATTCCTTACCTATCAACGATTCTCTGAAGCCTAAACTCTTTCACTGCAGGTGGAAACATTTTCAAATAGTAGAATCCATAACGGCACTATAGCAATGGCAATAACAACACTTTCTTTTGTTCTTGTTTGCTTGTTTGTTTGTTTGTTTGTGAGTGACCCCAGCCTTTGTTACACTTCCTTGTGTTTGTAAACACAGTCTGGATGTCTGGCTGTCACAAAACAACAGATCTATTATCATTTATTTTATTATGCCAAAACCCACTTTCTGTTGTAGTCTGTCAAATTGTATAGTGAAAAATTCCCGCTATGTGAATTAGGCTTGATTGTCATAAAAGTCATTGGCTATTGTTTGTCGACTGAGAATGTAAATAATAGTAACATGCAATGGCCGCTCGTGGATTTAACGGATAGCGTGCTGCATACTCATACACTATTTTTTATTACAACAGTAATTCGGCCTGACGATTTTTCATGCCGGCAAACATGTTGATGACCTTGGTGATGAAGTCTTTGATGCTCGAAACTAGGGACTTTTCTACAGAAAGTATGACGAGTGCCGAGTGTCCGTCCCGCTTCACTGTGTTTCTTAGGAAGCACTTGATCCGCTTTAGTGAAGAGAAGCAATGCTCCGGTTCTACCATAGTTACAGGGATCTGACGATAATCCTCAGGCAATTTGCTATTTCATCAAAAGCTTCAACCAGATTGTTTGAATAGAACATCTTAAGTAGTGGCAATACCCCACTCCCGTGATGAAATTTTGGCCTTTCATAAATAATTGAAAGCTCTGATTTTAGTTTGTTCCTGTTCAGCATGGAATATGTAATTACAGTCAAGTCTAGAATATGCTCTAGAAAATGTATCGAATATTCTTCGAAATTTTCTGAGTCGAAGAGCTTACAAACATCAAGATGAGATATTGAGTCAAACCGGCATTTCGTCTATTGTGTTGCGATCGCACACCTCTTTAACGTAAGCGATTTTATTGCAACCCCTTCGCTTCCGCCGTTAAAGGTAACTTAATATTAAGCTTGCAGTTTTGTATCTTGAAATGTATGGTGCATTCCTTAGAGTACTTGACTGCTTTACGAGGTATGATTTCCCGACATAATCGGAACAGTTTTCGTTAACCAAGAAGGTTTCTCAGTGCGCTCGAGTTTGGCGTGTGTCTGCGTTTTTTTTTTTTTTTTTTTTTTTTTTTTGTTGTAATTAACGTCCTCCAACATTGTGTCATATCGGACGAATGAATGAAATGAAATGAAATGGGTGAAATGATGCTCAAATGAGCCCGAGGTCCATGGAGCTTTAAGTTACCCGACATTCGTCTTCTCAGGGTAGGGAAAACCTCGGAAAAAACCTTACCCGGATAACTTACCCTAAGCGAGATTCGAACTCGCGACCTCTTGAACGTGAGGCAGACACGCTAACCATCACGCTACAGAGGCATGTCTGCGATGTGTGCCTGTGTGTGTTACTGTTTATTTTTTAATAATAACAATATAATAATAGTAATAATAATAATAATAATAATAATAATAATAATAATAATAATAATAATAATAATAATAATAATAATAATAATAATAATAATAATAATAATAATAATAATAATAATAATAATAATAATAATAATAATAATAATAATAATAATAATAATAATAATAATAATAATAATAATAATAATAATAATAATAATAATAATAATAATAATAATAATAATAATAATAATAATAATTTTAAGGTATACATTTTAATGGAAATGAAGCATTCCTTGTTGACGAATGCTTACAAAATCAACAACTGATGATGTTGACATTAAGAATTCATAAATCCCTTTATGGTCTGCCTTCAAATTGTTCCATTAGAAGCTTAACCTTTTCAGGCTGATAATATGTAAAGTCAGAATTCATAACAAATTAAAAGCCGTATTCTATCACAAATTGAGCTTAAAATTTAAAGTGCTAATTCCTGACTTTCCTGTCCATTTAGCTTGTAGAAACAGGCTGCAATTTATCCAGTCATGCGATATTTTAAAGCTTCTCAAAATGAATATTATTGGTAATGGTGCTCTTTGTAAGTGTTAGCCTCTAATGGTATGTAGCCATTTCTGTTTACTTTCTCTACTACGTATAGAAAAGTAGAGGAAGTACTGTAGTCTCCCAAAAATTCGATGTCGAGATTTCACCGGAAATTTATGTTTTGAGGCCCCCTGAATCCAAAAAGGCATCTTTAGAAAAAGGTGTGTGTGTGTGTGTGTGTGTGTGTGTGTGTGTGTGTGTGTGTGTGTGTGTGTGTGTGTGTCTGTGTGTCAGTCTGGCAGTATAACTCAAAAACGAAAAGTCGATTAAAAACCAAAGTTTTTAATCAAAGATGCGACATGAAGATTTTAAAGAAAATTTCTTCCCCCTAAACTATCCTTTACATGGAAATTGTTTCGAAAATTTCGATTTTCTTGAAAATGGCTCTAACGATTTTGATTAAAATGCCATAGGCTATGTTTGAGATATTTTTATGACAAATGAAATGTACATCTTGAATTTTCTGGATATAGTCCTTGAAGTCCTATTTACTCTGGATGACTTTTGCAAAACTGGTAAACCGTAAGAGATAGACCAAATCTTACTATACAAAAAATGTAGATCTTGCTAAACTACACAATTTATGTCTAAATACATTTTTGTAGCATTTCGGATATATTTCCTGTTATTTGTGTGAGTTTTGGAGAACTTACACTTCTGTCACATGGAACAACGTTATTCATTTTTATATGTTAACCGTTCAAAGAGAGTGGGAGTTTGAAAGCTTTAAAAGATTTGACTATCGCTCAAAGCCTACTTTATTCCCATATTCCCCTTTCACCTACAAGAAAATGAAAAATAAGATAATTTCTGCAAATTTTATGTCAACTAACACGAAGAAGATGTAGGAATAAAAGTTTGTAAGAATGGTTAGTACAAGAGTAGAAAAGTCATGTGAGTGTAGCAAATCAGATTTTTTATGTACGATTCCGAAACTGTTGGAAAGTCAACCGCTTTCCCTGCTCTTTGCAAAGTGGAACAGAGAAATAATTCCCCATTTTCGAAAGGTTTACGCTCGCTGCGAACTACGCAAGGTGTAAGACTATTTATTACTAGGACACGAATTTGAATGACTTTGCATTCTTTTTTCTCATGATGCTAGCACGATATTTTGTGGAACATATACATGAATCATCATAACATTTTGAGTAAAATGAATCACTTTTATGGATAATTTTTTCTGCATAATTAGGGTTTACATCTGATATGGCATTCCTTACAGATTATAAGTAAAGTCATTTTTAAGAGCAAATTATTTATTCAGGTTTTTGTAATTTTTCGCAACTTTGAACGCATTATTCTTATAATATTAGCAGAAGAAAGTTTCATAGCCTCAGAATCTAAAAAGGTATGGGTATCTCCTGAAAGGTGTTCTATTTGTTAAACATTTGGACTCGTCCAACCAAGCTGTTCAGGTCTATTGTAAGACACGTTCCTCATCTTAAAGGAATCAGTGAATAGTACAAGGAAATACGTAACATATCGCATGTATTTTTGTGTCGGTGCTCTACTCTTGGGTTACTCTACCGTTGTGAAGTCTGAAACCTTCTAGTTTATGTTATATTATACTTAGATAATTATAAACACTTATGAGAGAAAAATTGTAACAGCCGTATGAGGGCATGGGACTTACAGAGCTAAGATACAACTAAAGGAGCACCAAATAGGATAGTTTGGTAACCAGTGATGAATTCAGAGGCTGGCCCGGGGGGGGGGGGGGGAGGTGGTGGGAAATTCCCCCTGGGAATAAAAAAGCCCCCCCCCCCCCCGCCCCGGTCAAGCTTAAAATCCCACCGGAGGAAAATGGCTGTGTTTATCACTATCGGTAACCACTGATCTACAGAAAGTTCTTACTAGCAAGTTAATACTAGTTGTTTTTTCGATTTTTACTGGAAAGCAAATTACTAGTTAACACAGACACGACCAACTTCGTTCAGTACGCAGTTACGGCAGTGAAAGCAGCCTTTAAGATGTTCAAAATTAATACATGTTATTCTAAATTTTAACACTACGTATGTTTGCTTGGCTTCTGCTATTTCTATAAAAATATTGTCTTTTCCTGCTGATGCGCTCTCCATGACTTGTTTACAGCTAGATTTAACATACAGAGTAGAGAAAATCTTCTCTTCACAACTGGCAACCCCGAAGGTTCCTATTACTTTTTTTGGTGGGGTCTTTCGGATTTCCCCACACTCGTATATTTAGCAGAGGAAGAAAGGTTATTATTTAAATATTTATATATCTATAGTCCCATTCTCAAATTTCTGTTCTCCGAGTTTCGCTACTTCGTGATGTTTGCTTCTTCAGTGTTCCCCTCCAGTACATCCAACAAAAACTACTTTTCTGGGGTGCCAGTAAATGTCACAAGGAAGTAATAGGTTTAGTTGTAAACAGGGATAAGGAATGGGATATGTCTTGTGTTATGTCTGTTCTTTTGTTTCTCTATGGCCAACCGTGCGTGGTACAGTTGCCCAAGTCATCAATGAATGTTTTGAGTGCGGAGGATTCGAAAAATCAAACCCGTATGGTGCCGTCTGTCAAACTTTGAAAGAGACTTCGGCTACTCTTCGAGAAAGTTCGTTATGTGGTAAATTCTGAATCATTGCATTAATGTGTCCCCCTAGCAACAGGGGACTATAGAAAGACAGCAGAAAATAAATGTGAGTAATTTACTACATGTTTGCGAGCGAGTTACGAGCGATTTGCAAGTCAGAGCTCATAGCGAGGCTTCCAACGCAGTTTGTGACGAGTTTACCGGCAGTTTTATTTGTCACAGTATACAATATCAAAGATTACATATTCGCCTTGCCTTTACAGTAGATTATCACCCCAGCCTCCTCCATATTAATATGTAATGAACGCATTGGAGCCACTTCTAGAGAATGTTTATTATAATTAATAGCTAGTACATAAAAAGTCTGATGTGCTACATTCACACGACTTTCTTGAGCCATTCTTCACCAAATTATTCTTATCAATGTTTATTGTTCTATCTGCTTCGTGTTAATCGAGATAAATATTTGCGAAAATCCTCTTATTGCATATTTCCTTATACATACAGGAAATATAGTAGAGTTTGAGCATTAATAAAACTTTGAGGAGCGGGTCACTATATGATAGCTTTGAGATTGCCTACCTTCTCTTTACATTGTGAAGATCAAAAAAGTTAAGTGATTTTTCTCTTGAGAAAGGTATATGAAAATGTTTGTTAGAGACTTCCGTGCGTCTTTGTGGCCCGTCTAGCTGCGACCATGTGGCAGCCTGTGGTTCCCTCACTTCATCCCAGCTTCCTGGGTTGGTAGCCACAATAGATCTGAGTTGGTCACAGTGCGCGAGGTGTCCCTCTCCGTGTTTACCTTATATCTTATATGAACATTTAAACCCATAACTAAAGAATACCTCGGAAATGGTACGCAACAAAAATGGTTATTTTATATTAATTTTGTGCTTTAACGAGATTTACATTTTTATGCAGCAAGATTTGTCTGTCTCTTATGGCAAAGTTATGGACAATGAAGGGCTCTTTAGCGGTTATTCCCAGAAAATTTAATATATGCATTTCATTCGTGATGAAAAATCTCAAAATTATTGTGTTTTGATCAAAATTGCAAGAGCCACTTTTGCGAAAATAAACATTTTCGAAAAATATTCCATGTAAGATGTTGTTTGGGGTGGGAGATCTTCTTGAAAACGTTCGTGTCGCATCCTTGGAAAATGCTGAACTTAAATATAGACTTTGATATTTAACTGACCTTTTGTTTTCGAGTTATGCTTTTCACACATTCCAACGGCTGCGCCGTGGCCGAGTGATTAGGCCATTCGCCTTTCGGCAAAGCGGCCCGGGTGCGCATGTGGGATTTGTGGTGAACAAGACGGCGCAGAGACGGGTTTCCTCCGGGTTCTCCGGTTTCCTTCTCCATCTTATTCTACCGATGCTCGATCTTCATTCCATATATCATAAGTGTCGTCGCCTGTAGTAAAAGGGGGCGTTAAACTCTACCAAAGAAAAAATGATATACTCCAACGTACGCGCACACACATACACGAGGTCCCTTTCCAAGAAATACTTCTTTTAGATTCAGAGAAAAATATTGCGATTGCTTTAGTTAGAATGTTTTAGTGTGTTTTCTGTTAAAACCTGTTTTATTGCAAGGTTTTCCCCCAAAATCATGAGAATCGCATTGTTCAGAACCGTATCATTTCCTCTAACTTGCATTTTCACCTTTAAACCAAACTGGTGACTGCGAAATCTTTTATATTTCCTAGTATTATGATTCACTGAACCCACTTAACCACTTCATTGAAAACTACATTATACCTCTTGCAGTATATTCAACTGTAAAAGAGATAGAATTACTGGAGACTATTATCGACTACTCTGTGAACTGGTTCAAAAAGTCATTTCGCTTATATAATATTTTCGTTGCGCTGTTTTCTGAGAACAGACATTAAGATAAGGGCCTCGATGCAACTTGAGCAAATGCGCCTGGGGGGATTCCAGAATCAAGGCATTACTTTGTTTCCCAACATTGCAAGTAGTTTTCCTCGTTAGTCTCCCACCATATGTCAATTGCTTTCCCAAATGAAACAACAAATTCTAAGAAAGATAAAGATTTCCCAG
This sequence comes from Tenodera sinensis, assembly GCA_030765045.1. NCBI lineage: Eukaryota > Metazoa > Arthropoda > Insecta > Mantodea > Mantidae > Tenodera > Tenodera sinensis. The sequence continues at coordinate 99,581,260 of CM060962.1, read as the reverse complement.
TCACCATTTTCATTCAAATGTGAAAACGCATGTCATACGAGATATTCTGAACAATGCAATTCTCGTGATTTTAGAGGAAAACTTTGCAATGAAACCCATTTTAACTGAAAACTCACTACATAAAACATTCCAATTAAAGTCATCATAATATTTTCTTTGTTGTGCTGTATTTTCATAGCTTTTGGACAAATTATTCATAGGGCTTCTTACATTCTCTATTAGTACTTTAAGTAGAGGAAATATTGTATTCCAACTGAAAATTCAATACCGAGATTTCAACGACAATACATGTTTTGAAGCTACCTGAACCGAAAGTGAGCCTCTCCCTCAGTTTTAGAAAGAGGTTCTTAAAAATTACACAAAAAGACTTTCGAAAACGTTTTCCACGCCAAACTACCCTTACTTGGAAAACGCTTCGTCATATTCGATTCTCTCAAAGATGGCTCCAATAATTTTTATTCAAATACCATATATAATGGAACTTGTATAACTCGAGACTGAAGGTACAAGAAAAAATCAAAATATCCAAAAGTTCAAATTACAAAAGTTACGTCTAAAATTTACAGTTTAGCAGTACAGGTACATATATCCATTCTTAATGAAGGCTATAAAGCAAAAAAGCTGGATGTTTAAACAAAATTCTGTTTATTTTTACTTAAGGATAATGCAGTAAAGTAGTACAACTAGAAATAATATACCTACTGTAGGCCTAGAGTGATCGCACATATTCATTCGAGGCACTGCTTAAAATGTTCTCTTTATTCTTCAAATAGGTTCACACAGTGGTCGGTGTAGGTGTCTTCTATTCTTTTGCGATTGAACATTTTTTCTTCAAACCCTTTTCAAATTCTCGATTGACGCAGACTTTTTCAGTATAATTTAAAGTCTTGTACTGGATATGCGGTTTACTAAGAGACATAGTGACATTGATTTGCAACACAGTGAACAGTGGGAAGCTCAAACGACAACTAAGGGCGCGCGTGTTTTGAACAAGGGGTTATGGGAGTGGTATAGAAGCTCAAAGCCGGAGTTAGGAAAGTTATTCCATCCCCCAAACAGCATTTCAGCTGCATTCCGGCAAAACAAACAACCCGGAGCGATGATCCCTTTAGTAGAAACACATGGACGACGTAATCATAATACATTTCAGCGTTTAGATTAATTTTCGACTGATACTTCGGAACAAAAACTTCGAATAGAGGAAAATGAAATTCGAATTACGTGTGACTTTTTATATTGCTTTAATACAAAACTCAAGGGACCAAGACAAATCTTCTAATTTACGACGATTTCGAATTATAAACGTTCGAATTATGCTAGTTCCACAGTAATTAATGTAGTTGTATAGCTAATAAGGTGAATGTCTTAAATTTTCTCGGCTAAACCTTGTGCAGTGCTCTTCATTCCGAAGAAATGTTGTATAATTGATAAAACATAAGGGAGAAACAAATATTTACCATATATAGGTATCTTTAAAACACACAAAATATTTGAGGTAACCTAGTTGTGGTGTTAGCTGTTTCTTAGACAGGTGTTATTTGTGTGAGGTTTTCAATATATTTGTCGTTTTAAGTGCTATCACCAGGCATAGGAGTTTCTAACCATTAAAGTCGGTACGGTTGAACACTATAGGCAGGGAGGTAGCAGGTAACAAACCATCCCCCAATCCCTCGAGTTTTTCGGCGTTTGAGACAGCACTCGGATCGGTTTTTACTTGCCAATCACGCCTCTGTTGCAGTGAGAAAATGGCTTGACTCTAGACAATTAGAATCCAATCGCTTAGGAATTACTATCACTGACCGTCAACATTCACTTGTCAAATGATCTCATGGAAAGAGTAGTATGGAATTTCAAGACAAGCGCATAGCGACCCGCTTTTAAACATTACAATCGTCCCAGTCTCCTGTATCCGCTTTTGTATCTACTACGAAGCTCGAGTGAAACTATTTGTGCAAACCTTTATCTCGATTGGCATGAAGTAAATAGGAAAATAGGCTATTGTGGGAATAGTTTCTAAAAACCATGTAATAAGTGGTCGCTATGGGAAATTGTGCAAATGTAACACACCACATTTTTGTTGTAACGACAGACACTCTTAAACAAAATGAACACTTAGAGATCTTATGTAGCATCCGTACTAATACTTAATATTTTCAACTACACTGCCTGTACATTATTTATATTACCAGTAAGGCGACACCATATTTTGGTAAAGCTGTCGGTTTATCTAAACTTAATTTATAGAAATCGCTATGAATACTGTTCACATTAATCATCCATCTTCCATTCTCCGTACTTCTGCACCATATAACATTCCTGCTTCAACCATTGCAGCATTTGTTTATTCTTTATAGCAGGTTTATACTGAATTCTGGTATTTTGTGAGACATGAACTAATGCCATTCATACTACTTCTTCCTCCTGCCAATGTGACATGTACCTAGTAGGTAGAGAAGATATTGCATTCTAACAAAAAATTTGATATCGATATTTCACCGGAAATACACGTTTTAAGGCCCATGAATAAAGACATTTTAAGAGAAAGTGGTCTATATGGTATGTGTGTGCGAGTGCGAGTGCGAGTGCGAGTGCGTGTGCGTGTGCGTGTGCGTGTGCGTGCGTGTGTGTGTGTGTGTGTCTAGATATGCCCGTGAACAGCATAACTCCAAATCAAAATGTCTGATAAATACCAAACTTGGTGTTTAGTATCAGCAACTTCCAAAGATACGACACGAAGATTTTCAAGCAAATCGCATGCAGCAACTATCCTTTACTTCGAACGCTTTTTGAAATTTTCGATTTTCTCAAAAGTAGTTGTACAAATTTTTATTAAAATATCAAATGTCTATTATATTACATTAAAGATAAAATGTATATGTACCACAGTGGTTTGTGGTGACAATCTATGTCGTGGGAGAAATAATGAAAAGAAAAAGCGGTTTTATGGGGGATTCTGTTGTTTGTAGTGCAGAGGAATGTTTCCGTCTGTCTGTTCGTCCGTCCGTCCATCTTGCTGTCTCTCTTTCTGTCCCTCTCTCTCTGTCCTTCTCTCTCTGTCTCTCTCTGTCCCCCTCTCCCTCTGTCCCCCTCTTCCTCTGTCCCTCTCTCTCCCTGTCCCTCTGTCCCTCTCTCTCCCTGTTCCTCTCTGTCTCCCTGTCCCTCTCTCCCCTTGTCCCTTTCTGTCTCCCTATCCCTCTCTGTCTCCCTGTTCTCCTCTGTCTCTCTGTCCCTCTCTGCCCCTCTCTGTCTCTCTTTCCGTCTCTCTCCCTCTCTGTCTCTTAAGTCTCTCTCTCCCTCCGTCTCTTCTTCCTTCCTCCTTTCCTTCCTTCGTTTTTTCTTTCTTTCTTAGCAAAATCAGTAATGACACTGTCAAAAAATTTAGGCCTTCCACTCAAGTCTTTAATTAATCCCCTTTCTATACTTCCAGCGGTACTTCAACGGCCAGATTAGATAGTTCGTCTTGACTGATTGTATTTCTAAGAAATATTTTTATTCTTAAAAGTGTGGAAAAGCTACTTGTATGTTCAACGGACAAAGTAGTTGCCGGAATTGTTCGCGAAGTTTTAACACTTGAATAAGCCGTTTCAAGATTATTCTTCCTGATGAAAAGCAACAAGTCACTAGTACTATGTTTTTTCGCACCTCCGGGTACGTAGTTCAAAGTGTAATGCCACCATGTAAAAGAAGGCCACATAACTGTGAATTAAAGAATCAAAAGCTCTTTGCGGGAAGAATATTCTACAGTACTTTCTTTCTTTTTTGTTAAGTGTGGGAGTTCTTAAAACTGTAAGCTCTCAAAAGTTCTGTATCTTGAATTTATTTGTTCTTGCATATTGACGACTATTTCAATTAAAAATCCTGCAATAATATATTTCCAAATCACCAGCATCATCCAGACAAAGCCTTTTTCTTCTTAATTCTGCAAAATCTTGTGTTCATTACATGATCCCAAAATGAATCAAAGTCATACTTTCTTTTAGTTCTGAGGAAGTCTTTAAAACCATTAATTCTTTTTACACAGAATCCAATTACGTTTTTATAAAATAAATTATCAGTTATGGGGAAAATATTAGAATAAATTTGTAACAGGAAATTAAAGTTAAAATCCCTTTTCACCAGAGCCAAATAGCCTCTTGATGCCCTCTCAGTTTCAGTATCCCAATCATCATCACTTCTACAATATTCTCAAATATTGGCGATATTCATGTATATAGTCAAGCACTAACCTACTGTTGTAATTCCATCTTGTAGGAGCTGCTTTTGGAAGTCTTTTTTTCTACTTCTGGTGCAAAATAATGTTGAGATGGTTGAGAAGAAAGTTGCCATACTGGTTAATGATATGAGGAGAGTTTTGCATTCTTTGATTTTGAAAGCTGATTATGACAAGACCAGATTTAATCTGTAGGGAATACAGTAGACAAATAATGCATTAGGAAAAGACTGGTTTACTTTTGTTTGCAATCCTCCCGAATGCTCAAACATCACTGAGGCACCATCATAATTTTGAGAAATTAGTTTACGATTACAATTCAGGTTATTTGCAACGTCACATACAATTCCATATAAAACTTCGGCTGTCCCATCTGAAGTTACGTCTTCAAATTACAAAAATCTGTCTTCAACTGTTCCCTCTTTAATAACCAAGCAAATTATCTTCGACAATTGGCACTTGTTTCGAATGTCTGTAATTTAGGTTAAGACAGTAGCAACAAAACGACTCTCAGATATTTATTTCCTAGTGAGCTCTAACGAAACAGTGGCAATAGAAAAGTTCAAATCGTTTTGAATTGTATTAGAAATACTCTGAAATGTTGAAGAAATGTGTAAATGATTGGCAAGAAGTGAGTTACATTTTGCTCAAAAAATCCACCATATCTGTGTAATATCCACTATAGATAGTCATGGGAGTCGTCATGACCACGAAAGCTGAGACCATTGGAGCCAAGAAAACAAGTAAAATATATGAGCCCTTTCAAAATCTCGTGATTCTTGTGCACCATTTCATTTGTTGCTGGTGGCATTTTTTCATCTGTTCCCCCATAGCATGATCAATCCTTGGATTACTATTGAATATGCTTAATATCAGAACACAGTGCAAATGCATTTTGTAACTTGAGTGTCTTTTAACCATCTTGTGCATATTATTTAAATCAGAGAAACCCGCACTGTTCCATACGTCAACAAAATAACTTGGCTCTACTTTTCAGCCTGAAGGCCATTCTACGTCGTAAGTGCCTTTATTAAAATGTCGCACGCAATTTTTATATTTTTGTTTTCAAATGCTCTAATGCTGGAGTTTCCCTATTCGTTTCGACTATTTCTTTTTTCTTTGCCTCGTTAAACGAAGGGAAACCTCGAATCAAAATTTCACGCATAACACAGCACTTTTCCTTCACACGTTAACTACTCCCCGCTGCAATCATGCTCTCACCATAAAGCACAAGCAGTTTGCAGTGTCAAAATTACTTCCAGTGAGTATTATTTCTGACTACCAAAAACACGCGCAATTCTGTATTTAGAAATGAAACTAGTCAAAGGAACATTTATTAGAAACACCTGAACATCGCGCAACACTAAATTGCTTTTATTGTTCATATATGTATTAAAAAAAAAATTGGCTTCATTTTCATTCCTAACCTCTAACAAGCAGTAACCCGGATTACCCAGAGGGAGGAAACAAGCAAGAAATATATTGCTTCCGCAAAATGAGATTATATCAACAATGTGTCTAAATATCAACCAACAGCAAACACTGCGTTCTGTTGGGGTTCCAGAAAAATATTTGCAAAAGTACAAGCTATGTAGCAATTTGCTGACGCTGTTTGAAGATTGTATCGCTGTTTTTTGCAAGGATGATTTTAAGAAAATATCGAAATTAAAGTTGAAGCAATGCTTCCTTTGCTGCCGTGGAATACACGCCCCTAATGTATATTAAACTGTCTGAAAATTGCCTGAGATCTTCATTTAGAAGGCATTACCTACGCATAATTTTGTATAACTGGTAACCATTAGAGATAGATAAAAACTGCCTCACAAAATTTGTGGGTCTCTTTAAAACATGCGATTTATTTCAAATAATCTTTTTTGTGGCACTGGACATCTCCGAGACTTATGTTGTTATCGGTTCTAATTTTAAATATTGTGGAGTTTTTTTAAAGTATTGTTGCTATTTAGCTGTTTCTCGCAATATCATGGATAGAGCATGGAATTTTAAGGCCAGCATGCAACGACCCCTGCGACATCAGCTCTCAAATCGGTTTCCTCTGTCCCGCTTGTACCTACAATGAAAGGTGTAGGTAGTTAAACTATTTCTGTAAATGTTTATCTCGGTTAACATTAAGGAGTTAGGAAAACGGACCTTCATAAGAATAGTTTGTTGAAGCTAAACAAAAATAAACGATAATTCATAGAGAAACTCATGTGATAGTAACACGTCAGATTTTTTTTCCTTCCCAACTCCCATTACCGAAAAATCTCACACCTAAGTATGTTGTTTTATTAACTGATTATGTGTCTTTACCTAACAGAGGACGTAGATGAAGTAAACAATTGGTTTAGACATACAGAATGCTTATAAAAGTGGCGCTTTATTCACATTGGAGAGTTCGCCTTTGGTGAAGTGCCACTGATTTGCATTACGTTATGTTGTTTTTGAACGTTCAAGCTCAATGGCAAAGTAATTGCGTCATTCGGCTCAAACTTTGTACTAATTCTAGAAGTAAAGAATTAATGTGACTCACTGTTTTGAAACAACGTAGTTGGCCAGATGGTATCATTGCTCCTAATCCTTCAATCGCTTTTTCCCCCCCTCTCTCTCTTTTTCTTCTTAGTAAACACAGACGAGTAGATACGCAGTGTAGAAGTTAAAGTTTATCAGCATAGGCGTCGTGTCTGTGGACACGCACCCCCAACCAAGAAACAACAACAAAATAAAAAGGTTACTACAATGGATCAGAGTAGGAAAATAGGCGAAAAAGAAACAATGTGAACGGAAATGACAGGAGGAAGTCATTGCCTTACAACTTGTTCTACACATTGCAGTTTCATAAGCAGTCGATGAATTATTCAAATAAAATGCTTGCTTCTCATGCATTAGTGAACGGAGTGCCCGGCTACCAAACCTTTATCGGAGGACTCAAAATAAAATTGAAAAGAAATTCGCATATAGCCGAAATGTAAGCATTCTTCTGAAGGAAAGTTAGCAGATTCTTTAAGCACATTTTTCGTTATAATTGTAATTTCTTTGGTCTAATGATGCTCAAATAAATATATTTATACTCAGCTGGAGCTAAACCAACTTTTAACAGACATGCGAATTAAAAGCTTTACTTCACCACACTAGTGCGATAAACTTTTTATCCACTTCATTGTTACCCAGTGATGAATACAGTCACTTTTCTCCGGGGGAATATTAAGCTTGATAGAGGGAGAGAATGTTAATGATGTATAGATTTACAAATAGATATGAATTTCTCGGGGGAGGGGGGACATTTTACTTCCCGAGGGGGAAAATCTGTTTAGAATTCAATTCGCCTTAGGTAAATTTATCGTAATGCGTTGTTCAGTTAACCTGTTCCTTGTCTGAATTGTTCTTCTTTTATCTATGACCTGAAGAATCGATTAAATGGGGATAGGTACGAATATGGATGAGACTGAATTCCAAGAGCCGGAGACGGACAAAACTCTGCATAAGAGTGTAATTGGAATTGCTACACCCAGCCCCCCACCCCCCCACCCCCAAAAGTCCAGAAACAATATGATATAGCATACACTCGCTTCATTCACTAGTGTAAGATAAGCACCTAGGGGATCAACAATACATCAAATCCTCTACATTCTCGTTACACGCGTCTGTTGATCTCGTTCCAGGCACCACTTGTCTTGGTTGCATATATGTATGTACATACACCTGGAATCAATATAGTATTTGTCTGCCTCACATTCAATATGTCCTGAGTTCGAATCTCGGCTATGATAAGGTTGATTTCCAGATTTTCCCTTATCCTGAAAAGATGAATTCAGGTAACTTTAAGCTCTAAGGATCCCCAGACTCATTTGAGTATCATTTCAACCAATATATACAATACAATTTTATAATTTTATTTAATTGTTATTTTACAAATTTAAGGGCTGTCTAAAAATACTATATTCCACAGACAAAAGTTGTTTTATGTTTAACACTTGTATCATAAATATTGTGTACAGTATAGTCATTATAATGTATTGTTGTTACAATTTAAATTTTGTAGATTAATTCTTATTTTCTCTGCTACATACAATACACAGAGGAAGTATAATATTCCACCTGTAAATTCAATGTCCAGATTTCATCAAAAAATGAGGAGTCTGATAAACACTAGACCTGATATTCAATGAAACACTAAAGCTTTTAATAGCAAAGCAATACAAATCAGCAAAATATAATAAATATTTAAAGACTAAGTGTCACTAATTTTTGTATTTGGCTGGAGGAGGAGAAGTTTAAGGGCCAGTCGACAGCTAGGTAATTTGGATTGTATTTGCTATAAGTTGTTGAAAATTAAACACAGACCTGATATTTGAGTTCAGTACATTCCAAAGATGTGACATGAGATTTTCAAGAAAATTCAGCTACTTCGAACTACTTTTTACATGAATTTCTATTAATAGTTTTTATATTGGCTTTAACAATTTCTATTGAAATATCACTTTTTTAAGATATTGTATATGACAAATTAAATGCATATCTTGAGGACTTCATGGTACTTAGGCTGGGAATATACTGTAAAGACATCTTCATTCTGTAGAAATTTTGTGTAATTTCGTAAAAAGGTTAACCATAAGAAATAGACAAGAATGTAGATACTATACAAAAATTCTAGACTTCTTTGGAGCACACAATTTCTTATGTGCATTTCTAAATATCTGTTATTATAGGTTTCAATTTTCCAGCACAGTTTGCCATATTGTTTGACTGCTGTCACTAATCAGTGTTTCTTGTAATGTCATGGAAAGACTATGAGCTTTAAGGCCCCCATATACCTACTTGCTTTTGAACATCACTATCCCACTTTAACTACAATGAAATGTGTAATGAATACATTCCTGCAAAGGTTTGTTTGAATTAACATGAAAATTAAGCTTTTGTAAGAGTAGACTGCAGAAGCTATAAAGCAATAAACAGTAGTATGTAAAAAAAGTTTTGTGATTGTTACACATAAGATATTTTTTAAAGTATTTGTATATATGCTTCCTTCTGTAGCTCTCCCAAGCACATTGTGTGCGTGCATGTGCGCGTGTGTGCGTGCGTGTGCGTGTGCGCGTGTGTGTGTACGCGTGCTCAGTAATTTAGCAATGCCATATAATTGGAGAAATTTCTATGACATTTCCTTGTTCAAATTAGGTACAATGAATGAATATAGAAATGCAGAGCACTGGCAATATACAGTGATTCCAAAAAAATTTAACTCATGCTTAAAGATTCCAGCAGTCAAATTATAAAAAGCAAAGCATATGTCACTTGTGTGATATGGGGTTTTCCCAAATATAAAAATTTTTTTTTAATTGCATCAATTTTGCAACCATTTCATGTGTGGTGTTTACAAAATTATTTTGTATATAATTAACAGAGCGGTTTTTTTGGTGTGCAAACTGTCAATATCACTGACACAATTGTTATAAACTAAAATGATGGAGAATTAAATTTATGAACTTATAGATTTTGAGGCATTAATGAGAACATCAGTAAATACGTTGATAATTCCTGAATTTGATATTTTTTAAAGCTCTGTGAGATAAAAACCTAGTTTTACTGCAATTTTAGATTTTATACAAAAAGCTTCCTGTACTAAATGTATGTAAAATAATTTTATAAACACAACAAAAGAAAAGATAAACAATTTTACAATATTCTAAAAATTATGACTCTGAAACATCCTGACAAATGCCAACACACATTAACTGTGCTATTATTTGTTCTCTCTGCATATTAAAAATTAGAATTTCTCTGTGTTATACTGATAGAAATTTTTAAAATGGTGACACTATGGAATCACTATGGTGATGGAAATTGATTATAATTCCTTTAGTTAATGCCTAAAGGATGCTCCAAATTTCTTTTAGCACTACAGGCATTGCCACAGATATCTCAATCAGATTTAAGTTGGTTGTGTGACCTGTCATGACAGGTGAAAGGCACACAAATGAATTCAACATCCACTGCTTAACATTGTATATAGCATTGGTATGCATCAGAATGGCTGCTCCACAGTTGTATTTGTTTTACCCAAAACTATATTTTTCTTTATGTCCAGTGGAGATTTTCTACCTTAATAACATTGATGAACCAATCTTTGACTTGCACAGATATCAGTTCTAGTTCATAATATAACTAAATTGTGAACCCACAGATGTCCTACCTGACTTAGTACCTAGCATGAAGAAATAAATGTCGAAGTGACGTGTTATGCAAAACATCATACCTATAAAAGGTACAGAAGTTTGTAAACCAGGTTATTCATAATTTTCATTGTCATAAAACCTGCTCAATTCAATATGAATGTAAATAAAATCTTCTTCTTCCTCTTCCTCTTCTTCTTAAAGAAGATTGAAGAAGAAATATCAGAGTCCCCATATATTCCATTTATGATTTTATTTACATACAAATAACATTAAATTATGATTGTGTAATCATTCTGGCTATGAATAAAGCATTACTGACTGTAGAGTTCTTTTTCTTAAGAAGTTTTTGGCCCTGAAGGCACTGCTACTGCTAATGAGATGGACATGCCTAAAATACAAATTTCTCTAAAAGTGAAGCTGCCTAAGTAAAGGCATCTCCAAACTTATAATCAAAAAGTGACCATCAGATAACTATAATTGATGTAACTTCTGCAGTAATACATTTATTTCACAACAATTTATGTGTCAAAACTTTGACTGTTATTTGTTATAAAAGTATGTGATTGAGCTTTAAAATTAGATTGTGTTTCTTGAGTAGACAAGTCTTACAATAACAAAGATTGACTTATTTCCTTATACTTAACTTTTGGCTTTCACAACTTTTGAGATTATAACAGTGGACAAAGCATTACAAATATTAGAGGTAAACCATTAAACAATGCAATGAATATGTAATTAAACAGCATACAACAAAATACGGGAAAAACAGATGTAGTCCTTAAGAAAAAATAATGAAAATAACAACAAATACAATGAAACCAAGTAGTTATAAAAAATAAACAGACGCAGAAGATTTTTCAGCTGGTGCTTAATTGCTGGTTATCTGGAAGACAAATATGAGAAAAATTTGATATATTAAAAAACTCTAATCTTGCTACATTATTTCTATTTGCTGGAAGTCACCCAAGAATGCAAATAGGCATTTACGAGAACAGCTTCACAGGATGGGTGTGGTAGTTTTTGCTGTCACAAAGTTAACTTGAAATAAGACGTCACATGAAAATGCCCCTTGTTCAGCCACTAAGCAGAAGCATGAAAGAAGGAATGAACGTTCCGCTTGACCAGAGTTCTCATGGACCCCCAGCCAGTCAGTAAGGTCAAGCACGCTTGGTGTTTTGCAACATGCATAAGTGATACTTCGCCCCCACATGTGTCGAGGCCAGGGGTCACTCAAAAAGCTCTACTATTGGTTGGCCCATGGCCAAAATGCAGCATTCAAATAGTAGAAGAAGCCCCACAGCAGAGAATTATCGTACAGTTGAATGAAAAATCTGCACTGAGCCATCAACATGACTGCTGTAGCCAACGTTAACCTTATACAGACTGAGCTGAGCAATCAGAGATTCTATCAAGATGGAACCAACTTCCATTCACTGGCAAGAATTGCCTACCTTGACCATGGAAACCTTACCAGGTAATACTTTTAATTTCTTGGCTTTTGGTTTTGAAACCACTTTTATAGAATTGAACTTTCATTTCAGTAAAAAATTACCTGTCTAAAATAACTTTCTTATATTTGCTATGCACAGCCAAAATTATTTTTTGCATCTGTGTTTACAAATGAAATGAATACATTACAAACCAGAGCGATTACCCATTAATTTCACTAAATTACATCAATGAAAGCTATTAATATTCTTCTTTGAAAGTCACTAATATTATTCTTACATAATAATAAGTAATTTATGGAACCATTAATATGTGTTCCTATCAGACAATTTTCCAACTGCTTTTTTTTTGTGCATTACAACAACACAGCCGTAACTTTCAAGGCATCTGCAATAGTCAGATTTGGAGGTACCCTAATAACCAACTCATTTTAAACTGTGGTAATCAATAACACAGTAACTTGCTGAAATCTGGAACTGTTTGTGACCTAAGTAACAAGACTAGGAAGTTAACAATTCAGAGCATCCCCACGTGATATGAAATACGAGTGAATAAAAAGTTATTCTTTACTAATATTTTAAAATACAGATAATGCAACACAGTTTCCAATGGTTGATTTTAAAATTTGCAGGCATATGCACATTTTTCAGACATTTTAAACAGGTACTGACTTTCAGTAAACTGCTCTTGTTTAGGATGTATGACAATGAAGTATGATAAAACGAAAGGACAGCAAATGCCAGAGTATCTGTATTTATATCCCCAGAAAACGGGCTAATTTTTCTTTAAACCTAGCTGTCAAATAGTTAAACAGGTGTTTCTAATCTGGAGTTAATTGTAACTTAGAATATAACTGTAAGAAACATGTACTATAGTTCCCCTTATAAAACAAGCATACATAAGAATGGCTTGGTTATATCATTGTAGACTTGAAAAACTTAAAATAAATATTTCTAATTTATTTTGAAGTAAGCATGGATAATTGTGGGCATGCCAAAATCTGAAGAATGCTGATTATAAATAATTTAATACCTCATTTAAAAATATTGACTTTCCACAGACAGCCAATGTGTTATTTTCATACTCACTTGTTAGAGTTGTTGTGAAGCTACCTATTTTGCTTGTTGTAAATCTTAATAAGGTCTGAATATAACTTGCAGGAATTATTTTCCATATATTTTGCATTCTGCCTTTTCAATCCCATAATGCTGCATTGGTTCTTCATATTGTCAAGACATGATCACAATAATTTTGTGTACACAACTCTAAATGAGCAAGTGACTACAGCTGTTCTACAGCATATTCATCAATGACTTCCAATATAATTCATTTTAAGTATAAACATTTACTAATATGAGGATTGTCGTTTACATAAATGTTGAATTACATTAAAATTTCACTCCAAAAATATGAACTAAACCTGTATGTCCCAAATTTGAAGATAGTCAATGCAATGCTCTGATCATTCTTGGCAGACATGAGACTTATTTGTTCAGTGAATTGTGGTACAGAATCTGTACTTGATTTTTAATGCATTAACATTTTAGCACTTTCCAGAATCATATAATTTGTCAGAGAAGTGACTTATTTATCCACTAAATCTTGTTACAGAGTCTAAAATCTTCTTTATTGTGTTAACATTTTACAAATAAGCAGGATCATGCAAAATGATAGATTGAATGAGTGAAGCAGTGATGTAGATTTAGCAAGATTATATTTTTTTTCCAGTGAAAGTAAAAATTCTGTAAAAGCAGACAAATCTTCCTGGTTGGATATTAATCTATATTTATGGAACAAAAGTCAGACATGCTAATCTCTGGAAAATGTCAGTGGACTTATGACAACCAATGCTTAAAGAAAACACAGCATACTTCAAGTTACTTGCTAGATAAACACTTTGCATTAGCTTATTTTACAGGAATAGATCTTAGCATTAAATATGGAAAAAATAGTATTTGATGCAGTCTTTTTTCTGTAATCAAAGAATAAATTGTTTCTTTCAAATACCTCTGGAAACAATACCTCTGCATACATAGTTCCTCTGTTTATTTTCTATTTTCCTATGTCACTGAGCTTTAACTTCAAGTATAAAAATTCATGCAAATCCCATTCTCTAAAGAATATGATATTGTTTTACAGGATGTGGGAAAATGAAGGCAAAGAAGCAAAGGTGGACAGTGTAGCAGTAATGGCATTTTACAGGAGGATGCTACATTATGACTGCATTGTCCTAATCAAGCAATACAGACCTGCAATCAATACTTACACCATTGAGATGCCATCATGTAAGTATTTTATATAAATAATATGTATTTCTGCTGCCACTAAACTATAGACTGCAATTTATATCATGTGCAAATGCTTTAAAGGCTTTTGGAGTTAAATAGCTCTAAAATGGTTACTTTAGCAAACACCTTATATATTTTATTAAATTACCTTGATTGAACATCAAAATGGCCCACACTTATCCAGAAACAAAACTAGTTACATTTTAACAGAAACTCTTATATATTGGTAACACATTGATTACCTAACTTAACTTAAATATCTAATGAAACATTAAAATTGACTCACACAAAAGACTTGTGGTACTCTTAGTGAATAAAATAAACTAAGATGCTTTAAAGAATATAAAAGTTCAGCTTCATTACGGCATTAACTACTGTTGCCAGTAGGTGTGTATTTTTGGCATAACTCACTAATTCCAGAATCATGGTTTTAAAATTCTCTCAAACTTGGTTACTTGCTTGTACCTGTTGTGTTATTGAATGTTTTTCAAATTTGCTATATAAAAGTCACTTGGCGAACACTACTGATTGAATATTAAAGGAAATTCAGCTCCACCATGGAATTCAATAAGAGCAAAGAAGTTATTCCTTGTTTGAAATATTGTCTTTGTTGTTGCTAGCAATAATAGCTCTAAAATACCACCTTAGGTGTTAGTGAGTTCTTCCAAAATACATATTCTAATTGAACAAACCATACTGATAATTTTCTTAATCCATCTCTCTCATTAAAAAGTTTTTAAATTTAATTTGCAGGCAGAGTTGAAGAGAATGAGACAGTTTCAATGGCAGCAATGCGTGAAATAAAATTCTCAACAGGCTTTTCTGCCAGTGTTAAGAAAATAGGGCCTGTTCTAGCAGCAGATCCAAGTACCTCAGGTACTTCAGTACGTTTAGTCACAGTAGAGGTGAGTTTAAGTGTTTTGTTACAGTGAAATTTGCTTAAACGTTAATCCTACACTACTAAATATTTATCTGACAAATTATGCCAATTATCAAATCCTCTGGTATTACAGAATACTTGAATACATTACATTTTTATACACAAATACCTTGATGCCCTAGCTTTGTTTGGTGATTCATAGAAGTTTCATGAAAGTTTGAGAATATAGTTTAAACTTGAATTTAACAAATCAGTTTCAATAAAAGCTTAAGTTAAAATTGTTGGTTCAAAATTTATTCAAAAAGCATCAAGCAGATTTTGAGAACAAAACTACATACAGATATACGTGTAACCAGGCTATTCTGTTACCACAGCTCTCTTGCCATAGTAAAATATCAATAAAAAGCATGCATTTTGTATCCAGAGAAGGCTCAAACTTTGGAAGCATACATAAAACAACATAGTATAATAGATAAAAATGTTGAATTTCACCAAAATGTGATATATAAATTAAATAAATGAATTTTTTCTCACGTTGATGTTCATTAATAATGTGTTTTCTAGCTAAGTTTAGTGATCTGGGACTAATTGAAATCTGCACCTCATTAAATCAGAGTACTTTCTATTATCTATTACAAATTAAAATTACCAATAAAAACATCACAGTAAGGATATAAATATAACACAGAAAAATCCTGTTAGCTCCAAAAAAGTATTTAAAAAGTATGTACAATGATATAAGAAAAGAACTTTTCAATATTAATTCAAACTATTGGTAGCATCTTATAATCACCCTGTCTGAATAGAAAATAATAGGTCCGGGGTGAGAATTTAATCAGATTATTTGCCTGGATAAGATTTTATTCTTGAGCCATGAAAAAGGCCAACAGTGTATGGCTGTAGGTCAGAGCAGCTCATTTATGCACTTATTTAATGAGAATTCATTAATGCTTTCTGTGAACCATAGTAACCAACGAGTTGGAACATTAATTAATAAAGAAATGAAGTACTACTGAGCTGGCATTGTGTAAAACTCTTCAGACATGTTTATCTGTTATGCTTCAGAGAGGAAAAAAATGATATAGTGAATACAGAATCTGTGTTTTAACCAAAACAAAAGTCTCCTAAGAACTGGCTCATAAAAATAAAGCACATTACAAAATAGCTTTGTTCTAGGCTATTTGAATGTTACTTACATTACACTTCTTTCTTTCATTTTCAGATAAATGGTGATGAACCCATGAACCTTCAAGTTAAACTAAACAACAACAAGGAACAGTTTAAAGAAGTCCTTCTTGTGCCAGTATCTGAACTTCTAGAAAAGCTGTCAGTCTTTGCCTCAGCAGGATATGTAATCGATTCAAGAGTAGATGCATTTGCCATTGGCTTGGTTATGGGCAACCAATCAAGAAAAATTAAAACTCCTACTTCGATGTCCTAGTTGTTGCATCCTGAAGACATTCAACACCGCATTCTGTATTCTTTCTGAAAAAAAATATTTTTTAAGGGATTTTGCATTTTATATTCTCAATTCTTTTTAAAAATAAGCAAGATGCTTCACAGCAAGAATTTCTAGCATTGAGCCATGTGTGTTCACATATTCTTCATTATCATTTTATTTTAAGGACATTGAACTAAGAAAGAATCTCTTTTATTCACAGCTCACTTTTCATTTTCATAAATATTCCACATTGCTCTGTCCAAAGTGGACGTTAGTAAAAAATATGTGGATATATGTTTCATACTGCACATTTTAAATTGATTTATGTTTTACTAACTAATCCACTTTTGTATTATTTCACGTCCATTTGTTGTTCATGATAGCTAATGTTTGTATACAAGTACTTGTGTATGTGTGTGTGTGTAAAGTAAGTATGCATATTTGAATGATGAACTCTTGTGTGTGAGATAGTATTTTGTACTGCACTATTTTAAAGTAAGTTATTTAAATTATATACTATTATTAAATTAATAAAGGCAATTTGTAATAAAAAAGTTTACTTCATTGAACTTCATTTAGATACTACCAAACAAATTAATGTTCCTTAAATACCTCCAGATATTATTTACTGCTCCTCACTCTGGAACCTACATCTGTTGTTTAACTTTTGGGATTGGCTATAAAATGGCAATGTTTAAGGTACTTTGAATATGAAATCCTCAGCATTTCTATGAAACAAAAAGCTGGTTTTAAAGCAGATACCTTGACATGACAAGAATGGCAGTACATGAAATACTGATGCAGAGTCTCAATGACATAAATCTCAAGTTTAAAGGCCACTTTCTTCATAGGCACAGAAGATCACAAAAACAACTTGAGAGTATAAACAGAAAGTTTATTTATACATTGGCAACATTACTGTGCTGAAATGTTGATGGAGCACTGACCTGCATTAACTTAGGTTCAATTTCTGGTTTAGGTCAGTATTGTATTGTATTTTGTACTGTATTTATTTCATCCATAGAAACATGATACATGTTATAGGACACGTCAACTTATACATACATGCATTTAGATTTGGCCATAATAATTACATGGAATTTATAGCATTGTCAGTAACAAAAATGATATAACGAATGCAGTGGCACCATTAATGTACAAAAAAATAATACACTTTGATATAATAAATATAATCTTAAATACAGTAATATAACAAGCATGTTACACTTTCTGTAACATTTTACCATTTTAATATACAAAACACAATAACTTCAAAGGAAAAAGTCATAAGATATTTGATAATATCAAGCTGAAATTAATCACAATATTCTATAATTCTATAATATTCTATCACAATTCTCTAATAATAGAAGAATTATTTTGTTTCCTTAAAAACCTCCACATCAACAATATATACCTACAGTAAATAATATATTCATTGAACACAGGAAAACTCAAGGCTAAAAAACTACCACTTTATGTGAGGCCAAGATTTAGAAATTCCTGTGTGGTATATGGCATGTAAAATAATAAAAGTTTATTTAATTTAGTCTTGAATTGTTTATTATTCAGTGATTTTATTTTCTGTGGTAATTTATTATATGAACAAATTTCTATATGGGCAATGCTATTGAGGCTTTTGTTAATCCTATGGGAGTTTAAATGCAAATTATTTACTATTCTGGTGTTGTGCAAATGAAAATCAGAATTTTTTTAAACAATCCTGAATTCTGGTGGACAAAGCACACTGTTTCTAAGATATACACAGAAGCAACAGACAGTATTTTTAATTCTTGAAAAATACCCTTACTGGGGGTTTGAATAGGTACCTTTTTCATTATTCTTATAAATTTCTTTTGAATATTAAATACGTGGGATACTTTTGGTGATGCACTCCATTAATGGTATGGCATAGGAGATGTGAGCTTGCACATAGCCAAAATATACTGACCGCAGGACATTTAGCGTAACAACATTACTAAGAACTCTGAATGCATAGCACAAACTAGTGAGTTTATGTATTAATTTATCAATGTGAGTACTCCAAGAGAGATGTGAATCTATCCAAACACCGAGAAACCTTGTTTCATTTACTTCTTGAATGGGTATGTTATTCATAAAAATATTTAGTGAATTTGTTACCTTCTGATGATTAAAATTATTGTAAACAGTCTTGCTAATGTTTAAGTAAAGTTTGTTATTTTCTAACCAGTCTTGTAACATTAGATTTGATCTATTCACAACAGATTGGAGTTGGTTTAAATTGTTACTTTTGAAACTAATGTTGGTGTCATCAGCAAATAACACTGTTTTTACTTGTGGTAAAGATAAGGGTAAATCATTTACATATAGTAAAAACAATGTTGGGCCTAAAATTGAACCCTGGGGAATGCCGTCCTTTAGATTTATGACACTGGAACAGAACTGATCAACTTCAACATATTGTTTTCTATTTTCCAGGTAAGATGCAAACCATTTCTCACCCTTTCACTCACCCAATCACTTGCTTGCTGACCCACCCAATCGCTTGCTCACCCACTTATCCACTCAGTCAGTCACCCACCCACACACTCATGCATGCTTGCTCAATCACTCTCACTCACTCACCCACTCATCCATTCACTCTCTCTCCAACTTGCTCACCCACTCACTCACTCTCACCAACTTGCTCACCCACTCATGCACTCACTCACCCATCACTCACACACCCACTTACTCACTCACCCACTCACCAACTCACTCATTCACTCACCCACTCATCCATCCATTCACTCACTCTCTCTTACCAACTTGCTCTCCCACTCACTCTCACTCTCTCACCAACTTGCTCTCCCACTCACCCACTCACTCTCTCACCAACTTGCTCACCCACTCACTCACTCACCCACCCACTCACTCATTCACCCTCCCACCCACTCACTCACTCACTCACTCACTCATCCACTCACTCAGTCTCTCTCACCAACTTGCTCTCCCACTCACCCACTCACTCTCACTCTCTCACCAACTTGCTCACCCACTCACTCACTCACCCACCCACTCACTCATTCACCCTCCCACCCACTCACTCACTCATCCACTCACTCAGTCTCTCTCACCAACTTGCTCTCCCACTCACCCACTCACTCTCACTCTCTCACCAACTTGCTCACCCACTCACTCACTCACCCACCCACTCACTCATTCACCCTCCCACCCACTCACTCACTCATCCACTCACTCAGTCTCTCTCACCAACTTGCTCTCCCACTCACCCACTCACTCTCACTCTCTCACCAACTTGCTCACCCACTCACTCACTCACCCACCCACTCACTCATTCACCCTCCCACCCACTCACTCACTCATCCACTCACTCAGTCTCTCTCACCAACTTGCTCTCCCACTCACCCACTCACTCTCTCACCAACTTGCTCACCCACTCACCCACTCACTCTCTCACCAACTTGCTCTCCCACTCACCCACTCACTCTCTCACCAACTTGCTCTCCCACTCACCCACTCACTCACTCACCCACCCACTCACTCATTCACCCTCCCACCCACTCACTCACTCACTCATCCACTCACTCACTCACCCACCCACTCACTCACTCACCCACCCACTCACTCACTCACCCTCCCACCCACTCACTCACTCACTCACCCACCCACTCACTCACTCACCCTCCCACCCACCCACTCACTCACTCACTCATCCACTCACTCACTCACCCACCCACTCACTCACTCACCCACCCACTCACTCACTCACCCTCCCACCCACTCACTCACCCTCCCACCCACTCACTCACTCACTCACCCACCCACTCACTCACTCACCCTCCCACCCACTCACTCACTCACTCATCCACTCACTCAGTCTCTCTCACCAACTTGCTCACCCACTCATCCACTCACCCACCCACTCATCTACTCACTCACCCACCCACTCAATCACCCACCCACTCACCTACTCACTCACTCACCCACCCACTCAATCACCCACCCACTCACCTACTCACTCACTCATCCACTCACTCACCAACTTGCTCACCCACTCACTCTCTCTCACCAACTTGCTCACCCACTCACACTCTCTCACCAACTTGCTCACCCACTCACTCTCACTCTCTCACCAACTTGCTCACCCACTCACACTCTCTCTCACCAACTTGCTCACCCACTCACTCTCACTCTCTCACCAACTTGTTCACCCACCCACTTTCACTCTCTCTCACCAACTTGCTGACCCTCTCACCCACTCACTCTCACTCTCTCCCACCAACCTGCTCACCCACTCACTCTCACTCTCTCACCAACTTTTTCAGCCACTCACTCTCACTCTCTCCCACCAACTCACTCACCCACTCATCCACTCTCTCACCAACTTGCTCACCCACTCACTCTCATCAACTTGCTCACCCACTCATCCACTCACTCACTCTCTCTCACCAACTTGCTCACCCACTCACTCTCACTCTCTCTCACCAATTTGCTCACCCACTCACTCTCACTCTCTCACACCAACTCACTCACCCACTCACTCTCACCAACTTCCTCACCCACTCACTCTCACCAACTTGCTCACCCACTCACTCACGTGCTCACCCACACACCCACCTACCCACTCACTGACTCACTCACTCAGTCACTCACTCATTCACGCACTCACTCATTCATTTGTTCAAAAAATCATACTCTGGCATCTAATTGCTGAAAACCATTTATCGACCCATTGATGCACATTAGTTTCAGTACATTAATTAGAAATAAAAATATGCATTAATTGGTCAAAAAGAAATGTTACTAATCAGGATATCTAAGAGTGTATAACTCTTGTAAAGCAAGAGGTAAAAGATGTGAAGTTCATATCATGAGTCCTATATCAAATTCAACAAGAAAATAAACCCCTAAATTTCTCATTTATGCACTAAATGAAGGTGAAAATGTTATTGTTGGAAACAGATATTACCTACATGTAAGAGTAGCTATTAAGCCACCATTATGTTACTAACTACTAATACTTATTAAGTGGTAACATATTTTAAGCTTTCTCAGTGAATATTGTTAAGAACTATTCCATGACAAATCAATCAAGTCTCCTCTTTGTCTCACTCCAAGCTGCCAACGGAATATTTCTGTGCTATAAAATATCTGAAAAGAATCATTTAGCACGGATTTATTTAATACTATATTTATTTATTAACTTATGTAAGGCATGTTACTATTATAAGGTCATTGTGTTGATCTGTTAATTAAGAAATTTATTCTGCAGTGTTAGACAATCCCTGAAGACATACTTTTTTGTACTTTTGTTTAGCAACATTTAATTGGTTAATTCATACCAGATGATGAATGAATGAAATAGGTTAATGATGCTCAAGTTAACCCAGGATCCATAGTGCTTAAAATTACCTGACATTCATATTTTCAGGTTAAGGAGGAACTCTGGAGAAAGTCTTATCCGAGTAATTCAGCCTGACCAAGTTTCAAACTTAGGATATCTTGAATATGAGGCAGACTTGCTACCCTAACACCACAGAGGTGGGTACATTTGACATTGATTTATCACTGTGCAACAACTTTAAACCTTTAGATGAAACTATGTGATTTTAACTAATTGAGATGTGCTGAATTCATTTCTGAAACTCAAAATTGTCTATCACATACCAATTTGTTTTAATGCTGAAATACAAAAAGTTCTACCAGCAACCAATATTTTTGAAGATACATTTTAATTCTACAAGATGGTTATAATGAAAAACATAACAATTGCAAAGAACACTACATTAAAATGTTGTTGTTGCTTATGGACAGCTTCTGGGTTATCTCTCACAATTGACCAGCAATATTCACCAAGCATACTTGCATTCCATCTTCCACTGAAGCATTTTTCAAAGGCTGATATTTCTTGGAGAAACCTCTCTCCATGTTCATTACTAACAGCACCTAGATTTTTTGGAAAGAAGTCCAGGTGACAGTCCAGAAAATTTATTTTCAATGACATATTGCTCCCCATTACATAAAAGTAGTGTATTAATTCACTTATAATTACTTCATAGTCTACTGATTTTTTTATTCCCAAGGACGTTGGTACATAGTGACTTAAAGGTAAGCCAAACCATTTTCACCATTTCCAACAATTTATTTTTAAACTCTTCATCCTGAAGACTGCTCTTATTTATGGACCAATAAACACTCCTTCCTTAATCTTTGTGTCACTTAGATTTGGGAATTTCTTTTTGAGATGCATGAAAGCTTGCCCTTCTCTATCTAGTGCCTTCACAAACACTTTGATCAGTCCAAGCTCGATATGCAAAGGTGGTAGAATGACATCTTGAGGGTTCACAAGTGGTTCATGGGAAACACTTTTGACTCCAGGAATGAAGACTTGTCTTCCACCTCATTTTTTACGAATATGGTAGTTTGTTTTGTCACAGCTATCCCATTCGCATAAAAGACAACAGTGTTTAGTATACCCTTGTTGCATAGAATGAGCGTCGGCAGACATTTTTCCAGGGGGGCCTCATGTTTGAAATTTGCAATCAGATAATATTAATTCATTATTTTACTGTAAAATTTATAATATTTGTTGCATATAACCATATTAATTTGTGCTAAATAAAAATTTATCTTTACATTAAAATTAAAATAGTAGTTTAATAGTCAGTAATTCATTGCACATTAAGTTGACCAACCTCCAGGGGGGGAGCCGCGGCCCCCCTTGACCCCCCTTTGCAATGCCCATGTTGCATATCCATTTAGAGTCCAATAGCGTTCAAGTCTCCACATATATGCCATTCATATGAAGTATATTCAATGCATCTTAGTATGGCACTCATAACCTCAAAAATTTCCTTCATAAGAATGGCATATGCAGTAGGAACAGATGGGAAAACATTGCCAATATGGATAAGTACTGCCTTTAGACTTACTTTGGAGGAATCAATAAAGAAGCACCAATCTTCTGGGTAACGTTTATGTCCCAAAGCCTGAAATAAGCCATTCATATCATTGCAAATAAAATTTTGTTTAATTCTCAGAAAAATATTCCATAAAAGGAGTTTGTCGTTTTCTAAATGAAGTTATTTTAACATAGGTATTTAAAAGATTCCATCCTTGTAGTCTAGGGCTCAGCAATTCTGCTTGACATTTGGAAAGGTCCCTCGCAAGATCACTGAGGGCGTTTTGTGAGAACACCTGGTGATTGCATGGTAAAGATGATTACATGCCTGAATCTCTGGACCTTGAGTAGGATTATTACAGACTGAGACGAGTGTATCTTCATCTGAAATGGTGTACTACTGTGGATGTCTAGGTACAGGAAGATGCTCATTGTGAGGAACTGGTCAGATGGCTGAAGGTAAATTCGGGTACTGGATATGCCCTTTAAATCTTGAAGTATATCCTTTTATATCTATCAAACAGAAGTAACAATCTGTTACATGGTCCCAAGATTCTCACATACCATTGTTACAGCAAATTTCATTGCATCACGTTTCCCTTGTAGCCAATTTCTCACATTTCTAGAACACAAACTGCAGCATATGTGTGGTGCAAATGATTTATCTTGGTCTCCGATACAACATCCAAAATACAATTCATATTCCTTTCAAACTGGAGGTGTAATCTTACACCTTTGCCTCCTGTAGGTTAGCTCTCCACATCCATAACAAAAAGAATTAGGATGAGTTTTATACTGACGTGGCATTATAGTATAATTTCTATCCTTCAAACTCTTCTGAAGCAAAATTAGGAAACACTAGCTCACTCCTTGAACACCAACAGGAAACTAACAAAAGACTGAAAATAGATGAAATATCATGAGTTATAAAATGCTAAATAACAGATGGCTGCACAGGATGGGTTTTCAATATTTAGTTATAATATTTATCACCAGATGTCAATTCATATCTGAGAAAGAATAAAACATGAAATTGATGTATATGTGGAACGCAGGAGACTCCATTAATACAATACATAGGTAGTATATTAAAATAACGTTCATAAAGATTATTTTTTGGGGTTTTTGAAAAGACGGTACATGGTAGACAAAATCCAATTACAGATTCGTTTTTACCATCAGTCTACATAATACACATATTTTCATAAAAAGGACAAATTTCATGTACAGTGTTATTAGATTTTACCCATTATGAGGTACAAATGGTTCCCAAACATGAGACCAGTTAACTGGGATATCTGGTAAAGTTTTTAAGAGAAGAGATTTCTATTCCACTAGCGAATATATTTCTAGAGGCAGTGGTGTTCCTCCTCATGGAGATAAGTCCCTTCACATTGATGAAGATGGTGCTCTAGAATCAACAAGGCCACCTATTTGACATCAGGCTTCTACTATGTATAAAGTATCAACATTTTTAAAGAAAAATCTGTTGTGTTACATTCACATGAATTTCTTTACTCACTATAGTTTATTTTTATGTAGCTTCTACAAACTATTCTTACAATAGCTTATTTTCCTATCTATTTCATGTTAATCAACATAAACACTTTTAGAAATAGTTTCAGTAGGTACACATTTTTTTTCTAGGTACAAGAAACTGGTCTGCTATATGCTGGCTTTAAAATTTCAAACTCTTTACAGCACAAGAAAGGAGTGAATAGCAAAAACACTTAAAAAATGGAGTACTGAAAAATCCAATCCAATTTTGATGGATATCTTGGAAATGGTTGATGCCACAAAAACATTATTTGAAATAAACTTTTCTTTAAAAATACCTACATTTTTTATGCAGTAAGCTTTATCTCTCTTTTTTGGTGCACTCATTATGCAATATTATACAGAACTCCTTGCAAATGAAGTGGACTTTACAAGCTGTTCCCAGAAAATTCAAGATAAGCATTTTATTTGCTATGAAAATATCTTAAATGTATAGCATTTTAATCAAAGCTATCAGAGTCATTTTGCAAAAATAAAAAATATTAAACCTATTTCCATGTACAGTCGCCGCAATGAAAATCTATACAAGGTAATAAAAACAACAAGTACTGACTTTACATGGATTTATTTTTAACTTCTGCGTACAATCAGTTCTTGGTCATATTTTCCTTAACTTTTATCACTTTCAGGAGTCTCCTAGGCATTGAGTCTGCTAGATATTCAAAATATTTTTTGTCCATTTCCACCCACAACTTCTTCAACACTTCCTGTAGCTCCTTAATACTTGATGGTTACAGCTCTTCTATTTTATTTTTCATTTCATTCTAAGCATTTTCTATCAGATTTAGGTCAGGAGAGTTACCAGGTCATTCAAATACAGGTATATTATTATCTTTCAGGAACTTCTGAACCATCTTTGTCCTATGTGTAGGGGCACTATTATGCATGAAGTACTGACACTGGTGAATCGGCCAAAATGTGACCAAATGCTGTTGTAACACTTCTAAATAGTTACTTCCCTTCATTGTGATATTCTTTGGGAGAAAGTACAAGCCACCTCTACCATAATTGCCACTAAAAGCACCCCATACCATCACACTTTCTGGACGTTTAACAGTTTTGACAGTAAACTTTGGATCACATCGTGACACATTTTTTGGCCTCCTCACCATTCTGGACTTTCCTCTGACCAGTTTGAAAGTGCTTTCATCAGAAAACATTACTTTACGCCAGTCCTCTGATGTCCAATGCTGATACGTCATGCAAAAATTTATCCTTTTCTTCTTCATCGCTTCAGTCAGAAGAGGCTTCTTGGCTGCACACTGACTTGGTAAACCTGAGTCTTTTTGAGCTGATGCTGAATGGTCCTTATTGCAACATTGTTGAGAAGGTCTGGGTGTTTCTTCTTTAACCCTGCCACTGTAATCCATGGATCAGCCATCACTTCACCTTTTAGCAGGTCATCAGTTCTTGTTGAAGTCTTTCTTTTACCACCTGAGCCCATTTTTTGTCTTGGTGTGTTGCCAGGTGGAAAAGATGCTGCTGCTGTTTTTAGGTCATAAATAGCTTGTGTTGCAACCTTTAGATCGGCAGCTACACGAATCACAGATGTACCTACTTCCAATAGAGTTAAAGCACGAGTCTTCTCCTCAGAAGTGAGCTTCTTGCATCCCATTATTTGTATTATAATGAGAAATACACAGCTTTAAAAATGGCACCCAGGTTAAAAACTTAATAACAACGACAAACTGGAAAGAGAACACACTGTACAAATACCAGAGACTGACTGAGATCTGGCTTGCTAATAGAAGCAAGCTGCTACTGTGCACTTAAGAATCACATGATTTACAGCTCCGCCCACTCCTTTGTATAGTGGCGGGAGAAGAACAAACTAAGTACATTGTGTACGTAAAGATTTTTCTTGCACTAACAATGTAAAGATTTCAATTGCGGCGACTGTAAAGGGTAGTTTTGGGTGGGAGAATTTCCTTGAAGAATTTTGTGTTACAAGTTTGGAAAATACTAAACATAAATATCATGTTCGGTATTTATCTGACTTTTCATTTTGGAGTTATGACAAACATGCATGCACACACGCACGCACACACACACATGAACATATGCATGCACATGCACACTAAATGTGCTTTTTCAAAAAATGGTTGTTTTGTATTCAGGGGCCGCAAAACATGTATTCATAATGAAATGTTGATATTGAACTTGGTAGAATATTATACATCTACATACTAGACACATATGTGACAAGGTAAAAAGAAGTTCTGCATGTGTTATTATCAGGGCTCATGCATGGATCATTTCATTGCCCAACTGATGCTTGGCACTGTCTGACCACCAGAAGAAAGCAAGCTGGAAGAATGTGCTATGTAAACATTTTCTACCTTCCCCATCATGTTTATGCACACTAATATCACATACAATATACAGTGTTGTCAGATAAATACATAATACAACAATTACATACTAGTCTTAGATGTGACAGCATGGTGATTCACAGACACACATTTAAAAATAAACAAATCAACTACATGAGGAGATTAACAGTTCATACCTCAGACCTTGCTTGGGTTCTTCTGGTGGTCAGACAGTACACAGAGAGGAGAGTGACATCATGACCACTAGGAGGGACAAGTAGGACATCAGTACAGCTGGCTTCAGAGCAAAGTGTCTCTGAGTGTTTGGAGTTAATGTGGGCATGATAAAAATAAAAAAGTATTCCTGCAATACAAACTTATTGAGTGTTCTGGCAAAGAATGTTTTGTTATAAAGGTTGGCCATAGCAGCATTATTTTCAAATCATGCCAAAGGGAGTTAAAGGCATTCCAAATGAAACTGCGAAATGGCAAAAGACTCAAAGAAGCTAAGTTTATCTCTTCTGGGCTTGTAGGTCGTGGTCTAGAAGGTATCGAAGATACCAATGTTTTGCCAAGCACATGTCGATATTTTTTATGCCTTCTAGACCACGGCCTACAAATCTGGAAGAGATAAACTTAGCTAATAGTCAGGACGGCAGCATGAAAAGCCTAAGTTTATATGACTCAAAGAAGATTTTACATTATGTCAAAAAGGGCTCTTAACAACAAAACCAGTTTAAGCAAACCAAAAAAAAAAGAAAGCCAAAACAAAACAAAAAGGTGCAAAGAAAATGCTATTGTACTTCATCGAAGTATGTTACTAGAAGATATATTTTATGTTCCATATATTTCACTCAAATGTACAGTAGTTACTCCAGAATAAGAGAAAATGCTTTTCTTTCCATTCACATCAAGTTGTTGTTGTTCTTCTTCTTTTTCTTTTTCTTGTGGAGGGAGGTAAATGTATTTCAACTGAAAATAAAAGCTGTATTTGTTTTGATGCATAAGCAAATTTACTGCAATTGACATAGAGACTACAACTGAATGGTGTGCTATTCTGAGTAAGTTTTATTAGTAATGCTTTTGCATTTGGACATCATGCAAAAGGCATAATATCGTAAAATGTATATATCGTATAAATCTGGCGGCGCCATGGCCGAGTGGTTAGCGCGCTCGCCTACTACCTAGGTGGCCCGGGTTTGATCCCAGGGACCCGCATGTGGTATTCGTGGTGGACGAAACGGCGCCAGGGTGGATTTTCTCCGGGTGCTCCGGTTTATCCCGCCATCTCATTCCACTGGTGCTCCATCTTCATTCCATGTATCATCAGTGTCACCGCCTGCGGTGCCGTAGTAGTAAAAGCGGGCGTTAAACACTACTACAACAACAACATCGTATAAATCCAGGATTTATACCAATCTGGCCAGAGCATATTATTCAAACCTCAAAACTAGGAGAAGCTCAGTTTTCTAGAACATATGGCAACCCTAGTAATAGGCTAACATACAGAATGTTTTTTGCTTTATTCAGTTTCTATACATAGTGAATAATTATTACTGCAATGCACAGTATGTGCCAGTGGTTCTAATGAAACAAATATAGAAGCTTCAAGAAAGTTTTATATGGAATATTTTATATAGTTTAATTAAAAATAAACAGATTAAAATACCAAATGAGGAAATTACTTTTTAAGGAAGTGTCCAAGGCAATGTTTTGAATGAGTATGAATGTAGTGAATAGATCAGTAAGTCAATGTTTTCAGGTTATAAGGAGGGTATCACCTACATATATATTTATGGCTCCAAGAAGTACAGCCTAAATTAAAAAAAATAAAAAGGCAATGTTTTGAATGAGTATGAATGTAGTGAATAGATCAGTAAGTCAATGTTTTCAGGTTATAAAGAGGGTATCACCTACATATATATTTATATTGCATGCTTGTATCATACAAATTGCAGAAGTTTGGTGATTTACAGCTAAAAGCTTATTATTACATTTAAAAGTTATGATTTATGAATCCAATAAGCACCTGTTTAAGAATCATTTACAGCACTTTGCCAAACATTAAGAATAAATTTTCTGTATGTTTTCTCAGTGATGACATAGTGAATATTAAACATGAAGTATAATGGTCATATGGTTTCTACTGCACATTAACTCCTTTAATATTATTAAATTCATAAAAGGTGATTCTCTATCCATTTTATTATACTATGATTAATATTTGCCTTGAAAGCATTAAGCATTATAGACTTCAATTACACACAAGATTTGGAAACAGCACTCAATTACTTTAACCAATATCTCTGTGTAATGAGTTTATGTGAATAAAAGATTCATACTTTCCAAATATGTTACAAAGCAAAATAAACTTCAATCTAGAAAAAACTTGAACTAACAACAATTATTTTTTGAAAGAGGATAATGCTGTGAAGGAGTTATTTGGCATAAAGTATGAAAGAGTTAGACCGCCTCCGTAGCACGCTTGCCTCTGGCGTGCAGGACCTGGGTTCAATCCCCGGTACCAGCATGGGGATTTTTCCCTCACTGGGAGGTCTGGCATGGGGTGCACTCAGCCTCGTTAGGTCCCGGGGGACCAATTGAGGAGCTACTTGATGGAGAAGTAGCAGCCCCAGGTCGAGAAGACCGCATAACTGGCCGGGAGGACTTGGGGCGCTGACCATGTCCTACCCTCCAGTACTGCACCCCACCAATGATGCCTGTAATGGGCAGAGGTGGGGGACGCAGCGGCTGGGCGGTAGGCCTTGGCCCTTCATGGGCTGTTGTACTGGGGTTTAGTTTAGTTTATGAAAGAGTTATTTTTCATAAATTAACTCTCACAGACTATTTATAGAGAATCCAAAAATACATTTTGTTTGTCATACCAGTAAAAACACGATATTTTAATCAAAATTGCTAGGTTCATTTTCTATGAAAGATTTTCTTGGGGTTGGAACAAAACAGACTTTCCTTTATTCTTAAACTATGTCACATTTAAATAAGAAGCACCATTGTTCATTTGAGTTATGTTGTTCACACATATTGTGGCATATGAAATGGCTAATATATTTTTTATCTGATTAACCTCCCCATATGAAGCATTGACACCTGTCGCCTCCTAGGACTTTCAAGCCTGTGCCTAGGGTCAGATGCCTGTTGGGGAGTAGATGAAACTATGGACCAGACAAAGTGAAGACCTGGAAGCGGGTGGTCAGCCCAGCACCAAGTATGAGTGTGAGGAAGTGCAGGCAAAATAGATGAAGGGAAAGGTGATAATGGAGCAGTTGGTGGGGGAAACCTTAGAAAACCTGCCTAGATGCCTCTTCATTCACCATGAACACCAGATGTAGGTATCTGGGATTGAATCCAGGCTGCTTTGGTGATAGGTGAATGGTCTGCTTGGCCATGGTGTGCTTGAAATGGCTAACATATGAATAAAAAATAAAAAATCCTGGGTATTTAACTATAACATACACACTACCCAAGAATACATCATAGCAAGTGGAATGACCTTAGCCACTGTCAGCAGTTTCAAAGGCAATGCTCTGTACAAGCCACTGACCAGTGACGTATTACTTGCAACATTAATATTACTGAGTAATAAACTTCCTCAATCTAAAATTCATAATGTTTCCACCATATGTGGAAACTTATAAAATTAATATAAAAATAATTTGTGTGCTAGTTACTTCATCTCCCATAATGTACACATTGTTGCCATGGAAGGCACTGTCAGATGAATTACAACTTTCTGCGCCTAGGTTATGTTTGACTTTTTTTTATTAACGTCCTCCAATGTAATGTCATTGGACAGTGAATGAATGAAACAGGTGAAATGATGCTCAAATAAGCCTGAGATCCATGGAGCTTTAAGTTACCCGAGATTCGTCTCCTCAAGATAAGGGAAAACCTCGGAAAGAAACCTTACCCAGATAACTTACCCAAAGCGAGATTTGAACTTGTGACCTCTTGAACATGAGGTAGACACGCTAACCATCATGCTACTGAGGCGAGCATTTTGTTTGATCTCGGCTCTGCACAATATCATTTAAGTGTGTTTAAATGCACCTGCTTAAAGTTATTAGATTTACGAGCAGGTATAAGAGCTCCTGTGGAACATCCACCACAGCAGTGAAACTAATATGAGTTGCTAGTTACTAGAATCATTAAACGGGTTTAATAATTGCTATTATTAACATACACAAGCATGCACAGGCCTCATAATGTTTACTTATGGTGAAATCACAATATTATAGATAAAGAAAAAAGTAGTTTCAGAAAAATGTCCATTATGTGGGTGCATGTGCCAACTGCCATCTGTCTATGTCTTTCTGTTTACTTGCCTGCAAGAAGTGTAACCCTAGAACAAAATGTTTAGCTAAGTACTGAAGGGAAAGATTGTCAAAGGATATCCCCACCCCAAAAACACTTTGCATGGAAAAGTTTTCACTTATTTTTATTTTCTCAAAAATGACAAATGATTTTGGTTTAAATTATCTTATGCTTGGTATATGTATATAATATATTTCATATCAATTAACTTTTTGGCATTAAACATTTATGATACAAGTATTTGCAGGTGTATGTTTAATTCTTTCACTGTTAAAAGTTTATACCTTTGTATTCATTGGAACGCTGTTAATTTACTGTCATCTGTGATTACGCTTGGTTCCTTCTTGCCTTCTGAGAATATATATGTTCTGGGATGAATGGATTTTTCCCATTCTGTTCCAGGACCTTTTATCCCTTCAATAAGGATGTGAAACATCCATTTAATACTTCAGCCTTCAAATATTTCCTTCTGACATATTTTTGACATTCTTCATAATGTGTTAAACTCTCTTACAAGGAGCAATTTCAGAATCTTCTGACTTTCAAGTTTTTCTTGGAAGCATTTATTGTACTTGTTTATTTATTTTTAAATTTATTTACTAGAACCTGATTAGTCAATGCATATGCAGTTCAGTCACCTCCTTTGAGGAACCCTTATAATAATTTTACAACATAGGTCCTTCCTCTTCAGTCCTTTTTGCAGAGTTGCAACCTCCTAACATGAGCTATTGCACCTAATGAAAGAGAAAAAACTAGAACTCAGAATTTTGGCAACCGAGACTCCACATGAAGTCAACATTTAACTGTCATTTCCTTAAGATTAGGGTCGCTATTGGTCTTCAAGAACAGGGATGGATGTTTTCCTATTCTGAAGTTTAGGGATGGGTTCATGATAGTGATTAGTTGTGGTTAGGACTTTACTTCCTTGTTCATTTTTTATAATAGTCCCTCATTTGATCTCAGATTATTTTTCTCTTTCTTTATGATTTCTCATTTCCTGAATGGTTTTCTGTCTCCTCTGTATCTATTTCACTCTTTTTCCCCAGAAACTGGGAGTTTATTTTCTATATGTTCTCTTTTGTCTCAATACTACTGAGTTCCATTTCACTTTCTTTCTCCTTCATTATCCAACAAGGTTTAATTGCTTCTTTTGGTGTCTTCTTCATTTTTCCTAAAAATCCATGTGAACTATAACCCTTGCCCTCATCCAAGTACATTTATCTCTGCCTTTATACTTTTCTATATTTCCTAAGTAACTTAATTACTACATTATTGTTTTAACCATTCAAAGCTGACAAAAATAATTAAAAACTCACGTTTTTTGTTTTATTGTTTCTTGGTACATTAGAAAAGTTATAAGTCATTTAAAGTATTTCTTCCACTCCAAAACATCACCAAGCAGCCATTATAGTGCAGTTTTTTACATTCTGAATAATTTAGTTTAAACTTTAGAGCTCTTTTTCCATAACATTTTACATCACAGAAAAGTTTCAGCTTCAACAAGATATTAAGTACAAGCATAATATTTTTGTGCATATTCTTAAAACAATGATTATTTTCCAATAAACTTGTTCAAATTGAAAACTAGTTTTAAAAAGTGAAATTGTAGGAAATTAAAAAAAAAAAAAAATAGTAGGTAAGGTATGAGGTATTGGAACAGAGGGAGACACTATGACTGGTATGGATCTATTGTAGCTACCACCCCCCCCCCCTCCCTCACCGCAAGAGGGAGATATTAAGTGAAACGAGACCACAAATCTGGCAGAAGGCACCACCGAAGCTTCTTACCACCACCCGCAGGGGGCGTTGAAGTGACCCTAGTAACGGCCTGGGCAGCGGCGCACAGCTACCTCAGGGGAGAAAGCGCAAGCAACCGCACCATCTGCCTGCATCTACCCGAACCACTGCGCTGACAGTCAGACCTGAAAGATGACAAGGTATTCGCCTAAGTGACATGGGAAACCATAGAAAACTCAAGTTAGAGTGCGCGGTCGCCAGGGATGAAACCCGGGACCTCCCGAATGTGAATCGCACACATTGCCGCGGCGCCACCTCACTCGGTGAGAATAGTAGGTAATGATCATTTATTCAATAATTATACTTTCTATGCCTTTCATTATTTTGAAATTTGCAAAGCCAAATATTTAGTGCAGCTTTAAACAAACTGCAATAAAAACTGAATTTATGTATTTGAAATTCAATAGTGGCTAAAATAACAGTAAAAAGGGCATATCTTCAAACTCCAAGAAGACAGACATGAAATGTGAGGAGAAAACACGGTGCAATGTTTCAACATGTCTGCAAAACATTATACCTACTTCTAGATTTAGTAATTTAATAACAAATCTTAAATCTAGATATACCCCTTAATTAAAAAAACGATAGCTCATCAGTCATCAATATATTAAATGTTTAAAAAGATAGACTGCAATGTATATATTTTACAACCAGGTTACTTTATCTTGAACTAGTTCCATCTAATTATTTGCATAAACAATTAAAAAATACAATAGTAGGTCAGCATTATAATTTTCATCAAATAGACGAATTAGGGACAGTAAATTGTGCACTTTGGGAGGTGATCTAGGGAACCGCGTCAATATAATTATGCTGGAGTTATAGTCATTCGTCCAACACCAAGACAGTACATACCTAAGAGAATGGCGCATTCACTTGAAGTAAAGATTTCCTAGCGTCTAACTGTAAAGACGACAGTACAATATCGAATATAGTAATGATAACCATGTATTTATATTTGGAAGCCGAGAGAATCAATAACTCAAACGTATCTTAGTGTCCAATAACGGCACATGACGCGAAACAATCAGTGAAACTAATGTAGCGTAATGTAGGGCACTGGCCCCTCTTGCTAAAGAATGAAAACGTTTATTGCCAAAAATAACTCTTGACAAGAGAATGACTAATCCGTGGACATACTCTGCAAAGCTAAGAAATTAGTATAGGTACTGAATGTAGCTATAGATTTCACAACCTTTGTTTAGCAGTCATACTACAGTTATAACACATTTTAATACAAATAAAATAATATACAGTAACATGAGAATGGGAATCGTTGAGAGAATGGCATTTCTCTGTGAATAAAATATCTGCAACTTCGCCTCGGTAGGTTATATAAAAAATACTATATACAGAACACCTATGAATTGATAAAGCAGAGAACGTCGTGTGACTGTTACACATCGGTCCTTCTTAATGACGTAGGCTTTAATTCTTAGCTGTTGCATACGACTGTGCACTTATAAGTTTTCCCCGAAAGCAAAACCCCACTGTTAGGGAAAGAATAACTTAATCCTTCCTCATATACAACCCGTAATACTACGTTGTACTGAAAGTCGCTCTAGTATAGTAGTGAGTAGACAGGCAACACTGAAATTCCAAGGAAGTAATGGTGAAGGTGTGAAAGTAGCTTTTTTTTGGAAAGGTCATAACATATCTACTGTCTTCCATATTAATTAAAAAATCGGTTTATATAACCGTTACACATCGTGGCATCTGCTCTCGTTTAGAATGAAAGCAAACTTATATTAGAACTGTAGAATGCAATAAAAAGTTGTTTAGAAATATCTAAATCTCAGACCCTTTTTATTTTCTCTGCTGCTTACCTGAAGCACCGACACATAGGCAGAGCTTGTTAAGGCACAGGACATGAGCGGGACCTCCGCGGTTCATATCCAGCCAGGACCATCTTCCCTGACTGTTGTTGTTGTTGTTGTTGTTGTTTTTTTTTTTTTTTTTTTCCAGGCTTTCCTCAGTCCTCATAATTGGCATATGCCGGGAAGGTACCCTAAATTTATGTCTAGAACCTTTCCTTCCCAAATTATCATTTCATAAATCATGAGTAAGCAGTGAGAAAAGGCTTAAACACTACAGTGTGCTCACCAGCTTATGGTCCCTGGCAGGAATGCAGCGAGCTAGTACGTCAGTAAACAATTCCGGATAAACAAGTGATATCTGGAGCTGCAGTCGTGCTTCTAATCGCGTCTGTGATAATGGTGCCAACCTTGGACTCTGTATTCGCGCTAGATTAAAGCGAAGAACTCGCTCAAAATAACATAGTTTAAATGCCATTTTCATTTCATGCAGTATATTTAGCTTATAAAACGTAAACGATGTTTTCTACTACTCCATCTTTCTGCCACTAATCATTTTCTACCTTTTCTATATTTTTCAAAAACTCTGTCAGTCTGTTTCGGTCGAGCGCTATGTCGTGCAGTTCCTGTAAGAATAAATCACCTGTTACATTTCTCTTGGTATTCGTTTTACCTTGGCCGAAGCTAGTTCTGTGGGATTCAGATCACACATATATGGGGACAGGTAAACGACAGTGTGGCCCAATAAAACCAAAAAATGTGTCAGCTTTAAGAGCCTCTTTAACTTTGTTAGTTTCAATCATCCTGTAAAGACCTGTTTTATATAAATAACTGTCACTCTGTCACAGCCCTTTTGTTCTGCAATCACAATATCATAGCAGATATCAGAGCATTCCTAGGCGGAGGTTTATCTGCTTCTACATTACTCTTACCATTACTACGGACATAAAACTAGTGACAAGTACGATTTTACAACTGAAATTAAGAGAAATTAGCAGCGAGAAAACATAGCGTGAATAACATTGGAAGTAATTTTGGCAAAGTGACCAGCAGAACAACGATGGCGCCGATGTTTACAAAACTCAGGTTACACTACTGGAATGTCTCTCCCCTTTAGGCCATGAGGTGGTGAACAGACCATAGTAAAAGGTAAAGGTAAACAAGGAAGAGATACACCTCGTTTTCTGCGACCTCCACACAAATCTATTGCGGCTAACACACCCCAGGAGGAAGCGAAATGAGGGAATCGCAGGAGGCCACAGGTTCGTAGGTAGCAAGCCACAGAGACTCACGGAGGTCTCTAATGTGATCTGTAGTAAATAGAGGAAGTATTGCATTCCATCCAAGAAACTAGATACCGAGATTTCACCGGAAATACCATACATTTTTTTGGCTCTTTGAATAAAAAGAATGAGAAAAAGGTCCACGCGCGGATGATAGTATATGGGATAACAAAACAGGAATTAAAGTTAAAATGAAAGTTTTATGAAATTGTTTCAATCGACGCTTCTTCGAAGTAAAAGTCGCTAAAAGAAGATTTACAATATCTTGTCTAACGTTATCACAAATATTTACATTCATTCACAAAATCAGAATTGTAAATTGAAATCTCCAGGTCGGTCTGGGTGGCTCAGTTGGTTAGACGCTGGCTTACTGATCTCAAGGCCGCGGGTTCAAATCCGGCCCAGACCAATGGTTTTTAAGTGTGCTTAAAAACGACAGCTCCATGTCAGTAGATTTACTGGCATGAAAAAGAACTCCTGTGGGACAAAATTCCGACACACCGGCAACGCTGATGTGATCCCGGCAATTGACAACGTCGTTAAACAACAAAATAATCATTTGAAATCTCCAGGTAAACAAGAAGTGCATAATTACAACTTGCAGAAACCTCATAAATTTGTTCAAATGTTTCTTTAATAGTAACAAGCGCTTGTAATGAAAAGAAATGCGTGAACAATTCCATGATTCAGAAGCGTTTGTTGTGTATATTAAGTATTAAACCAGTGAATCGTAAAATTAAACAAAAAGATGTATGAATAAAATTATAATACAAAGAGAAGTTGTTGTTGTTGTTGTAGTGTTTAACGCCCGCTTTTACTACTACGGCACCGCAGGCGGTGACACTGATGATACATGGAATGAAGATGGAGCAGAGGTGGAATGAGATGGCGAGGGAAACCGGAGCATCCGGAGAAAGCCCGCCCTGGCGCCGCTTCGTCCACCACGAATACCACATGCGGGTCCCTGGGATCGAACCCGGGCCGCCTAGGTGATAGGCGAGCGCGCTAACCGCTCGGCCACGGCGCCGCCATACAAAGAGAAGACAAAACCAAAGCAACAAAGGAAGATCGCAGACTTCAAGCATATCCGTTAGATGACAATATCGGGAAGCGCGTAAAACAACATGGAGTACTTAAACGGCTTACTCTGTGATATATATGTGATACAAAATGTATATTTTGGAGCTGTACATTTCCTCTACAGTATTTTTGTCTATCTGCCATGGTTTTATGGTTATATAAATTTATACAACGTTCAATCAAATGAAGGGGACTCCATAGGCTATTCTCAGAAAATTAAAAAAAAAATATTTGTCATGTAAATATCTTAAATATGTGACACTTTAATAAAAATCGTTAGAACCACTTAGAGAAAATAAAGGTTTCGGAAAATGTTCTACGTAAAGAAATGTTTGGGCGGGGACATTTTCTTGGAAATCTTGCTGTGCCTCTTCGGAGGATACCAAACATAAATACCGCGTTTGGTATTTACCTATACGGCATTTCATTTTGACTTGCAATACTCACACACGCAAGCATCCATTCAGCCACCAGCCCACTCACGGACAGACACAGACACAGATAGACATAGACACAGACACAGACACAGATACAGACACACACACACACGCGCGCGCGCGCGCGCGCGATTGTCTTTTTTTTTTTTCTTCTTCTTTCTAAAAATGCTTTTTTCTCAGGGGTCACAAAACATGCATCACAAAATTGAGAAAGTTAAGTAGGTATCTCAAAATTCAAACGAATAACGAATATCTCGGAAATGGTAAATATCACAAACATAAAGAAATAAATAAAATATTGACATATTTTAACGAAACCTGCTTTTTTGTACAATAAGACAGTATCTCTAACGGTTTACCAATTACTCAAAATGTATTCAAAATGCAGAGGACTTCATGGGCTATTCCCAGAAAATTCAAGATATATATTTCAGTTTTCAAGAAAATATGTTGAACATAATATGGTGCTTAGATCAAGATCGTTAGAGGCACTGTTGAGGAGATTACAGGTTTCGAAAAGTATTCGATATAAAGGGTAGTTTGGGGTGGGAAATCTTCTTGAAAAGCTTTATGTTGCATCCTTGGAAGGTTTCGAACTTAAATATCGAGTTTGGTATTTACCCGACTTTTCGCTTTTGAGGTATGCTATTCTCACACACGCACGTGAGTGCGCACAAACGCGCACACACACACAAACACGCACGCACACGTACACACACATACACACACAAAGGCACAGACCTTTTTCTAAAAGTGTCCTTTTGGTGCAGAGACCTTAAAACATGTATTTTTGATAACATCTGGACATGGAACTTTTCGTGCAATACAATACTTCTTCTACTTTAATTATAAGTACGGCTAGAGAAAGTAAAAACTACGGATAAGTTAAGTAGAGTTTCGTGATAATGTACCACTTATATGAAAATTTGTTTCTGCTACACGCTTTACGTCAACCTCGATAAAGATATGCCTAGAAGTAGCTTAAAATTAGGCAATATGGAGTTGACAGCACGCAACAATCAGAAACAGCTGTCGACTGTCTATGCAAGTAAATGTTGCTTTGTCTATCGTTTACCCATGAAATGTAGAGATAGAGAATGGACGAAGGAGATTCCACATTGAGCTACGCAGGCACGCCTCGGTAGCGTGGTGGTAGCGTGTCTGCCTCACGTCCAAGAGATCGCGAGTTCGAATCTCGATTAGTTATTCGACGATCTTTTTCCTTAGGTTTCCCTTATCACGAGAAGACGAATGACTTAAAGCTCTCTGGACCTTGGACTCATTTGAGTATCATTTCGCCCACGCCATTCCTTCACCGTCCGATATGGCACTACGTTACGAGGTTGGGATGGAATGAGAGTACTCAACGGGCGTGAGGGATCCCGGGCGACCAGCGAACCGACATCAACGCGTGCTGGAGATTCTTTGCCAAGCAGCCACCATCCGTTGAGAACAGCAGTTACAGGATGCAAAATCCCCCACACGGCAGCTAATTCGTCCATCGCCAACACTTCCGACCCTGAAAGATTGAATTGAAAGAAAGGTGAAATGAAATGAAGGGACGGGAAATTCCGGGAATGTGACCCAAGAAAACCCCGAAAAAGTCCACGGATCAAGAAGGTTGGGCGCGGGAATCGAATCCACGAGTTCCCGAATGCGGGTCCCACACGTTACCACGGAGCCATCTCACTCAGTTATGAAATATAGAGGAAGTACCTAATTTATTTTAATAAGACTTTCATTGGAAATAGAGGTTTTGAGATATCTTGAACCCAAGGAGTTTTATAAAAAAGGTCGATGTGTAAGTATACGTTTATGTGTGTTGTCTATATAGCATTATTCAAAAACGAAAAATGTCGTTAGTGCCAAATTTTATACTTGATTCAGGTATCCTTCAAGGATATCAGGCGAAATTTTTCAAGAAATTTGTCCACGCTAAACTATCCTTTACATGGAAAA
Organism: Tenodera sinensis; assembly: GCA_030765045.1. Lineage (NCBI taxonomy): Eukaryota > Metazoa > Arthropoda > Insecta > Mantodea > Mantidae > Tenodera > Tenodera sinensis. Next base: position 99,541,365 of record CM060962.1, on the reverse strand, counting down.
TTCTTCACTATTTGTCATCTTCCCAAAACTATCTCTAACATAGCTGCTAAATGTCATATGCTCAAGATATTAATGACTATATATAGGTATCCAGAGTTTTCTGTGAACGGCCTGCGAAGCCACCTTCATTTTACTGACATTTATATTATGCTATATAACTAGGCAACCATGAGATACAGATAAAAACATATTCCAGGAGAATAGTGTTCAAGTACATAATTTGTGTCAGATAGATTTTTACTTTTGCTACCATGCATATAGTAGATCTAAGTGGAGAAGGTATTGCATTTCAGTAAAAAATCGATATAGAAACTTCACTGGGATCATAAAACACTTCACACTGTTTTAGGATCCCCTGAATAAAAAACATTTTTAGAAAAAGGGCCGTGTGTGTGTGTGTTTGTGAGAGAGAGAGAGAGAGAGAGAGAGAGAGAGAGAGAGAGAGAGAGAGAGAGAGAGAGAGAGAGAGAGAGGGAGGGAGGGAGAGGAAACAGCATAAATCATAAATGAAATGTCCCACAAATACCAAACTAGGTATTTACGTTCAGTTCCTTAAAAAGAGGCGACGTGAAGATTTTCAAGAAAATTCCTTCAAACCAAACTATCCTTTATATGGAAGGCATTTCAAAATGTATTTTCTCAAGTATGACTAAAGATTGTTATTAAAATACTAAATGTTTCAGATATTTGCATGACAATTAGAATGTACATCTTGAATTTTCTGAGAATTTGCTATGAAGTCCTCTTCACACGGAAGGAAGGTTGTATAGTTTTATTTAACCATTAAATCATAAAAGATATATAAAAACTGACATTACAAAAATGCAGATTTCTTTAAAACACACGATTTATTACATACACTTTTTTTTTTCAGCGGCAACAACCACTTCCGAGATAACCGTTGTTATGGGTTTGAATTTTTAACATGTTATTTAATTAAAGGACTGTCGTTGATCAGTTGTTACCCGCAATGTCATGCAAACGGTATGGGATTTCTAGGCCAGTATACAGCGAGCCAACTTTGAAACATCTATAGATTCCGGTTCCTCCATCCCCTTTGTAGCTTCAACGAAATGTGTAATGAAACTTATTTCTTCAAAAGTTTATCTCAATTAACATGAAATAGAAAAACGCTTCTGTAGTTTGTAGAAGCTATATGAAATAGCTAAAGGATGTTAGGTAGAGAAGGTAATGTGAAGATTAACATCCGATTTTTTTCGTAGCACTAGCCATTTACCATATTATCATGCTATTATTGTGAAAAAGGATAATTGTTCAGTCCATTTTCTTTCCTATCACTTTATTTTCGTCTAACGGAATGTACAACACAGTTCTCTTTTACTGACGTTAACACAGTCTATAGTATTTCGTGAAATTACAACACACAACTGTTTTCTTCTCGTAACCTTGACTTACTCCTTTCACCGTATTTCTTTACTTTCTCTGTTTCTCAAACACTAACTCTGACGATACAACCACTCAACACACATAACTACTTCGCTATCTTCCTTTATGACGCGACGGCACACGCAGCTGATACACACTCAAACTAAGAACTGACTCATGTCTGTAACTCGTTCACTCTTCTTGTTGCTTCGTCTACTTATATAGTGAGGATGACGTAATATGGACTTTTCTCGAACTTCTACAAATACGCCGGCTGCCGCACACTTCTCGAATAATCTGGAAAACCCATTTGGTTCTGCCACTCTGATTGTTGCATGTGCTTGCTCGCGTAAGGCAGTCTGACCTTGATCGTCTTCGATACACGCACCGCTAGTGGGGTGGGGCAGCCTGGCCTCGAGCGTTCTCTGTTGTGCGTCGCGGCCGGTGTCACATTATTTTTATAATTTTCCATTAATTTAAGCAAAACAGTCTCAAGTACCATTTATTTATTTCTCTTGAGCAAATGCAAATGGTGTGTAATGTCAATGCAGGCACATACTAAACAGCTGACTGTCTTCATTTTACTGCAAGCTCGTGAACGTGCTACAAAACGTGAAATGAAACAGTATCTGCCAAGGTTTGTAATTATTAACATAAATTATATAAAAATATTGCCCTTTAATAAATAATTTGTACGAAAATGTGAAAATAAAATAGAGTGCGGAGAAAGTCGTGTGTTCATCTCATGAAATTTTTTCTTGTTACTGCAATGTCAGGAATAAAAACGCCTACAATAGTGTGGAATACGATGCATAGTACAAATGAATATATGTAATTGATTATACCATTTAAAGTGAAATTTACAGCAATAAATTGCAATGCCAAAAGGATAATCAAAAGTAACAGCAATTAATTCCATTTATATAACAGAGTAAATCACAGTATGATTATTAAGAAGAACCCTATTTATGCAGAGTTCTTCCAGGTTTCTTTATAAGTTCTCATATGATGTCTAATTAGGTACTTCGAGACTTGCCGGGCCCTAATGACCAAGTTGTCGATGGGCCCTTAAACATCACACACTCACTCACTCACTCACTCACTCACTCACTCACTCACTCACTCACTCACTCACTCACTCACTCACTCACTCACTCACTCACTCACTCACTCACTCACTCACTTACTCACTCACTCACTCACTCGAGACTTGGCTTAACTCACACTGTCACTTCATGAATGTGAAGGGGTCTGTGCAACCGATCACTGAGAAATATTCTTTTATCGTATATAAATATTTCATACTCTTAAATATGCTGTGCAAGATATAAGACCATAAGAACAGTTAAAGAATGCTCCCCCAAAAGCTTTTGCCGTACTACCCTTACATATAGTAGACATGTTTGGAAATAATGACACAAATTGGTGTCAATGAAAACTGTCCTTAGTATTCTATTGACTAAAACATTATTGCTCGTGAGATTTTTGGTGTGTACAAGTGGACGCGTTCTTAAATCAGTGTTACTTAATGCTTACCAGCGTCACATTTCCTTTTTCTTTCTTTAATGAATCAATGTCCCTAGTAACACATCAGGTGTTGAGGCAATGAATGAAGAATAATAAATAAATTTATAAGCATTCAATGGAACTTAGGGTCCAAATGAACTGTCTGGAGCTCCACAATATGTCTTATAAGTGCAAAAGTAAATTTATGTTTGAGCATGGCTAAATGTAGTAAATATACATCTGGTAACTGCACTTCAATAAGCCTCATTAAAGTGTACCTCTTCATTAAAGTTCAGGTTTCCACCAATAAGAAGAATGCCTAACTATCGATCATTCTCGTACGTTCACTCGAAGAACAACCAGCGCGAGGTTGGACAAAGTAAAAATGTCGGACACGGGTGATAGTGAGATGTAACTTCCACCACCGGAAATTTTTGCAAAGGCATACAATAGGACTAATCACTTATTACGACAAAAATCAACAAACGTGTACGAAAAATATTATGTATAATTCCTGGATTGGAGAAAATCTAAATGTATAACCTCACCTTCACAAAATGCACTTCTGGTGCACTTCAAAGAATTGTCACAAAATATGAAACCATCGACCTTGTGGGCTCACTACTCTATTTTGGAATCAAATGTTCAAGGTCGACATCAGAATAAAATCGATGCCTTCGCGTCTGCGCACATATCACAGTGCTGCCAGCTGTTTCACTGCGAAGGTAAGGCTAGTGCACTTATTTATTCAGGTAAGCGTAGAATACTGAAAATTAAGCATAAATATTTTAAAGTCAGACATTTTCTCGAGCATAAATAGTCGTATGAAACTTGGCTATCATGGCAATTAAAATGCTCGTATGAAAATTATAAAACTCGCTCCGCTCGATTCATAAAAATAAATTGGCATCGTAATTATCATCTTTATAATCTCGTTGCATAATATCCCATTAAGGCTTCCCCAGATCGTTGCCGAACGATTCACGGTGCAGTAATATGGGATACTATTCAATTACTGTTTGTATTTTAGTATATCTGCAAATTATACAGACGCAATTACCGAGCAACGCGATTTCTAGGAAGAGGAATTTCCGTGCTGGTTCTACGATCTACCGACCAGGAAAGATAGACCGCCCTGTTCATCACATTCTGCAGCCAATATACTCAGAGCGCCTAGCCCGAGTTTATCATCTGTTTCTCTCTGTTGCAGCCGAAGATGACAACACAGCGCCAAATTCTTCTGAGACTCAGTGATTTACACACCCCTAAATATAACTTTCAATGGAACCCAAAAATTGATTAAGTTTAAACACAAACCACGGGCTATATGTTTTGTATAGATACTCTTTGTAACAAGCAAAATGCAAAGGGAAACACCTTTACTAAGATCTCAATATTGTTAATCCTCGAATCGCATTGTGCGCCTCTGAGGAAGCCTTTATCCTTACAGAAAACTTAACAAACCCGTAGAAACAGTTGGCGGAAATCTTAATGGCAACTATTTACAACAGTTTACAGCTACAGAGAAATGTTTTAAATATAGATATGTAGGGAAATTACTATAATTGTTAATAATTGAAGATCAAAGTGAATTTTGAGTAGAATGCTCTTATGAACGATTTATTTTCGCAATAATCGTCGGTACCTTGTATAAAAAGAAACAAAATGCTTGAATAATTTATAATATAATATAAAATTTATAATAGCTATAATTTTAATGTGCAGGTAATTTATTCTCAAAAACACCTGTCATATCTTGGCATTTTCATTTCAAGAAAAGGCAAATTTCCCATTCTTTTTTTCCTTCAGTTCATCAGATTTTAATTGGAATTTACAACACCTTTAAAGAAATCTTATTTATCCGCCGAAACCAAAAGCAGACACATGCCTGGTGACACAACTTGGAGGGAAAAAGGCTTAGGGGTGTGAAGGGATAATTCCGAAACAGATTCATTCACTACTCTGCCCAATATTTTTGTCGTGGTATCTACTGGAAGGAGGTAAGAAAACGACTAGAAATTACTTCAGAAATTATTGAAATCATTTGTATAAGATAGGTCTAAAGCAGGCCTGAGAAAGAGTACTCACAAGGTATAAAGACGTTTCCCTATTTACTTCGTGGCTATCAGCGCGAAAAATCGAGGAAAACAGAAGGGGAAACCTGTTCCATCTAATGCGTGTGTAAGTATGACTGTATGCTACGGTAAGAAGGGGAGAGACCACCGTGTTCAACCCTTCAGAGTAATGTTCCCCAGGCCTGTTCTAATGCTAAATAGCGCACAATGTATGTTAGTTTCATCTTCATTGTAATTGAAGTAAGACTTTAATGATCATCAAATTTAACTTATAGAATAATTCAAATGGCAATTAAAGAGTTACATAATAATAATAATAATAATAATAATAATAATAATAATAATAATAATAATAATAATAATAATAATAATAATAATAATAATAATAATAATAATAATAATAATAATAATAATAATAATAATAATAATAATAATAATAATAATAATAATAATAATAATAATAATAATAATAATAATAATAATAATAATAATAATAATAATAATAATAATAATAATAATAATAATAATAATAATTAATGATGATGATGACGATGACCACGATCACGACCACGGCGACAACACAACGATAACGACGACAACAACAACAACAACAACAATAATAATAATAATAATAATAATAATAATAATAATAATAATAATAATAATAATAATAATAATAATAATAATAATAATAATAATGATGATGATGGTGCTGATGATGATTATAATAATAATAATAATAATAATAATAATAATAATAATAATAATAATAATAATAATAATAATAATAATAATAATAATAATAATAATAATAATAATAATAATAATAATAATAATAATGACAATGACAATGACACTAGTGACACTAGTGACAGTAGTGACAGTGGTGACAGTGGTGACAGTGGTGACAGTGGTGACAGTGGTGACAGTGGTGATCGTGGTGATCGTGGTGATCGTAATAATAATAATAACAATAATAATAATAATAATAATAATAATAATAATAATAATAATGATGATGATCATGACAATGACAATGACACTAGTGACACTAGTGACAGTAGTGACAGTGGTGACAGTGGTGATCGTGGTGATCGTGGTGATCGTGGTGATCGTAATAATAATAACAATAATAATAATAATAATAATAATAATAATAATAATAATAATAATAATAATAATAATAATAATAATAATAATAATAATAATAATAATAATAATAATAATAATAATAATAATAATAATAATAATAATAATAATAATAATAATAATAATAATAATAATAATAATAATAATAATAATAATAATAATAATAATAATAATAATAATAATAATAATAATAATAATAATAATAATAATAATAATAATAATAATAATAATAATAATAATAATAATGCGCGCTAAAATTTGTACTCTGAAAATATTCAACATGGAACCCTTACCTATTTTACTTAGAATCACATCAGTGATAAGAAAAGCTCATTTTTTGCTTACCGTATTTGAAATGCCTGTCACTCACATCCCATATAGATGCTTTTAATTCTGCTTTTGCGATTAAATCGTGGACATATTCTAAAACTTAGTCCTGCATTGTAATAATAACGGAAGATACCAACGCATGAAAGATTACTTTACTGTGCGCATGCGCACTATCTCCAATAGCATACTTTGAGAGAATGCTTTCCCTTATTTTGCAGACAAACGAACTTTGCTTTAAACTTTCATAAAGAAGGTAACAATTGAAAAGATCTTCAGACAGGTTTCTAACATTCTACTAAGAACAGTTTAAGGAAATTCGATATTGCGTTTTCTACAAAATTATGTGTTTAAAAACACCAGCAGTAAGCCTATTGGCATAAATAAATAATTATTATGAAAAAGAGGTTTTAATGTGTTCATGGAAAGAAATCCCAAACATTGTAGAATCGGGATCTAAGAGCGATTTATCCTTTTTGGCCATTTCAATAACAAAACGTGACGTTTAAACGGAGTGTGTAGATGTATGTAAAGGTCACATGAACTTTTAAAACCTAATGTTTACAAACTTTTTTTTTTTATTTTACTTTTTTTTTTTTTTTTTTTTTTTTTTTTTTTTTTTTGTATTTTTACATTTATACCACTCTGGAATATTCCTCGGCTATTTTCATATTTTGAGTATACGTTCTTTGAAGGTTAGTGTGAAGATCTAAGGAGTCTTTTCCTGATATTAGGGTTGTAATAATTTAATATCAATTGACATTTGGAAAATTAAAACGGTTACATAAATTATTCATTTTCCACCAAAGGTTGAACATTTAAATATACATAAAATGTAATCTTAGATTACGAATAATTACATTTGAGGAGTAATATGCAAAATCTAAAAGTTTAAACTTCTCAATTTTTTTATTACACGTAGCTTTTTACAAGAGACTTGGTTTTCATGATATTAAAATTATTTTCTTCGAAAGTTAGATATACGGGACCATGAACATGAACTCTTTGATAAAATTATGAAGGTTGCAATAAACGCTTCAGCTAAATTGGTTGAAATTTCTAGAAACTAGCCAATTAGATTTCGAATACTCTTTTTAAGTTTGTTGTACTCGTAAGTGTAAAGCGCAATTAAGGGACAACCCGCAAAGTACCTTTTCCAGAAATCTATCAAAACCGAGATTCGAACTTGAACCTTACGAACTGCTAAGCAACACGAGAGAGGTTGGCGAACGCACCAAAAATGCATTGATTTCAGGCTGTAATCATATCACATTTCCGTCCGCGTGTGCCTTCAGAAGCGCAGAGCAACGTCGCGTTCAGCATAGCATTGCTAATAGTCATCAATCAGGCAAATTAATATGAAGGCGTTGTAGTTTAAACTTACTTGATAGCTACGTTTCGTTGCCGAAATGTATTGCATAATCATATCACTGTATTAAAGCCGAAATGAGAGTTATGGTTGTCTTGTAAACCGAAGAGGTTCTCTTCCACGCAGGTACTTACTTATAGTAGGTAAGATCCAATACATATCGATGTCTAGATTTTACCGAAAATACATATTTTGAGTCCCTTGAATTAAAAAAGCAATTTCAGGAAAAGATCTCACGCCTTGTGTGTGTGTGTGTGTGTGCGTGTGTGCGTGCGTGTGTGTGTGTGTGTGTGTGTGTGTGTGTGTGTGTGCGAGCGCGTGCATCCGTGCGTGCGTGCGTGTGCGTGCGTGTGGGTGTGTGAAAATCATAACTAAAAACAAAAAGTCGGCTAAATAGCAAAGTTGATATTGAGTTTCCAATTGCCCTTTGCATGAAAATTTTTCAAAATGTTTCATTTTCTCAAAAATGGCTCTGTGGATTTTGATATCTTAAGGATATTTACACGACCAATCATAAATTTGCTGGGAATAGCTTGTGAAGCCATCTTCATTTGGAAGGACATGTGTATGCTTCTATGTATTTAACCGGTATACCTGCATTAAATGATAGACGAAAACATAACAAACACAAACACAAACACAAACACAAACACAAACACACACACACACACACACACACACACACACACACACACACACACACACACACACACACACACACACACACACACACAAATTTAGATCTCTCTGAAACACACAATTTATTGCACACTTTTGTGGCATAACCCATTTTCAAATTTACATTATTAACGGTGCCCGCCTGTGTGGTGTGGTGGTAGGTGTCTGCCTAATATTGAAGAGGCCCCAAGTTCGAATCTTGCTTGGGGTGAGTTATCCGGATAAGGCTTTTTCCCTTATCCTAAGAGGACGAATGTCGGGTAACCTTAAGCTCTATAGACCTCGGGCTCATTTGAGTACCATTTCACTAAATCCATTCATTGTCCGATATGACATATTACGTTGGAGGATGTTAATATACAAAAAACTTAATAATAGTTCGAGTTTGTAAATTGTCATGCGTTAAAAATCCTGTCGATATTCAGTTGTTTCTCACGATGCCATTGAAAGAGTATGACATTTAAGGCCATTATATAGCGTCCAGTTCTTAAGCATTTAAGTATCCACTTCCTTTAGTATCGATAACAGAATGTGTCACGTTTCTTGTTTCTGTCTAATAAACAACAGAATTTTCTCTCCGTTGATTTGTCTGCTAGAATGGATAAAAAGTGGAGACCGTCACTTTCTGTAGTCACCGTACGTGAAAATGTCAAAAACAGAAAAGCAAGAAAGTTTGAATTCTGTGTACGTGTAAGCGTTATGAAGCAGTTTGGGAGTCACTGTTTTCCTCGATTGAAAATAGATTGTTGCGTTGGTGAACTTCCGTGAATTGTCCTATTATCCATCTCTATTTGATTTTCCTCCTTGCCGGTATCGCACTATCACCCATACAGCGCCTCTGGGAGTAGTTCCTAAATGATCCATGTACTAGTATCGTCTTCAACGGTAGCTCGATGTAATCAAACATATGCTCGTCAGCCTGCTGTAAGTTCCTCCACAGTGGTTGAATAAGTTGCATATGGGATTATTCCATGCATTTGGTACATTGCAGTGGTAGACTGAATGGAATGTGTTTGGATAAAGTGTAGAAAGAGAAAACAAACAAATAAAAATCATGATTAACTTACCCAATAGAAGATGTTGCAAATTCCATCCGTTTTGTTCAATTTTACTGTCAAACAGTTTGATTAACTTTTTTATGTCAGTCAATGGATGTAATTTATTATTGCCGATTTTCCAGTTCTTCTTGTGTTTTCGGATTACCTTATACCTAGTTGACTTTGTAGCATTGTAAAAGAAATAATCGGAGTCTGCCACTTCTTACAGCTCCATGGATATAACTAGTCGCACAAAATGTATTTATTAAATCGTAAATAGTGTCCCAAACGATAATCTAAAATTGGGAAACAGTTTTGTAAATTTTTGTTTCACTTTTTTTTTTTTTTTTTTTTTTTTTTTCTGTACATAGCACATTGTCTAATAACATTCTCACTGAAACACACTCTATGAAGTCGAAAATATGTTCAATTTGAATGAAAACACACTTACACACTGGTAGTGACAGTCTGAAACTGACTGACATTCACTCCTTGTCGTAACAGGGATAGTGCTTTGGGTATGCAATGCGACCGGCGTGTCCTTGTGGCACTAAACAAATAGCTCCGTTTTGAGCGTACCTGTGGTACTGCGGAAGGATTAAAACAGGGGCGGGCAGAATAGTGTCTACTCCGAATCCACTGTGCACGCAACCCGCGTATTATTCATGCTGGTTGGAGTAGTGTTAATTCTTTGCTTCTTAAACTCTCGACAGTGCTGGACTGATACAGTTAACGATCAGCGCGTTTGTTTCAAACAGGAAAGATGTGCTCATACTGTTATGTGAAATCGGAATTACACACATTGTCATCATCCGAACATACGGGAAGACGTTCAAACTCTGGCCTAATATATGTAACATTGCGCCGAGAGGTAGTTATCTGAAATGCCAGATCTCAGTTTTGATTTTGCCAAGTTCATTAGAGAAAAAAATTGTTCACAGCCATATGTGGAGCAAAATATTGCTACTTCACAAGCAGCAGATTCTTTCAGAACAACATATTTTACTTTACACAGCTGTCACCGAGCGGATGGCTCAGGCGGTAACGTCTGTGACACGCATTCAGGAGGTCGCGGGTTCGACCCTCGTGGCCGCGCACTCTGACATGGGTTTTTCGTGGTTTCTCCATATCACTCAGGCGAATGCTGGGGTGCATTATTTCATACCACGGTTTCCTTTCCATTTTCGCTTCGTTCCATTTCCTTATTATCTTTCAGGTGTACTTTCAGGCGTGTAGTGTTGTCAGTGCCGGGCAGATGGCGTGGATGATTGCGCCTGGTAACTCCTGTTCTCGGCGCTAGGTGGTGTTTGTCGGCCTTGTCCTCTGTCGGGGGGTGGGGGAGAGACGCTTAGTGCGACATCGGAACCACGATGTGATGGCTGCTTGGCGAGGCCTCGCGCCAGGATGAAGAGATCTCAGCACTTGTTAGGGACTTCCGCGCGTCTCTGTGGCCTGTCTAGCTGCGACCCCGTGTAGTACCTTCGGCTCCCTCATTTCATCCCTACCTCTTGGGGGTGGTACCGCAATATATCTGTATAGGTCGAAGTGAGGGAGGTGTCCCCTCTTTGTCCGTACCCTTTGCCCCTTTACACAGTTCTCTGAATATGTCTGTGCCAACTAAATCTCTGCATTTATTGTTTGCCACTATATCTGTTTGTAGATCTATGAGTTCACATTGCACAACAACTCTTACATTGACTACATCTACAGCAAAAGGATTAGCAAACATTGAAATGTCATTCTCAAGACCTGAAATCATGGTATCCATGCGAAGTAAACTCAGCTTTTAGGCCTTCAAGAATGGGAATATTAATAATTTATCTTGTCCTCTGACACCGTACTAAGTGATTTTACACATTTGAAATAATATTTCATAATTGGATTGTTGGTTAAGAGAGTTTGCCACATGGCATGGTATGTTTGTTATGCTAAGATTGTAAACCTTTAATAATAATAATAATAATAATAATAATAATAATAATAATAATAATAATAATAATAATAATAATAATAATAATAATAATAATAATAATAATAATAATAATAATAATAATAATAATAATAATAATAATAATAATAATAATAATAATAATAATAATAATAATAATAATAATAATAATAATAATAATAATAATAATAATAATAATAATAACAACAATAATTGTATGCAACATACATAAAAATGTAGATCAGAAAACACTAGTTTTTTCCTTGTATGCGGCATGATATCCACAGTAAAGCCGTTCAGTGTAGGCTCGAAGAAAACTGTGTAATATCTTGTTACAACTGTGGTAGACGATGTTGACGCAATCATAATTCCTGCACTGACAGCACTCGTGAAGAGACCTGTGCGCTTCTGAAATCCACTAACGCAGGGGAAGACAGATAACGCTGCTGTGACGTCAGTTCACTCAGCTCACATGCTCCCATCAAAAGCCAGTTGAACGTGTGACGTCACAGCGGCCAAGAGGAAATGGCATACGGGACATCGAAATTTTAATGCTGACTGTTTCAATTACGGAATAGTCACAGATTGTAAATAATTACATTTCAGCTTTATGCCATATATATAAATTCTAGTTTATGTGAACAGTCATGTTATAACGCTAATAGAACAGAAATTATAACTATTTTGCCTCAGCTAGAGGAGAGCTATACAGAACAATTAGGTAGACATTTTCCGACATTCGCCCTTTCGCTTTTCTTTAACTAGTTTGTCAACGTTAGGGCGTAATGTATGGCACATTTGTAACCGTAAACTGCATGTTAGAATGTGATCTGACAATATGCTTCGGGATTTTGACTTAGAAAGGTTCATAACAGAAAGGAATTGTTCGCACACATACGTAGAACCAACATACATAATACCCGTGCAACAAGGGCATATAACCTCAGAAATCTGGTTTGAGGAACATTCTTATAACAATCAGCCAAGTCTTCCTTGTGTTTATATTTGTCCTTCAGCAAATCGTCGCACTGTACATTTATCAATTCAATTTGCTACCTACATCCAATGAATACGGGGTCGCAAAGACCTGAAACGTAGTTGACAATGTTTCTACATCTTGAAGCCTGATCTCAAACTAGTGTGAAACACGGGGAACTGAACACAAACGCAAAACCACTACACACCACACTACACAACGTCAACAAAAACACAAAATAAAAGCAAAATTCGCACTAACGCCGTTAAGATTCCTCACACAATAAATAAAAACCCTCAGACTAGGCTGAAGAGGGTTCTCCCTAAACAGCTCGAGCAAGTTGTAAACATGCCCAAATAACATTTTTCATACTCATTCAGTTTCGTGCAAGTAGCGCCGCTGATCTAGGCAGCATAGCAATACACCGCTCTCGCCTGACGTCACACGAACGTACAAGCTGGCTCTTCGTTTAAATACGTCACACGGCCCGAAGTTGTCTTCCCCTGCACTAAGGAAGGGGATGTGTACCGTTTTGTTGCATAGTTGCACAGCGAAAGGTTCATGAAACATAGGGATTCATGAATCCACTTGTGCCTACCTCTGGACTAAAAAGTCACAATATGTTTAGGAACACTGTATTCGCTTGCTCCTTAAATAACGGACAATCTGGATTCCATTCTTAGATATCCTAATGAAGAAGTGCTGGACAAGAGAAGGTGCCCTTGAGGCCACATGTTGTGATGTGGGCAAAGTGTAAATACTTGTGCAGTTTATGTACTATGTTATACTCAGATAGATTGTTTCCCTTCAACAGAGCCTTGCGTGTACACAATTTAGCACATCCACGATTTTTATGTAGAACTACAACGGGGTAGGACTTACTCTCGTATTGTAAACAATACTACAATACTGTAGTTAGCATAGTTAACCTGAAATGATAGTCTCCTTCTCATCGGTGTCCAAGTTTCGCTGCCTGTACATAACAAAAAGGTATAAATTGGTATATTATTAATTAATTTTTTCACATAGAAGTTTTAAAAAGAAAAAGTATTCTACTTTCAGGACTACTTATTTATTTCTGAAGCAAATTTTGTTCCCGTTACAAAGTATGCTTCCTGTTGCTTCTTGCACATGACAAAATTTCCTCATTATACATTACTTCCTGATTTCATTCTTTTGTTCCCACCATAATGTTCACTGTAACAGTATCTTGGATCATATCCATCTCTTTCTGCATAAAGTTACAATTTATTACAGCCAACAACTGAGTCATCAAAGGACAGTAGAATCGGGAGAGTTGGTGGAAGTTATAATTCGACGCAGGCACTCTGCCAACGCTATTCTTTCAGCATACATTTGGGTTACTGTATCAAGTGATTAATCCGCCTCTAAATCCGGAGGTCGCGAGTTCGATTTCTAGCTGGAGAATGGGAATTTTTCTTTGACCAGGATTATTCCCTATCCTACTTGGGTGTATGAATGAGTGTGAATATGTATGTATTTAAAAATAATCCAAACATTGTCACAAACAAAAGAAGAGAACACCATTGCCATGAGCAATAATTGTTCCAAAAGCAAAGCCGCCATATAAATGGAACAAAAAAGTTATTAATCTATTATGGAAACGTGAATATAAGTCAATTACTACTTATTTCCAGCCGAATTTATTGTTTTATCTATCCTCTTAATTTCATCAACTTGATTACCCCTCCTTACTTTCTCTAACACGTACCTAGTAGATAAAGTATTGCATTCCAACTAAAAATACAATGTCAGGTTTTCGGTGGGGATGCATGTTTTGTGAGCCACTCAACCCAAAAAGCCTTTTTAGAAGAAAGATCAATGTGAGACACACACACACACAGAGAGAGAGAGAGAGAGAGAGAGAGAGAGAGAGAGAGAGAGAGAGAGAGAGAGCGAGAGAGAGAGAGAGAGGACATTACAATTCAAGAAATAAATGCTGGATAATTACCACACTTGCTATTTATAGAATCTTCCAAAAATGTCACACGAAGATTTTCAAGAGAATTCCCCAACTACCCTTCATATGTAAAACGTTTCGATTACTTTGACTTTCTCAAAAATTACCTTAGTGGTTTTTAATTAAAATTGCATATATATTCGTTTATAAAGATATCTGCAATGCAAATGAAACGTGCTTATAACTTGAATTTTCTGGTAACAGCGTGAGAAGTCCTTTTTATTCGGAACGAATTTTGTATAATTTTGAACTAGCAAGAGATAGACAAAAGTATTACACAAAAATGTAGGTCTCTTTAAAACATACAACTTATTTCATACACATTTTTTGTGACATCAGCCATTTCCGAGCCAGCCCTATTTATTGGTTCGATTTTTTCAATACTTTTGTAATTTTTAAAGTGCCGTCGCTACTCAACCGTTTCTTGCGATATCATTGATAGAAAATGTATGGAATTTCAACTCCAGCGATTAGTGACCAGCTTTTAAACATTTGATCATCACTATTCCTTTGTACCTGTAAGGAAATATATAATGTAACCATTTATGCAAACGTTTATCTAAATTAACTTCAAGCAAATAGAAAAATAGGCTTTTGCAACAGTAACTTGTAGACGCTATATAAAAAAGACCATAGTGGGTAGAGAAAGTCATGTGAATGTAAGAAATATATACTGTAAGGAACTTGTTCGTGAAATGAACTTGTTCTCAATATCTACTCTTCGGGATGGTTAAGTTAAAGGAGATGTGTCACTTTAATACAAAGCTCAAGTAATTGGTGCATATGTTTATTAAAGCAGTGTTGTCAGTACTGGTCTGACTCGGTAAAGTATAGGTGTCAATAAAAATGAAGCCTGGATAAAGTATCATTCACTCTCCGATGAGCCCAAGAACTTGCTTTAAGCAGCCTGGTGCAACATTATACTGGGTGTTAATGAACTACACCGAAATATTTTCAGAGGATATGTAGATATCTTAAATAAGCAATTTGAGACAGGAGACTTATGACCTGTTTGTTCAAATTTCGAAGTTACGGCCATAAGTTTCTAAAGCGCCAGTACGCCACTGGCTAATATCAACCACTCGAGAACGCAACACACGAAAACGAAGAAAAGTTTTAGAGCAGGGCCGGCAAGATGAGCACCCGAAGTGTGAAATGTTTTACCCCTGCAGTCACCCCTCCCTGTTTCCTTCTATCCAGCAGGTAAACAGAGAGGTGACGCGTGCACACAGTGGCAGTCATTTGGGTTTTGGATGAAACGTCCCTTGTGATGTAATCAAATGCATACTTTTGAACTCAGTAGCTGGTTGCGAAAGAACAAAGAAGATCAATGACACTGGAAAACATGAGTGAAAGACATAGCGACAATGTTAGACGGCGTTGTGTGAGAAATCGCTCTCTCACCACATTAGTGACTCGAGCCAAACTTTAAGTTGGCAAAAGCAGTTCTATAGAATTAACATATTTATTACCTTTGTTTCGTTTTGTTATACCATAGTTATTGTGCAGTTTCCTTATGCAGCTTAAGACGTTTAAATAGTTCCTACACTGTATTTTCAAAACTAAACGTTATAGCTTATATGAACAGCGTTTCAATAAAGCCCTACAAACTAGGTGAACTTAAACGTAGAACATATTGTAGATGTTCAACCGAAACGCTACTGCGTAGCAGGCTCTTGTCTAATTCTCACCATGCTAAACAGTGGTTGACAAGCAGTACCAACGTACCAATTGGGAAATGTTTTCGGCAGTGATGTGTACAAATCCAAGCCAACATTTCCTGAGCTGCGCAATGATGTGCTGGTTTAAAGCTTAATTAATTCAAATTGCAGTTCATCTTGGGCCACCAACGGATCATATGTAAATAGATCATTAATATCAGTGGTTTCGTCTACGGCAAGGGAAAATGAACAAACAGTTGTTCTCCCAGTCCTGATTAAATCGTCTACTCAGTTGCAAATGAGCCAGAATGAACCAATTTGGTAGGCTCTACCTGGCCATTGAAAGAAAGTAGTGGGGACGAGAGGGAGGGTAAATTCACACCTCGAGTGTCTTCCTTGCCACCCCTGTTTTAGAGCGTAGTTGTGTGGTGCAATGATTATGACACTTGGGTTCTACTATAAGGTCATCACCAAGTTCGAGTCTCGTTCACCGACTTTTCTTTCTGTTGAGTAGAGCATGCTAATAATATGTTGGCCTAGATTTTAAATTCTGTTTCAATTCATATGCTGTACTTCAAAATGGGGGTTGTTTAAAGGGCGAAGAAAGTACAAAAACATAAGACCTTGCGTCATTTTGTACAAAATGGTAACCTGAGTTTTCATAGCAAAGTTGACAGCGACGAAAGAACGATTGTCGTACTCAATCCAAGAGTTGAATCAAGGAAATGATAGTGTCATTTGTGCTCTCCTTCATATGAATAAAAACGAAAGAAAGGAAAAGAAAACAGTAACTGCGTGACATGAAACGAACCTATGACTCTCTGGACAGTAGCCTTCGTGTTACAAATCAAGCTACAACAGCTGGAGTAGTTACATAATTCAAGCAGGCAACTAATCGTTGTTCACTGTAGGATTGTCAAGTGATTAATTCGGTAAGTGAGAGGTTTTTGTGGCATTAAATATTGAGAACGATGATAGCGAGCAGCTGAAAATCGATATTTCTATACTCGAGCAGCAGGTTTGGGGACATTGTAAGCTATTTTTTCCCGCAGCTTTGCTTTAACACCGACTTATCGGCATGTGATACCAATATGCTTAACACAATATAAGTGTGTTATGTTTAGCCGGAGACCATACATTGCCTACCTCAAATTCCTTATGTCAGTCACATCTACAATCTCTCTCTCTCTCTCTAATTATTTTGGTGTAGTTCATTAACGCTGTGTATGTATATTAGCGTTTAATCTCGTCATACACCCACACAATTAAGGCTAAAGACTTTAACATTGAACCTATTAGGATGTTTATGTAATGCTCCTCCAGCCTGCTTCTAAGCTACACAATAGGTACATATGTACTTAATATTTACACTGTGATAACTAGTTACAAATTCAGATGTCTCACTGAGTAGACAGTTCAATAGGTCAAACATACGTTTTAACGATATGTGCTTTGTAGCAATTGCAACATGAACGGCAGGAGTAGCAACATATTGAGTATCGATAACATCGAAAACTTGAAATAAGAAATAAGACAGCAAGATTAAAGGAGGAGCGGGAGCATTGTGGGCAATCTTTCCCTCGCGGCACAGTTTAAAAGGTCTAGAGAATGTAACGAAAAAGTTGGAATTGTTCATTCCCTACAACCCCCTAGCTTTTACGTCACTGAAGCTGTATATCTAGCGTAGTGGGGTCGCTGTTTAAGTTTCCACTTCGGTCTCTGATTCTAGCGCTGGGGTAGCTTGACTCATTTAAGGTTCCTACTGCTGCCGAACTTAAAGCAGCATTCTATACGTGTTTCTTAAAAAACGAAAATATAAAATTTGCAGTAAACTTTCACCACAAAAAATGGCAGAATCGCCCATCTATGTGAAACTGGATTGCCGATGAGTACCCGTTTTTGCTATTATAGTAGGCTTTGTTCATTGATATCCTCTATTTACAGGATTAACTTTAAATCTGACTAATCACGATGACTAAGGAATAAGCTCCTCTTTGCCAGTCCTTCGATTTCAATATATTATGGTAGCATGGTCCTCACTGTGGTAGCTGTTTTCTTGCTGCCAAAAACATTACTGGAAGATATTATCAAAGTTTTAATACGATGTGAATCACACGCAACATTCTGCTTGTCAATGATTTTCTCAACGGTATATTACATTTTGTACGTTATTACGAGGACCCGGGTTCCAGTGTCATGTCATCTTTTAATTGTTGCCACATAGGCATTGCTAACATTATACGGTACACAAATCCTAGGTCCTAGGTCCCAGATTACAAAAATGAATACTTATTTCAGTATATTTAACGCATTTGCTTCGATTTTACGCGACTATTTTCTCATTTGATTACCCTTTGCGTTTTTATGTAGTCATGTTCTTGCATTTACATTGAGTATATAAATAGTTTTAAAATATACTATTCCATTTCGCTTTAACTGCAATGGTAATATCAGTGGCCTTCTACCTTAGGAATATATTGCCCTATCGACAATGGTGTTTACTCGTGTACACTTTTCAAATTTCTTTGGGTGTTATAAATCACGCACACATTCACAAATCCAGACTCTGGGGAGGATAGGGAATGTTTGATGAAGTATCCTTATGTAAAAACATCATAACACTTTATATTCTCAATTTTGTGACTTTATCCATTTTTCACCGTCACCTCTTTTGATGTAGTTCAGGCATTCCATTAAGTGTGTCCTAGAAGCCAACTTCCCTATTCAGCTGTGTACCTCCCTCCATGGCAGCAGGCTACACGGTGCAGCTCAAACTAGTAAACAGTCTCTCTACTCCGCTTACCTTGGTAAACAGTATTGAAACGGGCGATTAGAATGACTACGCGCGCCTTTCATCAAGAATGGCATGTTTTTATTTATTATTATTTTTTTTATTTTATTTAATGAAAAACTATCTTGCTTAATTTGTGATTATTCATTACGCCATGAATCTAATTGTAACACTAGACGTCATTTTAACAAAAAACATCAATTAACATGGCAAGATCGTTGTGCCAGTATGATATATATTTTCTTAAAACATATAGTAATTACTACCATTATCTATTATTTACTGTGATATAATTATCATCATCATCATCTGTACATTAATTAATATTTGCAGGATGAAAAGGTATACTACTCGTGCTATAACATTTTTCAACATTGTAATTCATTTGATTGTCATGTAGGACACACAACAGAGGATTGAGGAATTGAAATCCCTGTTTTCCAAAAGACTCAATAAAATAAGTCGTCACAAACTTCAAAGGACGCCATTCAACAATCTGTTAGGGTCAGTTGTCGTATTTCAAAATTCAATAATGTGAAAGGCAGATCCAGGTCTACAATAGCAGATGTGAATTTAGTTTACGTTCTACGCTAAGCTGTTTGACTTTGAAACCTGATTTAAATAAATTGGTAATGAGAAAACACGGCCGTCGATTTAGAACTAAGTGATTTAAAATATCTGCACAAATGGGGCTCATTTTTACAATTACAATGTGCCGTATATTTGTACGGGCCAACAACGATGTAATGAAGGTGAGTGTACAGCTTCGGCTTGAACATCTTGTGTCGTTCCGTAATGTGGTGTGGGAGCAGTTGCTACCCTCCCTCTCTGTTTCCATTTGACAAGCCTGATCTAGTTCAACCTCTGTCACTCCATTTAATTTCCACTATCACGTCTGTTTCTTCATGATATAGGGACGCAATGGAATACGCATGACATAGTCTCTTCTTCCGGACGGTTTACTGGCTGGAGAGTCGAACACAAGACTTCGCCAATATCTCGCGAAAGCAGCACTTACTGCACGTCACAGCAGTCCTCACAAACTGGCTCAGAGAACAGCGCCTTTATCGCGCAGAAATGCACTTACTAACTGTCCTACTTACTCCTCGACTTGCTCATGAGAGGCACTCACTTATATATCTGCTGAACTTTCTAGAGACAGAGAGAAGGGAGAAACTTCTACAAGATTCTGGTTACCTGACAAAAGCGCTTCGGTGTTTTCGTTGGAGAAAGCGCTACTTATATATTTTGTTTATCTCTTCAACTGCCCGGTGCCGACCTCCCGAAGCTTGGGTCATTGCTGCTGCGTCACAAACTAAATGCAAGAAAATAACTAAATAAATACATTAAGGACAAGGAAATGACAAAATAAAGACGTAAAATGGAAAAATTCTAAAAATAGAAAATGGTATAAATGTAATTGTGAACGCAGGGAGACACCTAGACCTACCGTGACGCGACAAGGGGTCTATTGCAGACAAACCACCCCCAGAGGAACGGCATAAGGCGAAGGGAAGTCGTAGGCTTGTCAGAGAACGAAACCAGCGAAGTACAGAGACACACAGAAAATCCCTAACATTTGGAGAGATTGTCGCCTGGCGCACCACCGAAGTATTTCTCTCGTCTAGGGAGAGGGTGACGAGGCGACTCCTGCGGTCTGGCAATCAACTTCCATGGAGGCCAGGGAAGAAGATTTTACAGAGCGCACGCATCTGTACCATCTGTCCGCATTCGCTGGAACGTACCGCGCTACTGACCAAACCTAAAAGATGACAAAGGAGTGAAATGAGAATGGAAAAGAAAGGAAAGGAGTCCGTGGAGGGGAGAATCCACCCCAGCATTCGCCTAGTGACAAGGGAAAACTACGGCAGCGCCGTAGCCGAGTGGTTAGACCATTCGCCTCTCACCAAAGCGGCCCGGGTTCGATCCCAGGCAACCGCATGTGAGATTAGTGGTAGACGAAGCGGCGCTGGGGCGGGTTTCCTCCGGGTTCTCCGGTTTCCCATTCCACCGGTGCTTCATCTTCACTCCATGTATCATCAGCGTCACCGCCGTAGTAGTAAAAGCGGGGTTTAAACATTACAAAAAAGTGAAAACTACGGAAATACCCACGTCATAGTGGTCGTTCGACTGGGATTGAAACCGCCATCTCGCTCGGTAATGGCACAAATGATCTAATAAATATGCATTTTCTTAATCTACGAATCATATTAAGGATTTATGTACACGTAAGCAATACCTACTGTCTGACTGCCAGAAGAAGACGAGCGGGGTCTGGGGCATTAGAGGAGGTTTGAACTGCTAATCTGCTTGCGTAGTCGATTTGTTTACTACGAAATGTGTGTATGTGGAACACGACACTGCCACATCTAATACGTGCATGAAACTATTGCAATATATATCATGCATTTATCAGACAACACTGTGTATTGTATATCATACTAGCGTGCATAAACATGATGCGGATGGTAGAAAATGTTTACGTAGCACCATTCCTCCAGCTCGTCTCCTTCTGGTGGTCAGACAATATGATACAACAAATAAAGAGACGACTTCTCATCGGGATCCAATGCCTATTCACATTATTCACATTACGGACGTTAGTCTCATTGTTAATATCGTATTGCTTTAGCTTGTGATGGCACATGGCTGCAGATCTTTTGAACCGGGAATATCTGGAGTTCCCTTTTTTCGAAAAGTACGGGAGGTGTGCGTTAATTAGGTAGATTGTTCCTTCGGGAGTTGTGAAGTATGACAAAGTATCAATTAGAAATAAAGCTAGTAGTTGCCCAACCAGTTGTCGCTGTAATTATTTAACTGCTTACCACCTGACAGAGAAAGTTAGCTAATTTGATGAAGAAGAGAGATTTATCTGCATCAGATCACCGTGAAAGACAACTGCAATCGCCAGCTCCAATCATTTTTTACACCTACAAAATAAACCTAAAACGGAAGATTGCATCATAACCACCTGCCCGGTGTACTATCTTTCACAAAAGTAAATACCCAACTCCATTGAGATCTGCGGAAGAGTCGCCTAACTTTCAGGCGTGCTTGTGTAGATGGTATGAGAATTAAATTAGTCACATTGCTTACCTTGCTGTTCAGAGGACATGGCAGCCATGGGCTCACCTCGCAGTTTTGAAAAGCAATATTTCAGCTATCCTTCTACATTAACATTGCAAATTCAACTTCAGTGCACATGCAGAAAACATTCTTACTGTGTTTCCATGAAGTTGTGGACTATATGTAAAAACGACTCCAGTCTTGTATGCCAGCTTAATCAGCAACATTTAGTTTACGGGTTGATGTAGCTCAACTCACTAAAGCGTGTTACTGCAACTCACTAGTGGTGACCTAAAGCTAGATCGAATCCCATTAAATGCGTATTTTTGTTCTTGTTTCTTTGTTGTTCATTGGTTTGTATATTAAGCGAACATAATTGTTTATATAACCTCTGCGAAATATACGGTTATATAAATTAACGGAAATTTTTCTGATAAAGTTTCTCCTTTAGAGCAGCAAATTACATGGCAATCTTTGTTTCGCATAGCGTTGTAATTTTTCTCTCCGTCTTACTAACGCTACATATGATTGAAATTTTACAACTGAGTGCTTTATAAGATACTAATTACAATTGCTGTAAATAAAACAGGAAATACGCCTACTTTAACTGTCAATGATTCCTCTCAAAATTAATATTTTCCTTTAAATATCCACATTCAAAGGCATCTCTCTAAAAACCTAGTAGACCACTACCATATTAAAATAGTTACTTCGGTGATACACTTAACGTACACACTGACTTACAATGGATATATGAAAACTATACTTCATCGTGTTAGAAAGTCTGGACAAGCAAGGCACAATAAACGAAAATAATTATTTTAGAAATTGTTAGTAAACTCCACATTATTACATTTCTTTATAGTAAATTATGCAGTAGTGAGACACCTATGCCATGCTAAGTGGGAATAAGATGCAAAGTATTAAAAGCAAATGCATTTAATATATTACATATCGTACGAAAGCGTTTAATGGCGTAAAATAGGTTTTAATGGTCATAAAAATGCATTATAAGATTTAAAACTTTCGCGGCGAATGTTACTAATAATTGATTCTCGGGTGATCAGCCGCGCCAAATTGATAAAACTCAAGCTTTCGGCCATTTGATTCTCCATGGTATTCATCAGGAACAAATGCCGAGTTAAATCCAGTGAGATGTGCCGTCTCACTCTTTCCGTTACGGCACGTTATCGGACAGTGTGGCAAAAGAGAAACACCCTTCAAGATATGACAATAGATACGTGGGTGGAGAGAGAAACTAACTACCTTTTTTGCTAAAATGTGCAAGTTTCTTGCTTTCTAAACTCAGGTCCCGGACGGTTTTTTTAACATGAAACTCTACATTTTATATTTTCAAGACTTATTAACGTAAACATAAACCCCGCGCGACAGCCCACGAAGGGCCAAGGCCTACCGCGCAGCCGCTGCGTCCCCCACCTCTGCCCACTACAGGCGTCATTGGTGAGGTACAGTACTGGAGGGTGGGACGTGGTCAGCGCCCCGAGCCCTCCCGGCCAGTTATGCGGTTTTCTAGACCTGGGGCCGCTACTTCTTCATCAAGTAGCTCCTCAATTGGTCCCCCCGGGACCTAACGAGGCTGAGTGCACCCCGTGCCAGACCTCCCAGAGGGGATAAAATCCCCCTGCTGGTACCGGGGATCGAACCCGGGTCCTCCGCGCCAGAGGCAAGCGCGCTACCAACTGCGCTACGGAGGCGGTCTCAAGACTTATTAATACTATTAAAATTACAAATACAATTACACATATGCATAGAAAGCAATATGTACATTTTACTTAATCATACCTAAGCACACACATCATATTTGTCAATTAATGAAACAAAATTATTATTTGAGGCTCCCCGGTCTAAAAGTACCGTCTTAATCTTCTTTCGTTGAATTTAATGGTGAATGTAGTTCCATTCACAAACGGACGAAATTAATATATTTTGACATTTAAAATATGTGGTTACTTTCAAACTCCGACGTAATGCCATCCGGTCGAACTTGAACTCACTATGCATATGTCCGTCTTTGACACAAGAGGTCATCTTTAACATGTATAGTATTTTACTCGATTGTTACCGCCATTTTGAAAAATAGAAAGTTTTAAAATTGTATTCACTACAGATAAAGGGTAGTTTGGGATGTGGGAATTTTCTTGAAAATCTTTGTGTCGCATCTTTTGAAGATACTGAACTTAAATACCAAGTTTGTAATTCATCCGACTTCATTTTTGACATACACATACACACCAACATTTTTCTAAAAATGGTTTTATTATTAAGGGGCCTCAAAACATTTATTTTCCGTGAAGTATCGACATCAACTTTTTGGGTGGTAGAGGTAGGTACGTGGTAGAGAAAGCAATTCATACACAGGTGCTTCGTTTGCCGCATCAAGCTGTTCCTGTCTGACATACACTTCCTGTAGGTATGTCCATACTTGTTGTGCTAAAGCAATTAATTAGCGGATGCGTTCATCTCCCGTCCAAACAGGGCTTCTATCTACATACTACATCGAAAGCCTTTGTCATACGTTCACCTTCAGCAGTACTCACAAGGCTAGGGCATACCCCGCCTCCCTTCACCCTTCACCGCACTCTGTGTTTCCTGGTAAAATGTCTGCTCAGTCGTCTTCATGTACGAAGAGCGTGTACATATTTACTTTCTCTACTACGTATAGTAAGAAGGGGAAGTATTGTATTCGGCCCAAAAATTCGATGTCAAGACTTCACCCGAAGTATATGTTTTGAGGCCCCCTGAATAAAAAAAAGTATTTTTAGAAAAAAGGTCCGTGCGTCTCTCTCTCTCTCTCTCTCTCTCTCTCTCTCTCTCTCTCTGTGTGTGTGTGTGTGTGTGTGTGTGTGTGTGTGTGTGTGTGTGTGTGTGTGTGTGTGAACAGCATTACTCAAAAGTGAAAAGCCTGTTAAAAGCCAAAGTTGGTATTTAACCCTGCTGTTCTCATTAAAAATAGTACACACTCTTGGGCCTTCCGGTCATAATGACCCGATGAAGAAAAATCTAAGAATTACTGTTATGGAAATATTTTGTTATTAAGTTGCATTTACTTCTTGTTTAACGCGAATAAATTAGTGTTACGTAATGTAACTTTGGTACTGATCGAAACACGGGTAGAGAAACATCTACTGTTGAAAATAGTAAAACTGTGATTAACTATAAACAATGAGATGTTTGTGTTTTGTTTATGTGTTCTGTGTTTATTTCTTGGATTAAGATTGTGTAATTTACTAAGATAAATACAACACTGATTTGCATTGTTGATTTTGCCGTAAATACTTAAACTAGGTGGGAGGCAGTAATCTATGACATTAACTCGTCTAGCGCTTAAACGAAGCGCCGTAGCAAAAAGCTTTCCTTAACAAAAAAGTGTTTAAAATAATGTTATCTATCAGCTCCCAAAGTTTGTCGGTCTAATTTTGGGATACTCTCTATGTATATTATTCTTTTGTGTACAATTGTGGTGTCTTTTGTGAAATAGAATTTTGAACTGTGGACCTCTTCTTTGCTTATAAATTAGGAAACTCTGTCTTGTTTTGCTCATTGTCCCCAAAAGCGTAATTTTCGTTTTGAGAAGTGCTTCACCCAAAATATAGGATGTAAAAAAATTGTCACAGGTGATATTCTCTCCTCTTAGCTCATAGGTCAGATACATATCAACATACACACCCTTGTTATTCTCGCATGCTATGTCTAGTGGTTTCCCTGTGTACATTTGTGCTTTTAGAACATATGAAGAACCACTGCTACACAATGTCCATATCTTTATTCCATATTTGGCGGGTTTATTTGGAACATATTGTTTGAAGGGACAGAAACTCAGAAACCCAACAGTTGCTCATCAACGGTTACGTTTGATCCAGAATTGTATAATTTGCAACTATTTCCACCCACTGTTCCCATATGTCCCATATGTCATTTGCTCTTCGTGCCTGTTGATCACACTTGTTATCAAAGAAAGAACAGTTTTAGTGACACTGTAGCAGGAAAAATGGCTCTATCTGATTCTGGATCCCACAAGCTTCTCATTTATTCACTGTGTGATTTATATACACCAGCTAGCAGTACACCAATGTGTGCTTCTAATCTAATTTCATCTAAATTTTCCCATTGGTCCCCGTACACTCTACGGCCCTCAATATTACTCATTTTCAACATAATATTGCAAAGTACTTTCTCATAATTACCCGAAAAGAGATTTTATATCATTCACCCTGGATGTAGCATAACTGGTTGCACCAGGTATGTGTTTAATTCTGGATGCTCTTCCATGCTGTGGAAAAGGTACTAAACTCCAATGGATATTTTTATCTTTTGATTGAACCACTTCCACATTTGACAAATTGTTACTTCTAACTTGTCTGAAAACAATCTTCTGATTCCAATGTACGGCGAATGCTGTCTTCTCTAGTATGGTTTTATTCTGAAATATTCTTTGAACTATCAGCTACATTGTCTAATGCTTCCAATTCACTTTCAGTAGAGCAACGTTTTGTCATGACAATTTATTAAAATTGCGTCCTCTTTCAACACTCAGTAAGACGTAACTGATTTGTTTTCTCCTGCATTTGTTTTAACAATATACTTCCAAGCAAACCGCCGCTATATTGTTGTGTAAGTTGACGTACGTATGGATTTGGACATAGTCAAACATGAAAATGAATGGAAAAATGTAATTATTTTTAAAAGCAATTGGGTCATTATGACCCAAGGAACACAAGTGTAACAATTTTAATTATTAAATTACGAAATACGTATTGTTTTTAAATTCAAGGTTTTATGAGTGGTATAGGTATCTGAAGGTGAACAAATACATAAAATTATAACTATTGGATTTAAATTGGTACTACAAAAATAAATTTCGTGTGGGGTCATATTGGCCCAAGATAACAGCAGGTTAAGTTTAATATTCTTCAAGTATGCGACACGAAGATTTTGTAGAAAATTCCTCTACCCTAAACTAACCTTTAGGTGGAAAAGTTTTCGAAAATTTTGACGTTCTCAAAAATGGCTCTAGCGGTTTTGATCAAAATGCCATATTTTTAAAATATTTTTATGGCAAATGAAATGTATATTTTGAGTATTCTGTCGTAGTCCATGTAGCCCTATTTACTCTTGATGTCTTGCATAACTGGATACAAAAAGTGCAGATTTCATCATTAAAACACACAAGTTATGTCCAAATGCTTTTTTTTTTTTTTTTTTTTTTTTTTTTTTTTTTTTTTTTTTTTTTTGGCTGGAGTGAACCATTTCGGAGATATTCCTCGTTATTTGTTTGAGTTTTGCAGCACTTAAAACTTTCTCAACTGGAAGGCCGTTATTCACATTTTTATTTCTTAGCCGTGCAAAGCGAACGGAATTTCAAAGCTCTAAAAGATTTGACTGTTGCTTGAGGCCCACTGTATTCCCATATTCCCCTTTCACCTGCAAAAATATCAGCAATTAGATAAGTTTTGAAAATGTTTATCCCGACTAACATGAAGAGAAGAGGAACAAGAGTTTGTAAGAATAGTTAGTACAAGGGTAGAGAAAGTCATGTGAGTTCAACACGTCAGATTTGTTGTAGTACGTAGGGTTGTCGCACATTCATATGGAAAGCAGAATCACAATATGCATGACTTACCTACGTTGCACGTTTTATCACAACAAATGTTCAACCCTCTGTTCTGCAAGTCTCTCTCTCGCTCTCCCTCCCTCTCTCTCCCTCGCTCATCTCCCTCTCCCTCACCTCCCTCTCTCTCCCTCGTTCATCTCCCTCTCTCTCACCTCCCTCTCCCTCTCTCCCCCTCTCTCCCTCTCTCCCCCTCTCTATCCCTCTCTCCCCTTCCCTCTCCCTCCCTCTCTCTCTTTCCCTCGCTCATCTCCCTCTCCCTCCCTCTCTCAGTTTTCTGTAGTGTTTAACGCCCGCTTTTACTACATACGGCACCGCAGGCGGTGACACTGATGATACGTGTAATGAAGACACAGCACCGGTGCAATGAGGTGGCGGGGCAAAGCGGAGAACCCGGAGGAAACCCGCACCAGCGCCACTTCGTCCAACACAAATCCCACATGCGGCTACCTGGGATCGAACCCGGGCCGCTTTGGTGAGAAGTGAATGGTCTAACCACTCGCCTACGACGCGGCCGTAAGATTGAGTGTTATATCTTGTCATGTTTATAAAGGTAACATTGTTTCACTATTCCTTTTTTATTTTTTATATGAATCATATTAAATACTATGCCAATCCTAATTACAGAATTTATACTCCCATGGCGGCGGGTGGGGGGGGGGGGGTAACTTTGTGACCACCACTGGTAACAAAATGTCTTAGCAATTTTTAAAACAAATTTATTTTAAAATTGGGTATTACATCTTGTCATATTTATAAAGGCAATATTTTACATTGTTTAAGTATTCCTTTTTTACTTTTTAACCTGAATCACATTATACCGACAGGATTATTATTTTGTTGTTAACGACACTGTCAATTGTTAGGATCACATCAGCGTCGCCGGTGTGCCAGAATTTCGTCCCGCAGGAGTTCCTTTACATGCCAGTAAATCTACTGACATGGAGCTAAACGTCGGTATAGCTGTCGAATACTGACGGGGTAGTACTTTATGACCACCTTGAAATTTCATTGTTTCTCAAAAAGACCAACAACGAAAACTTTGAAACAGTTAAGCAATTCAGTAGTAGAAACAGTGATTGACAATAACTATTAACTACATGGCTTTAAACAAAGAAGTAAAAGACAGAAATTAAAAAATTACAGGAGGGCATAAAGTATCCCCTCTTGTGGTATTGCTAGGGTTAATGGCGGATCAAAATGTCCTTAGAATAAAGATTGTAATTTGATTCAAAAATAGTAATTACATGAATGGTGATTTTATGTATCAAAGAAGTTATACAGACTTATCAAATGTCCATCAGGCGTGTGACTGAAGGCAATAACCGTTTTCCAAATGCGAGAAACCGCCTCGTAAAACATTCTCCAACGGCAACTTCCCTGTTTACCAAGAGAGAATATGCCTTTGTATAGTGGGCTAGGTTTTCTCATTTAGCCGGCAGTAGCTGACCCCCACTGTAGCATGCATTCAACATGCAGGTCGATAAAACCGGTGGCTTTTTTCATTCCTTATACACAGTTGGAAACACTGGACGACAAACATAATGACAGAACGCACAGACAAGCCTTGGTAACGAAATTTCGTAGATATCACCTTGGGTAAAGAGTTCAAAGACGTAATAATACGTCAAGTAAAATAGGACTGAGGTTTTAAGATATCCGAATGGAACAAGAGGTTTGTAGTTCTTCAAAATGCATGTCTAAGGTTAGTTTGGAATCAATTCAGCTGATCCAGATACTTTCTTAGCCAATATTTTGTTTCCTAGTGACATACCTGAATATATGTAAATACTAAATGCAAGATAATTTGAAGAATGCATTTTCATGTCTACTTATTTTCCTCCGATTTCGTTGAATTTGAGTAATATGAATTAGTATATTACGAGAAACCGTTACTACTAACACCTATAAAGAATCTAGTGTGTTAAGTTCACCGACATTTTCTAGGTAATATAATTTAGTTTGTGGAGCTTATACAAACAATTTTTACAAAAATTTTACTCAACTGTTTACTTCATGTTGGTTGAGATAAAAAAATTGCAGAAATAGTTTTACTGCACATTAGATAAAGGAGGGTACAAAAGACTGAAGTGATAGTCAAATCTTTATAAAGCTAGCAATGAAGTTCCATGCTTTTTCCATGTCATCGCAAGAAACAACTGAATGGTGACAGTACTTCAAAAGGAAAAGATACAAACGTGTTGAACAATACAAACCAATAGCAATGAATGTCGGTAATGGCTGATTCCACAAGAAAATTGCATGGAATGAATTGTTTGGTTTAAAGAGAGTTACGAATGTCTGGCAGTATATAGCTTTAATCCAGGCATTGGCACAAGAGGAGAGTTAGCGATTGAACTTTCCTCACCCATCCCACATACTCTTGACCAATGACAAAGGTTCTTTGGATACAACACTTGCATTGGTCGGTTCGTTCCACCTGGGCGGCAGTTATAATTTCTATGCTGCTATTAACTATTTTGTTTATGTTTAAAATAGTTTACATACAATAATTATTACAGTCACTGTAGTTAAGCAAATTACATAATATTGATGTTTATAACCTTCCTTTATTTTATGCATGTAATATCCTTACACTGCCTTATGATTAACATACTAAATTGCTTCTCTTTCACAATAAATAAAACAGTAAAGTTCCATTGCTATTCAGCCTTAAAACTATTTTAAAACTATTTGATCAACATAAGAAATTCTTTGGTTTTAAATTTAATATTATGTTCAAACTTTGAAACACTAAGTACAAGTTTATATTAAATAAACTAATAAGAAACTAAACCACTAAAAGTGGAATCATATCGTCCCTTTTATAGCAGGTGAGTCAGCTGCCCCTTATTCTCGAGTTTTATGCAATCCGCATTTTATACTTCAACATGAAAACATCGACCTCATTACTAGGTTCTACCCGCGTATTTAACATGGATGTTAAACACTCGATGAAATTAGTACTAATATAGATATTATTACATCGCCTTTTAATATATTCGTAATTAGACAGCTGATGTTTGTACTTCTGCAAATGTTCACTGAAACCAGCGAATATTACATCTTAAACGGATTGTTTAGGTCACACGTTACTAGTTAGCTCAGTTGGAAGAAGCGCAGGACTCCGAAGTAATCTTGCTGTGAAGGTGGTTCGAATCACCTGCATGTACTATTTTTTTTACCGTGCAATCCTCACAATTTACAAATTATTATTCTGAAAACGGTTATTATATTAACTTTTATTGCTTTATTTATGTTTTATGGCATTGTTTAATGTTTCTTTATTGATGAAATACAATTACGTAGTTGTTTAAACATACCTATAGGTAGGTGCAATTGAAATAAGGATCATTTATGCACAGGGTTGAACAGATCTACAAGCCACTGTAATACGCTGACGAAGGGTTTCTGGATTGTCCAGCTCCTCTGCATAAATGCGTTCTTTTAAATAACCCCAGAGAAAGAAGTCAAGGGGTGTCAGATTAGGTGATCTGGCAGGCCAGGGGACTGGTCCTTGTCTTCCTATCCAATGATCAGGATGTGCAACATTCAAATGATTGCAGACGATCCTCGACCGATACGGAGGAGTGCCATCGTGTTGAAACCACATCGTCATTCGCTCCTGCAGTGGCACATTCCCTAATAATAAGGGGTGAGCTACAGAGGAATTCCAGGTAGCGTGCTTCTGTTAGATTCCCCTCGAAGAATAATGGTTCAACAAGGTGGTCTCCCAAGATTCCACAACAGACATTTACACCCCGCTGCTCTTGGAACGCTGCCTCCCTTACCCAATGAGGATTATCAACACTCCAATAGCGCATATTTTGACGATTTCCAGTTCCATTGTTGTGGAATCTTGATTCGTCAGAAAAAATATCCTGGATGCGAATCCCACATCACTTGCTACTCGCTCCAGCAACCATTCACAAAAGGTCACTCGAGCTTCGAAATCTCTCTCATGAAGTGCTTGGTGTAGGTGCAAACCATAAGAATGGAACTTAGTGTTCAATATTCGCACTACAGAAGACTGGCTGATGTTCACCTCCTGAGCAACTGCCCGTGTGCTAGTATGCGGATTATTCTGGGTGGCATTCAAAACTGCTTCTGCATTAACACCGTATGTTGCTGGAGCGTGTCTATGAGGAGGCATTCTTGCAAGTGATGCTGTTACACGCAGACTCCTTTCAACATTCCGGAGGGTTGTCGTCTATTCGGATATCTCTCCCGAGATATTTGTTCTTACTTCTCCGTAGATCAAAAGCATATCTATGTACTCGTCTGTCGAATACATAATGAAAGACTGGCACAAAATGTCGTGCGACAGCTTACGTGTGGAGAACGCAGCGGTCGGCATTCACAACACAATACATCATGCCAGTCCAATGGCGCAGAAGTCATTACACCTATTCAATTACAAAATGCAGACCACCAGAAACTATTTAAATTATAATGTCCCAAACGCTCAGGGCTTTATAATTAGATTATTGTGAATTCGGTTTCCAAGTTTTGATGAGCATTATATTAAAAAAAAAAAAAAAAAAAAAAAAAAAATTACAATGCTGAGACTCGAACCTTGTTATTGGGGCTTAGCGCAGGGAATCCGTCACAATCCTATTCAGCTATTTCGAAACTTACTATAAACGCTTACCGCGTTCAATAGTAGGAATAGTATACCTGGCGCTATGCCATTGCCACCTCGCGAGTTTTCGGGCTTGATTTAGCCTTTTAAGACAGTTTTAATCATTTGCTGGGCGTTTTAATATTATTACTTAAATGGCAAAAGCTGTTGTGCATATTGAGATGCACGAGGCGTAGTTCACGCAAAAATGTAAATAAACTGTTGTTTAATAATATGTCCGTTTTGACTGCACGGGTCCATGATGGATGAGGCGTGTCTCTAAATGTTTCGTAATTTTTGGCAGCCAACCTCTGCTCTAAGTACAATAATCCACCATTTTCCTTTTAGCTGACGTTGTTAGTGTACCCATATGATAGGTCCAATTTTTCCGAGGCGTTTACTGAATTACGTTGCTATGTATACTCTAATAAAAAGTTTGTAAAATCGGCCGGAAACCGGAATTCGCTTTCAGTAAACGAGTCGTATAATTTTTAGGTGTACTTTAGCGAAGAGTATGTTTTGTCCCTTAAACCGCTGTTGCTCTCAATTTTGCGCATTCATCTCTTTAAGAACGTCAAGCAATTCATTTTAGTAAGCGCAAAACTGGACTAAGGCGCACATGCCGTTTGATGGGTGGCCTACCTTCCAAAAAAATAAGGGGCGGCTGACTCACCTGGTATAATAAAGGAAAGAAAGGACACTTAAAAACTGTGCTGTAAAAGTTAAAATGAAATAGAGACAGGACGTTGTTCAATCAGCACTATTTTGAAACTAAAACCGCTAAAAGAAGATTCACAAAATGTGTCTCTAATAAGTTTACCAGACATTTAGATTCATTCACAATATTGGAGGAATGAATTTATTTCTACATGTAAATAAGAAGCGCATAGTTACAAGAAGTGGAAAACTCCCTCAAAGGTTTATTTCGTGGTAAGAAACACTTGCGATGAAAGAAAGACAAAATCAAAATAACAGGGAACAAACCGATCACAAACCTTCAAGCATATCGTTAGAAGACAGTAACCCATACACAAAGACACGCAGGCCTTTTTAAAAGTGTCTTAATGCAGGGGGTTTCAAAACATGTATTTCCGTCGAGATATCAATATCGAATTTTGGGTGGAATGCAATTCATGCACTACCTACTATGTATGTAGTAGAGAAAATAGAGGTTGACAGAAAACGAAAGGAACAAATTATCTACACAGCTGAAAATGCATGAGATGTTGAGTGCATGGTATGGTATCTAAAATGAGTGGAAGAGGTTGTCCGTATTCTTATAATATTTCAAAAAATATGGTCGTCTCTGACGTTTCTTCTTTTTAAAAATATGTGTTGCGCTCACATGACTTTTTGTACTCTTAGTACTAACCATTCTTACAAACTCTTATTCCTGTATCTTCTTCGTGTTAGTTGAGACAAACATTTGCGGAAATTATCTTATTGCTCGTTTTCTTGAACGTGCAACGGAAATATGGTAATAGAGTAAGCTTTGAGCGATAGTCAAATCTTTTAAAGCTTTCAAATTCCGTTCCCTTTGCACGGTTAACATATACAAAAATGAATAGCGATGTTCCATTTTACAGGAGTATAAGTTCTCCAAAACTTGCACAAATAACGAGGAATATTCCGAAATGGTGCACTTTACAAAAGATTTAAGACGTAAACTGTGTGTTTTAGCAAGATCTATATTTTCTTGTACAGTAAGATTTGCTCTATCTCTTACGGTTTATCAAGTATGCAAAAGTCATCCAGATTAAATAGGGCTTCATGGGCTATAGCCAGAAAATTCAAGATATACATTTCATTTATCATAAAAATATCCCAAACATATGACATTTTAATCAAAATCGTTAGAGCCATTTTCAAGAAAATCAAAATGTTCGAAAAATTTTCATCGTAAAGGGTAGTTTAGAGTGGATGAATTTTCTTCAAAATCATCGTATCGTGTTTGAAAGACATTAAACTTAATACTAACTTTGGTTTTTAACCGACTTTTCGTTTTTGAGTTATACTGTCCACAGACAGACAGACAGACAGACAGACAGACAGACAGACAGACAGACAGACAGACAGACAGACAGACAGAGAGACACACGGACCTTTTTCTAAAAATGCTTTTTTTATTCAGGGGGCCTTAAAACATGTTTCTGGTGAAATCTCGACATCGAATTTTTGGGTGGAATACAATACTTCCTTTACTTTACTGTACATAGTAGAGAAAGAAAAAAATGAAATTGCCTAGAATGAAATGCGTTTTGCAAGCTAGTTTTGTCCTTTTGAAGGTGGTCTCCGCACCTCTGCTTTATTGTTTGGGTACAAAATTGTCCCTCCCGAGAAAGTCATTTAACATTCTCTCTGCCCCCCCCCCCCCCCGGAGGAAAGCGGTTGTATTCATCACTGCAAACAATTACCACGTGATGGAAATATTTGTATGTTCTAGGAAACTGGACTATTACGAAAGTTTATCTAGTGAAGGCCTTATAACGTACAATGTGTACATGAATACAGTATTACCCCCAAATTGTCCTTAAAACCCATGTCTACCATAAACTGAAAGTCAGCTCTTCAGAAGAAATTCAGAGGCTGAAAACACTTCTGATATTTTGAATAAAATAAATCAATAAATAATATATTTTCTGTATACAAGCTGTATAAAAACTTACAAGCCGACGTTCTGAGTTTATTTACAATATTTGTGCCAAAAGATAATGCAGATATTGAATTAAAAATCTAGGGTGGTAGCTTGCGTTTCTATTGTAATCGTAAAATAGAACATCGTGGTTCTGCTTTAGGTACACCTAGGGAATGCTACTAAGCAATCAGCTTGTGGTGTTCCCCTATAAAATGCAAAGCGTTCTACTGTGATAGCCTGCTATGATTTTTGCGTATTTTAATTAATGTGTTGCCGAACGCGCCAACTAGTTGGCAGCGAGCCATTTAACTCGCTCAACGCTTCTGCTTCATGCTTACTCCTTACATCCGTGAACCATAATTAAACACATTGTACGAAAGTGACATCTGTTACCAAAGTGCTTGACAAGTAAGCCCACCTAACGTGACCGGATGGAAGTTTTCCAGACAGGAGGGTGAATCTTACAGTGAGCTTCGAAGCGAGGTGTTAACGGCGTGAAAACTCATGTAAGAAATACAAATATTTATTATTTCACATGAAATGTTCTCTCGTTTAAACATACAGGATGATTCGAAATCAAGGTTCTGGCATCTCATGTCACGCAGAGAAGTTGTATAGTTGTATGCATATTAGAGAATGTGTCGTTAAACTGATGAATGTAGGTTAATTGCTTTGAAAGTCGTGTTTGTTACGTGTGCCATTACAATTATTTGATTAACTCTTTTAAAACTATAGAGGTAGTAGTGCACTTGAGATTAACAGGTTGTGTACACGAAAATGTTAGGTTAGGTTACCTTATTGCCCCTCGACCTTGACTATTCAGTTCCTGAAAATCGAATGTTTGTGCAGTTCGTAAGCTAAAAGCAGAAACTACTGTTTGAGTGTTTTTGTTTTCGTAGTTTTAAACCAAGGACATTATCACAGAAGTGAGAAACTGCAGCTGTCATCTGAAAGTGTTTGATAACTATCTCATAGTGTATTTTATGGCATAGGTTGGTTTATTTTTGTGGTAATTAAAAGTCACTAAAGTAGCTACCATAATACGCCAGGTATGTGGAATTGTGAAATAAACTAATTACCTATTTTAGGTTAGTGTGTTTACTAATAAGATTACACAGGTATGTACAACTGATACATAACCTTAACCTTAAAATTGCAGCACAAAAGCTCAGTAGCATTGTCGGTCTTTACTTGTCAATGATTGTTCTTATCTTGTGTCATACCACTTTGAACTGTCACTCAGATAACTCTCATGCTTGTAGTTTATTGATTTTTTTGGCATGATATCTGCAGAAGTATGAAATTTGTGTGAGTCTTATTCCAAATAGGATTATCTGGCTTTACTTCCCTGTGTTAGAAATTATTAATTTTTTTAGTTTCTTTATTAAATTATTTTATTTCAGAAATATTCAGAAGGATTACATATAATAATGTAGCATCAAGAGCATTTGCAATGCAGAGTTACATATTTTAGTCAAAGGGTTTCAGTAATTCCTAAAATGGAAAGTTCAGGCCATATTATGAAGGTTTGACGAATTAGAACCCCTCATTTAATGTTTCTTGCATAACAATCATAGTGCTTTATGGAGAATACAAATAAATTATATTTTGTGGCTATCAAAACACTTCTGTAAGCAACAGAATTTAAACATATGACAAGGAAAAAGGATTAATGCTACAATGGTAGGGTGCTAATGTTCAAGTTTCAGTTTGAGAAATTTTACACGTTTATATGGGAAGTCATTGAGGAACAAGCATCAACCATTCCATATAAAAATCAAATACATCTTCTTCCTTTCATGCAGATTACGCCATGTGACCTGTTCTGCTCTCGTGCCATCTTTTCTTAGGTCTTCCTAGTCTTCTTTTCCCACGCACTTGGTAATCTAAAATTTGTCTAGGTCAGGTCCAACAAGATGAGCACCCAAAGTGTGAAATGCTTTACCCCTACAATCACCCTTCCCTATTTCCTTCTATCTGGCAGGTAAACAGAGAGGTGACCTGTGCCACAGTGGCGGTTTTTTGGGTTTTGGATGAAACGTCCCTTGTGACATAATCAAATGCATACTTTTGAACTCAACAGTTGGCTAGGAAAGCACAAAGAGGGTTAATGACACTGGGGAACATAAGTGAAAAACATTGCGACAATGTTAGACGGTGTTAGAAATCGCTCTCTCACCACATTACTGACTTGATCCAAACTTTAAGTTGGCAAAAGCAGTTCTGTAGAATTAACATATTTATTACCTTTGTTTCATTTTGTTATACAATAGTTATTATGCAGTTCCCTTATGCTGGTTAAGATGTTTAAATAGTTCCTATACAGTGTTCTCAAAACTACACGTTATAATTTATATGAAAAGTTTATTGACATTGCTTACAATGTACAATATTAGATAGTGATAATGACACTTCCCTATTTAACATGATTGGTATACTTGCTGGTTTCTTTTTAATTATTAGCATTTCAATACCTGGCTACAAACTAGATGAACTTAAAGAGGAGTAGATGTAGCTTTAAGGGCATTCAACTACATGGTCATCAGCACTCTATAAAACAATTCATGGCAAAAGCCAGATATAAAATTCAGTACAAAATAGAATTACTATTAAAAAGGAAAGTAAATATACAAAATAGAGTGGGAAAAACCCAATTAAAACAAGGTGATAAGATGTCAAAAAAATATAAAAAGTAGATATCTAAAACTTCAAATCTTAAACATAGAACACATTGAAGATGCTCATCCAAAATGCTACTGCATAGCAGGGTCTTGTCTAATTCTCAGTATGCTAAACAGTTGTTGACATTTATAACTAGTACCAAACATGGCCAGTAATTTTCTTGCAAATAGGCACAGCTAGGATAATGTATTGAGCAATGATGTGTACAAATCCAAACCAAGTTTTCCTGAATGGTGTGTTGCTTTAAAGCTTAATTCCAGTTGCAGTTCATCTTGGGTTACCAAAGGATCATATGTAAATAGATCTTTTATATCAGTGGTTTCACCTATGACATGAGAAAATGAACGAAGAAATACTTGTTCTCCCAGTTCTGATTAAATCGTCTTTGTTGCAATGAGTGCACTGATAACACTGCCACGTATGTGACTACAGCCAGAATGGATCAGTTGGTAGGCTCTACTTGGCTATTGAAAGAAAGTATTGGGGACGAGAGGGAGGGTAAGTTCATATCTTGAGTGCCTTCCTTGCCACCCTGGTCTAGGTAATCAAGATCTTCCCATTCTGTTAGCATGTTCTATCCATTTTTGTCTATAATTTTGTATATGTTGTAACATAGGAGTAACTTGTAATTGGTTTAATATCTTTGCAATTTCTTTTCTATCCCATAACGTAAATCCCTCATTCTCCTCATAAAGTGCATTTTTGCAGTTTGAATTCTTTTTAAATTTTGTTATTTAAGAGTCCATGTCAAACCTATCAAAATTCATTATTGTCTGTTGCTCTGTAACACTGTTTCTTGGAATATTAGGGATTGTGATAAGAATGCAGTTATATGTCATGACTACTGTTTATGACTACACTAAACAAAAGAAATAAGAATTTACAAACATTTTCTACCACTACAGAAATTTTTATTTTTTATAACTAAGCCTATACATTGACAAACAATGATGTAGTAACACAGAATTTTTACAATGCAAGATTTAACGGAAGTGCAGTAACCTTGTGGATGCTTTCCTGTGTTTTCTATACTTTTTCCTTGCATGAAAAGAATTTCAAGTAAATTTTCATGTCAGCCAAGGTTACCATATTTTCTTGAATGAAACAAAAACAAGGCACTTTTTAAAAATGTATAATAATTTCATGGGTAGGTCTGCATATGTGAACTAAATGGTTACAGTATTAAACATACTACTAACATTTATTGCAGACAATTTAATGAAACATTTCTGAAATCTATATCTCCGAATAAAGTTCAAAAAACACAAATTTCAGCATCATTTTACTAATTTCATTCATTCATCATTCTGTATGAGACTACGTTGAAGGATATTAATATTAAAAAAAAAGGAGGAAAACAGTAACATGGCTTGTGAACAGTTTTACGAGTGTATGAAAGGAATACCAAAACTGAGTAAATTATATGTATTTGATAACTGGTAGGTGACCTTAGGGACAAATGAATAAATATTTCCTGGAGCCTGTCCTTTAACCTAATTGTCTTCTCTACACAGCCTTATAGTAATTGCCTCTTAACATGAAACTTGCTTATGACCTCATGACAAACTTTTACATTGCCTAGCTAATGGCTAACTCATGCTAATGACAGTATGCTTTGATTTTAACACATGGAAATTATTTATTGCAGTAATTTATCTCCCTATTGTTTCTTTATAAAAGTATAAATCTTACCTGTCAATAATTCTTGTATCAACAACAAGCCTATTATGACTAACATTCCTAATATTTCCCATGATAAAAAACGGTTATTCTGTAAATGCATTATTCACAGGAATAAAAAGCACATAGTGGACAATTACAAACAGATTAGGTAAGGAATCAACTCCAGCTTTTGAAAATAGAAAGCTCCACTTTGAATCGCATGCATTATGTTTTAACATAGATTCAAGAAAAAAATTCTTTACAAGGCAGTATTCTGAATAGGGTATTCATGTCCATAAGATCACACAACTCAAGGTTGGTTATACCAATATATATCTCCTATGACATTGAAGGCTTTGAAATTATAGAATGAGTCATGACATTTTTGTACATAAGCACAGCACTTTCATAACATTTGGTTCAATTTTGACTCCAACTGTCGCCTTTTCTGAGCAGAGAGGTTTCTAAGAGACAAAGAAAGCTGTCATCCATTCTCTCTTTGTTCATGTGATAAACTCTTTGTTATTCCGTGTGCTTGTGGAGAAGTATA
Organism: Tenodera sinensis; assembly: GCA_030765045.1. Lineage (NCBI taxonomy): Eukaryota > Metazoa > Arthropoda > Insecta > Mantodea > Mantidae > Tenodera > Tenodera sinensis. The sequence goes on along the minus strand of CM060962.1, from coordinate 99,501,636 downwards.
TGCACTTTCTTCCAGTTAAAAAATTCTTTAATGAGGTGGTCCTAATACATTGTGGTAGGAATATAAATATGCTTCTTCAGACGTCGGAACATCATCTCTTCTTACTTTACAGTCACTTTTTTTTTTTTGCCACTTAAAACAGATTTCCAAAAATTTGGTTCACAGTCACCTTCTCCGAAGCTCAAGAAATATGATTTTATACAGGGGGAGCAAAAAACTTACGAACCGGCTGCACAATGTTTTGCCTGTCCATGCCCTCGGCACTCGTTGCCATCTGCCACTATCATAGAAAGGTGCAGGTGAAATCATACAACATTTTTGAAACTACTTTTAAAGGCTTTACTTACCAATATAATTAAAGCAGATGCTGAAACTGGCTACCGTCGTTATCCATACACTTTTGGCACCTCTTTAGGAAATTATCCATCACTCGCCGTAGTTCACGTTGAGAAGTGCTGGCAATTTCCTGACAGATATTTTGTTTTAATTTTTCCAAGGTGTGTGGGTTTGTATTATACACTTTCTGCTTTAAATTACCCCAGAGATAGAAATCGCAGGAGGTTAGGTTGGGGGACCGAGTTGGCCTCAAATTTCTACTAATAATTCTGTCTTGAAACACACTTATTGTTCTCATCAAAAGATTGGCTGTGTGAGCTGTTGCAGAATCTTGTTGAAAAAAGGCAAAATCACGCTCCTTATTGGTTAATTCTCTAAAAAAAGAAGACAATTGTATTCATGTATGTATGGGCATCAACTGTTGACTTGAAAAAAATTGGTCCTATAGCTCTTTCTCCACTAATGGTGCATTATACACCACCTTTTTCGTCATGAAGGGGTATTTCATGAACAACATTGGGTTTCTCAGAGCTCCAAAAATGATTATTTTGTGTACACACATATCCATGAAAGGGGAACTAAGCCTCGTCCGTGAAAAATATTAAATGTGGGTCAATTTCACCATTGTATACACTATTGAGAGTCCACTCACAAAAAGTGTGCCTAATTACAGGATCACCTGGTTGAAGAGCGTGTGCCACAGTTATTTTATATGGTTTTAACTTCAACAATTTAGTAGCTCTTTGCAAAGAGCCATAAGAAATGCCTGCCTGTTGTGAAAGACGCCTAAGCGGTTTTTGGGGGGAATTCTCCAAATGATGACTGTCATCTAATGTTTCTTTGGTAAGAACCGTATGCTATCTTTTATATTTCTGAGCCTGAACACTTCCTGTGGCCTGAAATTTATTCTAAAGTTTATGGATTGTTGTATGGCCTGGAAGTTTTACACCTGAAAATCTTTCTGCAAATCGCACTTGCACCTGGCGAGCTGACTGAGTTAACACATACAAATCATAATTACACACTGTGCACTAGAAAACAAATGCTGAGCCATAATACACTTTGTGACTAAGTACAGGACTAAATAATAAAGCACACTGGTAATAATGCAGCCGCATAATATCGCTTCAACTCAGTACTGATTGTGAGCAGAGCAGAGAAAAACAAATGATGCTCGTGACCTTGTGTATATCAGCTGCTGGTGACGTGTTTCTACATGTGCAGTGGAGAAACACCGCGTAGCGGTTCACATGTATTTGGATCTCTATATAAAAAACTACCAGTACTACAAAAGGAACAAGAAGTCAAGAACAAAAGTATTCCTCTGGATAACCCGCCAGTTGATGCTGACCAATCAGAACACGGTACTGGACAGGCCCTGTCCACCGGTGATATAAAAGGTGATTCATCCATAACAGAAAACTCATTCAAGCTCTGACCAGCCACCGAATCACCTGTGAAAATGCCAGGCGTAGTCCATGGTAAAATGTCGGTAATCTGCAAACCAACTAGACCACGGCCTACAAGCCTGGATAGCATGTTTAATCATCAATATGCTGGCCGTGAAAGCCTCAGCTGGTACATATGATAAAGGAACCTTAAAACACTGGTTACTGCAGCTATGATTGTATGCATGTCATCATACTGAACTTAAGGTAGTGCTGCATATTGCAATAAATCCTTATAATCATTTAAGTGTACCTTTCTCATGTTATCTGCCCTTTGTTAAAATTTTCATGATTTAATGCGTTGGTGTTTGCTTTTCCTGTTCAAAATATTTCACTTAATTTACTTTCTGTTTTGTTGCTTGACAAAATCTTTTAGGCACCACTTTGTTGTTTGAATTTAGATGTTTCCACTGCACACAGGTACATTGTACCTGATCCTAAAGTACATGGGGATAATTGAACAGCAGTAATAGTACGATTTTTCTATTATTGATGCAGAGAGGCATGATTAATGAATGTTCTAGCACATGATTGGTTTTGATTCAATGACTGATGTATGAATAAAATAATAAGCTAATGATAATGGGATTAGCTATTAGTAACAAAATACAAGTGGAAATTATATAAATTTTAGTTATGAGGGCTTTTCTCCAAATGAATAAACTTGAACACTAACAAATAAAGTTGTCAGCTCAGCATCATTTCCAAGCTTTGTTCTGAAAATAATATCTCCTATCCCTCAACACAGGTATTTTAAGGGGAGATTAAAAACTATTCCACCAACGGTAGCTCTGCTAAATTCATAACCCATTAACTCAGAAACTACAGTATTTTTCAAAGCACAATGACTTTACCTTCCAAGCCTGCCCAAGTCGTCGACGCTTTGAGGGTTGGTTTTTAAGGTTTGTGGTGCAAAGCAAACCCAAGACTTTAGTGGTTCTAAAACTGTGGGGCATGGTTGTTGGGTGGTACTCATGAAAATGTATACTTAAAACTAAATTAAATTTTTATTGTAACAGCTAGCAAAACCTGTGGCTTCACTCACCTTGTATTAACTAAGAAGATTTGATTCAGTCTCCCTCCTTTCTTTCATATTCCTCCACACTGTGCATTACTGGTGATCAATTATCCATGTCTATTTGTTGTCCTTAAAGAAAATAATAACTTACAGCTCATATTTAGCTACTACATAAATTAAATCATAAGCAAATATCAAATAAAAAGAAGGTGAAAACCTGGGTAAGATAAAAATGGTAAAATTCAACTATTAAATATTATAGCCAATGTCTGCAATAATCAGTATATAAAAATATAAAAATGTGGAGCATTTAATATAGCTCATGTACATCGATGTATTAAAAAGGCAAAACATGCAGGTAGGTTAGATTATCAGGACCAAATGCAGGAAAATCAACTTACACCATTGTTATACTCCTAAATCAATGGACCCGGTTGCTGAAGTTGATTCACGTTATCAGGTTCAAGTTATACCCAGGGTCAGAAAAAGAATATGTTTATGCACTAACTCACTAGTTTGCAAACAAACAATGTAAAGCACGGAACTAGACTGACTGCTGACAAAGCTGAAGGGACTACACTAGACATTTGGTTCCCACTCTCCTAGTGAGGGTCGTCTTTTGTTTGCTAATGTTTATTGCCCAGTGACAGAGTGAAGATTCTGGTAAAGAGTGTGGGATGAGGTCGTGATGTTTTGAAAAAAGTGTACTTAAGATATACTGTACAACAGGGATTGGTAGGTCTCTCGCTCTGTGACATCATTCCACGGAGGAGGTTTTCTCTTTCCTCAGTGCACCTGCTTCAAAGAGCAGAGTGGGGAAGGGTCGGGCATTACCCCTCCACTGAACAGAAGCAGCCTTTGCACTGTGTAATTGTGCGAATTAGAAACCAGTAGCGAAACCACGTTTAGTACCTCTGTTAGGAAACATAAAATTTATTTATTTATCCATAATATGTCCTTCCATCCATCTCTATCTGTCCGTCTATCTACTTATTTACTGATTTATATATCCTAAGGGAGTCCTCTCTTTGGCTATCATAAACACAAAAAACACACCAATATAACAATATATAATAAGGTTACTCAAGCTTGTTAAACATAATATGGTAGCTTTTGTCCAAGACCCTTAGGAAGTTGTGACACTGTTTATTATTAACAAAAATAATATGAATTCTAACTCATCATAAACTAACATTTCACATTATACTCTGAATCATCTAGAATTAGATTACCTATAGTAAAAATAAAACAATACTAGCCATCATGGTATTACATGTGCTTATCGCTGCTGTATTTGCACTGCTTGTGTTTTCTCCTCATAAAGTGCTTCATCAGCGTTTGCCTGCTCATAAATTATAAGTTCGATACTTGCCAACCACTGCTGTACAAAGAACTAGTAAGGACATTTCTGAGAATTTTGCCATTTAGTCTCCCCAGAAATTGTCAGTCACTTAGTGCTAGCATTACTGGAAAAAAAAAAGACATTTATGTGCTAATTTGCTTTTAATATAAAACAGATATTCCTAAACAGGTCTGAATTCTTTTGTGCCAAAGATGTCTTTCTGTTTTATAATTTTACTAAGTTCCACGTGGTATACCAAAGTGAAATATTCTCATTCTTTAAACCAGCATCTAGAGATTTTTATTTGTAGAATAAGAATGTTTTCAAGCATTTTTCTTCTGTCTTTCATACATTTGCAGCAACACACTGAAAAATAGGGATGTTTGGTAAATGTAACATCTGACATCTGATTGTCATTCTATAAACCAGAACCTAGAGACCTTGATGGGTGGAGTAAGAAGTTTTCAGCATTTTTCTTGTATCTTTCATACACTTGTAGAAAAACTACAAAATGGGATGTTTGGTAAATGTGCATATGATTTTCATTGAATATAGGTTTCATTATTAATTGTGAGAGTTGATAGTAACATTAACATATCACTTATGTACACATTACTAAGGACATGTTTCAAAAAAGCATGTAGCTTTCATTCTCAGCCTTGAGTGGCTGCTAGATGGTTGTATTAGCATCACTGATCAACTTACAACTATTGGTGCCAACACAAATAGCTAAGGTCGTTAAGGCACAGACTCATCAATGGGAGGTCTGTAGTTCAAATCCTGCCAGGACATCTTCTCTAACACAGTTTCTTTCCAGGTTTTCTTCACTTTATAATTTTATTGGCAAATGCTAAACTTCGGCCTGGAATGTTTCCTTCCCAAATTTCCTTTCTCAATTATCATTTCATATCATGTATGACCAGCGTGTGATGCCATCTACTTTAAGAACAGGCATTAAATGCTAAAGAAAAAGAGAAGATCAACTATTAGTGTGTATTGGTGTCACCAAGTCCTCCTTCAATAAATAATTGATTTAAATAGCATTAAAAGGTAGGAACAGCGAACGAATTTTCACATACTACAAAAGTATAACTAATATACCTACCAGGTTTATCTGAAATACGTGATTTGCAGCAGTTAGGTTTGATGCATAGCAAGTCTCGGGTAGAATTACCTTCGTCTTAGGTTGCCTAGCTAATGCATCACAGAGGGTAACAACATTTGCAGTTCAGTCTACTTTTACTTTACATAGTTCGTAATGGGAATAACATTATGTGAAGTTACCTGTTGAATGTGTACTACATGCAGTTATGTTATATACTGCAGAACTGTGCGTGTGTGTGTTAAGTTTGGCTTGAACAGAGTCACATGTCCTGGAAGAGTTGAATTTATACAGGAATCCCCCTTTGTCGCTATTTATAGGTAAGGAGAATTTCAAGAGACTGGGTTTATGTTAAACAGAAAGAAAAACACTGTCAAATATTGCAACTGAGGAAAAATTAAATGAAATAGGACCTCTTGTGAAAGTAAGAAAAAAAAAGAAAGAATGCTGCTGTGCTTACCTGTTCAAACTGGCGCTTCGGTTTTGTTCTGCCATATGAACAGGTTTGTATAACAGTGCTATTTGAGCATTGGGCTCAAGTCACATAATGTAAGAGAAATCCATTAAACACAAAGCTAATACATTGCTTGATTTCCTTTTTAGAAGACTGCAACTTTTTGTTTTAGTGCATATAACAAATTAGTTCATTTTATTTTGCTATATAGAAATTCAGGCTATGAGCGATACAAACCGGATGTACTTCACATCACGTTTGGGCATGTAGTGTTGTAACATTGTGGTGGGCTTTACAAACTCTCTTCATATTACAACGCTCTGGTGATGATGCTTCCATGTTTGCTAATAATACAGCACACTAATGTGAAAGAGTAATCATCTCCAGCTATTCGGTTCTGAACAAGGCAAGCATGATGACATAACATAATTAGAGATGTGGCAACTATGTGCTCCATATGCAGTTGCCACAATGTTCTTTAGCAGACGTAAACCAATTGAAAGTTTAATGAAAACAGTAAAAATAAATGAAGCATTTGTTTCCAGTGTTACATATAGAACTGCTTGTACACCTAGTCATTTTGTTTGAGAGTGGATACATTGAAAATTTAAAAAACGAACTTGAACATAAACTTTCATGGCTAAACCTGGCAATAATGCAAGCTATTCCCCTCTCATTTGCACTATACCCTTACCCTACATGCTACTTCTGGTTTGTATCGCTCATAGCATGAACTTCTTTAGATGTATAGTTTTGGGGCAAGATGTAAATAGCATGTAAACATCAAAAATAAATGTTGTATTTCAAAGAGTTAACTTGTCCTCTTAAACAGAAGGTAATCGTTGCCCCTTGGTAGCATACAGAGTGGAAGGCACTGCTTTGACCATACATTAACTAGGGATTGTACATGATGAGTGTAAGAAATATGCCCAATACAATTATTGTCAGTATAAAGCAATTTTACCCCTCAAAAATGATTTGTGTCAAAAATTTGGAGCCATCTAGTTTCTTGATGAGTGGACCTAAATGGTTTATTATTTCACTTACTGTTGCACAAACAGTGTGTAAACAATACTATAATGCCTTTATAAACTTAATTTGAATTTAGCCACAGTTTTAAGAGATATATGGCAGTGCCATGTTGCATGTTCTCACCTTGTTCTTATGGAGGGGAGGTTAGCAGAGGTATTGTCTGACGTTACTAAAAGTGGGGGGAAAGGGAAGGTGACAAATTCATGCACCAGGTATAAGCATTAGTGGTTGGGGTGGCAGCTAGACCATTAGCTTTACTTCAGCACAGTAATCTACAAAAGAACACAATTGTTTTAGGAAAAATAGAGAGGAAGACCTTTTTTGTTTATTTGTGTGTTAAAAGCAATTACTATTAGTTTAGCTCATAATGGATGGCAATAATGCACATTTTGAGAAAACCTGTATCCCTTTATGTCAGCATTGTTTTAACCCTAAAATATATACTTTGTTTCAATTGTTTCATTTTTCTGCTTTCTTAACTATGGAAAACTGAATCTTCATAATTACTTGAACAAATACATCATTTCAGTAACATTCACGCCTATGAGGCATAATATTTTGATTCATATGGATTTGCTGGAAACATTTTTCTGCCGCAACAGTATGTTAAATTCACTGGGCGAGTGTTTGATTTATATTTGAGAGCAGTGCTTGCCTCAAAGCACGTATCTGTTGGGTACAATACAGGCTGCTGGCATGTGCGAGGACTAATCCCATCAGCTCAGCGTTGTCATTTTTCTCACCTAAAAAATTAACATTTTTACAAAATGATTAAACCTACCGAAACGAAACTTAGTATTTTGTATATCTTACACCTACATCTATAAGCCAGGTTATTCTGCTGGAAGAATACCTTCCACTCTGTATATTAGAAAATAAAATGTTACAGCAATGCTATGAATTGTAAATAATGTGGCTCTTTGCCACCATTCATTATGGCATTGTTCTCTACTAAAATCATGCCATTTGAGTAAGCAAAAGGTACCGTAATACTGCCTCAGGGTTGATAAAATTGAAATTAATTATGTATACTGTTTGGTAGAGAGTATATGTAAGAACTTAAGTTGAAATTCAATAAAATCAATTTCTTACAAGTATTAGCGAAATTCCTTTATTAGTGATTCAATTTATTGCACATCATTATTTGCTGCTGTTCTTTTGTAATTTTCTAAATTTTAAGGAATAACTTTTTGTGTTTCCTTAATACAGAAACGTATGCATACTATTGTCTGTTCACCAGCTCAGAGTATTAGGAGACTGACAAAGAGAGGAGGGGCATTCTACGATGATGTAACCCGATTTTTGTAAACTTTGTACATAACATTGCTGCTGGTTAGTTTGCCAACTTACCTCCAATGTTATTCCTGCTTTGTTTGCTCGCTAATATGCTAATATCTCTTAATTTCAGTTAAAGTTAGACGAGTCACTAGCGTTATCTCAGAAGTAAAGAAAACAGGAGTGTAGAAGTAGACAAATCCCCAACTAGGAGTGGTGTAAAATCTGTTATGACATTGTGATTGCAGAGCAAAGGGGTTCAGAGTGGCAGTTCCATGTGTAAAACAGATCTTGATAGGATGATTAAAACAAAGAAACCAAAAGAGTATGATTTGAAGCTTTCCTTGCGACGAACATATCCAAAATGTTCTCAGGCTTCGAGCCAGGTGTAGTGATGAAGAGCCATTGATGTTCTGGGAGTGTACATCTCTCCCATCATCAGAATGATGAATGACTAGCAAGAGTGAAGGGACCAGTATATGTACTGTCCACTAGTACTTACCGAGTAGAAAACACCCAGTCTAATGTGGAGGTGGTTCAACACATCTGTGTTTTCTGGGCCAGTCGATTTCCAACTTTAAGGCTGGTTTCCAGGAGGGACTAAACTGCAATCCAGCATCCCAGTTCAGTGTGCCCTTCTCGGAGGAGACGGACAGAGCCTCCTTAACCCTCCGTTCCCATAAACCGCTACATTTTGCCACAATGGTCATTTCTTGAAGTTAGCTCTATGGTCTTTTTCAAAGAACTCTGCCATTTTTGGACATTCTGGTCTCCAGAAACAACAACAGTACTCTGGGGCATGCAGTGTATTGCAAACCAACACACACTGACCTCTATTTGAATGCTCGCAGTTTCCATCATAAATCACAACGGATCGGAGTTCTCGACACTCTGGCCCACAGAGCTGTGTCTGTCTCCAATCCCAGCCACCTAAAGCAAGAACTACAGCACCAGAGACACACTTTCTGCCAAAAGGCTACTCTGTAGACGATATTGAAGCCTCAGTCTCCAAGGCCAATAGAGGAAAACCACAATCTCAGCAAACACCAGACAAGGCGACCGCCACTGCCTGCATCCCATATACTGGCAATCTATCTGGCAGAATCAGTAGAATTCTCACAAAACACAACATCAGAACCATCCACAAGCTGCCTTTGAAGATCAGACACCTAGTGAGACCGGTAAAGGACAAACTGGACCTTAATGTACCAGAGGTATGCTGTATCCCCTGTGAATGCGGGATGCCATACATAGGGCAAACTGGCAGGACTATTTCCACCAGAGTCAAGGAGCACGAACGGTCCATACGCTTAATGCAGCCTGACAAGTCAGGGCTAGCGGAGCACTGCTTTGAAAAAGACCACAGAGCTAACTTCAAAGAAACGACCATTGTGGCAAAATGTAGCGGTTTATGGGAATGGAGGGTTAAGGAGGCTCTGTCCATCTTCTCCAAGAAGAGCACACTGAACTGGGATGCTGGATTGCAGATTAGTCAGTCCTGGAAACTAGCCTTAAAGTTGTAAATCGACCGGCTCAGAAAACACAGATTCCAACGGAGTGTTGAACCACCTTCAAATTAGACTGGGTGTTTTCTACTTGGTACGTACTAGCAGACAATACATATACTGGTCCTTTCACTCTTGCTAGTCATTCACCATCCTGATGATGGGAGAGATGTACACTCCCGAAACTTCGATGGCTCTTCATCTCTACACCTGGCTCGAAGCCCGAGAACATCTTGAATAAATCAAAAGAGGTTCTTAAAGCAGACACATTTTTTGTTTTATTGGGCCACTTTGTCATTTGCTTGCCCCCATATATATTTCACTTAATCTCACAGAACTAGCTTGGGCCGACGTAAAACAAATAGAGAAATGTAACAGATGACCTTTCCTTACATGAATTGCAAAATATAACGCTCAAGGGTATATCACTTATAACTGAAACAGGCTGGCAGGGCTTTTGAAAAATATAGAAAAGGTAGAAAATAATCAGTGGGAGAAAGACGGAGTAGTTGAAAATATTGTTTATTAAATTATTATTTTGTTGTTTAATGTCGTCAATTGCCAGGATCATATCAGTGTCACTGGTGTGCCGGAATTTTGTTCTGCGGGAGTTCTTTTACATGCTAGTAAATCTACTGACATGCAGTTGTCATTTTTAAGCACACTTAAAAACCACCAGGTTTGGCCGGATTTAAACTCACGACCTTGGGATCAGTAGGCCAGTGTCTCGCCAACTGAGCCACCCAGACCGACAAAAATATTGTTTATGTTTTATAAGCTAAATGTATTGCATGAACTAAAAATAACATTTAAGTTCCGCTACTTTGAGTGACTTCTTTGCTTTGATCTAGTGTGAATACACATTCCAAGGTTGGCAACATTATCGTAAGTGCGATAAAGCCACATCTGCAGCTTCAGATATCAGAATTGTTTACTGACGTACTGCTTTGCTGCATTCCTCCCAGGGACCATGAGCTGGTAAACAAAGTGTACCAGGACTGTTAAAAGAGCATTTTAATGTAAATTTATGGAAGTCAGAATATTGCACTCAAGACAATACATTGATGTAATGTTGGCGAAAGAAAGGCAAACATTTATTGTGCTTTTCAAATAGAAAGGGTTCTGATCTGCAGCCAATGACATATGTTTACATGCACAGCGTTGCAAGCTCATTACCCCCACTTCATATTTCCTGGCACACGTCAAGCCCCACTTAAGGGGAAAGCAATATGACAACATGGTAGGGCTCCGATTGGTTACCGGTCTGGAGACACTCAAGGACAAACTCCTTCCCATTTGAAAAGCACAGTAGATATATCTTTTTGTTCTGTAATTTTTTATTATCCTTATCTTTATACTTTCATGCTAAAGTAGATAATAAGATTATAGTGAAATAATGTTTGGAGGCTCAGCAAAAGCTTTATAAAGAAGATACTTGGTATAAGCGCCTAGAAGGAGTTTTAAATGAAATAGGGTGTGGGGATATATGGAGAGATGGACTGGTACTTGAGAAAGGATCTTGGAAAAGAGTTAAAATGAGAATCGAGGACATGGAGAGACAGGAAATAATGGGTAGTTTTAATTCAAAAAGTTCATTGCATACATACATAGAGATTAAAAGGTCATGGGAAAGAGAAATTTATGTTGACGTATGTAACAAATCTGCAAGAGAGGGCTTTGCTTGGGCTAGGTCGAGGGTGGTGAGGCTGAAAGGTTATGGGGAAGGGGAAAATCAAGGGAAATTATTATTTATTTATGCCAACAAACTTACTGTTGGTGTTTTTAAACACACAAGCCGTGTGTGGGCAAAGTTTACCAGGAGAAATACGAACTGGTTTGAGAATTTAATGCCATTCTGGCAGTTTGTCACAATAGCTCAATGGTTAGAGCAGCCGCCTGGTAAGCGGAAGGTCTGTGGTTCAAATCCCAGTTGTGGCATTGAATTTTTAAGTTCCAGCTCTACCTCTCAATCAAGGGAAATGTTTATTGTGTAGTAAGAAAGTAAACAATTGTTGGCATTTAATTCTGGAATGTGAAAAAACAAAGAATTTGAGAGGGAAAGTACAAAAAAATAATTGGTTCAGACCACCAAACGAAATTATTGGCAAAAGGATACTAAGAGTGAAATCAAAAGAAAGTTTAATAGAAATAGGAAACTATTTAGGTATAGTGAGAAACAGGTGGTTAAAGAAAATTAGAAGTAAGGATTAGAAACAAAAGTGGGTTGAGGAAAAGAAGAAGTAAAGAGGACCCAGTAGCATGATAACCAGGGTGTTGATGCTACGGGTTCTTTGTAATGCAGCAACCCAAAGAAATGAGATAAGGATATGTAAGGGATATTGTAGAGTAGATTTAAGTGTTACTCAGAATTGAGGAATTACATGTGAACTAATTATGTATTCTATGAAGAAAATAAATATCTATCGATCTACTTTCATGCTACAAAGTTGCACAGTTGTTTTTTTAGATTGTCTATTCTTTTAGAGCTCCAGACAGCCATTTAAATTCCTTGTACCAGTTAGGTGTAGTACAACATTGAACTTCAAGCCAAGTTTTATAAGCTCTTTGAAATAACAGAAATGAAACTTTTAAGAGAGCATTAGATATTAATCCTCTATTGGTTATGGTGCATCAGAAAGCATACAGATTTTCCTGTACTGCTCTTCAAAATTTGAATTTGAAAGACTGCTGTTCTTAGTACTTTCCTGCTTGACAAAGTATTGTTTGTCTTTAGATAGGCCCTCATTATTGGGGTTACATATGTTGAAAAATTCAGCATTAGCATCCTTTGGAGGCCATGCAACCAAACTTATTCAATCTTTCTCCAGTGTTGGAAATGTGCTAGATGCTTGATCTAAGCAATCCAAACAACTTAGAATTAGCTCCGATTTACTACAACATGACACTGACAACAAAGGGTAACTTGACAAACAACTTTTTTTCTGTTTATATGCCATCTTTAATATATTGTCATATTGGTGGGACAAACAATATGAAGATGATGTTGGTACTTCTGCAGGAGTGAAAGAGTTTGGGCAAATTAGCAGCTTTTTGCGAAGTATTTTCTTCCTTTGTTGAAAATTGTAAGATTGTAAGATCTTGGGGCTTATTTAATGATCAATGAAATGCTTGATCTCTTTCTTGGAAGATGTAAATTTAAGCATAACATCTTATCAAAGCCAGCCGAATATGGCATTAAAATATATTCCCTGGCAGATGCTAAAATTTGTTGTTGTTGTTGTTTTCTAGTGCCTTGCATCTGTCAATGAAGCCATTAGCATTCGTGCTTTCCAATACTTTTGAACTGTAGTTTCTTCTGATCTTAATGCTTCACAGGTCTTCAAGTGTTCTTCATTCATTTCTGCTGGATCGTTACACAGGACACATATTGGTGAGGCTGAGATACCAATTCTGTAGAGATGACTTGCTAAGCAGTCATGATTTGTCAATAGTCGGAAGGCTGCAACAGCTGTTTTCCTTGGTCTCTGGGGGATTATATCTGGATTGGAAAGTAGTGTAATCCATTTTTTATCTTTGGCATTTGTTTCTATTTCTTGTAGATATGAATGACAAAAATTTTTAATGATCAAGCGTTTTATTGAGGAATATGAGAAATTGAATTTAGACTTTTGTTTTATTGTTGTGCCTTTCTTTGCAAGTGAGTCTGCAGCTTCGTTCCCCATGACTCCACAGTGTGCTGGAATCCATTGGAGATGAACAGTCTTCTTAACTTTTTGGAGTTGTGTTAACATTTTGTAGCATTCTCTAATTTTTGTTGACTTCTTTGTAGTATTTGAACATATTCCCTGAATTGCAGCTTTAGAATCTGAAAGAATTACTGCCTTGTTAAATTTATTTAAGGGAAGATTTAATAATTGTCGGAGAGCAATGTATATAGCCTCTATTTCTCCATCATAATTTGTTGTGTGTCTGAAAACAGAATGATAAAAGGAAAAATGTGAACACGTAACTCCAGCTCCAGTAAGGTTTTCCTTGGAGGATCCATCAGTATATATGTGCAGCCATTCTTCTGTGGGATACCTAGTATTGATTGTTTCCAGAGCTAGAAGTTTTTGTATTTCTTTTGGTGTGTCTGATTTACTTATTTCCTCTATTAATTCCAAATTGAAGGTAGGTTGCAATAATTCCAATGGATTTTCTCTTATAAGTAGATTTTCTCTGGTGTTAGGAATGTTCAATTTGGATTTAATCTGTGTTACCTTTTCTAGGAAACTACTATGAGTTTTAAGGATTGAAGGGGGGAGGTTCTCTTCTGTCCATTTAGAGTTTGGCAGTCATAACATTTTCTCGTGTTGGAGCAATGCTTGTTCTTCTATTTTTGTTGTTATTGATGGGGTCCGTGTTAAGGCAAGCATGGCATCAATAGGTGTGGATTTAACTGCTCCAGTGATTAGGCGAAGAGCCTGATTTTGTATTTGTTCAAGTTTATTGATGTTAGCATTTGCTGCTGTTATTAAAGCTTCAGAACAGTACAAGAGGTTTGGTTTAATATACATTTTGTATGTGGTGTTAAGGACTCTCCTTGAGCAGCCCCATTTAGCACCAGCTAACCTTTTCAGGATTTGCAATTTCTTTTCAACCTTTTCTGAGATGTTTGTTATGTTTTTTCCAAGTTAGCTTTCTGTCGAAAGTGATGCCTAAGTATTTGGCATCATCAACTGCTTTGAGTGGTTTACCATTATAATTTATGTTAATATTAACTGGTTTGTATTTTAGTGTAAATAATTCATAATTTGTTTTTTCCACATTGATAGTCATGAGGTTTTTGGAGCTCCATTCATGTACTTTGTTTAGGGCTGTTTCTATTCTGTCTTTAATTCAGTTTTTTTTGAAGAGCCTGAAGTCCAAATGACTACATCGTCAGCAAATAAAGCAATTTTGGTTTCTAAAGTTTTTATTGTTGATGGAAGGTCATTTATATATATGTTAAAGAGTGTTGTGCTCAGAACAGCACCTTGTGGAAGTCCTCGGTGTGTTTGTTTATATTTGGAAATGTATGTGTTATATTTTGTGGCACAAAATCTTTGTGAAATAAACTGAGTTATCCACTTAAGCATGTTACTTTTCACACCTATTGATTGCAACTTCTCAACTAATTTATTTCTCCAGACTGAGTCATATGCTGATTTAAAATCAATGAATACTGCCAAGGTATCCTCCTTTCTATTGAAAGCTTCCTTGATGTCTTGGCTTAGTAGGAGTACATTTTCACTTGTACTATGATTCTGTCTGAAGCCGGTCTGTGAACTATTAATTAAGTTGTAATATTCTAGAAACCAGTTAAGTCTAGATGCCACCATTCTTTCCATCACTTTTGCAATAACACTGGTCAAAGATATTGGTCTGAAACTATTAATATTGTTTGAGGGTTTGTTTTTCTTTAAAATCGGGATGATAATGGCTTTTTTCCAGTCGGAAGGTACAGTCATTCTCCAACACGTGTTATACAGTTTAAGTAGGATTTCTTTTCCTTTCCTGCCAAGGTGTTTAATAAACTCTGGATGGATCTTGTCAGGTCCAGGAGATTTTTTGTTCTGTAATTGTTCTATTGCTAAATCCAGTTCTGTTTCATTAAAATCCTGAATAAAAATATCATTTCGTATACCTTTTGGCTTACTAGTTTCTCTGATAGTTTTTTGGATAGCCTTATCTTGTTTTTTATACGCTTGGGGTATTCTTTGTGACTGAGCATAAAACTTGTTAAGGGATTCTGCTATTTCCCTATCTGTAGTTAAGCTTTTGTTATTATATTTTAATGGTTCAGTTGTATTTTTTGATAATTTTGTTTTATTAAGGAATTTGTATATTTTATTTCCATCTTTCCTATAGTCCATATGTTCTACAAAATTTGTGAAACTGGCCCTTTTTGCTGTAATTAATTCTTTCTTAAAAATGGCTGCTTTTCTTCTCCAGTTTTGTACATCTTCTGGACACTTGGTTCTTTCGGCTTTGACTCTTGCTATATTTCTTTCGTGTTTTAACTTAGATAAAGATGGAGACCAAAAGTAGCTATATTTCTTTAACTTTCCTTTGGGGATATGTGTTTTGGCTGCTGTCAATAATATTTCACAAATTTTTTTATTCATTTCATCTGTTGACTTGAACTCTGATTCTAACAGTATATTACACTTCCCTTCTATCTCATTTTGGAAACTGGATCAATCTGCTTTTTTAAAATTCCAAGAAGTTTTAACTTTTGGTTTGTTACTTTTACTTATTAGACCTCTTATGGAGTTTATGGTGATTCTGTGGCCTGAACCTGGGTCTTCTATTATTTCTCTTTTTGTATTGTCAATTATGTCAGATGACACCATCAGAAGGTCAGGATTTGTACCCGAACCATTATAATGAAGGTAAGTGGGTGGATCATTTGGATTAAATATTAATTCCATTGTTGACGAGTTTAATAGGTCTTCTATGACTCATCCTGCTGAATTTATATCTCTGTAGCCCCACCTAGGGGAGTGTGCATTAAAATCACCTATTAAAATACTTTTGGGTTCTATGGGAATAGAATGTAGATCTAGTGTATTGTCTGGAGGATTGTAGATACTGTAAATTCTATAGTGGTAGTTACTTTTCCATACTTCAATTTTAACTATTTCTGATTTATCTTGTTCTTCCATTGTTTTTTGGATTTGGATAGTAGCTTTCATATTTCTTTTAATTCCTGTAAGAATACCACTTGCTATTTGACGAGCCTTTGGAAGTATATGTGTAGTGTACTGATCCATTTCAAAGTATATTTCCTGTTCTTGTGATATATTGGCTTCTTGTACTGTGAAGACATCTATATCTTGGTCTTTTAATATTTTCATTAGCTCTTGTTTTTTAGGCTGGGACATGCCTCCTGCATTCCATTGTAGAATTCTTAAAGTATTGGAATTGTGATGAAATTTGCCTAAAGATGTCCCCACCCGGAGATCCGATTGGGGGACAGTTTTAACTCCGGAATGTTTATCTTTAGGACTCATATTCATGTATGTGGCTTTCATGTAACTGTTTTCTTAACGGGCACCAGTTTTACAATGTGGCAGTTACATCACCCGACTTAAACCCCAATTTTGCAAGGGGGACCACACCTATCGTTGGTCAACGGGCCCATCGGACCTAGCCGGGAGGACTAAATAGATGATATTTAGATCCACCGACCTTCCCCTCATGTGCCTCTGAGGGACGCTGTTGTGCTGTGATAGGCCAGCACATATGTAAATGACATTTCCTCCATTTTAGATTAAACAGTTACACCGCTGTGATTCGGTCCCCAGAGCCTCATCTGTTAAAAGCAGGGTGCACCACGGGCAGGATGAGGATGGGAATTGGGTAGGAGAGGCTATAGGAGGCGCATCACTACCCCTTTCTACCCCTGCTAAAATTTGTTATTGATGTGATTTGGATATGTATGCAAGGAAGCAAATCAAGAGAACCTTCTCGGTAAGTAACAAACATGAAGAAGTTATTAAGCAATTGCACAGTCTATCTACAATACTGGCCTTAATATAATACTGTCAACTGGCTTACAGATATGGAGTTAATTACCGATTTGAAGAAAAATAAATTATCATATGTTGTGACACACCGGAATGAAGAATGTTGGCCACTTGAAGCATAGGGAAATTGAGTCATCAATGTTTGGCTTCGGTGAACATGATATGCCAGTCTCCTGCATTCTTTGAAAAAGTCAAAATATACTCACTGTTTCAAGTATGAATACAAGTGACTCAATTGATGATAACACTGGAGAAACAGCTAAATCTCTGAAGCTAACATTCTACAATAAGACAAAGAATGGAGCGATCACCTCTTGATTTTGATGGATTGCTTTCAGTTACTCAGAGATGAAGTAAACCAGCTCACAGCTAGTGCAAAGTATTTATCCAGTAGAATTGCATAGAAAACTATAGCTGAAGCCTTTAAAATACTGACCTGAATCTCAAGACTGAAAGGAAGAACCAGCAAGCGAACCCAATCCAACACTTTCTGAAAAGACGTGTTGTGATGCATGCAAATTTGCTAAGCCAAAGAGGATCTCTAGAATGACAAGAATAGTTGCAAGAAGTATAAAAAGTATTTTTGTTTGCAGCATGGAAGAATGATATGCCATGAGTGCTTTGCGAGTTTGGACTCGGAGAAACAGGACAGATTAGAGAAACAGAAAGAAATGAGTAAAGAAAAATTGATCTTATGTTGTAACTAAAATGGTTTGTGTACTGTATTTTGGCATAATTAATTCTTTTTTTAAACGAACGTCCTCCAACATTGTCATATCGGACGAATGAATGAAATGGAATGGGTGAAATGATGCTCAAATGAGTCCGAGGTCCATGGAGCTTTAAGTTACCCGACATTCGTCTTCTCAGGGTAGGGAAAACCTTGGAAAAAAACCTTACCCGGATAACTTACCCTAAGCGAGATTCGAACTCGCGACCTCTTGAACGTGAGGCAGACACTCTAACTATCACACTACCGAGGCAGGCGGTTTGTTTTTCTTCTTTCTTTCTTTCTTTCTTTCTTTCTTTCTTTCTTTCTTTCTTTCTTTCTTTCTTTCTTTCTTTCTTTCTTTCATTGTATAGTTTAACAAATCTGCTGCATTTTCTGTCAAGATTGTGATAACCTAGTATTCACTGTTTGCTTACTTTGTTTAGGCTAGTATGATATTAGTAGGGCTCAGATTTTTATGACCTAAAAACTCTTGAAATATACATGCATTTAAGCTGTAAAAATTACAAAAATAATACCTAAAATCCTGGAAACATGACTTAAATCTTTAAAAATATGCATATACTTTTAATAGTTACACGTGAAATAATTTATACCTCTATTAATCTTCATTTTCAGCAGAATTGCACTGAATAGTGACATGCAGTTTCAGATGGTCGCACTTGAGGTATTTTCAGTTGTCAACAAGTAGAGCCTTATACTTGGAGAAACTTGTTTCATCATATGATGCAATCGGAGCAAACTTGAAGTAAGGAAAACCATTAGCAGAAAGTTCTAGTTCATTTTCATCGACTTCAGCTTCTTTGCCACAAACAATGTCATCAATTTTATACACTGTTGTATATGCAGGATTTCTTTCAAGCAGCGTGTCAGCCTGAGGGGAAAAGTGAAAAGCTTATAAGGTTATGAAATGATGTTTTCAAAAATATCTGAAGTGTTAAATGCCACTTAAGATATGACTAAAGGTATGCTCTTATTTATATATTTGGCCAAAATATGACCTAACTCTTGAATATAGTCAAATATGCACTTATATGACCAATAAAAGCTGTTCAAAAATGTTGGAAACATGCTTAAATTAACAGGCATGGAAAAAGAAGCCAGAATAAAAATGACATGTCTTAAAAGTCTGAGCTGTAAATATTAGTACTAAAACTAAACATAAACTGTCAAAACAGCTGTACTACCAATGAAAGTAAAAATAAAAACTATGTAACTGAATCCTATTATAAAAATAATGAAATATAATCACACAAGCCAACAAAATTAGTTAAAAAGTCATTGGAGCTTTCTAGTCATTGCATGACCAACTGTTTGAGAATAGTGCTTGACTGGTATAGGATTAACAAGATAAAATTGTGTGCACTTGTAAAAAAATATTACATAGTTTCTTTGCAGTTAAACACTCTCCATAAACCATATTCATAAAACTGAAAAATCTAATCCAAAATTGATCACTGCCTGCACCATAGTTTCTTTATGGTGGTTTCTTAATTTCAGGGGAAAAGAGTATATAAATTCTTTGGGTATTATTATATTTATATTCTGCCAGTTTTGTTTCTGTAATATTTTATATTCCACTTCATGCTCTAAGAACTATCATTGTTTGCTCCAATTTCTTCCAAACTATTAGCACATAAATGTAAGAGTTAATAATATGCTGTAATTCTAGGTATCTGCATGTTAATAGCACCTTACGATCCTCTGAGGAAGCATGCATGCACCGGTTGAACTGATTATGACAACACTGGCATGAACTCTTCCTCGAAGCTGTCTAGAAATCAAAGGTTATGCAGCGCACGAGGGTTGCGGATTTGCTTTCTCAATATTCAGAGATAACTAAATTTAATGCCTAGCAAAGTCAATCATAATTTCAAGCACCGCATCATTACTCAGGGTGCACCAAAGTGGTACATTAAGACCCTGTGGTGATTACAGGAAATTGAATAATAAAACCATTGTGGATTGATATCCTTTACCTAGAATTGAAAATTTTCTTTATATTTTGAAAGGGAAGAAGGTATTTTCAAATAAATAAATAAATAAATGTATACTTTCATATACCTATAGCTGAAGAAGATAAACCAAAATTTGCCCTAATCATGCCATTTGGTTTATATGAATTTAATGTGATGAGTTTTGGACTTCGGAATGCAACTTCAACATTTCAGTATTTCATAAAGTTTTGTGTGGTTTAAATTTTGTATTTTCGTTTTTGAATGACATATTGATTGCTTAGCCTAGTGTCGATGAACACCACACTTATGACAAACTTGTGTCAGATGATCAAAGTATGGCTTACACATCAACATCTCAAAGTCAGTCTTTGGAACAAAATAATTAGGAACCCTTGGCTATTGGATAACATCAGATGGAACTAAACCACTCAGGAAAAATGCAAGCAATCTTGAATTTCAAGCTACCATTGCGACTCCATGAGCTTTGAACATTTCTTGGCATTGTCAACTATTACAGATGCTAACTCAAATATGCTGCCCAAATTCAAGTCATCCTTCGCGATTACCCTAAGGGATCCAAGAAGGACAAAATGTCAATACAATGGACAGAGACAGCAGAAGAAATGTTTGGAAAGTACAAACAAGACTCAGCAAGCTGTGCACTAGTCACATTTCCAGATCCTGGTGTACCGCTAGGATTATGCACGGATGCATCAAATACAGCCATTAGTTCAATTCTGCAACAACTGGAAAGTGAAAAAAGGAGACCAATTGCATTCTTTCCACAAAAGTTGAACAATGCACTGAAGAATTACAGCACATACAATCGAGAACTACTAGGAGTCTACCTATCAATCAATAAATTCAAGCATTTTCTAGAAGGAAGAGCTTTCACGATTTTTACAGATCACAAGCCTTACCCTAGCTTTTAAACAAAATAATGAGAAAGTTTCGCCCAGGCAATTGAGACATCTACAGTATATATTACAGTTCTCCATGGATATTTGCCACATAAAAAGGAAAGAAAACATTATTGCCGATGCTTTCTCTAGAATAGAAGAGGTATCAGTTATTGATTATGGCAGCATATCTAATCCACAACCCAATGGCAAAATAGAGACACTCCACAGAACTGTAAAGGCAGCCATCAGGGCTGCAATTCTGTCAAGTGGTCTGAGATGTTACCAACTGTTCTGCCGGGATTGCGCAAGTAGATCTCGTAATGACCATACACCGGAAGTCCACGATGCATATCTCTAGTATCCGCACTTGTTTTTTAGTAGATATTTGTGTCAGGCTACAGTGATCGACGTTTTATTTACACCGATGCATCAAAGAGCACCAGCAGTATTGGATGTGCTTATGTTTATCGAACCGAACCACATATATTCGGTTTGCATAATAGCACTTCCGTTTATACTGCAGAGCTGTAAGCAATATACCGAGCCGTTGTATATGTGCGCCGTCATAAATTAGGTGACTACCTGATTTTGAGCGATTCTCTTAGTGCACTTGAGAGCCTTCGTGAGCTGTACAACGTATCCAGGACACCCTGCATGTTTTACACGCTTCTAGCGTTAACGTGGTGGGTGCATGGATTCCTGGTCACGTAGATTTGCCGGGAAATGAAATAGCGGATTTGGCAGCAAAGGCGGCAACCGCAGAACCCATCTCTCGTATTACTTCGGAAGACTTTAGGCTTGAAGTGCGGAGAGCGGCGCTGTCGTGCTGGCGCAAAGAGTGGTCTGTTTTCCATGGTAATAAGCTTAAAGAAATGAAAGAAGATCCGATAAACTGGATAACTTCCCTTCGCATATCGCGTCGTCAGGAGGTTAACGTGGCTCGGTTGCGAATTGGCCACTGCAATTTTCGCATGGTTACCTTTTTAAACGGGACCCTGTCCCTCTTTGTCCGCTGTGCGACAACCCTTTGTCATTCCATCACGTGCTGCTGGAGTGTCCCCTTGGCGCACCTCCGAGACTCTCTGCAGCTGCCCGTGAGCATAGCAGAGGTTCTGCCGGACGATAAGCAAGCGGTCGAAATGGTTTTTAAGTTTTTAGCGGAGATTAATATGTGCTTGAGAATTTTAATCTTTAGTTATCTAATTTGTATACCCTTTTGACATTTTTGTCACTTAGTTTTCATTCTGGCTTTTGCCTCTCTGTTTTGTATATTTGTGTATTTATTTTCCTTTTTACTAGTTAATTTCATGTTATATTTAAGTTTATATCTGGGTTTTGCCATGGATTGTCTTTTAAGGGCGTTGATGACTATGTAGTTGAGCGCCCTTAAGCCTACATCTCCTCCTCCTAATTCCAAACTACTATTTATGAGGAAACATTTTCATTATTTTTAATTTTTAAGGAGTGGTTTAAGTTAACATAATTGATAAACCATAAGAGACAGACAAGAACTTACTGCATGAGAAATGTAGACTCATGGAAATTTGTAACTTATGTCAGAGAATTTCTTTTTGGGGCATTAACTATTTCCAAAGTGTTCATTGTTACATCTTTTGAATTTTCCTAGCTTAAGCTGCTATGCAGCATCTATAAAGCGACTTATGCAGTTCCACCTTCTACCCTTATGGGCTCATTATAACGAAAATATACATGACATGCTAAGAGTTGTTTTGATTTGTGTATTTGCCTACAATTTTTTTGGAATTGTGCATGCAACCAAAACTGTATTTCTCATACTTTGGGATTACTCCTAGTGAAAAATGCATCATGAGCAGGGCCCATATGTTTATGACATGTCATAGTTTGTGTGTGTGTGTGTGTGTGTGTGTGTGTGTGTGTGTGTGTGTGTGTGTGTGCGTGCGTGCGTGCGTGCGTGCGTGCGTGCGTGCGTGCGTGTGTGTGTTTTTTTTTTTCCATGGAAAATAGATTTTAACCAGATTTTATCAATGGTGATCCGAATTATGCAATTCTCATGGGTCATACAAAGTCATATTTTGGCTTTTTTAAACTTTTTTTTTTTTTTTTTTGTAATTTTTCATATTAGTCATATTTTCCCTTAAATTTTCGAATTTTGATCATATTTTTATATTCCTATTCCAGTTTCGCTTATGTGCCTGCAATCATCTCAAAGACAATTTTTCACATCTGCTAATTTTTGTCTGTTATATTAGGTATTTTTCCCGTTACAATGTTGCGTGCAAATAGATCATCTCTTTTTGAAAACTTTAAAATTAAATAATTTGCTACTGTAATTCTTCTTTGATCGTCCTTTAAAAAGTGACCATTATTTCATTCTGTGCAGAGCTGGAGGTTAGCTTTGTATTGAGCTATTAAATAAATTCAAAATGCAACAATAAAATTAATATTATTCATGTATTATTGAGTGTGCTAGATTTTTAAAGTAGATTTTCAATATAATATTAATATAAACGGTATTAAATTTTTTAAGATTTCGAAAATGCACCCAAAGAGCTTATCGTCATATTTTCTAATTTTTTCGGCCATAAGTGCTTGCATATTTCTAACACTTTTTAGGTCATAAACATCCGGGCCCTGGTCATGAGTAACGTCACGCAAATAGAATAAATTTGTATACACATACTAAAGTGTACAAGGGTTATGTGACATTGTAACGGTTAGAGAAAGAGGTTGCAAGTATGATGCATCAGATTTTTTGGTACTAGGACTGTATAATTCATTATAATTCTGAGAATTGCAAATGTCCGTTATGATGAATTTAAACATTTTGGACCATAAACAGGTACACGTGTATAATTAATTGCCTATAACTGAAAAGAAGGAAATAACTGCAGTTACATAAAATAAACATAATTTGAATCATTTTTATTATTACAGAATTGTTTTAAATGTTCGTTTTTGGACAAAAAGAAGAAAGTCATTTCGCTATTTTTATGTGGTTTCGACTAAAATGTTGCAAATAAAACATTCCCCGACTGACTGAGGAATCTAATGCTATGCTGTCATGTTATTATGGTAGCTCAGTTGGTTAGAGCAACCGAACGGAAACCGAAAGATCCGTAGTTCAAATCTCGCCTATGACATTGGATTGATCGGTCTGATACTGCCTTTTCAACCTTGTCCTACACGCGGCTTGTATGAAAGAACAATTACCAGAAACATACCTACGTATTGTTAAAGTTATCCCTAAGAAATGAAACCGTGACCAAGGCTCCGAAGGACAGTTTTAAATCATAAGGCTATACTAAGCAGTAAACATAGTTTGTGATAATTTAAAATAAAGTGCATAAGCAGTACGAAACTCAAACTGGAAGTAAACATTCTAACGTTTTAAATATATTTTTACTCGCATCTAAGCTGCGCAGCTCGTCCCTATCCCAAGATAAACACGTATTGCTCAATCGCTATTTTATTTTTCTGGTATACTGATACGCATTTTTAATTTGTTGTGCACAACTCCGTTATCATTTCAAGTGCAGATATCTGCATACGTGGCTTCGTTTCTCAAAAGCATTACAAGGGTTCGAGTCAATGTCAGTGTGCAAGTGTAAAATATTAAGAAATATGAATGGCTAGCTGGCTTACCCATGTTGCACGGTTAGCCTTTTAAGGATACCCATTTGTGAAATTTTGAAAATCTACGGTTTTTATTGGATTGATTTGGAATTTTTACACGACATCCACTGTATAGTGAGGAATAAATCTGCCAAATTTCATACATTTAGTCAAATTAGTTGCTAAGATATTAATATTTTATTATAATTTTTAATCTGCTCATAAATGGTTCACCACGATGCAGTTTTGATTTGAGAGACTTAACAATTTTCATTTACGTTCTTTAATAGAATGCTAGGAAATTGGTGAGAGAATTTCTTAATTGCTCTTGCCAGGATACAGCACCAGCTATTGAAATAGTCCCTAAATATGTTCCTTAAACCAGCACCTCTAAAAAGGAACAGAATTAGAAAATATGACGATAACTATGACCAAAATATTTTTGGTGCATCTTCGAAATCTTCAAAAATTTAATGCTGCTAAAATTAATATTGCATAGAAAATCTGCTTTAAAAATCAGCACACCCAACAATAAATAATGTTAATTTTATTGTTGCATTTTGAATTTATCTAATTGGACAATTCAGAGCTAACCGTCAGTTCTGCACAAAATGAAATAAATGTCACATTTTGAAGGGCGACCAGAAAAAAGAATTACAGTAGCAAATTACATACATTTTGAAGTTTTCAAAAAGGAACGATCTTCTATTTGCATGCTACATTGTAACGGGAAAAAGATCTCCTAATATAACAGACAAGAATTCGGAGATGTGAAAAATCGTCTTTGGGACGACTGCAAGCACATTTGCGAAACTGGAATAGAAATATAAGAATATGTGTTGCACTCACATGAGTTTCTCTACTCTTGTACTAACCATTCTTACAAACTCTTATTCCTCTTATCTTCTTCGTGTTAGTTGAGATAAACATTTGCAGAAGTTATCTTATTGCTTATTTCCTTGTAGGTGCAGTAGACTTTGAGCGATAGTCCAGTCTTTTAAAGCTTTGAGAGTCCGCTCTCTTTGTAGGGCTGAGATATAAAAAATGATTAACGATCTTCCATTTGATGAAAGTTAAAGTATTCCAAAACTCACACAAATAACAAGGAATATCTCCGAAATGGTTCACTCCACAAAAAAATGCATTGGGACATAAAATGCGTGTTTTATAGAGATCTACCTAATTTTTTTGTGCAGTAAGATTTGGTCTATCTCTTACGGTTTACCAGTTGTGCAAAAGTCAAGAGTAAACAGGACCATGTGGGCTATAGCCAGAAAATTCGAAATAAACATTTCATTTCCATAAAAATATCTTACACGTGTGGCATTTTAATCAAAATCGTTCGAGTCATTTTTGAGAAAATCAAAATTTTCGAAACACTTTCCATGTAAGGGGTAGTTTAGGGTGGAGGAATTTTCTTCGAAATCTTCGTGTCGTATCCTTGAAGTATGTTAAACACCAAATTTGGTTTCTAACCAACTTTTCGTTTTTGAGTTACGCTGTTCACACACACACACACACACACACACACACACACACACACACACACACACACACACACACACACACACACACACACACACACACACACACACACACACGCACGCACACACGCGCGCGCGCGCGGATCTTTTTCTAAAAGTGCTCTTTTTGGTTTCAGGGTGCCTCAAAACACGTATTTCCGGTGAAATCTCGACATCGAATTTTTGGGTGGAATACAATACTTCCTGTACTTTACGTAGCAGAGAAAGTACAAGTATACCTATTACAAAAATACGATAATTTAAGAGAAAATATCACTATAACATGAAAAATTAAAAGAAAATGACAAAAACGTTAGAAAAGGCCAAAAAATTACTTTATAATACCCATGAGAATTGCATAATTTTAATCACCATTGATAAACTCGTGCTTCGCTTATATTTTCCATGGAAAAAAAAAAAATACGGAAAGTATGACATATCATGTCATAAACTTCCGGGCACTAGTTGTAACCAGGATCGCTTGCTCTTTTTAAGCTCTGTGTTATATCCTGAGCATCTATGTGTGTATATTGTTAGAAATAAAATGCAACCAGCGTTTCCCACGCATTCTCTGCGGAGTTTAGGAACCAATGGACTTTTGTTTCCACACATTCTCTGTGGACTACAACAATTATTTTCTACTCCCAGGCCCAACAAGAGTGAGTGATTTATGAATTGAAATTAGGTGCTTTATAGCTCATGTCCAATAGAGAGAATAGGGCTTCTCAATGGTGAAAGAATTATCAGAATCGGTTGTTTGGGGGGGGGGGGGGGGGGTGTGAGTAGGATTTAAGGGCCTGCCGACAACTGGGTCATTTGGGCCTGTCAGTTCTAGGCATGATCCTACACACACATTTTCTCTCTTTATCATATTTGTATAGATATTCGTGAGTGGCCCAGCGAATGAGAATTTTCCTACTGCATTAAGTTCTGTAGCGACTGATTTCTGCTACTTTCTAATGAAATGAGGTGTGATAAAAAAAAAACTAACGGAATTTTTATTTTTCATAAAGAATCTTTATTAATTCATGAACATCAACTTTGTCCCCTTCAACTAATCCCCCTCAGATATAATACACTTGAGCCAGCGCTTTTTCCAATCTTGGAAGTACTTCTGGAACTCGCTTATTGTTATGGTGCCCAGCTCCTTCAGCTATCCTGTTTATTATCTCCCCAGTGGTGGCAAAACGTCTTTTCATGGTTATCTTCAACCTCGGGGCCATATCCGGCAAATACGGTGACTGAGGCAACATAACGGTTTTGTTTTTTTGCCAGAAAATCACGAACAAGCATTGAGGTGTGAGCTGGAGCATTATCGTGATTCAATTTCCACGAGCGGTTTTGCCACAAATCTGGTCTCCCCCCCGGTCTCCCCCCCCCCCCCCCCCCCCCCCCCCCCCCCCCGGATTACTTCACGCAAACGGAGCATAACTTTTATTGACCGTACGAGCGTACAGCAGGAACTCACGGTGTAGGTACTATCGCATTGTAATCGAAGAAAACGATTACAAGATCCTTCACATGTGATGGAGCTTGTCGAACTTTTTTCAGTCTTGGCTCTTCAGGCAATTTCCATTGGGACGATGGGCCTTGATTTCGGGGTCGTTGTCTACTTCATTCAGCAACTCCTGAGAGGTGTCCTTGCCACATCGTTTTTGGTCGAAATTCAACAATTTCAGAACAAACCTTGCTGCCACACGTTTCTTGCCCAAAACATCCGAAAAAAATTGTTTAGCATGAGCCAAAGGATAAGCCGACATCATCAGCAACCTCTGTGATGGTGATTCGGTAATTTTCCAGTACTATTTTCTTTACTTTTTCCACGCTCTCGTCAATAATTGATGTGCTAGGCCTCTTTGAAGCATCAATACCATCATAAACTCTTGTCTTACTCATAACCGATTCCCCAAAAGCCACACTCAACATTTCGAATGCGGTGCTGCCCTACATTCCATTTTAATGCAAAATCTTTGCCGTCTGTTTCGAAAGCAAAAATTGGCCGAACGCTCACAGACATAACCTTTTCGACTGTCAACAATAACTAAATATTCAAAACAGCTAAAAACGCAAACATACATCAGGAACATCTGTACCAACAAGATAAAAAAGGGTTTGAAAATCGGATGTATAAAGCCCGCGAAATTTAAAAATTCTCATTACTTTTTGATCACACCTCGTATATAACCTTCCGCCCAAAGCGAAATATGTGGGAGAAAGCCTTCTTCCGCGCTAATGCTTTTACGTTTTTGAGGCATTCCCAAGTATTTGCCTTGTACCGGGTGGACCTCTCGCATTACACCAGCAGTTCATTTGTGAGTCACGGAGTATCCCAACCTTGTACTGCTATTACCAGGGCTACCAAACTCGGAGACTTTGGCAATAGTGCTGACATTGTGCTTTTCGTATTACGGACAGAGGGGAAGAGGCTTTCTAACCTGCCACTGGAATTATAAATAAGTTAAAGTAAGTTTCAAACGTGATCGTAAGTGTATGCATAGCGGTAAATTTCAGATGCGTTCACGTGGACAAAGTACTACGATAGCTTTGTAATAGCTATTGCCTGTTCTGGGAAATTATCTTAAAAATTGTGTATTTTTAGTAGCTTCTCCATATAAAGTAACATCAGTGTTGTGCCGATGTTTATTACACACGCACGCACGCACGCGCTCACACACACACACACACACACACACACACACACACACACACACACACACACACACACACAGCTGAAAGGTCTGTGCAAATGTATACAAACTCATTGTGTCAGTGGAATTTTTCGTGCAGACAGACAGTAAATAGTGCTAAAGCACCGCCAAAGTTGTAAACTGTAATTACCTCCTCAAATCCCGATGTTACATTTATTATTGGGTTTGGTACCTTTTTATTTCTTGCCGTTAAGTTCTTGGAGTACTGAGGAAGTGTAGTGTATTGCAGCTGTGTGCGATATGCTGTTGAGACTTCCGGTAAAGCTCAGATAATTTAGATGTATCGACAGGAAACATAGAATTCATGATAATATTAAAATTTACAGTTTGATGGTCTACTGTTATCGGTGATACAATTATAGGGTATCACAATCAAATTCTTCAGCTTCTTTTTTTTTATTTGCTATTCCAATACACTTGCTTAACGACTTTAGTATCATTTATTTAATTTTGAGTAACTTTTATCACAATATTAGGAGTCAAAATGGTACATAATAACGTGGAGTGAACCAAAATTAAATACATTTCTAAGTTGAATATAGAATATTAAGGCAAAGCATCAAGAAAAATAAAATACACATTTTAGTGCATCCATCTATTTATACATTAGTTTATTTCTCAAAATAATTTAGAGAAACTTTTAGGATGATTTTCGTAGTCAGTGTGTATGCGGCGAAGTGTGCATAAATAAATAAATAAATAAATAAATAAATAAATAAATAAATAAATAAATAAATAAATAAATAAATAAATAAATAAATAAATAAATAAATAAATAAATAAATAAATAAATAAATAAATAAATAAATAAATAAATAAATAAATAAACAAATAAACAAATAAACAAATAAACAAAGAAACAAAGAAACAAAGAAACAAAGAAACAAAGAAACAAAGAAACAAAGAAACAAAGAAACAAAGAAACAAACAAACAAACAAACAAACAAACAAACAAACAAACAAACAAACAAACAAACAAACAAACAAACAAACAAACAAACAAACAAACAAATAAATAAATAAAACATACAGTGGAACTTGGATAATTTGAAGCTGAAAGAACAAGAAAAAAGTTTCGAAATATCTAAAAATTCGAATTGCAAAAGTTAGTGTAAAATTGACATTTTAGCAATGCAGGCACATATGTCCATCAGGATTTTCCGGTTGTCTCTTTTTCCACTCTTTCCATTTTCACTCGAGGCACTGCTTAAAATGTTCTCCTTATTCTTCAGATAAGTTGACAAAGTGTTCTGTGGTATCCTGTATTCTTTCGCGATTTCAGATTTTTTTCTTCAAGCTCTTTTCAACTTCTCGAATGACGCAAAAGTTAGTCTTGTACTGGACACTAGGTTTACTAAGGACATAGTGGCATTGGTTTGCAATACACTGAACAGTAGGAAGCTCAAGCGACAGCTAAAGCCGCACGTTTTCTGAACAAGGGGATGTGTATGTATAGAAGCTCAAGGCCGGTAATTAGGAAAGCTATTCCAGCCCCTAAGTTACATTCCAGCTGCATTCAGACAAAACAAACAACCCCGGAGCGATGGCCTCCTTTGCAGAAACACATGGACAAAGTTATATTAATTTCCGACTGACATTTCTGAACAAAAACTTCGAATTAAGGAAACTGAAATTGGAATGATACGTGATTTTTTTACATTGCTTCAATTGAAAATTCAAGGGACCAAGAAAAATCTTCGACTTAAAGACGATCTCGAGTTACAAACGTTCGAATTATGCGAGTTCCGCTGTATAAGTGTCACGGAGAACGTTAAGGCTGAACCCGAGAAAAATAAAACACACACCTCCGTTACTATATCCATATTCGTGGCACACAGCATTATACAAATACAGCATAGGAATAACGTGTCTTACTTTGTCACGTAGTAGCTACCGGTAGCTTGCAAAGCAAGAAATACTCCACCGTTATTTTATCGACTCCCATATATAGATACGGTAATCAAATGACGTTGGACAAATGGGGCTTCCAAGTTTTGAAATGTAGGGCTTTGTACAGCAATTTAGGACTTTTTGTAGAGACCACAATAATGTAGCTTTACTGCAACTTTACTGAGGATACAGAACGTGCAGTCATTCATTATTGAATCCTGAGTCATTAAGAGAACAAGTAATGGAACAATGGTTTACTGCTCTGTTAACTATTTTCGGACAAGTATAAATATTATAAATACGTCGGTACAACAGTGCTGTGAAAAGTCTGATGCCTTATTCGGTTATTCTAACTCTCGTAGCACCCACACAGCTCGATGTTTTCCTTCCGAGTAATTCTGCGTGGTTCGATATGAATATTACGCTATTACGCCGCTTCGCTTCCAAAACCCTCCAAACAAATGATTGCTTGTGCAACGCAACAATGTATTCGCTGCTGATCTCTTAATCTGTTAGTTCACATGTTACCTGGAGTGCTTCACAACTGACCAATCTCCGATACACGAGTAAACCGTACGTACGGATGCTGAATTTAAAATGTTTAAGATTCTTGGAAATTCTGACAGGGTGTTGAGGTCAAATTTATATTCCAGAACCTGATAGTTTGCTGCACTTCTTCGGACATCCTCCCTCTTTCTGCCCGACAGCAGAATCATGAAAGATTGGCCACAGCACCGAGTCTGACAATGTCCGTCACGAATAGTGCCAATACAGAACATGACCAACGTATGACACGCGAATATGAATTCCGCAGCACACCTATGAAGGTACCACATTATCAATGTTACTATTATTTTTAGTTATTTATTACTAGAGCGCGGAACCGCATGCAGTCATGTGCGATGCGGCTTAGTTAAACACGGTATAGCGCAGCCGTCGCGTATGTACGCGCATCGGCAAACGCCTGCAGCTGTGTACCTACATGCGAGTGCAGCGACAATGAACCCACGTGCACCAAACTTGCGGCTTATTGCACAATCTTCCTTTCTCTACTTATTGCTTTCTCTCCCACAAACCTAATAGGTAGAGGAAATATTGCATTGCATCCAAAAATTCGACACTTCTCTGTCACCGAAAATATACCTTCTGAGATATATCTGCTGAGTTAAAATAGGCTGTGCACGTGTCTTTTCTCATTACCATAGGTTATTCAAACGAAATGTTGTGTAACTACCAAACTTGGTATTTAAGTTTAGTATCTTCCAAAATGTGACACATGTTTTCAAGGAAACCTCCCTGCTCTAAACTACTCTTTACATGAAAAATGTTTAGTTATTTACTTTCTCAAAGATGGTTTTTAACTATTTTGATAAAAATACTGTATACTTAAATTATTTGCTTCTTTGTATTCGTGTATATGACTCCACAGATTCCCCTTGAACTTGACTGAGGCTGTGTCTTAGCCGAGTGATTAGAACATTCACTTCTCACCAAAGTGGCCCGGGTTCGATCCCAGACAACCACATGTGGGAATTGTGGTGGACGAAGCAGCGCTGGGGCGGGTTTCCCCTGCCATTTCATTCCACCGGTGCTCCATCTTCATTTCATTCCGTGTATCTTCAGTGCCACCGCCTGTGGTGCCATATGTAGTAAAAGCGGGCGTTAAACACTACAAACAAAAACTTGATTGAAAAACTGATGGCAGCTGTTACATTGTGCTTGAAACTCACTTTTTTTAGTAACTGGTCATATGAACCTGGCCACACATCATTAAACATGTCCAATGAACTAGTCATTACAATCATCAACTTACTTCCTCTGTCAAAAACCTCAGGCTGCTAATTACTAATTTCTTTTTGAGGCAAGATGGGTAACTTGGGCAACTTGACCTTGACATTAATGTAACAATTGGTTTCCTGTCTTCTCCTTGTCTTCACCTAGTTTCTACAACATATTGATATCTTCGCCTGCCAATCCTTACATCTAAAAAACGAAATATTTCATAAAAATAAAACTATAGTATGTAAATATAATAATAAAGGAGTAAGGAGATATTACATCATTCCAGGAGATATAATTTCTGTCCCGAGAGCCAGGAGTTCCCATTTGATTCCAGGAGACCCCTGGCTATTCTGTGAGGGTTGGCAATCCTAGCCCCAGTATATGGGAGAAAGATCTGTTTCATTGGTAAAGTGACCATCCATCATTGAAAATCCAAGAATGTTTAAAGACAACTCCAAAAATGTTTAAAGAGCACAGGTTTTTTTACCTTG
Organism: Tenodera sinensis; assembly: GCA_030765045.1. Lineage (NCBI taxonomy): Eukaryota > Metazoa > Arthropoda > Insecta > Mantodea > Mantidae > Tenodera > Tenodera sinensis. Next base: position 99,469,035 of record CM060962.1, on the reverse strand, counting down.
ACACCTTTGGCCATTAGGCACTGCTTTGTGAAGCATATAGAGCTGTAATACTGACCAACATAATTTAACAATACACTGGAATACATTTAGTTGCAAATTTAAAGCTTTGAATTCATCTTGAAAATATTGACATACAAAGCAGAAGGAAAAGAAAATAACCAAAAGAAAGAAACTTTTATCTCAAAATCTAAACACATTAATTGACATGCACAATTTTTAATATTTATGTGAATATTAGCAGCATAGATTTTTGTATTAATGTCCTGTTTTCATCATAGAAAATCTTGCATATGGTTTCTTAGAGGATTTACTTTTCTCTGTGATTTATGAAATTCATATTGTGACAATGGTTAAGGGTTGCCACTACCAGATGTGATGGTAAATAGATGCTGGGCATCTTCACCAAAGGGCAACCTACCATGATTGGAAGGAAAGTGCCCGAGGGATAGCTCATTGGGTATTTTCCAAGAGTGGCTGAGAGTGTGTTGAAAGATAATAGACATGTAACTCTGTTCTAAAGAAGTTTTAATCTACATAAAAATTAAAGTTACTAATCTACATTACAATGAAAGAAGAGAAAAAGGTGGTCAGTTATGGACAGCTGTTGGCTGTACCTTTGGAGAGATTCCTGGGATTCCAAGTTCTATATAGAAAGAGGCCTTTTAAGATCAGACATCCACTAAGTCAAAATTTGGAGGCTTTAAATATAAGATACTAGCTGACATTGAATCAAAAAGCTTTTCCCCCCATATACCATTCTAGGAGTGCTCACTATTGGGTATGGAAAAACATTATGCAGCAAATTGTAAAGTAGAAACGTAGTACCAAAATGAACATTTTGAAAATAGAAGCAATTGTTGCAGATTCCTTTTACTGCACTACATGCACCATTAAATGTGTCATGTTAGAGTTCTGATTTAAAACCTGTTTTTAACATGTCACTCTTGTACAGTACTAGTCACAATCACTAGGCCTGTCTGATATTCAGGGCCACATTTGTGTTAAGAAGCTTACTGTTTGGAATGGTAATACTATACATCCATCTTGTTCAATATGAAGAGTACGGTACAGTACATGCATATAATAGTTTCTCATTGTGTTACTCATTGGTTGAGACAGTACATAAACACTTGTCATTTGAGTTAGATTTCATTTTGACTGGCAACTGAAGATGTTTCATGCCCAAGGACCACTCCAGTTGTTATACTGTATCTGCAACCTCATATTCCTAACCTCAAAATGCTTAGTTTGGTACTATTTTTCTACTGTTCAATTTTTTGTATATTGTTCTTCTGCATCCTGTATGTTGCTTAGAACTTTCCAGATGAAATCACCATTTTTCTTGGTCACAAATGCAAATATTTGGGCATTTAAAAAGCCTGAATTTCCAAACTAAAATTTATATGTTATATATGCGAGCACATAAATGTTAGCACCATAGTAACACTACTACTAGTGTTTTGGTCTAGAACTAAATAGCATGCTTTTTAATTTTCCTACTGACAGTGAGAAATGTTTGAGAATTTCAGGTGGTCCTGTATGGTTTATTATTTAGAAATAGAACTACTACTGAGAATATTTAAGGATATATGGATATTCTATTTTGCATGGAGTGTACGTTAAAACACCATTTCCTCTGGACATTAGGAAGAACTGCTTGGCAGGAGTTCAACAATGCATAAACAGATGGTCAGAGATAGCATGCTACTGTCACTGCCTACATGGATCCATTAGTGCTGATGTTTTCTTTGGTCTTTGTGTTGCAAAAACATGGTTCATTTTTAGCATAGTAGATGATCCAAATATTTTCAGAACTAGCAAAGATCTGGGTTGAAGACAAGCCATAAAAAGGTGAGAAAAGTAACTGCCATAATACATAATCTTGAAACCAGTTAACTTAAAGTAAAATAGAGAACATTTATGTGGAAAGTGAAAATCCAAAGTATTAGCAGGTGCAATAACTCCATTCTATGATTGAAGCCATCATTGCAAGAATTCAACAAATGCACTGAGATTGCATTTTGTTTAATGTCTGCTTTTTATACATATTAGTTTGAAACTTCCAGTGTTGCTTGACAAAGCTGGAGAAGTTAAGGGCAGACATTTGTTTTTGGAATCAACAATAACTGAATCTTTTACAGTAAAGCAACTTTAATTTATTGAATCCTTTATAATATGATTATGGTTGTTGGATCTCCCTTCTTAGTGCTGTAGGAGGATCAAGGTTTGAATCAAGCATGACATTGGGAGATAGTGAAATGAAACATTTGGTGTACTAGCAGAAAATTTTGTTAAAAATGGCCATGTTTATCTTGAAAAGTTCCTTTTTTTGATGAATTTTAGTGTTACAACTTGATAGAGAGAAATTTGTTCCTGGAAGGGAAGACAATTTCTCTCATGAGACAGGAATAACGTGACTGGAAGAGGAAATTCCTCCAGGTTTAATTTCATCTTTGAGAGGGATGTGAGCATTTCTGCTAAGTATCTGCATTTCTAATGTTTTAACAGTCATTACATTAAGAATCTGTAATAACGTTATGTTAATTCTCCCTTAATGCTAGTTAGTCTTGCTGAAAATTTAGAATTGAATTACTTAGCGTTAAAATAAGGAATAGAGTTACCATGTCTTATATTTTTATGGAAGGAAAGTTTCATTAATTTAATGCGCTGAACTTGTGATTGTTTGTTGTATTTCTTTACTTTTCAATAGAGGTGTCAACATATTTTCAAATAGCCACAATAATAGATTCAAGATTCTGTGATAGCAATGTAGTTTATGGAATAAATATTTGTATTTAGGTCATTTAAAAATAATTGACAAGACCTCTATAAATCCAGAAAAGTAGCATTTGAAATTATTGCAGTGTATGTGGAAAGATGTACTATAAAGCTCCTTATGGGTACCGGATGACATGCACATCATTCATGGCAGTGTGCAGGTGCAAGGTGCAGAAAACTGATAAGTCACATACAGCGGTGAAGTGTGTGGCTTCTTTGGAGGGAAGACATTATTGTTTCATACATCCACATGAGGTTAACAGCAATATGTGGGGAAGCAGCACCAAGTCACAAAACTGTATTTTGCTGTACAGTAGAGTTCAAAGACTCAAAATGGCAAAAGTAATGGACATCCAGTGGGTATATACAACTACACAGTACCCAACATATGTCCAACAATACTGGAGAATTGACAAACCTCTTTCAATAAACTAGAGAATGCGACATGTTTGGTAAAACTCTGCATTCATACATTAGAACATGAAGCTGGAAAAGATCTGTGTCTTAATTGTGCAGAATCAGAAGTATGATAAGCCAGAAGTTCTTTCATCCACACAGTATTGATCCAACAGAGTACTTTGACCCTCTATCTGGTCATTGGCAATGAATCATAGTTGTGGCATGAGACTTCAAAAAGAAACACCAGTCTGTGGAGTGGAAACACACTGAGAGTACTTCTGAGAAGGCACAGTTTAGATTCCATTATGCATTCTTTCCGGGCTTGTAGGCCGTGGTCCAGTAGTTTTATTTTCCAACGTTTCGCCGAAAACTTCATCCGGCATCTTCAGGGAAGCCAAAGCCCTGAAATACAGGATGCCGGAGCCTGTTGGAAAATAAAACTACTGGACCACGGCCTACAAGCCCGGAAAGAATGCATAATGGAATTAGCAATGCCGGCCATGAAAGCCTTAGCATTTATGTGATAGTTCAGATTGTTTGACAGGAAAACGGATGGTGACAGTGTTCTGCATTTAGTAGGGATCCTCCAGGAAAGGCTGCCCCCTCAGTTTGACTTTCGACAGTACTGTATTTTGTTATAACAACTCTGACACATTGAAAAATGACACTATGAAAAAGAGGGTGAGATGTTTTTTGGTAATGCGAAACCTCAAGGCTGGTTCACAAAAACCATAGAACAGAAAAAGAATGGGAACGCATATCATGACCATATACAAATTAAAATTTTATGGATTTAATGACTACAGATCTTTTATTTTCTTATCTTAGCAATAGATGCTAAGCTGTGTTTTTAATTATAGTTAAGTTTCTTCTTTTAAACTTTGAAACATGACATACCTCAAGGGTCAATATTGGGACATATACTATTAATAATATATATATATCAACAGTCTTCCTAATTTTATCCATAGTTCTTGTTCAGAGACATACATGTTTGCAAATGATTTGGCTGTCAATATTATTGATGCTGGTTCTGACTTATTGTATTCAAAACTCAATTAACTAATCACATTCAAACATGGAGTAATGCCAATAATTTAGGTTTAAATGTACAACTAGGATAGAATACTTTAGTTTAAGGAGAGTAAATTCAGTTTGGAACAAATCATCAGTCATCTGATATTAACTACCAGGTGAAAACCAATAAAATTCTTAGGTTTGTATCTTAATCAAATCTGTTGGCAAAACTATATTTCAGATGTTGTTAAGAAAATAAGTGAGTGTTATTTAGAGTACTTAAAAATAATATAACCATAGAATCACTTGTTGCGACCTATAATGGTTACTATTCACATTCATTTGAATTATGGACTTTTATTATGGGATAAGCATACTTCTGCATCAAGACTTTGTATACTGCAAAAGAAGAGTTTGAGAATAATATATATAGCTTCACCATTGTAAACCACTTTTTGTTCAATCAGGTGTACTCATCTTGTCTTTGATGTACGTTCTGGCCTGTTTCTTGTATGTGATGAAACATACAAGTGTTTTTAGTATTTGTGCCTCTATACATATTACACAAAAAAGTTCTATTATATGTGTACATATACAAGAATAGATGCAGTAAAGTGTAAATAGCTTTTTTCATACTCCACTTAAGTTTTTTAATAGCACTTTACTGTACGTCTTACCCTCAACAATACTCAGAATGCTACAGCTCTCTTTAACCCACTCTGTTCAGTATCAGTCTTAGTCTGGTGAGGATAGACATGTCTTTAGTCGACCATCTCTGTGCAACAATTCCATTTGTATATTGACATGAAAATGAGAGATTATCCAGTTTCAGAAATAAAAGATAATGCATATTATCTGGAGTGCTATGGTTCAGTTGTATTGTATGATGCTGTGTTGGATTATAATACAAAATAATCTCTCTTTGCAGCATTTTCAGCTGATATGGATCCAGAAAGTGGCTGACCAATGGAATAACAGACCTGAAGATGAATATGTTCTGATGAAAAAGTAACCCAACAAGATGGCAGAGTTAATTGGCTCAGCGAGCTTCTTGCATCTGGGAGACATTGTCTCCTTATATGCTGAAGGAAATGTTTGTGGATTCCTTAGCACTTTGGGGTGAGTAAGAAACAGTTAATGTTTTTAAAGATAGCTTTTTAGAGTATTAACTCTGATTACTATTTTCTATGAGGTACAACAATCTGGATGTATCTTTCATTTTTATGATTGAAAGGAGGAAGGCTAGTAAAATCGTAGCATCCACATGGCCATTCTGGAAGAACAATTATAAAAAAAACATGAATTAATCCAACTTGTACGTTTAGTTAGAAATCTCAGAAATTAAAACTAAAGTAACACTGTTAATGTTTAGAGTGGAAGGTATAGTAACATAGCACAGAATTCAGTCAGCCTTGTTGTCAGACTGTGGTAGTGTGCAAGCCAGGGTTGCCAATCTTTAAAAGCAAAATTGTCGTACCAGCCACTCAAAATTATAGATTTGGATTCAAAATGATAGTACATCATAAACCATATGCTACAACAATTAATATATCACCATAACACTTATGAAAATGTAATAGTATTGGTGTTTATAGTATCTACTTACAAGATTGATGACCTCAATCAGTATTACAAATTTAGCACTTATGTTTCTCGCACTATTCATCTGAAAATTCATCATCTTTCTCAATTGTTGCAGCATTATACAAATTTGTTGTTGAGATAAACATTATTATTAACATCTTGGTGGCTTGCAGATTTTCGGACCCACCACATTCTTTCATAAGCTGAGACGACCGAATAAGTTCATTTACCGTATCTGGTGCCAATCTTTTCCTAATTTTGGTTTTTATTACAGCTAGTACTTTTTCACAATAAGTGTTTCTGTGGGGCAACAAAATCACTGATAATGCAAACTCTGCCAGTTCTTTGAAATCAGCATTTCCACCAAGGTGACATGTGTTTAACAGCACTCCAGAAACTGCCAGGTTCAGGCATGTTCTTTATTTCAAACGGAATATCACTTATTCCAAGTTTTCTCCATTGATCATCAATTTGCTGAACCGTGCCTTCTGGATACACCAGCAATAAGAGAGTAAAGGGTACGAGGATTAGTAGGATATGAAATGGTTGCCTTAGAGGGGTGGAGACAGGCTACGAGGGCAAAAGTGGTGTCGCTATCTATAATTAATTTCATTTTGCTGGTGCGACAAACTAACGAAAATGATATTTCGGCAGTATGGAACTATCATACATTCAAATTATCATACACCCCATAATTATCGTACGGGTTGACAACCATGAGTACAAACATTCAAATTATCGTATGCCCCCATAATTATCGTATGGGTTGACAACCCTGTTACAAGCTTGTTATAATACTATCATGGTGGCTGTGAGCCCGGATGCTGCTGGTGGGAGTTGGCGTGTGGCAGCCTGGCCTCTGCTGGCAGCAGGAATGGGTTGGAACTGTTTACCTGCCTTAATGGTCTATCCTCTAGCAGGACAACGGGCCATACAGAAACAATTTCTATTGTGCGATGTTCTGCCATCCAGACAGTTGCTTTTCGGCATTCTTGAGCAATCCACTTCTAGAACTTCCACATTGTGAATGAGCACTTTATAAGGGACTTACTTGTGCCCAGAGGGAGTTGTTCTTGTGCTGAAGAGTAAGACTTGTTGTTGTAGTGGACTGTGGCAGAGTTAGTTAAACATCTACGAAGTGTTCAGTGGACAGCGACTGTGAATCGTGCCAAGTGCAGTTCAGTACAAATTGTAATCTGACAGTTCTATATTGTGATTTGATGGTTAAGTTCTGTTACTCTGAGTTTGCATGAAAGTGAGCTAAGCGTAACGTTAGCGATATGCTAACTGATTGAAGGTAAATAAAGTATGATTAGCAGTGACTGCTGTTTTCTTATTTGTTATACTGGTGTCAGGAGTGGGATTCGTCGAATCACTTCTTAAATCGTTGTAAGAAGCTGCAATGTAAGAACTGCAATGGAGGCAATGTTGCAAAAATTATTGGCCCGAATGGAAGAAATAAAGACGGAAATTAATTCCATAATGGACAAAATGGAGACAGGAATGAATTCCAGAATGGACGAGATGAAGGCAGGAATAATGACTGAGTGGAAATCTGGATTGCAGCAGATAGAAACCAAAATGAAAAACATAATCTCTGGAGTGTAGAAAGCAAAATCCGGAGTGGAGAAGTTGGGAAGAAAAGCAAAAACACGGAAATCTGGGTTAGAGGAGAGATCGAAACTGAAAAATTCAATGCCACAGGTAGGATTCTACCTCTCAAACGTTGCTCACACATGGCTTGTGTGTTTAATAACACCAACAGTAAGTTTGTTGGCATAAATAAGTAATAAGTACCATCTAAAGGTTATTTAATCCTGGGACATAAAGTATTTAAGTTAGTAAGTCGCCATTGGGGTAATTGTCTGTGATGTGAGATTGCCTTTGTTGTTTACTGGGAGAAATACAAATGGGTTGAAGAATTCACTGTCATTCTGGCAGGTTGTCACACTAACTTAATGGTTGGAGCACCTACCTGGTAAGTGGAGGGTCTGTAGTTCAAATCCCAGCTGTGGCATTGAATTTTTCAGTTCCGATTCTTTCTCTCAATCACTGCCCACACACGGCTTGTGTATTTAAATACACCAACAGTAAGTTTGTAGGCATAGATAAATAATAATTCATTGTAAAGTCAACTTCCTCATGTAAATTATCTTATTCAGGATATATGGATGCAGGATATTTCCCATTTTTATGACATGTGACACCTTTTGTTTATAGTTCATGTTATGAAGCATAAAATATGGGCTAGAAAAATATGTGTATAGCCTAGAAATTTGCCTTAATATGTTGTTATTGTGGTACAAGGACTTGCTGACTCACTCCACATATCATTTTTGTACATTTACTGCACTGAGGTTTATGCATTCTAACTTTCATGTAATTGCAAGATTAGTATTGTGACAGATGACAAGTCCAGTTACTTTTTGTACCACTTTATTTCCCTTAAAAGCTGAATCACAGTTCACAACTTGTAACCTTGCAACTCACAACTGTTCTGTTATATCATAACCTTGACACAAATACTGTTCACTATACACAAACAATTTTACTGCACTCAAACCAAAAACTGATAATGATAACCAAACTGACTCTGATGATACAATCACTGAAACTGCCTCAACACTAACTTCTTTTTCCATGCTAACTCACTTATATAGCTGAGAATCAGGCAGTGCCAATTTCTCTGGATATGCACATTTCTCAAAACTTCTCATAAAAGCCCGGCATTCAGAGTTTCTTGAACTGTCTGGAAATGGCCTTTCTTCTTACCCACATTGTGTAGCAATCTAGTGGGGTGAGGTAATTGACCTTGGTTACCCCTTTGAATGTGTAGATGGCTTCACACTAAGTTCTGCTGGGTAAAGGAAAGTTTTATGGGTTTCAGTTTCAGGATGTTGGCAAATAAAATCTAATACACAGACCCAAAGTGCAGTTTACTGGTACAATGGAATGGACTACATACCTGTGGCATTAGTGTATGGAGATTGTAGGCCAGGTCGAGTTGCATGGAGGTATCTCTTCCAAAACAGTGTAGTGGCAGCTGTTGGCAAGGAATTCCATAGTGTTTATTGCTTTGTTGATAATAATGACAAGTAAAAGAGTTATTCATGGTCATCAAAAATGAAAGATTGATGGAAATGCAAACATTTTCCTGTGTTTGTGATGTAGCAACCCGATATACAAAAACCAAATAATAAAAGACAGTGCCTGGAAAGAAATACCAGATTTCATTGGGAAATTTGGTAAGAAATGTATGCTCTGTCTTAGATTCCACACATTGTCTTTTAACAGATTAGGTTAATGCGATTAAAATGAGATCCATGCAGATTGTTTTGATTTGGAACATTGCAATGCACTTTTTCTTTAGTGTTCATTTCATGCACTACCATTTATATGAGGCCCTTAGAATAGCAAAGGTGTGTGCGCCAAAAGCTAGTTTTGAGAAAAATGTGATTAAAGTTTTACTATGCAGTGCATATTAAAATCATCTATAGACAGATTAGAAGTTGCTTAGATGTGACTCTAATGCACTAATACTGTTAATTAGGAATGTAAAATGTTAATTGGCACATATTTAAGATTTCAGAAGTTCAATTTCATCAACAATATAATTCAGATAACGTATGCTTTCATGTATGTTATAACCAAAACATTTACTTGTAAAGTTAGCATTTTGCAAGCAATACTTTAACTAATATTGGTAAATATTTGTTCTAATACTAACAAACAATACTTCTAAAGTGAATATAAAGAAGTAAGTTAACAAAAAGTATGGCTAGATCACCAAAGATGTTTAACTGCTGTGCTGTGTCATGAGGAACCAGAGTATGCTAGTAATGTGAAGTATCCTCATCCACTGCTGCCTCTTCCTCTACCTCTGGTGTGTTTGGTTTTTTTAACTTACGTGTTTTTCACCTGTATTCATCTTCTTCTTGGCCATATACATTTTACATTGGTTTTTCTGCATGCAGCGTTTTCTGGGATGACTTACGTGGTGAGAAATAAAATCACTGTCTGTGTCACTCATAGTGCTTAATAAAAGTAAATCACTACGCTAAATGCACTAAAGGTTTGTTCAATGGCATTGTTACTAAACAACACAACTCTAGAAACATAATGCTAAACAGAAGTTAAACCGAGAAGTGCAAGGCACTAAAACATGTTACAGCTTTCTTTTAAAGCAACAGACTAAACTAAAGAAATACCATGTACAGGCAGGAGTACATCTAGGCAAAAACTATTTACAAAACCGCAAAAATGTTTGAAAGTTAAGGAATAACCATTTATGAGGGGTAAAGGCCACTATCTTAAGTGATTTATTGGTACATTCTGTTAAAGAGCAACTGTCACAGCATAACAGCTTGCTCCGGCCGCCAGATTGGCTCATACGCCTTTGCTGTTCTCGAGATTCGGCTGAAGCACGTAAGGTCTAACACAATGTGGCATTCAACTGGAGAATTCGTTCATATCCAGGGCGTATCAACCATTCACACATAACAGGCATTAAAGAGTAGGCTTCATACTATATGTTGCAAGAAAAACAAAAAATTCGTACTTTGGCGCTTATGCCCTTGCTATTCTAAGCACCTCATGTAATCTCCTCTGATTGACTTTAGAGCGTAATTGAACTAAGCTATGTTAAGCCTGAAAAGTCCTCCAATTGTCATCTTGTATCATGTGATGATTGATTATTGTTGTAAAAAAATCCTCTTCAAAATTTGGGAATAAGGGGTGTTCCTTTGTTTTCCGTATGCATCTACTGAAATAGAATCTCTTACTCCTCATTTCTTAATTTATGTATTTTTTTGGCACTGTGTGACACATTTATATTGCAGTCAGGAAATAACTAGCATAGTGAATTCTAGCTATACAGTTATGTTGCCAGGGCACTATCGCTGCAAGACTGTTCAAGTGTTCTGTAAATAAATTGTTTCCCTCATGTAGCTGCTGGGGTACAACCTCTTTATGCTAATTTTGTTCCAAAAATAAATACATCAATAAACAGCGCTCTGTCGTGGTGAAAATGCATTTGTCACCATCAGATTACATGCAAGTGATGCTTCATGAGGTTTGTTAGCTGCATGCAGTTGCCACATAATAGGATTTGTACCTAAACTCATTCTAGACATTCTGTGTTTACACTAATATAATTGACTGTATATCAGGAGAGCAATAAACCTCCGAATGGGCTGCATGACATTTTGCTTGTTGGCATTCTCGATGCTCATTGCCATCTGTCGCTGTCATAGAAAGGCACGGGTGAAACCATACAAGATCGCCGAGGAAGCAGGCAGGCAAAACACAGCGCAGCCCGTTCTGAAGTTTCTTGCTCTTTTGTTAGAATCTGAACATTTTTATAATTTTTTCTGGTGGAATGCTGATTGTTATTAAAACGTTAATGCTAGTGAGGGAACTTACATTTTCATTTTGAATGTTGGCAGGACTAATAGCAGTTTTTTTAATCTTTTTAGTTTTATGTCCTGAAAATATAATTTTGTTTTGTTACAGTTTGGTGGATGATCGATGTGTTGTGTGTCCTGAAGCTGGTGATCTCAACACTCCACCAAAGAAGTTCAGAGGTGAGTAAAGAATGTTCATCATAGTTTTTCTAACAAAAAATAAAGTTTTCCTTTTCCCCTCAAGAAAATCACTTTGCTGATACATAATTTATCTGCATTATTCTGTGAAACTTTGGCCCAGTATATGCAAGAATATGTACTCTAATACCATAGTGACTCAAAATATAAACTGGACTGTTTTAAAAATAATTTATTGAATTAATGACTGGGCACCACAATAGTATAACACTTTCATGTATAGTCTCTTGATTTCAAAATTCCCAATGAATGGACATTTTTTTCCCTTTCTCAAAGGAAGAAAAGGAAAGGATCTGCAGTCAGTTGCACATTAACTCCTGTACTCCTGTTTCATCGAATTGCGTCCCTCAATGTCACTTTAAGTAGTTCAAACAAATGATAGTCACAGGGGGATAAATTTGGACTGGAAGAAGAGCATTCCAGAGTCATCCTCTGAATCTCTTTTAGCTTTTCACAAATTAACATAGCTATATGTGGTCTTGTGTTGTGGATGAGAATGACATTTTAGAAGGGTTGGTGACATCGTATGATATGAGAAGCAGCTTTTGTCATAAACTACAAATGTAAACAACATTTGTTATTTGTCTTTCAAGTCCATTGTCAAAATGTTCTTTTAGTTCCAAACAACAGTTACAGGCACCTTTCCAGTTGACAGTTTTTGTAGTAATACTTGTCCGTGCTGATCATTGATGGGGTTTGTTGTCCACAGCATACTGTCTCACTGAAAATTGTTTGTGTCAATCATACACTTGGGTCTTTAAAAGAGTTTTTGTACCAAACTATGTTTGCAATCTTCACAAAATTTTGGATGGCTTTACAACTTTCTTTGCAGAAAAACTTAATGTTAATGTGCTGCTTAGCAGATGTGTGTGTCTGCTTGCTCACTTGCTCATTGTGCTAATTATCAGAGAAGTGACCTGCTGTAAGTGATCAACAAAGGAATGCCTCCATACATCCCTGCCATTGCCCATTCAGGTTCACAGACTGGTTCAGTCACTCTGAACCACTAGCGGAAAATTCCAGCTCATATTTAATCCTCCTTCATAATTTGTAGACATTTTTTAAAGAGCTTCGGTTCGAGAGTAAAATCCAAATTCATCTATTTAGTAATTATAGATATGCCTGTACTGTGTCATGGATGGAAATTACGTCAGATCTTATATTACTATACATTGCATTTATCTAGATTACATTTTAGGCATATGTAAACTGAATTAAAACATGTGCTTTGATGTTGAGATAATGTATAATTGGGTCTTAGAGTTGCCCTCCTACCCTCAGTAGTAATCAAGGCCTAGATTTTGATAACCTAAAAATTGTTTGAAAAATAACCCATAAAATGACTAAAATCTTTAAGAAGAGACATAATAATTACAAAAAGTCTCCTTAAAATTGAGAGGTTTTATTAACCTCTTGAGCGATGGCCATTTAAAACGTCCGCGAGCCGAGAACTGCTACCCAATATCCAGCACAGGGCATTTAAAGTGTGTCGTATATACACAGCTGTATTTTGTGTAAATATTAAGTTATTTTAATGAAACAAAAACTGGTATAAAACTCGTTATATGCAGTATAAATGTACGTCATCAGCAAAGTTGAGTTGTATTTACAAAACGTTGAAATGGCACTATTTTGTTTCACTGTGGTGAACAGTCAACTTTGCTCTGTCGAACGCATCTAATATAAGTTCTCGGAAAGAAACAGTAAAGAAACACCCATTGTATGTGTGGCTTATGCATCAGCATACTGTGTAATAAAGCACTACTGTATGCGTGGTCTCTTGAGTCATCAGAATAGAGGCACATTGCAACTTTTGCTTACGCGAGTTTCGTAACTTAGTAGAGTCCGTTTCTTTCTTTGTTTAAATACATAGGTATACTTTCCTGCTTGTAGCTGAAGGGAGAAATGGTATAAAAAGGTATTTTTGCACCAACTGGATATAACCATATACAATTGTTTGGTAATTTGGAGAGCTCTCTAAACCCACACAGGACAATGACCGACCTTGACTTCCGACTATAAATAGCTCGCAGCCTAATTGAACAATACCACGTTGGGGGTTGAAAATCCAAAACCCCTGCACCCCTCAGACTTCAAGGAAAACATTATTCTAAAAGGATACCACCAACAGCAAAGAAGTCCCGCCCATCTCGAAAGTGTTTCGTGTGCCGCAAGAAGGGAATTCGCGAATGTGGAGATGTAGGTACCCTTGTGTGTTTATCCCTGTTTTGAAGTAAATCACTGAAAAACGAACATATTAAGGTAAGCCAGTAAAGTATATAGACTTTACTAAAATGTTTCATAAAGGGAAAATTAAAATAAGTTGAGTTGGATAAGGGATAAATAAGGGTTAAATGCTTAAACGCACAGGACGTGTATACACGCCCATATCGCTCATCCGTCATTTTAAATGGACGTGATTTCATGTCCATATCCCTGAAGAGGTTAAAAATAAGAAAACTGCCCTATAAATGGCTACTCACTTCTTTAGTTAATGTACCTGTAAACCGTTGAGGTCTGTAAACGATAGCTCATTGCAAGAACAACATTAAGGGCCCATTAACTATTCCCTTCTTTAACAACAGAAGCAACAAATGAACTGAGCTGATGTAGTAGGTATACATAGTTATCAGTCAGAAGTATGATGCTGCAATAAGCAACTGCCAAACCTCTAGGATTGCACTTCTGATTTCTTTTATAAAGTCATTTCATATTTTCTGCAAGCCAAAATGTAGAACAAAAGGAGTAGAAGTAAACGTTTCTCTTAAAGGAACAACATATGGTATTGTTGCCCAATAAGGGCTTGGGGACTGCATAACACAGGGCACCAACATACGAGAAATGAAAATAGTGAGCGGTAGTAAAATATCATTTGAATGACATTGGAATCATGTAGATGGCAAGGCGTAAAGATGACAATGGAGATAACTTCTGGCAATGCATGTACATAGGTGACATAGATACGAAGAAGGCGATAAACTCTATTCTCATTCATAATGATGAATTGCGGTAATTGGAAGGCAGGGAACTGTATTTTATGTGTGCATACATTCCTCAGTTCAACCCAAAAGATCTCCCAAATGTAACACTGAGCACCACAATTACAGAATAAATGAGGATCCCTTCATATTACAATCAAATTAATTTATGAATCACATTACCTGAAATAGCTGTGAAATGATAAGCTTATGCAGTTGTGCAGCAGGTAGATAACCTTAAATGGAAATATATATTGGTAAGTATACTTTTATAAAAGAAATAAAAAGTTGTATTTTAGAGGCGTAAACCGTATGGGTGGAAATAACTATGAAATCATAAGCCCATGCAGTTGTGCAGAGGTAGATAACCTTAAATATGAATTTATTTTGTAAATATACTTTATGAAAGAAAATATAAAGTTGCGTTTTAGAGGTATAAACTGTATAATCTGAAATAATTGTGAAATTGTGCATGAGATACAGTAGATAACCGTACAATGTGAATATATATCATAATGTACGTTGATGAAACAAATACAAAGTCTTATAAGAGTTAGATATGATAGATGATTGACAAGTGGAATGCTTTAAACATCGGATTTTACTGAAAATGTCACATATTACTGGTGGTTTCAACGTTATTGGAAATGTGGAAATGTGGATTTCCATTAATAATTACAGCTAAAGCGGAATGAGGAAAAAGGAAATCTTCACTGCATAACACTTTGTGCTATTTATGTCTCCTTTATTTACATTATTCCGCTATTTATTTCGCGCTTGTATACTGGTGAAGTCAAAATTCTGTAGGAATCTATGACTAATAAAATTTAAATGTGAACATTGATTCAGTTGTAGATTGCGCCTCCGTTCCATTACCCATGTTCATCTCTGATTTGTAGTTGCCAACATCATTGTCCAGTAGTGTATTTTTTCATATCAAGTTGGCATGGAATAGCAACATTGTGCATCGAGAAGCCTGTATTCGGCAACATTACCCAACACATTGTCAGCATTGATTTCAGAAAATAAGAATGGTGTAAAATAAAGTCAAGGACACAGTTACAAATTGAAGTAAGAATGTTGGCAACGTGGAACTATGTCCTCAGATTGCTGACTACTTGGACTTCAATAGAAAAGTAATGAATTAGTAGAAAAGTAACCTGTCATGTTTCTGAACATTTCCTTGACAGACGAATTTTCTATGACATAATAGAAATACAACATTTTCTGGGATAAAACTATAATTCTCTATACATACACATCACTCGACAGTAGTGCATACAACAATAGTTTTTATTTACTTGTATCTTATGATGTCATAATATGAAAAAATTAAGAGGAAACCATACAGTGAAAGCAGTAATGGCGGCCATTCACTGTTTATAAGTCCGAGATTTGACCCATAGTGATATTCGAAGGATTAGCATTGTGGATCGGTCTTGCACCTCATTTCAGAGGCAAATGAACACTTTAGTGCTTATGAAACCTGTAAGTGCATTTTTGCAACCCAGCATCAAAATGAAAAGAAAACCAACCTCAATAGCCAAATCATTAAATCACCAAAAAGCAAGTCAGTCATGTATACCAAAGCTGATAAAAGGAATAAAATTGTAATTCTGGACAAGTCAGAATACATAGACAAGATGGAAAACCTAATAGAAGGTATTGAAACAAACAAACTAAAATCTAATATCCAATCCTCAGACAAAACTCTAAGAGATAGTAAATTAATGAACAAAGAGGAATTGCATAGAATAAACGTAGACAGTCCAACATTGCCTAGGATTTATGGCTTGCCAAAGTTACACAAAGCAAGGAAAGCTAAGAGACTGATCACTAGCAGAGTTGATTTTCCAGCATACGTTTGACCAAGTATTAGTAAATAAATTCAGTTCTTTTCCAAAATTTAGAGTTTAAATTTGAAAAAGTCTTCGAACTTAGTAGAAAAAACTCAAAGATCTAGAAATAGGCAAAAATAACACAGCCCTATTTTCAAGCATCCCAACAATATAATAGAGATGGTACCAGTAAGTACAGAAGAAGGTAAAGTTAAGGTTAATAATTATATTTATAAGTAATCAAAATGCATACATCCCAAAGAGAAAATTTTGAAAAGTGGTGAAAAAATTATTGTGTTGAATACGTTCATAAAGTTTCATGAAAAGTATTTGGATTTGCCAATAAAGAAATTAGTACTTTAATGTCCGAGTTTACTGGTGTTTTCTTAAAAAGTATCAATTGCATTCATGTGGAAAAGCACAGAACTGGAAAACTGTTATCACCCCAAAGAAAGGTAAGTGCAAAATAATTGTGCTTGGCACAAAATGTGATGACTTTGTAAGGAATGCTTTGCATTGTAAAGTGCATCAGCTTTAGTTGGATAATGAATTGCCATTTCGTATCATCCTCTTTGTCACTCATACTATACTCTTCAGTGTAGAAATTATTTAAGGCAGCCATGATATGAAACAGGCACTAATACTCTTTCTAGTCACAAACTGGGAAAGTGAAGACGGAAAAATTCCAGCAAATGTAAATCCTGGACTCTCGTATTCATTAAGTGTTGCTTCTTTTGGTAAAAGCATCAATTGTGGTCTGTATACATGCAACTGAAAACTGGCTATTGTCTCAAAAATTACAAAGAACAGCTAAAACCAGTAGAAATTAACAGAACAGTAAAGAACAACAGATAACTTTGTGCATACTATCAATAAAGGAATGATGCTTGGTACAACTAGAGGAATTGAAAATAGTAATGGATCTGCATTTAGAAAATATTTTCTCTCTTGAATTTTGACGTTGGCTAACATGCGTTATGTTGGCTGAATTGTAAGCACATAAAACAATATCATTGGTCACTTACAAAGAAATGACGTACTAAAGTGCAAAATTGACTTTCCAACTTATCAATTATAGCCATCAATATACATTCCTGTTCTCATGCTGGGATATTATGAACTAAGTTGTTGTATGAAGTTTTGCTTTTCCATTCTGGTTTTTACTCTCTAGTTATTGTGAACTAGCCTTTAATATGTAGAAAATGTAACTTACATTAAACAGTGACTCGGGCCCTAATGACCTAGTTGTCGATGGGCTCTTAAACACAACTCACTCACTCACTTAAACAGTGACATCAATTCTAGATATTTTGTAAGATCACTTCAAAATTTCCAAATGAACCTAAAGGGAATGTATATTTTAAATCCACAAATTAAACCCCCCCCCCCCCCCCCTACACTGGCTGTTACTACCCAAGGGAAATAGGGATTACTTGGAATAAGTAAAGATAAAAAGAAGAAATGGCAGTTAAGTTTTGTAATGCTAAGTTTTTTTATGCATACACTATTTATAAAACTCCAATAAACAGTGTTGACTTTCATTTCACAAGAGCTCCATAAGCTGAATTCCTATGTGTAAGATGCAGTGAAGGATTCTAATTTAAATGTTTCATTTGAATTAACAGATATCACAAGAATGGAAATTTGTTTCAGATTGCCTCTTCAAGATCTGCCCTATGAACCGTTACTCTGCTCAGAAGCAATTCTGGAAAGCTGCAAAGCAAAGTGCAAGTTCTGCCACAGATGCTGTGTTACTTAAGCGTTTGCATGTGAGTAATAAATTTTCCTTTGTTCTTCCCTTCCGTGTGTTTAACAACTGAGCTAATATGGTGGCTTTTGAAGCTACCACCAACAGTACACATGACAAAAGAGGTTATGAACATGTACCAAAATGAGCAAGTTAAAGCATATTAAAACTTAACAAAAAGCACTACATACCATCACAATTTGTTTTGCTGCAATTTTTATAAATATTCCAATGATTCCTGGCACATGATATATAGAAAAGCAGTTAGTAAGTAACACACAGCAGCTTAATATCTCAAGTGAGATGGCAGAATGATAAACTGAAAAATGTGTGGAGAATTACTCTGACTAGCTTTTTTTTTTGTCTGATAAAGATGTAAACTTGAAAGCTTGGCCCTTGCAAACTTTTAAGTTGACATCTAATTCGTTGTTTATTGAATGTTTATGTGATTCATTATGAACAGTTTCATTACAGTATACATCACCTGGTTTTTGTTTTGATACTGTACTAACTTTCAGTGTGAATTGGGCCTTACTCTTCCTTCAGCAATAGTGTTTGTTTCTATAAATTTGGATGTTAGTAAATTACCATTTTTTTCTTCTTATAATTATATTATGCTCATATTACCAGACTATTATTTGATAATGTTCTGAGCATTTTATTCCTATCATGTTATCAGTTGGTATATTAAATAAAATATGTTTCAGCATGCAGCAGAGATTGAGAAGAAACAGAATGATAGTGAGAATAAGAAACTTAAATTTGGATGTTAGTAAATTACCATTTTTTTCTTCTTATAATTATATTATGCTCATATTACCAGACTATTATTTGATAATGTTCTGAGCATTTTATTCCTATCATGTTATCAGTTGGTATATTAAATAAAATATGTTTCAGCATGCAGCAGAGATTGAGAAGAAACAGAATGATAGTGAGAATAAGAAACTTCTTGGCCAGACTGTTCAATATGGAAATGTAGTTCAGGTAATATTGTAATATAAACTTCTGTTTTAAACTATAAGATTTTCAGAAATAATTATTTAATAAAAAACATTTAAACACATCATGGATGAAGGAGACAAATTTGTATATTGTGGGTTTAAGCATTTTTACTTTCCCTGTTACCTATTTATAATGGACAAGAGGAAGTGTTGCATTCCACACAAAAATTTGAAGTTGAAATATCATCAGAAATACATGTTTTGACAACCATAGTCAACTGATGATGCCTGAGCTAGTGAAAATAAAAATTGGGGTATACTACTACCCTGCATTTAGAATGTACTTTCAATGATGTA
This sequence comes from Tenodera sinensis, assembly GCA_030765045.1. Lineage (NCBI taxonomy): Eukaryota > Metazoa > Arthropoda > Insecta > Mantodea > Mantidae > Tenodera > Tenodera sinensis. Next base: position 99,449,793 of record CM060962.1, on the reverse strand, counting down.
ACCCTTATTATACTGTCATTTGTGCTTGGGAACATTGCTTTCCATCATTGCAGTGTATAAATGTCTTGTTACTACTTAAACAGCAAATACTGACTTTCTACTTTACAATACTTGTCAGAGATAAAAATAACAAGGAGTTTGGTATGCTCTAAAATATATGCATTTTTTTGGCATTTATATCATCTATATCTGATGCAAAAGTATGTAATCACAAACTTTCTGAGGTGTGTTATTATTATAACTGATACTTGTTTCTGATTTCAGCTTTTGCATTTAAAATCCAATAAGTACCTGACTGTGAATAAAAGACTTCCAGCACTTCTCGAAAAGAATGCTATGAGAGTGTACCTTGATGCAAATGGCAATGAAGGCTCCTGGTTCTACATTCTTCCTTTCTACAAACTTAGAGCAACAGGGGACAATGTTGTAGTTGGAGATAAAGTGATCATGAATCCTGTGAATGCTGGTCAGCAAGTCCTGCATGTTGCTGCCAACTATGAACTTTCAGACAACATAGGCTGCAAAGAGGTGGGACACAATTCTGTAATAGCTATAATAAAAAAATCTAACAACAGGCTATATGGGCAACAAATATGTAATGTTTACAAAAGTAATGGGGATAAAGCTAATGACCACAGCAGTTATGTGCCCTAAATCCCCACCTCTGCTACTTCTACCCCAATGTGTTCACCATCTAGCAAAGAAAATAGTAGTTAGGTGCTTTGGAAGAACTTGGTATATTTCAGAAAATGACTTAATGGTTACAAAAATAATGTATTTTATTATTACCTATTTATCTTGTATTCCATTACGAGTCTGAAAGAGTGCATATTATTATTTTTTGAGTAAGTGGTTTAACCTTGAGTCATTACATTGTACATACATTTGTACAGTATGTTTGAAGATCGGCCGGACCACCTCACAGCAGCACCAGAGTAATTATTCTGTTACCTTAGACACTTTGCAATTCATACATAGAATTTATAGCAGTGTGCACTGTAGCTTGTTGAAACCAGCCACACAATTTTTCATTTCTTGTTAGCTATGTAAAAAAATTATTTAAAATAGAATTTACATAAACGTGTGAATCAGCTGTTTTGTCATAAAATATGAGACCAATAATTCTATGCGCATTCACTGTGCACCAAACCTCAATTTTTGCAGCATCATGAGGAACTTCATGAATAATATATGGATTTTCGGTAAATCAGAATTGTTTTCGGAGATATAGGGAATATATTCACGTTGAAGGTCATCGATGTCAATATCTGTTGTGATGCGGGTAAGCCAAATGTAGGTTAGTACAGTAGTTAGTGTTCCAAATCCATGACTTACCAGTCATTTACATGTAACTCTGGCAGAGGGCACACCGGTCATCGTCTGCTTCGGTGCCGCTGAGGGGTAGTCTGGCTGGTCTATGAATGCACTGTACTTATCTCTTAGAACTAAGTTGGGATATAGTTGCAGTGCATTAAGATTGTTATTCATGGAGGTTAAAAGTGCATCAGTTTTTGTACATTGCATGAAATTGCTGCCTAATGGCAGTGACATAGGCCTAAAGTGCATCAGTTGTGTATACGTTGTATGTAATTGCTGCCTAATGGCAGTGATATAGGCCAAAAGTGCATCAGTTGTGTATATGTTGTATGTAGTTGCTGCCTAATGGCAGTGACATAGGCCAAAAGTGCATCAGTTGTGTATATGGTGTATGTAGTTGCTGCCTAATGGCAGTGACATAGGCCAAAAGTGTATCAGTTGTTTATATGCTGTATGTAATTGCTGCATAATGGCAGTGATATAGGTCCAAAGTTCATCAGTTGTTTATATGCTGTATGTAATTGCTGCATAATGGCAGTGATATAGGCCCAAAGTTCATCAGTTGTTTATATGCTGTATGTAATTGCTGCATAATGGCAGTGATATAGGCCCAAAGTTCATCAGTTGTTTATATGCTGTATGTAATTGCTGCATAATGGCAGTGATATAGGCCCAAAGTTCATCAGTTGTTTATATGCTGTATGTAATTGCTGCATAATGGCAGTGATATAGGCCCAAAGTTCATCAGTTGTTTATATGCTGTATGTAATTGCTGCATAATGGCAGTGATATAGGCCCAAAGTTCATCAGTTGTTTATATGCTGTATGTAATTGCTGCATAATGGCAGTGATATAGGCCCAAGCTTCATCAGTTGTTTATATGCTGTATGTAATTGCTGCATAATGGCAGTGATATAGGCCCAAGGTTCATCAGTTGTTTATATGCTGTATGTTGTTGTTGTTTTCTAGTGCCTTGCATCTGGCAATGAAGCCATTAGCATTCGTGCTTTCCAATACTTTTGAACTGTAGTTTCTTCTGATCTTAATGCTTCACAGGTCTTCAAGTGGTCCGTTCATTTCTGCTGGATCGTTACACAGGACACATATTGGTGAAGCTGAGATACCTATTCTATAGAGATGACTTGCTAAGCAGTCGTGATTTGTCAGTAGTCGGAAGGCTGCAACCGCTGTTTTCCTTGGTCTCTGGGGGATTAAATCTGGGTTGGAAAGTAGTGTAATCCATTTTTTATCTTTGGCATTTGTTTCTATTTCTTGTAGGTATGAATGAGAAAATTTTTTAATGATCAAGCGTTTTATTGAGGAATATGAGAAATTGAATTTAGACTTTTGTTTTATTGTTGTGCCTTTCTTTGCAAGTGAGTCTGCAGCTTCGTTCCCCATGACTCCACAGTGTGCTGGAATCCATTGGAGGTGAACAGTCTTACTAACTTTTTGGAGTTGTGTTAACATTTTGCAGCATTCTCTAATTTTTGTTGACTTCTTTGTAGTATTTGAACATATTCCCTGAATTGCAGCTTTAGAATCTGAAAGAATTACTGCCTTGTTAAATTTATTTAAGGGAAGATTTAATAATTGTCGGAGAGCAATGTGTATAGCCTCTATTTCTCCATCATAATTTGTTGTGTCTCTGCCAACAGAATGATAAAAGGAAAAATGTGAACACGTAACTCCAGCTCCAGTAAGGTTTTCCGTGGAGGATCCATCAGTATATATGTGCAGCCATTCTTCTGTGGGATACCTAGTATTGATTGTTTCCAGAGCTAGAAGTTTTTGTATTTCTTTTGGTGTGTCTGATTTACTTATTTCCTCTATTAATTCCAAATTGAAGGTAGGTTGCAATAATTCCAATGGATTTTCTCTTATAAGTAGATTTTCTCTGGTGTTAGGAATGTTCAATTTGGATTTAATCTGTGTTACCTTTTCTAGGAAACTACTATGAGTTTTAAGGATTGAAGGGGGGAGGTTCTTTTCTGTCCATTTAGAGTTTGGCAGTCGTAACATTTTCTTGTGTTGGAGCAATGCTTGTTCTTCTATTTTTGTTGTTATTGATGGGGTCCGTGTTAAGGCAAGGATGGCATCAATAGGTGTGGATTTAACTGCTCCAGTGATTAGGCGAAGAGCCTGATTTTGTATTTGTTCAAGTTTATTGATGTTAGCATTTGCTGCTGTTATTAAGCTTAAGAACAGTACAAGAGGTTTGGTTTAACGTACATTTTGTATGTTGTGTTAAGGACTCTCCTTGAGCAACCCCATTTAGCACCAGTTAACCTTTCCAGGATTTGCAGTTTCTTTTTAACCTTTTCTGAGATGTTTGTTATATGTTTTTTCCAACTTAGCTTTCTGTCGAAAGTAATGCCTAAGTATTTGGCATCGTCAACTGCTTTGAGTGTTTTACCATTATAATTTATGTTAATATTAACTGGTTTGTATTTTAGTGTAAATAATTCATAATTTGTTTTTTCCACATTGATAGTCATGAGGTTTTTGGAGCTCCATTCATGTACTTTGTTTAGGGCTGTTTCTATTCTGTCTTTAATTAATTCAGGTTTTTTTGGAGAGCCTGGAGTCCAAATGACTACATCGTCAGCAAATAAAGCAATTTTGGTTTCTAAAGTTTTTATTATTGATGGAAGGTCATTTATATATATGTTAAAGAGTGTTGTGCTCAGAACAGCACCTTGTGGAAGTCCTCTGTGTGTTTGTTTGTATTTGGAAATGTATGTATTATATTTTGTGGCACAAAATCTTTGTGAAATAAACTGAGTTATCCATTTAAGCATGTTACTTTTCACACCTATTGATTGCAACTTCTCAATTAATTTGTTTCTCCAGACTGAGTCATATGCTGATTTAAAATCAATGAACACTGCTAAGGTATCCTCCTTTCTATTGAAAGCTTCCTTGATGTCTTGGCTTAGTAGGAGTACATTTTCACTTGTACTATGATTCTGTCTGAAGCCGGTCTGTGAACTATTAATTAAGTTGTAATATTCTAGGAACCAGTTAAGTCTAGATGCCACCATTCTTTCCATCACTTTTGCAATAACACTGGTCAAAGATATTGGTCTGAAACTATTAATATTGTTTGAAGGTTTGTTTTTCTTTAAAATCGGGATGATAATGGCTTTTTTCCAGTCGGAAGGTACAGTCATTCTCCAACACGTGTTATACAGTCAAGTAGGATTTCTTTTCCTTTCCTGCCAAGGTGTTTAATAAACTCTGGGTGGATCTTGTCAGGTCCTGGAGATTTTTTGTTCTGTAATTGTTCTATTGCTAAATCCAGTTCTGTTTCGTTAAAATCCTGAATAAAAATATCATTTTGTATACCTTTTGGCTTATTAGTTTCTCTGATAGTTTTTTGGATAGCCTTATCTTGTTTTTTATACGCTTGGGGTATTCTTTGTGACTGAGCATAAAACTTGTTAAGGGATTCTGCTATTTCCCTATCTGTAGTTAAGCTTTTGTTGTTATGTTTTAATGGTTCAGTTGTATTTTTTGATAATTTTGTTTTATTAAGGAATTTGTATATTTTATTTCCATCTTTCCTATAGTCCATATGTTCTACAAAATTTGTGAAACTGGCCCTCTTTGCTGTAATTAATTCTTTCTTAAAAATGGCTGCTTTTCTTCTCCAGTTTTGTACATCATCTGGACATTTGGTTTTTTCGGCTTTGACTCTTGGTATATTTCTTTCGTGTTTTAACTTAGATAAAGATGGAGACCAAAAGTAGCTATATTTCTTTAACTTTCCTTTGGGGATATGTGTTTTGGCTGCTGTCAATAATATTTCACAAATTTTTTTATTCATTTCATCTGTTGACTTGAACTCTGATTCTAACAGTATATTACACTTCCCTTCTATCTCATTTTGGAAACTGGACCAATCTGCTTTTTCAAAATTCCAAGAAGTTTTAATTTTTGGTTTGTTACTTTTATTTATTAGACCTCTTATGGAGTTTATGGTGATTCTGTGGCCTGAACCTGGGTCTTCTATTATTTCTCTTTTTGTATTGTCAATTATGTCAGATGACACCATCATAAGATCAGGATTTGTACCTGAACCATTATAATGAAGTTAAGTGGGTGGATCATTTGGATAAAATATTAATTCCATTGTTGATGAGTTTAATAGGTCTTCTATGACTCTTCCTGCTGAATTTATATCTCTGTAGCCCCACCTAGGGGAGTGTGCATTAAAATCACCTATTAAAATACTTTTGGGTTCTATGGGAATAGAATTTAGATCTAGTGTATTGTCTGGAGGATTGTAGATACTGTAAATTCTATAGTGGTAGTTACTTTTCCATACTTCAATTTTAACTATTTCTGATTTATCTTGTTCTTCCATTGTTTTTTGGATTTGGATAGTAGCTTTCATATTTCTTTTAATTCCTGTAAGAATACCACTTGCTATTTGACGAGCCTTTGGAAGTATATGTGTAGTGTACTGATCCATTTCAAAGTATATTTCCTGTTCTTGTGATATATTGGCTTCTTGTACTGTGAAGACATCTATATCTTGGTCTTTTAATATTTTCATTAGCTCTTGTTTTTTAGGCTGGGACATGCCTCCTGCATTCCATTGTAGAATTCTTAAAGTATTGGAATTGTCGTGATGAAATTTGCCTAAAGATGTCCCCACCCGGAGATCCGATTGGGGGACAGTTTTAACTCCGGAATGTTTATCTTTGGGACTCATATTCATATATGTGGCTTTCATGTAACTGTTTTCTTAACGGGCACCAGTTTTACAATGTGGCAGTTACATCACCCGACTTAAACCCCCATTTTGCAAGGGGGACCACACCTATCGTTGGTCAACGGGTCCATCGGACCTAGCCAGGAGGACTAAATAGGTGGTATTAAGATCCACCGACCTTCCCCTCATGTGCCTCTGAGGGACGCTGTTGTGCTGTGATAGGCCAGCACATATGTAAATGACATTTCCTCCATTTTAGATGAAACAGTTATACCGCTGTGATTTGGTCCCCAGAGCCTCATCTGTTAAAAGCAGGGTGCACCACAGGCAGGATGAGGATGGGAATTGGGTAGGAGAGGCTATAGGAGGCGCATCACTACCCCTTACACCCCATATGCTGTATGTAATGCTGTATGCTCTATGTATGTATATGCTGTATGTAATTGCTGCATAATAGCAGAATTTACATACACCTCAGAGTTCAAACATTGTAGATGTGTTTAGAGGAGAGAAGTTTGTGGAGCACATATTTTGCTGCGTCCTTCGATTGTTATCAAAGGGTGTTTATGCTTTATGTTACAAAGGATCATCTAAAGTATGACAGGGGTAAATTGGTGAGCCCAACATAAAAGGAATCAGGCTTCAAGTTTAACCTCTTCAGCGATATGGACGTGAAATCACGTCCATTTAAAATGATGGAGGAGCGATATGGGTATGTATACACGTCCTGTGCATTTGTGCATTTAACTCTTATTTATCCCTTATCTAATGCAACTTGTTTTAATTTTCCCTTTATGAAACATTTAAGTAAAGCCTATATACTTTACTGGCTTACCTTTATATGTTCCTTATGCAGTGATATGCCTCAAAATAGGGATAAACACACAAGGGTACATCTCCACATTCGCGAATTCCCTTCTTGCGGCACACGAAACACTTTCGAGATGGGTGGGACTTCTTTGCTGTTGGTGGTATCCTTTTAGGATAATGTTTTCCTTGAAGTCTAAGGGGTGCAGGGGTTCTGGATTTTCTACCCCGAACGTGGTATTGTTCAATTAGGCTGCGAGCTATTGATAGTTGGAAATCCAGGTAGGTCATTGTTCTGTGTGGGTTTAGAGCTCTCCAAATTACCAAACAATTGTATATGGTTATATCCATTTGATGCAAAAATACCTTTTTATACCACTTCTCCCTTCAGCTACAAGCAGGAAAGTATATGTATGTATTTCAACAAAGAAAGCAATGGAGTCTACTAAGTTACGAAACACGTGCAAGCAAAAGTTGCAAACATGCTCTATTCTGATAACTCAAGAGACCACGCATACACTAGTGCTTTATTACACAGTATGCTGATGCACAAGCCACACATACAATGGGTCGACTACTGTTTCTTTCAGAGAACTTATATGAGATGTGTTCGACAGAGGAAAGTTAACTTTTCACCACAGTGAAACAAAATAGCGCCATTTCAATGTTTTGTAAATGCAACTCAACTTTACTGATGACGTACATGTATACTGCATATAACAAGTTTTATACCAGTTTCCGTTTCATTAAAATAACTTAATATTTACACAAAATACAGCTGTGTATATACAAGGCACTTTTAGCGCATTTAACACTTTAAATGCCCTGCGCTGGATATTGGGTAGCAGTTCTCGGCTAGTAGACGTTTTAAATGGCCATCGCTCAAGAGGTTAAGGGCTGGTTTCACTAACTTCACCAACAATTTTAAAGTGCTCTTAACATGTTTATTAATATTCAAGATGTTCTCGGGCTTCTAGCCGGGTGTAGTGATGCATAGCCATCGACGTTTCGGGAGTGTACATCTCTCCCGTCATCAGGATGATGAATGACACCGTACACAGGGCAAAACGGCAGGACCATTTCCACCAGAGTCTACGCTTAATGCAGCCTGACAAGTCAGGGCTGGCGGAGCACTGCTTTGAAGATGACCACAGAGCTAACTTCAAAGAAACGACCATTGTGGCAAAATGTAGCTGTTTATGGGAACGAAGGGTTAAGGAGGCTCTGTCCATATCCTCCAAGAACAACACACTGAACCGGGACGCTGGATTGCAGATTAGTCCCTCCTGGAAACCAGCCTTAAAGTTGGAAATCGACTGACTCAGAAAACACAGATTCCAATGGAGCGGTGAACCACCTCCACATTAGACTGGGTGTTTTCTACTCGGTATGTACTAGCGGACAGTACGTATACTGGTCCCTTCACTCTTGCTAGTCATTCATCATCCTAATGATGGGAGAGATGTACACTCCCGAAATGTTGATAGCTATGCATCACTACACCTGGCTAGAAGCCCGAGAACATCTTGAATATGTTCGTCGCCAGGAAAGCTTCAAATCATATTTTATGTTTATTAATATTTATGTTGAAGGTCTAAAAGTTTGTGGGCCTGGGTGGCTCAGTTGGTTAGATGCTGGCCTACTCATCCCAAGGTCGTGGGTTCAAATCCAGCCCAGACCGATGATTCTTAAGTGTGCTTAAAAACGATAGTTCCATGTCAGTAGATTTACTGGCATGTAAAAGAACTCCTGCAGGACAAAATTCCAGCATACCGGCGATGTTGATGTGATCCTAGCAATTGACAGCGTTGTTAAACAACAAAATAATTTAATTTCTAAAAGTTCAATGTTAAAAGTTTAACATAATGTTAAAATTCTTGTGTTTCATCACTTTATACAGTGAATTGTTAGCTGACATATAGTTATCAAAGATAACTCAAACTGGAGCTTTTGAAAAGGTGTTAACCAAATTAAACAACTTGTGAACATACTCTAATGCACTTTAGAGTATATATGAAGAGGGGAAAAATATAAAGGGCCAAGTGACAAAACTAAAGTTTGGAGAAAATGTAGGATTTTTCAGGAAAGCACAAAAAAATATGAAAAATGTCATCTTCATATTTTCATAACATACTACATACTAATTTACATTAACACATAATGGAATTTTCCATTTTATTGAGATACAGTATTGTAGGGGAAAATTTTAATATTGAAAAAGTAAATTGGGCTATGTTACACACAATATCTTTATATAACAGGATATGTACAACTATATTTACTTGTATATTGGACTATTTCTCTTGAGATTAAATTCTATAATCTCCCATTTTCCATGTGGTTGCACTCCCATCCCCTGTCTCTAATTGGTCTCTTGGGTCCGCCCTATGCCTTCCATTGACTGTGCTGGTGTGGAGGGCTTTAACGTTCTTTTCTTTGAAAATTTAATGAGAATTTTCCTACTGCATTAAGTTTTGTAGCGACTGATTTCTGCTACTTTCTAATGAAATGAGGTGTGATAAAAAAACTAACGGAATTTTTATTTTTCATAAAAAATCTTTATTAATTCATGAACATCAACTTTGTCCCCTTCAACTAATCCCCCTCAGGTATAATACACTTGAGCCAGCACTTTTTCCAATCTTGGAAGTACTTCTGGAACTCACTTATTGTTATGGTGTCCAGCTCCTTCAGCTATCCTGTTTATTATCTCCCCAGTGGTGGCAAAATGACGTCTTTTCATGGTTATCTTCAACCTCGGGGCCATATCCGGCAAATACGGTGACTGAGGCAACATAACGGTTTTGTTTTTTTGCCAGAAAATCACGAACAAGCATTGAGGTGTGAGCTGGAGCATTATCATGATTCACTTTCCATGGGCAGTTTTGCGACAATTCTGGTCTCCCCTCCCGGATTGCTTCAAGCAAACGGAGCATAAGTTCCAGGTAGTGTTCCTTATTGACCGTACGAGCGAACAGCAGGAACTCACAATATAGGTACTATCACATTGTAATTGAAGAAAACAATTACAAGAACCTTCACATGTGATCGAGCTTGTCAAACTTTTTTCAGTCTCGGCTCTTCAGGCAATTTCCATTGGGACGATGGGCCTTGGTTTCGGGGTCGTTGTCTACTTCATCCAGCAATTCTTGAGCGGTGTCCTCAGTGGCGGCTCGTGACTTGCCTCAGTGGGTGTGCAGTATATTACATCCTCTCCACCTTTACACCCTTTCTTTCTCTGATACACACCACACAATTCTAATCCTAAATTCATATGGGTATTTGAGTTCTTACTTTTTGCTATTTTTTGTTTTAAATGACCAATATCACAAGAACTATTATTTGTCCAGACACCATTTCTCTCACTCGCAAACAATAAGAACGGAAAACAGCTTTTCTTATAAAAATAAACCCGAAAGATTTATCTCCTTTAGTTTCGCCATGTTATGCATTTCCACACTTTCATAGATTCAAATTTCCCACTATGTGCAGACACAACTGCATGCAACTTGCTGCCAGAATATAAACATAACAAACAGTAATAAACACTAACAAAATAACTATTCCAAACTGAAGTATTGGCCTTAGTAAATTACGACATGAAGACTAATTATATGCATTTATAATCATTTAATAAGACTAGATGTAGGTAATTGTGTTTATAACATTAATATAATATAGAAGATGGCTACATTATATTTAGAACTGTCATGTTGGCTGCCTAGTAGGTTCTGCTAAACGGGAGGGAAATGCTTGTAGCAAGAAAAACAGAGGGACTTGTACGAGAATGTAGCGTGCCTGCACGGTAAGAATTGCATGTGTTGGCCTTGTCGATTATGGTGCCTTAACTCGCCGTACTAATGCAAGCTTTGCACTGCTCCCCGCGTACCCCTCGCCTAAAAGCTACCTTTGCCAGTCGCAAAATCGGGGTTATGTGTCTTAGCTTGACTGAGTGAGTTGTCATTTGGTAAAGAGTGCGCGGGAAAATTAAACAAGCAAGTTCATATACGTACAAGAAAGTTGGACAGTTGACTTTCTCATATGCATTTCTATACACATTCGCATGCAGAAAAAATTAATGGGTGTGCAGTTGCGAGTATGCGATCCCCCAGGCACTGCCACTGGCTGAGGGGCATTTTTGTTCCACAAAATCATGGTTTTGATAACCATAATTTAGGTATGTCAATGAATTTGGAAGAAAATGCCACAATTTTTTATGCTTTTAAATTATGTTTTCTTTCCAAATTATGCAGCTCATTGCTAAAGAAACTAATAGGTAATTATTATTTATTTATGACAAACTTACTGTTGGTGTTTTTAAACTCACAAGCCGTGTGTGGGCAATATTTGAGAGGTAGGACTGGAACTGAAAAATTCAATGCCACAACTGGGATCTGAACCAGAGGGTCTGTGGTTCAGATGCAGCTATGGCATTGAATTTTTAAGTTCCAGTTCTACCTCTCAAACTAATAGGTATTATCATTTTCTTTGTGAGATGCTGCCACCCTCCCCCACCCCCATTTGCAGCCCTGATCTGAAACCACACCCGAAGAAGTTTACATTTTCTTGGGACTTACAATGGTGATGGCCAAGCTAAAGAAACTGATCCATGCAGAATACTGGTCAACAGAACCTCTAATTGCTACTCCCCAGTTTGAAGAGTACATGTTAGGAGACATATCTTTTGCTCTCAGACTACTTCATTTCAATGACAATGTCACAGACAGAGACAGAGTACATAAGCTGAAACCTATTGTTGACCATTTGAGACTCAGTTTTAGTGCTTGTTTCACTCCTTTTCAAAAAATACTGGGATGGGATAACTCAAAGAATTTTTTGACTGTTTTTTCAAATTTTTCTTATTCTATAGGTATAAGGCAAATATTCACATTCAAAACAAATTTAGTACTGTGAACTTCGGATATCCCTGATTATAAATACTCTAATATTCACTATGATGGTAATTATTATTTACTTATGCCAACAAACTTACTGCTGGTGTTTTTAAACACACAAGCCCTGGCAAGTTGGCCATGGTAGCTTAGTGGTTAAAGCAGCAGCTTGATAAGCGGAAGATCCGTGGTTCAAATCCTGGCTATGGCATTGAATTTTTCAGTCCTGATTCCACCTCTTATTCACTATGATATTTTTATTTTTAGCAGTATCAATGCTTAGAGTTAATAGTGATTAGCAAATATACAGATTCAAAATAAATTTAGAAAAATGAACTTTGGACAACCCTATTATAATTATTTATTTGCACTGTGACACTTCTGTGTAGTAGTGCTTAAAGTTATTAGTGATTGATAATGTGACCTATTACAATAATTACCTATGTCTAAATTAATGGCCTCTGTGGACAACCCTAACTTCATGTATTGTGTGTGGCCTAAATTAAACTTTTGAAATTAACGTTTTTTTATTTTTTTTGAGAAAGTGGATTATCTGCATCAATCTACAGTCTCCTAGCTGAGTGTTCCTTGATATTTATATTCTTTTTGCATGTTATTGTATGAATAGAAAGAATTTTAAATTTTAAAACTGTCTTAGCAAAGAGGGGTCATCAAGTGGAAAGTATCTCAGCAGTGAAAGGGTTAATATACATTAAGTGACTTCATGACCATCTCCTTAGCGTGGTGGTAGTGCTGCTGCTTATCAAGCGGGAGACCCAGTTTGATTCCCGGTTCTAGTGTGGGGATTCTCTCGTGCCAGGAGACCTCATTAGGTTCTTGAAGGGCCAATTGAGGAGCTACTTGATTGAGAAGTAACAGCATCTGGTTGCGAAGGCTCCATATACCAGATGGGACAAACTGGGATGCTGACCATGTCCCACCCTCCAGTACTGCGCCTCTCTCATGATGCCTGTAATGGGCAGAGATGAGAGACAGTTGGGCAGTAGGCCGTGGTCCAAATGGGCTCTTACACCAGGGAGTTAGTTAATTGACTGTATAGTCTGTTGACTATGTGTGCTGAAAATTGTTAATTTGTAAATTGCCATTGAAGTATGTGGACTCTAAATTAAGACACTAGTTGGTCTCTTAGGAAAAATTTGAGTATTGTGGAAAATTTAATGTTGTACAGGCTTGTTGTCATGGTAACTCAGTGGTTAGAGCAACTACTCAAAAAGTGGGAGATCTATGCTCAAATGCCAGCTATGGCATTGAATTTTTCAGTTTAATTCTACTTTCATAAATACTCATACTATTATATAATTACATGCTTCTGACAATTCATTTGCATGATCAAGTGTTTGTAACATTTCACTCATGTCCATTCATCTCATTCTCTATCTCCTAGGAGCATAGGCACTTAAGTTGGTGTGTAGTGTTTAACGCCCGCTTTTACTACTACGGCACCACAGGCGGTGACACTGATGATACATGGAATGAAGATGGAGCACCGGTGGAATGAGATGGCGGGGGAAACCGGAGAACCCGGAGAAAACCCGCCCAGACGCCGCTTTGTCCACCACGAATACCACATGCGGGTCCCTGGGATCGAACCCGGGTCGCATAGGTGGTAGGCGAGCGCGCTAACCGCTCGGCCACGGCGCCGCCAGGCACTTAAGTCATAAACAGTTTTAGCCAATCATATTTTTTGCGTGTATATGTGGATTGAGCTGAGAAGAAATAAGGTTTGATGCAAATACATATATATAAAACAGTCATAGTCTATCATTATAATCAAGGTGTAAACACAGTAAGGAAAACCTCTTTGTAACAGAGGTATGGTCACAATGGCTCCCACTGGTAGTAAATAACTATTAAGCCAGTATTAACAATATTCATATTGTGCATAGTTATATCTAATTTATTTTACAACTATGAATGTAAAGTAGGTAACGACAAAACTGATAATCATTAAGCCACTAATAACATAGTTGTTAATTATAACTAGCACTTGTAATTGTTACACAGAGATAAGTGTTCATTACACTCGTTATGAGTAGCTTTTCTATAAATACCAAAATTCAGTTTATTGTGATGTTTATTATTCTTAAATCTAGTATTTATCTACTCATACTGATAATTACATTAAAAATAAAAGTTTTAATCCTTTTTCACAAAAATTTTCTGTTTTTAATGGTTTAATTTATAGGTTAATAAATATACCCCTTGATATGGAAGAATTTAACACAGAGTACAAACACATTATCAACACTGCCGTAATTAATGGTTTTAATACAGATTTTATGCAAAAAAAAAAATTAATTTAATTTAATTATCAAAAAGCTGTTAAATAAGTTTATATCCCCAAGAAAATAAAAGATGATTGTAATTTTAAAAAGTTTACTTACCATCCTTGGGCTAATAAAAAATTTACAAAAATTTTTAAAGAACATCTTATAACTGGTTCCTCAAAGTAAATATAATATAACAAATTTGTTGAATTTTTCTAAAAAGGATAAATTCCAAATTATAAAACATCTGGCATTTATCAATTTAGCTGTTTGGATTGTTACAGGGTTTACATTGGTAAAACCAAGCGTCATTTGGAAACCAGAATAAAGGAGCATTTTAGAAATATTAAATATAAACAAATTGATAAGTCAGCTGTGGCAGATTACTTTTGATCAATGAAAGAAATCCAGAGGTTAAATTATTAAAACAATTAAATAGACCCGTAGATTTAATGGTTTCAGAAGAGATATTCATTTTGAAAACTAAGGATCGCATAATGAATTTTAAAATACTGCCTATTGATTCTATTAATAAGTTTGTTTTGTTTTCATTGGTTGCTAACACATAAAAATATGAAGTGATTTAATATTTGCTATGTTGGCAACCAGTATAAACAAGAGTGGCACTGACTATACAATTATACTGTGAAACTATGTAGCCTGCTTTTAATTTCAAGAACTTTCAGCAAACACTAAGATAAGTGAAACTTACAGTCTCTAAGATATTTGTAATAAGCTATAGAATTGTATTGCTTCACTGTTAATAGCTTCAGTTTTTCATAATTTGATGAAGCAATTGTTTGAAATGTAGAACACATCTTCAATGGCTCCTTAAATAATGCTTTGAAATAAAATGAGATAAGATTAACTGTTAACACAAAAAAGTAATTCAAGACTTGTGAAGTTTGGGGCTTCCAGTAGTGAGTGAATCTAGCTATATAATTAATATTCTGGATCACTTCCTAGAAAAGAATTCTTAATTCCAATGACATCACAAAAGAAACTACTACATAGCAGATACTTCGACTGTTTTATATTCTTTTGCATTGATAACCTTGCAATTGATGTGACATTTATAAAAATGAATGTGCCCAAGTTCTTCATTTAAACCATTAAAATGATATTTAAAGGAATACCATATGTTGCATTTGCAGTGGATATTTTAGCTGACATACTAATACTAAAAGTTCTTTCTTTTTGTTTTATGAGCCAATATGTGACTTCAACAAAGTTTTCTTTCTCTCTTTTCTCCTATATAGTTCAAACTTTTGTGGTTTAGTCGTACTGTTTCTTCAGTGTTTGTATCTGCTTGATTTAGTGTTATCAGTGTGTATTCAGAGAGTCTATTTCTCTTAAGTATATTCACCAGATTTATTGTTATTGCTTCACTCCCAACAAACGTGAACTGTGAGATAGATTTAGTAGCAAGAATCATTTGAAATTGCATCCTTTGTGGAAATATCCAAAACCAAGTAGTACTAAATTTGGACAAATGAAACGCATGAATATTCAAAACATGTCAATTAGGATTCTTCTTTCTTGGCAGAGCTTAGGATCTCATCTGATTGATTAATAATACTACAGCAAAAGTGATCTAGCCTGCCATTTGCATTATTATACTGAACTTTGGTTACATACTTATCTCTCTGTAGCTGTTACCACATCCCAGCTATTGTAACATTGCACTTGACAATTCAAATGAAGTTAGCTATGCTGCAGTAGTGATATTGCTACTACCAATACAGATGATAATTATTTGATGATAATTAGTGTGACTCTTCTTATTTCAACAGATGATAATGTTTTCCACTTGCTAAAAATTGAGAATAAAGGTGTGTATACTGTGAAGTCCTATATGACCTTGTTAGTAAGAATGTAGGTTACTCCATAGACTTAAAAATAGTCCTTCTCTCCTTCAGGACTCTTGGATCCCACATAGCAATTCCAATGTCTGCCTATTAAGTCACATGCCTTGATGTAAAGAATTATTACTTCAAAACTGGTGCTTCATGTCTCTTATGAGACATTTTCACAGGGAACTACCCCAAATATAGTTCATATGCAATAACAAAGAATGAAAGCAAAGAAACTATAAAACAAAACTGCAAAGCCACAACTATGCGTATGGGATAGAACTTGTAAACTAAAGCACATGGTTGGGAAGAGCTACAAAAGGCAACTGCTTTTGCTTCCATTTTCACTTCATGATTACCCAACCAAAATGCAGTCTGATAATTGGTTCAGAAGTGTAATGGAAAAGGTTTTTCATTTGCCATCCTACATATTTACCAACTTGACTAAGAGTTGTGAAGGGTAAAGTTACGGTGGCAAGGTTGTAAGTCATGAATCAATGGAAAGGAGGAACAAATATTGATGTTTATGTGGAAATGATCGTGAAACCCCCCAAAAAAATGAAGTAAGCATCTTCCAGTCCCGATCTTGCACATGAGAATGATCAGGTGAATCAGATTTTTTTTTTCTTTCTTTCTTTCTTTCTTTTTCTTCATAGCGCTTCATGCATTGCCTGGTTTTCTTATTGGATGTAAGTTAATCTGTATGGCCAGTTTTGCTGACTTAATCTCCAAATTGCTAGGAAAGAAATATGGATGCAATCCTCTTATATGATCCATCATGAATTTTCCAATGCTCCACACATTCAACACAATTAAATGGATGCAGTTGCAATTTACTTATTGTAAAGAGTATTTTTTCTGATGCATATGAAACATGGGATGCTTACTTCAAATATGGCAAAATGGTGCTAGAAGGAAAAATTACCTTAGTTCCACTATGCCGCATAATTATTGGTTTCAGTTCACTCTGTGCCAAAGTTACATACCAATAAAGCTACTTTAACAAAACGTGGATGTTATCTGACACTGCTATAATATTGCACTATGTCTAATGAATCATAAGAAAAAATTATCACATTGCAATTATGTATATTTTTATTTGTATGTTACACAAGTAAAGAAAGGATGTATTTCTTATATTGACTCAACTGCTGTTTTGCAGGTGAATGTTGTTAACTCCAGCACTTCGTGGAAGGTGACGTTGTTCATGGAACATCGTGAAAATCAGGAAGAAATCCTAAAGGGTGGTGATGTTGTTCGCCTCTTTCATGCAGAGCAGGAGAAATTTCTGACAATGGATGAGTATAAGAAAAAACAGCATGTATTCCTTCGTACAACAGGAAGGACTTCAGCTACCTCTGCTACCTCAAGTAAAGCCCTTTGGGAAGTGGAGGTAAGATCAGTTGTGCTAGTACCTGACAAATCAACCTAATTTCTCTTTCTTGCTTCCTTTACTCCTGCGTTAGTAGAATATTTCTTGTGGACTGTTACTGAAATTCTCAACTGTGATTTGGTACATAACTGATCTTCTCTGGGTCCTTTTGTGTTGTCTGTTAGGCAATCGCTGAACTTTGTAATAGCTTTCATCTCGCAGAGTTTTAAACTTCTTAATGCAGCACTTTACCACCAATGTAATTCCAGTGTGTGGTACTTTTTTACCTAATTTATTTTCTATTTTATTATAAGTTTTTCTTGCCTGGAGTGATCATGATAAAACAAGCACAGCATAAAAAAACTACTGACATCTGACCATACAATGACTTGGCAATGAAACTGAGCACTTATATGATCAATTATTACAACCAGGATCAAATATACATTGAAGAAACTAAGAGAACTATACCAGATTCATAGCTGTCCAGAAATGTTATACTACAAGTAGTTAACCAAGCGGCCATTGTGTATCATTTCTGTAAAGAAAGAAAAGGAAAAGGAAAAAAGGAAAGAATGAAAAAATACTGTAAAATCAGTACACAACCACCTGGTAATAATTTTGTAGGAAACCGTGGAATTTGAGGTACTGGAGATGAAAGTTTGATTATGAAGTTCAGTGATTTCCCAATGGTTTGTCTTAAGCGTGCAGAGAAGATAATCTACATCCCAATGTTGAACCAAATACCACCTTACAATGTGAACAACAGTCCAAGAAATATGCCCTACCAAAGTAATTGAAAGGTAAGTAAGAAAGGATGGTTTGGTATACTGTCAGGAATTTTATCACAGCTGCTTCACTCTGTGTGTTGATATATTAATTCTGATCTGTTTTGCAATTTTCAGAGCACTTATTTCATTGAATATCTGCAGAATATTTTTTCTAACATAGATATCACAGAATGTTATAAAGCTATCATATTCATGGTGGTATTAAATCTTATTTAACATTTGAAGCAGGTATACCTCATATAGGGAGAAATAATATGGTCATAAACTTCAAAAGAGCGCTCACTTTTTAATATTGTGGAAAAAGGTCCTTTTATTATGCCTCACCTGCCCCTGGGCAAAATAAAACGTTTACTGTTTTCTCTCCACTGCACACCAGTGTTCTAGCTCCGAGATATAAACACATACCATATTTATCCAAATATAAGAGACCTCAAATTCAAGATAACTCCCATATTCGAGAACCTAATTTTAGAATTTAGGAGTTGTGATTGTTTCATCAAGACTGCCTCTGTAGCACAGTGGTAGGCACCTGCTTCTGGCATGGAGGACCTGGATTCAATCCCCAGTACCAGTATGGGAAATTTTCCCCTGCTGGGAGGTCTGGCATAGGGTGCACCCCAGCCTCATTAGGTCTCTGAGTGGCTAATTGAGGAGTTACTTGATAAAGATGTAGCGACCCCATGTCATGAAGGCCGCATAACTAGCTGGGAGGGCTCGGGGACACAGTGGCCGGGTGGTAAGTCTTGTCCCGCGAAGGGCTGTTGCACTAGGGGGGAGGATTGTTTCATCACATTATTAAATCTGTTCTAATTATCAGTATGTTACACTATGATGATAGCAACAGCAGCAACAACAATGATGAAATTTATAATAATGGATGTGATTTTCTACCTAGAAAACATATAATACGTTGTCGCGAGTATTTGTGATAAAAATTGATGTGAAAATGCATGTGGTAGGTGCAGAAATCTTGGAGGGGTGCAGAATGTTGAAATGATGTTGTTGTTGTTGTTTTCTAGTGCCTTGCATCTGGCAATGAAGCCATTAGCATTCATGCTTTCCAATACTTTTGAACTGTAGTTTCTTCTGATCTTAATGCTTCACAGGTCTTCAAGTGGTCCGTTCATTTCTGCTGGATCGTTACACAGGACACATATTGGTGAAGCTGAGATACCTATTCTGTAGAGATGACTTGCTAAGCAGTCGTTGTTGTTGTAGTGTTTAACGCCCGCTTTTACTACTGCGGCACCGCAGGCGGTGACACTGATGATACATGAAGATGGAGCACCGGTGGAATGAGATGGCGGGGGAAACCGGAGTACCCGGAGAAAACCCGCCCTGACGCCGCTTCGTCCACCACGAATACCACATGCGGGTCCCTGGGATCGAACCCGGGCCGCCTAGGTGGTAGGCGAGCGCGCTAACCGCTCGGCCACAGCGCCGCCATAAGCAGTCGTGATTTGTCAGTAGTCGGAAGGCTGCAACCGCTGTTTTCCTTGGTCTCTGGGGGATTAAATCTGGGTTGGAAAGTAGTGTAATCCATTTTTTTTTTTATCTTTGGCATTTGTTTCTATTTCTTGTAGGTATGAATGAGAAAATTTTTTAATGATCAGGCGTTTTATTGAGGAATATGAGAAATTGAATTTAGACTTTTGTTTTATTGTTGTGCCTTTCTTTGCAAGTGAGTCTGCAGCTTCGTTCCCCATGACTCCACAGTGTGCTGGAATCCATTGGAGGTGAACAGTCTTACTAACTTTTTGGAGTTGTGTTAACATTTTGCAGCATTCTCTAATTTTTGTTGACTTCTTTGTAGTATTTGAACATATTCCCTGAATTGCAGCTTTAGAATCTGAAAGAATTACTGCCTTGTTAAATTTATTTAAGGGAAGATTTAATAATTGTCGGAGAGCAATGTGTATAGCCTCTATTTCTCCATCATAATTTGTTGTGTCTCTGCCAACAGAATGATAAAAGGAAAAATGTGAACACGTAACTCCAGCTCCAGTAAGGTTTTCCGTGGAGGATCCATCAGTATATATGTGCAGCCATTCTTCTGTGGGATACCTAGTATTGATTGTTTCCAGAGCTAGAAGTTTTTGTATTTCTTTTGGTGTGTCTGATTTACTTATTTCCTCTATTAATTCCAAATTGAAGGTAGGTTGCAATAATTCCAATGGATTTTCTCTTATAAGTAGATTTTCTCTGGTGTTAGGAATGTTCAATTTGGATTTAATCTGTGTTACCTTTTCTAGGAAACTACTATGAGTTTTAAGGATTGAAGGGGGGAGGTTCTTTTCTGTCCATTTAGAGTTTGGCAGTCGTAACATTTTCTTGTGTTGGAGCAATGCTTGTTCTTCTATTTTTGTTGTTATTGATGGGGTCCGTGTTAAGGCAAGGATGGCATCAATAGGTGTGGATTTAACTGCTCCAGTGATTAGGCGAAGAGCCTGATTTTGTATTTGTTCAAGTTTATTGATGTTAGCATTTGCTGCTGTTATTAAAGCTTCAGAACAGTACAAGAGGTTTGGTTTAACATACATTTTGTATGTTGTGTTAAGGACTCTCCTTGAGCAGCCCCATTTAGCACCAGCTAACCTTTTCAGGATTTGCAGTTTCTTTTCAACCTTTTCTGAGATGTTTGTTATATGTTTTTTCCAACTTAGCTTTCTGTCAAAAGTGATGTCTAAGTATTTGGCATCATCAACTGCTTTGAGTGGTTTACCATTATAATTTATGTTAATATTAACTGGTTTGTATTTTAGTGTAAATAATTCATAATTTGTTTTTTCCACATTGATAGTCATGAGGTTTTTGGAGCTCCATTCATGTACTTTGTTTAGGGCTGTTTCTATTCTGTCTTTAATTAATTCAGGTTTTTTTGGAGTGCCTGAAGTCCAAATGACTACATCGTCAGCAAATAAAGCAATTTTGGTTTCTAAAGTTTTTATTGTTGATGGAAGGTCATTTATATATATGTTAAAGAGTGTTGTGCTCAGAACAGCACCTTGTGGAAGTCCTCTGTGTGTTTGTTTATATTTGGAAATGTATGTATTATATTTTGTGGCACAAAATCTTTGTGAAATAAACTGAGTTATCCATTTAGCATGTGACTTTTCACACCTATTGATTGCAACTTCTCAATTAATTTGTTTCTCCAGACTGAGTCATATGCTGATTTAAAATCAATGAACACTGCTAAGGTATCCTCCTTTCTATTGAAAGCTTCCTTGATGTCTTGGCTTAGTAGGAGTACATTTTCACTTGTACTATGATTCTGTCTGAAGCCGGTCTGTGAACTATTAATTAAGTTGTAATATTCTAGGAACCAGTTAAGTCTAGATGCCACCATTCTTTCCATCACTTTTGCAATAACACTGGTCAAAGATATTGGTCTGAAACTATTAATATTGTTTGAAGGTTTGTTTTTCTTTAAAATCGGGATGATAATGGCTTTTTTCCAGTCGGAAGGTACAGTCATTCTCCAACACGTGTTATACAGTCAAGTAGGATTTCTTTTCCTTTCCTGCCAAGGTGTTTAATAAACTCTGGGTGGATCTTGTCAGGTCCTGGAGATTTTTTGTTCTGTAATTGTTCTATTGCTAAATCCAGTTCTGTTTCGTTAAAATCCTGAATAAAAATATCATTTTGTATACCTTTTGGCTTATTAGTTTCTCTGATAGTTTTTTGGATAGCCTTATCTTGTTTTTTATACGCTTGGGGTATTCTTTGTGACTGAGCATAAAACTTGTTAAGGGATTCTGCTATTTCCCTATCTGTAGTTAAGCTTTTGTTGTTATGTTTTAATGGTTCAGTTGTATTTTTTGATAATTTTGTTTTATTAAGGAATTTGTATATTTTATTTCCATCTTTCCTATAGTCCATATGTTCTACAAAATTTGTGAAACTGGCCCTCTTTGCTGTAATTAATTCTTTCTTAAAAATGGCTGCTTTTCTTCTCCAGTTTTGTACATCTTCTGGACACTTGGTTTTTTCGGCTTTGACTCTTGGTATATTTCTTTCGTGTTTTAACTTAGATAAAGATGGAGACCAAAAGTAGCTATATTTCTTTAACTTTCCTTTGGGGATATGTTTTTTGGCTGCTGTCAATATTTCACAAATTTTTTTATTCATTTCATCTGTTGACTTGAACTCTGATTCTAACAGTATATTAGACTTCCCTTCTATCTCACTTTGGAAACTGGATCAATCTGCTTTTTTAAAATTCCAAGAAGTTTTAATTTTTTGTTTGTTACTTTTATTTATTAGACCTCTTATGGAGTTTATGGTGATTCTGTGGCCTGAACCTGGGTCTTCTATTATTTCTCTTTTTGTATTGTCAATTATGTCAGATGACACCATCAGAAGATCGGGATTTGTACCTGAACCATTATAATGAAGGTAAGTGGGTGGATCATTTGGATTAAATATTAATTCCATTGTTGATGAGTTTAATAGGTCTTCTATAACTCTTCCTGCTGAATTTATATCTCTATAGCCCCACCTAGGGGAGTGTGCATTAAAATCACCTATTAAAATACTTTTGGGTTCTATGGGAATAGAATTTAGATCTAGTGTATTGTCTGGAGGATTGTAGATACTGTAAATTCTATAGTGGTAGTTACTTTTCCATACTTCAATTTTAACTATTTCTGATTTATCTTGTTCTTCCATTGTTTTTTGGATTTGGATAGTAGCTTTCATATTTCTTTTAATTCCTGTAAGAATACCACTTGCTGTTTGACGAGCCTTTGGAAGTATATGTGTAGTGTACTGATCCATTTCAAAGTATATTTCCTGTTCTTCTGATATATTGGCTTCTTGTACTGTGAAGACATCTATATCTTGGTCTTTTAATATTTTCATTAGCTCTTGTTTTTTAGGCTGGGACATGCCTCCTGCATTCCATTGTAGAATTCTTAAAGTATTGGAATTGTCGTGATGAAATTTGCCTAAAGATGTCCCCACCCGGAGATCCGATTGGGGGACAGTTTTAACTCCGGAATGTTTATCTTTAGGACTCATATTCATATATGTGGCTTTCATGTAACTGTTTTCTTAACGGGCACCAGTTTTACAATGTGGCAGTTACATCACCCGACTTAAACCCCCATTTTGCAAGGGGGACCACACCTATCGTTGGTGAACGGGTCCATTGGACCTAACCGGGAGGACTAAATAGGTGGTATTTAGATCCACCGACCTTCCCCTCATGTGCCTCTGAGGGACGCTGTTGTGCTGTGATAGGCCAGCACATATGTAAATGACATTTCCTCCATTTTAGATGAAACAGTTATACCGCTGTGATTCGGTCCCCAGAGCCTCATCTGTTAAAAGCAGGGTGCACCACGGGAAGGATGAGGATGGGAATTGGGTAGGAGAGGCTATAGGAGGCGCATCACTACCCCTTACTA
The DNA here is from genome assembly GCA_030765045.1 of Tenodera sinensis. Classification (NCBI taxonomy): domain Eukaryota; kingdom Metazoa; phylum Arthropoda; class Insecta; order Mantodea; family Mantidae; genus Tenodera; species Tenodera sinensis. The sequence continues at coordinate 99,426,342 of CM060962.1, read as the reverse complement.
CCTTGAAATGTACATGTGTCTTACTGCAAGTCTGTCAGAAGCCATTACAATATTACAGCCACTGATGCAGGAAGGAATCTTCCAATTTGTATCTTAGCCTGAAAGAAATCTTTTCACCAGGAAGAAATCTTATAATCCCCCTAAGTGTGGCTGAGTTGCTAACTTCACAATGCAAAATGAAATGCATATGATCCATTTGATATTCTGTTAACATTCAGTGCAATCTCATTTCTCACATGCTTCTCTGCTGTTAATACCCATCCTGTGCCTGTGAATTTTGAAACTTACTGTTTTCTGCATGCGCTAATTGGAAAATCTATATCATGAATGCTAGACAACCTGTGATTTTCAAAAATAAAATTTTGAAAAAAGACATCTTGTAGTTAGATAAGTATAATGTTGTTAGCTAATGTTGGTTTTCTGACAATGAAGTCATTAATCCTCTTGCTCTCCAATATTTTTCACTGATGGATGGGGCACTAGAAGTGGCCGGGCATATTTGAAGGTGCTTTCGATCCATTTCCTCTTGCAGATCACATAGAGGACAGAGTGGTGAAGAATATATCCCAATTCTGTTTAAATGTTTTGCCAGACAATCATGTCCTGTAATCAACCTGAAGGTTGCAACTGCTGTTTTTCGAGGATACTCAGGAATTACTGTTTGAATGTTTGGTAGTTCCCATCTTTTATTCTTTGATTTTTCATAGTAATATTTTGCAATAATTTTTTTGAATTCAGAGTTGACTAATATTTTAGCTGCATAAAATGGTAGATTAACTATAGATTTTTGTACACTGCTGGTACCCTTTTTTGCAAGAAAATCAGCTTTCTCATTACCACTCAGTCCACAGTGAGCTGTTATCCATTGGAAGACTAGGTGTTTTTGAAGTGCTATTAGATGTGTAAGGATTTTCTAACATTCTATAATTGTTTGGTTTTTTGGTGACAACTTGGAAGTAATTGCTATAATTGCTGCCCTGGAATCTGAGAGAATAACTGCTTGCTGAAAATGTGAAATTCTGTACAAAAGGTTTTGTAGGGCCATTCGAATTGCTTCAATTTCTCCATCAAAGTTAGTAGTTCCATAACTTAAAGATTTGTAATAGGAAAAGAGGTGACATGTGACTCCAGTACCCGCTCCATCTTGGTTTGATATCAATGATCCATCAGCATAAATATGGAGCCATTCGTGTTCTGGAAATCTAGTATGGATTGTCTCTAATGCCAATAATTTTAGAACACTGGTTGGAGTATCACTTTTCTTAACTTCTTCTGTCAGGTGTAAATAATATGTGATGTCTAATGTATGTGTCGGATTGACTTTAGATATGAAGTTTTCCTTTGAATTAGGAAGGTGTACATTCTTCTTGATGTCTTGAATTTTGGAAAGAAAGCTCTCCTGAGTCTTTAGTGTATGTGTAAAATTTCTCTTGTGCCATGTATTGAATGGGAGTCTGATCAACTTTTCGTGTTGAATAAGAGCCGCTTTTTCTATTTCATATTCAATGGGGTATTGGTTGGTTAGTATTTCCATAGCTGCTATTGGTGTGGTTTTGATAGCACCTGTAATTAATCTCAGACTTTGGTTTTGAAAGGTTTTAATTTTTTGTGTGTTTGCTGTTACAAGAACTTTGTTGCAGTAAGTATATAATGGCTTTATATATACATTGTATGTTGTGTTAAGAGTTGCTCTGGAACATCCCCACTTCATTCCTGTTAGACGTTTTAACAGTGAAAGGCGCCTCTCTGCTCTTTGTATTACATTTTCTATTTGTTTGGTCCATGTAAGTTTGGTATCAAATGTAACTCCTAAATACTTTGCTTACTTTGTTTCTGGTAATTGTTGACCCTCAAAATTTAGTTTTATTTTAGTGGTTTTTTTCTTAGTGAAAAGATTTGGTAGTTTAATTTTGTTGTATTAACAGTCATTAAATTTTCTTTGGTCCACCTTTGTAAGTTGGTTAAGGATTGTTGCATGGTTTTTTCTAGTTCTGTACTTTTGCTTTTTGGTTTTGAAGTCCACATTACTAAGTCATCAGCAAATAGTGCACACTTCACACCTGATTCTTGTATTTGTTGTGGCAGATCGTTAATAAATATATTAAAAAGTGTTGTGCTGAGCACTGCGCCTTGTGGTAAGCCATGGTGTACTTGTTTGTATTTAGATATATTTCTTCCATATCTGGTTGCAATAAAGCGTTGTGTTAGAAAATGACATAGCTATGAAAACATTGGACCTTGTATCCCTATTTTCTTTACTTTTTTTTACTTACTTTACTACAATACTAGATAAATATAATGTACACACTGAAAAGTATTACAACTCTTGTGCAAACCGTCTGACTAAATGGTAATCAGAATGATGGTAGTGAGAGCTGGATGGGGATCAATAAAAATACTTTTCAAATTCAGAGTGTGTGAAAAGATTGTCTTCAGCTTATGCTACAGCAGAATTTTAAAGTTCATAGCTTTACCAGTATAATTAATGTAGAGGTACCATTTGTGGAATCATTGCTTTTATGTACAGATCTTGTAACTATATGTGTTTGTGCAAGTTTTTACTCTGACTATTCTGCATAATTTGAGAATAAAGAACGAGTTTTGTAATACATGGAAATAAACTTATTTTTAAATATTAAAAATAGAAGTACTATTAACAGTGGTGTTCATGTTTGAGTTCAATTTTTTGTCACTTGAGTCACGTTTTTTACACTCGCCTTCATTTTAGAATGTTGAAAAAACATTCTTTTTTTCCAAGATCATTTGATCATATCCTCAGCCATTGGGTGACTCATTTGGCCATAATAGCCTGCCTATGTAGTATGGTGGTAGCATGTCTGCCTCACATCAAAGAGGTCCTGAGTTCGAGTCTTGGATAGGATGAGTTATCTGGATAAGGTTTTTTCAGAAGTTTCGCTTATCCTGGGAAGACAAATGTTGGATAACTTTAAGCTCTATGGACGTTGGGCTCATTGAGCTTCACTTCACCCTTTCATTCATCATCCGATATGACATGTTACATCCATAACAAAGAATAAAAGATGGGAACTACCAAACATTCAAACAGTAATTCCTGAGTATCCTCGAAAAACGGCAGTTGCAACCTTCAGGTTGGTTACAAGACATGATTGTCTGGCAAAACATTTAAACAGAATTGGGTTATATTCTTCACCACTCTGTCCTCTATGTGATCTGCAAGAGGAAATGGATCGAGAGCACCTTCAAATATGCCCGGCCACTTCTAGTGCCCCATCCATCAGTGAAAAATATTGAAGAGCAAGAGGATTAATGACTTCACTGTCAGAAATCCAGCATTAGCTAACAACAACGTCCATAACGTGTGTATACTTTCATTGAAGAGCCTAACAACTTAATGTGATTTGCTGCTGACATTTCTTTGCAAGCTATAAAAAATGAATGCTTTAAAACCATCTTGTCATTTTTAAGAACACCAACCACTACATTTTCCACCTTTCTTCATGTTGAGCCTTGAGTTTCATCACCACATACCTATATTTTCTCATATTGTCCGAAATGACATTACAGAGGAGGACATCAATATACCTCCCAAAAAGCTCTCATTTTTGCATACAGCATAGAGGTTTTGTAATCTTTCTTAAAGTAGAGAAGATTCATCTGGAGGATCAAAGTTTGTGTGCTTCACAAGAAAAGCTTTAACCTCTAGATTGTTCACTCTAAGTAGAGGAACCCTGAACTCTCAGACCCACTAAATTCAATATCGAACTCACCTTCATTCTCCATTTTTATAAAGCGTGAGGAAATGCCATACAAGAAACTGCGAGAACAGATTGTAACACTGGCTGCTAGTATCACAGCTGGAATTACCTGCATGATTCAGAGACATCTCTTGGCAGAAGTATACAATTTAAAGCAACAGACCACAGCGATATCTATGAAAATATCAAAGAAGTGCCAAAACCTTTTAAAATGTATGCCGGTCAGAAATGATAAGCCCAAGTATACTCAGCATTTTATTATGCCATCAAATTTGAAAAAACAAGTATACTTGTGGTTTCATGTTAAGAGGTTAATTGAGGAACATTTTTTCAAAACTCGATAGGTGCAACATTATACGAAATTGAGTTATATATAGTATTGGCATAATTTTCACCCTCTGCATCGTTCTGTGAAATCAGATTTTGCAAAATTCAATTCGTGTCCTGTGTAGAAGTTCGGGAATATTAGCAGTTTTTTCAAAATTCGATAGATGCACTTGCTCAGTTAAAGCAAAGGTCAATAGATGCAATTATATGATTTTATGATCCAGAGTGTAGCAATCTGAATTCTATGAAACGCATGTTGACATTGACTGCCATCTCACTGTTGCAATTCTTGGAATTCTCAAACATTTCTGCAAGCTTTGTACACTGCTGCATCATTGGCAATAACTGCAAACTCAGGTTGTGTGCCTGGATTTCACATTCATTTGTACAAGCTTTTTTTTTTTTTCTTTGTTCCACTTGTCTTTAACTGCAGAGATCATATCGGTGGCCTTGCCCATTGGCAATGGTGTTACTTGTTTAACAGTGGGTTTTTCGGCCTTTGGGGGTTTTTATACTTTGAATTCACACACATTCACACTTTTATTCATACTTCCAGACTCAGGGAAGGGTGAAGAATAATCTTGGCTGGGGAAAAATTCCTGTCCCCCTGCCGGAAATCGAAACCGGGACCCCTTGCACAACAGGCAGGTGCTTCTGCAAGTTTCGTTATACTTACATGGCATTTTTATTCTTAGTTGAGACACTGCACTGTATTATGTACAATGGACAGGAGCTCAGATTGTGAAACTGTACCAGTCTTAGAATGCGTGGGAGGTAGAAATTGCAGAAACAAGGAAAGGAAATCAAAATGCAAGTCAAGGAAAGTTCAGACTCCAGCAATTACATGTTCACATGGTCTCGAGTGCACTCCATAAAATCCTAAAAGTAAAGGGGATAAGCACTGTGATGCAGCTAATTTGACTTATGATGATATAAGTGGATTTCACCAAGACCTTTCTGTGCTCGACAGAATATATCAAGATAAATTCCTTTTGAAATATGTGAGTATAACATCTCCTAATCGCAGAGTGGTGAAGAAAGAAGCTGCAAATAGAAAGCAGACTGTTAGCATTAAATACAGTGTGAGAAGTAATAATGGCCAAGTATTGTCAGTATGCGCTGCAAGCTTCCAAGGAATCACAGGGATGCCAAAAGATAGATTATCTCTCCTGGCTAGAAAATTTCACTTATCTGGGAATGCACCAAAGGAAACCAGAGGAGGTGACAGAACAGGAATATTACAGAAGGGTATTACTGCTGCTATAAAGCAAGACATTAAGAAGTACAGACGTAGAGAAAGCCACTATGGAAGAGCAAAATCAAGGAGAGGATATTTACCTCCAGAACTTAATATCAGAAAAATGTGGACCAACTTTTGCAAGGAAAGAAGATTAAGAAATCTACCAGTCTGCTCATTGTCAAAATATAAATACATGAGAGGTAGAACTGGAACTTAAAAATTCAATGCCACAACTGGGATTTGAACCACAGACCTTCCGCTTACCGGGCGGACGCTCTAACCACTGAGTTATTGTGACAAACTGCCAGAATGGCATTAAATACGAACTGGTTTGAGAATTTAATGCCATTCTGGCAGTTTGTCACAATAGCTCAGTGGTTAGAGCGTCCGCCCGGTAAGCGGAAGGTCTGTGGTTCAAATCCCAGTTGTGGCATTGAATTTTTAAGTTCCAGTTCTACCTCTCAAACTTTGCCCACACACGGCTTGTGTGTTTAAAAACACCAACAGTAAGTTTGTTGGCATAAATAAATAATAATATAAATACATATTTTACAACTTCTTCAATCTTTCATTCTGTACACCACACACTGACACATGCTCAACCTGCAAAATGGGACTGATGAAGATTAAGACAGAGGCAGATGTGGAAAAGAGAAACGAACTAAGAACCATGTACAGACTGCACAAGCACTAATAAAGGTGCAAGCTTACTTATTCATATTGTTTGCAGTTTCTTTGAGTCTATTCAATATGTTTGTTATATAAATAAAACAAAAGATATTGTTATTGTGAATGTAGCAGTACTTAGTTTCTAAGTTTATACTTAATAAATTAATTCTTATAAACATTAATATGTTGGTTGTATAGTACATTATGTATTATAAAAGGGTGAAAATAAATAGAAAATAATAAATGCATAAATAAAAAGCAACAAAAACATTAAATGACAAACATAACAAAACTTCATGTGTTAATTTCTCGCTCATGCAGAAAAGTTAATCAGCATCTATCAGTTTTCGAAAAACAAAAATAACAAAACTTCATGTGTTAATTTCTCGCTCATGCAGAAAAGTTAATCAGCATCTATCAGTTTTTGAAAAAAACTCTGCATTTTCAAACCCCAAATTTGCACCAGTTAAACTATGCTATTTGTTTCTTTTCACATTCAATGAGACAGTTTCCGGAAGGAGAATTGAATGATTAATATAGTTGCTGTGCTAACCAATTAATATTGCCAATAAATAGAAAAAAAAACATTTTTCTCAGAAACACATTTTGTGCATCTATCGAGTTTTGAAAAAATGCTCCTCAATTCTTTTGATATTCTGTTTCTTTTTCTTTTTTTGTGTATCATTTGTTTGCTCAAACTTAGCAATTATTTTAACGTCTAATTCATTATTAACAACTTCCATATAGAAGGGCCCAAATGACCTCATTGTCGACGGGCCGTTAAACCCTACACACTCACTCACTTACTCCATGTAGAAACATATGAGATACCATGTTATTTTTCTATAGTGTAATATCAAACCTTTTAAGTCTTATTAATGCAAATAGCCAAAAGTTAGTTTAAATTACTAGTGAACAGTTTCAGTTGGCGAAAAATTAATCTTTGAGATCGCAGAACTGATCCTGAAATTCATAAACTGTATACTTAATATTACAACATAATATTGTTAATGTAACCCATATCGTTTGATAATTTATTACCTCCCACTTGTTGCTTAACCACCTAGCATAAAAACCATTACTAAGCACAGTTGATTAGGCATCAAATTTTACAGCAATACAGAACTGCAGGCACAGACTGAAAAATTTGCATATAGTCAGTGTGCCTGAGACTTCTTTTTCTGTCCTTTCTTTCTTCCTTTGGGCCCAAATGACCTTGTTGTCTTAAACCTTGTTACTTAAACTCCAATCTCTTCCTTTTCTTTTTTTCTTGGCTATAAAGTATATTATATGTATCACATTTTTATAGCATTCAGCTGGTGCAAGTTGTGTAAGGAAATCTTTGGAGGGATCAGAGATTAATTAAACTTATTTATGCCCACTCTGTGGCATATGTACTTACCTTCAGTTGTTGAGTGTTGCTCGGATAAAATTTTGTTTATGAAATTAGATTGTTGGCATGTGTAGCTCCAACTGCATGTGGTATTTGCAGTAATTTGGCTGTTTCAAACATGTTTATTATTTTGCTTTGTTTTGGTTTGAGCACTTCAGGAAGTCCTCCCTTTCATTTTGACAATGAGGAAAGTGTGTGGAATTATTGTGTTTTTTCTTTTGTTCATAACTTCCCCGTGTTTGTTATTTCCCACCTCTGAGGGCAGGTTTCACAAAATTTGTGACCAGCTGTAACTCCGTCATGTGACCCCTATTTATCAGCTCTGGAATGTTACCCAGAATAGCAACAGCTGTCTAGCAGCTTACACGCATGTTTTCATGTAATTGTAAGTATTTTAACCCAAATATCTGTGGATGAAAGCCATTTGGAATCATCATTGTTAAAATGTCCTGAATATGTCAGTTTGAGCTGTTTCAATGTTCCTAGATTTTTTTCTTTTCTTTTTGTATAAAAAAATCTGAATTTGTAATCACTCTAGCTTAACTTTTTTATCAAAAACTTACTGGAAAGTATTTTGAAGGTTATTGTCTCAATCATCCACCTTGACTCTACTGTGCTTCCTCCTATGGATTGTAGATAGCATTTTTGGTTGGGTGTACTACGCAATGAGTTCAGTGTCATATTGAACATCAAAATTTCAACAAAATGTGTTTCTTTTTATGTATAAATTATTTTTTCCAAACAAAAGTTTAACAGTATTCTCTCAAGCTTCCACGGCCATCGTTTAAAATATCTTGGCTATCCGGTTGTTGCCGCGTCAAATTATAAAATGCCGACGTTTCGACCATCTTGTCGTGGTCGTTATCACAGGCAAACTGCGCCGCTATGTAGCAGCTAGTCAACTTATATACTGGCAAACAGGTGAAAGGTGGGTAAATGGTGAGCCCTGATAGGCTGGGCAGTCTCTGCATTGCGGCAGTCCTTCTGCATTGCTACGTCACTGCCATAGAATCATTACACTGTGGCACTGCCATAGAATCATTACACTGCGGCACAAATGACGTGGTGTTCTTGTGTTTTGTTCTACCCATGGCCGTAAACCAAAGTTTGTTAATGTGCATGCCACCATTATTATTAAAATTCTTAGGACAACGGGAAATTTCTAAGGCCTCTTTAATTTTTCTGGGTCGCCATCTGTTTTCACTGGTTACTATCTTGGTCTGATCAAACAGTATTGTGTGTTTGGTTTCGTAAGCATGTAACGCGACCGCCGATTTTTCAATATCATTTTGTTTGCACTGACGTATGTGCTCTTGTAATCGTTCTTTCACAGTTCGACCAGTCTCACCAATATATGATTTGCCACAGTTACACCGGGTTTGTTAAGTGGTGGAACTTTATCTTTTACGTTAACCAGTAAATCTTGCAGTTTAGTGGGTGCTTTGTATGCCAACTTAATATCCGCTTGTTTTAATAATTTCCCTATTCGGTCTGTTACTCCTTCTACATATGGGAGTACTGCAAATTTTTGTTTGTCTGATTTTTCTTTTTTTCTTCTTTTTTTTTTTTTTTTTTTTTTTTCTTCTTTTCCTTGTCTTCCTGTTTTGATACTGCTGTTTTCCAGGCCCGAAAGATATCCTTCTTTTTGTAACCATTGGCATGTAGGACTTCACACAGATTTTTCTTTTCTTGTTCCAAACTAGAAGAGTCGCAAACTCTTTTTGCTCGTAAGGCCAAAGTTTTTAAAATTCCCTTTTTGGTTGCGGGGTGGTGATGGGATTCTGCATGAAGATAGAGATTAGTATGTGTTGTTTTTCTGTATACTGAATGTCCCAAAGTGCCATTTTTTCGTCTAATAACCAGCACATCTAAGAATGGAAGTTCACCATTTTTTTCCAACTCCATGGTGAATTTTATCTGCGGATGGCTTTTGTTTAGTTGGTCAAAGAACAAGTTCAAACTGTTACGTCCATGTGGCCAAACTACAAATGTGTCATCTACGTATCTTATCCACACACTGGGTCCTATTGTGGCATTATCCAAAAACGTTTGCTCAAAGGCTTCCATGAATATGTTGGCTATAACTGGTGAGAGTGGTGACCCCATGGCTGCCCCTTGAGTTTGTTTGAAGAAATCTCCCTTATATTGAAAAAAGGTGGATTTTAAACAGAAAGCAGATAGATCGGCCCACTCCTCTGGAAGATCGCGTGATCTGAGTTTTTGGCGCACTACTTCCACTGCCTCGTCCACGGGCACATTTGTGAAGAGGGATGTTACGTCAAAACTGACTAACAAGTCAGATTTCTTCAAATGGAGGCGCTGAATTATGTTGATAAATTCAGTGGAGTTTCTTACGTTGGACTTAATGTCCTCGGTTAGAGGTCTTAATTTATCTGCTAGAAATCGTGCTAGAGAATGCGTAGGGGAATTTATAGCGCTCACTATGGGCCTAAGTGGGATCCCCGGCTTGTGTACTTTCGGGAGACCATACAATCTAGGTACGTTGTAGTTATTTCTTTTTAGCCTCGGTTTGAATTGTTTTTCTATTGAAGTTGCTCTGTTGATTAGAGCACTAGCCTCCCGGCGAATTTTGGCCAATGGATTTTTTGGAAGTGGTACATATGTATCCTCTTGAAGCAGTGCTTTAACTTTCTGGTGATAGTCTTGAGACTTCATTACAACCGTAGCATTGCCCTTGTCCGCCTTCAAAATAACCAGATCTTCACGTTGCTTAATGTTAAATAGTGCCTGACGTTCTATTCTAGATAAATTCTGGCGAGGTACTTTATGATGTGAGAGGATTCTTGCTGTTTCGATGCGTATATGATCAGCCCGTTCTTCTGGGATTCCAATTAATACATCTTCTACACTGGCTATGATGTCATCTGTCGGTATCTGCTTGGGTGTTATGGTCGAAACGTCGGCATTTTATAATTTGATGCGGCAACAACCGGATAGCCAAGATATTTTAAAAGTTTAACAGGTTTTCAAAGCTTTGATGTTTCTTTCAACTGATGATCTGTAGACCAAAAATGCTCTGCAACTGCTGATTTTTAAGCAATGCTTATTGAATGGGGTTATGTCATATTCACATTCCACCGTTTAGCTTTCCATAAATTCATGAAAATATTCAAGGACTTTTAAATCAGAGTGAGTATGACTGAGGTCTAGTTATGTATGTCACTACTTCACTTAGCTTTTTAATAAGTTTCAGGAGGTATTCGCTTCCACCCTTGGTTCCTAGTCAACTAGGAATGAGTAGCTCCTGAGACATGGTTTTCTTATTAAAAAAGTGAGTGATATAGCGTCAAACTGACTCAGTAATAACTAAATGCTAATGCACATCACTGTCATGAAGCCCTACAACACAATGTTAAAAATAATTTAAATAAAGTAGGACCAAGGAATTTAAATTTTACTCATTAATACTCTAGTTTACTATCATTTTGAGTAATATTAAAAAGATCTTAACTGTGTTCCTCCCCATTGAAATCAGTTTTTTCTTTTTGAGATAACGAAGTGTTGACAATGAAGCATGGAGTGATGAATATTTATTTCATTTACTTTTGAATTACTAGTTTTAGGAGTGAAGGTTGCAATCTGAGATGCATTTTCCTTTTGTTGCATGCACCAACTACTAATTTTTTGTAATTTCATAAGCATGTACTTCCAGTTACAAACTTATATACGAGTTTGTAACTGTGGTTCAAATCCCAGTTGTGGCATTGAATTTTTAAGTTTCAGTTCTACCTCTCAAACTTTGCCCACACATGGCTTGTGTGTTTAAAAACACCAACAGTAAGTTTGTTGGCATAAATAAATAATATCTGAAGGTTATTTAATCCTGGGATATAAAGTACTTACAATAGTAAGTCACCATTGGGGTAATTTGTCTCTGATGTGAGACTGCCTTTGTGGTTTACCAGGAGAAATACGAACTGGCTTGAGAATTTAATGCCATTCTGGCAGTTTGTCACAATAGCTCAGTGGTAGAGCATCCGCCCGGTAAGCGGAAGGTCTGTGGTTCAAATCCCAGTTGTGGCATTGAATTTTTAAGTTCCAGTTCTACCTCTCAAACTTTGCCCACACACAGCTTGTGTGTTTAAAAACACCAACAGTAAGTTTGTTGGCATAAATAAATTATATACGAGTATTTCAACATTTCCAAAATAACCAACTAAATGCAATGACACTGTACCTGCAGCTTACTCATCATTAACGTAGTTGTCCCCTTGGGAGTGCAGACACCAGTCATAGCGCTTCTACTACAAATGGAAATGCATCCTGGAAATCTATTTTGATGCATGTGCTTAGCATTTAGTTTGATTCAGTTTGTGTCTCCTCTGGGGTGTAAAATCTTCAACAATCAACTTGATTTCCATCTTTGGAAAAAGAAAAAGTTGATGAATGCACTGGATGTAGAGCAGCTGCAATTATTTTTTGGGGAGCAGGAGGTGGCAGAACCTCCTATATGATGAAAGCTATACTAGGCCATGCATTGTAAGGATGAAGGACCAATTATTTGTGTGCCACATCTCTGGATGTTTTTTCCTCACATCCATTCTTAGCCATTTTAAATCATGATAAAATGCTGCACTAACCATCTGACCAAAAAGCATGAAGTCATTTCAGATAATCCTATCATTATTAAAGAACAAATCAATAGAAATTTGATGTTGCTCTTGACTTGCTGAGCCTTCTTTGGCTGAAATGATGATGGACTTTCTCTTTGAGATGGTGTGTACTTTGTTTCAGGACCATGCCCATAAGTTCATATTTATTCACCTTTGATGACCTCAGAAATTAAGTTTGATCAGGTTGAAGCAGTTGTTTAAGTTTCCTGGAGACTTCCATGTGATGCTACTTTTTCCTTAACCATTCAGCAGTTGAGGCACGAGTTTTACAGTAAACCTTCTAATGTTAAGTTCTTCTAACAAAATCCACTGACATGAAGCATATAAAAATCCTATGATGTTACAGCTGTGTTGATAGGTCTTCATATGATCTTGCATTATTGCATTCTAAGCAGCATTCTAAGCATTTTCTGGAGTAATGATGGTTGATGGTTGTTATTATCATAAACCAATAGTTTTTAATTTTTTTAACATTTAAGACAGCCATGCCCAAAACACTGAGCCACTCTTTGATACTTCCTGCATGACATGTTATATTTGGAAGGAGGGAGAGGAGTAAATCGACCTCTCACTGTTAAAGTTATGACTAAACACCGTGCATTCACAAGACCAAAGAAATTTAAGATTCATCCTATAATAAACAATAATTTTCAATAAATAGTAAATTAAATGTCAGATAGACTCTAGAACTTTCCAAAATAGAACTGTGACAGACTTACCAATACATACACATTTCTGTTCTTAACTTACTTTCTGTATGTGTGCTACATCATTGGAAGTCACAATAGCTTTCAAATTCAGCATAATGGCTGCTATAGATATTTATAGCTTTGCCGAGAGATGGGAATCTGATATTCTAGTTCTACTTTTATATTTTGTTTGCTTCATTCAGGGAAAAACTTACAAATGTATGTTGAGGCAAATATTGCCAACATACGAGGGCTAAGTGCTCTGAGAGAAGCATATTTATTTGTAGGAGCAAGTTTAAATACTTTGATATCTAAATGCATTTTACTGATACTTTTAAAAACTATGTCATTTTGCAATGTAATTCCAGCTTCAAATGTAATGGTGCTGATTTTGGTTCCATTGCCAAGGAGTTGGCGAAAAGAAGGAAGTCATTTTCCAAGCTTTAAAATCCTTGAATATGTGAACTGTAAGTTCCTACCTCAACCTTTCTATTTGTTCAACAAAAAAATTTGTCCACTCACTTCTCTTTGAGCTTAATGTTTGTAAGATGTGGAGGGTTTAGACAGCTATATCACTTTGTTACTATCCACCACTGTTTGTTACGAGAATGATGGCATTCACAATGAGTGAAGGGGTGTGTCAGTAGGTACAAAGTCCATGTGATGCGCAGGAAGAGTGAGCCAAGGGCGGCTCATGAGCCTGAATTTGGACTTGGCTGATTGATAGATGTAAGTTTAAGAGCGCTCAACTACTTGGTTATCAGCACCCTTAGAAAACAGTTCATGGCAAAATATAAAAAATTACTAATAAAAACGAAAATAAATATACAAATCAGAGAGGCAAAAGCCAGAAGTAAAATAAAGTTACAAAGATGTCAAAAGAGTATAGAAATTAGATATCTAGAGACCTATAATCTCAACTTCATGTTTACCTTCGACAAAAACTTCAAAACTCTTTTGACCACTTGTTTGTCGTCTGCCAAGACCTCTGCAATTCTGGCAGGTAGCTGCAGAGAGTCTCGAGGGTGCACTAGGGAAACACACTCTAGCAGCATGTGATGGACTGATGAAAGGTTGCACAATGGACAAAAAGGGACAGGGTCCCATTTAAAAAAAGTAACCATTCAAAAAATTGCAGTGGCCAATTTGCAACCAAGCCAAAATCATCTCCTCACGACAAGATATTCGAGATGAAATTACCCAGTTTATCAGAAGTTCTTTCACTTCTCTAAGCTTATTACTACGGAGAGCTGACCACTCTTCATATCAGCATGACAGCACCACTCTCCACACTACATACAGCTCTGCAGTATAAATGGAAGTGCTCTTATGAAAACTGAATGTATGTGGCTCAGTTCCATAAACATAAGCACATCCAACACCACTGGTGCTCTTTGATCCACCGGTGTAAATAAAACATTGGTCACTGTAGCCTGCCTTCTGCTAATCTGAAACAAGATAACTTAGATAATAATAATAATAATAATAATAATAATAATAATAATAATAATAATAATAATAATAATAATAATAATAATAATAATAATAATAATAATAATAATAATAATAATAATAATAATAATAATAATAATAATTAATAATAACTAACAACAGTAACAACAACAGCAACAACAGTAACAGCAGCAGCAACAACAGTAACAACAGTAACAGCAATAATAATAATAATAATAATAATAATAATAATAATAATAATAATAATAATAATAATAATAATAATAGTAATAGTAATAGTAATAGTAATAGTAATAGTAATAGTAATAGTAATAGTAATAGTAATAGTAATAGTAATAGTAATAGTAATAGTAATAGTAATAGTAATAGTAATAGTAATAGTAATAGTAATAGTAATAGTAATAGTAATAGTAATAATAATAGTAATAATAATAGTAATAATAATAGTAATAATAATAGTAATAATAATAATAATAATAATAATAATAATAATAATAATAATAATAATAGTAATAATAGTAATAATAATAACAACAGTAATAATAATAACAGTAGTAGTAATAATAACAGTAGTAGTAATAATAATAATAATGATGGTGATGATGATAATGATAATAATAAACAACCACAACACTATAACAACCACAACACTATAACAACCACAGTACTATAACAACAACAGTACTATAACAACAACAATACTATAACAACAGTACTATAACAACAACAACAGTACTATAACAACAACAGTACTATAACAACAACAGTTCTATAACAACAACAACAGTACTATAACAACAACAGTACTATAACAACAGACTATAACAACAACAGTACTATAACAACAACAGCAGTACTATAACAACATCAACAACAGTACTATAACAACAACAGTACTATAACCACAACAGTTCTATAACAACAACAACAGTACTATAACAACAACAGCAGTACTATAACAACAACAACAGTACTATAACAACAGTTCTACAACAACAACAGTACTATAACAACAACGACAGTACTATAACAACAACAGTACTATAACAACAGTACTATAACAACAACAACAACAGCAGTACTATAACAACATCAACAACAGTACTATAACAACAACAACATCAACAACAGTACTATAACAACAGTAGTACTATAACAACAGTACTATAACAACAACAACAGTACTATAACAAAAGGTTATACTAAGATATTAGGAATGCACATAGATGAACATTTAAAATGGAATATTCATATTGAACATGTAACCAAGAAATTGAACTCGGCCTGCTATAATATGTTATGTCTGACACATATAATGAACATAGAAACCAAAAAAATTGTGTATTATAGCTATTTTTATTCAATTTTGGCCTATGGTATAATATTGTGGGGAAACGCATCTGGATGGGAAACAGTTTTCAAAATTCAAAAAAAGATAATTCGTATAATGTTACATGCTAGCTTTAAAGATTCATGCAAACTATTATTTAAAAAATAAAAAATTTTAACAATGCCCTCGGTATATATTTTAAGAGTTACTTACCTATGTATACAAAAATTACGACAAATTTATGCAAAAACAAAATCAACATCATTACAGCACTCGGAAAGGGTCCAGCATAAAATACACTATGCATAGACTAACACTATATGAAAAAACATCCTATTACATGGGCATAAAAATATATAATAAACTGCCTCAACGATTCAGAGAGATAAAGACTCAAAAATTGTTTAATAAAAGTGTAAAAGAGTTGTTATTAGATAAGACGTATTACTCCGTACAAGAATATATGGATGACACAATACTATAAGTATTACTTTAATTAGTTGTAATTGACAATTTATATTGTAATGCTAACATCAATAAACTTGAACAAATACAAAATCAGGCTCTTCGCCTAATCACTGGAGCAGTTAAATCCACACCTATTGATGCCATGCTTGCCTTAACACGGACCCCATCAATAACAACAAAAATAGAAGAACAAGCATTGCTCCAACACAAGAAAATGTTACGACTGCCAAACTCTAAATGGACAGAAAAGAACCTCCCCCCTTCAATCCTTAAAACTCATAGTAGTTTCCTAGAAAAGGTAACACAGATTAAATCCAAATTGAACATTCCTAACACCAGAGAAAATCTACTTATAAGAGAAAATCCATTGGAATTATTGCAACCTACCTTCAATTTGGAATTAATAGAGGAAATAAGTAAATCAGACACACCAAAAGAAATACAAAAACTTCTAGCTCTGGAAACAATCAATACTAGGTATCCCACAGAAGAATGGCTGCACATATATACTGATGGATCCTCCAAGGAAAACCTTACTGGAGCTGGAGTTACGTGTTCACATTTTTCCTTTTATCATTCTGTTGGCAGAGACACAACAAATTATGATGGAGAAATAGAGGCTATATACATTGCTCTCCGACAATTATTAAATCTTCCCTTAAATAAATTTAACAAGGCAGTAATTCTTTCAGATTCTAAAGCTGCAATTCAGGGAATATGTTCAAATACTACAAAGAAGTCAACAAAAATTAGAGAATGCTACAAAATGTTAACACAACTCCAAAAAGTTAATAAGACTGTTCATCTCCAATGGATTCCAGCACACTGTGGAGTCATGGGGAACGAAGCTGCAGACTCACTTGCAAAGAAAGGCACAACAATAAAACAAAAGTCTAAATTCAATTTCTCATATTCCTCAATAAAACGCCTGATCATTAAAAAATTTTCTCATTCATACCTACAAGAAATAGAAACAAATGCCAAAGATAAAAAAAAAAATGGATTACACTACTTTCCAACCCAGATTTAATCCCCCAGAGACCAAGGAAAACAGCGGTTGCAGCCTTCCGACTACTGACAAATCACGAGTGCTTAGCAAGTCATCTCTACAGAATAGGTGTCTCAGCTTCACCAATATGTGTCCTGTGTAACGATCCAGCAGAAATGAATGAACACTTGAAGACCTGTGAAGCATTAAGATCAGAAGAAACTACAGTTCAAAAGTATTGGAAAGCACGAATGCTAATGGCTTCATTGCCAGATGCAAGGCACTAGAAAACAACAACAACAACAATTTATATTGTATATAGAATACCTTGTGTACCATACATTAGAATTAGTTTTCACTTTTATCCTAAATCTGTTTTTATATCTTGATGAATCACCAGTTTACCAGCTTAGGCTCACCATGTAAACATTATGTGACAATAAACAATATCAATATCAACATCAACAAATACTAAAAATCAAGTGTGGATACTAGAGATAGGTAGTCGGTCTGGGTGGCTCAGTTGGTTAGACGCTGGCCTACGGATCCCAAGGTCGCGGGTTCAAACCCGGCCCAGGCCGATGGTTTTTAAGTGTGCTTAAAAACGACAGCTCCATGTCAGTAGATTTACTGGCATGTAAAAGAACTCCTGCGGGACAAAATTCCGGCACACCGGCGACGCTGATGTGATCCTGGCAATTGACAGTGTCGTTAAACAAGAAAATAATTTAATTAGAGGTAGGTATCCTGGACTTCCAGTGTATGATCATCACAAGATCTACTTGGGACATGGCAAGTAACCAAGGGAGGTAGAGAATCTTGCCCTTGGGAAACATGTTAGGCATTTGAATAGCAAGCTCTCTAAGAAGCTCCCATAAATGAAAACCTACTGGCTTAGGACTAAGGATGCTTTTCCTATATTGTTCTCTTAGCATGGTGGTGGAAAATGAAGCGATTTTTGGGTGCTTAGGCATACATCTTAAGCGCACTACCATAATTTGCTAAGAGAATCTCACGCCGATATTGCAGAGGAGGTTCTGCTGATTTGGTGTTAAAGGCTCACAACTGGGCTTGTTGGAAAAGCTCCTATTGCCATGCATATGCCCCTATTATGGACCACGTCTAATCTTCTCAGCACAGATAGTCGTACTGACGAATAAATGATACACCCATAGTTTTGTTTGGACCAGACCAGTGTGCGATACATTTGCAGCAAAATTGTCCCCATGATTTGCCATTTAGTACCCGCAAGATATTCAGGGAACGGTCACATTGTGCTCTTAGCTGTGCTATATGCAATGACCAACTAAGCTTCGTATCCAAGATCAACACCAGGAAATGCATCTCATCTGTGAAGGGAAGTAAATGTGGGCCGAAACAGAGCAAAGGTGGTAATTATCTCCTGCAGCGCCAGAAATTAATGCAAAAAACAAAAAGCTGTTTTTTAAGCTCTATTCTCAAAGGTTGTCAAAACTGCTGCAGGTGCGGTCCAAAAACACTGTATGCTGAGAAGTGCAATAGACGGCAAAGTCATCCACAAATAGGCACGATGAAACTCCAGTTTTATTTTTTTTATCTTTAAATTAACGTCCTCCAACATAATGTCATATCGGATGGTGAATGAATGAAATGGGTGCAGTTAGGCTCAAATGAGCCAGAGGCCCATGGAACTTTAAGTTACCCGACATTCGTCTTCTCAGGATAAGAGAAAACCTCGGAAAAAACCTTACCCAGGTAACTTACCCTAAGCGAGATGGTGAAACTCCAGGTGGAACACATTTTCAGATGGAGTTAATTGCTATAGCAACCAGTGTGACACTTAATACCAAACCCTGGGCTTCTTGAGCAAAAGGAGTAGAAAAAACCGAGCCAAGCCGACCCTTACACAGAAAATGTGGCATTTCATAAACCCCTGAATGAACAGTGGTAGGCGTCCACGTATGTTCCAGGTGTACAGGGAATGTAGAATCCGCCTGCCTCTTTGGCATGGTGGTAGCATGTCTGCCTCACGTCCAAGAGGTTGCAAGTTCAAATCTCACTTAGAGTGAGTTATCTGGAACATTTGTACGTGAATACTGTCTGACCATGGTGTTGATAGCCGCGAAGGTGAAAGAGAATGTTCTAACTGCCATGCTGAAAAGGCAATTGTAATCTTGTATGTTTCTAGAATGAAACACAAAGCCTTGAGATTCCAGCTGAGTTTTAATTGGAAGGAACTCAGGGGAGTAGTTATCTGAGCTAGACATTTGAGCGAAAGCAATGCCAAATGTGTTGGCTACTTAAAATGGATCAACAACAGCTTCTGTAGCTTAGTTCAATCCTACAATCGGTATATGGGTCGATTTACCGGCTACATGCCTTAACTTATCCCTTACAACCGAGGAAGGTGCATGTCGGTTAAATGAAACTACAAATTTGCTCTAAGATCTCTTTTTGCTATCTTAATGATTTGTTTGGACCTGGCACACTTTTTTGTATTGGATTAGATTATCCAATGTATGGTGACTTTGAAAAGCTGTAGAAGCACGCCTTCGACCATGAATGGCATTCCAGCATTCATCCTTCCACTGAAGGACAGGATATAGATGGGGTTGGGAAGTTGACCGCGGAATAGATTGCTCAGCAGCAGAAGGAATCATGTCGGTGAGATGCTGTGCCAAATCATTCACTGAGTTATGCTCATTGTAAGTAAACACAGCCAACTGGATGTGAAGGTTCCAATTGACATGGTCCAAGCACCATCTAGGCATACGGGTGGAACATGTATCTTGTGTTAAGAGACTAATAAGACATGGAAAGTGGTCACTAGATTGTAAATCAGAGATGACATTCCATTGTAAGGAAACTGCCAACTGTGGTGAACAAACTGCAAGATCAAGGTGTGAGAAACTATGGAAAGAGTCAGAAAGAAATGTAGGCTCTCCATTGATGAGGAGAGCTAGGTTGTAAGTTTGCAAGAAATCAGCGATCAGGTTGCCTCTCACACAAGCCCAACTTGAACCCCAAAGTGGGTGGTGTGCATTGAAGTCTTCCACCAATAGAAATGGTGTTGGTAACTGGGAAACTAGATCTTCTAAATCAGTGTGCAGGAATTAATGGGACAGAAGCAGATATAAGTTACAATGATGAACTGGATGTTTGGCAGTAGAATCCTTACGGCGACTATGTCAGACCGTAAAGGTACAGAATCCATATATACATCATCTCTGACAAGCATCATAGCATCGCCTTGTGCTGGGAACCCTCTTCTGGTGTAACATCACACTGTACTGTGGTGTATCGCCCTAGTTGGAAAGCATCTTGTGGACACAGTTTAGTCTCTTGCAAGCATGCAACCAAAGGTTCGTTCTTATTGAGCAAACGATCAAGCTCTGGTCATTGTGTTCTAACACCACGTATGTTCCATTGTGCCTCTTTTTAACTGAGATTCTCACAGTGTGGGCAGGATCTTCTTGCATCTTTTCTACCATGGACATCTGTTTCGCCATAGCAAATTTTGGTTTGAGAGCCTTGAACCGATTGGAAATGGAGATCATGAAGATGAAAGTCATTGGTCTTTCTCCATACCAGAAGATTCCTCAGAAGAGGATCTTTGAGGAGATGAACATTGAGCTTTGTTTCCCTTAGATTTACTGTGAATAGAGACATTACTTTCTTTGAGGAAGTCAGTTTTTACATACTGAATTTTGAACTTTTTCGGTGATGCATCATACAAAACGAGCTCACTGGTCCCATTGCTGGAGATTGACAATTTGGATGGCGACTTTGTAGAGATGCTCTGTATATTAGCTGACTTGGTAGGTGACAGATGTAGCTGTAGATGTTGAAAGCTTTGGTACAGTTCTTGCTACGAGAATTCTTTCTGAAATTGTGGCCCCATTATAATTGCTGGTTTGTGTAGTGATTTCCCGCTTCAGTACCGGCTTAGCTGCTACTGAGGTAAATGTGCCGGACTTTGGGAGAGAGGGTTGTGTGATAAGCAGGAGTTTACGGCCTTTTCTTTAACCCACATCTCCTGGATCGCCCTTTCCTCCATAAAACAGGGGCATTCTCGGGAGTTAGCTTGATGTTCTCCATTGCAGTTAACACAACTGGGAGGTGATGTACATTCGTCATGTGCGATGCCTCCACAGTTCACACAGGTAGCTCTACCATTGCAAGTCACTTGTGTGACTAGAGCAGTTACATTTATAACATCTCAGTTGGTTCGGAATGTAAAGCCTAACTTCGATGGCCTTAGTCCTTTGTGGTAGATCAACCTGATCAAAGGTAAGAAACACGGTACAAGTGGGCAGATATTCACCTCGTTCTTTTCTCTGAACCTGATAAACTGATGTAACACCTTGTTTTTGTAAGTTCTGAATTTCTTCATTGGACATGCCGTGCAATGTGCAGGTGTTCACAATACCATGGGAGGAGTTAAGTGTTCTGTGCATCTCTACAGGTACTGGATAGCTGGCTAACATATTGTCTTTTAGTATAGTAGCTGCCTGGGATACTGAATTAGCTTTGACCAGCAGCATGTTGTTGCGAGATCTAATGTAATTTTTCACTGAACCAGCTATTTTGCTGAAATCCTTCTGTATGATGAACGACCTAAATGTTTTACCTTCCCCTGTTCTATTAATGACTAAGTAGCAAGGACCATTCAACTCAGCAACTTCCTTTACACTAACCGTCTGATTTTTGTTGGATTTTTTTAAGGTGTAACCATGGCATTTTTTTCCTCCACCATTGCAAATGTCCCTGATAGCATGCTCACATCCTGGGCACCACACCGGGTTAGGTGAGAGTCCTGGCCTGGAACTTGCTCATTCTAGGATCCCACCTCCCAGTGTATAGACACAGAAGGACCCAATCGCCTTCAGGAGTGCATCAGCTCATGCAATGGTCCCTTCCCCAGGAGTGACCTTTATCAGCGGATACGAACACAGGTCCTATATGATAACCGGGGACTTGGAATTACACAGTTACCCACCCAGTCACACCTTGTGTCTCCCCGTCCACCTACAACTCACGTGAAAAGTATCCATCAGATCGTTTTCAGGGAGGTATAATTTTGAGGTCAAACATATATGTGGGCCAAAGTTGATTGGACATTTAGCATATGCCCTCTCACCCCTTAGAGGAATTCAATCGAGAGTATGGCTCAGGACCCCGCATGTGCAAAACCCATACCTACCATAGTAGGCCTCTGGGGGGGGGGGGGACTTGACTAATTTAACTGTCTTTGCCAAATGCTAGCTATAACATTTGTCTGCAGGTTTTCCCAAATTTAAAACAAAACTATACGGACACACTCTGGTCGAGAAGACCACATAACCAGCCAGGAGGAATCAGGGTACTGACCCCATTCCACCTCCAGTACTGCACCCTGCTCATGATGCCTGTAGTGGGCAGAGGTGGGGGATGTAGTGGACAGGTTGTAGGCCTTGGCCTGGATGGGCTGTTGTGCAATGAGGTTTACGTTTATACAGGTACACTGGTTTTTCACATCAGGCATTGCTAAATAACAAGTGTAAAACATACAGCAATGGTAGAATGTTTGCCAACAATAAACACATCTACTCTGATTGAAGCCCCTACTATCTAACAAAGAATGTAAGAAGACATCCTAACAGTGGAAGTTTATACTTGTACACATTCATACCCAAAAAGCAAATTTTGGAAATTTTTAGTTAGCCTGTCGTATATTTATTACAGTGCAGTTGTTCATGCTGTTGAATGTTAACATTTCTGTTTTCTGCTTCATAGGTTGTACAACATGATCCATGCAGGGGAGGAGCAGGGCATTGGAACTCCTTGTTTCGATTCAAACATCTTGCCACTGGACAATATCTTGCAGCTGAGATAGACGACGATGAAACTTTGGATCAGATGAGATCAAAGCTAAGAGGTGATATTTTTTTACGTGTGTAACCTTGTGTAAAAAAACATTGTACACAATGCTAAAATGTCATGTTTAATTTATGGTTGTCCTTTTAATTAGAAGATATGAATGTTACTGAGTTGGTTAGTAAAGTAACATTTCATACTGTCTGCTATAAGTTCCCTAAAAGTATCAAAAGTTGCATATGAAATTTGATTGCTATTTCCTGTTTTACCCATTTGAAAATTAACTCATTAGAATGAGTTTTATTGAGACAAAAATTTTTGAGCAAGCGATCCAGGAGAAGAATACTCACATGAAAAACAAATGCAGGTTTTATTAATGTTTTCTAATGAAAACTCTTTAAGGAGTGCATAATTAGAATAAAAAATACAGCAAAATTGTTATTCTGGGAATAACAGATTAAGTTTCTACTGAAATCATAAGAATGTACAGTTTGGAAAAGACCTGATCACTTGCTCACTCACACTTTTTCTCTTTCCTGCTGCCAGATTGTCCCTGCTTGTTATTAAAACTCCACTGTATTGATACGCCTCCTTTGACGCTATACTTACACCTACTACCTTTCTTTTTCCTAATAACGTATTCCGCAGGATCGAGACAGGATACTACCAAGTAACACAACAAACTACAGCATAAGATTTATTATAATGAACACTGTTAAAGTGATGAGCTTGTCGTCCCGCATTATAATACTTAGCCACTTTACCTCTAGCCTTCAACAAATTACGTCTGACCCGTTTCCAGGTCTCCTGAATCTCGGATTCGCTTACTTTATCCGGCAAAATATCCTTAATCCCCCATAAATTAGATAGAGGACAGTTAGGCTGGAATTTAAACATTAACCTAAACGGACTCTCGCCATGGCCCTCGTGCCTAGCCGCATTGAATGCAAATTGCAACCAGTACAAGTTCTGGTCCCACTTGGTATGATCATCTGAGTGATAGACAATCAAAGCATTCTTCAGGTTTCTATTAACCCTTTCACTTTGGGATGCCTTAGGATAGTAGGGTACCATTAATATGTTACGAATGCCACTTCCCCAACAAAACGCTTTAAACGCCCTTGACTTAAAACACTTCCTCCGGTACACCGAAGGCAGCAATTATCCCTTGCAATTCCTTAATCACATTGTGGGTGTTCGCTTCACGAACTGCTCGTATCCAAACATATTTTGTAAACGCATCAACTATCACCGGCGTGTGTTTATTTCCCATCTTGCTCCTCGGAAATGGTCCGATGTAATCGACAAATAATCTCTCCATTGGCCGTTCAGCTACCTTGGAGGCCAAATACCCCACTTGCTTACTCTTTACAGGCATGCTCTGTTTACACCTATGACACTGAGCTACTCTCTGGGTTATCTCTTTATCCATTCCTTTCCATCTGAAATACTGTTTGATCCTAGCTCTAGTTTTAAACCCCTCTAAATGCCCCCCACTAGGCGCTTCGTGAAAATAGGTAAATAGCTCTGGCACTAAGCTCTTTGGTACCAGAATCTTCGCATCCTGCATTCTATTTTTACAACACAATACTCCATCCTGTGCGACATATTTTTGTACTCCTTTCCCTCCCCCCCCTCAACCTGCTGCAATAGGGGCCCCAATTCACTATCGTTACGTTGATAGTTCCGGATATCCTCAAACAACGAGGGAAGATTTGATAATATCGTACATACTTTTCCTGACACTTGTTCACAATTATCCGCTGGCGTATCATACATCCTTGACAGGGCATCCACTATTGAATTACTCGAACTTCTGACATGTTTTACTGTGAACTTAAAGCTAGATAATTTTAATGCCCATCTGGCAATTTTCCCTGCTTTCCTCGGTTTCGCTAAAACCCATGATATAGCCTGATTGTCTGTTTCTGATTGAAATTCGGTATGTTCCAGGTAAAATCGATATTTCTCCAAGCCATACAACACCGCCAGGGCCTCTAATTCGTAAATTGAATATTTTCTCTCGGTTACTGATAATCGTCGTGAGGCGTAAGCTACCGCTTTTCTCCCCTCGGAAGATTGCAATAGCAATACCTCCGAAATCGCTCCAGACGAGGCATCCGTTTGAAGCACACATTTTTTTAGAGAAGTCCGGTACTGCCAACACTGGAGGTGACATTAAACATTCCTTTAATCTAATAAACGCCTTTTCTTGCTCTATATCCCAATGAAACTTTACTCCTTTCTTACGTAACCTAGTTAATGGTTCGGCCAAATCTGCATAATCGGGAATAAACTTCGAAAAGTAATTAACCATTCCCAAAAATCTTGCTATATGCTTAATCATCCGTGGTCGCAGATATTCGCGAATCTTAACTACTCTGTCAGGATCTACTCGTACTCCCTGTGACGAAATAATATGCCCCAAGAATCTCAATTCTGAGGTAGCAAACTTCACTTTTTGCGGATTAACTGTTAATCCAGCATTACGTAATCTCGTAAACACCTCTCTTATATGGCAAAGATGTTCCTCAAAGGTATTTGAATAAATGCAAAGATCATCTAGATAATGATAAAGATAATTAAACTTAATATCCCCAAAGATCTTATCTAGTAACTGTGTTAAGACTTGAGCTCCAACTGCCAAACCAAAAGGTAGTGAAGTAAATTCAAACAAATTATAATTGGTGGTGAAAGCTGTATACCGTCGAGAATCCTTATGTAAAGGGATCTGGTAATACGCACTGTTTAAATCCAAAGTTGTAAAATACCTTGCTCCTGCAAACCAATGAAATGAGTAATGAATATGGGGTAATGGGGTTGAATCAATCCGCAGTTTCTGGTTCAACTGCCTATAATCCACTACTAACCGCACCTCATTATTTGCCTTTGGTACTACGAACACTGGACTTGAATAATTTGACTGGGAATGTACTATCACTCCTGTTTCTAACATTTCGTTTACTTTCTTTCTTAATAAATTTAGCCGATTTGGGGGTAGCCGATAAGGCGGTAATCGTACCGGTGTTTGATCCTGTAACTGAATTTCATATTGCATAAGGCTCTTTCGTCCCAGACATTTCGTTAACACATGAGTAAACTCATCCAAAAGTGGTTGTAATTTCCTCTGTTGTTGCGATGATAAATATCCCAGATCAATTTCCCTGTTTAACCATTCTTCTTCCACATTAGAAATAACTGTACCCCCTGGACTCTGTTTTAACCAAGTTTGCAATGGAATATAGGTACTCGGTTGAAAACCGAAATAAGCTTTTGCTCTCGCTAAATCCACTACTATTTGTGTATGTCTAACAAAATCTGCTCCTAGGATCAGTGGTACAAATAATTCCTCTATCACAAACTTTATAGTTCCAACGAAACTCTCCAATTTTCCATGCAATTACTAAGGATCCAATAATCTTCAACGGGCTGCTATCTACCGTAATAAATTGTGTTTCCTCAACCATTAGATCTCTACGCTTATCCTTAACATACTGTGCATTAACTAATGTTACCACACTGCCCGTATCAATCAACGCAAATGAGGGAAGCCTATTTACCTCTATCTTTATAAAAGGCAATTCTTTATGCACTAAACCCTGTACTGCATTTATTCCCTGACCCAGCCTTTCCCTTAATTGTCAGGAATTTCTCCCAAAAGACAAGTTTTGAAATATCTGCTTTCCCTTAAGACATTTAGCATAACAATCTTTTACCATATGACCTGGCTTATTACAGTAATAACACACAAACACTTGTTTACTCTCTTGTTTCGTTAGTTCGGCATTCGATAGTGGTTGCCCCATTTGATTCTGAGGCCCGCCCCTATTTAAACTTGGTAATTGTGTACATTTCAAAGCCACTTCCTCCAACTCTTTAAAGGTAGTGGGCTTTGATTTACTCAAAAATAATGACCGGAGTTCGATATGAGCTGCATTCTGTAATATATTGCTTACAATCTCTTATTCCGAAAATACTACTTTTAGTGCCAAAGCTACCAACTTCTGCTGATTAATATAATCTAAAATACTTTCAGAAGTCCGTTGTAGCCTAAAAAAATGTCGATATAAGAGCTCATGAATTTGTGCTGATGACAGAAACATATGTAACACCTTACTATGAAAACTATCTAACGAGCCATCTTCTGCAATTATTTGTAATAACACCGACTGTAAATTCAAGCCTACAAAAGGTTGTAACATTTGTAACACAGCAACTTGTGGTGTTCGGAAAGCTTCCGCTTGCATTTTAGCTTTCACTAAACAAATGAGAAAATCAAATATGTCACCTGGCGATTTTACCTCAAATGTCTTTAACCTCTTGAGCGATGGCCGTTTAAAACGTCCGCGAGCCGAGAACTGCTACCCAATATCCAGCGCAGGGCATTTAAAGTGCGTCGTATATACACAGCTGTATTTTGTGTAAATATTAAGTTATTTTAATGAAACAAAAACTGGTATAAAACTCGTTATTTGCAGTATAAATGTACGTCATCAGCAAAGTTGAGTTGTATTTACAAAACGTTGAAATGGCACAATTTTGTTTCACTGTGGTGAAAAGTCAACTTTGCTCTGTCGAAAGCATCTAATATAAGTTCTCGGAAAGAAACAGTAAAGAAACACCCATTGTATGTGTGCCTTATGCGTCAGCATACTGTGTAATACAGCGCTACTGTATGCGTGGTCTCTTGAGTCATCAGAATAGATCAACATTGCAACTTTTGCTTACGCGAGTTTCGTAACTTAGTAGAGTCCGTGTCTTTCTTTGTTGAAATACATACGTATACTTTCCTGCTTGTAGCTGAAGGGAGAAGTGGTATAAAAAGGTGTTTTTGCACTAACTGGATATAACCATATACAATTGTTTGGTAATTTGGAGAGCTCTCTAAACCCACACAGGACAATGACCGACCTTGACTTCCGACTATAAATAGCTTGCAGCCTAATTGAACAATACCACGTTGGGGGTTGAAAATCCAAAACCCCTGCACCCCTCAGACTTCAAGGAAAACATTATCCTAAAAGGATACCACCAACAGCAAAGAAGTCCCGCCCATCTCGAAAGTGTTTCGTGTGCCTCAAGAAGGGAATTCGCGAATGTGGAGATGTACCTACCCTTATGTGTTTATCCCTGTTTTGAGGTAAATCACTGCAGAAAGAACATATTAAGGTAAGCCAATAAAGTATATAGACTTTACTTAAATGTTTCATAAAGGGAAAATTAAAATAAGTTGAGTTGGATAAGGGATAAATAAGGGTTAAATGCTTAAACGCACAGGACGTGTATACACGTCCATATCGCTCATCTGTCATTTTAAATGGACGTGATTTCACGTCCATATCCCTCAAGAGGTTAATGACGCTAAGAACGCTTGCCATGGGTTCAGTACAACAAGTTTCGCGAATTTAACGTGAAGTAACTCCTGATTGATATTCTGAGTATTTACTGAATCAGTTACTCCTTTATTTTCAGTTCCAGTGACATCTAATTGTGTTGCTAATGACGACAAGCGCATCCCCAACTTATTAAACTTTTCATTATTTTCTCCTTCTAATAATCGTGCATTTTCCTTTATCCGAAAACTCCAATACTTTAACCTTTCCACTATTCTTCGTTTCTGGCTCAGTGTGATTTCTGACAAAGTGAGTTCTTTTAACATTTCATCAAATAAATTAACATTCGACTCACAAAGTCCGATTTCCTGTACCGGATCAAAACTCGCTCCGAGTTTAATTGGGCCTGGTTGGTTTAATGCTTCTCGTAAATTTCTGGCCAATTCAACTACTGTACTTTTTGAATCATATTTTATCTGTCTTATTTTAAGTTCTCTTTCCAACTCTGTACGATGGAGGAATTCGGGCTGAAATACAATTTCCATTATGACACTGACAATATTATTGACCTAAAACACTATTTGGTGTACTTTGTAGTATACTGTTAAATGTTCCAACTAACACTAAAACGTGTATATAGGACAAAATGGCTCTGCTACCAGTGATACGCCTCCTTTGACGCTATACTTACACCTACTACCTTTCTTTTTCCTAATAACGTATTCCGCAGGATCGAGACAGGATACTACCAAGTAACACAACAAACTACAGCATAACATAACATTTATTATAATGAACACTGTTAAACATTAACAAGTAATTATTAAAAGGCAACAACAAATTTTAAAATGGACTCTGTTAAATATTAACATAGAAATATTAAAATGAAACAACAAATTTGAAAATGGACTCTGTTAAACATTGACATGAAAATTTTAACATGAAAGTAATAAATTTTCATATAATCTGAAATTAAGAAAAACGGAGAAAATACAATCCAACTGGAAATCTTGCTTACAGTCTGTGATAATCTCCACCTATACCAAGTTGCTCTCCGGTTTACTGATTAAAGGGCCTCATACTGTGCAAACCCCCCTTATTAACTGTTCCTCTGGAGTTTTCCCACTCCCACAAGACTATTATTAATTAAATTGGTACTCATCCCTATGTCGGCACTCGAAGATATAGGATGTACGGCGAACTTGCAGCCTGGAAGCCACGCCCTGGTCGACAGTGTACAACTGGCTCCTCTGGTTTACAGCCACTCATCGAATTCTCCTTTCCACACAAGCGACGTCTCTTACCAGCATTAACTGGCCAATTCGAATCAGAAGTCAACACTGCTCCTTTCCCAAAGGAACCATATGTACCAAGTTGAATTACATGTAACTAGCAGGGTTAGGCTTATGTGCCTGTCCTGCATTCACCACGGCTCAGCGCCGTCCCAACCACTTGCCATGGTCCCCGGGTTCTACTTCCCGCTGCTCCGGGCTGACCCACTCCTGGTCACATCTCACCGTAGACTCCTACCCACACTCACTCCACGCCGTAGAATCCCCTAGACAACCGGCTTTTGTCTCTGACATCACCTCAAGCTGTTTCATCTTTTGCTGGCCACCCTCTCTTTTGGCTCTTCGACCGGCCGTTCGTGCTCCCACCAAATTAATCCGTTACATTATATACGAGTAATAGAGGACATAATTGGTTAAGCTCTGGTTTTCTGTGCCTAGCATACCACATTTCGTTGCATAATCATCACCATTGCATAATGGTCACTCCTTTATTTATAGACAAACACTTAGGAACTTAAGCGTTACACCGCATAAGCATAGCATTAATTTCCCAGGTGTTCACTATCAAGGAATATTGGAAAAGAACATACAGTTAGATTCACTGGAGAGGGTAGATATGCATTGTATTCCAATGCTTGGCACTGAGGCACTGTTCTGCTCCCAAAGTCATCAATGTGTCATTGAAGACACATTGATGCAATACATCAGTGCCATCAGCTTGTCGAGATTGTGACTAACTCATCAATAAATTTGATTGGTTTCAATACCTAAAGCGTGGACATGAGCAGAGGGTAAGTTAATGGAGTGGTGAGGGGTGCAAACTGTTATACATATGGTTAGCATATGCCAATTCAATAACCATCTTATTCTTCAGTTGTGTACAGCTGTATAGTTGTTTCCAATTCACAGTATGGTTTTCAGAAAAACAAAAATATTAATAGTGCTTTATTTTTGTTTCTTGCTCATATCTTGACAACTAAACATATTAAAAATCACTAATTTTTAGCTATAAATCACAGATTATTACTTGAAAAAGCCTAATTCATATGATGTTAGAGGAATAGCCATTGTTTCCAATCCTGTCTAAAGAATAGGAAGCAGTTTGTAGAAATGCACTCCACCTTTTCTGGAAAGATATGTGCTTGGCGTTCACCAAAATGTTTTTAGAAAAACCAAAAGCATAGCTAATGCCCTTTGTTCCTGTATAAAGCCCACTTTAGACGATGTTGACACAAACAATTCTACAATTGGAATGTTCATGGACCTAAGTAAAGCATTCAATTTATTGATCACAAACTGGAGTCATATATATATATATTGTTAAGCTAATGCTGGATTTCTGACAATGAAGTCATTAATCCTCTTGCTCTCCAACATTTTTCACAATGATATTGAAGAGAGCAATAGCAGTTCCGACCCCGATGCTATTAGGGTTCCCGAGGGCTAGGGAATCTTTATTTTTCTAACCTCTCCATTTCTCTAATTTCTCTATAAAATCTTAACCCCAACATGCTGACCTGTCATGGCATGTAATACGTCCTCTGATTGGTAATCAGAGGATATGGTCGGTGAATTTATTTTGATAATTCTCCCGGTCAGGTTGGTGAGACCCGTAAACCAACGACAGGTGTGGTCCTCCAGACATTCTGGGGGTTGTGAGAGAGTGATGTGACTGCCAAAACATAAAAATATGGTGCTCTCTAAAAAACGGTTACTATTACTGCTATTGCTATATATATATATATATTTTATTTTTATTTATTTATTGCTAAGCTATATACATGTGAATATGACCAGCGTTCAGCCCTGGCTCATTGCCAGTCATATTCATATTCTACAATAATTCCTTAATTCTAACTTATTCCAGCACTTATATCTTTATTATTCAACTCTATTTACTGTCCAAATCCATTTATTTTTCACATTATATAAAAATCTTCCTACCCTCTTACTGTCTTTATAAAGCATTTCAACTATAGATCTATTTCTATTCATAATCAACCATTTCTTATTAATATATTCTTTTGTCCAACCTTCAGTCCCAATATATTTAAATATTATATGTTCTATGTCTTCATTTCCACCACATATGTGGACATCGGTTTTGTGGAATGCCCTTCCTTAGACCCTTTAATCTCCATACTCCTGCTTTCATCCATGCAATGCCTTCTCACTCCTCTTTATCTGTCACGTCTATATACTTTTCCTTACCCCATGAATTTTTCATTTGTACATAAAAAATTAAGGATCTCTTTCCAACTATCTCACTAAATATGTTTTGTATATTGTCAAATCTTTTTCTTGCCAGTTTCCAAAAATTGTGTGTATTATTTTCTCTTTTCCTCCATACTTCCCCATAACCACTGCTTTCCAAGTTATTTCTGAAACAGCCTGCCCAACCCTTATTCTTTAAGCTTTTTTCTTGATACAGTAGGCACTGTTTCAACAGGTTCCTTTCTTCCAAATTCTAAATTCTAAACCAGTATTTTAGTGCCCTCTCTGCCCGCATCTTTCCCTTACTTGTTACCCTACCCAGTTCTATTTGTGCTACCTGCCTAACAGTTGCATTTGGTAATCTAAGAATTTCTTTGCTGTAAGTTCTATGCACCTCATCTATGACTTCCCAACCTCCTCCTAATCCCCATACTTCTATCCCATATAACATCTTTGCTTCAACTACCATATTGTATACATTTTCTAGTCATTTAACATTTATATTAGGTACTTTGTATTTGCAGTTTGTGGTTGCTGATAAAGCCCCTTTTCCTTTTGCCAAAGCAAATTTCTTTTGTTTTTCCCAATTACCACTACTATCTAACTTCACTCCTAGATAAATGCATTCTCTCACTACCGTATACTCTTTTTTATTTTCATTCATCCATTTTTCATATTTGCTCAATTTCCCTCCTTTTTTAAAAACTATGATCTGTGTCTTGTCCTGGTTCACTTTTAGGCTCCATTCTTTACAGTAATAATTATTTAATGCTTGTAAGGACTGATTTAAACCATTCACTGTGATTGAACCTACAACTAGATCATCTGCAAAAAGTAGTCCTGGAATCTGTATGTTATTAATAACAGGCATAAAGTTATTATTTCTCCCAATATCCCTTAATATATCATCAATATATAAATTAAAAAGAACCAGACTTAACTTACATCCTTACCTAAGGCCTTTCTCTTGTTGGATTTCTCTTGTTACTACTCCTTCCTCCACTCTTATACAAAAGGTATTCTCTTTGTATAACGCTTTGAGAGTTTTCACCATTTGTTCACTCACTCCTTTACTCAACGATTTGTGCCATAACAAATGAAGCTCAGTTTGATCATATGCTTTTTCTAAATCAACGAAAGCCATGTACAACTTTCCTCTTTTGACCTTCAAATATTTATCTACCAAAGTCTTTATAATAAATAGTTTATCAACTGTTCTCCTCCCTCTTCTAAACCCCATCTGAAATTCCGAGAGAATATTAAATTCCTCAACCCATGTTTGTAACCTACTTGCCATAATGCCAGTAAAAATTTTCCCTACATTTGATAATAAAGCAATACCTCTATAGTTGTTCGGTTTGTTGACACTACCCTTACCTTTGTATATTGGATGTATGATTGTTTTCCCCCACTTTTTCGTATATAACCCTTCACTTTCATTTGATTAAATAAGTCTACAAGAACCTTGACTCTAATTTTTCAATACACCATTCCTTAAGGAACTCTGTGGGGATCCCATCTATCCCAGTTGCTTTATTTCTCTTCATTAATTTAACTTGCTGTATTATTTCTTCCCCTCTTATTTCATCATCCAGCAAATCTACATAATTGTTACCCATTTCCCATCTTCCTATTTCTATTTTGCTCTTTTCTCCCCCATACAATTCTTTAAAATATTCCATCCATTCTCCTGGATGTACAGCAGGTTTTATTACATAATTATTATACATTGATTTTATAACCTTCCATACCGCATTTACATTATTTTCATTTTGAACCCTTATCAGTGTACTTTCTTGCTTTTTCCTCCAGTTTAATTTCTTTTGTTCTAATAATGAATTATATAAATCCCTGCCTTGCACATACTCTTCCCTTAATTCTTTGCCACCTATTTCCCTCCATTTAATGAGCATCTGTTTAACTTGTCTTTTTATTACTCTGCATTCTTCATCAAACCAACCCTCATCTCTGTTGTAGACCCTCTTATTTACTTTCATTTCTTCCCCAGCTCTTACCATCATATTATTTAGAATATCCATCGCATTTTCAATTTTTTGTTCTTTTATCATACAATTTATTCCACACTGACATAGCTTAACACCCGCTTAAATTTAATGCCATACTCCTCCTTCCATTTGTATCTGCTGTACTTTTTTTTTTTTTTTTCCCTTTTCTTTTTTTAAATTAACGTCCTCCAACATTGTGTCATATCGGACGAAGCTGCTGTACTTTTCTACCATACATCCATCCTCTCTTAAATTGTCAATAATTTGTTCAGAGTGTATTTTTATATCCACTATCAGTGGAAAATGACCACTACTAGAGCTTAAATTTAATACCTTGAAATTACTTAAAATGTACCCCATGTTATTTGGCCACAGAACATAATCGATCACACTTTGTCCATTACTGCTACAAAAGTATATTCCCCATTCACATCTTCTCCAAATTTCCCATGCAAAATGTCAAAAGAATTCAATTCACAAAATTCTATAAATGTTTCATATCCTTTATCTACTATCTTATCTTTACTGTGTCTAATTCTTTCTGATCTCTCTAATACATCACAACTCATCCAACCATTCCCTCCATTAACATCATTTTCTCCAATCCCAGTATTAAAGTCTCCCAATAGTATAACCTCCAAATTTACATATTTCTCCTTTAAAGTTTGTATATCTAGCTCTAGATCCTTAAGGAGTTCCGGATTATGAAATCGCGAGGGAAGGGGAGGATTGTATATTATTCCTATACAAATCACTTTTTCGTCTATTTGTTCATCCTCTAATACCACCCATAATATCTCTTTCCTCCATGACCATGATTTTTTAAATCCTTTATTTAACAGCTTCCTTACAAAAAACCCTATGCCTCCTGAAACCCTTCCCTTCCTTGCTAGGGTATGACCTTTTAATCCCACATACTCAAAACCCTTTACATAAATTTGTTCTTCTTTTAACCATGTTTCGACTACCGCAAGGTAATCGAGTGAGTGAGTGAGTAGGGTTTAAGGGCCCGTCGACAGCTAGGTCACTAGAGCTCCAAGGGAATCGAGTTTTGTCAATAACTGATTTAAACTCCCTTTATCTATTTTATTTTTTATTCCCTCACAATTCCAGAATCCAAGCCTCCTTATATCCCCTGTTCCCTATTGCAATCCTGATCTACATCTGAAAGTTTCTAGTGTTTTTTTACTCCTTAATCGTATCCCTTGTTTCGAGGTGGGCGGTTTATTTCTGTCCAAAACTAAAATACTTCCATGTTCGGATGATACGATGCTGTCGTCTTCTCTTTCCCCTTCTGTATTTTCCCCACTACTCGGTTGTCATGCCTTCTTCCCTTCCACCACCAATTTGCGCACAGCTATTACTTCCCTTCTACTCGGTGACACTATTCTCCTGTGTGACGTCTCCCCACTCGCTCCTCCTCCTGCCGGCTCTGCCACTGATCCCTCGGCTGACGTCATTGCACTCTGTTCTGACGTACTCGCTACGTCATCTCTTGTTGCTTCTGACGCAATCATCTTCTGTCCGCCAGCCCCACGCGCTGGTGATGTAAGTTCTTTATGACTTTCCTTTTCCTGTGATCTCCGATCGCCCATTGAACTTCCTTTCGATCCCCTTTCCAACACTCTAGTTGCGGATGTATTCAGCTGAGTCATTTCCTGCTCATGAGTTCTGTAGCTTCTTATGCCCGTTTCGTACCCATCCACTATGTGTCCGTCGACCCACAGTTGTAAATTCTTTATGAAAGCCAATTTTCCTTCCAATTTTGCCATCTTCTTTTGTTGTATTAAGTTTCTCTTTAAGGCTCATTGTTCCACCATTAAATCCCTATTTATAAAAATATCTGACCCTTTTAGTTGCTTTGTTTTCTTTAGTACTTCATAAACAAACTGCACTGACGTAAACCTTCCAATAATCATTCTAGCACCTCTTGATCTGCCCACTCTGAAAGCCTCCCTTATCTCCCAGCCCTGTAGTACCATTCCAAGCTTCCCTTCTATGATCTCTCTGACCTCTTGCATAGGCCATACTCCATTCCTTTCTTTCACTCCTGGTATAATTAGATTGTATCTTCGGTGCCTCTCTTCCATCAGCTCCACTCTTCTTTTGACATACTGAACCTCCTTGCTTATATCTTGCATTTCCTTTCTAATCTCTCCCTTAATATCTATTAGTTCCTTTTCCACTCCATTAAGTTTGTTTCCTAGTTTCTCACCATGTTCTTTATTTTCTCCAGAATTTCTTCCATGACATTTTGTATTCCGTTTGGCACCGGGTTGATTTCAACACCACCAATCACCAATAGTATACCTAAAGCACATGTAAGAAGGAACATATTTACCATTTCTTCTAAATTACTACTTGTTTTAAATTCCTTCCATTTTAACTTGTTAAATGTCCCAGTTCTTCCTCTGTACACTTGAATGCTAACTCCCATTGTTTCTTGAGCCCTTTTTCCTTTCACTCCAGGAGCTACCTCCACACACGTCCTCTCTCTACCACTACTAACTTAGCACTCCCATATAGATATATACTGGGTGTTCCAAAAAAACACACACAACGCTTAGTATGTTGTAGGGGACGGCAAATTGATTGATTTTCAAATAGGAACCCCTATCCGGAAATGCGCGGTTTGGACGCTAGAGAGCGACAAAGTTTTAGAATGAACGGTTGTGATTATTTGTTAACATTCATTTTGGTATCTTAATACGGAAGATATGCAACCCTTTAGCCATCTGTGTACTGGGATGGATGACCTGAGCATAATAACATACCTGCGCATGTGCTAAATTGCTCCATAGAGTCCATGGTGCCCATCCTACTGTGTTACTTGTGCAGTTTCCAGTACAGTAACATTTTTTTAATAGCATTGAGACACGTACCAGCATACAGCTGCTGAAATGGCCAACTTGAACTCAAGCACACTTTGATGTAAATGTGCGAAATTGCCACAATGTTGCATATTCAAATCGATGGATTGATAGAGGAGGACCAATTCTATGGCCAGTACAGTCACCAAATGTGACAGTTCTCGGCTATTTTCTTTGGAGTTGTGTGAAGAGTATGGTGTATGGCCCTCTAGTAACGTCAGCGGAGGACCTTATGGCTCGTGTCCACGGAGAAATTGAAAATCTTCAAAGACAACCGCATATTGGGTCATATGCATAAGGCTCACCATGCCCGATATAGGCTCTGCAATGACATAGAAGGTACATAGTTCAAAGCCCGTTTGTAATGTAGACAGGTCGATGTTGGGTTTATTGATGAAATGTAAACGTACAACCATCTGACATTTCAGTGTGCTACAGCGTCCAAACCATACATTTCTGGACAGGGGTTCCTGTCTCAAAACATCAGTTTGCCATGCCGCACAACATACTAGGCGTTGTCAGTGTTTTTTTGGGACATCCTGTATATATAATATGTAAATGGATGTGTGTATATACATGTGTAACTGTTAATCTCCAAAACTGCTTGACCAATGACCTCAATATCCGGTACATATATCTATTTTTTCATGGAGAAGTTTTTACGCTTTCCATTTTACTGTGGAGCAAATTACGTTCACATGTTTTTCTTTTATGTAACACATTCACATATCATCCTCTACATGCTCTTTAACATAAAATTCATGCAATTTTCTATATGATTGAAATACGAATACAATATATTACATTCACATGGTTTTCTGCATTTGCTTTTCTTTTATTTAGCACATTCACTTGCTCTTCAGCGTGCCATTCATACAATCTATACATATTAAATGGATGTTGGTATGTAAGAAATTGATAAACTCCAGCACTGGTTGACTGATCACCATGAAAATTGGCACATCTGTTTTTTTCATGGAGGTTTTTATGCCATCCATTTTACCTTGCAGCATATTACATTCACATGGTTTTCTCCACTTGCCCTTCAACATACAATTCATACAATTTTTTTATAATTGAAATAGAAATTCAACGTGTTACATTCACATGGTTTTCTGTACTCATTTTTCTTTTGCAAAACACAATCACATTTATTTCTCTAGTCACCCTTCAACATACAGTTTTATTCATAGTGTTCTATGATTGAAATAGAAATGCAGTGTATTATATTCACACAATTTTCCCTACTCACTCTTCGACATACGATTCATACAATGATTGACCGTTCACCATGAAAACTGGTACATCTAAGTGTTTTTTCATTGAGGTTTTTATGCTATCCATTTTACTACAAATTACATTCAAATAGTTTTCTCTACTCCTGTTGTACATATGATTGAAATAGAAGTGCAACAAATCACATTCACACTATCTTCTGTACTCACTTTTCTTTTATGAAACACAATCACACTTCTTTCTCTGCTCCATGTTCTACAAACAAGTTATAAAATTTTCTATATGATTGAAGTAGAAATGTGGTGTCTTACCTTCACACAGCTTTCTCTGTCTGCTTTTCTTCCTGTAGTATTTGGGATTGTTCAACAGTGCTTTTGTATAGTGTCTTCCTGGTGTTTTTATTTATTCATTTTTTTATTTTGTGTTGTTTATAGTGTCCCAGAAGTTTTAATTTACCCTTTGTTCAAGTGTATTAAGTAATCTTTTTTAAATGTCTTCAAAGCAACAGAACCTATTGGGCAAGGGCAACCTAAGTCTAAAAGTTGTAGGGATAAAATGGTTGAACCATGGACAATGCTGGGTATTTCAACTATAGCTCATCTCAACCTTAGACGACAGTACACGTTAAATGGGGCGCAACGTTGCAACATGTACTATATGTATGCCTTCTTTCATCTTCGAAATGCAAATCATGTAAGAACCGACTCAGAGTGGCCCTTGAATAATTAGGTAGGGTATAATTACCATGATGATACTGTGACCAAATTATATCCATTGTGGGTGGTATATTTTCAAACACTAAAGAATAAACAATTTGCTGCACTCCGCTTTGCACTATTGCATCATATTGTGTTAACCTAGCGTTTTGTGTTGTCCTGCCCATTTTGCTTTCTTTTTCGTGGCGTTCTTAGAGGTCCTCTCATTTGTTCCTTTTTAACCCTATACACTACTGCTTCTGAACACCCGATAGTTTTACATGTTACTTTTACTGCCTTACTAATACTCATTTGACTTGAAAAAAAAATGTAACAGATTCATAATTATTCCAGTGTATCCTCTCTTCCTAGCTTCCCTCTCCACAGCTACAAATATTTACGGAAAATGTTAAATAAATAACATAATAACACTTCACAGGTGTCATACAGTATAAACACACACACTTCTTTACGAACTGATGTTAAGTTTTACTGCTGCCTTGTGTCTAACGCTTTATGCCTTTTATTTGAATAGGTGAATACCTTTTGTTTGCCTTACAGGATGAAAGAAAGAGGTTACAGGCTTCTGGCTTATTTTGAAAACTGTCTCTAACCCTCCTCAACATTTGCTCTCGCTTTGTCCCCAATGTTGTTGTTAGCTAATGCTGGATTTCTGACAATGAAGTCATTAATCCTGTCCCCAATGTAAACTCAATAATAAAAAAGTTTCCCACTGCGTAACTTGCATTGCATAGATGTAAAATTTTCCGAAAACATTTAATTTAAAAAATTGTAACACTTAACGGAGTAAACATAGAGAATTGAAAGTAGGCAGGTAGCAGCACCATAGTTTACTCTAGCCAAGAAAAAAATATAAACATAGTCTAGCAGTTAGTTTATGTTAGTGCGTGATGAGTATAGAAACAGCAAATATCGGAGTTTTAAAAAAAAAAAAAAAACGTTCTCTGTAGAAATTTTGGCCTATAGAAGTGTATAATGGCCCTAAAAAGGATATAACCTATTAGAGAAAAAAATTCTGCATAGAATAATGTGTTCAAACTTGAAATTTATAACAACTGAATATTTACACCATGCTATTAGGAACCTGGCAACAGCGTAAGAGCAGAAAAGGACAAAGATAACGCAACTCGTATGTGCTAGATAGAGACATATACCCCATTTAACTATATACTGTCATCTAAGGGTGAGACAACCTATAGTATGGCATACGTGGTGTAGTACACATGCGGTTCAAATCATACCTTACCAACAGGATCCACATAACATCCATAAAAGATTAAACAAGTGGTAGGTATGTCAACTCCGATGTAAAGGTAATAAAATGTGGTGTTACTCAAGGCTCAAATCTTAGACCTCTTTTGTTTTTAATTTACATTGAAGATTTGTCAGTTATACTGCACACTGCAACAGTATTGTATGCAGACGATACAAGCTTCATAATAAGTGGAAAATCTCAAAAGAAAGATTTACAGCAGCAAGCTGACAAGGTTTTGTCCAGCTTAATGGAATGGCTGACCGCAAACAAGCTGTTACTTAATACAGATAAATCAAAATGTATGAATTTTGCTCTCTCCAACAGGAGATTGGCAAATATTGATTCAGTGTTCATTTAAGATAATCAAATTCAATATACTTCTGAAGCAAAATTCTTAGGAATAACCATTGACCAATAATATATCAACTGGAAGTCTTATATACATAGCATCACAACTAAGATTAATAGTGTATTCTACATTACATCTGTACTAAAAATGTCTGTAATCTCAATACCATAAAAATTATCTATTTTGCATATGCCCAATCAGTACTTTCATACGGCATTACTCTGTGGGGTATTCTGTTGATTCAGATACACTCTTCATAATGCAAAAGAAATAATTTGCAAAATGTTTACTCTAAAAATGTCTGCTCACTGCAAGATGTATTTTATACAAAATAACATTCTCACTGTATCATACTTATGCATACCAGATTGTGTTTCATG
This sequence comes from Tenodera sinensis, assembly GCA_030765045.1. Classification (NCBI taxonomy): domain Eukaryota; kingdom Metazoa; phylum Arthropoda; class Insecta; order Mantodea; family Mantidae; genus Tenodera; species Tenodera sinensis. The sequence goes on along the minus strand of CM060962.1, from coordinate 99,385,908 downwards.
AGCAGTAATATTCATCTATTTTGCCATAATGACAAAATTCGTACTCACAGTACCAGATCCAGTAACAAAATTCACCTACACGCAGCTAACACAATTAAAAAGATCCCTTCTATACTACACACTGGAGTTCATATGTATAACCTGATTACTACTGTGATAACTGACAATCACCCAACTTGCTTTAGGAAGGAGATTATGTTGTTATTGAGAGATCAGTGCTTTTATAATTTCAAGGCTTTTTTCTAATACTTCAAAGCTTATAAATTAAGCTATCCTAGTTGTTTTACATGTAACAGTCACAGTTACTCTAAACCTTATTTTGGCCATAATTTATCTGTTAATGGGCCAATTTCCGCAAACAAGCCAGGATATTAAAGCCCTCGTCAAGAGCTTTCAGAAAACCTAAAGAAAGTTGACTTAGCTACCTTAACGCGTAACAGTCACAATTTTATATATCTAAATGAGCAATTCTTGTATTTATATAAATATATTCCGCACAACTTGGAAACGGCTCTAGCGATTTTGATCAAATTTTGTATTCAGACAGGGTTTTGCTTATTAAGTTTATGTATATAGGTGTCATTCCTGAGAAAACATAATTTTATGCGTAACAATCACAATTACTCTAAACCTTATTTTGGCCATAATTTCTCTGTTAATGAGCCAATTTCAACAAACAAGCCAGAATATTAAAGGTCTCGTCAAGAGTTTTCAGAAAACCTAAATAAAGTTGACTTAGCTATCTTAGTCTATGTATAACAGTCACAATTACTCGAAACCTTATTTTGGCCATAATTTCTCTGTTAATAGGCCAATTTCAACAAACAAGCCAGGATATTAAAGGTCTCATCACGGAAGTGGCTCCAACAATTAGGATGAAAATTTATATTTAGTTAACATTTTGCTTTTCAAGTTTATCTAAATAAGTATCTTCTCAACAAAGAAAAGGAAAAGAAAAGAATTGCCGAGCAAAGCTCGGTCGCCCAGGTACTGTAGTTTAATTGTTGTAACAGAAGATTGTAATTGTATGAGGAAGCCATGAAATTGTAAAAATTTCCAAAAGGTGATTAAATAAATAAATAAATAAATGTAAATGTAACCATGGGCCTATTGATCATGGTATCCTTCAAGGCTCAATCTTAGAGCCCATGTTATTTGTACTTCAGATTAATGACCTACCAACTGAGTTATATATATATATATATATAAAAATTCTGTTCTGTTTGCTGATGACACAAATTATATATTCAGCGGTAAAGACCTAAATATTCTCCAAAATAGCAGTAACAGGGCAAATGACAAGTTGAGTACATAGTTAAAGAAAAATAAACTAGTCTTAAATGTTGAAAGGATGTATGCATGTGTTTCAGCCCTCAAGTAATAAACCAACAATCTGATGTGAATGTTAGCATCAGAAATTCAAATATTAAGCAAATGGACACCACAAAGTTTCTAGGAGTGTGGATTGATGTTGACTTAACATGGAAGACTCACATAAATTTTACAATTACAAGGCTCAACAAACTAAGCTATGCAATAAAAATCCTTAGTATAGATCTTCTAAAATTTTAAAAGCAGTCTATTTTGAATGCATACATTCTTTACTTTCTTAGGCATAATCTTCTGGGGATCTTAAACTAAATCAGTAGATATATTCATACTACAAAAGTACATTGTAAAAATCACAAAGCATGTTCCTATAAATTGACCAACTAAACCAGTGTTCCGAAGATTCTGTATGCTACCATTAACTTGTATATACATTTTTGAGACTATTGTTTTCATTCACAAGAATCTAACATATTTTGGCAGGAATTCTGACTACCATTCCTATGGTACCCGGGCATCACAAAACTTATATCTTAATCATCAAAGCAATAAAATCTGTCGTCAATGTTTGTCACACCAAGGATTATGTCTTTATAATAAGCTACCTGGTGACTGGAAACTCTTAAATCAGAAGCAGTTGAACAAAAAGTTAAAACTCATCTCTTAACTCACCTTTTGTATAGTACTAATAAAGTTATGACTGCTCCACTTTCCTAAACTAGTTTCAAGTTTTTGTTAAATTGTACGCACTAATTGTAAGCTGTATACTAGAGAAATGTAATTTTTTGTTATTTGACAAAGCCTTTGAATTTTTATAAATTGTTTGGTGAGTAAATATCTTAACGAGTGCTTATTTTGTGGAATGCCAGTATGGGGAAACACAGAATTTATATGGCAGGTTTTAACTAAGAGTAATTGCATTCGTGGAACAGAATGGTAATCAAGCTTAGAAAGGGAGCTTTAAGTGAGCAAAAAACTTGTAACTTGTGACTTGATTTGGTGCAAAATGAAAGTGCAGCTGGAATCTACGAGCTATTCAAGGTGTTCTTTTCATGGTCATAAAACCTGAAAATTCCTTGAAATTCATACTGAGGGGCTAGCATATATTGAAGATTTGCACAATAATGGATGTTGTGTTTCATAGTCAGCAATCTAATAATACTGGCTCCAGTTAAAAAGTACATGTGTTTCTACAATATTGTAAATGCCTTTGTAAATAAAAGATGATTTTTAGTTCAATTAAATTGTACATACTAACTGTAAGATGTATACCAGAGAAATGTAGTTTTGTTATTTGACAAAGCTTTTGGATGTTTGTAACTCTTTTGGTGAATAAATATCTTATTTTAACAAGCACTTATTTTGTGAAACACCAGTATGGGGAAACACAGTATTTATATGGCAGGTTTTAACTATGTGTGATTGCATTTGTAGAACAGAATGGTTATCATGCTGCAAAAAGAGAGTTTTTAGTGAGCTAAAAACTTGCAAGAGATTTGGCACAAAATGAAAGTGTAGCTGGAATCTACAAGCTTTCCAAGGTGCTCTTTTCATTCTCATAAAACCTGAAAGTTCCCTGAAGTTGATACCGAGCTGCTAGCACATATTGAAGATGTGTACAATAATGGATGTTGTGTTTCAGCGTCAGCAATTCAATAGTATTGGCTCCAGTTAAAAAGTACATGTATTTCAGCAGTATTGTAAATGCTTCTGTAAATAAAAGATAATTTTTAGTTCAATAAATATAAAGTAGCCATAATTTATTTATTTTTTATTGAAGTATGTGTGTGCATTGAGGTTTCAGCGTTACACAATATTTTCGTTTTCCCCCTTCTTTCTTTTCAACTTCAAACAGCACAATGTGCCCATGCTCGATTGCTCAGACTCATTCTTACTCCCGTTATTATACTCTAGTCGTATACTCTGGTTGCTGAAAATTAACATGGCCAGTCTTGAATTATTCATTCTTCACATAATGGTCACAATATGTATTTTTACTTTAAAAAGTGAGAATAAAAAATGCTATGATTATGCAATGAAATATGGTATTTCAATGTTACAGTTCCTTTACATGTGCATAGGTCTACCAGCATATAAGAGTTCTCCTCTGGGACAACATTCTGGCACAGTGAAACAAACTTGGCAGATAAACGTAAAAATAATTATAAGTCCTTAAGTAGTCTTAACGAGTCATACCATTTTGTGACACTATGTTATCCTCCTCCTTTCTCTCTCCAACTTTGTGTGTTTGGGGAAGGTTGAACGTTCTTCTAAAGGATGGAGGATGATATAATGGAGTTTACGATGATGACAATGACCACGACGACTCGCCTTGCAGTGATGAGGAAAGTTATGATGAATATGGGTACTGTAGTTTTTTTATGTTTTCAGTATAAATGTTTAATACACCATGACAAATAATTTGATTTTTTCCAAACCTTTTCTAAAATCTATGTGGGAGTTATTTGGGAATGAGAATAATTTGCATATTTATGGTATATACCAGCCATATCACACCATATTGGTCTGGATGACTCAGCTGGTTAGGTGCTGCTCTTTCGATCCCGAGGTTGCAAACTCAAATTTGGCCCAGACTGATAATTTTTAAATGTGCTTAAAAGAACAGCCCCATGTCAGTAGATTTACTGGCATGTAAAAGAACTTCCACAGGACAATTCCAGCACACCAGTGGCACACTTTTTAAATAAATTAAACCTTCATTCAAACTCTCAAGGTCAAATTCTAGCCAGCTTATTAAAGCATTCAAGAGTATAAAGAAGAAAGGAAAGCTGAATAGCAGAAGGAAGTTGAAATTTGGGCTTAACTTCACTACATAGGAGGTACAAACAAGTTTTCAAATCTGCTACATCATCATAAGATGTAAAGGAGATGCACGTCAATAAGAACATTAAAATGATTGTATGGCCTGCAAAGATAAAGCTTCCCCCCCAGGTATCATCATCATTTATTTATTTATTAGTCAAGTGCTAAGAAGGCTACAATAAATAAGATTGTCTACAGAAAATTTCCTCTGGATTTCCTCTGGCTATACATTTAGCAGACATCTACCTTACATGCCAAATTTATTCTTGCAATATAGACATTTGATTCCACATATGTCAACAAGCTTTGCATTATGTTAGTTCTAGGTTACCCTTTTCCTATTTAAGTATGTTTCTCAAAACTGAGGTCGTCTGTTCATCTCAGTACCACAAAGTGTAGAATTTTTGTATGAATTTGTCATTTTTTGTTTCAGTGGGCAATATTGTTTCATGCACACCATCTAACAACCAATGGCTAGCAATAACTGCAACTAACATACAGAATAGTGGTAAGTTGAGTCAGACTTGAGGAAATTCAGTGCCATGGATAGGGCTTGATCCACAAATCTCGGCTCTTTATGCCGACACTCGTACCAATTAAGCTACCATGCCAAGATACATTTACAATCATTAAACCCTCACATTTGATTGAAATATTCCAGTAAACCTCATGGCAATCTCAGATATTAGAGATGTACCCCAAAAGCGTTTTGGAATGTTGCAAGTATTTTCAATTTCCAGGCATTACAGATAACCTCTATTATGGTTAATTTGTGTTTGATAATTGCTCTTTCACACTAGCCATGTGTAGGTAGTAAGTTGTTAAGTTGAATCTGACTTAAAAAAAATTCAATGCTGCGGCCGAGACTCATACTACTGATTTTCAACTCTCTGTGCTGACACTACCTGAACCTTGCAAATCACCTTCGAATATTTGAGATTGACTTGAAGATTTACTGGGATACTTGAATCAGATGAGAGGGTTTAATGTGTGTACAGGTATCTCACTCAGAGAGTAATAGCGTTGGCCATAGCATGGAATTTTTCAACTTTGATTCAACTTGCCAATTTATTGCCTACAAACAGCTAGTGTAAACAAAATACATGTAGAACATGAACTACAAAAGCAATGTGATATAACCAAAAACAAAGAAAAGAAAATAAGGGTTGACACATTTTATAAAGTTTTTGCTATAGCTTAACTGAATAATCATACATATGTTCTTAGGGTTTTCTAAAATGAATAATCAATATATATTCCTTCCGTGTTCTTACATTGCAGGCTTGAGCTAGATTACTTTTTCCAGTCTGAAATCTTCTGCAAAAGATAGTGTTTGCAGTAAGACAAAGATTAATAATTATATTTTTTTTTTTCAGATCCTCATGGTGGACCAGTATACCATCTGGTGTCAGTACCACATTCTAATGAAATAGCATCATTGTTTGAACTGGATCCAACTACGTTAACAAGAGGGGATTCACTTGTTCCTCAGTCATCGTATGTAAGATTACATCATCTTTGTACTAACACATGGGTCCACAGCACATCAATACCAATTGATAAGGATGAGGAGAAGCCAGTTATGTCAAAAGTGAGTAGAGGCTGCTTGCTATGAGGTACTGATAGTAATTAACCCTTCCCGAGCGGACGTATTTTATGGCTCTGAGCGGAAGGCAATTTTGTTAAAGTATGAAACTCTATTAAATACAGTTAAAACTATATAAAAATGCCCAAATGTACTAAAACAGATAGTATACCTTGCTTTTTGTTGAATTGGATCATAATTGTCCTCCAGGAGTGAAGTTTTGTTAATCCGTGTAAACATGTTGTTACAAAAACGGCATAAGTAGCACTTCTCCATTTTCTACAGCGTAGTTCGTACATATAGGTATTCACTAATAAACCAGCAGTGTTCCAGGAACTAAATAGTGTCACATTATGATATTTAATACTCCCATTTGTAATAATAACGGTAATGATAACAAATTATAAAAGTTTTGATAGAAATGTGCAGTTACACCTAGCCAGGGCAGGGTATCTAAAATGTGCATATGATTTTCATAGCGACTTGTTTATCTCAATACTATTGAGATAATACTATCTCAGTTCTTTTATATCTGTAATTTCTAGGAGATTCCAAGAAGCAATCGTTGGTGGTGTTGCCTGTTGTTTTTTTGTTTTTTTTTATGTTTCCCTGAATACGTCTCCTCAGTAATTATTTCCATAATTTCGTCATAAAAAATAGGCCGAAAAATTCTGCTGGAAGCGTATTCTCATCAAAATGAGAAGGAAGTATTGGTCCCTGCTGGATATTGTGCACTGCGATACTAGATGTAGGACCAGGGTCAAAATTACTCACCTCTTCCAGCTTGGTGTATAGCTGTCTGCAGCATCACTTATGTCACTCTCGCATATATCACACAAATTCTCGCATATATCACTCTCATCATCACTGAGCAGAAAATTCGATAACTCACTATCACTTTTGTTCAACAATTCTACAATTTCTTGCTCCGTCAACCCTTTCTTTCCCGCAATTCTGTCAAAACACGAAAAAAACTTGCGCTTACTGGATGCAATCACCGCACTGTTTATTCCTACACTACTGAAAACTACGACAGAAATGATTAAATATGGAAAATCGGTGATGAACTGATCACAAACATCTGAAAGAACATTTCCTGCCATCTATTGGCAGTATATATGAATTATTTGAGCGAGAGGAGCCAATCACAATAGCTCTATGACTCCAAACCCATATATGGGTTTTCGCTCGTCAGGGTCCGGACAGGTGGCCCATATATGGGTTTTCGCTCGCAAAGGGTTAAGATCATTAACGCCACAAATACAATCTTGTCAGATTATTTGGAACATTACTTAAATTGTAGCTTTTTCATACTAGAAAATGTAATAAGTGAAATTGTGTATTTGGAAAATTCTAGTACATGGGAAAATGTTCAGTTTCAAAAATGTTTTAATATCATTTAAGGTAACGTACCATTGGAAAATGCAGATAAAGTTGACTCACCTGTAAGAGAGGAATGCATAACTATGAATCCACATGTACCTTATAAAGTACTTGCTTCCTTATCTGAGCCATATTCTCTTCTTGTAACCAGTCTGTTTTTCTTTCTTTCTTTTTTTAATCTATCATCTTGCTTCCTAGTCAGCATCATTTGCTTCAGCCTTTTGAATAACAGAATGATCATAATTGTCAAATTTGTAATAAATTTAAATTCTTGTGTTGAAAAATGTGTCTTATGGGAGTAAGCTTCACACTTAAAAGGTATGATTTATTCATGGTATCCGTTCTGGAATATACTGGGAGAGGAAAAAACTTCAGAATGAGCTGCAGGGTGTTTTCCTTGTCTGCATCCTTGGTGCTTGTTGCCATCTGCCACTATCATAGAAAGGCACGGATGGAACCATACATTTTTAAAACTACTTTTAAAGGCTTTATTTACCAACTTTATGAAAGGAGATGCTGAAACTGGCCACCATTGTCGTCCATACATTTTTGGAACCTCTTTAGGGAACTATCCATCACTCACCATGGTTAACATTGAGAAATGGTGGCAATTTCCTGGCAGATATTTTCCTTCCTCCCTTGCCCTCCTTCCTTCCCCTTCCCTCCCTTCTTTCCCTTCCTCTCTTTCTTTGTCTCATTTATTCTCTTCTCTTTTTTCTTTTTTCTCGTTCTTTGTTTCTCTCTTCCTTTTTTATCTTTCCTCTTGTTATTCTTCTTTCTTTTTTCTCTTGTTTCTTTTTTCTTTCTCTCTCTTTTGTCTTATTTTTTCTTTCCTTTATCCCTCACTTTTTCCCTGCTTCTTTCTCTCTTATTTTCTCTCTTTCTTTCCCTCTTTTGTTTCTCCCTTTATTTATTTCCCTTTATTACTCTCACTTTATTTCTCTCTCTTTCATTCTCTCTTTCTCACTCCCTTTATTTCTCTACCTTTCTTTCTCTTTGTTTCTCTCTTTTTCTTCCTTCCTTACTTCTTTGCTTCTTTCTTTGTTTCCTTCTGTCTGCCTTTCTTTTTTACACCAATTTTTGTTTAATTGCCAGTCTCTGCAATACTCAACTAGTTCACACCTGAGACATTTCTTACATTTGTTGAAATGAAATTGAGGAGGAAGACTTACAAGAGAGAGCACCAAGTGAGGGTTTCACTGCATTGGAGGTGGCATTGTGCTATGTGGAATAACAGCCAAAAGCGACACTCTGCAAGACTATATTACTGAAGCAATGGCATGACTTTGCCATGCAAAAAACGATGGAGTATCCTGAAGCAGAAGACATTGAGACTTCTTCTAAACATAACTCCTAAACAACTCTAGTTATATGTTTGTAGATAAAACAGACCCACATTAAAAACTTACTGTAAATCACCTAACCTCCAGTTGTTATTGGTTTCAGTTCATTCTTTTATGAGTTATGCTTTGGTGCTCCGTATAGTCCGATTTATCCCAACTCAAAGGTACTTCACCTCCATTAGCTCAGATTAGTGAGACTACTGTATATGGAGCAGTTGGATGTGAAATGAGAGCAGCAAAGTAACAAAATGTACAAGAAGGAGACAAATAACTTCAGAATGATGTTGAAGAAGTAGAAGCTGAACCTTAACGAGCACTAAAGATCAAAGAAATCTCTTCAGAAGAAGGTAGCAAGAAAAAACAAAGTATAAAACAATCATAAAACTATCTTAGGTTTGGGGAAGAGGGAATGTTTCATGAAGATCATACATATATAACACCAATGTGTCAAAATGAAAGATTTGTGAGCAAGGAAATATTGAGTTAAATATACTTTTATTTGTATAGGATAAACACTGAGAATGCTCAAACAATGAAAGGGGAAAATTATATAATGGGAGTGATACATCAAGGTTTTCCTTTAATTCTAAATTGTGATTTAAAAATCCTGGAATATAACCAATGTAAAAAGTGTGGATATGGAGATGTCAGTAATGCCTAGAATAGTAATCTGAGATGAATGCTTATTTCCAGGTGGGCTGTGCCACCATTAAAGAGGATAAAGAAGCCTTTGCCTTAATCTCTGTGTCACCAATGGAAGTGAGGGACCTGGATTTTGCAAATGATGCATGCAAAGTTTTAGCATCAGTGTCTTCCAAATTGGAAAAAGGGACAATATCTCATAATGAGAGAAGGTAAAGGAGAATTTCATGGTTGTATTTATCATTTTACTGTCAGAATAGCTGCTAAGCTGTCAAACTTAACAGAAATGCATTAATAAATTCAGTAGGTAAGCATCCATTTCCACAAGCCCTATATGTTTATTTAACTTTGTTGTATAATTTTTATTAAATCACTTTCTATCACAAACATGTGCAACTTTTTTCATTGCTTGAGTGTAAGACAGGTTAGGTCTTCTCATAATGATATTTTTTTAAATAAACTGGAACATTTTGCTATCATACTTTTAACTTTTGAGTTTTTAAATTAGACAGTGTATGAAGAGTTCTGTAAGAAAAATAATTTCTGTTTTTAACATGTTTATATGTTACAAAATTCTTGAGAGGGAAACAAACTATGAATTTAAACATATCAAACTTGTTTGCCTGTTAAATATCTTCAAACACTGAAAGTTGTTGATAGTGCTATTGAAATCAATTAAGAGTAAAAACTGGTTTATTAATGACACAAAATAACACTTTTTAAATTTTCTGGAACATGTTTTCAAGGCTAGTTTCCTCCATTGTCAACCAGACATCATCTGAAATATGTTCAGGGAAATTTAAAAAGTGAGTGTTATTTTGTCATTAATGAACTCAGTTTTTACTTTTAATTATATAAGCTATTTATATCTTGTCTCCCATCACAAAAATATTATTTTAAACAGATAAACTTATGCATTTATAAGTTGGTAACTGAGTCAGGTAAACTATAAGGAATTTATATGTACCATGTTGAAATCGGCATCTATAGACAAAATACAAATATGCATTGTCTAGTTCATTGGAAAACTTCTTCACAAAATGTTATGTTAAAGTATTGGCAACTGCTTTGTAAATATTTTTAATATGGAGAATTTTTGCAGAGTGTTTTGGAAACCATGTAGCATTTATTTCCAATTGGATGTAGTCAGTGTGTATGTATGACAGCATAGTGAATCAGCTGAACAGTGATACAAACAGGGCAGCCAGCATCAGAAAATATCTGTGACGGGAATTGCAAATATGTGTATTTTTGGTTCTTTCAATAAAAAATGGAATTTTTTCCATTTTCCAATCAAAAAAATGGAAAACAATTCCAGTTGGTATTTTCAGGACATTGAAAAAGCTACTATCCTAATTAAAAGTGAGATGAGTCAGTTGTGGTGACACTAAACACTTCTCTTATTTGTTTTAAATGGATGTGTTTAAAAAATGAATGTGTTTGAAATATGTAATTTAAACCAAGCAAGTGAAGTACTTGTGTGCTAAGTGATGAATTTGCTAGTGCCACCACAACCGACTCATCTCAACTTAGATTATTTTGTTTCCTTCACTGTCAACAAGCTCTGTTTTGCTATACATTAATATTGTCTTAGTTAAAATGGCAGATTTGACAGTCTCTTGCTTCAGGAATTAAAATATTTGTTTTGGGACCAGAAAGAATACTAAGACAAATAGTGGATCTGCATTTCTGTGTGTTTCTGACCATCCTTTCTCTCTACCCTCATTTACACCAAACAAGATGGCTCCACAGTAACATGTGAGGCTCACATTCGATAGGTCATGGGTTCGATTGCCATGGCTGCCCCTCCTGACCAATGGTTTTTTATTTTTTGGGTGGTTTTCCTGGGTCACAAGGCGAATGCTGGGAAGGATAGTTACATCCCCCAAATTTCCTGTCTTTCCATTTTCATTTCCACCTTCATTTCAATCCGGTCTTTCAGGGTTGGAAGTATTGGCAAAGAGACGAGTTTGGTGTTGCTGTGTGAGGAGCTGCTGTTCTTGATGGATGAGTAGCATTGTGGTCGCATTGCTTGCGAACCCTGGTGTCGAGATAATGGTGCCCATTAAGAACACACATGGGCTCACAGGTCATCCAGGTTCCAACACAAGCCTGCAGAGTGCTCTCACTCCATTCCTTTCTCCCAGGGTTTGACATACAATAGCACAATTAAACTCTGCATGAAATCCCCTTCCTAAACTGCCTTTACCTATTTTCCCCTCATTCTATTACTGTTCTGTAAGGACAGGCCTGGGCAACTCTGAGTAGCTTGAGTGACCTTCATTTCTTTTACCTGCTAAACATAGTTTTCAGTGCAAGGCAGTGAGCGGGCTGCATTCAGAGAGCACCAGTTGCCCAGCCCTGTGTAAGGAAGAATGAGAAAATGACCTATATACAGTATCATATTTCTTCCTTATACACTAAACTGAACTGTTAGTTTGAGTAATATAACTGACATTTTAAATGTCTGCTTTCAGGGCTGTTACAAGTTTGCTGCAGGATATTGTATACTTCATAGCAGGGCTTGAAAATGAACAAAACAAATCGGAAGCTCTGGACTTGGTTGTGATGAACCCCAATAGGGATAGACAAAAGTTGTTAAGAGAGCAGTACATTCTAAAACAACTCTTCAAGATACTGCAGGCTCCATTCCTGGAAACTGTAGAGGGAGAGGGTCCCTTTCTTAGGATAGAGGAATTGAATGATCCTCGACATGCTCCATATAAGTACATGTTCCGGTTGTGTTACAGAATACTGCGCCTGAGTCAACAGGACTACCGCAAAAACCAGGTATGGGATCTAAGGTTGAAGTGCTTAACATTTTTGTTCTCTTATTAAAATTTTTCAGTAATAAATAAAATATTGAAATAATTAGTTCTCCATATGCTTAACAATTATTTATAGTGAAATAACAAGTGTTTTAAGGTGAAAATGACATATATGTATAAGTTAATTAAGTTGATAAATAAATCCCTACATGTAATTTCCTGCATTATTCTTGTGGTTTACATAATTTCTCTACATTATATTTTATGCAAAAATTCTACATCAAGGTTTCATAAAAAGTACATGTTTTGAGCTCCCCTGAATGAATGGATAAATGATTTAAGTAAATACTAATAAACTTTTTGGGAAACAGGTATGTATGGGTATGAGAGGGAAGAGGAAGAGAGAAAGAGGGGAATAGGGAGAGAGGGACACTTGGTATTTAAGATCAGGGTTTCCCAGGATACTCCACAGAGATTTGTAAGAAAATTCCCACTCCAAACTACCCTTTACATGGGACATTTTTTTTCTCATGAAAATGCTCTGAATGTCCGTAATGGTTTGGATTAAATTACCATATGTGTTAGTTGTTGTAGTGTTTAACGCCCACTTTTACTACTACGGCACTGCAGGCGGTAACACTGATGACACATGGAATGAAGATGGAGCACCGGTGGAATGAGATGGCGGGGGAAACCGGAGCACCCGGAGAAAACCTGCCCTGACGCTGCTTCGTCCACCACGAATACCACATGCGGGTCCCTGGGATCGAACCCGGGCCGCCTAGGTGGTAGGCGAGCGCGCTAACCACTCGGCCACATATGTGTTAGATATTTATGTGACAAGTTAAATTTCTGTGTTGTTATAAAATAAAACAAGCACTATAAACATGATGCTAACTTCATATTATATTGTAAGATTTAAAGCTTTCATGGCGCACGTTATTTATTATAGTTTCACGGGCGATCAGCCGTGTGAGGTTTGAAAATATTGAGCTTTCGGCCATTCTAAACTCCATGGCCTTCGTCAGAATGAAATGACCGTTATTTTTCCCGCTCCCATATATATACAATGTTAGATGAGAGGGGGTTGCGTTGCCCTGGCCAATGAGCGGGTAACGATTTGTGATTGGGCCTGCTGTTTCGGGCTATGTTTGTCACCGGCCACAGTGTTTTCTTGAGGGTCAGTACTTGGACCAGAATCACTATAGTTGCTGTTGTGAATGTGTTTCATGGGTATTGTCCAGGCAGGGCTTAGCTGAAGACCGTGGTCCCTGTTGTAATTGTTTGGATGTAGTTTGATTTGAATGGCTTCCTTAATGACTCTGTCCCAGTATTTATCCGTGTGCTCCAGAACTTTGATGTCTTCAAAGTTTATTTTGTGGACATACTCTATACAATGCTCGGCCACTGCTCGGTAGAGTATGTCCACAAAATAAACTTTGAAGACATCAAAGTTCTGGAGCACACGGATAAATACTGGGACAGAGTCATTAAGGAAGCCACTCAAATCAAACTACATCCAAACAATTACAACAGGGACCACGGTCTTCAGCTAAGCCCTGCCTGGACAATAGCCATGAAACACATTCACAACAGCAACTATAGTGATTCTGGTCCAAGTACTGACCCTCAAGAAAACACTGTGGCCGGTGACAAACATAGCCCGGAACAGCAGGCCCAATCACAAATCGTCACCCGCTCATTGGCCAGGGCAACGCAACCCCCTCTCATCTAACATTGTATATATATGGGAGCGGGAAAAATAACGGTCATTTCATTCTGACGAAGGCCATGGAGTTTAGAATGGCCGAAAGCTCAATATTTTCAAACCTCACACAGCTGATCGCCCGTGAAACTATAATTCATATTATATCTTATATTTTTTGTGACTGTGAATTCCCCTTCATTCAGAATGAATTTTGCATACTATTGTAAAACTCTTAGACCATAAGAGATAGATGAAAGCTTACTAAACAAAAAATGTAGATCTGGTTAAAACACAATGTATGTCAAATGTTCTTTCATGCCATTTATCATTTCTGAGAATTTTTTTCCTATTGATTGCAATTTTCAAATGCTTGATACTTTTTTGAAATGCCTAAGTTGCCATTTGATTGTTTCTTATGCCTATGCAAAACTTGGGATTTCAATGCTGGCATGATCAGTTTTTAAAGATTTATCTCTATTTTTTCTTAAATAAAATCTTAATAAGCCATTTGTGGAAATGTTTATCTCATTTAACATTAAACAAAAAATTAAGTTCTTCTAAGAATAGTTTGTAGAAGAGTGACTTGAGAAAGTAATGTGAATGTAGCATATCACAGTTTTAATATGAAATTCTAAATATTTAAGAGGTAGAACTGGAACTTAAAAATTCAATGCCACAACTGGGATTTGAACCACACACGGCTTGTGTGTTTAAAAACACCAACAGTAAGTTTGTTGGCATAAATAAATTCTAAATATTTTTCTCTTATTTACTAAAGTATTCTTTTATTGCTGGAATAGAAAAGGTGCAGAGGCAAAAGAACCTAGTAATGAAATTAATGAAGCTAATAGGTTGTATGTTGCTCTTTCTCAGAAGAAAATGAAACAATACTGTAAGATTAGCTCATGAGTTTAAATTTGAGCATAGGTGTGGTATAAAAATCCAAATTTATAAAGTATGGTGTATTTTGTACAAGAAAAGGTGATGCCAGTTGGTGACCTAAAATCCTATAGAGAAAATGTTCCAAAACAAGGAGGGTATTGTAAAATCTTTTCTGGTGTAAAGCAAAATACCAGACTTGAGAAAAAATATGAATCTCAGTCTTTCATGTTTGATCAGTGGTAACCACTTATTTACATTATTAATGCTCTTATTAATATATAAATGTATTTGAGAAAAATCTTAACATTGTCCATATGGAGCGTGTATCCTTTATAACTTTGTAATTGTATGAATGAAGGCCACATCCCCTATGTTAGTAAGTTACTTCCTTCATGTTTTAACAGTAAAGCTCATTAGTTTCTTATACACTATGTTTACTTAAAAACTTGGGTGGCAGCTGCACGGCCCTTCTCCCGTACACTTACAGCATGACTTGGCGGGCAGTTGCACAGCTCGTCTCACATGCATGCACGTGAAATCAAATCTCAAATCACATTAAGAATTATCAGAATAAACACAAAACATGCCTTATTGCAGAAGATGTTGGAAATGCCGTCCATCTGCATCAATACATCTACGGCATCTTATAAGGAAATTTTGATTCACATGCATCTTTCTTCAATTTTGTCTAATTTCTGTTCTGTAAACACATGTGAGTTTACCTTTGTTTTCCTATCACGAATTGATCTCATCTTCCTTAATTTATTTACAAGCAAACGAATGATGTCTCTACGCTGAACACGCACACTAGGAAATTTAGTTTCAAATTTTGTTAGAACTTCCTTACATGATGATGTAAGCACATGCGGCGGCGCCGTGGCCGAGCGGTTAGCGCGCTCGCCTACCACCTAGGCGGCCCGGGTTCGATCCCAGGGACCCGCATGTGGTATTCGTGGTGGACGAAGCGGCGTCAGGGCGGGTTTTCTCCGGGTACTCCGGTTTCCCCCGCCATCTCATTCCACCGGTGCTCCATCTTCATGTATCATCAGTGTCACCGCCTGCGGTGCCGTAGTAGTAAAAGTGGGCGTTAAACACTACAACAACAACAATAAGCACATGCATATTGCACATAAACACCCTTTGTTGTACTGTATACTGCATTCAATTCATTTTGAAAACACTCCAACCAAAACTAAGTAATTCTAAACACTCCTAATGTTAAATAAGGAAAAATTGAAGCTATTAACAGTGAAGCAACACGATTCTAAAGTAAGAACAAATTAGAAACTAAAAACTTCACTTATCTTAGTATTATTTGCTGCATATGGCTTTGAGAATGAGCTGGACATAGCTTGAAACCCAGGGTCAGCAGCAAATAATACTAAGATAAGTGAAGTTTTTAGTTTCTAATTTGTTCTTACTTTAGACTCCTAATGTTATTCACTTTTGAACTGGACTAGAACAGCACAGAACACCTATCAAACAGAAGACTGACATACGTGTGACAGCACACGTGTGCAGGAAAATGTAGTGAATGTCATATGGGTCGTGCACCCTCTGGACAATTTTTGTAGTAAACATACTGTATATTGATTTTAAAGTTACATGTAGCTTTTATGAGTTAGGCACTGACAGCAGGAGTTCTGCTGATAAGTATTATGGTTATTTGAGTTTCTATGGGTTTGAAATCACTAATAACAATGAAGATTGAAGTTGAAACATCAGGTGACTGTAGCAATTCGTGCATGCATAACATTATAACTATATACACATTCTGTTTGTTGTAATACAAAACTTTGCATAAGATGTGTATTTTAAATAGTGTGTAGCATCCACAGTCATTACAGATGACACCATAATCAGTGACACTGATACATGAAATGTAATGATAATGATAATTTGAAAAGCAAATTTGTGAAGGAAATGCTTCTGGCCTATGTTTAGGTACCTCCATGGCATTTGCCAGAGAGTCTCTTACATATGGCAATACAGCTTTACTTTTCTTTTTCTAAGTCGGTCTGGGTGGCTCAGTTGGTTAGACGCTGGCCTACTGAACTCAAACTCGCGGGTTCAAACCCGGCACAGGCCAATGGTTTTTAAGTGTGCTTAAAAACGACAGCTCCATGTCAGTAGATTTACTGGCATGTAAAAGAACTCCTGCAGACAAAATTCCAGCACACCGGTGATGCTGATGTGATCTTGGCAATTGACAGTGTCGTTAAACAACAAAAAATAAATAATAATCACCACCACCACCGCCACCGCCACCGCCACCGCAACACTTGTTTTAGATATGGATGAAATAAAACTAATGAATCCAAATATACTCAGTCACATTCAAGGAAATGGTAGCAGAGTGACATCTGTCCTTATAGGTGTGTGATTCTAACAGGAAGTGAATGTACAAATGCATAAATTGTGGATAAGTGCTGTATGTATGTTTGTAAAACCTGTAAATTTTTTATTTTTATTACATTGAATTACAACTGGTACACTGCTTATGGAAATAAAGTTAATGTGCTTCAAGTTCTATAAGCTCTCTGTGTACATCTGGCAAAAAACTGTTCAGCTAAAAGCAATGCTTTTTCAAATATTTGTAAACTATTCAGATAATTCACAATTCTAAAAGTAACAGTTCATTATTCTAGGTAAGTGATGTGACTGATGTGATATGTCATGTCATTTCAAGCTTTTCTAAAGAACATTACTAAAAATATCTGTAACAGCTTCTCCATAGCAAAAAGCAGTTACATAGTGATACAAAATAAGTTCATAATTTTGGGATAAATCGGGAACTCCAGTTACACTTATGACTATTTCATGAATAAAATTCAAAAATAATATCAAATAATATATCCATAAACTGCATTTATAATATGCTTAAAATACTTATAAATGCACTTAAAATAATGGACTAATCTTGCATTTTAGTTTCTGCTAATAATTAAACAAATGAATGTGGAAAGTTCTGCCATTCCATTTATTCAGTGCTACCAATAGAGAACAATTAAATTTAATACAGTTAATGCAAGAGTGCAGTTTGGTTATTTTTATTTATTGTCCTTTGAATACAAAGACCTCATTAATTTATACCTAGCACTTTAAATATTATGCACTAATTAAGTGAACTAATAAAATGAAGGCTTATCAAAATTCAAACAGCTTCCTCTTCATTACAGAACTATTCATTAATACAGTTGATGAGACTGAGAAAAATAAAACAAATGCCCATTGAGGTGGAAAAAGTAAAACAATGAAATTAAGACAGTAAAACTAGCATGAGAGATAAATTAATTGATCCAAAATAAAGGCTGTTCTAGCCTGGTTGATCACTTATGTAGCCAAGTTAATTTCTTTCCCTCTGTTATGTAAGAGTAGTAGTACAAAAATGAATTGATATCGAGGCTACACCATACTCTGTTCGTGACTCGGTAGTTGGTGCAGCAATTATACTTTTAAAAAATAAATATTTTTAATTTATGGATGTTTTAAACTATGTATCTTTGTACTTGTGACTGTTTAAAAGCAGAAAATTAAACAGAAATGTAATAAATGTATTTTATGTGCAGGAATACATAGCGAAACATTTTGGCTTCATGCAAAAACAAATTGGATATGACATTCTTGCTGAAGACACCATCACAGCACTGCTTCACAACAATCGCAAGCTGCTTGAGAAACACATTACAGCAGCTGAGATTGAAACATTTGTTGGTCTGGTTCGTAAAAACATGCAGAATTGGCAATCTCGATTTTTGGATTACCTATCGGACCTCTGCATCTCCAACAAAAAAGCAATTGCTGTTACTCAGGAATTGATCTGTAAAAGTGTACTAAGTGAGAAGAACTCGGATATTCTCATTGAAACTCGGTGAGTATGTAATTCTAAAATTATTGTAACTTATTTGTTTGAGAGGTAGAATCAAAACTGAAAAATTCAATGCCACAGCTGGGATTTGAAACACAGACCCTCCGCTTACCAGGCAGGTGCTCTAACCATTAAGCTACTGTGACAACCTACCAGAATGTCATTTTGCAATGGAGCTTGGAAGAGAGCATTTTTGCTCAACGACTTTCTATGAATTTAAAAGTGGGTTAAACCATTGCCAAATCTTGAATGTTTGCCACAGGCTTTTGGGGACATTGCTCCTTCCAATGCCACAGTTTTCTGATGGTTGCAGGAATTTAAAAGGGACCGAACATCTTTGAAAGATGAGGCGAGAAACGCACATCCAGCAACAGCAGTGACTCAGAAAAACATTGCAGCGTTGAGAAAAATGCTTCACGAAAATGATCACTTAGCATTTAAAGAAATTGAAGCAGTATTGCAGATTGGATCACCAGCAGCTTTGAAAATCCTCCATGAATTCCTTCACATAAGGATGGTCACATCCTGATGGTGCATCATAATTTGACGGAGGAACAAAAACATGCCCTTATTGAATGGTGTGAGAAAATGCTGACAAGATCTGCAGGAGGGGACTCCAGAAGGGTTTCTAACATCGTCACAGATGATGAAAGCTGGGTTTATTAGTTTGATTTGGAGACCAGGTGACTATCAGCGGTGTGGATCTCTTCTGATGACAGTCCATCAACAAAAGTGAAGTGTCGCCAAAGTGTCCACAAGAAAATGGTGGCCTCATTTTTCCTAAAGGGTGGTCTTCTAGCAACCATTTCTCTGGATGAGCAAAGCATGGTTACTGCTAATTGGTATACCACAGTATGGTTGCCAAGTTTCTGCCAAGCTTTAAGAACAGTGGCTACACACGGGACTGCGAGGGATCTTTCTCCATCACAACGTGTCTGCACAGATGGTCAACAGCATCGTTCAGTTCTTGAACTCTACAGAGGTCATACTTATGACCCATACACCATACAGCCCCAACCTGACCCCATGTGACTTTTTTCTGTTCCAGATGATAAAAAATTGCATGCCTGGAAAGAGTGAAAATGCTCTCTTCCAGGCTCCATTGCAAGGATTTGGCTACCTGTGTACCATGGGTTATTCATCCTTGCACTGTTGGAATTCCTGGACTGGGAGAGTCACTAACTGATATCAGTTGACTCACAAAGGATGGGGCTATCCCATCCTGCACCCAATTCGAATAGATCAACTTTCATTTTTTCACATCTCAAAATTTTCGTAATGACCCTTGTACAGGCACAAGATTTGCAATGGGTAACCTGCTGTTACCCATATTAGCTGATCTTTATATGAACAATATGGAAATGTACATAACTAAAGCCTTTCCTCACTGTTTAAAAAATGGTTTAGGTATGTGGGTGATATTTTGCCATAGTTCCCCCAAAAATTAAAACATGATGCTTTGGAGTTACTGAAAATAAAAAGAAGATAACAGTTATTTATCCTCTTTGGAGTTAAACTCTTTGGAGACCATGAAAAGTTATCTTTTAGAATTCATATCTCATCATTTACATTTTAAAATTAAAATGAAGTAATATTGCAACAGGAGTGGGTGAGAATCCCAGTGGAAGCATTACACCATGGATCCCTTCTTCAGTGCCTCAATCTCTTACAGCTGATATCTGCCACAGAGGTAATCTTGTAGTGTGAACAAAACTTCATATTTTCTGCACTACGAGAGCTATATATTACAGTATTATTTTATTTATACCTTGTTAAAGTGCAATGCTATTAAGTTATCTTCCTTGGCATTATTCAGTTCAATGAAATTTAATTTTTAGGATGCATCTGCACTGCCTTTTGTGGGATTATTCCTTAGTGAACAAACTTCATTGATTATTTTTATACTATGGTTTGTCTAGGAGTCTGCATAATTTGTGGCTGACAGAAAAAGCTTACACAGTACTGATTTAGTAATTTTCTGTTACTATTAGATTATGGTTGTAAAGGTAATTTTTGTTTGGCTTAGTCAACATTAGCTCATAGGAATTGATCACCTTGTATAATACAGAAGTAAACAACAGTGAAGATTAAAGGGACCATTTTTTCACAATGATGGAGTATGTATCTTTGTTAATATTTTTTTAATTCTCTGTCGGATGGTAATTGTTATTTTATGCCAACCAACTTTTTGATGTCCAAGTTAATGATGCTTTCAGTCCTGATTGTACCTCTCTCTTTAGGATGATGAAAACACAGGTGGAATTAGAAGATGGGCTGGAGATGGATGAAGGAGGTGGTGAAGTAGATTCTGTTGTCTCTGTTGTGGAAGCAGATGAAGTGTTGCTGTTGTGGAACAACCGCCAGGTATGTGACATACCTTCATTTTTTATTAATGTCATTGCTGCTTTCTTTTCTTTCTTGCTGACCCTTTTGTTCTGCAAAAGTTCTTTGTATTAATTTACTGAGGGCAAAGTTGGGAGTGTATTTGCTGATTGGTATATGATTTAAACAGTTTTAATTCTTATGACAATGCAGTAGTGTTGCTGCCTCCTGATCAGAATATCTTGGTTCATTCCCTATGGCTGTGGTATGTACACAGAAAGCAATAAGAACTAGCTCAGTAATTATACCTGTATTCTGTAACAGAAAATTAATGTATCTAATGTTGTTAGCTAATGCTGGATTTCTGACAATGAAGTCATTAATCCTCTTGCTCTCCAATATTTTTCACTGATGGATGGGGCACTAAAAGTGGCCGGGCATATTTGAAGGTGGTCTCGATCCATTTCCTCTTGCAGATCACATAGAGGACAGAGTGGTGAAGAATATATCCTAATTCTGTTTAAATGTTTTGCCAGACAATCATTCCTGTAATCAACCTGAAGGTTGCAACTGCTGTTTTTCGAGGATACTCAGGAATTACTGTTTGAATGTTTGGTAGTTCCCATCTTTTATTCTTTGATTTTTCATAGTAATATTTTGCAATAATTTTTTTGAATTCAGAGTTGACTAATCTTTTAGCTGCATAAAATGGTAGATTAACTATAGATTTTTGTACACCGCTGGTACCCTTTTTGCAAGAAAATCAGCTTTCTCATTACCACTCAGTCCACAGTGAGCTGGTATCCATTGGAAGACTAGGTGTTTTTGAAGTGCTGTTAGATGGGTAAGGATTTTCCAACACTCTATAATTGTTTGGTTTTTTGGTGACAACTTGGAAGTAATTGTTATAATTGCTGCCCTGGAATCTGAGAGAATAACTGCTTGCTGAAAATGTGAAATTCTGTACAAAAGATTTTGTAGGGCCATTCGAATTGCTTCAATTTCTCCATCAAAGTTAGCAGTTCCATAACTTAAAGATTTGTAATAGGAAAAGAGGTGACATGTGTCTCCAGCACCTGCTCCATCTTGGTTTGATATCAATGATCCATCAGTATAAATATGGAGCCACTCATGTTCTGCAAATCTAGTATGGATTAAGAGGTAGAACTGGAACTTAAAAATTCAATGCCACAACTGGGATTTGAACCACAGACCTTCGGCTTGCCGGGCGGACGCTCTAACCACTGAGCTATTGTGACAAACTGCCAGAATGGCATTAAATTCTCAAGCCAGTTCGTATTTCTCCTGGTAAACCACAAAGGCAGTCTCACATCAGAGACAATTACCCCAGTTGTGGCATTGAATTTTTAAGTTCCAGTTCTACCTCTTAAACTTTGCCCACACACGGCTTGTGTGTTTAAAAACACCAACAGTAAATTTGTTGGCATAAATAAATAATAACTACCATGTGAAGGTTATTTAATCCTGGGATATAAAGTACTTGCAATAGTAAGTCACCATTGGGGTAATTGTCTCTGATGTGAGACTGCCTTTGTGGTTTACCAGGAGAAATACGAACTGGCTTGAGAATTTAATGCCATTCTGGCAGTTTGTCACAATACCTCAGTGGTTAGAGCGTCCGCCCGGCAAGCCGAAGGTCTGTGGTTCAAATCCCAGTTGTGGCATTGAATTTTTAAGTTCCAGTTCTACCTCTTAAACTTTGCCCACACACGGCTTGTGTGTTTAAAAACACCAACAGTAAGTTTGTTGGCATAAATAAATAATAACTAGTATAGATTGTCTCTAATGCCAATAATTTTAGAACACTAGTTGGAGTATCACTTTTCTTAACTTCTTCTGTCAGGTGTAAATAATATGTGATGTCTAATGTATGTGTCGGATTAACTTTAGATATGAAGTTTTCCTTTGAATTAGGAAGGTGTACATTCTTCCTGATGTCTTGAATTTTGGAAAGAAAGCTCTCCTGAGTCTTTAGTGCATGTGTAAAATTTCTCTTGTGCCATGTATTGAATGGGAGTCTGATCAACTTTTCGTGTTGAATAAGAGCTGCTTTTTCTATTTCATATTCAATGGGGTATTGGTTGGTTAGTATTTCCATAGCTGCTATTGGTGTGGTTTTGATAGCACCTGTAATTAATCTCAGACTTTGATTTTGAAAGATTTGAATTTTTTGTGTGTTTGCTGTTACAAGAACTTCGTTGCAGTAAGTAAATAATGGCTTTATATATACATTGTATGTTGTGTTAAGAGTTGCTCTGGAACATCCCCACTTCATTCCTGTTAGACGTTTTAACAGTGAAAGGCGCCTCTCTGCTCTTTGTATTACATTTTCTATTTGTTTGGTCCATATAAGTTTGGTATCAAATGTAACTCCTAAATACTTTGCTTCCTTTGTATCTGGTAATTGTTGACCCTCAAAATTTAGTTTTATTTTAGTGGTTTTTTTCTTAGTGAAAAGATTTGGTAGTTTGATTTTGTTGTATTAACAGTCATTAAATTTTCTTTGGTCCACCTTTGTAAGTTGGTTAAGGATTGTTGCATGGTTTTTTCTAGTTCTGTACTTTTGCTTTTTGGTTTTGAAGTCCACATTACTAAGTCATCAGCAAATAGTGCACACTTCACACCTGATTCTTGTATTTGTTGTGGCAGATCGTTAATAAATATATTAAAAAGTGTTGTGCTGAGCACTGCGCCTTGTGGTAAGCCATGGTGTACTTGTTTGTATTTAGATATATTTCTTCCATATCTGGTTGCAATAAAGCGTTGTGTTAGAAAATGACATAGCCATGAAAACATTGAACCTTGTATCCCTATTTTTTTTTACTTTCTTTAGTAGTTTTGTCCTGCATATAGAATCATATGCACTTTGGAAATCAATAAAAACTGATAAATTATCTTCTTTTCTATTGAAGGAGTCTTTGATTTCTTGACTGAGAAGTAAGACTTGTTCATTTGTAGAGTGGAACTCTCTGAATCCAGCTTGACATGGGGATATTAAATTTTGTGATTCTAGAAACCAATTTAACCTGTTTGACACCATTCTTTCCATCACTTTTGCTATTATGCTAGTAAGTGCTATTGGTGTATAATTTTTTATTTCTGATGCTGTTTTGTCTTTCTTCAAGAGTGGGACAATTATTGCTTTTCGCCATTCAGCAGGTACAGTGGTTTTCCAGGATAGATTGTAGAGTTTCAGTAGTTGTTGTTTTGCTGTTTTTCCAATGTTTTTTATGAACTCTGGATGTATGTGATCTGGTCCAGGAGACTTTTTGTTTTTTAGATTATTTATTGCAATGTTCAGTTCTTGCATATTAAAATTTTGAAAAAAGATATTGCACTGAGTGTTAGGATCACATTCTCTTTCTTGTTTCAAATCTTTCTTAAATTCTTTACGTTCCTTTTTATTATTTCTTGTTACTTTATGTGAATTAGCATAATATTTATTGGATGTTTCGGCTATGACTGCATCATTTACTAGCATTTTATTGTTGTGTATGATAGGTGTGCTGTTGTTTTCTTTCCTGTCCTTGACATTTTTTATGAACTTATGAGCTTTGATACCATCTGTCCTATAATCCATTTTTTCTAAGAAATTATTAAAGTGATTCTTTTTAGCAGTATTAATTTCTTTTTTAGTGAGGCACATTTCTTTCGCCATATTTGTGTATCCAATATGTTTTTTGTTTGTTCAGCTGTATTTCTAGCTATATCCCTTTGCTTTTTCAGTTCTTCTAACTGGGGGTTCCAAAAGGGTTTGAAATTTTTAATTCTTCCACGAGGAATATGTTTTTTTGCGGTTTCTAGGATGACTTTACAGAAATTTTTGTTCATATGATCTGGTTGGTCATGCAGTTGTGAGTTTGTTTGTTCTTTAAATTTATGTTCTAATTCAGTTTTATATTTGTTCCAATCTGCTTTTTTGAAGTTCCAATACAGATTCGTAAGACCTTGACTGTTATTTGTATTCTCTAGTTTTATATCAGCAATTACTGCTCTGTGACCAGAACTTGGATCTTCTATAACTTGTTTTTTAATTTTTGAAACAATATCTGTTGTAGCTAACAAGAGGTCTGGGTTACTGCCTGCTCCAGAGTAATGTATGAAGGTTGTGGGATCTTCTTTACTATAAATCAGTTCAAAAGTTGTGGTATTCAAAAATTCTTCCACTATCTTCCCTGTAGAATCCACTTTTTCATAACCCCATCTTTTGGAATGGGCATTGAAATCTCCAATTACGATTGTTTTATTTAATTGGTCAATAAGTGAGAGATCTGGTTCATTCCTGGGAGGATTGTAAATACTGTATAAATGTAGATGTTTTGTTATCCCAAAAATTTAGCTTTATTAATTCACTTTTATCTGTGTTATCCATTTCTTTAACAATTTCAAAGGAGGATTTAATATCCTTTTTGACTCCAACTAATATTCCACTACTTATCTCTCTATTTTTGGGTAGTAAGTATAGTAAAAATCCAGTAAAATTCAAGTATTTAAGTTGGTCATTTGTTAGATTTGCTTCTTGTATGACAAAGATATCTATTTTATAGTCAAATACAATTTTATTCAGTTCTACTCTTTTTGTTTGTGTGAGACCACCCGCATTCCATTGTAGAAGTCTGATGTTAGATCTTCTCTTAATATAATGTTTTGGTTCTCGAGAAGTAGTCCCCGCCCGGAGATCCGAATGGGGACTAAACTCCGGAACATTTTACCCCTCGAGTCATATTTCATAATTTGATATTGAAGAGAGCAATAGCAGTAATAGTAACCGTTTTTTAAAGAGCACCATATTTTTATGTTTTGGTGGTCACATCGCTCTCTCACAACCCCCAGAATGTCTGGAGGACCACACCTGTCGTTGGTTTACGGGTCTCACCGACCTGACCGGGAGAATTATCAAAATAAATTCACCGACCATATCCTCTGATTACCAATCAGAGGACATATTACATGCCATGACAGGTCAGCATGTTAAGGGTTAAGGTTTTATAGATAAATTGGAGAAATGGAGAGGTTGGAAAAATAAAGACTCCCTAGCCCTCAGGAACCCTAATAGCATCGGGTCGGAAAAGAACAAGAGATGACCAAGGTAAGGTAAGATAGAAAAGCTACAGTGAGGAGCAAAACACCAGTAAGTGGAAGTAATGTTCTGCTCAGCTTGGGTACCTTGTGGTTGCCATTCACATATCCCCTAGATGGAGACCCCTGAGTAAATGTATCTAATGTATGTTGAATAAATGTTTTAATATAACTTTTCCATTGCTGTGCAAATACACATGTACATTAACCACTTGAACATAATACTATTTCATATATAGTTATCATCATTACTTATAGTCACTGATTAAAGCAAGATTAAAAGTCAATCCTGCCAATGTTAAATCTACTAAACTCACGTCCCGTTATCTCAAAAACTCTTTAGCATGTAGGTATGGGCCTTCTAAGACCACTGTTGTACTTGTACAGTTGTGGACAAAATAAATGAGTCATGTACTAAACACCACATTTTTCTTGTGCCTTTGCATACTGCTCTGGCAAAGCTTAGAGCACATCTGTGGTTAAGACCATAGGTTCGCTTCTCACATGTGATAAGCAGTTTTTTTTTTCTTTCTTCTGTTAATAATGTTTAATCAATACACAGCACCTACTTATTTTCAATATATTGCATTTGATACTCAATATTTGTTAAATCTAATAATAGAATAGGTATTATTATGATTTTTCTTTAAGGGTTTATTGTACCTAACTGTAATATGCTGCACACAAAACCATCTAATGCACATACAGCATTTGACAATGACAGAATGTGTACTCAAAGATACAGGCACAAGGAAATCTCTCCTTGCCCTAGTCAATGTAGCAGGCTTTTCTACTCATGAAACTACAGCTTGTATTGGAGTCCCTGCATATATGTACAGTACAGTTGTGGATGAGATTATCCATGAAAGGGATTGAACACCATTATACTGGTTCAGGAAGAAGAGACACAAGAATGTCTCTCCTTGCACTAGTCAATGTAGCAGGCTTTTCTGCTCATGAAACTGCAGCTTGTAATGGAGTCCCTGCTTATACAGTGCACAGATGGGTGAGAATATCCATAGAAGGGATTGAACATTGTTGTCCTGGTTCAGGAAGAAAAAATGTGTTCACTCGTGAAATGATTGCAGCTTTAATTGCAGTTGCAGAAAGGAACCCTTTCCAATCTAATCCTGAAATGAATGCACATTTACAATTCCTTGGATCAGCTGGAACAGCTCTGTGACATGTAAATGATGCAGGGGTTCTTGCGCCAATGCAAGCTAAAA
Organism: Tenodera sinensis; assembly: GCA_030765045.1. Taxonomy (NCBI): domain Eukaryota; kingdom Metazoa; phylum Arthropoda; class Insecta; order Mantodea; family Mantidae; genus Tenodera; species Tenodera sinensis. The sequence continues at coordinate 99,358,929 of CM060962.1, read as the reverse complement.
AGCAACATCTGACATGATCACAGATTGCTTCACCTCACAGAGGAAGATGCTAACTGCAACTAGAATAACATGATATTCTCAGATGAGATGACATTTTCTTTCACACATAAGGGAAAGGTGACTGTCCCAGGAGTCATCATAAGCATTATAGTTTCAGCCCTAATGAGAGTTCTGTTTCTGGTTTTAACCATTTTGTGCATTTCATCCAGCTTATATCTTCCCTTTCTGCTTTATACTTGTAACAGTGGTACTTCTATTTTTAAGTACGTGTTCAAAACTTTCTTAGCATATTGTGCAGGGCACTTTTAACACTTCCCTAATATGAATTCCTTTTGTGGTCATGAAAACTTCCTTATTGTCATTGTAGTCATAGTCATCTTTGGTGCCACAATCAATAAACCCAACTAGTTGCCTCTTGTCCACATATGCACAATAGAGGCCAGCAATGATACTATTAATATGGGGTGAAAGTTTGGTCAGCAGCATGCTTCCTCCAGCTAAAGTATTTGCTTATGACAGCTGCATATTGCTACCTACTACCTACTGCTACCTAGCTCTTCATTTTGCTCATTATACTGAGTGTACCCTATTCTTATACATGTACTGAAACATCTGTACCTCCATGGATAGGTTCAAACGCAGATGTATTCCATGTCATAGCATTCCAATGTTCCAGGTGAAGTAATGCGAGTAATTGTCTCAACATACTATAAATGGGGAGATGCTAAGCAAGCAGTGGAAAGGAGTAGACGTGTGACAGCGATGCTCCCAAGAGTAAGAAGAAACAGCAACTATAGCTGTCACAAAATTGATGGCAGATAGCTCGATATTAAACTCAGTCATAGGCTTGTCATGCCTTGCTGTATTGTATAGTTAAACAGGCTGTGAAATCACACTGTAAAGCTGGTGATATAAATATCATTTGCATCCACAAAATTTATTTGTGCAACAGGAAAAAGAACAGTAATAGTCTGCTATCAGCTGCCATTAAATTTTGCGGCTACCATAAATGACAATGCAACCAAGGTGACAATAGACATAGTTGTAGAAAAATTGAAGGATTTAGAAGAAATGCTAGCTGTAAGAGAAGAGATGGAAGGAGAATGTTGGGAATGAAGCAAAGAAAAGGAAATACACAAGAAATTGGAGATAATTAGAAAGAAGATTCAAAATATCAAAGGCAGAGTGATGAAATTGGAAGACAATAACAGAAAATTTTACATTGTGATTACAGAGTTAGGTGGAATCGATACAAAACAAGAGCTGCAGGAATTGCTGGAAAGAAGATTGGGAATAAGTATAAGAAAGTACAAGATACTGTGATTATTTCAGATTTGGGAAAAGAGGTGAGAGTAGATATACATTAGCAAAATTTAGAATCACAGATCTGAGAAATGAAGTGTTAAGACAGGCAACAACACTGAAAGGGTCAGACATTTATATAAATAAGGGTTACTTACATGAGCAGTGGGAAATAATGAGACAACTAATTGAACAAAGAAGATAAGAGCATATTCAAGGAAAGAGGGCATACATCTGTAAATTCATGCTGTGGATAAATGATTGACTAGAAATCAAGCAAGCAGAACATGGTCAATAGATGGAGTGCATCAAATTTTAAGGTGGCAAAAGTGAATATGACAGCAAAAAACAACACTCGAGCCAGACGAAGGAGTAGATGACCAACCAAAGCAAGAGAAACCAACTGAGGAGAGGGAGGTTAGGAGAGAAGAGGAGGGGGCAGAAGAAAAGTGATTGTGGTGCAGTGAGAGAAGGGGAAAATTGGATCAATGAAGCAGTTAGTGGGAGAAGTAAGGGAGCAATTCCTAAGATAACATGTGATCGAATCCAGAGTGAGACTGAAGAATCGGATCAGGACATAGTATGTGTGTAGGCAGAAGACACAGGGATAATTTATGTTTAAGTAAGAGAAGGAAAAAGTGAGAAGTGAAAAGAAAAGGAAAGAAGGAAATGATGCGCTGTGACCTGAAATTAGGTTTAGCAAATGGTTAAAAAAGTCAAAGGAGGTGAAGAAGCTAGGGAAGGGGAAAGATAAGTAGAAAGGAAAGAAATAGTAGTGAAATGCATTAGGGGAAAAGTGAGCAAATACAGGTATAAACAAAAGTGATAAAAGAAGGCGGGCTTGAAATATGGAGGGAAAGTTAGCGGGGAAGGACAAGAAAAGGAAAAGGGAAAAATGTTACTATAAACTGAACATGGCAGAAAAATAGTTGGAAGGAAGCAACTAGCACTTGTCTCGCAAACATCTAAAGGAGTAGCTCGCTGTCCAATAACAATAAGGACTGGGCTCCAAGTTCATCGATGGTCAGAAATGTAAATGTATGCTTAGTACTCAATAAACCAATTTCAATACTATAAATGGAGTAAGAGTTCTACCATACTGTTGTATGGAATTTCCAGATATGTAATTAATGTGGATTCCTGCATCACTTTGCCCATGCACATATAGATTTCTGCATTTCTTCTTTACCTGATTACCCTCCCCTTATGTAGGACTTACACCCTCTAGGACTTACAAGCCAGTGCCTAGGACCAGATACCTCTCAGGGAGCAGAGGAACCTATGAAATGGACAGAGTGAAGACCTGGAAGCAGGTGGTCAGCCAAACACCAGGTATGATAGTGAGGAAGAGGATGAGTGAAATACAGGTGGAATCAATGGATGGAAAGGTGATGATGGAGCAATTGGTGAAATGAGTGGTGGGGGAAACCGGAGAACCTGGAGAAAACCCACCCAGATGCCACCGTGTATACCGTATGTGGGTCCCTGGGATCGAACCTGGGCTGCCTAGGTGGTAGGCCAACAGTCTAACCGCTCAGCCATGGCGCCATCCTAGATTTCTGCATGCACTGGATGAAATTTATAATTACAAATTTCCATGTCTGCTGATTTTCCTGGTCTTGTTCACATATCAATTTACATACATATCCACATTTGTGTCTTTATTTTCTCTTTTGCTAATGCACTTTGAAAACCTCATTAACACACAGAGCCTGCCTTCACTGCTCTCTTATCAGATTAAATTTCTGTGGCTATGTCTCATGAATGATCAGTAGTCATTGTTTAAATTTCTATTAGCATTGTTATGAAAAAATCAGGTGTCAGCCATGTCTCAATAAAAATATTTTTCTTTAGTTAATGGTACAAATAACTCTAACAATGCTGTCTTCTTCTTCTTCTTCCTCTTTCCCTTCTACCTTTACAGTGTAGGGGTGGCTCCGTAAATCCATCTTCTCCAGTTGTTCCTATCCCTCATCATTCTCTTCATTTCTTCCATTGTCTTGTTCCTTTTTCTTCCAATCTTTTCCATTCTGTCCTCAAACATTATCCGGGGTCTTCCTACTCCTCTCCTTCCTTGTACCCTTACTTCTAGCATCTGTTTAACTTTACTATCCTCTGCCATTCTAAATGCATGTCCCCACCATTTCAATTGTTTTTGTTCGATTTTCTCCTCCAGTGATCCTTGACCTACTTCTTCTCTGGTCCTCTCATTTCTTATCCTATCCCTCCTGGTTTTATTTACAGCTTTTCTTAAGTATTTCATTTCACTGGATTGTATTTTACTTATTTGCTTATCTTGCAGTGGAATGCTTTCTATTCCATATGTAAGCGTAGGGACCAATACCGATTGATATAACTGCATTTTTGTTTTTAGTGCTACTTCTTTCTTTCCAAGGATAGTTTTGTTAGATTGGTAATACATCTTATTTGCCTTCCTTTTCCTATTTAGTATTTCTTCATCCCATCGTCCATCACTCGTAAAGATCGTTCCTAAATACTCGTACATATCCACCTGTTCTATTTTCTCATTCTTATGTTTAATAGATATTTCCTGTCCAAGTTCTTTTGAAATACACATTACTTTACTTTTCTTAGTATTTATTTCCATTCCCTTTCTTCCGAGTTCCTCTCCCCATTCTATCATGCATCTCTGTAATTTTTCCTCATTTTCCGCTATTAATATTATGTCGTCTGCATATATCAGTGACTGTATTTGAATCAGTCTCATATTCCAATATCCTATTTGTGTTCTTGGTGTCCTCCTTTTACATATTTTTATTATTTCATCCATAAAATTAATGAAAAGTAATGGGCTGAGGCTATCTCCCTGCTTGATTCCTTTTTCCATATTAAATTCCTTAGATGTTTCTCCTTCTATTCTGACTATCCCCTTTGATCCATCATATACACTTTGGATTGCTGTAATTAGCTGTTTCGGTACGTTTTTCTTTATCAGAGCTTCCCATAGATGTTTTCTGGGCACCGAATCGAAGGCTGCCTTTAGATCTAAAAATGCTAGACATATTTGTTTGTGTTTATCCATTAATTTCCCAATCATTGTCCTTAGTGTGAAAATATGATCTTGGGTTTGTCTATTAGGTCTAAAACCTGCTTGCTCTTCTTCCAGCTCACCTTCTATAATATTTCTTAATTTCCTTTCTAATATTCTTGTATATAATTTATATACAACAGAGGATAAACATATTGCTCTATAATTATTACAGTCTTTATTATCTCCTTTTTTGTGTATTGGTATTATAATGTTCTTTTTCCATTCTTCAGGGATGTTATTATTTATCCATATTCTCTTAAATATTTTTGTTAATATTTTTATCATGCTTGGTCCTCCATATTTTATAAACTCAGGTGCTATTTCGTCAATTCCAGCCGCTTTCCCCACTCTTATTCTCCTTATTGCCTCTGTTACTTCATCTTCCGTGATTGTATCAGTACCTTCTTCTTCTTCAATCCTTATCTCATTTTGTTCACTTTGCTCTGTTATTGTATTTCCAAACTTCTTTCCATAGTATTTCCTCCATTCTTCTAATATATTCTTCCTGCCTATAATTAATTCATTTTCTTCGTTTCTTAGGTTTGTTGCTGGTTTTCCATGTATTCCTTTCAATCCTTTAACTATATTCCAAAATTTTTTCTAACAATGCTGTCAACAGTCAAAAATATGGAAATATTAACTTAGACTGAAAAATATAGTGCCATAACTAGTATTTGAACCACAGATTGCCAGGTTACAGTGCAATTAAATTAACATTTTAACATATGTTAATTAACAAAACAAAAACCTATAATTGAAGAATCTTGGTGGAACTGGCTAGCATCAATTCTTTATTAGCAAATAATTTTGAATCTTACTATTACTTTTGTTATTTTGAGGCAATTTATGAGTGAACTGCCTTTTTATTCTTTGCAGCTTCAGTCTTATTTAGTATTCTAGAATATTTTCCATAAGTAAAAGGTGATATAAACAGGATTATTAACTGAATGATTGTTTTTTTATTAGAAATCCATGTCACTTGGAGAGTTATCCAGAGGAGCAAAGCTGGGAAACCGAGAAGACCAAGCTATACTGGATTATTATAGACATCAACTGAACCTCTTTTCCAATATGTGCCTCAATCGACAGTACCTTGCATTGAATATACTCTCACCTCATCTGGATATAGATCTCATTTTGAAGTAAGCTGTTTTAAATTGTTAGTATTAAAAGATTTTTCTTTTAATTTGAAGATTAAGATCAACATAGAAATCGGAAAACAAGTAAAACACACAAAACATTATATCAGTCTGCTGATTCCATAAATATCTACAGATTTAGATCAGATTAAAGGGGAATGAAGATCATCTTTTAAACCTAATAGAGATCCTAATGAGTACGTTGAAAAAGTTTAGTAGTACTTTTCTATATGTTCCACAGATTTGTAGAAAATTGCTTTGAATTACAGAGACCTTTGGCAACAGTGTGCTTTTGTTTTCAGCTAGGTGGGAAAATCACACTTATTGGATAAAGTACTGTCATATAGTAGCAATGCCAACGGCAAATGTGGGAATGATGCTAACTTTTGCTGGTGATATTGATTTACCAAGATAGATTAATGAAATATTTAATATAAGCAATTAAAACTGAAACACACTTGTGAAACCTTGAATGGGGGAAAAATTATTCATATACATTTAAAGTAGAAACCAAATGGGGCACCTTAGTTTACATCCATCAGAAGATACAAAAGGGCTCACATTCTTACAAAGGTATTCAGTGAAAACAGATATGGATAATTGTCCAAACAATTTAAGGAAATGGATTTAATTAAGATAAGTGATTTTGTTTAAACCCTTAATAGATGAGACAAATGAATAAGCTAAGTTGTCTTATTTTTGTTAACTGTAGAAATGAGTCGGGGATACAGAGTACAGAAAAACCATATGCAGAAAATTGTAGAGTAGAAATGCAGTACCAAAATAAGCATATTGAGGATAGAAATGAGGTGTTTCTGAAGCTTTTTTTTTACAGTATTACATGCGTCAACATTAAATCTGTCATATTAGAGTCTCTTAATTGTGAAACCTGTGTGTGGCATGTAAAGGTGTACTGTTGTGCTGTACTAGTCACTCTGCTAGATGTGTCTGATGTTCAGTGCTGCATGCGTGTTGTGAAGCCTACTGGATGGTATGATAATACCAACGGCTCATCTTGTTCATTACAAAGAGTAAAGTACAGTATGCACATGTAAGGATTAGTTTATCATTGTGTACCAGTACTCATTAGTTGAGATATATACTCTTGTTTTGTGAGTTGTGTAACATTTTGACTGGCAAATTAAGATTTTTTTCATAAAGTCAAATTTCAACTATGTTCATGTAGCGCTCTTGTTATTTGTACTGCATCTATGATCTGTTGTTCCTATCCTCAAAAATGCTTATTTTGTTTTCTGCAACCTGTATACTTTGTTATTTACTAGAACTGCATTAGTTTTGAAACCATTGTTCTCATTCTCAACTGGAGACTGACAACTGAAGGTTCTAAACATCCAACTCCATCTTAGTAATTAGTTTGTAATACTTCATTGTTCTTAAATTTTTGGATTTAATTGTCTTATTTGTATATAAGCATCCAATAAAAACTTTGATACAATGTTGTAACACTCCTTATATTCATGGAATGAACATGTAACAGTGACACACAAGGCTTTAAAGGTATTGTTCAGGCCACTGTTACAACTTCTTATCTGCAACAGAAATTACAATTTATACTAAACAGAGGTGTTGAATTGTGGGGAAATAAGGGCTTCAAGGAAGAAAATGATAAAAAAAAAAAATAGACCAGTTGCTGTTCTATCACATACACATTAGTCTTGTCTTAATCGTTTCCGAGTGCATGAAAAGCTTCCAAAACTTTGTTTTTGACTGAAATAATTGGAAGTTGATTCCAAAATATGTTCTGTGAATGCAAATAGAGAGTACATCCTGGGCCACACCATAGCCAAGTGGTTAGACTATTTGTTTCTCACCAAAGTGGCCTGGGTTCGATCCCAGGCAAGTGCATGTGGGATTCATGATGGACGAAGCAACGCTGGGGTGGGTTTCCTCTGGGTTCTCCAGTCTCTCCTGCCATCTCATTCCACCTATGCTCCATCTTCATCAGTGTCACCACGTGCGGTGCCATAGTAGTAAAAGCAGGCGTTAAACACTACAAAAAAAAAGTACATCCAAAAAAAAAGAAATGAATACATGCTTTAATGAAAATAAATTCTTTATTGTGTAATAGTACTGGTCTTAACGGTACATCATAGGGTTAATACAAGCTCCCAGCACCTGTTCAGTTACTACTTTCTGTTCTCAAAATGCTTGCCGCTAGCTGCCAGACACATATCAGAATGGTAAATGGTTGCTTGAACAATGCTAGTCAGTGTGTCCATGGGGATTTTTGTACATACTATTGTAATTTATTGACAAAGGGTCTCCAGAGTAGATGGTTTCCTGTTATACAAGGGTCACTACGGAAGTTTTGAGATACAACAAGAATACTTTTCTTAAAATTATTTTGATTGTTGCTCTTTCTCAAAGTACTCGCTATCACACAGTATACACTTTTGAATTTGCTGAAACCACTTTTTGAAGCACTTCTACCACATGTTTTCTTCGATGACTGAACTCTCCCCTTCATAGGTGGTAACAGCATTTTCAGGGGTTGAAAGTCTCTTTCCAAGCATGCAATTTTTTGCCACCGGGAACAGAAAAGACTCACATGGGGCCAGGTTGGGACTGTAAGTTTGATCTCTGTAGACTCCAGGAACTGAATGGTGTTGCTGGCCATGTGTGTGACATGTTATCATGATGGAGAAGGATCCCTTGCAATCCCATGCGTAGCCACGGTTCCTGAAGCATGGCACAAAGCTTTTGGCAAGCAAACTGTAGTGTACCAATTAGCAGTAACCGTGCTTTGCTCCTCCAGAGGAATGGTTGCCATAAAACAAAACCCTTTAAGAAAAATGAGGCCACTATTTCCTTGTGGACACTTTGGGGACACTTTACTTTTGTTGGTGGATTGTCTCAGAAAAGATCCACACTGCTAATTGCCACTTGGTCCCAGGATCAAACTAATAAATCCAGATTTCATCATCTGTGATGATGTCAGAAACCTGTCTCGAGTGCCCTCCTTTGAATCTTTTCACCAGTTTCTCACACCATTCAACACAGGTGTGTTTTTTTTTCCTCCATCAAATTATCAGGCATCAGGATGTGGCCTTCCTCACACAAAGGAATTCATAGAAGATTTCCAATACTGCTTCTGAACCAATCTGCAATGCTGCCTCAGTTTCTTGAAATGTTATGCGATTATTTTTGTGAAGGATTTTCTCAATGCTGTGACATTTTCCTCAATCACTGTCATTGCCAGACGCGTGCTTCTCTCCTCAGCTTTCAAAAATGTTTGACCCCTTTTAAATTCCTGAAACCACTGCAAAACTGTGGCATGGGAAGGAGCAATGTTCCAAAAAGCCTGTTGTAAATGTTAAAGACTTTGGCACTGGTTTAAGCCACTTTTAAGATTGTAGAAAAGCCTTGTCCAAAAATGCTCTCTTGCTAGCTCCATTGCAGGGACTGATTGCCTGCATGCCATGGGTTATTCATCCCTGCGCTGCTGGAATTACTGGAGTGGGACAGTCACTACCCAATACCAGATTATTCACAAAGGATGGGGCTACCCCATCCTGTATTCAGTTCAAGTGGATCAACTTTCATTTTCTCATATCTCAAAACTTTCATAGTGACCCTTATAATCACATCTTTCAAGGTCCTCCAGAGATAAATGTGCAGAGGTGTTAAATCTGGTGAACATGCCCTGGCCATTTTGATTCACTATCATACATCACATGTTGGTCATAAGAGCCTCACGGCTAACAACAGCTTTTTAGAAAATACAATACTACATATTCCCAGATAGTTCAACGCAACTCTGAAAAACATTAAGTGAAGCCATCTGTTAAAGTGGTATACAGTTTTTTTGACAAACCTTGTATACCTGGACACTGTTTCACAATAATTACAATTTAGATATTACAATTTAAAAATAACAAGGAAAAAATTATAAATATTTGTAGACTGTTTCACAATAAGAGTTGACTAGTAACATTTGAGGAACTTCACAAATGCAGATAAACAGTTGATAAATGTAAACATCTTGTGCATTCTGTTGCATTCTCATTTTGAAGCGTTACTATGTGTTATAAAAACCACAAAACATCTATGTTAAAGTCTTCATACTTTTAGCATATTCGATAAGTATAATGTGTTTCTTTAATCTAAAAGATGAGATAATAAGATAAAGGTATTTCATTACATTCATAGGTTAAAATATGACAAGTATTGAGAACACACAATTACAAATGCTTGTATTGTATTATATTAGCTATGCTGATGACCTGCGACTTAATTGACCATTTGTTGAATATGTTTTATTATGTTGTATATAGCTTTGGTTGATAGATGAATTTTCACTTTAAGTTCAACACAACGCCATTTATCCTTTGCTGCGCATACAGCATTAGCTAGTTGTTCTCCCAACAGGCTTGTGTCCCATTAAATTCCCAACTGCTACTGCAGATATTAAACTAAAAGTGACCTATATACTTGCATAATTACAGTATGTTTTACTGGCTGAAATGTGTTTAATTAATAACTTATTTGAAATTGGTTTGCAGTAAATAAGATATAAGTTTTATTTCAACTGTTTGTAACGGAAAAAATCAACCCCATTGAAGGAAAAACCTATGCACCCCTTTGTAACACATTTTTAATATTCCACAATGTTAAAGGAATTAAATTTTGCTACTTTAGAATATTAAAAACCAGACTAAAATGTTCTAAAGTTAGTTAAGATAAATTAAAATAATTTCTGCAAAATTTTAGGATACTCACCCTTAAAATGTTTACATCCCTGCCATTATTATATTGAAGATATTGAAGCTAGTCCATAAAATGTTATTCACACTATTCTGTTGCACAATAAAAACGTTCTATATACACTTATGCTTATTAATGGTTTGGTATGTACACCCCATGTTAATTTTGAATTTCCACCCCTCTCGCTTGGTGATAACTGAGGAAACACCCAATTCTACACAAGGCAATGTCACACTGATTGCACTTGTACTGTGACTGTATGCCATGGCATGATTGTGTTTTCCTTTTCTTCGCAATACACTGTGCACGTGATTTCACCCGGCCTGGAATATTTACGAGGGTGTAAAGAGAACTGGGTGCTGGAGTAGCAGAAGGTAGGCTACACTGAAATCCCACTCGCTTGCGAGTTTGCGATTAGCTGTTGCAATTCTTCCTGTAGTGAAGAAGTCTGTTGCCATGAAGTGTAAAAGCAGGTCTGTTTGAAATGTTATATATTATGAAACCATTAACAATGGCAACACTCACTATGAAATGGAACAAGTATTTCCACCACCGTAACACTCCCTCCTTTAGTCTGCGAGATCAATCCCTACCATATTACGTGTGTAATTTATTACTGCATCAGAACAAGGTATTTTTATTTGTTCTCTCTCCCTGCCACTCTTCCTTTCAACCTTTCCATCTGTTCTAGGATTGGAATTGGATAATAAGAGAGTGTCCCTGTTATCATGCCAAACTACTGCAATTACACCTTCATGTTGCAGTTTGCAAGATTCGCCCCTTTTCAGTTTCAATTGTTTAGGCTTAGAAAATTGTTTTGGCCAATCTTTCCTTCCGGCACGAGTTGTACCACACGCATATGTCTTCTCTAAAAGTAATTTCATTAACCCTGTGGAAGTAAAAAAATTATCAAAGTAGATGTGGTGCCACAATCCCGTATATTTCTCACACATGTCTAAAACAACCTGTTCTCCAAGTAGAGATCACTGTTTCTCGCCCCCTTTTTTCCCCAGATAGATTTTACAGGTCAGTAAATAGTCACTTTTACTGTCTGCAATGCCTTTATCCTCCACTTTGTTGGTTTAGCAGGCATGTATTGTTTCATAAAGAAGCACACTTTGAAACCTATCATTGCTTCACCAACAGATAGATCGCAATTTGGTTTGTAGACATTTTTAAACTTTTTGATTATGTCTAAAACAGGTCGTGCCGTATACAGATAATCATAAGAATCTACCCCTAATTGTGGCTTTGCAGATTCGTCATTCAGGTTAAGATATTGTGATATCTTTTGAAAGTGGAGCAAGGTCATTGCTTGTCTTACATTGGACGAACGCAAAAATCCCCTAAAGAGTAATCCCTAATTTCAGGTAAATGCACCATCCCTATATATATCAAAACACCTAAATAGGCCTGAATCTCCCTTAAATTTGTCTCTTCCCATTTTGGATCTGCCTTTTTAGCTTGAATCTGAGCTGCTTATCTATTGGTTTCCTCTGCAATTTTGCCACAAAAGCAGGAGTCTATAAAAAGTTCAAAATAATCTACTTTTGGACTTCCTGGAGGAATAGAATAATTTGCACCTCTAGGGGATAAGAATGCTTCTAACTCATGAAAGTAAAATTGGAGGTTCACTGTGTAGGACTAATTTAGTTTTAGTTTGCTTTGCATTAATTTTAGCCACCTGTTCTGCTACCTGCTCCTCAGCACTTTCACTGTCACTTTGTTCCTTATCACTGTCTTCATCTAACTCGCCAAACCAAGATCCATTGGAGCTGCTTTCGCGATCTAATTCCTCATAAACTGCTGCAAGTATTTCCTCATCTGTTACCAAAACTTTATCACTAAGGCACTTTCTAGTCTGTGATGTAGGTACTTGCAGTGGCCTCTATGGTACTTAATTAGCTATAAAAGTATCAGGAAACTGCTTACTTACACGACTGCACTCAGCTCTAAGAAGTGTTATTTATACCGTGGTATTAGTTTCTTTCATGTTGCAAATGCTGTAACAGTGCAACAGGAGAACGTTTACATTGACACAGCTCCTGAAAGCTAGGGTCAGCATAAGCAGAACCCATATGAAACGATGAGGAAGGTTACTATGTTCTATTACACTGTGCATGGCAGGCCAGTTATCGTTTCACTACACTTTACTACGCTATGCATCTCAAAGGATTAAGTTCACAAATGAAAATAAAATTGCTGTTTTACGGAAAATGAGGCACAAATGAATTAATAATTACATGGTTATATGTGTGCTATTGAATGAAACTGATGCAAAGTAAGACAGAGGTGCTTTGAAGTAAAGGCTATACCTTTGCCTGTTGCATGCTAATTCTGATGTTCACCATCTTTCAATAGCAATTCTGTTGCTTAAGGACTCATTTGAAACCTCTCAGTGTATTCATAAACTGACATGAAGTGATTGAGACTAAAATATTTGTCTTCTGCCTTCCCTTGCATGAACACCATCATTATTGGAAGCACTGAAACTGTTGTTAAGTAGTACTTTAAGTAGTTTTCAGTGATATTTTACTGTATTGTTATTCAAAAATTGTATAGCTTTTATCCTTTAATTTTTTGGTGGGACTAAACATATTAAAATATACCTTCCTTTACAAATATAAAGTCTTTTATAGACAACTGCTTGCTTTACAAATGCACTTTACAAATGTGTGAAGTAGCTATTTGAATATTCAACAAAATACTTGGAAATTCTATAACATTTCATTTTTAAATATTTAAGCTCCTTTGTAAAGTTTAATTTTACAAATCTCCATTGTGAAACATGCCTATGCTAGTGAAGCCAAGGGGTTATTGCTATGTAGTGTCGTTCTGACAATCAATGCTTCGCTGTGAAGCCGTTAAAAAAATTAACTCATTGTGCTATTTGTGCAGGTGCATGGCAGATGAAAATGTACCTTATGAGCTCAGAGCCTCCTTCTGTAGACTCATGCTTCATCTACATGTGGATCGTGATCCCCAGGAACCAGTTACACCAGTCAAATATGCCAGACTGTGGTCAGAAATACCACCAAAGATGTCCATTCAGGAGTAAGTGCTTTTTACTTGTACATGATTTATAAAGTCCTGTACATTTTGGTTGAAAGATAAGAATTATTACAGGAAAAGTTATAATGCTACATCTGCTTTGAGATTTCTATTTAAAAATCAGCGTAATACAAGAAAAGTTATGCACATAATTTAGCTATATTATGGAGTCAAGATGTAAAAGCAGATTTGCTTAACTACCAGTGTGCCAAAATATGAATCACGTGGTGTATTACTTGTAACTATTTTGAAATATATACTTATTTTGATATTTTATATATTTGCACTTTAATATTAAGTGCTTTTCATTCTTATCATTTGTACTAGGTGTTAATTTATTTTCAGACTTTCACAGGTATTGGTTTGAGTACAGCAACTTGGCTTGGAGAGAGGTTAACATATTTTAATGTCACTACAGTACTGTTAATGTGCAATATTTTTTTGGTTTCTCCACATTCACAAATGCTCAATGCCGTAACTTGTACTGCCCATGTTGGATTTAACACTGCTTGCCTGAGGTTGGCAGAATGGGAAAGGTTTAGAAGAGGAGGAATATCCCTGTCAGTGCTTTGGTTAAACTTCTTTTGATTGTTAAAAATACATTTCCATTAATACTCATTCTAAAGAATTTTGAAATGAAGATTATATAAATAATGAATAAAATGAACTTCATATATTAAAAGCTCCACTTGAAATAAATAAATGAGCTGCTATGCAAAGATTTTGACACTACTAAACCTAAATGCAGTCCATTTGTTTGCAAGCATTTTGATATTTGTGTGTTCATGTGATCAAAAGTGATTCCCTGCATTGTTGAGGTAGTGGTGTTCATCTCTTGAGTAGAGAACTATTGTAACTGATGAGCATTGTGTGTTTCTAAGACATGGGACACATTTTTTAAATGCATCCTCTTGTGATGCAAGAGCAGTCAGAATCAGCAGAATTATACACTAATGGCTGGTTTCATCAATTGGTGTTAAAAATGCTCTTAACAGCTTGTTTGCTAACATATTAAAAGTTGAATATAATGTTAAAACTTTTCCATTTCATCTTTTATAGCAAATTGTTAGCTAACATTGTTAATTTTGAAGATAACTGAACAACAGCTTTCAAGAAGCCAGTGGCTGAACTACATGGTTTCTGAATGTGCTCTGGCACACTTTTGTCACGTTGCAAGACGCTGTTTCAGTAGTAGACAACTAGTCACATTTATAGACAATTGCTGTGTAATTTTCCTGATTGTTCTAGGATACAATTGCTAGTCAACTGAGAAATGTAGGTGTAGAGGAACTAATGTTTCACCATTCAAAAATATTAATATTGGACTGGTAACTAATTATAGAGGAATTATCAAGTGCAGAAAGTTGGCAGACATAAAAGAGAAGGATACCAACTGAGAGAAAATCTGCGAGAATATCATTGATTAAGGATTACAGAGACCCCAACTCTTCCAGAAGCAATTTCTTCGGAAACTTTTTGAACCAACTCATAAACAGTAGCTTTGGAAGTGCCAACACAACTACCTACCATTAAATCAAAGGTGTTGATAGCATAGAGTATCAGAAAAATTAATACTAGTTGTGAAGGAGAAATAGACCTTTCGTGTTGGTACTATTCTAACCCCATTTATTTCTTCCACAATTCTGCTAATGACAGCTTTGAACAGTCTGTATCTCATTAAAAATTCCTCCTTTTGTAGGTTTTTCAAAGTCATTACGGCTCATGGCTCTTTTTCAGTCAGGAACAGCATTAAAAAAAAGCTCCAAATACAGCAACTCCATGTCAATAGCTTGTTTTGCAGCAGTCATTTTCCAAATTTTAACATTTGTTAAATGCCTTAACACAAGGGTGTGTCAATGTTAATTTAACACAAAGTTTAACACAATGTTATGGCTAACATTGTTTGATAAAACACAATTTCTGTTAATTTCAGTGTTAAATCACTTCATTGTTCTATTAAAATTTAACATTGTTTGATAAAATCAACTCTTAATGCAGAAACATTCTTTGGATCTCCTTGCACCCAGCCATCTACCAGCTAGTTGTGACATGATATGTGAAAGCATAAGTAAGAAAGTCTGGAAATAAATGAACATCAGGAACATGATTTGATTACTCAACAATTAGTTTGAGGACTTCTAAATAGAATGGTAACCACTGTACAGGCATATATGTATAGATCTCAGCTTTTAAGGGTGTGAACAGTGTTTGTGAAATTCATTCATAAAATATCATTCTGTTTATATTTGAAATATCTTTTACTGAGAGCCTATCACAAAGAAAATTTAATTTACTTACTGAGTGGGTAGGAAGAAACCAGTTGTATCAAGGATAGACTGCTTATATTTTTATCACAGCCTAGAGAGTGTAGCAGTCATGCATTCCAGTTTTAACAATTAAGAAGAAATATTAAAACAATTATGAATTCCTGTTTTCTATGATTGTTTCTTTTTGCTATATAAACTTTAACTTTGTAGAAAGGAAAATTAGAACACTTGTAATAGAATAACTGTAAGGGCTGTTGAAATAAAACTGAGACTCCTGTTTGTGCTTAGAATATGTTACACATGCAGAAGTAGTGAGTGATATTAGGGGAAACTGCCTATACATAGCCACCGTGTTAGATCAATTAACACACTCAACAGTTCACTAGCTGATGTCTACTGTGAGAAAAAAAACATCTGTGATTGACTACAGAACCATCCTTCAACAGTATCTTCAAGCTCACTGCTCCCATACCAGTGTCCAAGAACTTTTTACTGTAGTCTGAGGATTTGTAGTAGCAGGATGAGAGGTTTGGCTGTAAAAGGCATATAACAGGAGCTCTCTGTAGAAAGCCTCAGCTCATTCATGCTGCAGATCAAAGAACTTACAACATAACCAGTTTACTACCTCATAGGTCAACAATTCCTGATTGTTCCTTGTTAGCATAACACAAAATTCAAAAGCTGAATACAAGCTCCATGCAAGTGCATTTGTATGAACCCATAGCATGACTGTACACAGTCTTCTTGCTTTTGCATGCGGCTGTAGCACTAAAATCAAGACCAAAGAACTTCATTCCAAACACTACATTATGCTTAATGAGTCATTATTTCAATGGGTTGACTTTTTGGCACTTTAATTTCACTTGAAATTTGGCATTGGACATGTCTTCAAAGCATCCCCAACAATGAAAATTAAGAAAAACGTAGGTGTAAATAACTCAACTGATGGTAATATTTACTTGTTTGGTATTGAAGTTTCACTATTTAAAACACTTCTATTATATATAATGGGTATTTAAATACATTATATTCTGTTGCTTGAAGCACCAGCCCACCTACACAAGTCTCAGTTTCATTTGGCAACCCTTATCGTTCCCAATAGAACTATTTCTGAGAGTGAGTGCTATAAAGAAGTGCCTTCCAAGGTAACACACTAAAAGGTGCAGAATTTTTAAATTTGCAAAAGGTTGACAATAACATTATTACAAGTACAAAGTGTTGCAGGTCAAATTCCTTTTGTATAAGAAAATCAGATAAAGATTTTCAAGCTACAGAAGAACAGAATTTAATTGATGTAAACTGTTATAAATTAATTGCTTTTAAATAGGATGCTGCACCAGCAGTTCTTTCTTTTCCTCTTTTTTTCCTTTCAGTAGCCTCAATCCATAAGTTCTAAAGAGTTTTGATAACTGTTATCTCTCCTGTCAGACTTAAACCTAAATATGCAGCATTTTATATTCCTTTCCTTGCTTCCTCTCAAGCACCTGATGTTCTTCCCTTTAATTTGCTCTTTTAGAAAAGTTTGAAAAAAAAGTACTATCCATTCATCAGGGAAGTGGATCAACAGAGCAAGGAGCAAGAACTGCAGTGCTTTTGCATTTACCACTGCTGTAGTGTGGTGAGCACTTCTCTCGTTTGAATTCATACACTTGTGTTCATATTCATTTAAGGAAGTATATTATGACAAAGAATAAAATGCTCAAATTATTTGAAATTCAGCCTGATGCAGGAGCTTTGCTTTTGTAATACAGTTTGCAGTGTCAGCATTAAACAAAATGTTCACTCAAAACATTTAGAATGTGTTTTTTAAATGTACATCCATCCTATAGTGCTGTTAAATTAGGGATTAGTCCATATTCTAACATATACCAACAAGCATTTTTATTGTTGTTTAAGGAAAAATATATCCCAGAAGAAAGCATTTGTAAAGACTTGTAACTTATGTACAATCAGTTTAATAGTTTCTGGAGGGTAAAAAAATCTTTACAGCATTCTCATACCACAATTTGAAAACTTCCTAGAGTATCAAATAATTTGATCTCCAAAGTTGTTGGCTTTCTTGGGCAATTGTTCTATTTCCATAGCTCAAACAAATGATCCCCCAAAGACTCAAGATGCTTTCAGATATTTTTCTGCTCTAGGTCTTTCTATTGTTTTTCATTTTTACACACTGTAACATTTTTACTTTCTCTAGCACATACATCGGAGGCTGAGATGGTTTGCATTCCACTCACAAATTTGATAACAGGATTTCACCAGAAATACATGCTTTGAGGCCAGCTGAATCCAAAATAATTATTAAAAAAAGGTCCACGAGTGTACCTGGGGAGGCTCAACTCAAAAATAAAAAAACCAAGATATATACCAATCTCTGTATTCAAATTATCTTCCTAACTGCAAAATAGAGATTTTCAAGAAAGTCCCCTCACCCCAAAATACGTTTTATGCATAAAATTTTTGAAATCTTTGATTTTTCTCAAAAATGGCTCTAACGATTTAGATTAGAATACCACGAATGTAATATATTTACCTGATAAACAAAATGTATATTTTCATTTGAAAGGAATTTTGCATAACAGTTAATCCACAAGTGACAGACAAAAATGTATTAAACTATGTAGAACTCTTTGAAACATAAAATATATTTCAAATAACCTGCTTTTGTGGAATCAGCCACTCCACGATATGTGTTATTATTGGTTCTAATTTTTAAATACTTTGTCATTTTTTAAAGTACAGGTGCTATTCAGTAGTTTTTATGTCTTAGAAAGAGGATGGAATTTCAAGACATCTATATATTTTAAGTGTGTAATGAATTGATGTTTGCAAAGGTTTATCTTAGTACATGAAATACATAGAACAACTGTTGTAAGAATACTTTATAGAAACTGTAAAATTAAATGACATTGGGTGGAGAAAGTCATGTGAATATAACATGTAAGATTCTTTGTATATTCTTTTCATGCAATGAATCCATGTTATGCCTTCCTCTAAATCAAAGTTGTACCACAATCACTGATTTGAATTCTATGAGCCATAAGATACACTTATATTGACCTTATTTGGTAAACTTGGTAAACTCGTTAAAATACACTTCTATCCCAATTGTTTATGTACAGACAGATTTATTTCTGCACAGACTCATTTTTTAATGTACATAAAAACATTACAATAGCAATACAAGCTATTTCCATCTATTCTACTCTACCGTTTCATACATTATAAGGAGTTCTGTTGACAAATTACTATTGTCAGACTGAGAAACATTTATTACCCAAGCTTCACTTTCTGCACCAGAACATACTGGGACATATTTCAGAGTCAGAAAGTCTCCATCATCAGCGTAGATTCACTGCCATTTTGACTGAACATACTGTACAATAAGATCCTATTTATATGGGACATTCAAAGTTTAATAAATTGTGTTTATTTTTGTGTATGAGAAATTATTTCCAAATGGAGAGTTCTGCTGGTTTTCCAAGATCCTTTAAAAGCTTAGGTTTCTCTTTCAGTTGATGATCTGTGGACCAAAAATGCTCTGCAATGGCTGATTTTTCATATGTTTATATTTCATGTATTTATGTTTCTTTTTGTTTTTCCTATGTATACCTTCTTGCAATTCTTACATCCAGTTTCATAAATACCAGAAACTTTCCCTCTGGAATTTTGTCCTTTATGCTACTCCTGAGTATGTTTTTAAGTTATGCTTGTTAACTGGGACTAGGGTTATACCATATTCTTTGGATATTTTCTTGAATTTCTAGAAGGCCCATGGGTGGAACATGAATTTGTTGAACCTTTTTAATTTCCTTTGTTATTTAATGTGGTGATTTCCTTTATTTGTTTCTGCTTTTTTATTTTCTTTGTCTTCCTGTCTACAATCTCTTTGGATAAGGCATTTTATGTACAATTTCCAGAATTGAGTTTTACTCTTTGTTGAATTCTTTTGTGTTCATAGGAATGTTTATCAATCTGAAGGTTAGCCTGTTAATTACTGCATATTTGTGTTCCTTGGCTTGTAGCTGTCATTTTAATCATAGTTACCTGTGTGTGTAGTTTTTCTATGGATGCCAAAACTTAGTTTATTCTCATGCCTCAGGACTTTTATGGCAAGAAAGGGGTGCATATTATTGGAATCTTTTTCTGTTGTAAATTTTACTGTTGTATCTTGTAAGTTCAGTAGAGTTGTTCCTTCACAAATTTTTTGTCCACAATTGCAAAAACATTGTATACATACCTGTATCAAAGTTTATGTATTTGCAGAAATGCTTCAGTTACATGTATTTTCAAATAACGTGTGTATAAGTTTGCCAGAAATGAGGAAAGTATATTGCCCATTGCTGAACCATTCACCTGGGAATATAGTTTGTTCCTGAATGTAAGTAATTCTTATACTCACACTGGTCAGTATCCAGTATTCCTCTATTGCCTCCTGGTCAATGTCTGTGGAGTGTAGCCATTTTACCAGCGCTTCTAGTTTATCTTCTGGTGTGCTGTGGAACAGTGAGATTACATCAAAAGATTTAAGTAGATCACTATTCTCTATTTCCTGTTAATGTTTCTAAGAAAGGGAAAAAAAAAGAAAGAAGAGTTCTATAAGCTACAATATGAGATTGTCTTCACAAAATAAAATCAGTTTGAGGAACATATTGAATAAACCACTCAAGAACACCATTCCATATGATATGAATTCTGGTATTTATCAGATAAAATGTTATGATTGTGACAGATCTTATATAGGAATGACCAATAGGACTTTGAATGTCAGATTGAAAGAGCACAAAAAAATCAAATTTAAACAAGTTGACAAATTAGCAGTAGCATATCATTTTTTGGACAGATGATCACAATATTGGAAAATAAATTATTAAAACCTTTGATGACTACACTAGAACTCACCATGTAGGAAAGGGTACTAATTCTTAAAAATTCCAAGAGCATTTTAAATATTGATATCCCGCCAATAGCAACATCATAAAGTTTACCACCAGACGGTAGCAGTTAGATGCTCAGGCTGAGGAAAGAGGAGGAAGAGATAACAATCTTTAGTCACCGCTGTGCTGAGGATGGAGACGGACGGATATGTCCAAAAATGTTCCAAGATTTTACAACTTGATGTAAGTGAAGTTTTAAGTGTCTACATTGAGCCATTCATATTTTAAAATGAAAATAAATTAAGAAAAAAGAGCTCATAGGAGTTACTTATGCTCCAGCTTTTTGGGTGGAGGTCCTAAAATTTTCTGAGTAACCAGTTTGCCAGATTATATATGGGTGAGTCTATAGTATAGATAATTGACCATATTTTATTGCCGGCTTTGGGGATCTTCAAAAATACTTATATCCTGGTGTAGTTGGGTTACTTGGTATTACAATTTTCTTGTTTTGCTCTCCTACAATGGTTTTTACGTCTTATAGTTTTCCTTTCGTATCAGTTGGTTTATAAAGGAGTTTCATTTTTCACATATGAAAATGACTCAACCAAAGAGATTTTAGATAGGAGGAAAAAGAAATTCGGAAAGAAGAAACAAATAAAGGAAATCACCACACTAAGCTACATAAAAGAAACCAAAAACTTAAACAAATTCACATTCCACCTATTGGCTTCCCTAAAATTCATAAAATATTCAAAGAATATGGTATAACCCTAGCCCCAGTTAACAAGCATAACTTAAAAAACACTCAATACCAACGCAAAGGACAAAGTTCCATTGGTATAAACTTCTGGTATGTATGAAAATGAATGTAAAGATTGTAAGAAAGTATACTTGGGGAACATGAAAAGGAGTGCATGAGTGTAGGGGTCAGGGTGTGGGTGTGTGGATGCATGTGTGTGTGTAAAAATAGTTAATAACTGTACAAACAATGGTAATACAATATTAATATGAGATAAAGCAGTTCCATCTACAAAACAGATTAATATAGCTAACCTGCTTAAGGTTTTGTAATATAACAGCTAGCTAATTTACATTCATTAATTGCATATCCTCCGAGTATAACCAGTAAATTTACAGCTAAGTGACAATTAGTTTATAAAACATCAAGCATCCACCTAAGTAATCTTTATAATAAATTATCCAACATTTACTCTATGTAAATTTGTCTGTTGTCGGTCTGGGTGGCTCAGTTGGTTAGACGCTGGCCTACGGATCCCAAGGTCGCGGGTTCAAACCCGGCCCAGGCCGATGGTTTTTAAGTGTGCTTAAAAACGTCAGCTCCATGTCAGTAGATTTACTGGCATGTAAAAGAACTCCTGCGGGACAAAATTCCGGCACACCGGCGACGCTGATGTGATCCTGGCAATTGACAGCGTCGTTAAACAAGGAAATAATTTGAGAGGTAGAACTGGAACTTAAAAATTCAATGCCACAACTGGGATTTGAACCACAGACCTTCCGCTTACCGCGCGGATGCTCTACCACTGAGCTTTTGTGACAAACTGGCAGAATGGCATTAAATTCTCAAGGCAGTTCGTATTTCTCCTGGTAAACCAGAAAGGCAGTCTCACATCAGAGACAAATTACCCCAATGGTAACTTACTATTGTAAGTAGGTACTTTATATCCCAGGATTAAATAACTTTCAGATGGTAATTATTATTTATTTATGCCAACAAACTTACTGTTGGTGTTTTTAAACACACAAGCCGTGTGTGGGCAAAGTTTGAGAGGTAGAACTGGAACTTAAAAATTCAATGCCACAACTGGGATTTGAACCACAGACCTTCCGCTTACCGGGCGGATGCTCTACCACTGAGCTTTTGTGACAAACTGCCAGAATGGCATTAAATTCTCAAGCCAGTTCGTATTTCTCCTGGTAAACCAGAAAGGCAGTCTCACATCAGAGACAAATTACCCCAATGGTAACTTACTATTGTAAGTACTTTATATCCTTTCTGGACTGCCTTTCTGGTTTACCAGGAGAAATACGAACTGGCTTGAGAATTTAATGCCATTCTGGCAGTTTGTCACAAAAGCTCAGTGGTAGAGCATCCGCCCGGTAAGCGGAAGGTCTGTGGTTCAAATCCCAGTTGTGGCATTGAATTTTTAAGTTCCAGTTCTACCTCTCAAACTTTGCCCACACACGGCTTGTGTGTTTAAAAACACCAACAGTAAGTTTGTTGGCATAAATAAGGAAATAATTTTTTTTTTTGTCCTAAATTTTGCACTCCCCTTTTTCAGTATCCTCATTTAGAAATGTAGTGTTTTCCATGCTTTCCTGGATGCAGAATTTACCTGTTTATCTCATCCAGCGTTACTTGCCAAGTACACTCCCAAATATACCAAATATACCTGTGGTATCTGTTCTCTGTCCATTTGTATCAGCCCTATTACTTATTTCATTTAAATCACCCTAAGGCACGAATTCATCTACAGCATTTCAAATATTATTGTAGAACATTCCATCATCTGCAAACAATCTTATCTGGCATTTAATATTTATAGTTATATCATCAACAAAAATAAGAAAAAGTAGTGGACCCAGCCTTGGGGTACTCCCAAACTCACAATGCTCCTCTCAGACAGTTCTTTACTTGTATCTGTTGTGTTCTCTCTTCTAAAAACATTTTAACCCTTAGAACTACATGTTTATTCCTGTACCAGCTTGCTTCCAGATAAGTAAATTATACAGCACTACATCAAAATCTTTAGAAAAATCTATCACCACTGCATCTGTTCTTCCCCCAGTGTCCCAGTGTCTTGAAATAGTGAGGTTATTTGGCTTTCGCATGAGTATCCAGGTTTAAATCCATGTTGCGCTTCCTTGAACCAGTTTTTGTTTTCTAACTCCTCCCTTATCTAATCTGAAAAAATCAGCAATTGCAGAGTAGTTTTGGTTTACAGATTAGTAGCTGAAAGAGAAATCTAAGCTTTTAAAGCCTCGTTGAAAACCATCAGAACTAATAGTTTGGAAAAAAATTATCCATACACAAAAATAAACACAATGTATTGAATTTTGATGTCCCGTATGAAAAGTATCCCATTGTACGGTTTGTCCAGCCAAAACACCATCTAAAATTCGCAGGAGGAAGTGCAGCAGCAAATCTGGGCTGTTTATGGTGACAACAGTGACATCACAGTAAGTTCTGGTATAGAAAGTGAAGCTAGAGAAATAAATATTTTAATTTGTGTATATAAATGTTAAAAATACTTCCCTGTTTACTCTAAAAAGGTTTATAAATATTATTGGCAGTTTTGTTTGCTATGTCTTCATTTGATCATGGATATAAGAGCAAGTTAAAGGAAATGTGGGGTTATCACTTCAACAGTCATAGATCCATTTATGGTTTTCATTATACTGATTTGTGCTAGGCACTGTAATATCTGTTTTAAAAGTTCAAAGCACTGCATTAGGTAAACTGTATAGCTTTATGATTTATCTATTTGCATGATTGAAATGTCTTTATTCTAATTGCTTAAAATAAAATGCACTGTAAAACACTATGCTTTTAAATTGTATATGCTTGAGTTTTATAAATGCTGCTTATAAATTAGTCATTACAATAAACGAAAAAATGAAAAAAGATCTGTATAAAACAGAGGGTCATTATAACAGCTAAACCATAGTTTACATTGTAAAATTTAAAAAAAAAACATTAATTGCTTTAACTACTACATCTTTAATCATAAACATCACAGGGTATTTATTATTATCATTTTAAATTAAGTATGCGACTTATTTTCAATGCAGCATTTTCTAATCCAAATTTAAAATTGATACACATTTAAACAAAAACATCTAATTGTGTTTGTATTCCAACAATGGGCTGCTATGTAATGGGTAGTGCTTTCAAAACCAAAATGACAGGGCTACAAAATACATAGTTGCATTATCGCAATGTCAGTAAAGAAGAAGAATTGACACTAGCGTACTTCTGTCTTAATAGAATATTACTCTGTACAACAAAGAATTGTTGGTCTTGTTTTTAATAACACTTTCTTCTCAGAGAAAAGATAATTTTTCTGTTTAGCACATCCACTATGGTGAAATGGATTTAGTTTGCTTCCTTTCCGACCTGCATGCCCTTCATTCACTGCATGGTTGGAACAAGTTGCCTAGGTGGGGTTTTTTCGTGGAGTTTTCTATCAACTTGAAAGACAAATATCTGGGAACTTTGTACTCCAACATTATTAATACACTGGGGAACAAAAAGCTTCTTTTTTTTTTTTTTTTTGTGGTGCCTGGAATTTCTTACCTGATTTTGCGAATTTCGGTGCTGCTGATTCCAAAAGTGCTACCTACTTCATTCAAATATTGATGAAATCATTACATATTGCTCTTATGACTACTTTGTCTTTGCACTGCCATTTGTAAATTAATTGTTTGCATAATACTAATTGATTTTATACAAGCTCTGTCCATGTTGTTTGCATTTGTACTTCAACTATTCTGACATTTATTTCTTGGTTTTAAAGGCACTGACATGCGTTCATTACAAAGAAAATGTATAAATATTCCTGATGTATTTTATTTCATCATTTATTCAGCAAAGGAAAAAATAACTGATTTTGCAAACAGAACTTATTTGGTTTATTTCAAAGTAAAACTGGGTGACCAAGGTAAGGCTTGGGCAACTTACATTGTATGTAAAACTTGCATAGAGCATCCGTCTCAGTGGACAATGGGAAACGGGAGTACTTAAATCTTGGGTAACCAGTGATGACTTATTTCTTATGTTCAGTGAATGTTGTTGTTGTTGTTTTCTAGTGCCTTGCATCTGGCAATGAAGCCATTAGCATTCATGCTTCCCAATACTTTTGAACTGTAGTTCCTTCTGATCTTAATGCTTCACAGGTCTTCAAGTGGTCTTCGTTCATTTCTGCTGGATCGTTACACAGGACACATATTGGTGACGCTGAGATACCTATTCTGTAGAGATGACTTGCTAAGCAGTCGTGATTTGTCAATAGTCGGAAGGCTGCAACCGCTGTTTTCCTTGGTCTCTGGGGGATTATATCTGGGTTGGAAAGTAGTGTAATCCATTTTTTATCTTTGGCATTTGTTTCTATTTCTTGTAGGTATGAATGAGAAAATATTTTAATGATCAAGCGTTTTATTGAGGAATATGAGAAATTGAATTTAGACTTTTGTTTTATTGTTGTACCTTTCTTTGCAAGTGAGTCTGCAGCTTCGTTCCCCATGACTCCACAGTGTGCTGGAATCCATTGGAGGTGAACAGTCTTATTAACTTTTTGGAGTTGTGTTAACATTTTGTAGCATTCTCTAATTTTTGTTGACTTCTTTGTAGTATTTGAACATATTCCCTGAATTGCAGCTTTAGAATCTGAAAGAATTACTGCCTTGTTAAATTTATTTAAGGGAAGATTTAATAATTGTCGGAGAGCAATGTGTATAGCCTCTATTTCTCCATCATAATTTGTTGTGTCTCTGCCAACAGAATGATAAAAGGAAAAATGTGAACACGTAACTCCAGCTCCAGTAAGGTTTTCCTTGGAGGATCCATCAGTATATATGTGCAGCCAATCTTCTGTGGGATACCTAGTACTGATTGTTTCCAGAGCTAGAAGTTTTTGTATTTCTTTTGGTGTGTCTGATTTACTTATTTCCTCTATTAATTCCAAATTGAAGGTAGGTTGCAATAATTCCAATGGATTTTCTCTTATAAGTAGATTTTCTCTGGTGTTAGGAATGTTCAATTTGGATTTAATCTGTGTTACCTTTTCTATTAAACTATTATGAGTTTTAAGGATTGAAGGGGGGAGGTTCTCTTCTGTCCATTTAGAGTTTGGCAGTCGTAACATTTTCTCGTGTTGGAGCAATGCTTGTTCTTCTATTTTTGTTGTTATTGATGGGGTCCTTGTTAAGGCAAGCATGGCATCAATAGGTGTGGATTTAACTGCTCCAGTGATTAGGCAAAGAGCCTGATTTTGTATTTGTTCAAGTTTATTGATGTTAGCATTTGCTGCTGTTATTAAAGCTTCAGAACAGTACAAGAGGTTTGGTTTAACATACATTTTGTATGTTGTGTTAAGGACTCTCCTTGAGCAGCCCCATTTAGCACCAGCTAACCTTTTCAGGATTTGCAGTTTCTTTTCAACCTTTTCTGAGATGTTTGTTATATGTTTTTTCCAACTTAGCTTTCTGTCGAAAGTGATGCCTAAGTATTTGGCATCATCAACTGCTTTGAGTGGTTTACCATTATAATTTATGTTAATATTAACTGGTTTATATTTTAGTGTAAATAATTCATAATTTGTTTTTTCCACATTGATAGTCATGAGGTTTTTGGAGCTCCATTCATGTACTTTGTTTAGGGCTGTTTCTATTCTGTCTTTAATTAATTCAGGTTTTTTTGGAGAGCCTGAAGTCCAAATGACTACGTCGTCAGCAAATAAAGCAATTTTGGCTTCTAAAGTTTTTATTATTGATGGAAGGTCATTTATATATATGTTAAAGAGTGTTGTGCTCAGAACAGCACCTTGTGGAAGTCCTCTGTATGTTTGTTTATATTTGGAAATGTATGTATTATATTTTGTGGCACAAAATCTTTGTGAAATAAACTGAGTTAACCATTTAAGCATGTTACTTTTCACACCTATTGATTGCAACTTCTCAATTAATTTGTTTCTCCAGACTGAGTCATATGCTGATTTAAAATCAATGAATACTGCTAAGGTATCCTCCTTTCTATTGAAAGCTTCCTTGATGTCTTGGCTTAGTAGGAGTACATTTTCACTTGTACTATGATTCTGTCTGAAGCCGGTCTGTGAACTATTAATTAAGTTGTAATATTCTAGGAACCAGTTAAGTCTAGATGCCACCATTCTTTCCATCACTTTTGCAATAACACTGGTCAAAGATATTGGTCTGAAACTATTAATATTGTTTGAAGGTTTGTTTTTCATTAAAATCGGGATGATAATGGCTTTTTTCCAGTCGGAAGGTACAGTCATTCTCCAACACGTGTTATACAGTTTAAGTAGGATTTCTTTTCCTTTCCTGCCAAGGTGTTTAATAAACTCTGGGTGGATCTTGTCAGGTCCTGGAGATTTTTTTGTTCTGTAATTGTTCTATTGCTAAATCCAGTTCTGTTTCGTTAAAATCCTGAATAAAAATATCATTTTGTATACCTTTTGGCTTATTAGTTTCTCTGATAGTTTTTTGGATAGCCTTATCTTGTTTTTTATACGCTTGGGGTATTCTTTGTGACTGAGCATAAAACTTGTTAAGGGATTCTGCTATTTCCCTATCTGTAGTTAAGCTTTTGTTATTATGTTTTAATGGTTCAGTTGTATTTTTTGATAATTTTGTTTTATTAAGGAATTTGTATATTTTATTTCCATCTTTCCTATAGTCCATATGTTCTACAAAATTTGTGAAACTGGCCCTCTTTGCTGTAATTAATTCTTTCTTAAAAATGGCTGCTTTTCTTCTCCAGTTTTGTACATCTTCTGGACACTTGGTTCTTTCGGCTTTGACTCTTGCTATATTTCTTTCGTGTTTTAACTTAGATAAAGATGGAGACCAAAAGTCGCTATATTTCTTTAACTTTCCTTTGGGGATATGTGTTTTGGCTGCTGTCAATAATATTTCACAAATTTTTTTATTCATTTCATCTGTTGACTTGAACTCTGATTCTAACAGTATATTACACTTCCCTTCTATCTCATTTTGGAAACTGGACCAATCTGCTTTTTCAAAATTCCAAGAAGTTTTAATTTTTGGTTTGTTACTTTTATTTATTAGACCTCTTATGGAGTTTATGGTGATTCTGTGGCCTGAACCTGGGTCTTCTATTATTTCTCTTTTTGTATTGTCAATTATGTCAGATGACACCACCAGAAGATCGGGATTTGTACCTGAACCATTATAATGAAGGTAAGTGGGTGGATCATTTGGATTAAATATTAATTCCATTGTTGATGAGTTTAATAGGTCTTCTATGACTCTTCCTGCTGAATTTATATCTCTGTAGCCCCACCTAGGGGAGTGTGCATTAAAATCACCTATTAAAATACTTTTGGGTTCTATGGGAATAGAATTTAGATCTAGTGTATTGTCTGGAGGATTGTAGATACTGTAAATTCTATAGTGGTAGTTACTTTTCCATACTTCAATTTTAACTATTTCTGATTTATCTTGTTCTTCCATTGTTTTTTGGATTTGGATAGTAGCTTTCATATTTCTTTTAATTCCTGTAAGAATACCACTTGCTATTTGACGAGCCTTTGGAAGTATATGTGTAGTGTACTGATCCATTTCAAAGTATATTTCCTGTTCTTCTGATATATTGGCTTCTTGTACTGTGAAGACATCTATATCTTGGTCTTTTAATATTTTCATTAGCTCTTGTTTTTTAGGCTGGGACATGCCTCCTGCATTCCATTGTAGAATTCTTAAAGTATTGGAATTGTCGTGATGAAATTTGCCTAAAGATGTCCCCACCCGAAGATCCGATTGGGGGACAGTTTTAACTCCGGAATGTTTATCTTTAGGACTCATATTCATATATGTGGCTTTCATGTAACTGTTTTCTTAACGGGCACCAGTTTTACAATGTGGCAGTTACATCACCCGACTCAAACCCCCATTTTGCAAGGGGGACCACACCTATCGTTGGTCAACGGGTCCATCGGACCTAGCCGGGAGGTCTAAATAGGTGGTATTTAGATCCACCTACCTTCCCCTCATGTGCCTCTGAGGGATGCTGTTGTGCTGTGATAGGCCAGCACATATGTAAATGACATTTCCTCCATTTTAGATGAAACAGTTATACCGCTGTGATTTGGTCCCCAGAGCCTCATCTGTTAAAAGCAGGGTGCACCACGGGCAGGATGAGGATGGGAATTGGGTAGGAGAGGCTATAGGAGGCGCATCACTACCCCTCACTACCCCTGTTCAGTGAATGTAAAGGGCATCAATAGAAAAAACCAGAATATGGGGATTCATACCAATGTATGTTCCCAAGATGCCCTGTTCCATGTTCAGAGACTATACCTGTTTCTGTGTTTACCATTATCATTCTTCCAGTCAGAAGAGGATGAATCAGCCATAAGCTATGCTGAGCAAAATGACAGTGATTTTGCAGGACCATCATTTATGTGCATTCAGTTTAATCAGCAGAATTGAACAACCACATTAGAGATATTAGTATCCCAAAGAAGTTGTAGGAGTTGTTAGCTTCAGGCTGGCAGAGAAATAATGTCTTATCACCAGGAACAAAAGTCACAATCTATTGCAAAAGAGTTACAGATTTCCTGTTATTCTTAATAACAGAAAACCATCTTCCTTTCATAGAAGTTTGAAAACAGTGTTGTTGTAATTAATTTAATTTAAATTTATTTTCTTACATCAACATTGGACTGTTAACAAAACTGGGTATAAGAAAATACACAGCAAGTGATTGGCATTTATTTATTGATAGCTTCAAATGCAACCTAACATGTGTTCTTTTGCATAATGGGCACATAAACAGCTCAATTCCAGTTGGTCACTCAGTTGCTCTGCATTAAAATCAAACTCCAATAGCCACGGTCCTAGGGAAGATCTCGTACCACAGGTCACCAGCAGGTTATCTATGTCGATCTCAAGATGGCAAATTTTCTTCTAGGACAAGCTGGGGACACTGAATACTCATGCTTTATATGTCTTTAGGCTCTAGAACTAATGATCAACACAGGGGTAAAAGTCAGTGGCCTCTTAGAGAAAGCAAAATTGTTGGGGAAAAGAAACATTTTCACAGAACCTGCATGGTCGTCTTGTATGGTAGCGAAGAATTTCCTTGGAAACTGTAAGACTCCATACTATGATAAATTAGTGGAGAATATGCTCACTGCTTCTGTGCACTTGGTTGTAACATGAGCATCAAATTACATCACCTGCACAGTTAATTATACTTTACAGGTCACCAGCCATGTAATATCTATAAAATTAATCAACGTTTCAGCCTTACTAAGCTCCATGGCCATCATCAGGAAAGAATAATAAATAAATGGCCAAAGCAACTCGTGGTCTTCGTTGGGAACCGCATAAGAAATAAATGACCATCCCAAAAATCATTTTCTTCTTTGAAGTATTCCTGTCCAAGCTGTGCTCAGTCGTAGGTCGTTGTCCCTATTAAACTTATTTGGTTCTAATTTAATTTCAATCGCGTCTTTTGCGAGTCTGTCATAAAAGAGAAGTAAGCAAGTAACAAGGTGGGCATTTTCACCAGGAAATAAGTAAAATTGAAGCACAGTATCATGGACGATGGGATACACATATGATGGCAGACAACTGTTGGAGTATCCAGCATGAATATCCAAGTTCATGCATTGGAGGAAATCACAAGAAAAGATGGAAGAAAATTAATGAACCTAATGTGTCCAATGTATAAATAAATAATGGTGGCTAGATAGATAGTTATTTCATGAAAAAGAAAGTGTTTGATCCATCCAAATGTCTTCTGTGTGCAACTGTATACAAGTGATATAGTTATATATGCAGAGCAATATGGTTACATTGGTATATAACGTGAATAAGCTTTAATTAAAAACTAGAGCTGATAGGGCAAAACTAAAAGCATTTTTGGAATCAGTGATCTAGATATACTCGGAAATAGGTCAAAATCATAAGGCACCATAGTCATGGTTCTCCAGTGTAGTAGAATACTAATCACCATCTGTTGTGTTTTAACAGTGAAAGCCAAAAAAAAATTCCATTGAGTATCTCAAAGAAGTACAATAATCAACTTCAGACATTAAATTTATACTTGCCTCCCCCCCCCCCCCCCCCAAAAGAAACCTCATTGTTGTTGTTGTAGTGTTTAACGCCCGCTTTTACTACTATGGCACCGCAGGCGGTGACACTGATGATACATGGAATGAAGATGGAGCACCGGTGGAATGAGATGGCGGGGGAAACCGGAGAACCCGGAGAAAACCCGCCCTGACGCCGCTTCGTCCACCACGAATACCACTTGCAGGTCCCTGGGATCTAACCGGGCCGCCTAGGTGGTAGGCGAGCATGCTAACCGCTCGGCCACGGCGCCACCAAGAAACCTCAGCCAGTTCCCTCAGTGCACTCACTTTAATGTTTACTATTAGCTTACTGGGCACAGGGTTCTTTCTGTTGGGTGTCTTTTTGAGAGATTATTTCTTGCTTAGAAATAGGTATGTGGGCGTAATGAGCAGTAGACTCAATTGCACACAAAACCATTCATACGTAGTGAGTGCAGTCTTTTAGCAAAAGAGTGAAGGAATAGACTTAAACATTTTCAAGGAATAAACTACTTTGTTGGAAGATTTTGCTTATAGTGATGTGTAATAATATCTAGCTAGTAAAGTGAATCAGATTTACTAACACTATATCACTTACGAGTCGGCATCAGGTTGAGAATGAGAGGAAATGAGCTCTCAAAATATTTTCCATTTTTAATAAATAAGTGATGTAGTGTCAGTAAATCTGATTCATCTTACTATCTAGATATTTTCCAGGAATTTTGATTTACAAGTAATATAGTGGCTAAAAATTCAAACTGCAATATTTGATTTGTTTTGCTTTAGTATGAACAATAAGTAGACTAGAACCCCAGTAATCCATAATTTTAGATCTAAAACATACATCAGTACATTAAAATCACAGGACCTTTGCACCTTTTGAATAAATAAATAAAATTGTATATAGTGTTTAACGAGTTGAATTTAAAGGATAATTACATGAGAGTATCTTTCAGTGAATAACTGAGATCACTGTTAATAAGTTGACCAATGACAAACAAATTACAGACATAATACTGCCTAAAAATAATAAGTGATCATTTATTCCTAAAAAGTTAATTTTTCTTATTCCCTATCATACTTGCTGTAATTTAATTATGTTGTGAGAATGTGGTGGTAGTGATAACAGTGGCAGTGATGACCAGCAGTAGTGTTTGTTGTTGTTGTTGTTTCCAACATTCCTCAATGTTTTAAACAATATTCCCCAAAAATAGGGTCAACAACAACCTTTGGGGGAGCTTCATTACACCTAGCAGTGATGATCAATTTATGATCTGGAGGCACCTACAGGGTAGTATTCATTACTTCCAATGGTTGTGAAACCATGGCTTTAGAATGAGGGGATGTACAGCCTTAATGTGGATTTCAAACCACATTGAGCCGTGGGGATGCTTCACATGATATAGTCATCATTGGAAAACTTAAAAATGGATGACTTAAAATTGCAGCCCCATGGACAGAAACTGAACCATGCACTGTCAGTATAGGAGTTGCAAATAACCCACTGATCCACCCTGGAACCAGATTATTATAATTTCAAATGTTCAGTTTCAGTTTCTGCCACCTGTGTATAGTAGGTAAGAGAAAGTGTCATATTCCACCCAAAAATTTGATATTGATATTTCACCATAAATGCATGTTTACGAGGCCCCCTGAATCCAAAAATGTTTTTTTAGAAAAGAGGCCTGTGTCTGTCTGTCTGTGTCTATCTGTCTGACTGCCTGCCTGCCTGGGAATAGCATAGGTAACTCAAAAGTGGAATGTCAGATAAATACCAAATTTGTATTCTCATAATTTCATGGGAAGACTGAAACTATAAGATTGGCATTTAGCTGCCCGCTTTTAAACATGTGACTACCACTTTGGTTTACTATCTCTCTTGAACCTACAACAACATGTGAAACGCGATTACTACTGCAAACCTTTATCTCAATTAACACGAAATACATAAGAAGTTTTGTCATAAAGTTTCTAGAAGCTATATCACAATAAACAATCAGTCAATAAATATAGTCATGCAAATGTAATTTTTCAGATTTTTGTTAATGTAGTTTAATTTCAAAAATTTGTGTGCTTCTGCTGGGAATAAATACTAATAAAATTGCATGTAATTTGCTGAGAAAGATGAAATGTGTAAGTCAGTGGTGTGATGATCATGGTGATACAATGAAGATGTCAATAAAAAATGGCACTTTCTCCCATTGTAATTATTTCATTGAATACAACTCATGAAAGGTGATAATCTTCCTTTGATAATTTCAGTTTGCTTTCAAACACATGCTCGCATCACAATTATATCTTGCCTTCAGTCTAAAAATAATTAGGAGTTAAATTGTCAGAAAAATGTTAGCACTTGTATTACAGAATGTAATCACATATCACTGCAGCTTGTATGAAGATCAAAACTATAAACTTTGAGTAAGTTTCTTCCCACCACGATCATGGCATGCAGTTCTCCTCTGTTCTTTACAATTTAACATTGATGTTGGGTTGCAAGAAAACTGTCGTAAGTAGTTATTTCCTTCTTTAGTTAATGTATAATAAACTATTGATATCTGTAAACTGTAGGTTGTTGCAAGTACAACATTGTATGATCTGTTAACTATTCCCTTTTTAATAAGAGAAGCAGCAAAACAACTGAGCCCATTTAGTTGGCATACATAATTACCTTGTCAGATGTATGATGTCACTACAACAAACAACTGATGCCACATGTCCAGGATTGTACTTCTGAGTTTGTTATCAAAGTTGTTTCATATTTTATGCAAACCAAAATGAGGAACAAAAGGAATAGAAGTAAAATCTTCGCATAAAGGGACAACATCATACTGTCAGCATTAATTTCAGGAAATAAGAACAGCCTGAAATAAGATCATGGATACAGTTACAAACTGAAGTAACAGTGTTGTCAACATGCAATTTTATCCTCAGATTCACAATGCATATTGCTTAGACTTTAGTAGAAGAGTAACATGTCCTGTTTCTGAACATTTTGCCTTCATGTGACTGCAGTCTATAGCACCAATAAAATTAGAGAAATTACTAATATCATAGAAATCTTGCTTCACAGTTTGTAAAGAATTGTCTTGAACTTGAGACATATGTATGCACTGTTCCCTCATTCGTGAAATTCTGAGGCCTACACATATTGTTATTCTACACACTGTACATTTCTGAACATGAATATGATCTATCACATTCTGAAAAGCTCCAGTTGCATTCAATCAGAGCAAATATAACCTATTCATCAAGCTAAGATTCTATAATGAAGGGCAAACTAGAAGTGCAACACTTTTGAAAATAAAACTATATTTCTATACACACATCAACTGACAATAATTGTTACAGCAATAGCTTTCATTTACTTGCATCTAAGGATGACAAGTCTATGAAAAAATTAAGAGCAAACCATATGAAAGTAATAATGGCAGCCATCCATTTAACTGTTTGTAGGTCCAAGATTCAACCAATTGTTTAAAGGGTTCATTAATGACAACTAACATGGTCTTGCAACTTATTTCAGAGGCAAACAAACACTTTAGCACTAATAAAACCTATAAATACATTCTTGCAACTCAGCATAGGAATGTTAAACTGAATGTTTCCTTCTGCTCCTCCTTTTCCTCCCTCCTACTCCTTCTTCTTCTTCTTCTTCTTCTTCTTCTTCTTCTTCTTCTTCTTCTTCTTCTTCTTCTTTCTTCTTCTTCTTCTTTCTTCTTTTTCTTCTTTCTTCTTCTTCTTCTTTCTTCTTCTTCTTCTTCCTCTTCTTCCTCTTCCTCTTCTTCCTTCCTCTTCTTCCTCTTCCTCTTCTCCTCCTCTTCCTCGTTCTCCTCCTCCTGCTTCTGCTTCTCCCCCTTCTCCATCTCCGTCTCCTCCTCCTCCTCCTCCTTCTTCTTCTTCTTCTTCTTCTTCTTCTTCTTCATTGGGCACTACAGCTCTGTGTGAGCCTTGGCCTCCGCTACTAGTCGTCTCCAGACATCTCTATTCCCTGCCATATTCCTCCATCCTCAGATGCTCATGGCTATCAGATCCTCCTCCACACCATCCCTCCATCCATACAATAATATATACCATATATAGAATACCTCCCCCCTATATAAGTCCAAATTTATACCTTAATTTGGTCAATAAGTACAGTTATCCTTCAGACGTTCAGAATGCCTCGGTTCGACCTCTCGCAGAGGTATTTCTTCTGATGAGGGGGCAATGCTTTCATTGCTAGAGTGTATGTTTATATTTACTACATTTCCTGGTTCTCCACCTTCTACTGCTGGGATTTTTCTGAGGTTTGTACAGCAATTTTGGAGCACTTATAAATCCAATAACATATATACACTAGGATTATAACTAAAACAATATACACCAAAATTGAATATCTCACATGGTAAATTACTTTGCTCAGTGTACCACTCATGAGTTGTAATAAATATTTCTACTTCAGATAGTTTATGACTAGCTAATTTTAGTTGATCATAGTTTGAAGCAATGGATTTAAAACTTAGGTTTAATTGCAGTTTGCTAGCGTTACGTTTCTCAATTACTCTCTCACAGCACCAACTTCTAAATTTGCAGGAGTAGATAAGTTTCTGTTAGTCCTTTGAAAATAAAAATTGTGACTGAATCACTATTGATTTGCTGTAACTCTTTCACCCTTCAGTTATTCTAATTTTTCCTACTCTTTGTAATTGTACATCATCTGGTTCTGCATCAGGACACAAAATAGTAACAACTTCCACCTTAGGAATTAAATACAACCTGTATTATAATTTAACTGAGTCCATAGAGGACCTGTGAGTTCTATTAGTCTTTTATCACATGTTGCAGACACTGTTGTTTGCAGCATTTTTATAATACAATCATTACTTGAATGAACTGTTCTTAAAGGCCATTCTTGTTTGCAAATGTACATGTCCTTATGCATGACTTCAACACTATTGTAAGACAGCTTCACTATTGGTAAAGTAATATTGCCTTCCTTTGTCTAGAAACAGAAGATCATTCTTTACATCTGTAAAAATATATCTTGAGCTTTTGATTTTCACTGGCATTGGTATTGCCTTAATACACACTGTGAACACTTGGCGACACTAATGACTAGGACAAGGCAATTAATGATCTTGCATCTTTTCCTTATGAAGGTTGAAACATTGCTTACATATACGGAAATGTATGGCATTGACTAACGAGTTAAATAAAAGCAATTTGTTGGGGCATTTTTGTACATTTTCTTACCTTTTTTACGGATAAGCCATTTTTTCGCAATTTTTAGGTCATTTTGAGCATTTTTAACACTTCCGGAAGACCAGGAGATTATTTGTACATAATTCATTTTTTAAAATTAAAATTCAGTATTTTTCCTTGTCAATATATTTTCTTGGATTTAAGTAAATGCTATGCTACCTCCTACCCCTATTTTTCAAGAAATGTGCATCATGAACCAGCCCACTTCTAGGAATTCAATTTCTTAGAGCTTAAGCTACCTCCTACCCCTATTTTTCAAGGAATGTGGTTAATGGACTTGCCCACACTCCCAAGGAAATTCCTATATCCAGGTAAGCCGGCATTGTTGTGCTGTTAAGTGAGGTGATCAGATGTTCCTAGCACCTGTACGAGCACCATAAGAACAAAATGCCTAAAGTAAAGGGAAGTAATAGTGTTAAATTGAAGCCATCTGTTTCAAAATGAGAAAATATATTTTCCATGGATGGTAATATATTATTGTGCAAGATCTGTGATGTGAGAGTGGCTGATGAAAAAACGTTTACGGAGAACAACATATGTCACGGGAGAAGCATAAACGTGGCCTGCAACGACTTGAAAATAAATCCAGTGTAAGCTTACAGCAGATGCTTCTGAGCGAAACTCGCTCAACATTTTCGTCATTTTGTGAGAAATTATGTGAAGCATTTTTATCTGCCGATATTCCACTTCACAAGCTGAATCATCCTAAGCTGCGCACTTTCTTAGAAGAGGAGACAGGGAAATTAATTCCAGATCCCAGAACATTGAGAAGAACCTACGTGGATCGGTGCTACAACAAAAATTTGCAACAAATAAGAAAAAGGATTGGAGAAAAGAATATATTTGTATCCATTGACGAGACAACAGACTCTATAGGCCGTTATGTAGCGAATATTATTGTTGGAGTTCTAGAAGCACACAGCCCTGGAGAACAATTTCTATTCCATTGTGAGCAGCTGGACAAAGTGAACTATTCAACCGTCAGCTTAATATTTGAACATGCATTGAGAATAATTTGGCCTAATGGGATTCAAAATTCCAATGTATTGCTTTTTATAACAGACGCAGCACCCTACATGATGAAAGCTGCTGCTGCTTTAAGTGCACTCTACCCAAAAATGGTGCATGGGACATGTTTAGTGCACGCATTACACCAGGTTGCGGAAGAAGTACATGCAAATTTTCCTGAAGTGGATAAATTAATTGGATGCTTCAAGAAAGTATTCTTGAAAGCCCCCTCTCAAGTTGTAGCATTCGAAGCAGAAGCTCCAGAAATTCAACTGCCCTTTTCACCTGTTTTGACTAGATGGGGAACATGGTTCGAGGCTTGTAGTTATTATTGCAAGAATTTTGACATTGTGAAGAAAGTAGTTGATTCTTTTGATAATGCTGAGTCTGTGTCAATCAAAAAGGCACAAGAACTGCTGGCTGATAAAGAAATTGCGGGTAAACTTTCTTTACATAAACACCAATTTTGGATTCCTTCCTGATGCAATAACTTCTCTGGAAAAATCCTAAGTGACAATAGCTACAAATAGTGGATAAATTAGTGAATGATTTGAGCCGTGCATATGGTAAAGTGGGTGATGCAGTGGCAATGAAAATAAAGAAGTGTATAGACAAGAACAGAAGGTACAAAACATTGTGTTCAATTGGCAGTGCTTTGTCTGGTGAACAGTTTTCTCTTGCTGTCTGTGAGTTAAATCCAGGAGATATTGCTTGCTTTCATTATGCTCCAATTGTTTCCATTGAAGTAGAGTGGAGCTTTTCCATTTATAAGTCAGTACTAGCAGACAATAGACAGTAATTTTTGTTTGAGAATCTCTGCCAGTTTGTGATTGTTAACTGCAACTCAAAATTGTTATAAAAATGCACTGAAATGGAATGTCTTCAATAAAAGATACTCTAACATGTACATTTATAATTTTCTTTTAATATTTTGATTTTATGTTATATTTTATGTAAGTTAGTAACAAAGTGAGTGCTTAATGTAATAATAAATAGCATTTTTATTGGCAATTCTTTATTTTTTGGTAACTTTAACATTTTTGGGGTCATCTTTTTGGGTTATTTTTTGTAATTTTTAGGTCATAAATGCATTTTTTATTTTGCATTTTTTACCAAATTATAGGTCATTAAATGCCTGGCCCTACTAATGACTAATGGTACAATTACTACAAAATTTAACTTGTTATTCTTCACAGACACTGTTACTTCACATACTTCAAATGACACACTGAGAGAACCCTTGCTCATTGGAAATGACAGAGATGTCCCTTTGGGAAAATTGACTACATTTTTACTTAACACTTGTAAAACCTTAGATGATAACACCATTTGCAGCTGGATAAACCCCCTTTGTGCAAGCAATATACTATCTATTAATACATCCAAACTTCTAGATAAGCTTTGCATCACAGTATTTAATTTAGCAGTGTTCTCTGTTAAAATCAGCTTTATTTTAACCCAATCAATGGATTCTGTACTTGCGTTGAACTTTCGTTTAAATATCTATTTATTTTTGCTAGGTTTCCTTGTAACACCCACTCATTATGTATTACACTTGCCATTGATTCATTAAAAATGCTTAGGGTAGCTTTAACCATGGAAGCCTGTTGCTTTAAAATATTGGACACTCCTTCTGCATTTTCCTCAGCATGCTTAATTGTTCTTCATAATATTCAGCATCATCTGTGTCAAGGGTACCGAGTAAGATTTTTAGTAACTGTCCTCCAAAATTTAAGATACCCTTTTGGTCTAATTTTCTTCTCTCTCTGTTATGTCCTTTAATAGCTGTTCTGCATCCCTTTGTTGCTTCATTTTATTAAATGCTTTTTTTCTAAAATGTTCCCAGTCACTCCATCCCTTCAATGACATTTTATTACAAAGACTTAGTATGTGAACCGTATACTTATCCAATCTACCTAATTCTGATTCTATCTTATCTAGCTCTGTAAATACTACTACTTTCCACATAGCATTGTATAACTGTGCAGATCCTTTATTGTTAAAATACAGTCCAGGAGGAGCATCAAACTTTTCCAGGTGATTCTCCCCTTCGCTTGAGGCTATTCCCACCACTAGTGTTAATACTAGGAGCATCCAAATCTGCAATAAAATAGGTTCCGCATCAATAAAAGGGTTTTACTCGGTTTACATGCACCTTTTGCAACTTTCAGCCTCTTTTTATGGTAATGTTTACATTTTCTACTTTCTCAATTACATAAGGGCCTATCCACTGGCTATCCAACTTTGCTGTTCTACCTCTGTGAACTCTTTGACCTTTTAGCAGTACTTCCTGTCCCACTCTGTACTCTGTTAGCTGACTCTTTGTTGTACTGCTTTTTACTTTTCTCCTTACCTTGCAACAGTTTTTCCTTAGCCACCTGGTGAGCACTTTGGAGTCTCCCTTTTAACTCACTGATGTAGTCGTAACTATAGGATAACTCAGGCTTTGCTTTTAAACTTAGCAGTGTCCTACACTCGCTACCAAAGAGTAATTCAAATGGTGTTAACCCTGTTGCAGATTTGAACAGATATGCAAACACTGCAAAATTTAGCCATTCATCCCAATTTCTCTGATCTTTATCTATGCAATGACAGAGATATTCTACTAGCACTCTATGACTTTGTTCTAATCCACCATTGGCTAGTGGATAAATTGTGGTTGTCTGCAATTTTGATATTTTCAAAATCGTTCTTGAATAAATCACTTAAAAATTCCAAACCTTGGTCGGTCGAGACCTTCAAAGGATTTCCATACTTTAATATTATTTAATTTACAAATATCCTTGCTTCTGCTTCTGCATCAGGTTTCTCTACCAGTGTAATTATTAAGTGCTTTGTTAACTCATTCTGTAAGGTCAAAATATGCTTATTGCACTTGTCACTTATTGTTAGAGGGCCTACAATATCTATAGCTATTTTCTCGAATGGACTTCTTGCAGTGGTGCCAATTTCCATAGGGGCACGTTTCTTCGGTCGCCCCCCCCCCCCCAGGAGTCTACTTCGGTAGGTATGGGTTTGGCGCACCTGGGCCCTGAGTCAACTGACTCCCTCTTCATGGTGAGGGAGTCAGTCAAAGCACCCACCCACGTGTAGGCCGTGAGTGGAGACCTGTGTCAGTGGAAAGGATTATCCTGGTTGGCTGAAGGATGTGTATCTGAGCCTGGTCCAGTTTCTTTCTGAATTCGGGGAGGGTGCGCATTTCTGATACACCGCTTTGGTTTCTGCTTCACCTAAACGGGAGGCTAGGGGCTAAGCCACCCCTAGTCAATTGGCCAGGACTAGGTAATGCACCGAACTCTAGGGTGAGTGGGACGGCGAGCCCGCTATATCCCCTGTGTTGCCCTGTCATCCCAGTGGAATGACCCCTTGTTGGGCTCTGTGGTGGGTGGATGAATGCACTGGGGGATGAATTCTAATACCTATCATGGTACACAACACACCGAAGCATAAACGTCAAGTTCAAGATGGAAAAGAGGTATACACAGCGTCTTATGCTCATTACCTGGTCATTCATAGAGTGAAAGAAGGTCAGTCATTTTTAAAAGTCAACCCTTTTGTTATTCAATCGGGTCTTGACAAACTAGCCGGCCTTGTTAAATCGTGTACGCGTTTAAGATCTGGATCTCTTCTTGTTGAGACCTACACAGCTACACAATTCGACAAGTTGTTAAAGGTCAAACTCCTGACGGATGCCCTATCCGTGTGGAGAAACACCGGAGCTTAAACTCCTCCAAGGACGTCATCACCACCTCGCTGATGGGTGATATGCCGGAGGAGGAGATCCAAGGTTACTTGTCGGAGCAGGGTGTCACGGAGGTATACCGTGTGCGAACGAAGCGTGATGGCGCGCAGGTGGATACCCGCACACTGTTTCTCACTTTCGACCGACTCGACCTGCCTGAAAAGATCAAGGCAGGTTATGAGGCTATCCTGGTCCGTCCGTATATCCCGCGCCCTATACGT
The DNA here is from genome assembly GCA_030765045.1 of Tenodera sinensis. Taxonomy (NCBI): domain Eukaryota; kingdom Metazoa; phylum Arthropoda; class Insecta; order Mantodea; family Mantidae; genus Tenodera; species Tenodera sinensis. The sequence goes on along the minus strand of CM060962.1, from coordinate 99,317,466 downwards.
TGCTTCCAATGCCAACGCTGTGGGCACACTAAGACATCCTGCAAGGCCTCCATTGCCGTGTGTTAACTGTGGTAAGGATTCTCACGGCGGAGCTTGTCCATCTGCTCCGAGCTGTGTCAACTGTCGAGGTGCATATCCAGCGACTTCACGCGACTGTCCTCGTTACCAGGACGAGAAGGTCACTCAAGAGCTGCGGGTGAAGGAGAAGATATCTTTCTCCGAAGCCCGCAAACGTCACCTTGCTCGCCAGCCTTCTCTCCTGAGGTTTGGCACCTTTAGTTCAGTGGTTTCAACTCTAGTGCCAAAGCAGGACATGGGCACTCAAACTTGTCCTGTTGCCAGTACAACCTTTACTCCGCCTCGTGTTACATTACCAGCTTCTAATTCAGCTGGATCCAAGACTGTTACTGTTACTAGTGACTCCCGGAAATTCAAAAGTCAACCTAAGCGTACAGATTTTCTTAAGGAGCCTACGACCTCTTCCAGCGGAAAGTGTGCCTTCTTTCTCTGTTCCGTGTATCTACCTCCTTGTTCTCCCTTCGCAATTGCGAATCTCTCCCATCTAGGGTCCCAGCTCACGACGCTGTCAATTGCCAGGATCACATCAGCGTCGCCGGTGTGCCGGAATTTTGTCCCGCAGGAGTTCTTTTACATGCCAGTAAATCTACTGACATGGAGCTGTCGTTTTTAAGCACACTTAAAAACCATCGGTCTGGGCCGGATTTGAACCCGCGACCTTGGGGCAAGTAGGCCAGCGTCTAACCAACTGAGCCACCCAGACCGACACCTTCTGTTGCGAGACTTCAATACTCACCACCATCTTTGGGGTTCACCAAGGGCTTGCGCGAGGGGAACACAGCAGATTTTTTTCACACAGAAGTATCTTTCACTTCTGAACACTGGTGAACATACTTTTGTTTCCGACTCTACTGCCACCCTTTCCCACATGGATTTATCCGTTTGCTGAGCTCAGCTTGCACCTTGTTTTGAGTGGAACGTCGTCTCTGACACCTCGGGCGATCATTTTCCATGTCTTATCAGCTTGCTCTCTCACCACGCGCCCTCGCCACATGTACCCTACTGGCATCTCAACAGCGCGGATTGGAATCTATATACTCGCTTAGCTGTTTTTGACGACCGATTGTTCGAAGATGTTGGCGAGATGGTGGTCCACTTTTCATCCGTCGTTCTTAGCGCTGCTGAGCGTGCGATACCTCGGTCGTCTGCCTATCCGAGACGTGTACCGGTCCCTTGGTGGACCGATGAATGCCGAGCGGCCGTCCGTGCGCGGCGGGTGTTTCGGTGCAGCCCTAATCTTGATAATCTGGTCGCATTTAAGCAATCGCGCGCGAGGCTCGTCACGTCATACAGCCCAGTAAGAGGACATCCTGGCTTCGTTTTGTGGAGTCTTTTAATAAATGTACACCTTCCTCCGTCGTTTGGGATAAGCTACGTCGCGTGGCCGGCAAAGCCTCGCCGTTTGCCGTCCTTGGTCTCCGGCTCAATAATACCACGATTGTTTGCCCTAGATCTGTTGCTAACACTCTGGGCAACGCTTTTGCTGGAGTATCAGGTTCATCGCATTACCATCCGGATTTTATACGCATCAAGCATGGCGCTGAGTCGCATAACCTTTCTTTTAATTCGTCTAACGCGGGGCTTTATAACGCCTTTTTCGCCATGCAAGAGTTGGAGCGGGCCCTGGCCTCCTCCAAGCCCTCCGCTCCTGGGCCGGATGGTGTCTGCGTCTTAATGTTACAGCACCTGTCTTCGGCTGGTAAACTCTTCCTCTTACACGTGTATAACCGTATTTGGCGCACAGTACATTGCCATTCGCTTGGTGCAAGGCTACCGTTGTCCCGATTTTAAAGCCTGGGAAGGATCGCCAACTACCTTCCAGTTATCGTCCGATCTCCCTCACCAGTTGCATCTAGTTGGAGCGAATGATCAACGGGCGATTGACATGGTGGCTTGAATCTCATAATCTGCTGTTCAATGTTCAGTGCGGTTTTCGTCGATTCCGTTCAACAGACGACCACTTAGTGTCTTTATCCACACACATCATGAACGGTTTTCTTAGGAAGAGCCAAACGGTTGCTGTCTTTTCTGACTTGGAGAAGGCGTATGCGAGTTGCTGGAAGTACGGAATTCTTGTACCCTTCATCAATGGGGCATTCGCGGTCGAATGCCGCTTTTTATTCGGGAGTTTATGAGGGATAGAGTCTTTCGGGTACGGTTGGGGTCAGTTTTATCTCATGTTTTTACTCAGAAGAACGGAGCTCCGCAGGGCTCGTTACTCAGTATCACACTCTTTGCCATTGCAATCAATCCCATTCTGGAGTGCGCCCCATCGGGCGTTTCATCCTCATTATTCGTAGATGACTTCACCATTTACTGCAGTTCTCGGCGGACAGCATAAACAACCACATCATCCAAGAACACAAAACACCTAGAAGGTGTTAAACCTTTCAGTACTGTATTCATCATGTTTTGAAAAGTTGCAAGAGCTGTCTTTAGACCAATGGACATTCTGACATATTGCCATGACCATTCTTTGTTTATAAGGCTGTTTTCTCTTTGTCCTGTGGATTCATGGGAGTTTGGAGGTATCCCATTGCCATATCTATACATCAGAAGTATTTAGAATTTCCCAAATTATCTAATATTTTGGTTATATCTGGAAGAGGATAAGTATTCCCTAAGGTTTTGTCATTTAATTTCCTGAAATTTTTGTACACCACTAGCATTTAACTTCTTTTTTACTAAGAAGAGGACTATTCCATGGTGAGTTACTTTCCTCAATTTTCCCTTCATCCAAGAGCTTTGTCACCTGTTTGTCTATCTCAGCTGTCAGAGCTTTTGGAAACTGATAGGACCTCAGATGTACGACTCTTGGTTCAGTTCCAGAATGATGGAAAGTTGCACTGCAGAGGTACAACTTAATTTATCCCCTGGCAAATATAGTATGTCCTGATATTTACACCCGGTATCTATTATTACTTTTTTTTCCTCTTCGTTAAGATGTTCTAATCTCAAATTAGAAAGTATCTCCACTTATCTATCTACGTTGCTGGGTTCACACCTTGTCATGAACACTCTGTCACATCTTTCATTATCATTACTTTTTTTATTTCTGTTTTTATACCATTTAGTTTGTATTTCTACTTATTAATAGATAGTGATCACTGTGAACATCACTACCTCTACAAACTAATAGTTACACAACTTTTTCAATTACATTAAAATCTGAGTAGGTTTGTAGCAGTAACCACTGTATTAACACATCCCATTTAGAGTGTCTTCTAGAAGAAGACCTTAACTCTCGGAATTCTGGTTATATGTATACCTGAGTAATGGAATGGTGCAGATGTAAGAAACAGTATTAGTAACAGAATTTTCAGATGCCTCTACCCTACCCTTAATTGGTTCTGGGCACTCCCATTGAGTGGTAACCCCAGTTCTCTTTTTTCACACTAAATGGATACAATTGCATATGAATAAATGAGCTCAGGACAATTTTTATTTGACTTTTTCAATCACCTGGAGTTTCTTCCTTACCTTCTTTTCCCCCAAAACAAACGTAATGTGAACTGTAAGCTGGGTGGAGATAAATGCTTCGTAGGTGGCATTGCCTGTTAAGAAATGTCCAAAGAATATAAAATTATTTACTGTGAATCTGATGCACTATTCTCTGTAAAGCTGGTTGCTATAGACAGCAGATGTGTTATGCTGTGTTTAAAATACTGCAGGTGGATATTTCATAATAGAATTTACATTCATTATGCCACAATAGTGTAACTTGCTTGTGAAAATGATGCCAATGCTTTATCTTTTCTAATTTACACATATTATCCGTTTTTAATGCCTATATCCTCCTCATTACCCATTTTTCCTACTAATTTTTCACTTCCTATGCAGTATTTTTGATCTTCAAAGAGCCACAGCTAGTCAGCACAGGTAGTTCTGCCTGTTCTTTTGCTGATGTAAATTACCCTAAAGCCAGAAAAGGAATCAGTGTCAAAGAAAGTAGCATTTATTGATTTGGTCTTACACATTTGCACATGAAGTAATGCTGCGTATACAGTTTGCTCAATTTGCTCTCTTTGGCTTCTGCAGTTTGAAGTTGCAATTTACTGCTGTGCATGGCTCATGCTAAGGTTTTTGAAGCCATTCAGATTATCCTTTTTTACGTGTTGAATAAAATTTCAGAATGTTTCAGAATGTATGATTTTCAGAATGTTATGAACTAGAGCACTTGCATGTTTTCTGCTGTCTCTAATTTCAGGATATATAAATATTAGAAATGTTCAAGTAATTATATTTTGCGCTGAGTTGAGCTGTCCAGAAAGTTTCAAAATGCATACTGTTTAAACCAGATCCCTCCAAAAATGTTGCTTAAAGTCAGAGACCTATTTTATTCCTTACATGTTTGGCTTAAAATATACTTTCCAACATCAGGCAGAGTATTTAACTAAATAAAATGAATAATTGTACCACTTTTAAACATAATGTTAGCCTTATTCATGTTCTTGCAAGGGAAGTATCAAATCGTTCATGCTCAAACCTACTACAGGAGTTCTCTGAGTGAAACTATATGGGATAAGAAGGCAATATAGAAGAGGCAGCTTCCAGTTTCATGAGCAGGATATTGAAATCGAAGCCAGAATCTTGCAAAGATGCATGCTGGCTTGAAGTGGAGAAGAGCTGTTTCAAAACTGTCCCACAATTCACTTTATTCTTTCACTTCCAATGCTAAACTCAAGCAGCTTCAAGGGCTGTTCAGTCCAGACACTTACAACAGTGTTTCCAGTGGTGGCTCATGAGTTATGAGTTAAGGGAGTCACACACTCAACTTTGTTAGTAATACATGCATTAAAAATAAACCTATATAATAAACCTACATAATACAAACCATTATTTTAATGTTTGTACATCATTTTCGCTCTCCTCCCCTTAGCTGTGGAGAATGTCTCCATTACCTTAATATTAAAGCCTGGAATACTGCATACAATCCTTTTTCCAGTAGAGTGTATAGTCAGAATGGCCAATCTCTCTATTCTCATCATACTTCTTAGAAAAGCCTTTATTCTTTTCAATGTTGAAAAAATACTGTTCACTTTCCATTGTTGTCATTGGGAGCGTAAAAATTATTTTCTCTACCCTGACACATTTCAAGAGATACCAACAAGTTGTTCTCCAAGCAGAAGATTAACAGAGGTCAAGAACCACATGCAACACACAAATCTTCATCAATTCATCATCTTTCTTTTATTTATTGTTCCATTTATACCCCAACTTTAACTCCAATAATTATATCAGTAATCTCTCATTTGGAACATATTGCCTCATTTTACAGTGGGTTTTGGGTCTTTAGCCTTTTTTTAAATTAAATTCACACACACATTGACACTCTCATTTATACTTCTAGACCCTGAAGAGCATAGGGAATAATCTTGGCTATAGAAAAATTCCCATTCCACAGCTGGGAGTTAAACCCAGGACCCCTTGCACAGCAGGTGCAGATCTTCTTGTTTACTACTATTTTAATATGAAAACTCAAAATAAAATTAACTCAATGTTCACTACTACTGGAATTCAAGAACTGTCCAATTCAGTTGGTTTTGTGCAGGAACAAACAGAATATGAGAAAAGGGAAGGTTATAATACCCCAATGAGTTGTTGTGAAGAGGCTGTGGGTGCATTCATGCCAGTTTCTTTCTCTGTCTCTTCTGTCCTTGTCCCCACTATGGGCACATCTCCCTATGACTGGGCTAGCCCTTGTCAGTTTTACCTGTCTTTTGTAGAATGTAGCCTCTGGTCAAATAGCGGAAACCCTATTTCGAAGCATTAGAAGTTTGATCACAAAACACAGTGCCTTGCTCACTGGCAAGGCTCACTTTTCTCTGCAAATTCAAATGCTCCAGAAAGTGGCAGATTTTATTTTTCTTCAGTGAATTTCTGTATTAAAGGAGAGATTAAGTTGTTTTATTTTAAAACACAAACACAAAAATTGAAAAATTTATAATATACTGGGTGGGAGGTATTGCTTTAACTATATGTTAACCAGGGATTCTACACACTGAGTGTAATAAATATGTCCAATATAAAGAACCATTTCACTGAAAAAAAATAATTGGTGTCAAATATTTGGAACCATCTAGCTTCTTGACAAATGGATGTAAATGGTTTATTATTTCAATAACTGTCGTACAAACATTGTGTGAACAATACTGTAATGCATTCTACCTCAACTTGAATGAATCTAGCCACAATTTAATGTTAACACAGTGTTGCCAAATCTCTCTTAGAAATTAAGCTTTGCATGATATTTTAACATTAAATTGAGACTAAATTCATTCGAATTAAGATAGAAATGCATTACAGCATTGTTCACACAATGATTGTGCGACAGTTAGTGAAATAATAAACCATTTATATCCATTTGTCAAGAAGCTAGATGGCTCCAAATATTTGACACAATTTTTTTTTTTTTTTTTTTCAGTGAAACAGTTCTTTATTGACAATAATTATATTGGACATATTTGTTACACTCATGTAGACTCCCTAGTTAATGTATGGCTGAAGCAGTACCTTCCATCCTGTGTATGAAATACAGAGTAAGAGAGTGGTCATGTGACCATGTGCCTTACTGGGCTGGCTGCCACTGAGTGTTTCTCTCCTGTAGTTTTAAAAGGATGGCTTGGCAGTGGATTTCTAAATATTGCCGTTAAAATAGCAGCCTACTTCTTTAATTTTTTTTGTATATGTTAAATGCCAAATATCTTATATCCTAAATGTCAAGAGAAATTTTGGCATGAAGGGTTTACGCTTCCCCTGCAAGTGAAATCAATGTGTGTATATTGGCAACTGGATATTACAGTTTAGGAGTAAGAGCTCTCTCATTTCTTTGCTGTGCATGAATTATTTGATTCACACTTTTGCTGTGTACAGTTTTATTAGTTCAGGAGTACATTATTGCATACATTCTCAAAACTTTTATGATATTATTAGAAATTCATAGAGGTTTCAGAGAAGGTGCCTCCAAAAGTGAAATAAAGCTATGTTAAATGGATTTTATTATTACAAATATAAGAACTAGCAACCTTCATATTTTAATAGGAAAGAACTTTTGCTTTTATCAGGATCCCTAGATTGCATTTGTGTGAAAAGCTTTTACGGCTTACTATTTTTCTTATTTTTGTTTCTCCAAACCTAACTCTTACTTGCAACACTATTTATGTATTTCATTTTTGTACTACCTTATTTATAGCTATGACAGCAACAAGACTCCAGACCACAACAAGGAGGCAGTAAGAGCCAGATTCAGCTCAACTATCATGTTTGTTGAAGACTATCTCTGTAATGTTGTGGCAGAAATGTGGAGTTTTGCTGATCAAGATCAGAATAAACTCACTTTTGAGGTATGTGACATGTTATGGTTTTGCTTTGTTTTCAGTGGTTTATTCACAGAAGCAATTATTTGTAACTTCATGAGTGAGATGGCTCTGCAGTAGCATGTAAGGCTCACATTCAGGAGGTGGTGTCTTCTACCATGGCTCTTCTCTCTCCTCTTTCCTCTCATTTTGTCTCCCTCTTTCATGTTACAGTACAACTTCAGGACTGTATGTCAATTGAAGTGGGCAGATGGCACAGAGGTTTGCAGTTTAGAACTACTTCTTGGCTCCGCCAGTGGGTGGTCTTTTGAGCCTCCCCCACTCCATTATAACATTACACTTGTCACACATCTAATGTTGCTTTCACTAACATCAAACATGTGTTCTTTATATGCATTTGCACACATATGCACAGTTATGCATTGGGAATGATCAATTTTGCTTTCCAATATAACACTGACACACATTAAGTTTAATTTTGATGACAACCAGCAATTATGGCAATTTAAAAATCAATAATACAAATAGTACAAACAGTGCACGTCATATAAGTGTCAACATTCACCCCTCTCAGGTCACAATGTCAGAGGGAATAGATGTCTTACAAGAGATTCTAACATCTTTGCTATACTGAGTTTATTTATACTCTTTGATCCATGTACTCTGTAACAGAAGATAGCAACACATTAGTATTTTGTATGTGTTGCTCATATCTGATTGTTTTATCATTTGCTTTCAGGCATGACATATTTAAAGAACAAGCTAAAATGAGAATATCCTTTTTTATTGAAATAAAACTGTTTTGAGCACTCATTCACAGCAATGAAACTGGATTTAAATAGTTCCAGTCATCAAAACATTATTTTTGTTTTCATTGTACTTATCAAGGTTGTGATATTTTCATGCCTCTAATTATAAACAAAATAATGGAAAAATTTATGTATTTGCAAGCATTGCTTGAGGAAGTAGCATTCAAAATAAATAAGTTCAGATTATAATTTTCTTTCTTTCTTTATTTCTATCTCTCGACCTCTCTCTCTCTCTCTCCCTCTCTCTCTCTTCCTTCTTTCCTTCTCTCTTTCTCTCTCTGTCTCTTTCTTTCCTTCTTTCTTTCTCTCTTTCTCTCTCTGTCTCTTTCTTTCTTTCTTGTTTTGTTATATTAAATACCAGCTATAATTGCAGATATCATACGTTTAGAAACAGTTCTTATATACAGCCTAATCTGAAAATGTTTTTTAAATTTTTTCTTTGAAAGAAAATCTAGTGTAATAAAACTATCTGCACTGATGCAGTGCTTGTTTACAACATTAGCACAAATTGTTGCAGATGTATTGAAACTTTTTAGTTTTTCATGTTTGTGCTTTTTTATTTATTTTTTAAACAAAACACAGTTAAGCAAAATTTAGTTCACCATATTACAAAATTAATTTCAAAGTCCGCATTTGTATGAAATATGTGAAATTCATTTCCATTTATAAAACAAGATCAACTCAGGATTTGAAATAATGGAAAAAAATTTCCTGTTGAAAAATACATTACGAAATATGGCTTTATGTATATAAAATATGTGTCCAGAGGCAGAATTTCTCTTCAAAATTAAAGGAAGGACATGAGTCTAAGGAAGCTACAATCAAGCTGTAGTTTAAAATAGCAATGGACTTATACACTTTCAAAGGAAATAACTCTCTTTAGAATGGCCATATTTACATGTTTGCTCAATGTAGTTGAAAATATCAGTAGAGTTCAGAAAATCTTATGGAAAACGTATACAACATCAATTTTACCAAGAATGCATATATTCACTCTTTAATGCCACCTTAATTGCATTCATTTACAGGTAGTAAAACTGGCAAGAGATTTGATATATTTTGGCTTCTACAGCTTTAGTGATCTACTCAGACTGACTAAAACTTTACTGAGCATTCTGGATTGTGTGTCTGAAAACGACTTTGTTAATGGAAAGCTTCCTACAGGAGATATTGACTGTAAGCATTTAAATACATAGTATGCAATGTCTGCTCTTTTTCAAATGCTTAGTTTTTTCAGTATTAAGTGCTCATCTTCATTTCACTGTTTACTAGCTTACATGGTATGTTTTCATGCAGCTGAACAGATGGAAGGACAAGATGAGGAAGGTAAAATGACAGAGCATTATTTTGTAGTTCACATACACTGTGGTGAATTTGACATATAGGAGTAGCTGCTGAAGTCTTACCTCTGCTCCTTGTAGTAAGGTGTAGACTCACCAACTTATGAAACATTTCACCTTATTCATGTAACCTTGAATTATGCTTAACTTATGACAACTTCTCTTTAATAGGGAACAAAGCTTTCAACTATAGTAAAAGCCACATTTTGTTTTGTTTTTGTTAAATACCTGTATTACAATTTATTTTTCCTTGCTGGTGACAGCATTTTATATATTTTTTTTCTAGGAGAAAGGATCCTTTAGAGGTAGTTTACTTTTTTTTTATGTAGGAGAAAGGGGCCATTAGCAATAATTTTAAATTATGGTAAAGTTAGCAGTGTTTCTCTGATGCATGTGAAAGTATTTAAATACAGTAAAACACAAACTTGGTTCCTGCTCTATCATTTGCTTGCGTTTAATTTTTTGATCTGCTTGGCCTTGGAAATATTTCCTATGTTAATTATATTTTTTCTTCATTTGTTAGTTATTGATCCTTTGATTTATTGCATAGGTTGTTAACTTATTGCTATCATAACAGTTTTTTGTGCCACAAATGGTTTATAAACTTTGGCTAGTATGCATAAAAGTACATGTTTTCTCCTAATTCCTAATGAGTGAAAGAGAGGAAACTTTTCATTCATAATTGATGTCTAATGCTGCTCACTCATCAACTAGACATTGGAGTTACTGTAAATGGAAACTGAGGGCAGCACTTCCAAGTCATGGGCCTTGTGGAAAATGTTGCACTGAATAAGGGGGTGATTATGGCAATGGGAATGACAGTGTTGTTGATCATTAAGCAGAATCAGTGGCAGGGTAAACTGGAATACCCAGAGGAAACCTGGCAAAGTGCAATTTCTTTTCACCATAAATTGCACTGCACCTGCTGCTGGTATCAAACACTTTCTGCCTCAGTAAGAGATGAGTGGTCTAACTTCTCAGTCATAGTGTTACCCACAGTCATAAATTGTATGCTTGTATGCTTGTCATCTCATTTACTCTGTGGAAATAAAAAGTACTGAGATATTAGCATGTTAAGTAAGCTTCATACTTTTCTTGGAGTCATCATTTATAAAATTCATCTTATTAACATGATTTGCGATGTAGCGTATTAAGGGAACATCCATTTTGGATTTTTAGTACAGTCTCACGTTAGAACAAATAAAGCAGTAATCAAACTTCTATGAAAGGAAGAAAGCAGTAATGCTTTAACTGCTAATTCACAAAACTTAAACACCTAATCAATTTTGTAATTGCACGTATATTTCAAAATCAAAACTGTCACGCAGTAGGTTATTCATTTTGCTTCATATTAGTATAATGTTATATTAATCTTTCAGGTATTTTAGCATGAATTCAAAAGAAAAGAAATAAAAACGAGCAAACTTGAACATATAAATGATAAATATGTCGATGTTTGATTTCAAATTAAAAAACTTCAATCCTCAGTTATGTTTCAAAGAAGTATATTGCTTGTTTTCTCATTTAAAGTGTAATATGGAGAGTGCACAGTAAAGCTGATAAGCACTAAATAAAACGATCTTTATTCATCCTAACGACTGAGGAACTCTCACTAGAGCAAGCAAAGGTTACTTTGGTGTGATTCGGAGCAGCTATTATTGAATCATTGCATTTCTTCACTTTGTTACTTATATGTATAAGCAATCTTTTTTTTTTTTTTCTTTTAGTAATATAATATCTCCATTTTTTTTATTTTCTTTGTTTACTTTCTCCTACCTGAGTCATTCCATGTCAAATCGCACAAAATTTGACCTTCATGTTTCTGATTTCATTAATATTAAATTTATGTGTTCTGTGAATGAAAAAATGATACACATATTCCTTTGTTTGTCTGTAAATTCATTATTTTGGTAAATATAAAACATTAAATTTTCAGATATTTTATGCACACCATTCTACATAAATATAAATATCTCTGGTATTATTTTTCAGATAAATATGATCTGTATACTCCATCCAGCCTTAGATCTGCACCTTGTATCCCTCCGCGATAACCTGAGGTTCATATCACCTGCAACTAACACAAACAAACACCACATGGACTCATAACTCGTGTTTATGTTGCAACAGAACGATATTTACTCAGGAGTTTTAGGAATAGCGATGCTATTGCGTTACATTCAAGTACTCTTTTCTAGGTTTTCATACATCTTGAAAACTTACAGATAATCACCAATATTTAAGGTACTATATTTTATGGTGTGCTTTGGTTTCGGAGTATCGCGAGTTAGTTAATGGTTTGTGTTTACATGAAGTGCGGATCTAAGAGTGGAGCGATTAAAGTTCATTTTGAACAATGAAATGTGTACTTTATTTATACATGTGGTTCAAATCCCAGCTGTGGCATTGAATTTTTAAGTTCCAGTTCTACCTCTCAAACATTGCCCATACACAGCTTGTGTGTTTAAAAACACCAACAGTAAGTTTGTTGGCATAAATAAATAAAAAACAATTAGTTTGATATTTCCTATTTTTACAAGGCCATTAACATTACAAACATCATTAACAATACTGTGTACTAAAAAATTCTGGGAAAATTTTTAAAACGTAGCTTGATGATGCCATGTAATCCTAGAAAAAATTCAGATTGGAATTCCAAATACATACAGAGAAATTAAATAAGCCATGCAGACTGGTGTAATGCTGCTTTCAAGGTCAAGAGGTATACACACCGCGTGCAGCTGATTGCCTATCATGTGTTACTCTTCCGTGAAGGTCAAATTGTTAGCGTAAACACTGAAATAGCTATAGCAGATACTTTGGTCTATCACTCTCTTCATATGGCACAAAGTTAAAATCACGATTTAAAATTCCAATAATAGATTTACACCTGCAGTCATTACACTTGTTACGCTGATTTTTAAATATCCACCACTCTCCCTTCACTTTGAAACGAATAGTTTTTTACTAATGCCTGAGATGTAGATACCAGAACAAAACAGTGCAACTGTAGAGTGCCTCGCACTACTCTTGCTTTTTGGTATCTTGACTGAAAAGTATTATTATGCTCCTTGTGTTCGCTATCGGAGAAAAAGTTGAAGACAATGTTAGAAAAGTTCTTTTGGGCCCAGTTAAACAGTTTTCTTGGCGTTGAAATAGGATCTATTCCAGGTTGAACGCTTGTTTTCATTGCAAGTCTCTTAACAGTACCGCCAATTCCATCACAAGGTCCTTTTCTGTGTGATGTAGCAAAAAAGTGCCATTCTGTTAGAATTTGGAAGTCGTTTTCGTGGAAACAAATATTTGAAAAGTTTGTTTTATTTTTGTACTGAGCACTTGAGCCATCTGAAAAGTATATTATTTTATGTAATACTCCCAATTGTTGTTTCAAAAACAGTAATAACTTTGTTTGGAAAAGATGGACAGCTCTGGTGTCGTGTTTTAGGCATTCAGAAATAGCAACAAAATTGTTATGCTTTATGCCACTATTGCCTTTGTAGTTGGCCACTAAAGGGTGAATCGTGGCCTGTCTATTGATCCAGTGTACGCCCTGAACACAATCCTGGATACAATAGCATAATTTTCCGAGAAATTGGCTATTACTATGCGTTCAGCTAATGCCAGATTTTCTTTGCACTCTTTCAAAAATAAATTTTGTTGCTGAGCTATGAATATATGTGGTAGTAAATTAGTGAGCTTTGTTGACAATTTGTCTAGGAAATCCTCCACTGGTGATATTAAGGTTTCTAAATTTGTGCAATCCACAGTCACCCATTGCCTGTAAGTAATCTCTTGGATAGATTGTACATCTAGGAGTTGTCATAAACAATGTATTAAATGTTCAGTTTCTGGACATGTGTTACATTTCTTTAAATAACAGTTATTTGATGGGAGATTGCAGATAATTTGTGACAAGTAATCCTTATAATTAGTTAGGATAGGATTTGAATTTTGAGTGAGCCAACAAATATTGATACCTTCAATCATTAACTTACCATTTTTGTGATTAGCACAAACACAAACTGCGTGGGTGCCACTAGTTCCAAGCAGTACACATTCCTTTGGTCTTAATTCTGAGAATTTTGAAAATCCTATTTTGACATCCGGATACATGTCTTTAAAGTTATAATAGGTTTCTTTAAGATTGCAAAGTATCAGTCTTTTCTGCTTCTGAATTCTCCTGCCACTTTCTTTAACAGAAACTATGCTCTTTTTACCAGGCATAATCCTAGTAACATCATTGGAATTATAAAATTCAGAAACCTTTTGTAAAGTAGCGAAGTCCAAACGTTTTCTGGGCTTGGGGTTTGGGGTTGCCAAAATTCCCCTTTCTTTGGCCACCTGTTTGGATATTCGTATCATGTGAGTTGAGACATCAAAATGTTGTTTTATTTTATTGTATGACCAACTGCCAAAAATCGTCAGTATTTGTATTTTAAGATTTTTGTCATCCGTTTCATGGAAAGAATCTGTTAACTTTTGTATTATTTCACAATTATTTGAAGTTTCATATGAAGCAGAGTCTGTAGTATGAAATATTTTCTGTTTCATTGTCTGTGATATTTTCTGCAACTTCTCTCTAGAGTAGTGTTTTTGTGAGTTTTCTTTTCTTTATTGGAGATTCTCCTATTGCAGCTAAACTCTCGTTCAGTTTACCTGTTACATCTGTTTCGACCATACTCACTGCATCACTAGAGGCTGAGGAGCTGTCACTATCATGTTGCTCTACCAAACTTTCACTAGCACTAGGCGCACATAACTTTGTGGTGGTTTGTTCCTTTGGAAGTTTTGAAATTTTCATGCGGTAATTATCACAAACTTTCAAATCACGAGATAAGTGATCTAATTTAAGTTTAATCAGCATTGGTGACGTCACTGGTCTCAGCTTTTTATTAGGAACTCTGTGATTAACTAATTTGAATGGGTTAAAACAGTAGCCGTAACTCTGTTGCACCAAATCAGCCATGATTATACACAAGCACAATCAACACCACAGCTCATACTAAAGGTCAACTAGCAATAAAATTATATTATGCAAACAATAAACACCGGATGTGCAATTACACCTTACCCACGTGTTTACAGCACTTTCCTCAATCGAGCCAAGTGACTCACCATGCACACATCATTAGTAAAGTATTTATATCACATCTTATTTTAATCCCATTCTGAAACCAGCATAGTTCAATGCAAAATATTTCTGACTATAATTATATTTTTTCAGTTTTTTAAAAGTAAGCATTTAGTAATTAAAATGTATTTTAAAAATACTACCCCCTAAAAGGGGTCTATTTTATATTTTGAGTGAACCTAAAACAATGGCATGCAAAACTGCAATTTTTTTTAACTTTAGACTGCTGCAAGCAGGAAAATTCTAAAATTCAAATAATATTTGGTATAATGATTTTTATATAATACATTATGGGAATATATGGTAAAAATAATATTAATAAAGTGCAGAATTAGCATGTCACACCAAAAAGAAAACATACGGGTTATTTAATCTCATCTACTGATAACATTAAAAAAATTGGAGAAAATAGTGTGTCAAGTTTCAGAAATGTTCGATTTGATGTGGAGTGGCCCATTTCAGTGTTTACGCTAACAGTTTGACCTTGACGGAAGTGCAACACATGATAGGCAATCAGCTGCATGTGGGGTGTATACCTCTTGACCATGAAAGGAGCGTTACTCCAGTCTGCATGGCTTATTTAATTTCTCTGTATGTATTTGGAATTCCAATCTGAACTTTTTTCTAGGATTACATGGCATCATCAAACTACGTTTTAAAAATTTTCCCAGAATTTTGTAGTACACAGTTAGTATCGTTAATGATGTTTGTAATGTTAATGGCCTTGTAAAAATAGGAAATATTAAACTAATTGTTTTTTGTTTAACGTATTGTTCAAAATGAGCTACAGATCATATTTATCTGAAAAATAATGCCAGAGATATTTATATTTATGTAGAACAGTGTGGGTAAAATATCCAAAAATTTAATGCTTTATATTTACCAAAATAATGAATTTACAGACAAACAAAAGAATAGGTGTATCATTTCTTCATTCACAGAACACATAAATTTAATATTAATGAAATCAGAGACATGAAGGTCAAATTTTGTGCAATTTGACATGGAATGACTCACCTGAGGATTTATAGATCAGTTTTACTGTATTTGAAGGCTATTTTGAATCTTGGCATACTTTAGTAAATTTCAGTGTGAAATATATGTCAATAAGGCTAAGATTTGCAGGTTGCTCAGTTTAACTAAACTTTCTCTTTCAGGAAATGTATGGAGTAATAATGAGCAGAAAATAAGTCATAAACGTATGTTGGTATTCTGAGGAGTGTTTGGTTTGGCATGCTGTTTTCCCTCCTAATGCTCTGAAATAACTCAAAACTAATACTTGTGGTTCTCTAACATATCAGCAGCAAATAAACTGGGTTGAAAAGTGGCTTATTATTCATCATTAAAATGAAGTGCTTGTATAAAATGGAGATTTGGATAGGTTTATGTCTGAAATTGGTAACTGTAAAATAGTAGCACAATTTTCATCTTCTAATGAGATCTCATTAGTTCAAGGCTATTCAAATGCATATTGCACATCTACCAGTTGGTGTTGCAGTGTAGAATGCACAATGCAGTCATTGCTACTCTGCCAAACACTTGTGTGCTTAATTATTTCCTATCTTTTCCTAATTGGTGCATCTAGCTCTCTGAACATAGAATGAGGCAAAGTAAAAGAAAAAAATAGTCTAGCGGCAAGTATTGGGGGAATTTGTAATTTGAATGTTTGCAATACACATACTACCTGGTATAGTATACTGGACTTACACAAGGTTTGATTCCCAGTTAGAGCAAGCAGTCTTATTTTGATTTGCTTGATATAATTGACATAATTTAGTCATATTTATGGTGTCTAAGTTTATCAGCATGGAAATTTACAGTTTAGTTTTATTTTTTGTGTTTGTTTTATTGTTTGTTAGTTTGTGATTCCTTTTAGTTATATATAAACATACTCCTTTGGGGCAAGACTTTCATCATATAAAAATGAAAAGCATACAATTTGAAGGTCTTTCAGATGGACAAAATGATTGTGTTCCTTGAAAAATGTTTCACCAGACATGTGCTAAAATCCTGGTGCACACAGTAACAAGATACTTACTTTGCATTTCTGTGTAAATAGTTGACGCCTTGTTATGCTAATTCCATACTCTGGAATCACTCAAGCATACTTAATGAAAATGAAAGGCAATAATATAGCATAGCAAAAGACTAGAAACAGTGATGTGTTTACATTAAAGGATGATGAGTCTGTAACAGAAACACTAACATCACTAAAAGCTTTCACTTCAACATGTTTCAGAGACAGTTCATCTCCATCACCAGGAATTATCCTCTGGCTAGATCTGCTATCTGATCACTGCTGTTGATGGAGATGAACCATCTCTGAAACATGTTAAAGTAATTATCTTCCTTTCATAGAAGTTTGAAAACAGTGTTGTTGTAATTAATTTAATTTAAAAGGTGAGTTAATTAATAACACTGAACAACACTTACAACATATTTTTCCGGGGCGCATTTCGAAGGTTAACTTTCCTCCATTATCAACCAGACAATAACTGGGTTTCCATGGTGTTTCATGGTGCAGATGGTGATGCTTCTTCTGGTGTTTCTTCTGGTGGCGGTTCAATGAACTTACTGAAAATGTCTCTCTGAGGAATGTCGAAATTAAATACTCGGTTTCTATTTTTTAAAATAAAGATTTGTTCCCATGTGGACAGTTCTTGTTTTCCGGTTATGTGTTTGAGAAGTTTCGGTTCTAGCTTTATGTCATGATTTTTTGTCCAAAAGTGAAATGCAACCACTGATTTTTCTAATTGTTTACTCTTAATGTTTCTAACGTGTTCCTTGGATCTAATTTCTAAATTTCTTTTGGTTTTTCCTATGTATATTTCATTACAATCACTGCATTCAATTTGGTATATGCCAGATTTTTTGTTAGGTGGAATAGCATCTTTGATGTTTGAAAGTAGTAGGTTTGTTATGGAGTAATGGTTTACTGCTGCTAGCTGAATGTTGTATTCCTTGGACACTTTTTTAAATTTATCAAAGGCCCATGGGTGATATGTGAATTTTTTGAATATCATTTTTGTTTTTGCTGCTGTGAGAGTTGTAGTTTCTTTTAATAATTTTTTTCTTTTCTGCTCGTTTTACCTTTTTATCTACTAATTCTTTGGCATATACCAAATTGAATGCAGTGATTGTAATGAAATATACATAGGAAAAACCAAAAGAAATTTAGAAATTAGATCCAAGGAACACGTTAGAAACATTAAGAGTAAACAATTAGAAAAATCAGCGGTTGCATTTCACTTTTGGACAAAAAATCATGACATAAAGCTAGAACCGAAACTTCTCAAACACATAACCGGAAAACAAGAACTGTCCACATGGGAACAAATCTTTATTTTAAAAAATAGAAACCGAGTATTTAATTTCGACATTCCTCAGAGAGACATTTTCAGTAAGTTCATTGAACCGCCACCAGAAGAAACACCAGAAGAAGCATCACCATCTGCACCATGAAACACCATGAAAACCCAGTTATTGTCTGGTTGATAATGGAGGAAAGTTAACCTTCGAAACGCGTCCCGGAAAAATATGTTGTAAGTGTTGTTCAGTGTTATTAATTAACTCACCTTTTAAATTAAATGTTAAAGTAAGTTTAAAACTTCTAGTGATGTTAATGTTTCTTACAGGCTCATCATTGCCAATGAAATGCAATTTTTATAATATTAAAAAATTTGTCCAATATATTGTAATATCAGGGAACAATCCTTGATGGGACCAGTTTCAAATAAAGTTGGTCACATTTATTTTTTCTAACATGCATAACATAAGCACTTAAAAAGAAAAGTAAATTACTCGTGTGTTAAGCAAGAAGATGTGGAACTGCTCCCTTCATTATTCAAGCATTGCTGGCACCTGTTTAAGAAGTTACCTATTATACTCTGCAGTCCCCTCAAGAAAGTATAGCAATTTCTTGATGAATGTTTTTTTTTTTAATTCATATAAAATGTATGGATTTGTTTTGTAAACTTTCTCTTTTAATGGCCCCTCATTCCTGTGATTTAACTCCCTGTGATTTTTATCTCTGGGGGAAGATTAAAAAAGAAAGTTTACAAAACAAATCCCTACATTTTAGATGAACTTAAAATAACATTTGTCAAGAAATTGCTGTCACTTCTCAGAGTACATTGTGTAATGGGCAATTTCCTCAGCAGGTATGATTGAGCAACAAAGGGAAGCTGTTGCCACATCTTGCTTGATAAATGTGAGTAATTTACGTTTCTTTTTAATGTTTATGCTATAGCTTAGAAATAATTTAGGCAACAAACTCTACTATATATACTGCAGACTTTCTTTCATCCACACCATCAACACAGATGAGCGTCACCAGTCAGCCACTCACACTGCAAAACCAGTCCCACCAAGGATATTTCACCCTGTGTCTCACATTTGCACGTTTGTCCTGCATAATAATGCACTTTTGCATTTTTATACATATTTCCACATCACGGATAAAGAGTATTTACACAGAACAGTAAGGTAAATATATTTTCATGTGGACCACAGTTTCAAACATGCTAGTGTGGCATTATTTGACATGGAAATACTTGAAGCATTCAACTGTTATGTCCTCCATAGTGTCATTTACTAACAGTTTAAGGTTGTGTGCTCGTGTGAATCAGACATATGACTTCAGGAGCTATATTGCAATTAGCCTTTCATATAACAAACACAATCACAGTTCTCTAACATGGATGTAATGACAAAGAAACAGCCGTCTACAAATAGTAAAAGCAGAAAAATGCTACTTAATACATACAGTAACTAGATATGATTTTATTGCATAACATTAGTTTCAAGTTTTTCTGTAATCAGTTATTGAAACAATTTGGTAATAGCTGTTTGCATTAAGAAAGGGGAATATTTTTAAGAATTGCTCTCTTCTACTGACTGGGTATTATTAAACATGCATGCAGTGGAGAGAATTTGTATTTTTCATGTGGATGCACAAATTTTCTTGGACACTTAATCCCTAGCTCCCTCAGTAGACTACATCTACTTCATATGCACAACTGAAAACATTATTGATAAGGTTTCTTTTATCTAAATCCAAATTCTGTACAAATATTTCAACTCTTAATCTTTTTACTTGTATGTCCTACTCTTCCTAATTCCACTGAGGCAAACCCACTGGGAGAAGATCTAATTAAACAAGAATCAATTTATAAAGTCATCTGAGTAGAGCATTTCTTGATTTTCATTCATCTGGTTCCCATATTTTTATAGTATTCTAATAACTTATAAATACTGAAGAGCAACAATGACGAATTTAACATTCAAACTTCACTACTCTTCAGTATTATTACACTCCTTTGTATTTTCCCAACAAATTGTGTTCAAAATCATTATTTTTTTTAATATCGTGAGAAACAAAATATTTTCTTTTGCCATTTTGCAACCAGAGCTTGATCTGTCCCCTAAATTGTTATAGGAAAGTCTGCATGCATGAACTAAAAGCTAGAATTGTATTTCTTTTTTATGACCAGCACATGTGAGGTCTTTTGTAATTTTGAAAATACTGTATTTCAGAATTTAATGAATCATTAAGCATAGCCTTGTACTTTGAGCAGATATTATTTTTCTTTAAGCTGCAGATGACAAAATTCACTTTTCAGCACAGAAATGGTATTATATATATCACTTTAGAAATAGGGTGCTGATGACCATGCAGTTGAACGCCCTTAAACCTAAACAAAAAAAAAAAAACTCTAGGAATACAAAGTGTAGGAGACGAGACTGTTTCCAAAAGTCACTCCTATTCACAAACAACATTCAAAGAGAAAGGAAACAGAAGTCTTGAAAAGTATGCATAACCGTTAGTTTTACTCCCTTAGCATCTCTCATGATGAATGGAGAAAACAAGGAAGTTACATTTATGTTTATATAACCATCTCTTAATATTTTTTGTTGGTTTTTTGGCTTGGCAATTTTGATCTTCAATCCAAAAAAGGGAATCATAAATTTCCCAACAAATGCTAATGTTTTGTTTCAATTACTTAAGCTGAAGGAGGAGTTTTGCGTTCTATTGGTGATATGGGTGCTGTTATGACAAGCATAACTTTGGGAACTACAGGAATAACTCGGTCAGCCATTTCCCCATCGGTGCAGAAGAAGCCAGCAAATCTCAAGAAGGAATACCCTCTGGTCATGGATACTAAACTCAAGATAATTGAAATCCTTCAAGTAAGTAAATTATGAAGCAAATTTAAATGCCTGTTAACTATTTATTCCCGTGATAATACTTTTTGTATCTGCAAATGCCTGTTAGCTATTTTTGCTTATTTTGCAATGACATTGTAGGAATGATATTCAGGTTGGGGTCTGGATTTTCTTTCCCTTTATTCAACATAAAATACAATTTTATTCAGTTTCATTTTGCACTGTGCTATGACATACATTCCTAAAGTTCCCTTTCAGCCAAGGTGGTGAAAATATCTTTATTCCCTGAGACATAGGAATATTCAACACATATAACACCACCAAGTAGCATGTAAAATACAAATGGAAATCAGACCAAATCTTGCCCTGAGGAATAGTACCAGAGGGACTCCAAATATACTTATGAGCCACAGTCCACTACACATACTCTAAGCCATGCAGCTTACAGTGATAGTCAAGATGACTAAAGTGCTAACTGGTATGCATCATTCCTCATATGTCAATATACACCTCAGTAGTTAAAATGCACAGTGAGTAAAGATTTTTCTTGCTGATTGACTTCTTTGAAACTGTCCTCGCATACTAGTTATACTTATTAGCAAATGTTGGAAAGGAGAATCAGACATTGGAAGTTCAGTCTTAAGCTTTGTTTGTCATACTGTTTCAGGAAAGTACAAATATAACATATAAGGCCATATCAGTAAACTTCTTTCTGTAAGGTTTAATTTGCTCTACAGAGAATGCCTTATAAAAGTCCAATTTAATTTGACAAAACTATACAAGCATAACTCATAATCAAGTACATACAAAACATATCTCTGAAAAATATGCTGACAGCATGTATTTTATAAGATTTTAATGGAAATTATAATCAAGATTTTCAGAAACGTATCTTTCTGTTAATTCTGGTGAGAATAGTTAAAATAAGGATAGTGAGGTTGTTGATGAAGATAAAAAAGGACATTCAGTAAATGAATACAAGCCATTATTCAGAGGAAAAACAAGGAAGAGCCAGTAGTGTGCTATTGCAAGAAAATCCATGAACAAGCCAGCATTTAAAAGAACCATCTCCCCCCCCCCCAAAAAAAAAAAAAAAAGAAGGAAACTAAATATTTCATAACAGCCCACCTTCATGGTGAGCAGGCCACCCATATTCCAGGAAGGGGGGGGGGGGGGGCTTCTTTCTTCCTTTTTTTATTTTTTTCTCTCTCCCTAGAGTTTTTTGTTATCCTGAGCACACAAATTTTGTGTATCTCATTGGACCCCTTGCTGATTTTAGCATCCATTTTATTGAATTAATTCATCAACACTATGACATCAGTTTAAAGACCTTAATCACAAACTTTATCTGTAAGGGAATAAAGATTTGTAATAAGCCGACAAAGTATAGAGTCTGTAATTGAGAAATAAGAAAACCTCATGAAAGTGTAGACAATTCATATTATTCTTGTGGCAACCACACCTCAGAGAAGGGTCAAGTGACCTCACATCACTGCCTTGCAAGTGCTGGCCGCCAAACAGCCATAGAACAATGGGCAGCTCAGAACAAACCCTATTGCACGCATTTCTAGAAACTTTTGATGTGGATAGACTTGCGTACAACAGAAGCTGAGGAACCTTGATTTTCAGAAAAGTTGCCAGCAATTCAGAGACTATATAAGCAGTTGCCATGGACCAAAGAATAGTTCGTTGATTGTGAGTTGTGAACAGTTGAGCAGTGTTTATGCAGCTGTGTCTCAAGGTTATAATACAATAGAACAACTGTGCATTGCTAGGTCATGAATAATTGTGAATTGTGATTTAGTTTTAGAAGAAATTAAGTGAAATAGAAACTACCAAACTTGTCATTTGTCACATTATTTATATATACATATATTAAAAAATGTTTCAAGCAGTGAAGACTTTCCTGCATTTTCTAAAAAGTAAAACTCAGTTATGGCCATAAAATTATTACTTTTTGTCTTAGAATGAAGTAGACGATAAAACTGGTATATAAGGAACAGCAAAATGAGAATGGGCCAGGTGCCTAACTTCTATCACTAAGCATGTATTATCTCAGTAGTAATCCATATAAACTCTTAACACATTTATCCCATTGAGAGATAACATGGTTGATTTCATTATTTACTGTAGATTGTTGAGTAAATCCACAAAGTTATTGAATTGCAAATCAGCTTTGCAGTACAAGTGAAACCAATCCTAAATATTTCTTTTCATTGACACAAAGATGATAACTGTAGAGCACATTGAGGATTATTACTAGAGCTCGGCACAATAGTTATTCATAACTTAAAATAGGCAGGCAAATGGATACTACAAATTCAAAATAGGCACTAATATAAGCATTATCAATAATGATAACCATTGAACTACTTGCAATCATTTATTCCTTTACCACATAAAAGCACATTTTGATATGGTAAAAGACTACAGAGGTATAAAATAGCCATATCCCTTTTTTACACTTGTTGGATTAATTATATTTTAATATTAATAAAGCAGACACTATTAACTGTGAAGTTATTTTCATTTTAATTTTATCTTAATTTTAAAATAAAATTACGAGTACTAAATTCTAGGAATTTTTTATGGATTTTCTTGTGGCAGCATGCTGAAACTCATCATATATTAACTAGATGTTCGTGCAAGCACTTTTCAAAGGCACATCGCCTCCATCATCTGGTAATCGACTCAGTAAAGGGTAGTTTAGGGTGCAAGGATCTTCCTGAAAATATTTGGTCACATCCTTGGAAGATGCGAATTTAAGTACCAAGTTTGGTAGTCACAGACTTTTCATTCCAGTTATGCTTTCACGCATGCGTGTGTGTGTGTGTGTACACACACATACTCACACATCTTTTCCTAAAAGTGCTTTTTTTTATTCAGGAAGTCTCAAAATATGTACCTATTTCTGGTGAAATCCAATATCAAATTTTTAAATGAAATGCAATACCATCTCCACCTACTATGCATGTGGTAGAGAAAGTAAACATTTAAGGAAATAAAGTCTACCCCAGGCATGGGAAGACTTAAGGGGAGAAAAAGATAACAGTTCACCCACTCCAGCTTTTGCTGATCAGTCTGAGTGTTGACCTCGAAAGGAAGTTGACATGCTCTGTGTTCATCTGTGTCTAGGGGTGTGCAAAATTAATGATGGCATGACACTTGCTGAACATGCCTATAATACCTAATTCAAAGCTTAATGCAAAATAAGTAGTTCCATTAACCATGTTTGAATAAACCATACTCGTGAAAATGATATATATGGAGTATTACATTTTTGTTAGTTACATATAGCAGAGCGTCTGGATTGCTTTTACTGATGAGCTTATCTATATTAGGTATGTTGAATACTACTTGTATGGAGACATAAAGCTGACAAAAGATGATTGTGTCTGAGTTGAGTACATGCAGTATTTTTAACCTGGTTAAGTTTTGGAAAAAAAAATTGTTTGCAGATATATGTAGATGCAAATATTGACATAATTTGTGCTGCAAAATCATGTGACATGGGAAAGTTTTCATCAGACAATGATTCATATAGCTCATTGCCATTTTTACATGTCATTTTAATTTGAGTACTGTTTTAAGTAAATTAGCTCTAAATGCCAAGTATTGGGAGCTATAATAGTCCTGAAGGACATGGGATTGGTGAATAAACACATTTCATTCTCCATTGATAATATATCTGAAAACGTAATCTTGAATTCTTTGAGAAGATTATCCATAATATTAGAATAGCATTCATAAGTATCTAGTTTATAGTGCCTAGTATATTTAATATCAATTTAGCAGATGAGGCAGTGGACTTTGTCATTTCATAAAACATCATGCTCCCCAGCTTCTTGAAAATTACAAGGTAACCTATTAAGCTGCGACATGTTGACATTATACATGCCTGAAACTATAGGCCATGCTGTACTGTCACTGCTTGCAACACAACAGAAAACATGGTGGGAGTAAAGGGGTGGCAAAGTCAACAGAGCCTGCGCAGACACATTGTGCCCATACCTGTTCTACTCCAATAACAACATAGCAGATTTGAAAAACAAACTACAGCTTACATTCAATTTGTAGTGTTGTTTTGAAAGAAACAGTTTACAACTGAATATTTTTTACATGTTCACTGGAGAAACCTGTACTTAACACTCCAGTTGCAAGAAAGAAACTGAACTGATCAATAGTTAAAAAGCAAATTTACATAATAAAACCATCTATTTTGCATTGTTGGAAAGAAATGCCAGTATTGCTAACTTCCTTAGGCTTGTCAACAATGGCTGATTGGCTCTTGAGTGTAAAATATAAGTTGCAATATGAAGGTTTACATCATATTAATAAATCAATAATCAATAACTACCAATAACAAAAATAGTGAAATTGCAGTACCCAAAAATCTTGATAAGAGCTCACTTTATAAAAAAAATTCATAGTAGATCCTTAAGCTACGAAAATGAATGTGCATGCCTATGAAAACAGGCAATTATTGATGATATAAAATTAGTATATTTTACTCTAGTAAGCATGAAATACATTTATATATGCAAAGCATGTATTTCCAAACAAAGGAACAAAAACAAATGCTTAGCTCTGAATTATTACTTAATTAATTGAAATACCTTCATAATCAGATAAGCTAAATTACATGCTCTATTTGCTCTGCATAACTTAATTTGGATTGGACATGTTTTGCATATGCTTTCTCACATCCTCAGCTCCTTGTTGATTGTTGAAAGTTTTGGTGAAGTCAAGATTATATTTTTCTAGGACTGCAATGACCCAAAGTTGTAGTCCTATTTTAGGTCATAGCACCATAATCAATTTTGGATTTGGCCAGCAAATTCATCATTGTCCTTCCTGAAGGGTAGAGCTTTTTCAGGGTAATTTTCCTACAGAAGGGACATTTTTAGATATTTCTTTGAGCTGAACAGGGACACATGGGTCAATCCACGTCAAATCGAACACCCGTAAAACACGACTTTTTCGTAGGAGGTTCAAAATCTTTTTATGAATAACAGGCATCAAATAAGTAGACCCGTATTTTTTTATTTCCGTATTTTTAAATTACTTGCTTAGTTATGGCAATTAGAAATTAAGCAATTTCTGCGCGCACCGTAATATAAAATCACTTGTTACTCTAAGGCCATATAGAGTTGAGAGTTGGGGTTTGGCGCACTAGAAAGGTTAAATACAACACTTTTAACAACTTTCGATCAATCATTATTACACATAAATTTTGGACTGTTTTTTTTGGTGGTATATTTTGTAAAACCAAAAATAGAATTTAAATCGATGTGTTAAAAATCTAAAAAAATGCACACGTATTCCCTGACATTTTATCTATAAAATAAGATGTTGAAAACTATAGAGCTTGCATTAATGCATTTGCTACAATTTTTTTTCTGGAGGCCTGCAAGTGCTCACGAACGAGTAACAAGCCAGGGGACTGCAGACAGCCTGCGAATTGCCGCGTCAGCTATGCTACTCACATAACTTCTTACTAAGGCAGTACAGTCCATACAGAAAAATGTCTTCACAATCTTTCTGATACTCCTGTGGTATCTGATACGTGATTTTGAACTTTTGAATTTTTTTGAAAAAATCTTCTGATGTAAGCAGTTCTTTGCTTTTAGCTTCTTCCTTCATGTACGTCCATACATTTGAAATAATTTCTCTACTCTGACTGTGTAATGTTTTGGTCCCTAATTTAGAACGTACAGGTGGCATAATTGATTTACGCTATGATTAATGTCTCACAAATTCACTATATTCACTCTTTATCGCAAAGACCTATGTGTTTAACTGCACGCTGCACTAAAAAGCACCTTTTAATTAGGAAGACTGTCTCAGATCATGCAGACATCATTACCTTCTCCCTCCCCATGTGCATGGTTTCATTCGCACAATTATATAATATGAAACAGACAAAAGCTATGGATTCGCCAACTGTTTAAAATGCATATTTTAAAAACATTTTGAAGATACTAATAGTGTACATATAATAGTGTCAGCTAGCAGTGTTCTCCTTACTGTACTGTTGTAAAGTTCATGGAACCTCAAGCAGTTGACAGTTGCCGTAATGGAAGGTGGCAATAATTGTGAGAGGTTACGGTAGCCGTCACCGCTGCCGTCACCGCTGCACTGATTTGCAAGGAAGTTAATTACAACAGAACTATTAGAGACTCCATTCTGATTTTTTCTGAGAATATTGAATAAACTTCATTGTATTTTTAGTTTTTTTTCCAGATTTTTAAATGGTCGAGTTTATGTTATTATCTAACTTTAAAACTTTAATCGTATAAAATATAATGCTAATAATAATTAATAAAATGTTCTAATAAATACCTCATGAAATACTAAAATTTATCTTTAATTTGAGCCAAAGATCAAGTAATTTGCTTCATTACAATCGGAGGTATGATTGATCGAAGAGTGAGGAGCGTGCGATTTTTGGGACATTTCAAAAATTAATATCTGCCAAAATAAATTTTTTTATATAAAACGAAGAAACACGGGTCAAATATATTTTGTTCCAAAACACCAAAAAAAATTTCAAGAAAATCTGAGAGATCAAAGTCATTTTTTGCCATATTTTGTTCGATTTGACGTGGAATGACTCATATGTGACTGGGTAAGATTGTAAATGTGATGGTAGGCTCAAATATTTTGCAAGAATGGGTCTGACCATCTTATCTCCCAGTGTCATCATTGTATTAAATATTGTGGAGGTTAGTTTTTTGTTATAAATATTCAATATATCTAACCTATTTTCTTTTGGCTGCTGCTGCCCCCCCCCCCCCCATCCAGTATTAGTAACAATGAATTGTAGTTTGTTGCTAGGATTCCTTTTGTCCAAATTGATACAAAAAGTAAAATAATCTACTTTTCTGCAAGACCAGTGCATGGTTTTAGTTCTATATATTAAACTTGCAGATGTATGCTGAACGAACTAAACCAAAATTAGGGATGCTTAATTAGTTAAAAATTAAATTTTCATCAAAACTTAGAATTCACACCTGGGAAGATTCCATTGTCAGTGCAAAGAAGAAGTAAGGATTAAACTGTACTTCTGTAGGTCTATGATGAGAAAATATGTACAGAGTGTTCTGCTCTCTGGAGGAGTGAGTGGGGACAGTACCACATGGCAGCTCATAATGATGTCATAAATTGATGTACTATCTCTATAAAATGAATAGCGCAAAGTTAGTATCCCAGCATTGCTAGCACAGGGGTGTATATTTTCTAAGAGGCCTAAGCCTTATTGATATGTTGAAACTGTAGCTGTACTCTTTCTCAGATAACACAGGAGTTGTCAACACATTCTTTACATACCACTTATTTGTCAAAAGTTTATATAGAGTGGTGTATAAACAATTTATGTAGAACATATGAGTTGGATTAGTGACACTACATCACTTACATTTTTATAAAATGGGACAGGTTTCAAGAGCTCAATTGTGCCTATCATCAACTTGATGCTGACTGCTGGAGTGTGGTGTTCTTGTGTTGGAATTTGCACTATTGTCCTCTGGTGTCTTTTCGGGGAATTTGTTGCTGAGGTCACTTAGAGATAACTCAAAATTGAAGACCTGGTCTTTGTTTTTCAAATTTAAAGGGTTCTCCCATACTGTTAATTGTTTTAAGTTTGAAATGGATTTTAAAAGTACAGGTTCTAGATCAATTTTATGATTGCCTAGTCAAATCTCATGAGAGGAACACAGTATTTGCCTTGTATTTTCAATGTTTCTTTTTTAATATTGCTATCAGTATTTACTTCTGTTGCAACTATGGGGTGACTTTTATGAGTAGACAAGGAATGTATCGTCTTATTTTAAATATAGTTGTAATGCTTCTCATGTCAGTTTGTAAGCCAACAAAATATTTTTCTCCCAGGACCTAACAGGGAGACTACAGAGATACTGTTGTTATTTTCAGTGTGCCTAATTGAATACAATAGATTTTTAATAACCAGCTGTGTGTTGTGCATTAATTAATGACAAATTTCTGAAATTGCCATATTTTCTTTAAAGATTCAGAAAATTTAGTTGTTTACTATGAGCAAGTTTTTGATCCAGCATGAACTATTCACACCCTTCAGGCTTCTCTCAATGTTTCAGATGTTTTAAGATTTGTATACGTATTTTGACATGTAAGACCCACAAGGCCATAATTTAAAACTTGTTTTTTTTTGTTTGTTTTTTTAAGTTTATTCTGGATGTGCGGTTAGACTACAGGATTAGTTGCTTGTTGTCCATTTTCAAAAGGGAATTTGATGAGAATGAACGGACATCTGGAGATTCACCATCAATTGGTCAAAAAGGAATAGATTTAGAAAGCATTGGAACTCAAGCAGAAGGAATCTTTGGCAGCAGGTAAGCTTTTTATATTGCTTAATTAAAGAGCTACATCCTCTTATTTTTACTTGTTTAATTTGTTAGAGTCCTCAGCCATAATGTGATTTATTCTTCAAAAGAGATGGTTATAAAGTGCAGCACAGTCTTTAGGAAGCTTTTCTGGAATTCCCCTTCCCTTCCTCAGTCCTGGATGTGTTGATATAAGAAGAGTGATGAAGGGCATTCAGAAAGTAAGTTACACTTAACTATGCCAGGTCTAGCAACTTCTACTGAGTGACATAGATATAGCACAATATTTTTCAGCATAGTCATCAAGCTTTTGTAAACAACTGTCCAAATGTTCCACCTATCATTCAATTCCCTGGTGATATAAATTTACTCCTTGGTCTTGGAAGGCGCATGGTGCAAGATGCTTCCATACCTCTGATCTAAAATGTTGAAGTAAAGCTTGTATAGCATGTGCATTGTATGGTACTGCATTGTTATGAATGAAAACAGTGTATTTACTTATCTTCCCACACCTCTTCTATACAGCATTGTGTCAATTTTTGACAGTAAGAATTTACATTATTGGTCATGCCTTCTCACATAAATTTTGTATAAACTTCATAGCCAAACAAAATGGTGGCCATTTTCTTCTTTGTTGATGGAACAAATTGGAATTTTTACCACACTGTCAAGGATGTGTCTTCTCTTTGCTTGAGGTGTAAAAAGATGAACCCCTATCTCATCACCTGTAATGATATAGGTTATGATATTATTGCCTTTCACAGAATAGTGCTGAAGAATGTCCAGACAAGTCATAAGCCTTGCTGCTTTGTGTGCAAGTGATCACAGAACACAATGTAAGCACAAATTATAAATTCTGCTGATGACCTCAGACATTGGAATGAACACTGCCTATTGAGATGCTCAACTTCTATGCAACTTCTGAGATACTCTGTAGTTGGTTTGACTCATTTATTTGTTTTTCTGGATATTGTCTTTTGTGGTCAATGTTGATGACCTTCCTTTCTGATTAGTATCACCCAAATTTGTGTGGCTGTATTCAAATTGTCGACTTTTCACAGTTGTTGGATGTAACACTGCATTTGGTTCAAAAGTTCACTGTGAATCTCTGTGCAATTTAGATGTTTTCCCTGAGAAATCATACTTTTCTACATACTTCAACATTACATTTCCAGTTGATGCACCATTGTACTCCCACATTACAGTTCCCTTCTTATTGGTATCATAACACATTTCGCTCTCCATGAAATTGTGATGTGCCTCTGTTGTGCAGTGTTGCTGATAAAAATTTATAGCAATAGTTATACAGATAGGACATCAATGTTCAAACATCACCTTGTGCAGTAATGTTTCCAAATATGCAGCTAAAGATTAGGAAAGAGGACAGCAGTTATGATTTACAGGATTGTAGTGTAGTGTATTTGCTGTGTTATAAACATAAAAGAAAATTACGTTTTATCAGTTTTAAAGCAGCCTAAACTTTGGAAAGATATTCAAAATACAATGTTATTCTTGGTTTAAAAATCATTTTTTTCATACTGACTTTTGCATTAATTATCTTGTGTTTCTCTCAAAAATATAACAATGTTGTTCTTGACATTATCTCAAGAACCTAATGGCATATGCTGAAATTTGGGTGTTTTGTTTGTAAAAGATGTAGCAATGATGATGTAGAATTGAAAGGGGGATCACATTTCTTTAATGTATCATAGTAAGGTATCACCAGAACCCATAAGAGCTAAATATGTTTCAAGACTTTTATCATATTATGAATATAGCCATACATGTAGATAGAGAAGACAGAAGAGTATGTTTTAATCTTTATTAGTTTGCAGGTGGATGCAGCTGTGCACAGAGAAATGTCAAGTACGAGGGATGTACAATAAAGACTGGCACTGAATTTTTTTTTTCTTTTCTTTAGGTGCCTGTTTACTATATCCATCCATGTGCCATTAAACTATGTATTCTAATCACTAATCACTGAAAATTACACAGCAATAGCTCTGTCAGTTGATTGCTGACAGGATGTGAGAGTGAATATGTTTGATAATTGCCTCTAAATATCGTCACGAGTACAGAAGTCAGTCAATAAGGCTGTGATCATCATGTTTTTTGATTACCAGGTTACGGTGTACACTCACACAGTTCCAAGATACACGACAGTCATTGCAGATTACTATAAGAATGTCCTGAAGCAATTGGTAAAGGATCACATCCCCAAGAATCTCATTCAACAGTGGAAGTTTATCACAATGCCAGGCCATATGTTGCTAATGCTGTTATCGAGTTCCTGGCACAAAATCATATCTCTATAGTACCCCATCCACCTTGTAGTCCCTTTTTTCTTAACCCGACAGCCAAAAAGTAACTTAAGGGACATCGGTTCGACGAGACCAAAGCAGTGAAAGCTTTAGAGGCGACCCTGAACAACAACCTCATCATGGGTGGATACAAGGGAAGTGGTGCCGAATACTGGTGGATACGGGTGCAGCATAACCATGATCCAACCTGATGTAGCGAAGTGCTTGCCATTGAGGAAACTTAATCGCCCTGCCAGCTGGTGATGGCATCGGGCAACACCTTACCTTAGGAAGTTGACCTTTGAACAGAGCTTTATAAGCCTATGGATGTTTGTCACAAGGGTGGCTGAGGAAGTGATACTAGGGCTGGATGCCCTCAGGAGCCACAACATGATGGTCGACGTTGACAGGAGGGTCTTGCAACTTGGCCAATACAAGGTGATGCTTCAGAGCCCAAATGAGTCTGATATAAATGGTGACTGATGGTAGTGCCTGCAAAAAGTAAGGTGGTTGTGAAGGTACACCTGAAGGGGCAGGCATCAAGGAACCTGGTTGTGGACTGGAAGATGCCCTTTGGACAGATTGTGTGTTGTCAGGGCATTGTTGTCTTGCTGGAAGGGAGTGTCTGTGAAGCTGCTGAATCCATCACACAGCACTTGGGACAGGCAAGCCAAACAGAACTGGGGAAGTGTGAGCTGGTTGTCAGTGTGACATTGAGCGATGGATCTGTGGAGCCAGCACCATCGCAAGATCTGGGGCCCAGCTGAAAGACTTGCTGAAGAGTGTGGCCAACCATATGACCAGAGGGCAACTGGAGAGGGTCTGAAATCTACTTGGGTGTTAGCGATCAGTCTTCAACCAAGGGCACATGTTTACAGTCTCACCAACTGACTACTCCTTATATTGACACTGGAGATGCCTGACCTGTATGGCAACCGCCAGAACATGTTCCTCTGGTGAAACAAGCAGAGGTGTGGGACATGCTTCAGGATATGAGATCTAGGGTGAACATCAAAGATTGCTATACCCCTTGGTGCTTTCCTGTAGTCCTGGTGAAGAAGAAGGGAGAACTTCACTTCTGAATGGATTATAAAAGCTGAATGCTGTCACACAAAGTACTGCTTTCCCTTGTACCGGATTGACAACACTCTGGATATTCTGGCTAGTGCCCAGTGGTTCTACATTTTGAACTTGATATTAAGGTACTGGCAGGTGGCTCTAAATCCAAGAGACAAGGAGAAGACCACACTCATGATGGGCCAAGGGCTTTGGGAGTTCACAGTTCTGCTCTTTTGCCTCTGCAATGCACCAGTCACCTTCCAGCGTCTAATAGAGTTGGTGATGAGGGGCCTGACTTATGAAGCCTGCCTGCTATATCTGGATGACATAATTGTGATTGGCAGCATTCTTGAATATCACCTGAGAAACCTGAGTGGGTATTACAGAGGTTACAGGCAGCCAAACGGAAGCTGAATGCGAAGATGCGCCTGCTCTTCAGAAGAAGGTTCACTACTTGGGCCACTTAGTCTCACCAACAGGGAGTCTCTATGGATCCGGAGAATGTTCAGGCTGTGAAGGTTTGGCCTCATCTGAAGGATAAATGAGAGTTGCACAATTTTCTGGGTCTGTGCAGCTAGTAAGGCCGGTATCTGATGGAAGAACACTGGCCTTACATGTGAATGTAAGAGGCCAAGGGTGCATTCCAGTAGCTTAAGTTAGCACTTTGCAGTGTGCCTATTTTAGGTTTCTCACAATCAGACTGCAATTTCATTGCAAATACTGGCACCAGTGACGGCAATATTGGAAGTATACTATCACAGATTCAAGATGGACAAGAGCGAGGAATAGCCTACTGCAGCAAGGTGCTCTCCAAGGCTAAGAAGAACTACTGTACCACCTGGCCTGATCTCCTTGCAACAGTAAAGGCATTGGAATATTTCCATAAGTACCTGCACGGTCAGCCATTCCACCTAAGGATTGACCACTCTGCCCTTACCTGGGTGTTGAGTTTCAAGAACCTAGAGGGCCAGACATCCCATTGAGTCCAGAGGTTTCAGGAGTACAAATTACATGTCAGAACACTGGAAAGAAAGGAACTACTCCAATGCGGATGCCTTGTTGAGAAGACCTTGTCCAGAGGAGCGCAGCCACTGCAATTGGATGGAAGAGAAGGTGTGTGCTGCAGCTGTCCATGTGGTTTCGATGGTGCCTGCTGACAGATGGGATAGTGGAGGCCTGAGGAGGGAGCAGTTGGCAGACACCCACTTAAAGTCGCTTCTCTGGGAAGTGGAAGCAGGAACTAGTCTGAGCTGGGAGGACATTGCACCCAGGAGTAGTGAGTGTACTGGGTCCAGTGGGACTCACTTAGTATCAAGGACATGTGTTTTACCGGATCTGGCAGTCACCTGATGGGAAGACCCACTGAGAGCAGCAGCAGCAGCTGGTGCTTCCTCGGAGTCAAGTTATGGAGGTCCTGGAGGAAGAGCATTCTGGTGCCTCAGAACAGTATCTCTGATCCAACTGCAAAGTTGACAAGCTACTGCAGAGATAGTACTGGTTGAGGCTGTGGGTGGATGCTGAAAGGTGGTGCCACCAATGTCATGTGTACTTGGCAGATTCCAGCCTATAGACTGGTAGTCAGGGCTGCATGCAGCAGTATAACGTGGGAGCACCGTTCAAGTGCATCACCATCAACATATCTGAACTGTTCCATGTCTCTGTCAGGGACAACAAATCTGCTGGTGACCATGGACTATTTCACCAGGTGGCTGGAAATATATGCAATCACTAATAGTGAAACCAAGACGATTGCGGACAACCTTGTGGACTACCTCTGCCGCTTTGAGTGCCATTGTAACTTCACAGTTATCATGGCAGAAACTTCAAGTCCATCCTGATGAGAGAAATGCTAGAGTGACTTGGAGTACACTAGACATGCACAATGCTTCTCCACCCACAGTTGAGTGGCACGGTCAAGCAGTATATTAAGACCCTGAAGAACATCTGAGGAAGATTGTGGCCAAACACAGAAGGATTGGGTTGTCTGGGTGCAGCTTTTCTTGCTAACCTATCGCTCTTATACCCATGACACCACCAGGATGACACCAGCTAGTTTGATCTTCAGCAGGGAGCTGCATCTTCCATGCAACCTGATGTTTGGGAGCCCCCTCACTCAGGACAGCCAGCAGTTGACTACATAGAGAACCTTGTGAAGCATCTTTATTATGCACACAAGATGGCCTGAAAGCACATCCAGGTAGCGAGCAACTGACTGGTTGAAGACACAGTACTACCTGCAAGCCAGTAGCCTAAGGTTCCAGCAGGGTTATTTGGTGTGGCTGTATCACTGTACACAGACCAAGGGGCACTATCCCAAGCTGCAAGAACTAGAGCAGGAACTGTACTGCATGGTGAAGAGGATCAACAACATAGTCTACTGCATCCAGAGGCTGTCCCAAGGGAAGATGCTGGTAGTACACTTGGATCGTCTGGCCCACTACAATGGTGTTGACTGGGCCTGAGGAGGAAGCAGTGTCGCAATAGCCCCACACAGAAAGATATCAAATGATAGCTACCTCACACACATTGCTTTGGTAAGCGCCGGCCAGCAAACAAAACATAACAATATCAGCTCAGAACAAACACCTTTGCATGCAGTTCTAGAAGCTTTCCATGTGCAGGGAGAAGCCTAGAAACTTCTATTTCCAGAAAAGTTGTCAGTAATTTGCTTGGACTATATAAGCATGTCAGCATAGACTGAGGATTTAGTTAACAGTCAGTTGTGAGTGAAGTTTGCTTGTTTGTGAGAAGTTTGTGTTACCATGTCTAGGTTATGACACAGCAGTTGTGAGTTACAAGGTCACAAATTGTGGAGTGTGATTCAGTTTTGGAAGAAATAAAGTGAAATAAAAGAACTATTGGACTTTTCATTTTGTCACAGTGTGATATGAGACAGGTCATGAACATAAAATCTAGAAACTGAATGTTCCATGCAATTATTATATATAAGTATCAAAATAATGTTATGTTTTGCTCCATCTTTTGAGGTTACCCAAATCAAGTCAAATATTATTATATAATAATAGACTTAAGCTTAGTTTTTTGTGTATCACTGAAAGCATAAGACACTATTAAAGTATTCTGAGTTGTATTTGCGACTTTAAAAACATTTAAGTGAGTAAACCATGTACAAGCAGTGACAAAACGTTATGCTACATAATTGGGCCAGAAGTGTTACTTTTTATGCCTATAGTTGTGTGCTTTTATTTATTTTAATACAGCATTATTAGTAACAGAATGGAACACAGTTTTTCTAAGAGTCAGATTTTAATAACAAATGCCTGTAACATAAATAAATGCAATGTTTTGAACTTATGCTACATATATATAGGGTGGCATGCAGTCACCTACTGCCTCTCACTGGCCGTTTTGTCTTGGTTAAATTTCTTCAACAAGTAAACAAACGAATGAATAGGGATAAAAGAAATACTTTAAAAATAAACCACAAAATATCTAATAAGTGAGCATAATATTAGAAATCTAAAAATAGGAATATTCTAGCAACAAAAAGGCATGTTAGGATTGAAAACAAAAGAGTTAAAACAAGGGCACATGTAGTAGAAATATTTGTGCACATGGTTTCTGAAAACAATAACAGAATATTTCAAGTTTTGGTGTGAACTTTGAATAGTTGTAAAACTTACAACTTATTACTCTATCCCCATACCCACATGTATCTGAAAGCACAGTCGATAACAAATAAATGATAATCGGAATGTTGCAGTGAAGAATGTGCAGCTCTTGATCTGGATGGACAATGGGGAAGAACATTCTTAAGGGTGTTGCTTCACCTTACGATGCACGATTACCCTCCTCTTGTTTCTGGTGCCCTCCACTTACTCTTCCGCCACTTCAGTCAGAGACAAGAAGTACTACAGGCTTTTAAACAGGTAAGATTTACATTCATTGGAGAAGTGCATTGTTGATTCTACACTTTAAAGCTTTCACTCACCACATTTTGCAGCATGCTAAGGAGAATGACCAGCTATGTAGTGTGATGCATGAAACCTTTAAAGTATATAATTGAAATAGTTCTGTATGGAATTGGTTTAACTTTTTATGTAGTTTTGGATATAATTTATTTTGATCTTTCAGACATAACTAATTTTTTTTCCACAGGTGTACCTCCATCCATCAATGTATAGATCAGTGTTATGATGTCAACCATTTGTAAGCGTCAGAAAAAAGTCTTACCTGTTAAAAATGTTCCGCTATATTAAAAAAAATAACAAATTTTCCCTGTTAAAATTAAAAAATATTGAGATGTCTTTACTCAATCAGCTTGAACATAACTCCAATATATATAATATATATATTTAATATAAATAATTCAAAATTGTAGGTAAGTGAATCTACATACAAGATGACATTTTGTGTGTGCTAAAGGTTTTTGAGACACTAGTCCCATGATCAGTACAGTAAGATTTATTAATTTTGAAGTGGGAGGTTCAAGACAGTGAAGTGAAGCAACTTCTTTCGAGATTGTGGAGTCAGTTTTTGACTCATATTCAAATTTGGAAAATGTTTCAGAGTTGGTCTGCCTTCCAACACTGGAGACATGATTACAGGTGTTGATTACAGAAGTGGCATCATCTGGTTTTCTTGTGATGAAACAGCTGAGGTTATTCAATGGCAGGATTTAAAAATTCATGGCATGTTTCTCTCTTTTAATGAAGGTTTTCCCAGACGTCTAGTTTAGCAGAGGTATTGATCTTTTTCAGTAGAGTAACTTTAGGCTTGATGACTTGGTTGGTGGTCCAAAATTGGTATGCTACAGCTGATTTTTTTATTTGTTTACTGATAATGGAATTGAAATATTCAAGCAACAGTATCACTTGTCTAAGAGTGCATCTTATCTTATTTCTGCACCAACCGCACATAAATTGTATCTTTTCACTGTGTTAGGTTGCACTGAAATGTTTGTTTTGTTTTGAGGCTTGAAGGGTACAGGAGCACATTTTGTTCATTTTTGGTACAATATCAGCAAGCTTAAGTTGAAAACTTAAAAAAGGCGGTGGCATAAGCTTAGCAGGACGTACACTTAATGCCCTGACACACAGGCTTTCTTCAACTGCTAAGTTTTAGCAAAATTTTTTTGTTTGCATATTAATGAGAAGAAAATTCAATAAAGTTTTACAATTTCATCATCAGAAGAACTTGAATTCTGGATGAAGGCAAGGATACCAACTAATAAGGAGTATTGTATTATCAATCAAGTAAAAGACTGACATAAAGGGTGGGTTCTTCTCTAAAAGAATTCTAGCTGACAAACTGCAATGCAAAAGCAAAAGGAAGAATTATTTTCTGAAATTTTGGATAGTAATTTATTTGATTATGCACACAAAAACACCACAAGTCTAATAAAATATTAAGAAGAAAGAATGTTCCTGCAAGCACAGTGTAAAAAGGATAGAAGAGATTGCTTAGGAGTAGAGAGGAAGCTCTCAAAATTAAAAGAGAGACATCAGATTCTAGAAGAAAAGTGGAAGAAAGTGGAAAAACGGAGAAAAGAAGTGAAAGTAGTAGCATTGCAAGGGAGCAGATGCACAAGTAGCAGTGGGAAAGGGAACTGTGCATTGCATTCTCCCACCTGAGATTCCAGCAAAGCTCTGCTTGAATAAGGTACTTCTATTTGCTCCAAGAATATCTGAATTCCTGGAGACGGCTTCTGTCATGATTACAGTAAAGTTGGTGATAGAAAGGTTTACTTATATTGTGGGACCTACTCAAAATCATTTGGACAAGTTTCAGGAAAATTGGCCTCTAAAGAAAGAATCAACCAGAAAAGTGCCAACATCACTGTAAAAACATAGTACTAGAAATCAAAAAAGTTTTGCACCACAAGTATCTTTAACTGTATGCTGGATGGCAAACTGTTACTTTCTATGACAGGACAAGTGAACTCGGATGCCAAAAAAGAGAGATTTGCTGTCATGTCTGGAGAAAGTATGATGAAACTTTTAACAGTTTCCAAAAGAAGTGGAACAGCTCAGACAACAGTAGTATATTAGGTGCTGCAAGAGTGGGAACTAGCAGACAGTATCACGTTGATGTCATTCAACACTACAGGAAGTAACACCAGAAGTAAAAATAGCATGTTTACACTGCTGAAAATGAAGGTAAAGAAACCTCTGCAAAGTTTAGTTTGCAGGCACATCCACGAACTCGTAATTGTGTGTTTGACTCATTAATAGAAACCTTAGTGTATCCTCATATGCTTATATTTAACAAATTTATGAGTGGCTGGAAATCCAAAAATTTGGAAGTGACATTTACAAATCTGAACATTTTACACATTTTAAATTTCATTTCAACACAAAATTACTATGCTTTGCTGGATGAGGAAAGTTTTACAGGTTTCAATTTAAGGAAGTTTACAAGTAGGCAAAAACAAAATTGCAGTTGTATTGCAATAAAATTGCAACTTTTTTTTATAATGTACTTCTTTGCAACTGTAACATTTCTTAAGAAGGAAGAAGCAATGTTGGTATAATTCAGAATGGATATGGCACCTACAAGAAATACAAAGAATATGATGACTTCTTTTAACCTTTTATAAAATTTTTCACTGTAAGATGTCAACTGTATATACACTTGCTCTTGGAATTACCTTGTAGTTCCAAACTACCCTATTCCTAAAACGGTTACAGGGACAAAAGTTAGGACATATGTAATTTAAGTTTAAGGTGATAAATATATACTTTTAGAAAGTTTAAACCTTTATTTGACAGCATTGTACAACTTGTTTACTTGTCATTTCAGACAAGAACGGTATAAGCAGAAATTACAGGCAATGTTGAAAACTAAAGGATTAGTATTGTCTTAAACTGCCATTTAGACCCAATAGATGAGGAATTCACCTTTGTACGCTTTGTTGACCTTTAATCGGTCAACATGAGACACCTTATGGAGATAGAACAGTTTGAGCAGTGCATTGTTACAGAAAGCTTGGAGAAGTCGCTTAGCAGTTCCACAGCTTAATGTGACTAGATCTGTTCTTCATAGAACTTGGAAGTGCTTCAGTGCAACAGGTATGTACTCCAGAAGACCAGAACAGGGCTCTGAATATGAAACATTCATTTAGAAAAGACTGGTATTAGTCAACTGTGTTCTTCAGCAGCGCAGAGGTACTGCTCAGGACCACAAGAATGACCTGAGGATGGCAACCAGTGCAAATGTCAGTGACCAGACAATACAAAATTGCCTTAGGGAAGCAGGTTTAAGATCATGAATATCTCATAAAGCCCTTAGATTAATGCGTACCCACAAGAAAGGTGAACTGAGATTTGTGCAGGGACAGAGGAAGTGGCAGCTTCATCACTGGTTGCATTGTGTTGTTTATAGAGAAATCTTGCTTTTGTATAACCTAGGCAATGGAAGTCTGCATTGTATCGTTGCCATGGTGAGCATTTTGCAACGACAGTAATCCGTGAAAGGGACGGATCTGATGGTGGATCATGGTGCAGGGCGATATCACTGTTGCTGGCCAAATAGATCTTATAGTAGTCAGAAACAGCTTAACAGTGATAGGTACATTGCTAAAATGTACTGGAGCATATTAGACCTATGGAAGTCAGAAAGGCTGGGACACGACTTGTTTTGCAGCATGACAGTGCTAGAGAGTATACAGCAAGAGCCACCATGGCCACCTTAAGAGAACTTCAGATTCCAGCAATGGGATTGGCCTGCTAGGTGTCTTGATCTTAACCCTATTGAGCATTCATGGCATAAGCTTGAGAAATGATTCCGAGACTGTTCTGTAGCTTCTGAGACTCTTCAACATCTTTCAGATGGCCTAATGGAAGAATGGGTGTATATCCTACAAGAGGAGGTGTACACACTGATCAGGAGCTTGCCTTGATGATGTGAGGCAATAATTCACACACATGGTTAGGCTGTACCAGTTACTGAAGTGTTCCTTTATATGCTAACTTGAACTTGATTAAAGGATTTCCTTTAAGACTATGCTGGCATGTTACAATGGTGGTTCAGTGACTAAGAGCAGCCACACAGATAGGAGGTTCAAATCCCAGGTATGGCATTGAATGTTTCAGATCTGATTCTACCTTTCATTGATTAAAGGAGTTGAGTTTTCTACGTTGTCTGCAATTATGTCTTAGAGTAACTTTGTTCATGATGACAAATAAACAGGATGTTCACTGCTGTTAAATAAAGGTTTAAACTTTCTATAAATAAATGTTTACCACTCGAAATTCAACTATCGCAGCTATACATATGCTCAAACTTTTGTCCATCTAATTGTTTTAAGTACCTATGTATGTTTCATTATGGAATTGTTTTGTAATGATCTCTGTGTATCTTCACTACCTCATTATAATAATCTTGTAATGATTGTGTACATAACTGCTCTTTTTATTGTTTTACAGGTTCAACTTCTCGTGTCTGACAGTGATGTAGAGTCCTATAAACAAATTAAATCAGATTTAGACATGCTGCGGCAATCAGTGGAGAAGTCTGAACTTTGGGTGTACAAATCAAAGAGTGCTGAAGAACACACAAAGAAGAAAAATAAGGATGATGGTGATGATGATGTTTTGAGAGAAAGGAAAAACTCTCATAAAAAGAACACCCCATCCCTCTCCTCATCTGACAAGCAAGGGTCTGCCATCGATTTGGACATAGGACCACCATTACATGTAGACCAGGCAGAGGAATATAAGAAGATACAGCAGGTAGGACAGCTGATAATGATAAGTAATATATTAAAGAGGAATGAAATGGAGTTTAACGCAATGCATATTTGTAGTAACTTTGTTAGCCCCAAAGATAACTGAAAATATGCCTAAAAACTGGGGTGGCAGCAAAAATTAAAATTTTAAATGATACTTTATTTAGATTTGTGGTTTTGTATGTTTGACTACCCTTCAGTAGTTGTATTAGGTTGAATTTAATGAGCCAAATTTCTTGTGTTCCATGTTTCCATTGTTAAACAACAAAATAATTTTCTTTTTTCCATGTGTTCAACCTCTTTTACAAAAGTGGAGGATAAAGTCATGAATCCATCTGTCTACCCATTCATTGCAGTCCAGATCTAAAAGGACCATACTAAGCAGGGTCATTCATATTCTACATGGTTGTGTATTGTGACTCTATCCAGTTTTTAACTCTCACTTTGTTAAGCCACCGTGTTAATGTGATGTAGTTCAAGTTTTCACTTTCACTTCGCGTAGTTTCCACTATTTTTATTTTATTTAACACTTTGCTTTCTTTGTGATGTAGTGGCATAATGGAATATGCAAGGTGTAGCCTCTTCCAGGTGGTTTACTAGCTGGGGAGTTGAACTCAACACTTCTCCAATATAACACAGAAGCAGCACTCACTGCACATCAGAGCAATCATCACAGACACGCTCAAACAGCTTTTTTATTGTACCAGAAATACTCACTCACTCACTCACTCACTCACTCACTCACTCACTCACTCACTCACTCACTCACTCACTCACTCACTCACTCACTCACTCACCCACCCACCCACCCACCCACCCACCCACCCACCCACCCACTCACTCACTCACTCACCCACTCACTCACTCACTCATCCACTCACTCACCCACCCACTCACTCACTCACTCACTCTTTCACTCATCCACTCACCCACTCACTCACTCACTCACTCACTCACTCACTCACTCACTCACCCACTCACTCACCCACTCACTCACCCACTCACTCACTCACTCTTTCACTCATCCACTCATTTGCTTTTATAGCGGCTGGTTAGACCTCCAAAACGTTTTAAAAGGGAAGATTATGGTTATCTAACCACAGTGTTTACACTGGGCAAAAGCGCTACTTATTTATGCATTCATTGTTATTTATCCTCTTAAAACATATACATTTTACGTCAAGTTACATAAAATACATACATATCAAAAAGTAAGACAATAAAGTTATATACCCTACTAATATCAATAAATAACATTTATACAAGGTATAAATAGAATTTACAAATTTGGTTACATATCAATTATTTACAATTCATCGTTCAAAAAGTCATCTATTTAATAAAAGCAACCATTTATACAATATTTTTTAAGTTCCCATTTGAAAACTTATGAACTTAATATATAAGAGAAGTTATTATAAAGTTCACATGCTGAAGCTGTTGTTTTGGTTTTCTATAACTGTAATGAATGCATTTGTGGTGGATTGTTGTGTTCATTTCTTGTAAGGCGATCACAGTTGTTTCTATTTGTCTATTCCTATCGTTGGTTTTTAAATACAATATTGTTTCATATATATACCGGGTGGAAGGGAAGTGATGACATTAATTTAAACCAATGGTAGACCTCAGTATTTGAAACACGTTTTGTATCTTACATTTTTGTCTCTGGCCATTTCCTACAGAGATATTTTAGTTTTGTCAAAAACAATCTGGCAACACTGCAGATTGTGTGGGTGGTCACTTTCCCTAGCTCAGTACATAAACAAACATTGTAATGGTGCGTCTTGAAAACAAACTCATGTGCTGCCTTGTCATTCCATGTTTACTGTTATAGTGTACTGTTAGCTCCCAAACCATTACATGAAAGTGAAAGTGCCCAACCTGTTTACATCCACAAACCAGGTGAATTCCCTAGCCAACCCCAACGCAACGTTGTCAACTTACTGCACATCTAAAAGAGCAGCTCGGAATATTCCTTTGCCTCTTTTAAGTGATCATTTATTTTGCAGACACCAGAAAATTATGTGAAAAAGTAAGGTTATGGCTGTTTGCCCCATATGAAATCATTACCTCAAGTCTTACATTTCCGTGTAATTACAAATATTTTATTTGGTACGTTTAAAGGTTTGAATATCTGACCTGTTCTATTTGAGAGGCTTATGACACAATGAGGCAACAGCTTCACTTGGAATTGGATTCTTCTTTTAAACACAGCACAAAATTGTTTACTAACTTCCGACAGCAGTTGCAGTATTACATCCATTAGGACGTCATAAACATGATAGAAACATTTAAAAAGAAACTTTAAATATGCTCTAATCAGTCAGAAATACATAAATTCACTTGAAATGAAACGAATACACGCTAAGTTCATGTCTACTTACTGCACATGCACGCCGAGGAAAAGTAAGTTTTCTTATTCACTTTATTTACTGAATGGTAGGAACCTCGCACAATGTTCATGTTGACAATAAATAGTAAGGTAGCTTGTTTCTTACACTTACATATGTGGCGAGCACATGCAGTTTTCATATCGTCGGTAAGACATTTGTATTCGTGCTGAGTTGGCAGCTAATGGCTGGAGCTTTGGTTATACCTGCATTGGATATTTATGTTCCAATGTAGATTGAACATTCCAAAGGTTCTGTCTCTCTTGCGTGAAACACTCTTGTGTTAGTAATACCATTATTCCGTATTGAATTTAAGAATGTGATAGTAGTAATTGCTAAACTTTTAGGAAAACATAATTTATAATGTGAATTTATGCTCCACTGCAATATGTTTAAACAAAATGTATGTGCAATTGTTTACACGTTTGGCTCGGTAAGTGTGCAATTCTCTTTCATTTTTGATATACCCGATTTAAAATGGGACTAATATGCTTTATGCAAGCACGAACCTACATCTAAAAAAAGGAATTTGTAATACGTGATGCACAAGCTTTTAGAAGCACTTTCGCTTCCAACAATTAGTCCAATAAGTGTTAACAAGAATCTTACGAGTACCAAAGAACTTAAGTTAGTGAAATTTGCAACACGAAATTTCTGAAAAGATTTGTGCATTTGAGTATAGGCGAAAGATATCAAGAAGTGTATGTAAACAAATCTGACACTGGTGTTTGCGCCACAGTCGTGGACTAACCATTATTTACATGGTAGCTTTAGAAACAAAAAATGGTCATACCTTCAATAACTAACGTTTATTAGCAGTAACAAGTATGAAATAACATGGGATTTATTCAAAATAAGAGTTCAGAGCAAGTATTCAATACCTGTAGTCAGGCTACACATTTTTTGCAGCTTCGGCAAAGAAAAACAATTGCATGGGATTAAGTAAACGTTACACATTATCTACACTGATATGCGAAGGAAGTAAACATAGTTGATGCGATGTTGCCACTTCTATCAGAATTAAGAAGGCAACAAATTGTAGGTTTTTTAAAATTTAATTTGCACAAAAACAGCTGAATCTATTGAAATACGCCAAAGGAAAAAATGGTCCTTTATTTAATTTGCTATGAATATAGCCATAAATCAAGAACCTTTAACAATTATAATTCAGGCAGGTAATGATAAATTTTTTTGATAAAAGTATTTTTTTCTAGAAAACTATAAACTTTTCAGTATTTT
Source organism: Tenodera sinensis (assembly GCA_030765045.1). Taxonomy (NCBI): domain Eukaryota; kingdom Metazoa; phylum Arthropoda; class Insecta; order Mantodea; family Mantidae; genus Tenodera; species Tenodera sinensis. The sequence continues at coordinate 99,272,590 of CM060962.1, read as the reverse complement.
GGTATTAGACTTTCTTGTTATTCACAACATCAGAAATTCCCTGCTAAAGTCTGACGGATCATTTCACTTACACCTGTGCCACTCTTGTTCACAAGCACAAGTAGTTTCTTTTAACTTTAAAAATATTAAATAGATTTTCTCTTAGTTTTGGGTGATTTTTGTAAGATTTGTTTAACTTAAAGAATGCAAGATGGATTCATTATGTTCTGATAATTATTCTTTTCACAACACAAGCCTAACAGTGGTTAACCATACTGCTTGGAAATCTAAAATACTCGCAACATTAAAGAATGTAAGATGGATTCATTATGTTCTGATAATTATTCTTTTCACAACACAATTAAGCCTAACAGTGGTTAACCATACTGCTTGGAAATCTAAAATACTCGCAACATTGCAAGTGGCCTTTAGAGAATAACTAAGAGATTGCCTTTAAGGTTTACCAGGATATTTGAGTCAAAGAGAAGATTTAATGCATATTGGTATTTGGTATCTTGCCATGGTAGCTCAAGCTGTAGGAGCATCTGCCAGAGGACTGGAGATCAGTTGTTTGAGTCCCAGCCATGGCATTAAATTTTTCAAGTCTGATTCAACTTTGCAAGATGGAGTTTTTCATCACTATTGAACATTTTTTTATGCAATATAAATTCATTAGGGATTTGAATATTACTTAGTAATACCCAACATAAAAGTAACATGAGGTATAGAAGTATAGGTGTGACTGCCAATTACCATTGTTTATTTCCTTTTTTCAGATTTTGATTCGAATGAACAAGCTGTGTACACAGAACATAGGTGGAACAGTTAAGCCACGAAAGCATGAACAGCGCTTATTACGTAATGTTGGAGTGCATACAGTGGTGTTGGATCTGCTTCAAATTCCATATGATAAAAAGGAGGATGTACGCATGAATGAGCTTATGCGGCTAGCACATGAATTTTTGCAGAACTTCTGTCTTGGAAATCAACAGAATCAAGTTTTGTTGCACAAGCAATTAGATCTGTTTCTTAACCCAGGGGTGAGTATAATTTATATTTTTCCATTAGAAATAAAATTAAAATATAAAAAAAGGAAAGAAGAAAAAGAATCTGATTTTCACATTCACATGTCTTTCTGTACCCCCTTTCATTTATTAATGGTTATACAAACTATTGTTATGAAAGTTTATTTTTCTATTTACTTCATTTTAATCAAGATAATCCTTTGTAGAAATAAATGCATTACACATTTAATTAGAGAAACAAAAGGAATAACAATAGTCAAATGCTTAAGAAATATGCTGACCTTAAAAGTCCTTACTCTTTCTGTGCAATTCTGAGAAACAACATAAATAAATATATAAATAAAATCTGGATATACTATCCTGGCACATTGGCTGCTATGCTGGCACATACATTCAAACTTTACATTTATTCAGACAACATTGTTACATTTTTATGTTACATCAAATTTTTCAGATAAAATAACAACTACTCAAAATCTATAAAATGATAAATAAAAATACAAGGAAAAGAAAGAAGGAGAATAGAAATTATTAGATTACAGTAGCAATATAAAGGAAAATTTAATTACATTTCTTAAGTCTATATTTATCTATACTTGCGTGAAACCAGCTGTGAAAACAACTGAATACGGACAGAACTTTAAAAGAATAACAAAGCATAAAACAATTTGAACCACTAATAATGGATATCTTGGAAATGGCTTATGCTACAACAAGAGTTACGTTAAATAAGGAGTGGAATCTTAATACCGTTCATGCCTTAATACACAGTGCTTTTGAAGTATGTCTAATACTTTGAGGTAAACCTTTGATGCTTTGAAATTTTTAAGTTTTGCATTATTGAAAGTTGTTGCATTTAACTATATGCTAGATAGGGAATGAAAGGAGTTGAGGCTTCGGGTTATTGCCTTGCGCATGTTTCCAAAGAGTTGCTGGACTATAGTTCTTGATGGACCTTGACTGTGAGTGGTTGAATGCAATATTTCATAGACTTATGTCTAAATGAAAGCAAGCAAAACAATGAGAGGAGTACAGGTACTCATGTAACATGCGGCATTAACTACCGTAAAAACTTGTTCATCCATCCCTTGTTTATCTAGCTCTCCAGATTATCTGGATCAGGTGTGTGCGGGAGGGTGGGTGGGTGGGGGTGTGGGTGCGTGCACATTGTTTTGAAATTTAATGTTCACATTAGATAATAAATTTAACTATGACAGCAAGAATGTAAACTATAAGTACGCCAAATATTCGCTTTTTAGTTAACTTCAGTGTATGGTTCCTGCATAAATTGTACAATAAATTATGGTAATACGTACTGTACTGTAAAATGCTACCTGTTGAGTTTAAGAAAGATTTAGTAGTATGTCACTTAGTGCTGACATGAAGAATGCTTTGGTCCAATCCTACCCGTCACTACACCTCCCTCAACCTCCTCAGTTTTCAAGCGGCATGTGTCACTAAGTATTTGTGTGTGTTTCAACTGGATTGTTTTTGTGTGTTATCAAAGTGTTTGGGAGTGTAATTCAAACTTTGTTCAAGCATCACATGTGTTTAAAACAGAAGACTGTGTATCCATTCTTTGTTAAGAAATGATGTGATTTTATGTGATTAAGATTTTTATATATTTTAATGTCTTGTAAACAATACATACTATGTACTGTACATGATTTTGTTACAAGACATAGTTTTTTATTGTCATAAACAGCAAGTCTGCTTATTTAAGGATATAAGAATTTTGTTTTACTTATTACCCATATAACCTGGATTATCCAGATTTTCAATCTTCCGGGTTGCATTTGATCCCAGTTAGTCCGGATAAATGGTGTTTTACTGTACTTGTGAATAAAGTTAATTTAGCTGATGCACCAAATCATATTTCTGGAATAATCTTGCTTAGTGACTCATTCTTGTCTATTACCTTTATCTACTCCTTCTTTTCATGTTTACCTTCCCCTTATGTAGGGCTTACACTCCTAGGACTGTGCCTAGGGTCAGACGCCTTTCGGAGAGCATAGGAACCTATGGACCAGACAGAGTGAAGACCTGGAAGCAGGTGGTCAGCCAAGCACCAGATATGAAAGTGAGGAAGAGGATGACATGAAATGCAGGCGAGATGGATGAATGGAAAGGTGATTATGGAGCAATTGGTGGAATGAGTGGCAGGGAAAACCAGAGAACCCAGAGAAAACCTGTTATGACACTACAGTAACCAAAATCTGTGAATCCAGCAAAAATAAATCAGAACTTAAGATGTGAGATAATGCAGCATATGGAAATACTTGTTCTTTCCTTCCATCTATAAATTTTTGTTTCTTAAGTCAAACTCGGCTTATTACCATACTTCACAGGTATACCATATGACTAATTTCCATAAATATTTTGTTTTACCAATGTACTACAATGTAATTGAATAAAAAAGGAGTGAAGCATGGAACTATCTGAAGTAGACAGTTCTAATAATAACAGACCATGCAGATAAACATTTTTGCACAGTGGTAAGTCACATAATGCAACCAATTTAAAGAGGCATGTTACATCCATACACCAAGTGAAGTTTACAGAATCTCTATTAAGAAAGCAATGTATGAGTTTCTTGTTGCAGCCAGAACATGATGCCATGATGATGAGCATCAACAAGATTGGTTACATGCATTTATACACAGAAAACTACTAATAAGAACATAATTCAGTGTACAAGCTGTTGCTATTACAGCTGTTTATAAAGTTAGTATCGAGTATCAGTTCTTAAAATTCATTTTGGGTATAGGGTATTAAGAAATAGTGATATCATCCAATCACTGCTTTCAATAAATTGTGTGCTTTAAAGAGATGTACACTTTCAGGGTACACTTTCATCTATTGCTTAATGTGTACCAGTTATGCAGGGTTATACAAAATTTCTTCCCAGAAAATTCAAGAAATACATTTGTATTGTAAATATCTTTAATGTAGGGTATTTTAACCAGAATCATTAAAAGCCATTTTTTGGAAAATTAAATATATCCAAAAATGTTCCATGTGAAGGTCAATGGGGGATTTTCTTGAAAATTTCCATGTCATATCTACGAAAGATACTGATTTTAAATACCAAATTTGGTATTTATCCGACTTTTTGTTTTCCAGTTCTGGTGTTCTCTCTATCTCACTCTTACATGCACACACACTCGCACTCGTGCAGTCTCTTGCGCTCTAAATACTTTGCTGGAATTAGTCGTCCAAAAGGCTTATCACCTGAAAAGCAGCTATTTTAGCCAAAGAATTGCGATTCTGTCAACAAACAATTTGAAACTGGAAAAATCAGCTGGGATTGGGCCTATGAAATATCCATTACAACTCACTGCTCAATCTTAGATTTTCAAAATATACAAAAGTGCTGGCATTTTCAGACAACTTTGTACATCTCACCGCAGGAAACACTACATTGGAAATATAAATTATATCAACATGAATCTGCAGAAAGTAGAACAATGGCCCAAAAACAACAAAACACTTCGTTTTTCTTTACCTGATTACCCTCCCTTTATGTAGGACTTACATTCCCTAGGACTTACAAGCCAATGCCTACTGTCAGCTGCCTGTCAGGGAGCACAGGAACCTATGGACCTGAAGACCTGAAAGTGGGTGGTGAGCCAAGTGCCAGGTATGATAGTGAGAAAGAGAATGATATGAAATGCAAAGTCGATGATTGGAAAGGTGATAATGGAGCAATTGGTGGAATGAATAGTGGGGGAAACTGGAGAACCCAGAGAAAACTTGCCCTGACGTTTTTTCGTCTACCACAAATACCACATACAGGTCCCTGGGATTGAACCTGGGCCACCTAGATGGTAAGCAAATGCTTTAACCACTCAGCCACAGTGCCGCCAAAAACACAATTTAAGGATAAAAAATCACAAGTAACGCTGATATGTAGGAGAACGTGACCAGAAAATAAGGAACTGCATATATTCCTAAACAACAAACTGCTACAGCAGGCCAACAAAATAAAATACCTGGAATTAATCATAGATGAAGCATTCAACTTTAATGAACACATAAAGTACATAGATGAAAGATGCAAGAAGATAATTCACTCTCTTTCAAGGTCTGCAAAATTAAGTTGGGGATTAAGCACCAGGCACTACTAACAATAATTTACAAAGGAGCAATATTGCCACTCCTTTCATACGGAGTACCTATCTGGAGGGAAGCCCTAACAGAGAAACATAAGCAAATGCAGCTTAAAAGAGCACAGAGGTTAATAAGCATAAAGATAGCTATAGCTTATAGTACAACTTCACACGAAGCTCTTTGTATAGTTACAAGGTTAATCAGGGCACTGATGACCAAGTAGTTGAATGCCCTTATACCAAAATCAAAACCCCAACAGTAATTAAATAGGAGGAATTAGCTGAACTGAACTCTGCAACAAAGAGATCAGCAGTTCAGGAGATTGATTGTGACATGAGATTACAAGACTAGAATCACCCAGGAAATTTCACTAAAATAAGTCAACAAGAACACAAAGTACAACATTGACATATTTACAGGTGAAGTAAGAGTGAAAATGGGGTTGGTAGAGGCGTCATTTTCATCAATCAAAACTGCACATGCAGACTAGAATTCAAGCTAAAGCTGTCAAACAACTGGCAATCATAAAAGCTCTTCAGAAAGTAAAAGAACTTGGAGTTAAGAAACTGTTCTGTGTAAAATGGAATTTCTTCAACAATCTTACATTAGAATTGTATGGATTAGCAGTGTACATTTTTTATTTTAATATCCCCAAGGTATAAAAATTGCAGGGTATTAAATCAGGGGACTGAGGAACCCATTTACTAATACTTATATGTTAGTGATAAGTTAATAACCAAAGCTCTTTTTATAGTGGAATACTTGAGGACACATTTCTTTAAACTTCAACAACCGAAAAGAAGGAAAACAGGATTATTGCCTTTAATGATAAATTTCAAAATCCCTTATGAGTCATTCCACGTCAAATCGTACAAAATATGGTAAAAATTGACCTTAATATCTCAGATTTTCTTGAAAAGTTTTTTGATGTTTTGGAACAAAATACATTTGACCCGTGTTTCTTCATTTTATAAAAAAAAAATTTATTTTGGCAGATATTTATTTTTGAAATGTCCCAAAAATTGTGCGCTCCTCACCCTTCAATCAATCATACTTCCAATTGTCATCAAGCAAATTACTTGATCTTTGGCTCAAATTAAAGATAAATCACAGTATTTCATGAGGTATTTATTAGAAAATTTTATTAATTATTATTAATATTATATTTTATACAATTAAAGTTTTAAAGTTAGATAATAAAATAAACTCTATCATTTAAAAATCTGAAAAAAAAAAAAATAAAAAACAAAACAAAAAAAAACAAAAAACCTAAAAATACACATAAGTTTATTCAATATTCTCAGAAAAAATCAGAATGAAGTCTCTAATAGTTCAGTTGTAATTAACTTACAAATCAGTGCAGCAACTCGTGTGGCAACGGTGACAGCTACCGTAACCTTGCACAATTGGCACCTTCCATTCCGGCAACTGTTTACTGCTTGAGGTTCCATGAACGTTACAACAGTACAGTAAGGAGAATACTGCTAACTGACACTATTATACATACACTAATAGCATCTTCAAAATGTTTTTAAAATATGCATTTTAAACTAATGTTTCCATACAACACAGCACTTGAAATGTTTGCTCGTCTACCTCTTCTTCGAAAGAAAATTGTTTCACTAAAGCTTCGGTTTTTGACAAAGAAATGAAGGAGTGTAATTTTAAAGTACCAGTTACTGGTTTTAAGATTCTGTTATCAGGACTGCAAATTTTCAGAGTGCATTTTATGCTTGTTCAAACAGGAAAATATATTGGAAATATTTTTTTGAGCCCAATCAAACAGTTCTTTCAGTGTTGTTATAGGATCTTGACCAGGTTGTAGGCTAGTTCTAGTAGTCTTTTAAGAGTTCCTCCTATGCCATCACAAGGACTTTTACCGTGTGATGTTGCAAAGAAGTGCCATTCAGCACTAATATTATAATCATCTTTATGTAAGCAAATGTTTTCAAAATTGTTTTTTTTTTTTTTTTTTCTTTTTATATTGTGCACTTGAGCCGTCGGAAAAGTAGATAATTTTCTTTATATTTTTTAATTCCTGTTTTAAGAGACCAACTGCTTCGGATTGAAAAAGATGAAAGAAACCTGTGTCATGCTTCAAATTTTCAGAGATAGCAACAATACTTTTATGACGAATTTCTGAGTTTTCCTTAAAATACACTGAAAATGGGTGTATTGTGGCTTGGCAGTTCCAATGCATACCCTGTACTGAATCTTGTATAATGAAAGAGTAATTTTCAGAATAATCTGCTATAACAGTATAATTTCCAGTCCTTGCTAATTCACAGGTGCTTTTTAGTGCAGCATGCAGTTGAAGGCATAGATCTTTGTGATAAGGAGTAAATATAGTGAATTTATGAGACATTGATCATAGCGTAAATCAATTATACCACCTGTACGTTCTAAATTAGGAACCAAAACATTACACAGAGTTGAGAAACTGTTTCAAATGTATGGGCGTACTTGAAAGAAGCTAAATGCAAAGAACTGCTTACATCAAATTTAAAAAAAAAAAAAATTCAAAAAGTTCAAAAGCGCGTATCAGATGCCACAGGAGTATCAGAAGGTACATTGTGGAGACATTTTTCTGCTTGGACTGTACTGCCTTAGTAAGAAGAAGTTATGTGACTAGCATATGAAGCTGACGCACCAATTTGCATGCTATCTGCAGTCAGCTGGCTTGGTACTTGCTTTCAAGCTTTACGTTTACTTCACCACGAACGGTGAATCCAGCTGTACTTCATGTCGTCCGTGAGCGCTTGCAGGCCTCCAGAAAAAAATTGTAGCAAATGTACTTATGCACACTCCATAGTTTTTAATGTCTTATTTTATAGATAAAATGTCAGGAAATATGTGTGAATTTGTTTTAGATTTTTAACACATTGATTTAAATTCTATTTTTGGTTTCACAAAATATAGCATTAAAAAAACAGTCCAAAATTTATGTGTAATAATGATTGCTCAAAAGTTGTTAAAATTGTTGTATTTAACCTTTCCATTGCACCAAACCCGAACTCTCAACTCTATATGGCCTTAGAATACAAACTGATTTTATATTACGGTGCGCGCAGAAATTGCTTAACTTCTAATAGCCATAACTAAGCAAGTAATTTAAAAATACGGAAATAAAAAATACGGGTCTCCTTATTTGATGCCTATTATTCATAAAAAGAATTTGAACCTCCTACGAAAAAGTTGTGTTTTATGGGTGTGCGATTGGACGTGGATTGACCCTTATATTTATTATGTTGCTGAGTCTTTATTTGCATTATTGAATAATAATGATGACAAAGACTGATGATGTCAAAATGTTTAATCAAGTGAACCCTGCTTGCAGGTTATACTGATAATAATGAAAGATTCTGAATTTCACTTCCTGGCTTGTGACTTTTGAATTACTATTATTGTTAAGAGAGGCAGCAATCTAAATAGATGTCATTATTGTCTTAACTGTACACATTTTTAGGTGCATTTGAGTCACAATTTAGTGTAGCCCTTGTGTTTAAACCTGATAATTAATAGGTTCCCATTTTATTTGTTTCTTAGTATGCCTCCTTTATGCCATATAATAGATTTCTTGTGATACATGAGATATCACGCATATGAAGGAGTGGATCCTGGTAAGATCATGCCTAGGAGTTGTCTTGCCTTATCTTTTGAGAATTTTAGAACTAAAGTACTGGATGCCCATTACCATTATTAGCACCTGGTTGTGTTGATGGTTCTTTCCATATTTTTTGTTTCTATTATGAATGTTAACCCTAAATATATATTAAATACTTATATAATGTGTTTCAATGATGCATTTTGTTCCCTTTTAAGATTCGTGAGGCACAGACAGTGAGAGCCATCTTCCAAGATAATTCTACACTATGCAATGAGGTGAATGAAAAAGTTATTCAGCACTTTGTACATTGCATTGAGACATATGGTCGTCATGTTCAGTACCTGAAATTTCTACAGACCATTGTGAAGGCAGAAAATCAGTTCATCAGGAAATGCCAAGATATGGTGATGCAGGAGGTTTGTATTACATGGAAGCCGTCTTTTGGTTTCAGTTTTAAATTCCTTAGATTAGTTTTATGCCTTTCTGGAAAGTGAATTAATACTTATTTTAATATATTCTTTGTTTGCAATATTCCTGTTTACATGCATTTCTCCTTTTTGTAATATAAATTTGATAAATATTTGTTTGGTATATTTTGTCTTTGGTTAAGTTTCTTCTGTGTGCAAACAAATGTTTTAAATGTTTTCTTATAGTTTGAAGTTATCCACTTAAAGTATTCCATTTTATAAGTTCATGTGCATATTTAATAGACATTTCATGCACTTCTTTAAGTTTTATGTAACACGTTAAAACAGCTGTTTCATAGTTTAGAAGATGTTGATAATGGGAAATCAATGTGCTCGTCTGGTTTATGCATGATTTTCAATATAATAATGGGACAGACAAGGTTGCACATTATTAAAGCGAAAGCTAAATACAATGGAAATATAAAGTAATTATTATACAGATAGAGTTAATTCACTTGAAATAATCCCTTTCAAAGATACGTCAAATTAACCGTATCTTTGGACATATAGTTTTAGCAGACTAAATAATTCCAAAGAAGGCAATTTATTCTTATTTTGCTTCCATAAAAATAAACAGACATTATTGTAATATGTACATTGCATAGTAAGAGCATCTAATGTGCTACATTCATATGAACATCTCTATCTGCTGTAATGTATTTTTATATAGCTTCTACAAGCTATTCTTATGAAAGCTTGCTTTTCTATCCAACTTATGTTAATCCAGATAAACATTTGCAGAAATAATTTAATTACACATTTTGTTGTGAGTACAAGGGGGCATAGGAAATCAAATCAGTAAATAATCAAATGTTCAAAAATTGGTCCCTATATGCTGGCCATGAAATTGTATGCTCTTATTATAATGTGAAAAGCAACTAAATAACGCCAGCATTTGAAGCAAGTGACAAAAGTATTGAAAAATTCAAGCCAATAATAGATATTTTGGAAATGCCAGATGCTATGAAAAGTATATTTGACATCAATTGTTTGTTTTATAGAGATCTAATATTTTGCATTGTGTGTTTTCATCTATCTTCTATAGTGTGCTGATAATAAAAAATTATGCAAAATTACTCCTAAATGAACGGACTACACAGATATCCCAAGAAAATTCAGGATGTAATTTTATTTGCGATGCATATATCTTAATTATATAGGATTCAAATCAAAATTAATAGAACCATTTTTGAGAAAATAAAATGTATTGAAAAATGTTTCATGTAAAGGGTAGCTTGGTATGGGGGATTTTCTTGAAAAATCCTCATGTGGCATCTTTGGTAAAGAACTTAAATACCTAGCTTGGTATTTATCTGTCATTTCAGTTTTGTTATGCTGTTCTCCCCCTTTCTCCTTCCCTTTCTCCCTCCCTTTCTCCCTCCCTTTCTCCCTCCCTTCCTCCTACCCTTTCTCCCTGCCTCCCTCCTTCCTTCCCCCGTTTCCCACACATCCATACTCTCATCACTAGGGCTCAGATTTTTAAGTGCTAAAATGCTGGCGAAGCTAATATAATTGTACGTGGTGCTCGCCAGATATTATTCCTGGAAGGGATCACCAAGTACTGCAGAACTATAGTGTACAACCACGCATACAAACCACATGCTTCTACAAATTTCCCATCCCGAAAGATTGTGGATTGTCACGATTATCTTTAATTTCAAAAATGATTGCTCCACATTACAAGAAGTAAGTGTAGTGTAATGAGTGGAAGTCACTCACACTTAAATAATTTCATGTTACCCAACCAGTACATTTGAAATTTTACACATTGTTAAATCCACTATTTTTCTTTTTAAGTTCTGTGCTGCAGGACCAGAAAGAATATTCAGTTCATTCCCACATCCTGAAATACTTGAACTGCTTCTCTCAGATGCATTCATACTGATTGCAGTTTCTTTATAAAATCACAAGGGAAACAGATTTGTGGAAGTGTATGCTAAGTTCTCTCTTTACACAGTATCAGTTAAAAGTTTTTGAAGAATTTAATTGAACTGGCATCTTTACAATTTAGTTCATTTATGAGAGAAGCAAAACCATCCAGGTTTTCTGTGTAGTATTGAACTGCGGCCAACCAATTTTTTGCGGTGTATCACTTCAGCTGCAGGAGGCAACGGCGTGTTTGGATTTTTGTTCTTAAAAATGTCAATTCTTTTAGGTGACTGGAACTCCTTTTTCCCACTAGAAATCAGTGTGTCAATGTCAGGAAACATGGCTCTAATTTCCTCACACGTTCTATGCAATCCAGGAACAATGCATGCGACATGAATCATTTTAGAATTATTAACTGCAAGACTTACTGCTGCCTTTTTCATGTACGGTGCTACATCAATAAAAAATAACAAAACACTGACATCGTATACCATCTGGCCTCAATATCTGCATTATTTCATTAAATAATCGGGCAATAATCACATGGTTTGCAACAGGCATGTCTTGGAAAGTCATTAGAAAATATGGCTAAAATTTCAAAATCATTCTTCAATACTCCTACAACGTCTCCAATCTTCCTGCCAGTAGAATCTAGAGTGTCATCTATACTTACCCGGACGTTTTCAATCGCAAATTTTGCACAGTTTCTTTTTAACGCTTGGGAAGGTAATGTTTTTGCATAGTTGATTAATCAGGTGTTCATCAGGAATGTTTTAAACTGAGAGTGGTACACTTTCCAAATGGGTATGTCTGTTGAAACTAAGTCTGCTGCACAAGTCCTCACAATATACTGAAAATTTGGAAGGTTCTGCTGAAATGCTTGGCAGTAGATCTTTTTTTGTTTTTTGTAAAACGTGAAAGAGCTGCTTTATGTTTGTTACCACTTAAATGTTGTGTTATGTTGGTCTGCCATTATAGCTTTACCCAATACAGGGTTTTACCATCACAGTTGAAAATACCCTTAAATTCTACAGTATTTTATTGCACATGGTAACTTGCACTGCTTTTTACTCTGGGTAAGTTTGATCCACTGTGAACTTAAAACTGTCGATATGTTCTTTTCTAACACCACAACACAACTAGAAGGTTGTATAAACTTTGTGGATTCACAAATGACTGAATGACTTTACAGTGTAATCACCACCTACAAATATCAGTGTAGTGGACTGTAAAGCATTAACAGATGCTTAATCACGCACTTGTCATGGAGGAATTTCCCATTCTTACCTTGGGGGCTCTTGTTGCTTGAGAAAGCAGAATGTTTATATTTTCTTCCAACTGAAAGGATGTATAGTTGACATATCAGTTCTTTCAATAATGAATAACAAGAAGTGGCATCTGGCTTATGTAATTGAGCATTAAAGAAATTAGATGGTGACTTGTTAAAAATAATTCTGCTGCTGCTGCTGCTGCTGCTTTTATTGATTTTATGTAAATATGTGAAAATTATTTTAACAAATGATTTCCTTTATGCAATTTTTAAGCAATTTATTTGGATATCTTAAAATATTTCTTTACATAAAAAAGTTGGAAAATATGCCTTTTATGTGCAATAAAACTTAAAACATTTGCTCTAGTGTAAATATCCAGAGCAGCCAGCTGGAACTTCTGGAACTTAATTGAGCTGAGAACTCATTCCTCTGTAAAGGAATAGTTGATCTCACGGGTGATACAGTGGCCAGAAATAATGTATCCTTGGTTGGAGTTTAAGAAGCTTTTATTTTGTTTATTGTGGCACTTTCACAATAAATAAATAAATATAGATATATAGCTCACTAATACAAACACTTTTCTAACATCAGGGTGCTGTTGACCAAGTGGTTGGGCACCCTTAAACCAAAATCAAACCAAACTTTTCTAACATTGAAATACTGCCTGTCTTCATGATTATGCCGTACACATGTTATGCAGAGTTCCCACATCTGGGACTTCGTTACATTACTTCTTAAAACACTTTTAGCTGTCTCCTTATTGTAATTCAAGTACACAGATTTGGCATTAAAACTTTGTCTGTTCGATGATTAATTCAGTGTACGAGCACATTCCCCAATTTTATTTTCTCACCTCTATATGAAAGATTATGCACCGCTGACCTGGCAAATTCTTATTGGTCAGCTTGCTAACGCTATGGAAGAAGTTTAGAATTTTGTGCGTATGCTTTCTTTTCTATTGGGTGAGCCAAATCCCCATATATTCATTCTTGATGTTGAAATTGGGACTTCCCCAGACATATTATGGAGATTACCTGTCTCGCTCTTTTTCTTATAATACAACAAAGAAGATTTACCCTAGTGTCTTTAAAGACCTTGCGACCCGATGGTGCCATAAAACCCAATTCTCTGCTCTGGAAGGCACACTTTCAGTTTCCAAAACTCTTAATTCTGAGTGATGTTTCAACATTACTTATCACTACCATAATATAAAAGAGTTCGCATGATGTCAATTTTTAATCCAGGTGTTAACTAAATATTTATACACTGTAGTTTAAATCATCTAAGTCACCGTAAAACTATTTATTTACATAGGTGGCTATACATCTTAAATATTTATATTTACGTTGATAATCATCTTTATTTGGGCTTAGTGACGAAGAGTTACTGTCTCAAAGTGCAATATATTGTTGCCATCATGTCAGATCTAGTAGTGTAAAGTGTGCAAAGTAATGGATTTTGTTACTTGTACATACTTGCTGGGAATCTCAGTCATGAATGAACTTCTTTGAAATTGACTCTGTAAACTTCAAATCTATTCAGCATATCATTACTTTGGCTTCTTGGATTACCATAAATCAAAGGGGTAACAAAATTGTGAAATATGAACCATTTTTTGAAGCACATATTTGGTATATTATGTGGAATTGACTGACGCTTTTGGTGCCAGGATAGCTCAGTAGTTTCATTTGCAGCGATCATGCAGAGGGTCCTTGGTTTTATTTCAGGTGATTTTAAGTTGGCTCTATCCAAGGCTTCATCACTGGCTAGTTCATGTAAAGGACAGCATTTTGTGAGTCCATGGTAAAAGCAGTCCTCCTTATTTATCACCCTAATTTCAGTGTTAGTGGATAACACCTGCTGTGTGCCTCCAGTTAATAAATGGGTCCAGCCATTGCTTTGTGGAACAAGGTTTCCTGGAAGGTCATTGACCATACAGCTAGCATACAAATGGCTCTTATTATTTATTTATGCCAACAAACTTACTCATGTTGTTTTTTTAAACACACAAACCATGTGTAGACAATGTTTGAAAGGTAGAATTGAAACTGAAAAATTCAATGTCACAGCCGGAATTTGAACCACCCAATCAGGGGGTGCTCTAACCCCCCCCCAACCCCCCAAAAAAGAGTGACTCTTACTTTAACTTGCAATTCTTGTGAGTGTTGAGCTTTGTGACAGTGATGTGCACTAAATTTAGTTAATTACTGAGTTGATTTTGAGACTACATCGCTTACATGTTTATTAAGAAAGACATGTTTCAGGAGCTGTCACTCCCATTCCCAGTTCCTGTTTGACTGCCTGCATCATTCAGAATGGTGGTTGGCCTTGTCCCTGGTGGTGGTTGTATGAACCTCTGCATAAGTATGTTGCATGGTAGGATTTCAAAATTGAAAACACGTTTTCTATCTTTCGACCACCGCATTACAGGCAGTCAAACAGGAATTGAGGATGGGAGCAACACAAAATTTAAATTACAGAAATTTCCACCATTATTACTTTCAAAATCTACAAGTTTCATTCTATTTTTACCTTTTAAGAGCTGTTTATTACCCTTAGGTCCTATAAAAAAACTACCACCCTGCTTTTTTATGTATAAGAATCTAATTTATAACAAATACTTAGTTTACCTTTCCCGTTTATTCCCATCTCAATTTCTCACAATTGTAAAGCATAATCTCCATTTGTATGAAATAGTACTGTGTTAAGTAAATGTGTCAGTAGCATAATTTTTGCAAATAATTGACCCAACAATTTATTTAGTTTCTTATAAATTGTTAATATTTACAGCTTGTGAATGCTGGGGAAGATGTGCTTGTGTTTTATAATGATAAAGCTTCATTCAACCATTTTGTGGAAATGATGAAGTCTGAGCGTCATCGTATGGATGAAAGCAGTGCTCTCAGGTGAGTCTCTAGAAATGAACTCATTCACTTAGTTATCGTAAAGAAGAAGAAATTGGCTTAAGAAATTTTCATTTTCTTCATAGGGAGATAAATACAGCTAGTATCAGGATAAGAGAACTGTAAGAGAGTCAGAAAAGAAATTAATAAATTGAATCACTTTGCACAGTACAAAATGTTGTGTATCTTTTGAAGCTGTAATATTGCTTCCTAGTTATTACCTCGCCATTTGAAGCTGAAGTCGTTGATGATGTGGTTCGGTGTTGTCTCCGGCTAGCTGAGCATAATCTCTTTATCTCGGGTTTGCGTGAGTGTAAAGGACAACCCAAGAACAACTTTGCACATCAATTTATTTTATATAAAATATTTTCGGGAGATATGCCGATTCTATATGTGTATCTGTAGAAGCATCGCAATCACATCTGCGCAGCACGAACTGCACGAACTCCCGTACTGCTCTCTGGTTGAGTACTGACTAGCCGCTTCTCTCTTACCCACGCCAAGAAGACCGTTCGCTTCCAATTTGAATGTCATGACGTCATCCAAGAAAGCCTCGTATCCAAAATGTTATTTCCTTTTCCCGCAATTTAGAAATGTCCCTTTCTATTATAACATGTTCTTTTATGAATTTTGAATATATAATTACCTTTTTAGGATTAAATGATGTTTACTTTATATTTTATTAAACATATCGCGCGACTTTTAAGGTTGGTAGAACTGACTTTCGAACGTGTATTTTAAACTATGTGGTATGACGTCATGACTCGTTAATTTCAAACCAATAATGCGTTTATACTACAAATTTAACGACTATCATTTACTCATATCTTGCTCACCTTACAACACTTGCTACTCTATTATCTATTTATGTTATTACTCAATATTTATCGCAAATCTCATATCCGGCAATTAAATTAAAACGTATCTTTTTCAAAAGCCCATTCAATCGGAAATCTAAATTTCGGTATCAAATGCCCCCATTTATGTTATTTTATTATTTCATAATAAAATAATGTAAATGTCTTGCCCGAAAGAAAAAACTAAAATTACTCCTGTATTCTAAATAATCGGCAACACTCCCCTTGTATACAATTTTCAATTACACTGTTTTTGTAATTGGTTATTAACACATTTTCTCATTAATCTTTTTAACATGACAAACAATTATACACTTGACTAAACATTAATCCTTAAATACTAATTACAATATGTTATGGTTTCTTCTATGAAGCTTCTATATAAAGGTTAAATTTCAAGAGTCTTTCTTTATACTTCCTTCTTTTAGTTCATGTTTGCTCACTTCGCTCTCACTATCACTTGCACTGTGATTTTTCACTTTTGTTATTGTAACACATATCTGTACTAGATCCTTTAAGCACTAAAATGTACATATATTTTTATATAAATCCATTGCACTCTTTAGACAAGTTCTTTCTTTGTCTTTCTGTGATAACTATCTATACATCTAAATATTTTAACAAATGTTTTACAAAGTAAATATTCTGTTTTCTCTCTATGCGGAGATGAACATTTTAACAATCTTTCTAAATCTGTGATTGTGAGCTCTATACAATATATTTTTAAGCTCTTGGTGGTAGATAGCAATTCACATTCTGCATTTTTTTTATGAATATGTAAGTACCTGACCAATGTATGGTTTTCAAGTAAGCTAACATTTACATTTTATCTCCAAGCTGATTAGGCGCCAATATACAAATGACACTTCCAATTTTTCTTTTACATTAAATCAAGGTTCCAAGGCACCACACGGTTTCTTGTATGGTCGAAGAAGTTGTTTATGCCATCTTCCCAGACATTTTTCATTTTTAACATCTTTTAATTCATAGGTATGATAACCAAATTTGGATATAATTTCTGCAGGACCTTTATATAACAATTCCATCCTTTTGTTCCTACCTCTCAAGGCACTTGATAACTTATGGTCTTTAACTAGTACCCAATCGCCTATCTTAGGTTCCCATTTATGTTTTCTACTCTTTTTCTTTAATTTTCGCTTCTCTGCCTTTTTCTTGATTCGTTCAAAAGCAATTTTCGCTCTTTCTTCCTCACTTAACTGAATGTCATTAATTTTCAGTGTTTTTGGTTCCCCTATCAATATTGGTTCTGGTTCAATTCCTAACATTAATTTTATTGGTGCAAACCCAGTAGTTACATTAATGGTGTGATTGATAATCTTTTCTATCAATGGACAATATTTCACCCAATCCTTGTGATTATTATGTGTAAGTACACGTAAATAAATTCCTATATCTCGGAGGACACGTTCTGTTGGATTCCCTGATGGAAATAATATAACCTAAAAATTCTGTCTGTTTCACAAAGAATGCAGTTTTACTTGGCTTTATTGTCATGTTTGCTTTCTTTAACTGACTAAGCACATAATTGATATGATTTAAATGATCCTCTATATTTTCTGAGAAAATCACAAAATCATCCACATACTGAGCTACAAATTTCTTTATGGTTTCTCCAAAAATTTCATACAAAGCTCTTAATAGTGCACTACCACTGGTATTCATACCAAAGGCGCAAACTCGAAACTGATATAATATTCCTGAATGTAAAAACGCTGTATATTTTCTTAAATCTTCTCTAAGTGGGATCTGCCAAAAAGATGCTGTAAGATCTAGAGTAGAAAAAATTTTTTGCCCTTCTGCAATTTGTTCAATATTACCTCTACACTTTCTGGTCTAAATCTATCAGGTTTACAATGTTGATTTAGTTTTCTCGCGTCTAATGTCACCCTAATCTTTCCATTGGCCTTATTTACAATACATAGGGGATTCACAAATTCTGAATTCGAAATCTCAATAACCTCATCTTCTAACATTGACTTTATAACTGCATCTACCTCTTCTCTTATCGTACTAGGGATAGCTCTCGCTTTATGTGTAAAAGGTTTGATGGGTATCATCTCAAACGAATGAGTATAAATATTACATTTACCAGGTTTCTCAGAGAATACTTCTTTATTTCGGATTAATATTTCAAACAGTTTATCCCTCTGTTGTTCATTTAGTTGATCAGCCTGAGTTACTTTTTTCCTCAACAATTCTTCTAAGTCTTCACTACTCTCCCTATCATAGTACCTAGTTGCATCAGAAACCCTCAAATTGTCTATGAAATCATTTTTATCCCATTCTACATTTTCTTTATTATCGACTCTGTACTCTTTGACATTTACTTCAGTTAATTCCATAGCTCCTACTTTAACATATTCTACAAAGAATGTATCCCCTTGGATTTCTTCTTCCTCTTTTTCTCTTACAATAGTTTCTGAACTACTATCTTCCACAAAAGGCACTATAATGGTCTCATATTCAACTTTCATTTCTAGAATCATGTTTTTAAAATTCACCACAGCTTCCCAGGCATAAAGACAATCACAACCTATTATAATATCTGTCACAAGTCTTCCTACAATCAGAAATAAAATTTCTAGTATTCTCCCATTTATTTCAATATTTATCATTGCTTGAAATTTTACTCTCTCTTTTCGTTTTCCCACAGCTAGCGAGCAATATATCCCATTAACTGGTAAAGACATTACTTTAAAGCCACTACTTTGTAAATTATCATAAAAATTTTGTGAGCATACTGTGCTATTTGATCCCGTATCTATAATTGCATTGTATTGTTTTCCATTTACTCCAATTTTGATTTTAGGTGGATCTCCTACTGTTTCGTTTTCGTCAATTCTATTTTTCCATTCTCTTTTCTTTTGTATCATCATTTGCCTTCCAGGACTATTTATTTCCGAGTACTTATCACAATCATTACTAGGATACCCAGTTCTCACTGAAGGCGCGTTTGACCGGGTCTGGCGTTTCCCTGATTTTTAGGTATTGCTCCTGTACTATTTCCCGAATTGTTACTTCTGTTTTCCTGCATTAAGTCGGGGTTACTTCCTACCATGTTTTTGACCGTGTTAATGGCCTCGACCATTTCCGCATTTTCGGGGGAATTTCGTCCACTAGAATACCTTTCTCCCTGTCTTGGTGACCTCGGTCTAAACTCATTATCTCCGTTTGTCCAATACCCATCATTTGAATTTCTACTATGTCCAAAATAACGTCCCCGTCTACCTCGATCAAATCTATTCGTATTCATATAATTCACCCTTATATTTCTTCCCCTTAGATTACCATTTCTATTTTGGTGATGCCCTTCCTGGTTATATCTACCTTGATTTTCCCACCGGAATGATTCCATCCTTGGTACTGGTCCTTTATATCTTTCCCTAACCTCACTTCTATTCTGATAATACTGTGCCCCTTGCCCGAAAGAATTGACAGTTTCTTTTCCTTCATATGTATTTCCAAATGTGTGTTTTGGTTTATTGACTTCTAAGGCTGATAATAATTCTATCATAGCTGCAATGCTATCGGGTCGGGCTATGATTAGGTAATGTTGAAGTGTTTCCGGAAAATGTGGAGTAACTATATTTATTAGATCTTTTTCATCCAAGGGAGGGTCCAACATCTTCGATTTTCTCGCTATTCTCATAAAATAGTTTACCATCGATTCCTCCGATCTAGGATTAAATTTTCCATTGCTTAATTCAACTCTTATATTAGCCTGCCTACTAGCTCCCCAATATCTGGTTAAAAAGATGTTTCTAAAGGTCCTGTAGTCATTATTGTTACCCATAGAAAGGCCTAGCCAATTAGCAGCATTACCCTTTAGACATTTTCTTACTATCACCATTTTGTACTCCTCTGGTATACGTTTCACCGTGAAGTACTCTTGTAACCCTTCTAAAAAGGCTTTAGGATCATCTGAATCTTCATTTTCAAAAACTGGAGGTGTCATTTCATTTAAGACATGGTTAGGCCAATGTAAATTTGAATTGTCACCTATCCCTGAGCTATTTCCGAGATCAGAATGGGAATTACTGTTACCCCTATTTTGCATCGAAATGTCAGCTGATACACCTGGTATTGCCTCGTTTCTTGCAACTTCTTTACTAAGATTGTTGTGATTACATGCATTTTCACTTAATTTCAAATTTTCTAAGGCCTCTTTTACCTGAGTAATTTCTGTTACTACCCCTTTTATTTGGTCTGTAACATCCTCCAAATTTCTAGCCTGCCTTTCACTTTCTACATCAAATCTCTCTATTCTAACTTTACACCCCTGTAACTCTTCTCTAATTTCTTCCCTGTCTTTATCTAACCTTTGTACTACCTCTTCTCTTTGTTTGTCTAAACTATATGTTACTCTTTCCCTTTCTTTATCTAATTTTTCACTCACTTGTTGACCTAATTTCTTTTCAGAATTCTTTACTTCTTGCCTTATTGTCTCTAATTCTCCCTTAACCTGTTCTACCTGTTCTCTATTTTCTTTTACTTCACTACTAACTTTATTAATTTCCTCCCTAACTTCTTCCCTAAAGGTTTCTAAAGCTCTCTTCTGATTTTCCAATTGCATTCCCAATTCCTGTTGTCCCTTCTCTAATTTCTGTCCTAACTCTATACTAGTTTCATCTATCTTCTGACTTAACTCTGTACTCATCTTTTGACTTAACTCTGTACTCATCTCTTTCACTGTTCTTAATTCTTTACTAGTTTCATCTATTATCTTTTGACTTAACTCTGTTCTTAATTCTTTACTATTTTCATCTATCTTTTGACTTAACTCTGTACTCATCTTTTGACTTAACTCTGTACTCATCTTTTTTACTGTTCTTAATTCTTTACTATTTTCATCTATCTTTTGACTTAAATCTGTACTCATCTTTTTCATTATCGTTTGAAACATATTCTCTATTTCTGACATAAATGCTGGCCTTTCTGAATTACTACTAAACATTTCTGCACTACCTCTAGGTGTTTCTCTAACGTTCTGATCTTCTAATTCTTGGCATATTCTGCTACCAATTACATTCCGATTAAATTCTTCCATCCTACTTATACTTTCCTGAATTTCCGGACTATCAAAACCTCTAAACTCACTATCACTGTCTTCCATTTCTAAGCTATTTATATGTGTTTTTCTACTCACCAAAATTTTCAATATTTTCACTATTTCACTTTAACTGCACTTAAACTTGTTCACTACACGTTTCACAGATGTTGACGCGCTGGGCACCTTCTTGTCTGCTGGTTCGATGCTGGCTCGGTCGTCTTGGGGTTTGGTCCATTCTTTCGAAGCCACACGTTGGGAAGCCAATTTGAAGCTGTAATATTGCTTCCTAGTTATTACCTCGCCATTTGAAGCTGAAGTCGTTGATGATGTGGTTCGGTGTTGTCTCCGGCTAGCTGAGCATAATCTCTTTATCTCGGGTTTGCGTGAGTGTAAAGGACAACCCAAGAACAACTTTGCACATCAATTTATTTTATATAAAATATTTTCGGGAGATATGCCGATTCTATATGTGTATCTGTAGAAGCATCGCAATCACATCTGCGCAGCACGAACTGCACGAACTCCCGTACTGCTCTCTGGTTGAGTACTGACTAGCCGCTTCTCTCTTACCCACGCCAAGAAGACCGTTCGCTTCCAATTTGAATGTCATGACGTCATCCAAGAAAGCCTCGTATCCAAAATGTTATTTCCTTTTCCCGCAATTTAGAAATGTCCCTTTCTATTATAACATGTTCTTTTATGAATTTTGAATATATAATTACCTTTTTAGGATTAAATGATGTTTACTTTATATTTTATTAAACATATCGCGCGACTTTTAAGGTTGGTAGAACTGACTTTCGAACGTGTATTTTAAACTATGTGGTATGACGTCATGACTCGTTAATTTCAAACCAATAATGCGTTTATACTACAAATTTAACGACTATCATTTACTCATATCTTGCTCACCTTACAACACTTGCTACTCTATTATCTATTTATGTTATTACTCAATATTTATCGCAAATCTCATATCCGGCAATTAAATTAAAACGTATCTTTTTCAAAAGCCCATTCAATCGGAAATCTAAATTTCGGTATCACTTTGTTGATTGAAATTTCTAGTGGTAGGGTCAATAATGTTGCCACTCCATTGACATCCACCTTGAGATCATTGTCTAAGCAATAACCATAGCTTAGACAATATAGATTTGGCAGTTTATTTACATGTTACTGAGTAAATTTGCAAGCACTAATATGAAATAACCAATATAGTGTTGTAAATTATTGGCTATAAAAAAATGTCTTACAAAGTACATTAACACTTTTTGCTTGGCAAGAGTAAAAGATTCGAGCTATGCTAAAATGTACTAAAATGAACATGAAATTTTTTGACTAAAACATGTGACAAAATAACTCATCAGTTTATGTTTAATTGCATCTTTATTTATTTCCTTTACTTACATTAAAATTGGCCTCAAATAAAACAAACACAGTTATGATCAATTCTTTATACACTAGCTAACAAGATACTTAAAAATGTGACAGCAGCAATAGAATAACAACCTAACCACAATTTTCTGCTTCCAGTCTACTCTGTTACATGGTTCTAATCAAAGCTGTCTCTTTTGGTGTTGCATAGTGGACTTTGCTGTTCTATGTCAACATGACAATAAGGAAGAAAGAAATCCTCCCTTACTTCCTTCCTCTCGCCCTGTCTTATTGCACACCATTGGAAAAGTTTCTTTTGCAAGAATATTACAATTTGCACTGTGAATTCAGAAAGAAATTTGTATCTGCAATTAATTGTTCTTCCACAGAATAGCTGTGTGTAGTACAAGGTTGTAAAGAGTAAAATGAGACTGAAAAATTCAACGCCATAGCTGGAATTTGAACCACAGAGCTCCCAGCTGTAGCATTGAATTTTTCAGTCTCATTTTACCCTTTCCAAATTAGTTTCTGTTTTTGAAACTTCAGTACCTAATGAAAGTGAACATAGATTGTAGGCAGTAAATCTAGAATTGGATATCCATGTATAGGTATATTCATTAAATCTTGAAACAGCTAGTTTCTATCTCCAGAATGAGTCTTTGCACAGAGCTCGTAGCATGCTTCTTCCTTTTTTCACAAATGTGTCTTCCCATGCCTGATCATAAGCTAAAGAATAGTTTTTTCAGGAAGTAATTGAAATACATTTACATGCTTTGCAGAAATACTAGTTTTGATTTATGGATGTTCATTAACCTCTTCAGCGATGGCCATTTAAACGTCCGCGAGCCGAGAACTGCTAGCATTTAAATTGTTAAATGCGCTTCGTATATACACAGCTGTATTTTGTGTAAATATTAAGTTATTTTAATGAAACAAAAACTGGTATAAAACTCGTTATTTGCAGTATAAATGTACGTCATCAGCAAAGTTGAGTTGTATTTACAAAACGTTGAAATGGCACAATTTTGTTTCACTGTGGTAAAAAGTCAACTTTGCTCTGTCGAACGCATCTAATATTAGTTCTCAGAAAGATACAGTAAAGGAACACCCATTGTATGTGTGGCTAATGCGTCAGCATGCTGTGAAATAAATCGCTACTGCATGCGTGGCCTCTTGAGTCATCAGAATAGATCAACATTACAACTTTTGCTTACGCGAGTTTTGTAACTGAGTAGAGTCTGTGTCTTTCTTTGTTGAAATACATACGTATTCTTTCCTGCTTGTAGCTGAAGGGAGAAGTGGTATAAAAAGGTGTTTTTTCACCAACTGGATATAACCATATACAATTGTTTGGGGATTTGGACAGCTCTCTAAACCCACACAGGACAATGACCGACCTTGACTACCGACTATAAATAACTCGCAGCCTAATTGAACAATACCACGTTGGGGGTTGAAAATACAAAACCCCTGCACCCCTCAGACTTCAAGGAAAACATTATCCTAAAAGGATACCACCAACAGTAAAGAAGTCCCGCCCATTTCGAAAGTGTTTCGTGTGCCGCAAGAAGGGAATTCGCGAATGTGGAGATGTACGTACCCTTGTGTGTTTATCCCTGTTTTGAGGTAAATCACTGCAGAACGAACATATTAAGGTAAGCCAATAAAGTATATAGACCTTACTAAAATGTTTCATAAAGGGAAAATTATAATAAGTTGAGTTGGATAAGGGATAAATAAGGGTTAAATGCTTAAACGCACAGGACGCCCATATCGCTCATCCGCCATTTTAAATTGACGTGATTTCACGTCGATATCCCTCAAGAGGTTAACTGCTATGGTTCTAGCATCCCATTCCATATTGGGTGTGAAAGATGCTCGCTTTTGCTCAGAGGCCTCTTTATCAGGCTTGAGGTTCTCATGTGCCGTAAATCTACTACATGGAACCAATGGCTTTACTTCCTTTCCATAGGAAGCCGTGCGACAGGTTTTTACATTCTTTGCAGAACACAAGAAATGTAAGCAAATGCCATGTGAAAGTAATGTACAGAATGAAGAGCCATTGTATTTTCCAGATACCATGTTGAACTGGTGAAGCTGTTAGCATGCTGTACAATGGGCAAGAATGTATATACAGAAATAAAGTGTCACAGTTTGTTGCCTTTGGATGATATTGTAGCCATGGTTACACATCCTGATTGCATTCCAGAGGTGGGTGAATTTTTGCTGCTAATGAACCTTTTTTTTTTCAAGCTGTAACTTTCATGATATGTATTTTTAAGCATTTCCATAGTTAACTAAGTTTCTGATACAGCTCTTACATGCTGGTAAACTGATTTAATGCATTTATTTGTGCAATATTCCTTTATTGGTTTGCTATGTGATTAGTTTGTTTTATATACTACCGATTAAGGAAGGAGTCCTACTGGTTTTAACTACAGTATTTAGGTACAATGTAAGCTGAAGAAATTACATTGATTATAATACATATTTAACAATAATCCTGGGATTAACAATTCAGATTCAAATTTCATGAACATGCAATTCTGTTCATATATTAGATTTGCCCAACTTTATCTTCAACTCTCTGAATCAATGGTATTACCACTGAGCTACGATGACAAGATGCCAGTGTCTACATTTGAGTAGTGTGAAAAACAACTATTAAACATAAATTAACCTTAATAATAGTTAGCTATATAGTACAGAAATGTATAACAAATCTTAAAAAAAAAAGGGGGGGGGGGAGACTACACAGGTAATCCTGTAAGTCTTCTTTGAGGTATCATATCTCAAATATTTGAGATCACCTTGAAGATTTACAAGGGTATTTGAATCTTGAATCAGATGAAAAGATTTAATACATGTTTAGGCATTTTGCCTTGGAAGCTCAGCAGAAGCAACATCATCAATGAGAGCCAAAGATCTATGGTTCAGAATCCAACTGTGGTCTTGAATTTTACAAGTCTAATTCAACTTTCCACTTAAATAAGTTTTAACATTTATGTGTAAGAAGTGGAGTTTTTTATTACTATCACTTGACTTTCTACACCTGAACTAACTGGAACATGTTTCAGAGACTGTTGTCTTTATCAGCAGCACCCCCCCCCCCCCCCCCCCCCGTTTACATTTTTTTTTGTACGTTTCTGTTGCTTTCCTGGTTGTTTTTCCTTCCCCCCCCCCTAATAGATGCTACACACACATACACACAGGTTTACAAACACCCATGCCCAAGGCAGTACTCGAACCTGTGATCCCTGTGCTGCGAATAGCCTTGATTCACTACTGTGCTTCCTCCTGTCTACAAGTCACAGGAGGAAGCGCGGCAGTGAATCAAGGCTGAGGATGGAGACAATAGTCTCTGAAACATGTTCCACTAAGTTCTGGTGTAAAAGTGAAGTTATAGTAATAAAAAGCTCCAAATTTTTACACATAAATTTTAAAATAACTTCATTGTTTTTTCTCCAAAGAAAGATTTTTACACAAGTTTTAGCCATTTATAGTTAACAGAATAGAGATTGCCCTCTATTTTCTAAGAAACAATGTGCTATACTGCTGCTAAGGAATAAAATCATTAAAATGGTCATTTAAGGCATATTATGTTCTCTTACATGTAATTTCAAAAGAAATGATATCACTAAGGTGTGTTACTAAGTACATTATGTAATGCAGCTTAGACACGGTATTTATTATTATAGATAAAACCAATTGTAACAACTTGAACTAGTAAGTGTTCCTGAAGAAAACCAAGTAAACCTAAGAAATAGCATTCTTGGTACTGCTTTCTCATCACCATTTTTTAATTTTTGATTGCACCATTCATTTATTTGCGGCTGTTGACTTGGAGATTTTAAAATATAAATCTTTTTAGATTACTATCATCATTCGGCGTAAATCGTAGAATGTAAGAATTGATTAACAATAGACAATTGGTGAATTAATGACTTCTTTGCAAGGGATTTACATAACTCACATATTTGAGATCTAATATAACATATATATTTTAAAATACCTTTTATACTTTGACTATGTGTGCAATGATGTATTAGCTTGTGTTAAATAATGGAAGCTAATTCTTCTGAAATATTAGAAAGGGTATTAAGTGATGTATTGTGTATCTTACCACCCACGTTTGTAGTGTAGTGGTAGTGTGTCTGCCTCATGTCCAAGAGGTTGGGAGTTCGAATCTCGCTTAGGGTGAGTTATCAGAATACAGTTTTTTCCAAGGTTTTCCTTTATCCTGAGAAGACGAATGTCAGGTAACTTAAAGCTCTATGGACCTTGGGCTCATTTGAGCATAATTTCACCCATTTCATTCATTCACTGTCTGATACGACACTACATTGGAGGATGTTAATTTAAAAAAAGGTATCTAACCTGACTCAACTTCTACTCATGAATAATGGAGTTTGTTTGATTTAGTATAATATTGCACATTTGTTTTGACATAAAAATTCAAAAGCAGAATCACTTATCAGGATTCTCTTGACATTATGCCTGTCACTGCATAATGTGTTTGTGTTGTAGCAGAGGAGTCATGCATTATTTCTCTCCTTGATAATGCTAACAATGCAAAAGAATATGAATGGTAAGCTTATTTTTCATTATAAAGGGTGTTCAAAATTTGCCTCTTTGCATCTGGATGAGTCTTGATTCATCTTAAACATGTAATTTAATACTCAACAACTTCTATAGTAAATAGTAGAGAACCCAAGCTGGATACTGTCTTCTAATTCATCAGATGTATGGAAATTTGTTGCATAAAGTTTAACTTATGGCATTTCCCATAGGTAATTCACATGCCTTTAAGATAAACATAGTCAAAAGATGTAATGTGAGGTAGTGATCTTTTTCTCCTCAAAAGCTTCTCTCTCATCTAATTTTTCTGTAGAACTGTAGCTGTCATTGTTTCTTTTTATTTAATATATATCGCCATACAAACCCCTAGCACAACAGCGCTTCGCAGGCCAAGGCTTGCTGCCCGGCCTCTGTGTCCCTCACCTCTATCCACTACAGGCATGAGAGGGGTGCAGTACTGGAGGGTGGGATGTGGTCAGTGCCCTGGTTATGCAGCCTTCGTGACCTGGGATCGCTACTTCTTTGTTCAAGTAGCTCCTCAATTGGCCTCTCCGGGACCTAATGAGCCTGAGTACACCCCTTGCCAGACCTCCCAGCAGGGAAAAAAATCCCCATCCAGTACCGGGGATCAAACTCGGGTCCTCCATGCCAGAGGCAGGTGCACTACCATTGCGCTACAAAGGTGGTCTTAATATGTACCCATTCAGTTTAAATTTTATCATAGCCTCTAAATTGTTCATACTTGGAAACATTGAAACCAGAGAATTTCTGTATAAATTCAAGCTGACAGTTAACATGTTTTCAAGCAAAACTGAACACAATGAACACCATCTGCTCTGTAGTGTACACAGCAATAACTATATACAGTAAACACAATCAACAGATAGCTTCTTATAACATTATTCACACTATACACGATAGCAAACTATGTTATACTGAATTGCAAATGCTGTTATTGTGCATAGGAATGTGAGCTAGGGTACCACAGAACAAGCCATTCAACCCAATTCTTGGTGCAAGTCAGGTCCAGTGACTGCTGGTTATATCATTCAAGATATACTCTACATTTTGGTATTAAGTGCATCAGTTGTTTTCATACATACTTTTTTTATTAATCTACCATTGGTTTGATATTTTGGTTGTAGTGTGCTAATGTCAACATGCATTACAGGTAAAGGAAGCATACATAAACTTCCTGAATCACTGCTACATAGACACAGAAGTAGAAATGAAAGAAATATATACTTCTAACCATATGTGGAGTCTGTTTGAGAAGAGTTTCCTGGTGGACATGGGTGTTGTTGCCAGTGCTTCACACGATCGCAAACATGCTGATACTGCACTGGAGAATTACGTTATAAACAGTGTGATGAATATCATCAGTACATTTTTCAGCAGTCCATTCTCAGATCAAAGCACTACAGTTCAGGTAAGCACAACTTGTTTCAAAATGGCTAATTGCTTCCTTTGTTTGCTTCTGCTTTCTATTGTGTTGCAGGAAGGAGCTTGCTGGTGTTATTGCTGTATAAATATGAAACATCTGTTAATCTTGTAGTTTATATCCATCCATTTATGATCCATACTGAATTCTTGGTCTCCAGTTATGTCTGAACATTAGGGTTTGGTTAGGAACAACTTGCAAAATCTTTCTGTCTTTGGAAACAGATTTATCACAGTCTTCTTAATATGAAATCAGTACAAAGGGATGGTCCAGAAATGGGGTTTGAAATAATTTCTGGAAAAATTCTCTAGGTTGTAGACAGAACTGTAATGCTTAATATGAGAGCTAGTCAAAAGAGAGTGAGAATGAATTAATTTTTGTCACTTAGTATACATCCTGACAATGATGTTAATTTTAGTTAGTACTACAGTAAAACTTAATTTATACGTTCTCCAGTTGACCAAAGGAAAAAAAAAACATTAGTGTGAAAAACGCATAAATGAAAGTCAGTAAATAAAAATTGGAAAATATGTATGCAGAAGGTTGAGTCACTTTACGAAGTAGTCTGTTATCTTGGCTTGTTTTCTATTGGCTGCAGCCGCGGCATGAACATTATTTTTAAACCAGTACAATTTGGCCATTATTTCCTCAGAAATGTTATGGTGCATCACAAAATGTTTGATAGTCCATAAAGCACTAACAGAATCATTAAAATCCACTGGTTTATGGTACAGCTCTTCAGTAGACAGAGCAATCCCTAATTTCTTAGCAATTTCTGTATGTTTCATATTGCCACTTTCCTTCACTACATCCAAGTCAAAAGTTTCGGCTTTGAATGTTTCTTGAGATTTTAAAGAACGAAACTGTCGTAAATGTAGAAATGGTGCTTTTACTCTCAGGAATGTAAGCTATGATCGTATATCGTGTAAATGAAAGCAGTATAAACAAAATAGTTTGTTGTAATATATTATAGGATTTTGCCGGGACTGCCAGAAAAAAAAAAAAAAAAAACATAAGCCTGAAATGTATAAAAGAAGTTTTACTGCATTTGGATCTCAAAGATAATTCTTTCCTGCATTTGCAATAAATTATTAATAAAACAAACTAAAACTGAAACACTTGCTCTAAGTTTGATGAAAGAAAGGCGCAAAAAGGTTTTAATTAAAACATTTACATCTATGCACTTAAAAATAGAACCAAGTAGCTATGTGCAGTAGAATTTTAACTTCCATAAACATAAAACAATTGAAATTGAAATTTATTGAGTGCTATAAACAACAGATTTCAGACTGTTGCTACCCATATGTCATCAACACAGCCCATTACATTACTATTTTTACTTTTACAATGTTTATTACAAAGTGTGTTTAGATCATCTCCCTTTTTTGTAGTTATCTTCTACACAAATCTCCACACTACTGCTTTTCAATATACGTGTTGCTTTAATTACCTAGTAATTATGCTGTTATTTCTGACTTACTCTCATTACTGATTTTTAAATTTATTTATTTATTTATTTATTTATTTATTTATTTATTTATTTATTTATTTATCTATCTATTTATTTATTTATTTTATTTTATTTTCTATTCTTTTCTTTGCTGATTTCTGTATATTTGATTTTGAATTTTTAAATTTAACATTACGTCTTCTTTATTGCTTTTCTCTGCCACTTTTATTACTGTTTAAAGGTTATCATTATTCACTTCATTATCATTATTTACTTCCATTATCATGCATTACCTCCCTCCCTTTCCTCTTTCACCACAGCTTCTTAACCCACTTGCTTTCTCTTGTCACACAGCATGGTGTCTCTGATTCCTTTATGTTCTTCCGTTCCCTGTTTTATAACCTAATATCGCTTCCCCCCTCTGTCTACCACCCTCCCATTCCATCCTTCCACAACATTAAACAAACATATTACATTATATTATTCAATGAAAACAAATAAAAATAAAATGGGTGTTTATTGTGCAATTTATAGGATTACAATAAAGTTTATATTATTTACGCACTCCCTGGAAGAGACTAAAATCTACCATGTGTTACCTTTTATTTAAACTTATATTGAAATAAGCATTATGACAGAACATGAAGTATTACCTATGCCTCCTGCAGAGGCAGCACATTGTTGCAACATATTACTCTCATAAAAATTACAATTTACATAAAACAAGGCTAGTGAATTGTATTGAAACTAGGCACTTAAAGAGGAATATCAAGATAAAAAATGTAGATCACTGGCTGTTGTCATATACTTGAATATGATTTACCTTAATCATTCCATAATTTCAATCAGAGGATACAAAACTGTTTTCTTTCTCCAAGTTAGAGCTCAAAGACCAAACTGACATAATTGTTCATTAAATTCTGCACATAGAAACACATCCTATACCCCTTCCACTCCCTTTATTAAGAAATGTATGAAGGAAAGTTTAAGATTAAACAATTTTAAAGGTACACAAGTCCTATTAGAAATTACATGCATACTTCAAAATTACTAAGAATTGAGATGCTGGTCCATCAGTCAATAGTATCAACGTGGTTGTTAAAGTATGGACATATGAATGGGAGGTGTATGGTTTAAATCTTGCTAGGACAATCTTCCCTAACTAAGATTTTTTCCAGGTTTTCCTCAGCCCTTATAATTGGCAAATGCCAGGAAGTATCCCTAAACTTAGCCCTGGAACAGTTCCTTCCAAAATGTCCTTTCCTAGTTAGGGTAGAGAGGGGTAATATGGATATTTCAGATATTTTAACATTTTTCTTGAAATCATCAGAGATGCTTGCGAGTAACAATTCATAGTATTGTACACACATGTTTAAGGAAGTTCAAATATTTTTATAAAATAAAAATATCTATAAGTTAACTCACAATTTCGGTATTCGATTTACCCCCTAAATTTTACAAATTGAAAAAATGATGTGCAAATTGAATATATTCTGGGGACAATATGAATGATACTAAATAAACTGAAAATTTCGTGCATGGTGCTAGTTTCACTTCATATCTATATAATTACCTTTAAATAGCAAACAGCAATAATAATAATAATAATAATAATAATAATAATAATAATAATAATAATAATAATAATAATAATAATAATAATAATAATAATAATAATAATAGTAATAGTAGTAATAATAATAATAGTAATAATAATAGTAACAAACAACAACATTAATTTGTTTCTTCTGTTGAAATATTTTGACACTGACCACACTTAAATTGCTTTATTCCTTCTGCTCCAACAACATTCATGGTAGCATGTTTTGCAACTTTGACACAGAATCAAATCCTCTTTTTTGGAAGAAAGTTCAGAATAATAGCTCATATTGCAAAATTCACATTTCCAGTCATCTTCACTACTCTCAAATCTAAGGTGACCTCATTGTCATGGAGTTCTTCCATCATTGGCTTTCTTACTCAGATCTTGCTAGTGCTCGGTTGTGGATCATTGTTTCTTTTTTTCCAAGACCTTTGACTCATGTCAGCTTTCATCTGATGTTTCTATTAAACGCTTAATATGTTCATGAGATGTGATGTGCTAGACCTTAGGTGTGGCATCTTTGCATTTCTTTGCCGGCACCTTTTGTGGACTTGGAGGTTGCACTTTCACAGGTGAAGTAAGATGTGTGCTGGAAGCTGGAGAGGAGTTGGTCTGTTGTAGTTTTGCAAAAATGTTGTCCTCAGCAGAAAGATTATAGTAGGGTGCATCAATTATTTATAATTTGCTACAGGAGCTTAAAATTTTATTTCAATTTCCCACAAAACACTATCCAATAATCCCCGTGATACACTATCCAAATTTCTGTGCAAGTCAACAAATGAGGATTTGGTCATAGATCAAAGGTCAAACTCTAAGATGCACCTTAAGTCAGGCTAACAACTGCTAAGACATCTGTGAACTACTTACAAGTTATAGCCAGTCTTCTATATTACCACAAGTTCTTTAATAGCTCAAGTAAATGAAGTGAAATATTATAAGCTAATAATGAATGTGGAGTTTGCTACATACCTCGCTCAATAAAAATATTTCCAAAGATGTCCACTTGAGCTTCAATGCTCTGATTTATAGCAACAGAGTTTCTAAACACCACCTAATTCTCACTATGTAACACTTCTCAGCTTGATGTCGCATGCATTATCACAATTTTGCCAACTGCTTAGCATTATTCATATTACCTCACTATCCAAATTACTCCTCTTTACTCTCATTTCATGTATGACCAATATCTGTGGTGTCTTGTGCCATCTGCACCTGCAGTAAGAATAGGCAGTGAACACTTCAAAATAGAAAAATTAGTTGGTAGCAGCTGGTGATACAAACAGCAGTTTGTGAACCCTCTTTGTGGTTACAACCAATGTAAAATACCTGTGCATACCATGGCTTGATCAGTATTATTACATGATAGTTTTGAAGACCTTGGCTGAGTACATCTGAAGGACATTTGCCAAAAGTACTCATGTGTAATCTGATGTCTAGCCAAAGATTTCTAGTATTGCCCATATTAGACCCAACATCCTGACTGTTGTTTTAAGTTTAACATTTCTTGTTCCCTGTTTAAATTCAGAGCTAAAAGGTATGCTTCCAGTTCATCAACAGTCATTGTGAAGGTAGAGAGAGTTCTGATAGTAATGACAACAGATGGGCCCAAGCTTATCTTTCAGGACACTGTTAAATTAAACACACCTTTATCGGGACCATTTGAAAAAAGGACATATAAGCCATATGTATTTCATCATTAAAGTATTCATTCTTCTGTTCTTTATATTTATTTATTTATTTATTTATTTATTTATTTATTTATTTATTTATTTTTTTTTTTTATTTATTTTTTTTTTTTTTTTTTCATTTTGGCTTGCTCTCATAATTGCTGTCCTTTGTGCTTCTCCAAGAAAAAGATAGAATAGGAGAGAGTGCAGAAAATTGTTGAGATGCTATAATAACATAAATGTGACTTAGGAAAGTTCTAAGAAATAAGTCAGTTCTGGAATGCTACAAGATGACAAATGCTTTTATAGTATTACATAACATTATTTATTTAATTTCTCATTATATGTAGCTTCTGTTCTGCAAAAAGTTAAACTTTAAAAAAGAAGGGTGAACTTGATTTTTTGGACATCTTCCAACACAGATCCTAGTGAGTATTAACGAATATTGTATAGTTCAAAAGTCAGGTGAGTGTGTACATTTTGACACAAAACTTTGCATGCAAATATGAAATGAATAATTTTGAGAACTATGTCTATTACATGATATTATTTGGCTGACAACATGGATGTGGCTTATAATGCAAAATTGCTTATTTCATTATGCATCAAGGCATAATTTAATTCTGTTTGGGCTCTCTTTTAGTTAATAACTCTTTTAATAATAAAAAAAAATGACACCAGCGCAAAGTTTGTGTGCTGCATTCTGTATATAAATGAGGAAACATCCTGCAGGAATATTTGCATTGAATCCAAAGTAGCACAGTTTTAATTTATAGCATTAGTAATATCTTCTTAATGTTATAATTCATATTAATATTCTCGTGACCAGATATGCATTGCATTTTTTAATGTGTATACCTATATATAGAAGTGAAATTGCCTATAGAAATACAGGCAGTATCAAATTGTATGTGATTTTAGAAAACAGAGAATTTAATAATGCAGAAGCCAACATAATTATTACAGCAATAATACACTGAGTCGAGTTTAAATACACAAGCTTTACTAAAACTACACATTTACCCTGTGTAAGTATAGAAACATGTTTTTGGTATAGTTATCAGTATAGTATAGTTTTCAATGAATTCTCATCTCATTAGCACCATACAATAGATTTTCTATCAAGAAAAAACATCCTGAAATGAAACCAAGACAAAATTCTTCCAGAAAATAAATCAGGCACTTATCAAGTGGAATCTATAGATTGCAATAAAGTCTACTTAGGAAAAATGAAATAGAATCTAAAAAAAGAATAAAAAATGCCTCAGAAATATCAAATACAAACAAATGGACAAATCTGCAATAGCATCACATTTTTGGAACAGTAGTCACAACATTTAAAGTAGTATCCTATTAAGTAATGGAAGAATGTATTAATGTTAAATGCTCATTGCTCTACTTAACTTATTGGCAGAACATGTTTTGAGAACCTATTGTTCTTCTTTTCCTGCTAGTTGACTAACTGGTGATTCCTCAATCTTCTTCTTCCCTGGGTAACTATAGTGACATCTGGCATGGGTTGGTGAATTTAGAATTAAAACTATAATCTGCAGTTTAAAAGTTCATAATTTGAAATTTGAAAACAGTGTGACTGTTTAATATAACTTGATCTTCCATATTTAATTATTTTCTTCCCTGTGTGAAAATTCCAATGATTAAAAGTACCACTTTGCTCTAACCATAGACCAGTCTAAACTAACCATTTGGGAGAACATTTTCATTGTGAAAAAGAGTCATGTTGTAATGAACCTTGAAATCCAGAAAGCCCCAATTAGTAATTTCTTCCAACCATCACCAGAAGGTAGTCCAGCAGTAGGATAGGATGAGACTGCAGTCGGAAGCAGGGTTGCCAGGTCTACTGATTTTGCAGATCTCCTGCTTTTTTGGAAATCTACTGCTAAAAACTGAACGCACTTCAAAATCTCCTGCTTTTTATGTATTTTCTATTTTTAAACACAATTTTCCTTAACATAATACAATTTGCTCTTCCAAAAAAGATTTTCAGGCAAGGCATTTCTCTCGTGTATAAAAACAAAAGATTAATATAATCACCTGTATACATAAACAGTATGCCCCATCTGTTGTTTCTGTATTGCGAACTATCCTTGACTGCTATATTAAACCTGAACATCTGAATCCCACTGAAATAGATAAAGTTGAATACAGGGATCCAAAAGCATTTCATGTATTTTGTGCCAAAGTTCAAATATCTGATAAAATCATTCCTGCCCCACAAATATGTACAAGTTTTCAAATTACGCTGTGTTGATGTTTACATTGAGTAAGTTTGCGACATACTAAGTCGCTTTTCATTAAGTGATTCTCTTACAATGTTGGAAGTGTTAGAATCAGCTAAAACCCAAACAGTTGAGTCAGTTGCACCACTTGCTTTTTCTCGGTTTCCTAATTTGGAAGAAATCCAACTGATACCGAATGGAGGCTATTGCACAATACTGACATTGCATGTGGCAGTAACTCTGCAGCGCAAGAATTTTGGAGCAAATATTATTATTGTTGTTGTTATTATTGTTGTTATCATCATTACCACCACCACCACCACCGCCACATCCGCCACCGCCACTGCCATCACCATCATCATCATCATCATTATTATTGTCATAAATATGTATGCACTAAGCAAAAATGCTGGTTAAAAAATCTACTGTTATCTCCTGCTTTTTACAAATCAAATCTTCTACTTTTACTTCAGCAGACATGGCAACACTGGTCGGAAGCTAGCTGAGAATGAGATAACTATCCTAAAAATATGTTTCTATATCCACACAAGTTAAGCATATAGTTTTAGTAAAGCTTGTGTATTTAAATCCAAGTCATTGTATTGTTATTATTTATCACTTTTACTTTATTAAAACTCTGCAAATTTATATACTTATTACAATTTTTCAATAATCTGTTGCATAGTTACATTGTTCGTCATTTACAGTAACTTGCATTTTTAGAAGTTTCTCATTCCCTACAGTATGAGAATAGCATAACTATCTTCAAGAGACACAGTTTGTACCTCCTTGAGTGTAAATTACCTGGAACTTTAAGAATTTTCCCCAAAACATTGGAGAGAATTTGTCACCTTGAGTGGAGCGGCAGCAATTGATAGAAGTTAATATCTATTTCTGTAGCTAAAAGAACGTTTAGTTTTAGCTATACAATAAAGGAACCTAATGATTCATAACCCTGGATTTGAAAGCTTGTTATTTATTTTTATAATCCTGATTTGTTCTCTGATATTAGAAACAACATTCTTTTATGCTTAACCTCCTTTAACTGATACCTATGGATGTATAAATATTAATTTCTAGTTTGTGTACATACATAGCTAGTTTTGTTCCTTCCCAGTGATACTTTTTGACATTTATGTTTATCATTGGCATGAAAACTCCAAGATTCTCAGACTGTGTTCACCTTAGAGAGATTTTTCATATTATATGCTTTACAGAATTCATATTACTTTTTGTCAAAGGATACAGAGGAGAGAATCCTGGTATACATGGAAATTCAAATAAATTTACTCTGCCTTCATTGATTTTGTCTTCTGTAAGATTATACTGTCACAGTGTTCCAGGTTTACGTAATGTGCTCCCTTTTGAAACATAATAAATAGTTCTGAAAAGAAATTCCCATTCCTAGTGTCATTGGTGAGGCATTATGATTCTCGGAACATGAGTTTTATTTTTATTTGTAAATTGTTTAAGGTTGTAGCATACTGGCTTGGCTTGAAATATTTAGTTGTTAGATGATGCAATGTTGATCAGGCGATACTAAATAGAATTTCATTTCAGATTTTATTCTAAAATTTTAAAAATATATTGCTTCAGGGCTTTTTAATTGGTATATGTATCAGTAGTTAGTTTTCCAAATTAGTAGTACGTTTTTCCCATGGTGTGAAAATTATATGACAGGAATTTGTATGTAATTAAGCCTTTGGGTGCCAAGATCTGATGCAAGTAGATGCAATTTGTGCATGGAAATTGCCAAGAGCCAATCCAATGCGTGGAGGTTGGTTTCTACATTCAATTTGCAATTCATGCAACAGATGCTGCAAGTAGTGTAAACTGTGTGCTTCTAGCATTTCTCGTGTTTATTTAATTTTTGTTTTTGAGCTTGTGATGTGTCAGCCTTTGTAGCATGCCATAAACAGCACATGGTGTTGTTTCATGTTGGGCTTGTTTTTTAATGTGTTTACAGTAATTTCTTACAGTTTTTGCTTACTGTACATCACAGAATAGCATACTGGAACAAGAATTTACTGACGGGGGGAACTTGAGACAGCAGTGCTGAAAAACAATAGTTATAATGACATTCTGATTATTGATGATAACAATACCGGTAAATATTCAAAATTAATAATTTAATTTTTTTTAATACACAAGGACTTAATTGACATCCTCGAAAGTGTGTGGAAATGCAAAACAATATATCAAGAGCCATTGCAGAAATAAAAAAATCTCAACTCAACAGCTTCAAAATTGGAAATGAACTTTTTGTCAAACAATACATTTCACCTTATTTACCACTGTCAGTTTAAACAGTAGCACAGCATTTTAGCTTGGCAGCAAAAGGGTTAATTTATTGTGTGACATATTATTCTTTAAATACCTACCTGCTTGTTTTTATGAGGATTATTCCATTGTAAGGAGCATCAGAATTAAATACGCTTTAAAATGCATTAACATGAATTAAATAATATGATTTGAAGCTCTTAGTTTATGTTGTGTTTATGCTTGATTAGCAGAGTTTAAAAGCTATTGTGTTGCCATTTTATTTAATTACATGTTCCTGATACATGTCGTTCAAAGTTGTGTATATTGCAGCTGTTAAACATTTTATTATTTCTGTAGGTGGGGGAAGGCAGGTTTTTAAGGATAATTAACATAATTAACTGTAAGAGAGAAATAAATATAATTATTAAGTTCTTCAGAATGGGTAAGAGAAAATTTCAAATGATGGAAATGAATGGTAACTACATATAACTTGAATAATAAAAACATGCAAAGTTACTATTAAGTGCACTATAATACTGTTGGCATAATGTATTTAATAACAGCAAATTAAAATAATAGACATACGTATTCAAATCCTTTCTGAGAAAAATACAAACCTTGCAGACTCTCTTGCTCTGAACATCATCTAAAATTGATCAAAAGGTATAGAATAATATAGTGAGCTAAAGAAAAATAACTATAAGTAACCGGCATTTTTTGCAAATATGTTACCTGTATACCTGGTTACACGTTCAAGAGGTCGCGAGTTCGAATCTCGCTTAGGGTAAGTTATCCGGGTAAGGTTTTTTTTCCGAGGTTTTCCCTACCCTGAGAAGACGAATGTCGGGTAACTTAAAGCTCCATGGACCTCGGGCTCATTTGAGCATCATTTCACCCATTTCATTTCATTCATTCGTCCGATATGACACAATGTTGGAGGACGTTAATTCAAAAAAAAAAAAAAAAAAAATGTATACCTGGTTAATAAAACTGCTAATAAATAATACACATTTATTCTGTACTTAAATAACATTTGCTGCAAATATAAATGAGTGTTAGAAAAATTATTTTTAAATGTTCACAAAGGCAGATTTTATAGTGTCTTTATTTAATTAGGCCCTTGATTTTATTTCCCTGAATCATATTAAAGGTTATTGAAATTATTGAGTCTTTCTGTCAGAAACATATTCATTGTACTAACATTCTTTTACCTCCAAAAATTTGCATACTGGTCTGTGTGCAGCATTCTTTATCCATGCAACTCTGAGATCTCTCAAGTTAGGTTTTATGTACTTGAGAGCTTATTGAAAAATTCTGTATATGTAAATTGTGACTGAGGAAAAAATAGTTTAACAGTTTAATCTGCAGAAACCCTTGCAATTGTATAGTGCCTTTTGTTATTTTAGGATAAAATATCTCTCACAGTTTGAATAAGGCCAATGAAAATAAAATATTTTCAGTTTTTAGCTTAATGATTTCTAATAACTAGTCCAGCAGTAGTCTTTAAAACTGGATTTAATAGAATTCACATATCATTCTTTTAAATGTACGAGAACTACTAAAGCAAATTCATAAAACCAACTATATCATGACCGTAGCTTAAATTGTATTGTAACACACCAGTGAACAGTTTTTTCTTTCTTTTTTAACAACATAAAGCCTCTTTACTACTAGACTGTTTATGATACTTGTAATACACAAATAAAAACTTCCGTAAATTATTAATCACATACATGCCTTATCTTACTGTGATATTAACACAAAACAGAAAATTCAGTGAGAATCTTCAGAAATTGAGCTTACAATGTTTTTACAGTTAAAAGCTCTTAATCAAAGGTGGGAGTGAAGCCATCTGTGGGTTTTTTTTTTTTTTTTGAGGAGCTTGATTATCCATGGTTAGGACAGCTTGCTTGATTAAGGTTTTTACTTGCCCTGAGAAGTATAAGTTTTCATCAAAATATTCAATATTCATCCCATTCACTGTTTCAAATTCTCTGACAGGATTAAGACAGTATAAAGCAGAACTTTACTAAGCTAGCAAAATGTAATTTTAATTAGACTGTTTTTATGAAAAAATGAAGTATATATTCTGTAAGCAATCATGTACATACATTCAAGATTACTATAATTAAGGTTGCCCACAAAAGGAGCTTTTGTACGGTAACTTTCAGTGGTTTGTGGGTCATAACATCTTCCTCAGGTGATGCTACTCAATACTATTAATACACGTCTGTAAGAAAAGTATACACTAACAAACACAAATTTTTCAGTTGTGCATTAGTACTGAGCTTAATTATATAAGTTAAATACAAGCTTCTCACACCTATTCAGTCAATTTCACTTCTTAAAATGGTTGCTGTTAGTGTCCAGACACACATCATGACAGCAAACATTATTTGAACAATGTTGTCCAATGTGTCTGCAGGTGTTTCTGCACATACTGCTCTAATTTCTAGACAAGGGCTTCCAGCAGAGGTGGTTACCACCAATATGTGTATCTTTTAATGTCTCCCAAAGGTAAAAGTCTAGTATTGTTAAATGTGTTGAATGTGCTGGGAACTCAAATGCACTTTTTCATTCTGTCCAGGCCCCCTGCATTTTCTTTTTCAGGAAAGCCTGTACGTCTCATTGGTAGTATTGAGGCACCCCACTGTGTTGACAGAAGAATTTAATAGAAAATGATCATCCAGGCTTGTGGGCTGTGGTCTAGTGGAAAATCTCCTTCCAGACGTTTCGTTCTAAGCTGCATCAAGATTTGATTTCCTTATTATGGCGCTTAGAGCTTTTTTTATTTCAAGTCTTCAAATATCCTCAGTGGCGTAACCATAGTACTCTGCTGGTCTTGGCAATGACTGTCGTCACACGGCTTCGGTCACACCACTGAGGATTTTCGATGCAGCTTCAAATGAAACGTCTGGAAGGAGATTTTCCACCAGACCATGGCCTACAAGCCCAGATAATCATTTTCTATTTAATAACATTGGCCCTGAAAGCTTACACAATTTGAAGAATTTAATGTTTGCATAAAATGGCACACATAGCTGCCAAAATTGATGCAGATAGTACTTATGGAAACCTGGCACCAATAACTTGTACTTTCAAAGAAGAAGGTACCTGTTAAATCCCTAGATGACAGTCGACACCGAACGTTCACCCTCTTT
The DNA here is from genome assembly GCA_030765045.1 of Tenodera sinensis. Classification (NCBI taxonomy): domain Eukaryota; kingdom Metazoa; phylum Arthropoda; class Insecta; order Mantodea; family Mantidae; genus Tenodera; species Tenodera sinensis. The sequence goes on along the minus strand of CM060962.1, from coordinate 99,231,658 downwards.
AGATTATCTGCCTTGTCAACATGAACATGTAGATTTTCTGGAGTCCAGTAAACAAAATTATGATGATTCACTATCCCATTAAGTTGGAATTGAGGCTCATCAAACTACAATCTTTGTCACAAATTATTAATCTTCATTTACCATATGCTAAACCATTCACAAAACTCCATTTGCCAAGCAGGATCATCCTTGTTTAATGTGAGCAATAATCTTGTCACACACACTTTATTATGCTTAGAGACCTTTAGAATGCTTGTACATCAACACTGCTAACCTCTTCTCATATTAGCACGTTGTATAGCAGACTTTTGAAGCAATGTTGCAAAGCTATTCTAAGGCCATATTTGAAGCACTAGAGCTTCTGTGTGAAGTCTTCCAGATCTTCCCAAATACAGATTACACATCTCAAACTCATCACAAAGTCATGTATGTTTCATACATACTAGAGGTGCTGTTACAAACTCACTTCTCCACTTACGTTGAACTTCTGGCAATATTTCCAACCTTGAACCACCACTTTAAAATGAGCTTCTGTTTCTCAAATGTCAGTATGCCGTGGCCATTTTGATTCATTATCATATGACAAATGTTACTTCTTAAAAGCCATGTGGATACTGACTGCTAAGAAAACACCATACTAGATATTTTGCAGGTAATTCAATGCAACTCTGAAAAAATACATGTTAAGTTGTAAGGGATCTTTCCCCCACTGGGAAGTGTGGCACTCAGCCTCCTTAGATCCCTGAGGGGCCAATTGAGTAGCTGCTTGATAAAGAAGTAGCAGACCCAGATCTCGAAGGCTGTGAAGGGCTGTTGCTGTTGCACTAGGTGTTGTTGTTGTTGTTGTTGTTATTATTATTATTATTATTATTATTATTATTATTATTATTATTATTATTATTATTATTATTATTATTATTATTATTATTATTATTATTATTATTATTATTATTATTATTAATCATTAAGACAATAAAGAATTGTCTGGTTTCCTTAGTAAAATTCACAGATTGCGAAAGTATAAGATCAATCTTATCTCTAACAACAATGGCCACAGCATCAACTAGGTCATTCTGTATGGCAGCCAACATGCCTTTGAAAATGGTAGCTGTCTTCAAGTGCTGAGACAGTGCCAGATCATAATTAGCCAGAGATTGTAGTTGTTCTGTGTAATTGCCTTTATTTAATGACTTCTCACTTTCTCATGACCTTTAAAAGAACATTCTTGGTTTGCAAGAAGCACCACTGCAGCAATCAATTTATTCAGTACATTTCTATTTTCTTTAACCTTTTCAGTATGCAAATAGTCAGAAACTTTTTTTTAATATTTATGTTTATCCAAAGCTGAGATTAAATACTCTAAATTTGTGAAACCTTTTGTATTCCAGGACATTTTCTCAGTTGCAAACAACAAGCATGGCCAGCAATAAGGTTTATTTAATTCACATGAACCAGTCAGCCACACATACTTATTATAATCATTTATATTAAAATACCTTTTGTAAGAATTCTTATTTCCTTTGCTTCTACTCACGCTGCAAGTACAGGAGAACTGGAGTAGGCCTTCCCTGTTTTACTATCAATAACTTATGTTTGTATTTCAACTGCAAGAATGGTTGTTTCACTTATTGTTTTACTACATTTTGTTGATTTCAAAGCATTAACACTAGTAACTGACTTGTGCTCTGTACACTATGAAAATAAATAATATTAATACAGCTGTTTGGGACCAAAACTATCGCACAATTAAAAACATACCCTTTCTTGCTTTCAACTCCACGTTCTGTTGCTATGTAGAATTTATGTTCATACGGCACATTTCGGAGACGCTTGTGTGAGTATAGCAATATGGAATTCCAAAGCTATAGCGTGCTTATTCCTGCATTTTGCCATCTCACCTCTCTCTCTCCCCGCATCATAGTGAAGGCTGTGGCAGCACTGTTCTCCCCTCTGTTTAATGGTAGAGAAAGAGGCGTATTTCATTGTATGCACTAATTCTTCATGAGGGAAACCAGCTGCAGTTACAATTATTATTAAAATAGCTTATTAATTTCTAGTTTACTTTAGATATGGGCTTCGGTGATAGCTGAGATAGCCCACAGTATACACCACTGGTTAAACTAGAAGCTCGGGACTCAAGTACTTACAATATAGTAAATTGCCATTACAGTATGTTATCTCATATAATTTGAGATCTCCTCGTGTGGTATACTGGAAAAAATGGGAGTGAGTAGGAGACCGGAAGATATGTGGTTCAAATTCCGGTTATGCATTGAGTTTTTCAATCTCATCCTACCCTTTAAAAAAAGAAGTATTTTCTGTTCATAATATTTATGAAGAACAAGTAAGTATTGAATAAACAAATTAAATAGAAGAAAAATAGTCAGTTGGCTAATAATGAACCTATACCACAAAGTTGAGTAAAAGAGATAACTAAAAGTATTACTCTCTTGACTGTTGCATGTACAATTATATGAAAATGTCAAGTTTTCATTTATAAGAGAGAAGACATCTATTAAATTATTATTTATTTATGCCAACAAACTTACTGTTGGTGTTTTTAAACACACAAGCCGTGTGTGGGCAAAGTTTGAGAGGTAGAACTGGAACTTATATAATATTATAATATTACTATATTATACCAGGAGAAATACGAACTGGTTTGAGAATTTAATGCCATTCTGGCAGTTTGTCACAATAGCTCAGTGGTTAGAGCAGCCGCCCGGTAAGCGGAAGGTCTGTGGTTCAAATCCCAGTTGTGGCATTGAATTTTTAAGTTCCAGATCTACCTCTCAAACATCTATTAAAGTTTACTTGTTATTTCCTAAATGCCAGAACATGTGTCAGCAATATCCAGGTACAGCCATGGACAAAAAAGTGAGTCATGTCTAGAACGCCAAATTTCTCTAAGTCCTACATGGCACATCGCCTTGATTGATCATAAGGGTTAGTAATATTAAGATTAGGAACTTGTATAACTTGTTGCTGCTGCTACACAACTGTATTGCAGATGGTGTAAACAAGGTGCCATGCCGTGTAGGACTCAGACAAATTTGGCCTTCCAGACATGTCTCTTTTTTTGACCACAGGTGTACCTATATTATGTTAGAGTTCATTAACTTTTAATATAGATGTTGAATTTATGACAGCTGTTTTCTGTGATGCTGAATAATATTAAAAGATATCTATAATGAAAAGCAAACAGAAGCTTTTTGCCTGAATTTTAGTACAGCACGCTGTGTCTTTTTTATTTCTCTTTGTTTTCAATTAGCAGTTTACTTTTTAACTTGCTTTATTCAGAATATTTTACTGTTAATAACAAATGCCATCTTATGCATATTTCTGCATTAGTCTGTTATAATACCAAAATCTGGCTATAAAATACAATCACCTAATCATCCTAAGTGGTAGGAGCAACCAGACATATTTATAGCAGTTATCTCTTTTCTTTTGCCTTATCAAAGTAGACAATCTGTAACATGTCATTGTAACCTTAACATGTCCTGTTTCTTCAAATTATGAGAGTCTGCCATGTAGCAGTAATTACAGAGTAGATGGCAGTGAAGCAGGCAATGTGGGCAACTTGAGATGTTACAACCTTGTACATTAACATCCATTCATACCCAAGTATTTGCAAATGTTGACAGGTTTGACTTCCCAAATCACTTTCTTTCTTTTGCAGTTCACAACCTGATAGCTAAACAAAGAGAATAAATGTTTGCCTAATAGAATATATGTATATTGTAGAGCAACATGCATAAGGACCTGAACGAATGCATAGGTATTTATTATCACTTGACCAGTTTTATAATTTACACATTGTACAGTGTGAAAACAGTTTATTTTGTGTAGTATGTTGAAGCAAATAGGAATGTACATGGTGTTCCTGGTACAGTCGCAACTGATTTCACTTTCCAGAACCCTTATTACTAATTAACCTAACTGTTTAAAAAACATGTAATATTTTCACTGAAATTCTGTTTTATCATCTCATATAACAAGCTGCTTTAACATCATTTTTTAAGAATTTAAAATGCCATAACAAAACAAATCCCTAGAAGTATGGCACATTAAAATGTGTAAGACAATCTCTGAAGAATCTTACTAAATTATCTGCATTTGTATTAATAATATAATAGAATAAGAGTTACAGACATAGTGACTGATATCCATAACACACTTAAATGTAGGTATCTGCACATATGAAGCATGTTCTTTTGGTTTGGAATCCCATTAGTCTAAATCTATTCTATCCTCCGTCTAAATCTCTTAAAGATGCTTCTACATTTGTCATGTGAGAAAAACATTAATAATCTAATAAACCAAAACTACAGTTCATTACCTATAGCCAACACTACATACCTTAGAAATAATGTCTTTGCCTGAAATAACACTGAACAACAAATTTCAACTTTTGTTTTTGCACTTGAACGAAAATAGGTGACTTTGTACATATTAGCTATGCTGAACTCAAATCTGAAATCAAAAATTCTCTATCACGTACCATTTTTTGAGAAATCGGTTGCAATGTTTTTAAAAAATAACACATACAATAGATGCAATTAAAATATTGTAATCAATCCTGAGGTGAAATAATTTCATATAGCTCAACATTATAACAAAATAGTTATGCAGAATCCATAAATTATGGTTAAAGTGAACTAACAACCTATATTTAGGTAACTTTCATGCAAAAACTTAAAAATATTATTAATTTTATTCACTTTTTTAAAAAACTTTCGAGAAGACTTCTGCTTGTGGCTGACATCAGGAACCTCCCTTATGAGCTGCCAACAGTAGTCAGCTAACATACTAGGTGACCACTTTCCGCTGTATTGCTTTTCCATGGCACTTTTATCCTGATGAAACTGTTCTCCGTGCTCATCACTCACAGACCCCAGGTTTGGAGGGGAGAAGTCCAAGTGCAAGTGCAGAAAATGTATTTTTAAGGAAATATTACAACCTAAATTTTTATATCTTTATATGCCTTTAGCATGTTCTCAATAATTTCCTTGTAGTTGTCAGCTTTTGTATTTCCCAGGAAATTTTTGCACACTCTCTTGAATCCCACCCATGCTGCTTTCTCGTTTTCGGAAAGTAGTTCTTCAAAATGCCTGTCTTCCATTAATTTGCATATTTGTGGGCCAATAAAAATACCTTCTTTTAATTTTGCTTCGCTTATTCTTGGAAACTTCTTTTAAATACCGAAAACCCCTACTCTTTCTGTTCAAAACCTTTACAAAATGTTTCATTAAGCCTTACTTAATGTGAAGCGGCGGTAGCAAAATTTTGTCTTTGTTAACTAATGCTTCATACTTGACACTCTTTTCACCTGGTATTAAAGCACTCCTTACAGGTCACTCAGTTACATTCATAATGTTTTTCTGTAGCCCGACTGTCCCACTCACATATAAAACAACAAAACTTGGTGAAACCACTCTGCATTCCCAGGAGTGATCCTATGACCTATAAATCTCCACAGATTTGCCATTCATACTTTGCATAGTTTATAGCTTTCAAAACAATCATCAAATTCTCATATGTTTCTTTCATCTGGATGGCATGAGCTATAGGGATAAGAGTTAGCATTATAACTGCCTTTAAACTTAACTTCGAATCAATGAAAAGACGCCTTTCGGATGGCTTGTAATTGTCACTCAGTTGTTCCATGAGCCCATTAACAAAGAAGACCTTTCAAAGAAGTCACGTTTAAGCCCCTTTTCAAAATGCTGAAGTTACCTCGCTTGCAATAAAACTCTTGCCAGCCTTGAATGACAACAGATGTTGAGAGGGGTGAGCTGACTGATAAAGGTTGCAGCGGTGGGAGTGGCATAGCGCAGCAGATTTTCGCAAATCACAAAAAGGGCAATATCTAAAAAACATAAGGTGATATCTCAAAATGAATTTCAGTTCTGAAATTTGTGCTTAAAAATCTATTAGAATCGCCTATTTTTGGTCAGGTGCAAATTTCAGTGTTGTACAGTGTAATCAGGAAAAAGCTAATACAATTTTCATCTTACAGTTAGTAGCACAGTGTGTAGCAAGTTCCGTTTAAAAGTGCAAGAAGACAACTGAGCATTGAATACCAAGATAATATTAAGCCATTAATAATAAGATATTTCTATAACAGTCATTTACCTGAGAGTTTAAATGGGACATCATTTGAATACAGTGCTTAGGTAAAGGGTGAAATTAGATGTTGCTCTATTCGTATATAGTTTGAGCATACCTTATATCAACTAAAACTATTGTAGCAGACTGTGCTAATCAATAGTTGACTCACAGAGCTTGCTCCATAAAGCACTACAATTCAGTAATCAAACTGTGTCTTCAATTTGATTTTGCTTTTGAGCTTAATGAATAAGGTGGTCAGAATGGCTGACAAAGAAATGTTAAAAGCTAAGGTGGGGGTTTGTCATTCGTGAATGTTATTAAAATTTTCTCTACCATTTTTGAGTAAGTGCTATCAGAGTCAAAGTAAAAGAGAACCCCTGAATTTGCATCAATTAGAGGGTGCTATAAAAAATAGTACTCTGAGCAATTAGTGAAAAAGGTGGCAGATATGAAAACCCAATGGAGAATGATTTATTTAAAGAAGATAGGGAATCAACCAGTAAAGTAGAATGAAAATTGAGTGTTTATGATTGACTGGAAGATAAAAACAGTTATGCTTGTTGACAATTGTTCTTCCTAGAGGCAGGTAGAACCCCCTTCTTCTAGGCCGTGGTTTGCAATAGTCATTTTCATAATGGCATGCAAAGGCAAAGTTATGGTTATGGTTATCAGGAAGTGGAGGAGTTCGTCTATTGTGATTCAGAAAACTACCATAAAGAAGAGGTGAAGCAAAGGAAATAGAAAGTGACTAGAATTGGGGTGGTAGGCTCAGACACAGACAGGGTCCCTGAGGTGTCCAGATGCTATGTCTTGATACCAGTAGCACCCCATATAAACGCTCTTCTCTCCATAGAAAGGTCCCTCTGGGGGTTCATCCCGCACCAAATGCCAGGGCAGACAGTTTCACACAGCATACTCCACTGCTATGTACCTTGCCCACCACCCATTCATCTGATCCTTGGACCCTAAAACAGATAAGGCAAGTGTAGGTGTATGATAGTAAGAGTGAGTGAGGGAGGGAGGGAGCAGGGTTGCCAACATTTAAATGTAAAATTATCGTACCAGCCACTCAAAATTATAGATTTGGACTCAAAATTATCGTACATCATAAACCAAATGCTACAACAATAAAAATATCAGTATAACACTTATGAAAATGTAATAGTAATGATGTTTATTATATTCACTTACAAGATTGATGACCTCAACCAGTAATACAACTTTAGCACTTATGTTTCTCGCACTATTCATCTGAAAGTTCATCTTCCTCAACTGTTGCAGCATTATACAAATTTGTTATTGAGATAAACCTTAACATCTTCTCGGTGACTTGCAGATTTTCGGATATAGCACATTCTGTCATAAGCTGAGACGACAAAATAAGTTCATTTACCTTATCTAGTGCCAATCTGTTTCTAACTTTGGTTTTTACTAAACCCAGTTTAGGAAAATCCTTCGCAAGAAGCTTCTATGGGGCAACAAAAAACAGATTATATGAACGAAACCACTGATAATGCAAAGGCCGCTAGTTCTTTGAAATCAGTATTTCCACCAAGGTGACACATGTGGTTTTAACAGCACTCCAGAAACTGTCAGGTTCAGGCATGTTCTTTATTTCACACGGAATATCACTTATTCCGGGTTTTCTCCATTGATCATCAATTTTCTGAACAGTGTTTTCTTCATTGAGATTACCAGATCTGAGCACACTGGCAATAAGAGGGCAAAGGGAAGAAGTATTAGTATGACATGAAATTGTTGCCTTAGAGGTTTGGAGACCGGCCATGAGGGCAAAAGTGGTGTCACTATTTGTAATTTGTGTCATTTCGCTGGAGTGACAAACCAGTGAAATTAAGTAAAAATTGAAGCTATTAACAGTGAAGCAACAAGATTCTAAAATAAGAACAAATTAGAAACTAAAAACTTCACTTATCTTAGTATGTTGATATTCTTTTTCTATTTTTCTGACCCAGGGGTTTCAAGCTATATCCAGCTCATTCTCAAAGTCATATAAACAAAATCGTTGCCAAGCTACAATCTTTTATTTTTGTGAAAAACAATTATTCATATTCAATTTTTTATTTACCAATCTCTGAAAACAAAAATTTATAAATACAATCGATAGATGGGTCAGAAAAATAGAAAAAGAATATCAACATACTAAGATAAGTGAAGTTTTTAGTTTCTAATTTGTTCTTATTTTAAAACCAGTGAAAATTATATTTCGCCAGTATTGAACTATCATACATTCAAATTATCGTACACCCCCATAATTATCGTACGGGCTGGCAACCATTGTACAAACATTAAAATTGTCGTATGCCCCCATAATTATCGTACGAGTTGGCAACCCTGGGAGGGAGGTAGCTATCAAAGCTATTACCGAAGCCCATATCTAAAGTAAAGTGAAAATTAATAAGTAATGTTAATTGTAGTACCAGTCAGTTTCCCCCCTGCAAAATTAGTGTGTAGGATGGAGTATGTCTTGTTCTCTACCATTGAACAGAGAGGAGAGTAGGACTTTGGATACTTATTGCAACAGCCTTCACTATGGCATGGAGAGAGAGAGAGAGAGGTGTGGCGGAGGAGTGGAGGAATAAGCACACCAAGGCTTCGGAATCCTGTGTCACTATACTCACATGAGCACCTCTGAAATGTGTCATATGAACACGACTAGCTGCATAGCAATAGCACATGGAGTTAAAAGCAAGAAAGAATATGTTTTTAATTTCGTGATTGTTATGGTCCTCAACAGCTGTATTAGTATTATTTATTTCATAGTGTACACTGTACCAAGACAGTTGCTAGTGCTGATGCTTCGAAATGGATGAACAATGTGTAGTAAAACAATTAGTCAAACGACTATACTTGTGATTGAAATACAAAGATAAATTAGTGATAGTAAAACAGGGAAGGCCTAGTCCAGCTCTTCTGCACTTGCAGTGTGAGCAGAACAAGAAACGTAAGAATAATTAGAAAAGATATTTTAATATAAACAATTATGATAAGTATGTGTGGCTGACTGGTTCATGTGAATTAAATAAACTTTATTGCTGGCCATGCTTGTTGTTTGCAACCGAGAAAAGGACCTGGAATATGACAGATTTCACAAATTTAGTGTACTTAATCACAGATTTGGATAAACATAAGAGAGCATCAAAGCATATAAAATCTTTTACACCTTTAAAAATTTTTGACACTCAATGGACAGACCATTCATTGAATTATCAGAGACAAATTGTTGACCATTTGCATAATGAAAAGATTAAAGAAAATGTTGTTGTTAGCTAATGCTGGATTTCTGACAATGAAGTCATTAATTTTCTTGCTCTCCAATATTTTTCACTGATGGATGGGGCACTAGAAGTGACTGGGCATATTTGAAGGTGGTCTCGGTCCATTTCCTCTTGCAGATCACTTAGAGGACAGAGTGGTAAAGAATATATCCCAATTCTGTTTAAATGTTTTGCCAGACAATCATGTCCTGTAATCAACCTGAAAGTTGCAACTGCCGTTTTTCGAGGATACTCAGGAATTACTGTTTGAATGTTTGATAGTTCACATCTTTTATTCTTTGATTTTTCATAGTAATATTTTTCAATAATTTTTTTGAATTCAGAGTTGACTAATCTTTTAGCTGCATAAAATGGTAGATTAACTATAGATTTTTGTACACTGCTGGTACCCTTTTTTGCAAGAAAATCAGCTTTCTCATTACCACTCAGTCCACAGTGAGCTGGTATCCATTGCAAGACTAGGAGTTTTTGAAGTCCTGTTATATGGGTAAGGATTTTCCAACATTCTATAATTGTTTGGTTTTTTGGTGACAACTTGGAAGTAATTGCTATAATTGCTGCCGTGGAATCTGAGAAAATAACTGCTTGCTGAAAATGTGAAATTCTGTACAAAAGATTTTGTAGGGCCATTCGAATTGCTTCAATTTCTCCATCAAAGTTAGTAGTTCCATAACTTAAAGATTTTTAATAGGAAAAGAGGTGACATGTGACTCCAGCCCCTGCTCCATCTGGGTTTGATATCAATGATCCATCAGTATAAATATGGAGCCATTCGTGTTCTGGAAATCTAGTATGGATTGCCTCTAATGCCAATAATTTTAGAACACTAGTTGGAGTATCACTTTTCTTAACTTCTTCTGTCAGATGTAAATAATATGTGATGTCTAATGTTTGTGTCAGATTGACTTTAGATATAAAGTTTTCCTTTGAATTAGGAAGGTATATATTCCTCTTGATGTCTTGAATTTTGGAAAGAAAGCTCTCCTGAGTCTTTAGTGTATGTGTAAAGTTTCTCTTGTTCCATGTATTGAATGGGAGTCTAGAAAATAGAATGTATTGAATAGATTGATTGATACTTCTTATACTTCCCCAATCTGTGAATTTTATTAAGAAAACCGGACAATTGTTTGTTTCTCTTAATGGTTACCTGCTTTTCCTCACATTCCATTCCACATATATTTCAAATTACAAGCTGTATACCCAAAGATCACAATTTATTATCTTTCCATGTAGTGTGGTACAAATTATAATGGATACTGTATTCATACTACATTTTATCTATCTTTGATCTATCTAGTAAGATAATGCTAATAAAAACCAAGTATATTTAAGCTAACTGGAGCTAAACATAGGAATGAAGGAAAAATGAAGCTTAAAAAAATAAATATAAGCATATAAGCACAAAAATATAGCGAGGGCGTACTAGGCCCTTCACGACCAACAGTGTTCTACCAGGGCACGCCTAACAGAAGATTAATCAAGAACCCTTTATTGTCTGAATCTCATAGACCTAGTGATAGCCCATGTCATAATCCCAGCATATGCCACTGGTAGTTAGATAGGTTTAAGGACTTATCAACCAGGTCATCTGTGCTGAGGAAATTAAATGGCAGAAAATGACTGTCAGGTAAATTTGCTGCATAATATAATCCACCCCAATATTCATCTGCCGATTAGGGATAACTGAAAAAAATCCAAGGTCAGAGTGGCTGGCCCAATGAAAATCAGACCTGGAACCTCCCGAATGTGAGCCTCACACATTTCTATGAAGCCATCTCCTTGGTAATGCACAATCATATTGTAGTGGTTTGTATAAATATGACATCACATAACTCAGTCTTGGACTCAACGGTATAACTAGATCCATGATTTGAGTCGTGGCTGTAGCATAGAATTTTTTAAATTTGTTTCAACTCCCCAATACAGCAGAATCCAGGAAGTGTAAACAAGCATGCATTGCTGATTTAGCAGGTCAGCAGAACTTTATCCCATAGATTTTTCCTGCTGAACTGGTCTTAACTGCTCAATTAACCTTTAACATTTGCTTATTTATAACTGTGAAGAAATTACCAGAACCTTAAAAATTAAATTAAACAAATATGCAACAATGGTAACGTATGTCCTTAGGCACTCTACGGATACTATGTCATTTCAATATCAATGACATTGGTGCTTAATGTTTCCATGTTTTCACATTATATAGTCATTCAAAGAGCATGGTGGTTTAGCATCGCTTGGTAAAGATTTGTTTGTCTGTTGCCAACATTGTTCTGTTTTTTATCTATATCCATAAACATTCCAATTGTAGCATCACTCTGAATTTCTAGCATTTCTTCATTATGTGTTTAGCCATGGAGCTGTTTACCATTGTGTAACATGTGCCAATTGCCCTTTTATCAGAATGGGGAAAGGTATGTAACAACTGACAGGTGAGTTCATCCAATCCTAGAGTGTAATAAAGCACCAAATGATTCAACTGTTTGCAGACTTATGAAAAAGTTCAATGAAACAGACTGAACAGCGAACATTAAAAGTCTTGGGCTTCGTCCTTCTGGCCAATTTGAGCAAAACATTGCAGTGATTCATGACAATGTGACAGTCAGCCCAATGAAATTGGTTCTTCATCATTCCCAAGAATTGAGCATGAGATGTTCTGCAGTACAAAGAATTCTCCAGTATGACCTCCATTACCACTGTTACAAAATTCAGTTAATGCAGGAGCTGAAAATGGCCAATAGCAAGAAGAGGCAAAATGTTCACTGGTTTCTGAAAAGACAACAGCACCATGACAGCTTTGCAACAAAATTATCTTCACTGACGAGGTGCACTTCTACTTAAATGGATTTGTGAATAAGCAGAACTGCCATAGATGGAAGTCACAAAATTCCTGTATGATTCAAGAAAGGGAAATGCATCCACAATGTGTAACCATTTGGTGTGGCTTTTAGAGGGCAGCATTGTCTTTACTTTACTTTTTTGAAAATGATGCAACTGTAGCAGTTAATGGAAATCAATGCTTTGTGATGATAGGAGTTTTTGTGGCGTCGTTTCAGTAGAATGGACGGTCAAGAGTTGCAATTTCAGTAAGATAGTTCCACCTGCCTTGCTTCCTGCAAAATAATTCAGTTGCTCTATGAGCAGTTCCTGGATTGCCTCATTTTGTGTAATGCTGACCATCAGTGGCCACCAAGGTCATGTGATTTAACTCCTTGTGACTCTTCTTTGGGGTATTCTTAAATCATTGGAATATGTCAATAAACCCTAGAACATCTATGACCTCAAGGAAGATTTTTCACAAGTTGTCAGAGAAATCCAAATGGAAACTTATCAAGCGGTCGTAGCGAATGTCACAGAATACTTACATGCCAGGGCAGTAAGGATGTCATATGCCTGACATCATTTTCTGTACCTGAAAGGGGAAGGTGTGATTGTACATATTCATGTATTTTGAAAAAATAAAGTTCATAATTTTATATATCAAAACCAGCAAGCTTTTTGAAGGACCCTATATTTATTATGGAAGACAGTATTGTAAACAGTTCTTATTAATGCAACAGAAATAAAATAAACACAGATTCTTTTGCAAATTATGTATTTACATTTTATCAGAAACAAAATGTACTAAGCTGGTTTTTCCTATTTGCATCAAAGAATAAGTCCAAAATTGTATTATATTGTTTCTTATATGTTAAGCTGCTTAGCACATTCACTGATACAGAGCAATAAATATTTTTAATAGTTAATAAATGTGTATGTTGAGCTATTCTGCGTGTACAGATTCTGGGCCACTTTGCTTTAAATGAACTTGAATTAATAATGAATATGTTGTTAGCTAATGCTGGATTTCTGACAATGAAGTCATTAATCCTCTTGCTCTCCAATATTTTTCACTGATGATGTTGAAGAGAGCAATAGCAGTAATAGTAACCGCTTTTTAGAGAGCACCATATTTTTATGTTTTGGCAGTCACATCGCTCTCTCACAACCCCCAGAATGTCTGGAGGACCACACCTGTCGTTGGTTTATGGGTCTCACCAACCTTACCAGGAGAATTATCAAAATAAATTCACCGACCATATCCTCTGATTACCAATCAGAGGACGTATTACATGCCATGACAGGTCAGCATGTTAGGGGCTAAGAGTTTATAGAGAAATTAGAGAAATGGAGAGGCTGGAAAAATAAAGACTCCCTAGCCCTCAGGAACCCTAATAGCATCAGGGTCGGAAGAGAACAAGAGATGACCAAGGTAAGGTCAGATAGAAAAGTTACAGTGAGGAGCAAAACACCAGTAAGTGGAAGTAATGTTCTGCTCAGCTTGGGTACCTTGTGGTCGCTATTCACATGTTCCCTAGGCGGAGACCCCTGAGTCTTCTAATATAGTACATTCCATATCTCTACTCTTGGTACAGAATTAAAGGCTGCTTGCAGACCCAGGAATGCAAGGTATGCTGATTTACCTTTACTTTATCCATTTATCTGTGATGACTAGAGCTAGGAATTTTAGGTGCAAAATCTTGATTAAAAAGGTGCAAAAAAGTGCTTTAATTTAGGTAAAAGGGATGCAAATTTTCCATTTTAATTTTCACTCAACAAAACAAAAACCAATTGGGCAATTACATAGAATAACTAAGGATAAGGACACAAAATTCACTGTCACATATATAGATTATATTATATGAGTGCCATCCAGAAAGTAAGGTTACGACATTTATGTAAGATCGAAAAATGCTTGTATTTGATTGAAATTCACAGGATACTTCACAAGATACTTCACAAATATTTTGAGCTATTTTTCAACATAATCACTGTGAAGATCTATACATTTCTGTGGTCGGGGCACCAGCTTTTGTCTGCCAGTATCATAGATCTCCGCTGCCAGCTCTTTCAGCCACTTCTTCACAGCCTCCTCTACCTCATGATCAGTGGAAAAATATTTCCCATCCCAAAAGTTCCTTTAGTTTAATGAAACAGTGATAGTTCAAAAGTGCCAAGTTGGGTGAATTGGGGGGGATTAAAATATCCCATCCAAACAATATGTCAACAGCTCCTGTGAAACCGCAGTGTTGGACTTTGTGTTGTCATGTAGGAGGCTGACTCCCTGGGTCAGCATTTCCCTTCTGCAGTTCTGAATGGCTCCTTGGAATTTATTTAGGGTATTGCAGTAACCTACTGCATTAATGGAGGAAACGGGTGAAAATGTGTCAGTTGGGAAATTTAATGTCATACGGGCAAGTTGGCCATGATAGCTTAGTGTTTAGAGCAGCTGCTCAATAAGCAGAAGATCCGTGGTTCAAATACCGGCTCTGGCATTGAATTTTTCAGTCCTGATTCCACCTCTTAAATGACAAAATTTCAGGTTTTGTGTTTTTTGGACCAAAAATACCTGGTGGTTTGAATTGCATATGTGCAAAGTCTTAAAGCACTGCAGTGCATGTAAGTAGCTCTAATTACATCATATTTAAAGGTCTGCACTCTGAGGAGTGGCAGATGGTGAAATTGTTGCCTGAAATATATAATTCCCTTTGTATTTTGCCAATTTTTTGTGAAAATTAGTTTCTGATTTGTCACTGAGCCACCGTGATCAGAGAGTATAACATAGTTACAGCAGCTCTGCTGGTAGCTGTCATATAACACACCAAATTAACTGCATTCTATGGAATGAGTAGGGAACATAGAGAAAATTTTGTTTCTATTTTGTTGGCCTCTTCGAGTGTTTATACTTGAAAGTATGCTTTTTGTTTGTGTGTTTGTTTATAGTGACCACGTGCTGTTTACCCAAGTATTTTCAGATAATTTCTTATTGTATAGTTAATCCAATTACTAACATATTACATTGCAAACAAAGTCTAGCTTAAATATTTTGTGCAGTACTTTTTCAGTATAAATATTTTTGCACAGTTCATGCACAGTGTAATTAGTTGTATGTATAGATACAGGAGGACTTGAATAGTTGTGAAAATAGCTAAGCAAAAAAGGTCTACAAGATACTTATAAAGCTGGACACTTCTAAGAAGGTTTTTAAGTCATTATTTGTCCTTAAACTGCATGCAAACTTTTAAACTCATTTTCTCTTCATTTTAGTTTTTGCTACATTTTTATTCATTCAAAATAAAATAAGATCCAAAAATTAGGCACTAGAAAGCTGAAATTGTTACTATACATTCTATAAAGCATGAAAAGAATTGCAAATGGAATTTAGGAATAACTGTGTACTTTTGAGATAAAAAATAAAATGTGTGTAGTGATTACAGGCAGCACTGTGGCTGAGCAGTTAGACTTTTCACCTATCACGTAGGCACCCTGGATACAACACCAGGGACTCACATGTGGTATTCGTGGTGGATGAAGTGGCATCTGAGTGTGTTTCCCCGGATTCTCCAGTTTCCTCTGCCACTCATTCCACCAATTGCTCCATCATCTTTCCAATCATCCATTTTGCATGCATTTTATATCATCCGCTTCCTCACTATCATACCTGTGCTTGGCTGACCACTCGCTTCCAGGTCTTCACTCAGTCCAGTTCATAGGTTCCTCTGCTCCTCGGCAGGCGTCTGACCCTAGGCACTGGCTTGTAAGTCCTAGGAGGTGGAAGTCCTACATTAGGGGAAAGTAATCAGGCAAAGAAGAAGAAAAAGAAGTGATTTGCAAGAAATTTTAAAATTTTTGCTATGAAGTTCATATTTTCCTTCTTTTGTAATCTCCCTCACAGTTAGATAATACAAAACCCAAACATTAAGCTTTTCTAAATAAACTTCTGGTTTTGTGAAACAAATTCTAATATTTTTCAAAAACATGTGGAGTGTATTTCATTTTGAAATTTGCAAACTTTTTGAAAGAAATTTTAATTCAAAAACTAATTGACATACAAATATGAAACTTTGCCAAATAATGTCACATAACATTTCAAATATGTGAACATGCAAAATAAACATTTCACCCATTATCCCCCCCTCCCCACTTAAGGTAGTCCCTTTAGATATAATATCTACCAAAAGGATCCCGTCATGGTCCCAAAAAGCAGATGCCATGACTTTTTTGGCTGAAGAGGTTGTCTTGAATCTTCTGGTGGATGAGGAAGCTGAATTATGCCTTTTGGATTCTGGGGTATCGTGACATACTACCATGAAGTTCCACAAGCTTCCGATGGGTATTCACAGTGGTATTGTTCTGCAAACTCAAAATATGGATGACCTTGGAACTTGCACAGACGGGAGGCGACAGGAACGTATGACAACCTCTCTGTCAGAAGAATTTACTGTAGCTGACAAAAATGCAGGACCAAACAAGCTGATCATTAGGAGCCACTCTACACACCAGGTGTGCCTGGAAACAATAAATTTTCCCTGGTATCCGGAGCCCTTGTAACCTTACTTTCAGATGGCCTTCCTATCTGTCTCTGGGTAGCCTATATGGCATGCATACACCTAAAACTAGACAAGATAAGCTTCACCCTCTGCCTGAAAGCAATGGTACACCTTGGTGATGTCATGTATTTAGAATTAAATGCCAAAAGTTGATATGTTTATATCAAAATCAGACTTTATTCACCATGTAAATACATTTTACAGTGGTTCATCAGAAACATTAGAAGATGCATGTTTTAATTCAGACTTTAAACTCTACGTTTAACAGAAATATATACAAATATACATATATACAGCTTGTTTCTACAAGAAGGTGTACTGCAGTATGAAAAAAATGCAAAGTAAGAAATTGTTACAATCTTTTTAGTAGAATAATCTAAATGAAAAGCAGAATCTTACATGTAATATAAATGTAGCTAATAGACACCAAATAATGCCAAACAAATTTATCAATGTTTCATAGGTTAACAGTTGTGTGAGATCTATAAAAATTGAGCATTTAACTACCCCCACAGCGACAGTTGCACTCTGAACTCATCAGTAGCAGAATGGGCATTAAAATGGGTTGGCTGAGCAAGTCATATATTCCTAAAAATGTTTTCTGATAAAATAGTACATGCTATGCACATGACAGTAATGTAATATTAAAATGTTATAGTATTTATCTGGAGGAACATGCTGATGAAGTTTACTGAGTTATTTTGCTTTCACAACATGTATAATTAAAGTGCATGTAATTAAAGTAATTTTAGTGTAACCTATATAATGTCAACGTAACTTTCGATTTATTCATTTATCTCAGAAACTTCTTTATTAGTCGTCCGATATGACATTACATTGGAGGATGTTAATACGCGCGTGCGCACGCACACACGCACACACACACACACACACACACACACAAAATTTCTTTATTAATCTTTCCTTAATGTATGTGTTTATTTTAAACTGAATTATTCTTCTAAATACACATAAATATGACATGACTCAAACCTGATCAGTTTAATGCTTAGCAGTATACCCATCCAAAAGTTTAATTTGAGAGCTCCCAGTGTATTATGACCTTTTAGGTGAAATACTCCCCCCCCCCCCCCCCATCAATTCCAAAGCCATTAGAATATATTTAATAATAATAATAATAATAATAATAATAATAATAATAATAATAATAAGAAGAAGAAGAAGAAGAAGAAGAAGAAGAAGAAGAATAAGAATAATAGTAGTAGTAGTAATAGTAATAATAATAACAACAACAATAATTACCAACAAATATACATGCAGTTTACTGACAAAATCCCAACATACTGAAAAACATAGTATGCGTTGTGTTATGTGAAATTAGCGTTTCTTATACATTAAGCAGTGGTCATCATATTAACCATATGTGAATAAGACTTGCAAGGCAGAGGTTTGGTTGAGGAGTTAAATGCTGAAATATGTTCCTGGAAGCTGTAACACTCTTGATGAACATAACTATGCTCAGTATTGGTGGTTTAATTAATCCAAGAACTCAGTGCTCAGTTGTCCTCATATGCCTTGTATACTTTGTACTAAATAGTCCCAATCTCTTAAACCACCAAGTTTACTGCAGACATGTACTGGACCTTTTTATAGTTGTGATGTGAATGGTATGTTTAGGGTTAAGAAAACCAGTTTATTAACTAAATACTTATTATCAGTAAACTGTGATAGAAAGCATTTAATTTCTTCCTGTACATTCTTTAAAGAGAGTATTAAAACAAAGATTAATATAGATACAAATTGTTACTAGGATGATATAGATTTCTTGTAGCACTTTCACAAAGGATAATTGTATAATCTGCAACTTAGGCATTAGAGTACCTGATTTGATTCTTCACACTAGAAACCTGCCAATAGTGGTTAATTGCATGTTGGTTATGTATTTTAATTTACATATAAATGATACATTTTCAGATATAAGTACAGATTTTCTTTTAAGCTGGGGTATTCTCAACTAACTGTTCCCCTTTTATCATGCAGACTCTCATTTCTCATAATGCATGACTTAATGTATTGGCTTATTGCTTAATAAACATGTCTGTTCAGGCATACTTTGTGACTGGTATGCACATGATTTAAATTGTATTTAGGACTGGCTTTGTGAATATTGCTGGTAGGGTCTTGGAAACTTGACATATTGGCGACTGAGAGAGGGTGTGCTGTAATAAAGTATAAAGTTTGAAGGACTCGAGCATTTTTCACATCTTACATACCTTCTGTCTGTGCAGATAGTGTATTTAGAACCTAGTCTAAAATATGTGAGCTAAGGCTTTCACGGCCGGCGTCTATCCAGTAGAATGATGTTCCTGGGTTTATTGGCCGTGGTCCAGTCGATACGTAAACACCTGACGTTTTGCCCATCATTCCGTCTTGTCCGCTCCTGATGAGCTCCCCTTTTACAACAAGTCACCTTCCTCTGATGATGCTTGTCAGAATGACAGGCGAAACGTCAGGTGTTTACCCATTGACTGGACCACAGCCAATAAACCCAGGAACATCATTCTACTGGCTAGTCTAAAATAATATGTAAAAAGCATGCCATGCATTTGGTGACAAAGCCAATTAGCCTTCTGCATTTCTGTAGATTCTTACCATATCAATCTGTTACAAGACTGATTTCGTCTAAATTTACAATTTCTCATAATGAAAAACTAAAACTAAGAACTGAAGAAAAGAATTGGAAAGCTCTTATTATTCACTCAGGTAACTTACCACAGTGTCCCCTGAAACAGCAGTAGCATCCTCCAGATTATTAACTGGTCACGACTGTCTTGCAAGTCATCTGCATAGAATTAGAATCTTCCCTTCTTCCATTTGCCACTTTTGCTATTTGGGAGCAGATATGAATAAAGCCAAAAGATATAAAGGGTTTTATATGTAGAAAATTATTGGCCCTTTTAACAAAAAAGAATGATCCCATAATGTATAGAATATCCCAATTAGGTCTTAGAAGCTTCTTTCTTGACCTTAATAGGGCATCAAAAATCTATTTACAGATAGTTAAAGAATTATCATTTGTTAGGTTTGAGCGTAATATAGTGTGTTTTCCGTATGGTTACAGCAACCAGGAAAATAGTCTCCCTAACATTGAAATTCTTACTTGACATTGTAGGGCTAAATACAAGAAATGCTTTGATGGTTTTATTGAGCAAATGCAAAGCATACTTGAATTTTAAATATTGAATGATCACATTACAAATGAAAGAATGCCAATATAGGAAGTCTCTTAGCATATACATTCATTAGTTGTTTTGTATGCTTCAATTTGGATAAAAGTTTGCCTTTAGGAATACACTGCATGGCATACAACTTGGAGTGGCAACATAGCAATATAGTTGCTTTGGACAGAACAGCAGTACACCTGGCAAAATTTCTAAATCATCAAAAAGAATTAAAATAAAAATAGTATGTTAAGGGAACATTAATTTACCAGCAAAATTTTAAAATCACCAAATTTGTTTGTATTTTCGAGTTGCTTAGAGAATGTTTATTTTTCATGTTTCACAATTACGTGGTTATATTACATACAATTTAATCTTCAATAACTTTTGAATAAGAAATTAACTTGCTTTATAACTATGAACTAATACAAACTAAATATACTTGAGTTGCACCTGGTGCAAATATAGAGAAACACTGTGGTTATAAATATATTGTACATCAGGTTCACAATCTACCTATTTGTAATACTCTCTTTAAATAAAATGTACCAATGTACCTGATAGACATCCTTGCAAGTATCCAATTTTATAATTTTAAAATGCCTCTCTTGTGTTTTTCTTTCATCCTTCCTAATAATTCACCCAACTTCTAATTTCCTTTGTACTGTTAGACTTTCTAATTCATCTTAATTATTTATCTTGGTAATTTCAACCACCTAACTGGTACCCATTTGTCCCTCCACAATTTAATGCTTTTACAATCCAAAATAAAATGTAGATTATTTTCCATTTCCTCACATAATGGGCACTTCTGCGGGTCCAAACCCTGTTTCATTCCCCTTAATTTCATTGCCCCAGATCTAAACCATGCCCACCCTTCCATTTTCAATTATTACACACGTCAATATATTTTTCCCTGCCCCAGTCTTTTTTGTTTTGCCTGTACAATACCAAGCTTCTCTTATCCCTAATACTGTTAGTTATCTCTTGTATATTGATATCTTCAATTCTCTGTCTGATCTCTTTACAGAACTTTCCTTCTAAAATTTCTCTGTTTCTCCATAGAGTTGCTTAATAGCATTTGTAACTTCATCTTGATTTGACTCTATGACGTTTCTGATTGAGTTGAATTTGACTTGCATTTAATAACAACTTTTGGATCAAAATGGGTCATTCTCCTCCATGAAAGATATAGTACTCATGTGTATATTTGTGCACCAGAGTATGTATTTGCAGAAAGAATGGGGGAAGCAATATTGCTATATATTCTTGACTTGCTTTAATAAAAGCTGCTACTCTACCTTACTTTTTGTGTATTAGTATTCTCATAATAGTCGTTTATCTAACATCTAAGTCCATTACAGGTTTATCAACTTCCCTTTTTCACTTTCCCTAACAAGGGTGGCTCATCCATTATAGCTGTGGAACTGCAGCACTCCTATTTGACAGATAATTAAAAGAAGCAACTTTAGAGCAGAGCAGAGGGTTTTTGGCACTGTTGATTGAAAATGTAATGATACACAGACGTGTATTGTGTAATGATACACAAATAATTTCCCTCCTATGGTATTGATATCTTGGTACTTTGTTTCTCTCTATTAAAATGGCACTTGAAGCAGAATGCAACGTTTTGCATGGAAATGACACAGACCACTGTTTTGTTTATGATTTATTGTTATTCTAAGCCCGTTTTCATGAGGTTCCGAGTGTTCGAGGTCAAAAGTGTCCCTTGTGAGTTATATCTAAGTCAAACTTTGTTCAGCCAAAATAGTGCACATGCATGGAATTGTAAATAGATTTATGGTAAGCATTTGCAGTGATGTGAAAAAAGAAGAAATAGCTTGCTTTTCTTTCTCGTGCATCTTCCTCATTGCGGCTACATTTTGATCATGGTTTTGTCACTAAAATTTTGAAATATCAACTGTGCAAACTCAGCTACCCCTGCTGTTTATGACATCCAGTTTCATTCCCTTGCCAAGTAAGTTTGTTTAGTTCTTATTCAACATCCTAATCCTCAATTCACTAATAAATATAAAATATAAGTGAAATATGCTGTGAATTAGGGTTTGTATTACCAGCTATATATCACTGTAGTAGCAATATAAAACTGCACTGAAAGAAAGTAATTGATGTGTGCTGTTGTGATTTAAAGATTATTGGGTGAAACTTCCAATTTTCATCAGCTAATTATCATTTCTCTCCAAAATAATTTTTAGATATGTAATATAATCTAAGAATTACTGCTAAAACCATAAAGAACTTATTAGTGGAGTGGGTGGGGATAAAGCTCTGTCTCAGGTTTTACAGAATGTAGAGTATGTCAAGTTTCCTAAATTTCACTTTAAATGTAATTATAACTGCATCAGTACCTATTTAAAAGTAATGATTGCACTTCTGTTAAGGCTCTACTTTGCAAAATTGCAGGCTCCCTTTCTATTGTAAGGAAACCATATTCACATTTGAGAAGTGGAGGGGACATTCATAGTCATCAAATTTTTTTATTCAAGGGCATTCGCTGTAGTCAAGGATATGGAATGTAGATGTTAAATTTGTACACATAACAAAGATAGTGGTTTTTGTAAATATTTATAAATTCTCAGGAAATAATCCGTATGTTTTTGCTAGTTGACTCTTAACTTGCCTATTCTTTAAATTTTGCATACTCATATATTTCTGTTTAAACAGTGTCACATCATTTGCTGTGATATAGGATGTGTTTAAAGCTGCTTAATGTGCATTATGTTCATGTCTTGCATTGACGCATAACTAAGGATCACCATACTGACTTTTGCAGAACTTTAGGGGCCTTGAAGCACTGTCAGTTGGTGGGCTTGGTGATTTTTATGCATCTTCAGTGTGGATCCATTTTATTTCCTCTAATTGCTTTGAGAACTGAGAGTCATGCTGCCACTGTTATGAAGGTGGTGTAATGGAAACCCAACTTTGCTTCTTTTGGCTTATATTTTGTGTGAAGAGTAATGCGTAAATGTCATATCTGTGCTTCAGTTGTCCTTGAAGTAAATTTTATTAGTAAGCAAAATACTAATAAAGAAATGTAATGTATGTGAAAAGTAGTAAGGCTGTCTTAAATAGCAAAGCTATAAATGCTTGAGGTCATTTTGAGTCACTTTTTTACACTCACCTTCACTTAAATTGTTTTAAAAACAGGAAACGTTTTCAAGACTGTTTGGTCCCATTATCAGCCGTTGAGTCACACAATGGCTGATGATGGGACCGTACGGTCTTGAAAACGTTTCCTGTTTTTAAAACAATTTAAGTCAAGGTGAGTGTAAAAAAGTAACTCAAAATGACCTCAAACATGAAGAATACTTCACTGTTAATAGTGCTTCTATTTGTAATATTCTTTAAATGCTATTTGTGTCTGTAATGGTTTGTAGAACAATGTAAAAGCAAAGTTGGTTTCTATGTTGCCACCGCATTGTGCATGAGTTGAACTAAATGCTCTTATGTTGCATGGTGTGGTTGTCGTGGTATTGGGTATATGTACCATAGAAACACCTCAGGGAAGCAAGAATCTACTGGAGCGAGCACACATGTGATCTGGATTGTGACTGTTCTCCAGTAAGTAGCTTTTTCTTAATAACAAACATGCCAATGGAAGAGTATCAGTTCCAGCCATTTTTTTTATTATTCATACAGTTTTGGTTTGCAGAATTTCCATTAGAACTTTATTTATTTATTTATTTATTTATTTTTTTTTTTTTCTTAAATCTAGAACATTAATGAATCATTCAAAATAGAGCCAGTTCACTTAAGTGAAATTTAACCATTCCCCTTATTCAGAAATGATGCTGAATATGTACTCATTGTAAAAATATTTTGGAGATCTTGTTTTATGGTTAACTGATGAAGTTGTATTAATAAATTTGTTAGCAATCCAAACTTTTTAATGTGGTTTAGGGTGAACTTGGCTTATCAAATGTATCTTTACATATTGCTGATAACCTGATTTGAAATGAGTATTTCATTACAAATATTCTCAGAATAGCATTCTAATTCCCAATCGGTATCATCTGTATAATGTTAGTTTTGTATCGGACATAGCTACTGAAGCCTATGTTATTGATGACATTGGTATAAATTGGAGGAAAGTGCTACTGTTTTGTTGACATTGTATAACTACCAGGGGAATTAGGGGCAAGCCAATAGTTGGAGTGTACAGTTGTTGCACAATGAAAGCAGTACTACATTTCTGCACCTCAGCCTCACCAGTGAATGCAACTAGAACTCCAGAAGTTCTCTTTGTCTGACTGTATTTTCAATGCCTTATCTGCATGTTCTGTAACTGTTTAGTTCCTCTTCTCACAGAACATACAGATATTGTGCCTGAATTATAATCTATTTGCATTTTTTTTTCAGGAACTTGGTTCCCAATTCAAATTAAAATGTTTTTTTCCATTTTCTTTTACTCTGTAAAGATGATAATCAGTAGGTCCATATAGTGAAGAATCTGTCTTCCTTTATTCTCTTATTTCATTCATTAGTCTTTCATTCATTCATTCATTCATTCATTCATTCATTCATTCATTCATTCATTCATTCATTCATTCATTCACTCATAAGGAGAGTTGATGGTCCATTACACAGTAAAAAGAACAATAGAAAGGAAGAAATCACCAGACACTAAGAACATTCACTTGATTTCATTCATTTGCTGACGGCATGAAATACGAAGTTAAATGATGTCAAGCTTACAAAAAACGTTCCGTTTTGGAAATAATTTCATCATCATCATCAACAACAATAACAAGGATTAGGCCTATTGACCTGTTCCATCTTCAAAGGCGATATCATCCAACCATCTTCTTCTTGGTCTGCTGACATTTCTATGTCCTCTTGGTTTGTAATCTAACATTTTTTTTTTTGGTAGTTGGTCATCATTTATTTTTGTTATGAGTTGATACCAGTTATTCTTTTTTTGCTGTATTAATTCAAATTCTCTGGTGATCTAAGTGAGTGACACAGCCACACTTTTTAGAAGTTTCATTTCACTGCTTTCTATTTTCTTTTTAGTTGCTCAATTTATAGACCAGTTTTCTGCATCATAAGTTAAAAGTGGTACAGCTAATATAGCTGTGTTGAACGTTGTGCTTTATTCCTTAAAGTTCTTCTTATTGTTCCGCACATTTGCTGAAATTTACTAATTTTATTTGTAGCATCTTGTTCTTTTAGATATGATATACTGCAGCCTAAATAGTTAAAGGACACCTCTATAATTTCTTGTCCCAGGACTATTTTACATCTTCTATGGTCAGCTCCTTTAAAAGCCATTGTTTTAGTTTTATTCTTTGAAATTGTGAGATTATATGTCTCCATGACCATTTGTAATTGATGAGTTGCTCTCTGTAAGTCATCTTTGGACTCCACCACTACAGAAATTATTTTCATACTTGCTATGTGTAGGGTAAAGGTTGGCAATAGATGTGAAAATTTGGGTCATCACTGGTATTCAAAGTATAGATTACACCCTTCTGTGTCCATGATATTACCAAGTGAGGTATTATGTGCGCTATCATACTGTTGTGGCAGCATAAGTAAACTTAGCCATGAACATTTCATATCCAGTTCTGTATCTCATATTGCAACTTATTTATAATATGTCCATAAGTTATATCTATGATGTACATCTGATTGCTTGATATTTTGACTTCGCTTAGCCTGAAAGATTAGACAAATAGTCATTGTCTTAAAAGTGTTAGTTTGTTCACAGATATACCAATTTCACTAGTCTCACAAATTTCACTAAATAGGATACTTACCTCAGAACGAGTTTAAAGGAATGCCTTTATCATCACCTGACTGCAACTTCATTGTCTTGTGATTCTGCTCATATTTATTAATACATTTTTTTCCATCATATCTAATCTTCCTGTCTTGTAAACCTATGCTCCTTTCATAGAGACTGCCAGAGCTTAAAAGCTTTTCACATTAAATATGAGCAACAAGGATTGTTTAGGCGTGGACTTAGAATTGGAGGTCAGCAGTTCAGTTCCTGCCAGCGCCATCCTCCCTGAAAGAGGTTTTGTCCAGGTTTTCCTCAGTCTTCCTAACTGATAAATGCTGGACTAGTACCCTAAACTTAGGCTTGGACCATGCCCTTCCTAAATTTCCTTTCCAAACTATCATATCATTTCATGTATCATCAGTGTCCACCATCTGTGTTGCGTGGAGTAAGAACAGGTGTTCAACACTGACTTCATTGTCAGAGATCCAGCATTAGCTAACAACAACACTACAAAAGAATTTTTAATGCCTTAGGCATAAATCTTGAGTGTTACATTACGTTAATGTTTGTGCGGAATTACAGACAACTTTTTTCTGTCATCATTATTGTCATTAGTAACACATTTATTGTAATAAGAGTAGAACTTACAGCTCAACTTGTGTAATTGCATTACAAGCAAAGCTACTTTTCTTTCTCTCTCACTTTCTTACTGTATCCCCTTTCCTTTTTCTCTCTCTCTCCTGTATTACCTCATCTTTATCATTCTCTCCCCAATATTAGCATATTTTCTAAGTTGAATGTAGATCCATCTCTCTCTCTCTCTCTCTCTCTCTCTCTCTCTCTCTCTCTCTCTCTCTCTCTCTCTCTCTCTCTCTCTCTCTCTCTCCTCTCTACTCTCCCCTTCCTATACTCTCTTGTTAACTTCTGCAAACAAAAGGGCAGCTGTGAATTTGATTACCCATAGTGATATAAAAATACTGAATTTACTTAGAAATCTTCTTTGTATAAAAACAAAACAAAATAACAAGGAATATCTTCTAAATGGTTCACTCCACAAAAAAAAAAATCCATTTGGACATAAATTGTGTGTTTTAACGAGATTTAAATTTTTTGTATAGTAAGATTTGGTCTGTGTCTTACGATTTACCAGTTACGCAGAAGTTGTCAAGAGCAAACAGGACTATATGGGCTATAACCAGAAAATTCAAAATATACATTTCATTTGCCATAAAAATATATTAAACATATGGCATTTTAATCAAAATTGTTTGAACCATTTTCGACAAAATCAAAATTTTCAAAAAATGTTCACATTGATGTAAAAGGTAGTTTAGGGTGGAGGAAGTTTCTTCAAAATCTTCGTGTCACATCCATGAAAGATACTAAACTTAAACACCAAATTTGGTTTTTAGCCGACTTTTCATTTTTGAGTTATGCTGTTCACACATAGACCTTTTTCTAAAAGTGCTTTATTGGATTCAGGCAGCTTCAAAACATATTTCTGCCGAAATTTGGACATAAAATTTTTGGGTGGAGTACCAAAAAAACGCATACATCTGAGATTTCTAGTATCAAAGATGGACATAATCCCATCCGGTTGACGTGGGAACTTGAACGTGTTCCTATCAATCTTCTTGCGTTGAATTTAATGGCAAATGTAGTTCCATTCAGAAATATATGAAATATATTTTGACATTTAAAATATGTGGTTACTTTCAAACTCCAACATAATGCCATCCAGTCAAAACGGCGACTTGAACTCACTGTGCATAGTCCGTCTTTGATACTCGAGGCCTCGTATATTCTGTACTTTACAAAGATAATGAGATTTGTTTGATTTGGGGATGAGGAACTGGTACTCTTCTATGTGTAAATTATGTCTACTTTTTGCCTAACCTCTTTCAGGGTGCCTTTCCAAAGTATTTACAGCAGGTAGCTTACTGGTATTAATGGTGTATGAACTCAGGGCTGGAAGTTGAAGCATGGTATTCTTTGAAGTAATATTTTGCAAACTCACTGACAATATATTCTTGCACTTTGCCATAGGTGCACACAATATTTAAGTTTAATGACACATTTGCTGCATATACTGTAGTCTTTAATTGAAATCACAATGATACCATACCTGTAAATTAAAAATGAACTACATGTACTAATGTGTTAACATACTTTGATTAATTTGGAGAAATTAATATGCAGTGGTAATCTGTATATACAGTATTGAATGCTAATATTAGTTCACTTCTGTCATGATGTAGAGGTATGCATTTGTCATTTTAGGCATGCAGTGTGTTAAATTTTATATGGAAAAAGGTAATTTAGGTGCTAGTAGTTAATTGGCTTTTGTGCCACAACTCCTTTCATTTTATTCATCAACCCATAAGATCTGCAGCAGTTGTCATGATGCTAAGCTCATAAAAATAAACCACTATTATATGACATTCTCATTATGAAATACATTTAACAATGGAAATTGTTGTTCATGAGTTTTTCTTTCTTGTGTAGGCTAAAGTTAGAAAAACGGGAATCAGAGTGAAAAGTTCAATGCCATAGCAGGGATATTGATCACAGATCAACTTACCACAACACTGAGCTATCATGGCAACATGCCAGCACAGCATCAAGTATGAGTCATTTGGGGAATTTAATGTGCCAGATGTTGCCATGGTACCTCGGGAATTATAGCAGTGACATGGTAAGCCAAAGATCCAATCCTAGCAATGACATTGAATTTTTCAGTCTGATTCTATCATCTAATGGTCATTGTTGCCCGTAATTTAAAATAATAACCCTTCAACTTATATCTATATGATTCATGTACTTTAAAATCTTTTTTCACATATTAGCATGACCAGTTTCTTTTATTAAAAAAGGTAAAATTGTAGTTGATTGCAAGAGAGGGTAAAATTACCTGTTCTGTACTGCCCAAAAAATGCCTTGTGTAAGTATAATACTAGCAAATTCAAAACTAATACACTCCCAAAAGATTGATAATTTGAAAACACCAAAAGAAGAGAAATAGTCTATAAAAGCACTTTTGTAAAACAAGTAAGCAGTATTTCTTTTTTATATCCAAGAGATCTAATAAAAGATAAAGTCCATTATTTTTATAGAATTTTTTTAAGCTTGGAACGTGTAGTTGGTGATATTTGAGCTTCCAGCCTCTGAGAGCAGCGAACTTGTATCCTGCCTTGTTTTGATCTCACTCCTCTTCAGAAAAACAGGATCAACCTTTTAGCTCTGTTAGATGAATAGCCATGTAAATTTGGGAATAATGGTTAAATAGATAGACATAAGTTAGACATAATTTCTCTCTATCAAGTATCATTATGATTAATATTATTGATATTTATTATAGCTCTCAGTAATATTAAAGCATAGTGTGAATAAGGATAAATTTCTATGTCATTATTTTTTTAAAGTGCATAACTTACTGATCAACATAACAAACTTTTAGATTTAAGAAATTCTTTTTCTTTTCAGAATGAATAAAAGTAGTTTGTCATTGTATGTCTTAAGTGAACTAGTCTGTTCCTGACCTGTGAAACTTAAGTTAGATAGAAATAAAGCTTGATAGCCGAAAGAGAGGAACTCGGATGTAATGAATAGAAAGATAAATGCTAATATAGGTGAACCTTTTCTTCATTACCGTATTAAGCAATCTATTGAGATTGTACTGAATGTGTTAAAATTGCTAAGTGCAGCAAATAGTTAAAGCATAAAAGCCTGAGATATATATCTTAAAATCATTAGCTTTAAAATGTTTTCAAGAACAAAAGCAGAAAATCAGACTCTTCATTTCCTTTAACTTTTTTCATCAATCTCCTTAAGTCACTAGAATAGCTACAAAATTGAATTTGATGAATTCAAGTGGCAGTAAAAACAAAATGGTAAAAATAATCCTCATATTTAAACTAAACACTTGTATACAAGGTTGAGTGAGTAAATTACCTGTATGTATTTTGCATTTAATTTACATGTAAAATACACAGTGCGGAAAACTGTTTCCTGCACATGTAAAAAATTAACATTTATTGGTTTTCACAGTCTAAATATGGATTATTTCATTTCTTAAGCTTATACAAGCTCTTGGCATACAGAAATTCTGTTGAGCTATACTTCCCAGATATTTGATGAGTAGTCGTTTAGCACAGACAATATAGAACATTATCTCATTAAATGGGATATTAAGAATAACGTAGAAATCATATTTAGTTTAAACTAGTATATTGTAAAAACACATTTATCTCTTGTTGGTTTGAAATAAAGTTACTTACTCATTTTATTTTTTGTATAAAATTTCTGTTTCTGATCTGCACCCAATAGAAAGGAAAACACAAAACATTCATATAAGAATTTGGTCCCCATTGGGTTTCAAAACAGATTCTTTTATAGAAATGTCCCCTGAACTCCAGCATTCAGTGGTTGCAAATTAAACAAGTAATAGTAATGAATAACTCGGAACATTATATATTAACATTATCTAGACCGTAATCATTGCACATTTGAACTTTCATTTTATGTGAGTAATAAAAAATCACTAGCTTTTTCAATTTTTAAAATGCAAGACGATTTCTGTTAGCCTTATACACAAAAGACCAGTTAGAAAATACCTTCTCTTGTGCAGATGAAGTTGAGATGTTCAATAATCTATTAGCCAAATCTACTCCTTAAACATTCCAAATTCATCTGCCACTTCAATTCATAATTTGAGATATTATCAGCAAAGAAAAAAATTAAATTACTATTTGTTATGATCTGCTAGGTTACTGGATTTATTTAGTTAAGACAGCTTGTATCTTTATCTCTCAGTTCTCAGAGAGAAGGTTTTGGATTGTTCTTTGACACCTTATTGTACAAGCTTATTGGGGGGAAAAACTTATTAAGAAGATAAGGGATTTCAAAAATAGTTTGGGATTCTCTTTCTTTTTGAAGAGGAAGAAATGCATAGATCAGCATCTCAGTCAGTACAATATGATTATGACTTTGTGACCCAATTTCTGTTTGCAGCATGGTGGATCAACAGTCACCTTTTATTACACTTTCTTACATCAAAATTCATAGCACTACATATTATGTAAGCCTTCAGTTGATATGACATTTCAAGATCACCTCTATAGAGCAAACAGTAACTAGAATTCTACATCAATAGGCTCCAGTTCTTGATTGTAAGATATAAGCTGTATGAAAACATAAACGTTGGAGAATTTTACATATTTTACATTTATCTTACTTATTATTTACGTAATATTTTTTAAAACAAAAATTCTGGTTAACAAGATATGAGGTGCATCCAGAAAGTAAGTCCCGATGACCGATAAAGAGAACAAAAACATCACTAAGTAAGAAATATTTATTGGAATAACTACATAGACTCACTGGCTACTTTTCAACATAGCCACCACCATTGTTGAGGCATTTATCGCAACGGTGCACCATTAATTGTGTGCCCATGTCATAGGATTCTGCCGCCAATGTCCGCAGCCACAAAGCCACTTCTTTCTGCACCCATGTCTATCCCAAAACACAATGCACACGATTTTATGACAGAGATTGTGTGCTTGAATTTGGTCTTCACAGGTGAACCACTATGCCGCCAATGCATTGATTGTTGTTTTGCCTCTGGTGTGGCATTCGCCACCAATGTTTCATCTCCAGTGACAATATTGCCGAGAAACTGGTCACCTTCCGCTGCGTATCGCTGTAGGAATGTCAATGCTGCGGCCAGACGTTTGGTTTTGTGTTCATCTGTCAGTTGTCTACGCACTCATCTTGCACACACTTTGTGAAAACCAACCCACCGGGAGACAATTGCTTGCAGCACAATTTCCAACCCTTCTGGCGTCACCAGGTACGGCCGGCATTTATGGTCTTCGTCGTGAATATTGGTTCTTCCTTCCGTGAATTGCCTGCACTATCGTCTTACCTTACTGTCAGCGATGTCTTGTCCAAACACGTGACACAATTGGCGATGGTTCTCTGCTGGAGATTGCTTTTGAGCATGCAAAAATCGGATGACTGCACGAACCTCGCATTTGGCGGGAGACAATATCGGAGCAGCCATTTTCTCCTAGCACAGAGCAGTAACTACTGCCATCAAAAAACTGAAACTTTACTGCAATGTTACCATATACTTCCTCTCTTCTCCTGTGCACGCGTATTCCTATCCGATTGGTGGTGTCATCTCTGGAAGCGATCGGGCTTACTTTCTGGATGCACCTCGTAGCTTGTACCTGTACTACCTAAAAAAATTGCTATACTGTATACCTTTTGGTGCAAGCATACCGTGTTTTATAAGTGTGAAATGAGTTTTATGTTATTTTGCCAAAGAAGAATACATAGTCGCTGTACTACTTGGCTACTGTTGTGAACAAGAATTTCTGTGGACACATGGATATTCTTCCTTCATACCTTTCCAGCTCTTTAAGTTACTTTTGAGTAATATGCTGTTGGAATTACTGCTTTACTAATGCAAATATATAGAGAATAGATAAGGTGAATACTGTAACCTATGGAATCTGTTTTATTATAACATCCAATTGATAATATATTGGAGTAAGTGGCCAAAAGAAAGTTCTGTTATTTTTTTCTAGCCTGTTATGAGTAGGCATTTGAAAATCTGTTATACAGTGTGCTCTCATTTCAGAATATAGCAAAATTTCTTCAGCAAATTTAAAATAGCAACAAACTTAAACAAAAACAGCTTTCAAAAAAGTGGTGTTGTTCACCAGTTTATATTAATAACATAACAGTCTCTTACCACTATAAAAAAACAAGTTTGTTATGCTTCATTGCCAGATGCAAGGCACTAGAAAACAGCAACAACATTATTCAACAAATTTTATGCTTCCATTATCACATTCAGTGTTAAATTATAATATTTTCTGTTAAAGTGGTAGTCTGTTATTGGTTTTAGCCAGCAGGTTGTAGCAAGGTAATGGAAGGGTGGATCCCAAGTTAGAAGGCATAAAAAGGAAGCTTTTAGAAATGGTAAATTCCAGAAGTTGGAACGATTCAGAGATTGGACTGGTCTGGAAGGAGAAACACCTTGGTCCTGGAGCATCTAAATAAGGATGATAGTTAAAATCAATATTTTCTGGATCTTTAGGTTCTGGCTGACAGGGATCTGCAGTTTCCTACATTTTGTCAGAGACTATGTCCTGCATCCTCATGGGTCGGTCTGGGTGGCTCAGTTGGTTAGACGCTGGCCTACTGATCCCAAGGTCGCGGGTTCAAATCCGGCCCAGACCGATGGTTTTTAAGTGTGCTTAAAAAACAACAGCTCCATGTCAGTAGATTTACTAGCATGTAAAAGAACTCCTGTGGGACAAAATTCCGGCACACCGGCGATGCTAATGTGATCCTGGCAATTGACAACATCGTTAAACACAAAATAATTCTTAATTTTTTTCACATCCTCATGGGAGATAAACTTGTGGTCTAGTTGCCACAGTGATATGTACGAGTATGTTGTGGCTGGACTCAAGCTGTGGTGGTGGTCATTCATGTTTATATGTGTGTGTTGTGCTCTCTGGGGAGCAGGGCTTGTCCGCCTCAGGGATGGTCTCTGATTAACAGAGAGATATCTGAGGGCATTTCAGCTTTGATTCTGTTTCAATCAGGAACACAGGCTTTGGGTATATGTGAGCCTCTTCTTTTCAGTTAAAGTTGTTGTGTTTGGAAATTGTATTGCCTCTCTCATATCAACTAGGTAGGCGTGGTAGTAGTTTGTGTTAGAGAGCATAGTAGCATCTTTGTATAAAACATATTATATGCCCATGACATTTTATAAATATCAACTGTTCTGTATTCAGCAACATGTTATGATCAAAAGCTCAGAGGATATTGATCTCAACTGTGTTGAGACTGGCTCTCAGTCTAAATATCATTATAATGACAACTAGTGGTGGTAATTTTTATTTTGGGTTTTAATGCTTCAACATGCAGCTAGTGTGTAGAGTATTGTTACAAACACTGAGTGTCAAGTAGAGTGCTGCAGAAGTGAGGTGATGTTTCAGTGTTAGAACTAGATAAATTACAAAAAATTGGGATAACTGGCTTTTGCAAGTGCTATGAGGTTTATAAACCTTGAGAATGAACAAACTAATAAACCTAAGGGAGCAAAAGGTGAATTATGTTTTCTCATCATTTACTTATACTAATATGGCCTCTTGCTGATAAATCAGGAGACAGCACTACAAATATCATGTAAACAGGTATATTTTGCTGTCACATAGTTAACACTTTAGGACAGGGAAGGTTGAGGAAATTATATAAACTTTTTTTCAGGTTTTGTGTTTAGTAAAATTGTGAATGGAAAATAAATTTTAAAACTTTGTTGGTGATACATGTGTAGAAA
This sequence comes from Tenodera sinensis, assembly GCA_030765045.1. NCBI lineage: Eukaryota > Metazoa > Arthropoda > Insecta > Mantodea > Mantidae > Tenodera > Tenodera sinensis. The sequence continues at coordinate 99,197,594 of CM060962.1, read as the reverse complement.
ACTATTCAATACACTTAATATTGCCTAGTGAAAACTTATGAAGGTTCATGCAGTAATATTTATTTTTTTGCCAACTCAGTGTTCACAACATTTCTAGCTCTCTTATAAATCATTTTCAGGTTTTGCATTTCAGTGTTAGCTTTCATTTCCCAGCTCTTAATTTGTCTAGTAGTCAGTTATGCCTTCAAAAGTAAAGATGGCAAGATGCAACTTCTCACCTTAAAGACTAAGATAGAGGGGTTAAAATAAGCATTTTCTGAACCTTAAATAAATGTTCTTATTATTCAGTACATGCTTTGTGTGATTATTTTTGACACTCTTAAGAAAATATGTTTTGAGGTATATTTTAAGACAGTTTGTTAATATTTCATAGACACGTCAGCCCATCTTCGTCCAGCTGCTACAAGCAGCATTTCGCATGTCACAGTGTACCTGGTTAGGTCCTTCACAACGCTTCAATGTAGAGAACTGCATTCGCACCTTATCTGAAGTTGGTAAGACTCTGAAAGTATATATATTTAATTAATAAGTATAACTGCTTCATTTTATAACACTGTTTTGAGATTTCATTTTGTAGCTTGTTTTCATTCCAGATTTATTCAGGCAAGGTGAAATCTGTATGCTACTCTAGCAGGACAGTATAAACTGTATGGGTAGTGTTACGTATTTAATTAAATTCCCACTTAATCATACCCTCTTCAACATGTTTCTTTGACCAGAGAACATATCGTTCATAATTTTGCTATTGCTAGATAGAATTTCCCTTCCTCTTTCTTTTCTTGGCGTTTCTTTATTTTTCTTTCTTTATTTTTTTCTTTCTTTCTTCCCTTCCTCCCTACCTCCCCTCTCCCTCCTTTCCTCCCTCCATCTCTCACTCCATCCTTCCTTCCCTTCCCTTCCTTGCTTCCCTTCATCCCTTCCCTTCCTTGCTTCCCTTCATCCCTTCCCTGCTTTCCTTCCCCTTCCCATCCTCCCTTCTCTTCCTTCCTCCCTTCTCTTCCTTCCTCCCTTTTCTTCCTTCCTCCCTTCTCTTCCTTCCTCCCTTTTATTCCTTCCTCCCTTCTCTTCCTTCCTAACTTCTCTTCCTTCCTCCCTTTCCTTCCCTTCCTCCCTTTCCTTCCCTTCCTCCGGCGGCGCCGTGGCCGAGCGGTTAGCGCGCTCGCCTACCACCTAGGCGGCCCGGGTTCGATCCCAGGGACCCGCATGTGGTATTCGTAGTGGACGAAGCGGCGTCAGGGCGGGTTTTCTCCGGGTACTCCGGTTTCCCCCGCCATCTCATTCCACCGGTGCTCCATCTTCATTCCATGTATCATCAGTGTCACCGCCTGCGGTGCCGTAGTAGTAAAAGCGGGCGTTAAACACTACAAACAACAATTCCCTTCCTCCCTTTCCTTCCCTTCCTCCCTTCCCTTCCTTCCACCCTTTCCTTCCCTTCCTTCCTCCCCTTCCCTTCCTCCCTCCATTCCCTTCCCGTCCTTCCTCCTTTCCCTTTATCCCTCCCTCCCCTTCCTCCTTTCCCTTTGTTCCTCCCTCCCATTCCTCCCTTCCTTCCCTTCCTTTCCTTTCTCCCTTCCCTTCCTTCCTTTCCTTCCTTCCCTTCCTTCCTTCCTTCCCTTCCTTCCTTCCTTCCCTTCCTTCCTTCCTTCCCTTCCTTCCTTCTTCCCTTCACTTCCTTCCTTCCTTCCTTCCTTTCCTTTCCTTCCTTCCCTTCCTTCCCTTCCTTCCTTCCTTCCTTCCTTCCCTTCCTTCCTTCTTCCCTTCACTTCCTTCCTTCCTCCCTTCACTTCCTTCCTTCCTTCCTCTGTTCCGTTCCCTTCCTTGCTTCCCTTCCTTCTTTCCCTTCCTTCCTAGCTTCCCTTCCTGCCTCTCTTATCTTCCCTTGCTTCCTCCCTTCCCTCCTCCCTCCCTTCTCTTCCTTCCCCTTCCACTCCATTCAGCTCCACTGCCCTTCCCTTTCCTTCCCTTTCCTCCCATCCTTCTTTCTTTCTTTGTTTCTTTCTTCTTGAGTACTCTGTTTTTTAGATTATTTTGTATAAGATGATTATAAATAATCAGAATTGTAATTTTTTTCTCTCCTCTCCATATTGCAAGTGATTCATCTATTCCTGTTGGTGACTCTGTAAATAGATATAATTATGTTCTTTAGATATTCAATGCAACATTTCCTAACAATTACTTCAAAGTCAGTGATGATGTTAAATTACAATCCTGTTAGAGATATACAGCACTGAACCTTTCACATAATTTCACATTAAAATGGCCCTCACAGGCTCAACCACCTCATAAGTCACTGGAGGACATCCCATATTTCCCCTTAGAGGTATACCCTGTAGCATTTAACTCCACATACCATTGTTGAATAGAGTTGTCATTCAATGATTTTTATTGGACTTCATTCTAAAGTGCTGCTGCTCCATTGTGACAGACTATAAAAAATATAGTGTGAATAAAATTTAAGTACAAGATAAGCTTTCCTGTTTCATGTGACTATCTTTTGTAGTTGCTGCACTTTCATAGTAGAAAGATGAAATGTGCCTGTAAAAGAAGAGAAAACAAAATTTCATAAGCTTTAAATATGACTAAGTTTTGTGATAACATTTCAGGTAATATACATAAATTAAAACCATGAAATTTCTCCAATTGTTTGTAATAACCCTGTATTATGATGTAATTCTGTAAAATGGGTTACAAAATAAATCTTGGAAGTATTGATGAACTGAATGATATCTACAATAATTATTTCTTTCAAACATTGAATAACATAGGGATTAAACCACCTGTAGCAGAAAATGGTATTTACTACTGTCCTGAGCTTGTCTCTGTAGCATGGTGGTTGCATGTCTGCCTCACATCCAAGAGGCCACGAGTTTGAATCTTGCTTAGGGTGACTTATCCAGATAAGGTATGTTTTCTGAGGTTTTCCCTTGTCCTGAGAAGACAAATGTTGGGTAACTGTAAGCTTTATGAACCTCAAGCTTATTTGAGAATCATTTCAGTCATTCACCGTCTGATATGACATTACGTTGGAGGACGTTAATTAAAGAAAACGAAAAAAAAAAAAAAAAAAAAAGCGCTCTCCAGCATCCAAAGTGTACATTTCCAGACAGGGGTTCCTATTTGAAAATTCATCAGTGTGCCATACCGCACAACATACTAAGCATTGTCGATGGTTTTTTGGGACACCCAGTATATATACATTATGTGTATTTCTATATTATGCTATTGCAATGATGGTATAAATTACTATGTAATTTCAACAGCAGATAAATAAATGAAATGAACTGAAATTAGTAATATTGTAGTGGTCATACAAATCCAGTGAGTTAATAGTAATATCTATTGCTTGAAAACAAGGAAACCAATGCATTTAAAACAGCTCATGTAATTTTATGTGTTCTCCCCATTTTCTTTTCGCTTACATAGTTAAAACGTTAAATGTACCTAAGTGTTTTAATATTTTAGGCAATAAATTGAAGTTTATTTTTCCACAACTTGATATTGCAATAAATTGGAACCTATTTTTATTGTGTAACCATGTATTGCTGTGCAAGATACACAGATTTGACCACTTAACTTATAGTACAATAATGTTATAACTTTATCATCTTGAGAGCTGCTTTAAAATTTGACTGACTGTTGCGCAATTGATTTCTTAAGATTTGACTGGCCCAGATTTTGTAATTTCTGTTAGTAAGTTTTTTTAGTTTTGCAGTGCAAGGGTTAATGGAAGTATTAGGCAACTTATGGGACTTTAGGACTGAATTTACCAGTAATTCAATATATTTCTTGTGGTTAAGATAATTTATGAGCAAATTTTCATTTTGTGATAATTGTATAAGACTGTAATCTTGCAGCATCAAATGTGAAGTAAAGCTGAGTTTCTAAGCTTAAAAGAATAGGGCTAGCTATTAGTTTTTAAACCATGTTTACATATTGAAATGTTAACTTTTATTTGTTTCCAGATTTGTTTAATAAGAATTTGTGATTAAAAGTTATCTTTGTCCAAACTGATAGTAACGCAGAAGTAACAACTGGTGTTGGGAATAGGCTTATGAAGAAAAAGTGTAAATTTTTTACTAAAGTAGGACATTATCTGATGTGCAAGGAGCAATTTGTTTCTTGAGATAGAAAATACATGTTGGAGAAAAAAAAAAGAAACGTAAAAGAAAACATGAGATAAATCTTGAACTGCCTACACATCCACTATTTCAATATTGTTTATACACCTTTAAAAATGCTAGAATGCAAAAATTGTAATCTCACTGATGTTTATTAGTTTTAAGCAATTCTATACATCAAAATCTGGAATTCAATTATTTTGTCATTTTTAGGCAAAAGCCCAGGTCAGAGCTTTTGTTCATTTATTTTGTCATATATACTGCTTACTCTCATACTGAAGGAAGCATGCACTGTCATTGAATATACCAGCTCATAAACCTATGCATTTGAAACTCAAATTATAGTGCTAGAAAGAAAAGGATTGCACCATGTAATATTTCATTTAAATTTAAGAACAAAAAGCTCAGTTGCAGTTATTTTGTTATTTGACATTTACTGTTACTGAAAAAAAAAGATCATCTTGACTTCCTGTATATGTAACTGATTTTCTGATCATATACCACATTCTGTTTTAGCTAAAAGTCGTGGAATTGCCATTCCATCAGATCTGGAAACTCAGGTGTCATCACTGTTCAACAAAGCTGCAATGCTGTCACGACAAACAAGCAAGTGGTTGCAAGCAGCAAAAACACCCAAGATTGAAAGATCACAGTCTCAGGTTTGTTTCCATAATTTAGACGAACTTGCCATAAGTAGAATAAGGTGCCCATTCTTTCTAGGTAAGGCTGCAGAGGCTAAGTTACCATTATAAAGTGTGCCAATGTGTAAATCTTACAGATAATAAATACATATCTAAATTTATAAGTAATCCTAAATGCTCCTGTAGATCAGCTTGATTTTCCCATCTTTCTTAGCAGAAAAAATTTCAGTTATAAAGAATCTGGATGTTTAAAAAACATTTCAAGGTTCATTTTTTAATGACTATTGTGAAAAGACTGTAGAATTGTATATTTACCACAGATGTGTTCTAATTTGTTTTAGAGGACTCTTACTCCTTTACCTTAGAGGACAACTTAGTGCTTCATTCAATATTAGCTTGTGCATTCACTTTAATTCTTTTATTTGGGATGTTTGAATGACACAGGTAGTGGAAGTTGTTAAGGTACAGTTTGTGAATAAGAGCTCTGAGGTTCATATCCAACCAGGACTATCCTGCCCAATAGAAGTTTTCTTCAGGATTTCCTTAGTCCTCATAACTTGCAAGTGCCATTGAGGTACCCTAAACTGAGACCTGGAACATTTCCTTTCCCAATTATTTCATTATATGTATAACCAGTGCCCACTACCTTTGGTGCTATGTGTAGTAAAAGTGGGCATTAAACACTATTCAATACAAAATAATTTAGGGCATTTTATTTACTTTTATGCCTGGTACTAGCACTAAGTGCCCAAATAAACAAGAATGTGTAAAAGAGCAAATGTGAGTGCAGAAAAAGGAGCAATGGCATATGCATGCAAAGATGCAGGCTGATCCAACAGAAAAATAGCAAATAAACTGGGCATTTCTTACTATACTGTTCACTCTGCATTGAAGCACAGAGAAGAAACTGGTTCCCATGCTGATTGACCAAGCAGTGGATGTCCAAGAAAAATATCAATAGTGTAGGACAATAGAATTATACTTTTGAGCAAACATGATAGGCAGTGTTCCACTGGATCCATCTGCAGTAAAATAAATACTACCAGGGCAGAGCCAGTACAGTGTCGACAGTAAAAGGTTGCCTATATTTAGTTTCGTTGTTTGGATGTGGAGAAGCCATTGTTAACCCATCAGCACAAGCTTAAAAAGTTGCAGTGGGCCAAAGAGCAGAAGAAGTGGACCTTAAATGACTGGAAAAGTGTTCTGTAAATGTATGAATCAAAATTTGAGAAATTTGGTTCAAATCATCAGCAGTATGCCCGCCATTGCCCTGGGCAGAGAATGCTTGAAGGTTGCCTCACCCTCTCTGTGAAACATGGAGGTGGAAGTGTAATAGTGTGGGGGTGTTTCAGGAACAGTGAAGTTGGAGGCTTGGTGAAAGTGGATGGTATTTTGGAGAAAAAACAGTATCATCTGATTCTCTCGCACCATGCTGTGGCATCTAGTATGAGACTTATTGGACGTGGTTTTGTTCTTCAACAAGATAACAGCCCTAAACATACATCAAAGGTGTGTAAGAACTATGTGAATAGTAAAGAAGCGGTGGGAGTGCTAAAATCCATGACCTGGACCCCACAATCTTCGGATCTAACCCCAATTGAACATCTCTGGAAGGAGCGTGACAGGAAAACAAAAGAGATGATCCCTAACAGTGTGGATGAGCTCAGTGTCTTTTGCAAGTATTTTTTAACTCCAGAGGTGTTACAAAAATGGACTGCAAGGATGCCCCTAATTTGTAAAGCAGCCATCAAAGTAAGAGGTGGTCATTTTGATGAACAAAAACTTTGAACAATTCCCTTACAGCTCACAAAAATACTACAGACAGTATAAAAACATGCTTTATGTGAGTGTTTTTTTATATTTCATAGCATAAGCACTGAAGTTTGTTGCATAATAAAATGAGTGTTTGATCTCAACTATGTTTACAAGTACAGCACCTAAAAAAGAGAAACCAGTAAGTTTTTTGTATGGTAAGTTTAAACTTTCTGTTGCTAGAGTATAGTTTACTAAAGGCACTAACATAGTTGGGGTAATTTGAGAATTTATGAATGCTTATTTTCCATGTATCATTGGCACACTATATTGCACTCACAACCCCTAAGATCAAATTGTTCTCGATTTTACTACTGCACATGAGTTCATTAAAAAACAGGTTTTTCTGCTGCCGAGACAATACCGTGCTATCTATTGGAATTCAGTTTCAGCCTGCAGTCACCATGCTTGATCAGTGACATTTTAACTGGCTATTAAGCACATAATTGGAGTTGCTGATTTACTCACCAATTAATTCAACAGAATAAATCTCATGGGCATCTCCTTACATTGTCAGCATCATATGGACTGTTGGGACTCTCCCAAGATGTTCTCTGTTGAATTTGGTGAAATCCTCTGGTAGTCTGTGGATGAATTTGAGAATGGGGTTATCAGTTTCTGGCTTATCAAAATTCATAACACAGTGTTTGAACATTTTTATGCATAGTTTCTCCCAGATGTCTGTTTTACTAATCTAATTTCACTTTCTATTTTCATGCAACTACTGAGATTCCTATTTGCTTGTATTTGATGTTTTGCATGTATTCTTTATATCTGGTGCTAATATTTATTTTTCCAATGTACATTTCATTGCAATTTGAACACTGAATCTGATAAATTCTTACCTTTTTCTTTGGTGGTATGTGGTATTTTTTGGTTGATTTGATTAGGTTTTTAACACTATGTGTTGTATAGTGCCAGGGATATACACATTTTGAAAATCAAATGGTACTCGTGGAAGGTTCCCAGGTGATGTGAATTTTGAGAAGTTCTTATTATCTTCTATGGTGGCTTATGTTGTGATGTGCTGGATGTGTAAATAAAAAGACCACAGAAAAGGATCCTCTTACAATGGGCAAAATCATCTGTAATGAACTGCCAAGTTAAATTTAAATTTCAAGAGGTAATATGCTCTAAAGACAACCGAGAACATTCTTAATGGAAAAGCACTTACATAGATCAGATGAGTTGTAAACTTTTGTAAATAACATTGTAACTTTATGCTTGATAACCATCATCATCGGTGCTGCTGCCACCGCCACCCACTGCCACTGCCATTCATTCACCACCACTATCACCAGCACTACTGCTGCTGCCACGCCACCATCACCACAACCATTGCTGCCACTAACACCACCATCGCTGCCATTGTTACAACCACCTCCATCAATAATTTTTTGTCAACCATGCATGTGCTGAAGCAATTTTAGTCTGCATCAGGTACTGTGTGTTACTCGTTATTGTATTCTATTTTGCTTTGGGAGAATGGTTGCTAAGTTTTATATGACAAGCTCCTGAAAAGATACCCTAAACTGAAGGCTAAAAGCAATATTAAAAGCGTGCTGGACTATGTGACAAAGAAAAGAGAAGCCAGTTCAGTTTTCAAAGGAAATCATACGCTGCAGTTCAACATCAACAAGCAGTGTATAATGGCAAAGTTTGATGAAGCGTGAGAATGCAGTTCTTCCATTAATTGGGATTTATTACTAATTTGAGAAAAGAGTTTAGGATAACATTACACCTTATAACAGTGCTCCAAGCACGAAAAGATAAGGACTATGAAAAAGGGATGATTCAACGAGCTCAAACGTTTATTGCTGAAGTCAATGTGCATATCACGACAGAAAACTTTCAAATGGGTTCTGTATGGAACTGTGATCAGAGTCAGTTCAACTATGAGCTTATTTCCAAAAGAATGCTGTCCATGAAAGAGGAGAGAAACACTGTGCTGACATTGCAATCAGTTAACTTTGCAACACATAGTTACACAATGGATGTTGCTATATCACTGCACAGACGATTAGCAGACAAACTCTATATATGCTTCCAAGAACCAAGTGGAAAGTTTGGTCCCTGTGTGTCAAGAGATATAGAAAAAAGGTGCCCTTCAAATGCTTTTATAGATATAGGTGTTAGCGGTAAGATGATGAAAGAACATCTGAAGATGTTTGTTCTGTCAGTTTTGAATCCACATTTGTAACAATGTCACTAGCACTTTGTGACCACTGGTCTGGACATAAAGATAAACAGGAAGCTTCTAGAGGAAAAGGTGTAGATTTAAAAATCATTCCACCTAAAACTATGCACAACTTAAGGCAGTATAAAAGATATGCCAAAAGAACAATAGACTTTCTTAAACTACGTTCCAATAACATGCAGTCAAAATTACATGACAAATTCTTTATCATGAAATTGTATTCTGTTATTTACAATCAATTATCTGCAGAAATATACAGAGCAATGTTTCGTTACACATGGCAGAAGGCTGACTGAGTCATTAGTGCACTTAATGGACAGCTACAAAAGTGTCACTGACATGGCATTCAGCACTGATATTATAGAACGAGGAGTTATGGCATAGGATCAACTTGCTTTTCTTAACTCTGCATTTTGTAGTTATTCATATCGCTTTGAGCATTTTATTGAAAGTCTTCACTTGCATTTATAGCTAAGGTATCTGTATTTTGTTTGACTTCTACAGTGGCTACTGCAGTGACATCTATAGCACGTTTGCATAAAAATGGCACTCACTAGCACATTGAGAGGTATGTAATGGTCCTGTAACCAAAATTTCATACAGACATGTTCGTTCGAATGCGAATACTTTCCTTGTTAGTGTATGATTGCTAATCTTGTTGCATCTTACTCTTCTTTTATTTTTATTTTTTATGCTCTTTCATTTAGTTAATTTACTGTGTTTTGTTACAATGCATACATTTAATTTTTATTTTATGTTTATATCTTCACTATAATTAACCATATGAACATAATATGTTGCAGTTGATGAGACTTGATCGCAGTATAATTGAAGGGCTTCAAGATATAGTCTCCTTGTTGGAAGATCAGCTTAAGCCTCTTGTGCAGTCAGAGCTGTCATTGCTTGTTGATATTCTCTATAGACCCGAATTGCTATTCCCTCCAAATACAGAAGCAAGGAAGCGCTGCGAAAATGGTGGCTTTATAAGAAAGTACGTATCATTAAAACATTGAAAAAATGTTCTTCCAAAAAAATAGTTGTCGCAAAATGAAGAAATTGAGTTGTTTATCTACATTGTTCATTTCTTTCTTTAGAAAATGAGTAACAATAAACTGTGCCATAAGCACATTATTGTAAATTCAATAAAAGTGTGTAACCATTTAAAAAATAGACATTGCCAATATGTCATTCTTTTGTGTAAAAGCCCCGTATACCACAGTCGCACAGGCAGGATTTGGTTCTGGGACGGCTAAACATTTTAGGTCTCTTCACTAAGCCGAATACCTTACCTACACTTTCTCAGTCTAACTACAGGCAGGATGAAAGAACTCCTGAACCACTCCACATATAAAGTAAAATTGTATGCATCTGTCATTGTGTGTTTATTTGAGGAGTATCGTTTCAAAACGCGAAAAGTCCACAAATAACAATTTTACAGGAAAGCCGAAAATGTAATAACTCCTAAAGTGAACAATACTTTTAAAATATAATTATGTCGTTGTGATCTAAAAAATGAGCGTATAACATGGCGATGAGTGTCAAAAATCACAGCCTTAATGCAAAGCTGTAATGGCGGGTTAAAATATGAAAAATCCTGGACTTATCTTGTTTTGCACCGAATAGATGGACATAAAGCTTTTTGAACCGTTCTTCCATATAAACAATGTTAATTTCAGTAAATTGCTTTATTGCAGATTTTTAACTCTTACATGCCATTGTAATTTACAACACATCTTTTCTGTTCATAATGTGTTGTCTAGGACACTGTAACTCTTTCGACTGTTTGAAACAATACAATTTTGAAAACCAATACAATGTAATAATTATGCATATTAGAAGCAGACATGCAGAAAATCCTGAGAAATGATCATGTGTTCTGAATAGTAATGTGTTATAACACCACTATATTTGAGCAAACGTAAAGGAAAAATCTATTCCATTCTATGAATGCTCTTAGAAATTCTAACACTTATGATTGGTAGTTATCAGGGTGAAACAAAACTAGTTTAATGATAAACTTTGAGACAGTTCTCAAATGGAATTAAAACCATGTTCTTCTTCCAAACAATCACAGTCTTCATTCTCACTTCCCTCCTCCATTTCTTGTGCATCATCTTCGTGCTGAATTAACCTTGCATAAAATTTTAGCTCATTATTACTGTACCATTCTTCACCAAAACGTTGTTTTAAAAGCTTGTACAAATCATTCTTTTTTTCTAATTTGATGGGCTGTTCCAAAGGCAGAACTGGGGGCTCTACTAGTTGTTTGACTGCTATTCCTCGTTTAAGCATGGAGACGAATTTCTTGGATTCGTCATTCAGTCTATACGACATTTCCATTTTCAGAGAAACGTAAAATTTATTCCCCTTAAGCTTCTTTTTTAACATGACCCTTTTCATTTCCCTTATACCATCTGGCTTTTTTAAGTAATTGCAAAGTGTCTTAAAGTCATGCACATGCCAATCCTTGCCCAGTTGGCGAACAGTACCAACCTTACAATACGTTTCAACATACTTCTCTGGAGTTAATATCTCAGACTGTTTTCTAAGATCCTTTTCCAAAACTCCAAACATGCGGTCCGCAGGTAAGAAAGAATGGCCTCTCTTAGGAAATATCATGCATATTTCCTTAAGATAGTCTGGAGACTTTTTCAAAAGCCACCAATAGAGTGCATGGACCACGTGGGCATTTCTATTTTGGCCAGCACAGCCATCAGAGAAAAGCCTTAATTTGGATACACCATCCTCAAATTGCTGTTTGCTTAGAAAATTTGTTAACGCAGAAGCAACTTCAATAGCTCCACGGCCTGCTTGATTTTCAGTCCAGCAATAAAATGCTGGTGATATATTCTCTATGTCAGTTATCCACAGAGCATAGAATGACAGTTGGAGAGCATAATAGGCTTCACCTATAGCAAGCTTAGGCAATGGTTGCACCTGCTGTAAGTCGAAGCATAAGGACATGGTAGCTGAGTCCTTTTCTCTCATCATTTTGTGGAATGCCTTTGCTTTCAATTTATGTGCAGTGAGTTCAGCTTGTAACTCGTTCTTTCTATGGGAATTTTCTATGACTTGCAGTTCATGTTTTGTCCTACTGCAATAACTGCAAACATCTACAGCTGGTTCACCAAAACCCAAGTTAAATTTATTAGAAAAAATTGTGTGGAAGAACCACTTCTTTACGTTTAGTGATTCAGCCACACTAGCATTGTACATTTGGAATAACTTGTTCACATTTAACTCTGAAGGAAGGTAGAGCCGCTTGCTTTTTTGTCTTGAGTAATGACTCTCTCTAGCTTTTAGCTTGGATAAAAAACTAATTGCCGATTCCTTCTTTTGGGCATATTGTTTGGCTTTTCGGTCACCTCCCCTTCTTTCCATTATTGGTTTACCTGCTATTACAGAAGCTGCTATGCTGTTTACTCTTGTTGTGCCAATGCTAAAAAGAGCTCGAAAGAACTTAGAACAAAGCGGAATAGTTTCATTGTTTACTCTAACAAGATATTTTATGACGACTGCGTTAATCTGTTCTGATTTTCTTGATCTGCGCCTTTTGGGAGATGATACAGACATCATTGTTGCCAGAAACCTGTCTTGTTGTGATTTGTTTCTGTACTTATACACTAATTTTCTTGCTCTGATGAGATGATAGGCAGAAATGGTACAGCATTTAAATCTATCCTCTGTGTGTGCACATGGAGACTCGAACTCCAGCATGTTAGGATCTTTGTCAGAATACCTGAAACACACCAACGAATGATGTGGTAACAACTATACTAACCACAACGTGGTTCTGAACACATTCCTGTATAACTAGTTTCGCTAAATAATACAGATAATTATTCTTCTTATAAAGCTTAAATAGTATTTACCTTTTTTCTTGTTCCCTTTTCCTTTTTGTCATATTCTTTTGCCTCCTTCTGGAACCTGCAGAACGCTCACCTACAACTACGCTTTCTTCCATGCTCATAGATACAACTACACGAACTGCTTACGAAACTCACAATAATAGCAAGACTCTGTAGACAGTGCAATCTGATCAAACAATGAGGTAGAATGAGAAACAGATGTTTTTCTGATGCCGTGGCAAAACAGACGGAAATTCCTACGCGCGAGTCCGATAATGTGCGTAAGAAAGTGGACTCTTCGCGCTTTGATCCGGTCAAGCCATTGGACATAACGCATTTTACACCAAACCCACATTTTCGTTCTCGATTTTAAGGGGTTTAAAATGTGCTTTGAAGCAAACAGGAACGTAAGTCCGATGCAGGGCATGCTAAAGTGAAATTCGCTTCAAACTAATTTTCGATCGCGAGTGGACTTTTCGCGTTTTGAAACGATACTCCTCATTTGAAATCTGAAGTAAATCAAGGATGAGTTATAGAGAACCATGTAAACATTTACAGTTTTTAGGCACTCCAATGCTGGTATACTGGGTTGAAATGTTATATATACGAGTGAGAAAAATTTATTAGTAATTTCATTTGTTTTAATTAAGTATAATTTATATTGAGAGCCTCTTAAAAATGTAAAACTTAAGATCATATGATCTGAAATATTTCTAATAAATATTGCAATACTGCTGCATTATTTTAACAACAATGAATGTAGTTAAATGTAATGTTATGTATAATGGCATTTAAAGCTTATTATAGCATTTTATATTTGTTCCCACTAATTAATTAATGCTGCCAGTTTCAGAAAATGTTCTCTTCTGGTTTACCAGTAACAAGAAAAATAAAACAATATACCTGCAATTAAAAAAGCATTTTGTTGGCACTTCTAGCAGTAGCAGTCAAAAGTTTGGAAGGCTGTGTATGTGTCCACAGCTGACTATATGATGGGAAATGGTGACCAGAGGGATAAGTACATAGAAATGATTGGTAGGCAGGAAGCTTGATAACTAAAACTAGCATTTGGGCAACATAATCATTCACTGCCAAATGTTAGTGTGGCTAAAGGTATTTTGCTATGTGAAGTAGCTTTTCGCTCATGTGTTCAAGATTTCACTGATTCTGTCTGTTTGTTATTCTTCCCTTCCCCGCCGCTCCCTCCCCTCTCTACCCCTCCCTCCCCTTTCTTTTCTTTGTTTGTTTGTTTCTTTCTTTCTGTTTTCCTCTTCTCTTTCCTTCCTTCCTTCTTTCTTTTTTTCTTTTCTGTGAGAATCTGGGAATGGTTTTAACCCCCCTAAACCTCCCCTTCATTGTGTCATTATTTGGTTAAGTTGCTTTAACAGTCATAAGTTGCAGACAGGTACAATATGAAATAATTTGAATGTTTTGTTTGTACTAATCATTAGATATGTGAAACAACATTAGGTTTGAATTGACATGACTGAGCTTTCTACTCGATTATCCTTGATAGTTAAAACATTTCTTCAGTTGAAAAGCTGTTTTTTTTTTCCTCCTGTTTTCATCTTCTTATTTTAGACTTAATCTTATTTTAAAGAACTGCTCTAATTAACTTTGGTTTCCCTTATGGTGGTGTTTTAATATACAGTAGACTCTGAGTTATCCACAGTAACTGCAGCTAAAGCAAGACGTTGGTTTATCCAAAAATGGTCATAACTTGTACATGTACTAATATGAGGTATGTTTATACATATTAAGAATATTATGATGTAGACATTGCCATTTATCTCACCATTTTGTAGATGTCTCTTTTGACAAAATCTATTCAGCAAGCACCCATTGCTGATCTGTTTTGCATGCCAAACTGGCAGCCCGGGTTCAATCCCAGGCAATCGCATGTGGATTCGTAGTGGACAAAGCAGCGCTGGGGCGGGTTTCCTCTGGGTTCTCCAGTTTCCCCCACCATCTCATTCCATATATCATCAGTGTCATTGCCTGTGGTGCCGTAGTAGTAATAGCAGCCATTAAACACTACAAAAAATGCCAAACTGTTTTTTATCTCCCAATATTGTAGTAATTCCTAAGCCATTTACACTTCATGGAGGCTAATAGTGTGTTCTACTTTATATATACACAAATACACCAGTAAATTCTTTCAAATCATACTGAGAAGCTCATAATCAGTTTTTGTTCTAAAGAAGTACACTTTTTTTATTGTATCATACTTCTTAATTTATAAAGCCTTAATTTGTAAAACAGCAAGAAATTCTAGTATTGTTCAACATAGTGAATACTCCATCCATACCGAAAAAATGTTGTGGTGTAAATAAATATACATGCCACCGCCGCAGCACACCTTTCAAGTGAATGAAAATAGTTCATTACTACACACTATGCATTATCACCCTTTTTGTACATCAAATAATTAAAAAATAAACCCCTAGTGCAATAGTGCAGGAAGGGCCAAGGTTTGCCACCCAGCCGCTGCGTCTCCCGCCTCTGCCCACTTCAGGCATCATTGGTGGGGTGCAGTACTGGAGGGTGGGACGTGGTCAGCACCCTTAGCCCTCCCAACCAGTTATGCTGCCTTTGCGACCTGGGGCCACTACTTCTCCATCAAGTAGCTCCTCAATTGGTCCCTCTGGGACCTAACGAGGCTGAGTGCACCCCGTGCCAGGCCTCCCAGAGGGGGTAAAATCCCAATGCTGGCACCAGGGATTGAGCCGCCCGGGTCCTCCGTGCCAGAGGCAAGCACGCTGCCAACTGCGCTACGGAGGTGGTCATCAAATAATTAAGAGGGTGAACAATAATAGTATTTTAATAATCATTTCATTTAAACATAACTTAATTAGATTCTATTCATTATTGTGACCATGCTGTCATCAGTTTTCCCACGTTATTTACTGCAGCAAAGCAATGGTTGTGCTAATCAGTGTTGTTAATGGTGTGTACTTGGCTCATTGTATAGTGGTCAATAGCAGCATAATTAGACATAGAAAATGGCAGAGCCCTTAAAAGTGATGAAAATACAATAGTTGTAAATATGTTCAACCCTTTGTTTGAACATAGTGATACCCTTACCGTAATATATGTAATAAAGTTAACATCGGAATGAACTGATCTGTTCATCCAAGTTATGGACAGATAGATATAAACCTCTAAGATGATTGAAGTAATTTGATCTCAGAATTTATGGCATAAAGATATTGTGCTACTAAGTATTGTTCAACTATTTCTAAATATAAACAAAGCAAAATAGGAGTGCCTCAAGGTGCTGTATTAAGCACAACTTTGTTCAACATATACATTAACAATTTACCTAAGCAACTACAAAAATTTGGTGTCAATACAGCTCTTTTTGCTGATGACTTGGCCATTTGGGATTCACAGAAACCTTCCAAGATACAAGATGCAATAGCAGCCGGCCAATCAGCACTAAATGAACTTCAATGATGGCATAATAATAACAACTTGATCAAAACTGAAAACAAAATATTTAGGAGTACATTTTGGTAAGAAACTAACTTGGAATAATCATACACAACACATAATTGATAAAGTTACTAAAAGATTTAAATCATTGAAAAGACTAGCAGGAACAAAATAGGGTAGTTCTACATATAACAGCATTAAATTTTACCTATAACACCTATATAAAACCGGTCCTTACATACTGTGGAGAAATTCTAATAACAGCGTCAAAATGTAACAAAACACGTTTAGAACAAACACAAAATCAAGCTCTGCGCTTAATAACTGGAACAACAAAAACTACACCAATTGAAGCTCTACATATTGTCGCTTCTAAGAAACCGGTCATAACAGAACTTGAACAAGCATTAGTTACCTATGAGAAACTAAAAAGGCTCCCAGATTCAGATAAATGGAAAAAATATCAAATATCTAACCTAACCATGCAAACTCTAGTTGGATTTATACAAGAAGTAGCAAAATTAATAAAAAAAATTAGAAATACCAAAAAACAAAGAGAACATAATATATGGTATACACCCAATTGATAATGTCAGCATTGATTATAATTAAATTTAATTAATTTCATTAATAAAAGAGAAACTCCTCCAGGTTTTAGCTTTAGAAACTATACACACAAATTATCCTTCTGTAAACTGGACACATATTTATTCAGATGGATCCCTCTTAGATGAATATAGAGCTGGAGCCGGTGGAACGTGCAAATTCTTCTCTTTCTACCAACATGCTGGAAGAAATACTACAAACTTTGATAGTGAAGTTTTAGCTATTTATCTTTCACTCCAAAACATTCTTATTTGGCTGCAATGATGCAAGAATATTGTTATTTTATCAGATTCCAAAGCAGCAATTCAAACTGTAGCATCAACATCCTATCCAAAGGTGGAAAAAATTGTAGGAATATGAAGTATAATCCAAACCATTAAAAAACTTGGAAAACGTGTAGTTTTGCATAGAATTCCAGCCTATTGTGGAATTCAGGGGAATGAAAAGGCTGATACATTAGCAAAAAAGGATGTAAAATTAAACAGAAATAAGTAAAAGCCTTTTCATATGAATCAATTAAAAGGATCATAAAGAAAAATGTTAATGATAATTACAAATCTGGACTAACTGAAAAAATTGGTAATCGAAATATGAAAATACTTGTAGAAAATCCCTCTGTAATTCCAGAATTGTCACGTAAATCTGCTGTTGCTATGATGAAGCTTACTACTAGACGTGATTGCCTGCGAAAACATCTCCATAGAATTGGTATACTAACTTCTTCAAATTGTGTATTGTGCTCTCAGGATTTGTTTTTTGTTTTTTTTTAACGTCCTCCCAACATAATGTCATATCAGACGGTGAATGAACGAAACAGGTAAAATGATGCTCAAATAAGCCCGAGGTTCATAGAGCTTTAAGTTACCTGATATTCGTCTTCTCAGGAGAAGGGAAAACCTAGGAAAAAAACTTATCCGAATAACTTACCCTAAACGAGATTGGAACTCACGACCTCTTGAATGTGAGGCAGACACACTAACCATCACACTACAGAGGCAGGCTCTCAAAATATAGAAATGGATAGAGAACATATACAAAAATGTGCAGCTTTACAAAATTATCAAGATATAATATCTAAGTACTGGGAAGCAAGAAGGAAAATGGCTTCATTGTCGACTCCAGAGCATTAGCTACATAGATACATACGTACATACATATCACTACTTCTAGTTCCAAGGACTACGGCTAGCATGTAAGTCTTTACTAATAAAAGATGTTTCATAACATTTTTTCACCCATTTTTAATTAGTACATTTTGTTTAACAAGTGCAGAGGTATGTATATCTTTAATACTCAGTGCAAGTGCAGTGAAAGGTAGCATGTGGTTAAAATAACATTGGGAGATAACAATGACAGTTTCTAAAATCCCAAAAGCAAATAGCTGCTGAGGGGAAAGAGGGGAAGTGTCTTCATACATTTATGAAATGTTAAATGTGGAAGATACACGTGTATTGTATATGTTAGGACCCATTCTGGGGCTGGAAGGATTAAAGCAAATTGTCTGTCCATTCAAGAGCTGTTGAATGATAGATATAGGTAGCATTAGTTCTTGACAAAAGTCCTTCAGTGAAGATCCAATGAGCTAGCGTACCCTTAATAAGCAGGTCAGCGTATATATATTTATTTATTTATTTATATTTATTCTTTTTTGTTTTTGCCCACACATGGCTTGTGTGTTTAAAAACACCAGCAGTAAGTTTGTTGGCATAAATAAAGAATAATTATTGTCAGCAAAAGTTTATATTGCGTAACAAACAGCTCTGGTTCCCTATGTTATGTTTCGAAGAAAACAATATAGTTGACTGCAAAGTTTTGTGTGATATGAGTTATGTCATTGCCAGTGTTTTAAAAAGAGATAATGAAAATGACTGCAATTCAGTTGAAGGAGACATGGTAAAAATGTCTGGAATAAAAGAAATACAAACAGATCAAAGACAGTTAGAGTTTGATACAGTAATATATGTGGCTGATGTCACTGGAAGTGTTATAATTTGCTTCCTAGTTGCTGTACTTCTTGAGCACAGAAACATAAGAGCAAGGTACACAGCATCTGATTGTTGTTTCTGTGTACTAGTGTTCCCACAAAGGTGAGCAAGTGACTTGCATCTAAACTCTCATTTCAAAAATTCAGTCGTCAAGAACTAATGCACAACCTACACTTTCATGGATCTATATCGTCACCGTCGTCATCATCACCACCGCCGCCGCCGCCACCACCACCACCACCACCACCATCATATTTGTGTAAACCATTCTCACCCATGCACACATAAAAATTTATTTGTTGGTACCAACCACATGACCTGGCAATGTCCAGTTAAATGCAGACTATTATTTAGTGTTCCCATTGTCACTCATTTACACAGATGGGTGCAACTTTCAATTGGTTCCTTCACATATTCTGACCAAGAAGTTCACATTTGAAGGGTGGGTGGTCAGAGAACAATGAAGTACTATAAATGTGAAATCTTACTCAGAGAGACCTATGGTATAGTCCTTTGCAAATCATAGTCCACCAAAACAAATTTAACTACTCCGAAATTGCCTTAGAATGCAAATTACACGAGCTGGTAATGGATAAAAAAGAAAGAAAAAGAATACTAAAATACACAGATAAAGTGCAAAGGGGTTAATCTGCCTGCAGATAATCGAGAGTCTACTGTAGTGTATTTGAATTTTGTCATGTTTGTCATACCGAGCCTATTTAGAGTGAGTGAGTGATTAGGGTTTAAGGGCCCGTCGACAGCTAGGTCATTGGAGCCCCGCCTATTTAGAGGTGTCAAATTAGAAGAATTGTAAAGGTTCTACTGTGGTTTAAGGTTGAGTGAATCATTGGAAAGTTCAGTAAACTGACATCATCACCACCATCATCATGTTATTTGTTTATTATTTATGCATATTTTACCATAACTGCAAAATATGAACAATTTGCACCAACTTTTATATCTACACATTTCTGTATCATTACTAAAACCACAATTTTTAGTACCGCATCGTGTGTAGGAGTATCTGTTATGCCGTGAGTGTGTTCGCCCAGACCATTTCTAAATGTTCTGCCCTTTTAGCAGAAGCTTACAAACTTGTTGACAAATCCAATAGATGGCAGATGGTAGATTTCGGGCTTGTAGGCCGTGGTCCAGTCGATGAATGTTCTGACGTTTCGCCCAAGACTGCGTTGGGCATCATCTCTACCATCTATTGGATTAACGCCGGCCATGAAAGCCTCAGCATGTATATTGTTGACAAATGTTTTGGTTAAAATGTTTATTAACTGTGTTTATTATTCTCAGTGTACACTCGCCATTAGTTTTCTGTGAACAAGATGTGTCAGTTCTTGTGTGTAGCATTTGATAGTTATTGAATAATGTTCCAATGAATAATCTCTTACAGACTCATCAAACACACAGAGAAGCTCCTAGAAGAAAAGGAAGAGAAGCTTTGTGTGAAAGTGCTTAAGACTTTGAGAGAAATGATGGCTATTGATCCAGAATATGGTGAAAAGGTATTATAACTGTTGAATCTTAATTTGCTTGTTATATAAGTTTACTGTTAATCTCTGGTTGTGTTTTTGGCTATCACACACTTAGTTTGTATATGTGTTAAATAACAAATATTATATTGTGGTTTATATAAACCTCTTTCAAATTGGATTAATTGATTAGCTTTTAAATAGTAGAATCAATTAGTTTTATAATGGTGATAACTATAAAGTTTGTTGCCTGAAGTAGTTGACTTAACATATCAAAATGGGGTCAGCAACCTGATGCACAAATTAAACTTAACTAGCAACCAAACCTTTCAGATCCATGCATTTCTGCATAAACAAGATTCCTTGTTCCTACACAGGGGAGATGTTTAAATGAGTCTACTGGAGAAGTAGTATATTCTAAATACTGTTAAGAAGCAGTATCAGTATTTTAATGCATAGGGTTTTCTGTCAGGGTTAGCAGTCAGCTGATTAGAATGGGAAAGTAGACTGAGAGATGTAATGTTTGCTTGCTGGAAATGCAAATAAATCACTATGACAGGAATATTTGTTGCTAAGAAAGGTTTGAATATGATATGAAGGTGTTTCATGTGATGTTAAACACAGACAGGAAAAAGTTTATGTTTAGAAAAATTTTTAACTCCAAGTTGCCAAAATATACTGACTACTAACCATATATTAAGGCATTTTAACCTAAAAGCCAGTCAGTACATTATGTAAGTTGCAGCAACTATTGGATTCAACAGCACAACACTCGCAAAAAGAAATATATATATATATATATATATATATATATATATATATATAAAAGCTGAGAAACAGATAAAACAAATTGGCACTCTCTCAACACAAAGAGAAAAGGTTGCTTACAGAAAAATGTACATACCATCTAACAGCTCATGAGAAACATGAGAACATCCTTCAATGTTATAGTAGCACTTAATCCATTTAAAACCTGTTGAATTCACAACTAATGGACATAATACCCAAAAAGAACAAATCAGACATGTATAAAATAAACTGCACTCATTGAGACAAATTTTATATTGGTAAAAATAAAAAGTGTAGGAAGCATTATTCAAAGAACATTTCAGGAACATAAAATTCAGATAAGAAGAAAAGTCAGCAAAAGCAGACGTTTTAACTAGAAAATCATGAAATAAATCCAGAAAAAGAATGTTAAAATATATTGCAGACAACAACAGAACTCTCACCAGGAGAAAACATTTTGATCCTTAAACATACACCATTTAATCAACTTCAGGATACCTATCAAAGACAATCTCAGGAGAAGACTCCATAAAACATCACCAGAGAACAGCATCATCTCCATGTCCCAGTTCTTCTTCTTTCCCTGATTACCCTCCCCTTATGTAGGACTTACACCCCCTAGGGCTTTACAAGCCAGTGCCTAGGGTCAGATGCCTGTCGGGGAGCAGAGGGGCCTCTGGACCAGACAGAGTGAAGACCTGGAAGCAGGTGGTCAGCCAAGCACCAGATATGATAGTGAAGAAGAGGATGATATGAAATGCAGGCAAAATGGATGAATGGAAGGGTGATAATGGAGTAATTGGTGGAGTGAATGGTGGGGGAAATTGGAGAACCCAGAGAAAACCCGCCCAGACGCCGCTTTGTCCACCACGAATACCATATGCGGGTCTCACCAAGGTGCCGCCATTATACTTCCAGACTCAGGGAAGGATGAGGAATAATCCTGGCTGGAGAAAAATTCCCCCCCCCCCCCTGCTGGGAATCGAACCTGGGACCCCTTACACAGCAGGCAGGTGCTCTACCAACTGCACTACGGGGCCAGCATTTCCAGTTCAGCAGCAGTCGATATCCTATTGAATAGGAAAGCAAGTGCATTTGAAAACTCTGCCATTAAGAAGGTTTTAATGATATATTATGATCTAATTCAACATAATTTCTGTTCATTGAAATTTCTATGTCTTTTATAAGGTAATACTGTCAGTTGGACCTTTCTTTTCCTTTTTGGCATGTATCAGTAAAGGTTTACCTTAAACATTTAAAACAGTTTGTCTTGCATAATAGGCTTACAGTTAGGCACAAATCCTGTAGTTCACCATCTCCATTTTTTATTTAGCATTGTTGCATGGAAAGGTGTCATATTCATTTGTAAAGATTTCTGCTCTATAGGCCAAATAGTCATTCAAATTTTCAAAGTTATATTTATACTTTCTCTTTGTACATGTTACTGAATTTATTTAAGATGAGTCAGAACTTAATGCTAATAGTACTTAATTTACTCACTAGACATATTTCAGGAAATGATTTGTTTCCATGGTCAGAAGGTTTCAGACTGGTCCGTGTTGTTGGTGTTTCTGTTGTGGTGATTGTCTATTATGGTGGCATCTCATGATGGTAAAATGTACTTACAGAAAGGACTTGGTGATTGTAAATCAAAATTCATTAACTGTGGGCTGTGTTTCAAACTGAAAACCTCCCATGTGTCTACTTCTGTTGCATACCTGGCTGGTTTGTTGTAGTGTTTAACGCCCGCTTTTACTACTACGGCACCGCAGCTGGCTGGTTTGATTGATGTTCAGTTTGATTATAAAAAAAAAAAAAAAAAAAAAAAAAAAAAAAAAAAAAAAAAAAAAAAAAAAAAAAAAAAAAAAAAAAAAAAAAAAAAAAAAAAAAAAAAAAAAAAAGTTTATTTGTCTGTTAATGACGCTGTCAATTGCCAGGATCATATTAGCACTACCAGTGTGTTGGAATTTTGTACCACAGGTATTCTTTTGCATGCCAGTAAATCTAGTACACTTATGTTGATTGAAGGATGAGCAAGATAATTTCAGTGAAGATCTTTCTCTACAAAATGTGATTCTTACACTTTTCAGGTTTAATACTGAACGATTGCTCAAAGTTGATATTCAATTGAGATGCTACCTAAGCTGGCTATACATTGTATTACAAACGTTTGTTAGGTACGGTACTAGGTTTTCAGGTGATCAGATAATGTACTTGCTTCTAAATTCTATCTTATACATTTCTAATTTTCTTTACACAAACTGCCATTCTCCCTATGCTTATTATACATTGTCTTCTGTCCTCATATTGTACCACTAGTCTTTTTTTCACCTTGGTAATTTTCCTCTGGCATTTCTCTCTTATCCTCTGCATATAGTTGTCAAAACTTTTCAAAAACTGCCTCAGGGGTCTCCATCTAGGGGATATATGAATAGCGACCACAAGGTACCCAAGCTGAGCAGAACATTACTTCCACTTACTGGTGTTTTGCTCCTCACTGTAACTTTTCTATATGACCTTACCTTGGTCATCTCTTGTTTTCTTCCGACCCCGATGCTATTAGGGTTCCCGAGGGCTAGGGAGTCTTTATTTTTCCAACCTCTCCATTTCTCTATAAAATCTTAACCCCAACATGCTGACCTGTCATGGCATGTAATGCGTCCTCTGACTGGTAATTAGAGGATATGGTCGGTGAATTTATTTTGATAACTCTCCCGGTCAGGTCGGTGAGACCCGTAAACCAACGACAGGTGTGGTCCTCCAGACATTCTGGGGGTTGTGAGAGAGTGATGTGACCGCCAATCACAAAAAAACTCTCTAAAAAACGGTTACTCTTACTGCTATTGCTCTCTTCAATATAATTGTGAAAAGTATTGGAGAGCAAGAGGATTAATGACTTCATTGTCAGAAATCCAGCATTAGCTAACAACAAATCTAGCATGGGACTGTCGCTTTTAAGCATACTTAGGATCCATCTGTCTGGATTGGGTTTGAACTCATAAACTTGGGATTAGTATTCCAACGCCTAATCAGTTGAGCCGCTGAGATCAACATGCAGTTTGATCTTGTGGTTGGTTGCCCAGAAATGGTGCGAAACTGGAGATTGTTTGTTTGTTAACATGCAGTTTGATCTTGTGGTTGGTTGCCCAGAAATGGTGTGAAACTGGGGATTGTTTATTTGTTTGTTTGTTTTTTAGTTTTTTAAATATCTCATATGCTCCTTTGGACACCTGATGATGGCAACAAACTGTTTCCCAAAACATGTCAAGTGAGTAAAGTAAGTGATGTTAGTGTTTCCAGTTCCAATTCACCTTAAGTAAATCCTTTTTTCAATCTGTTTGTAAAACATTGAAAGAAATGGCATCTTCCCCAAAGAAATCTATGGAGAGATATAGTGAGAAGTGACTTCTATAATACTGGTATTTAGCAGTAGGTAATATCATCCCTGATACGCTGATCATGTGCCTTTCATCATGGCTCTTAAACAAGACACAGCTAATGATTGCAAAAAGCCTGAGGTAAATCATGGGTTAGTTTGGAAGGTCATAAGGATCAGATGGTTGTCTGCTGGCCCGCAGTGAGGATGTACAAAGTTTGCAAAGTGAGCAAGCAAAAAATCATTTTACATGACTCTACTCGTGACAGTGAACATGAGCCATTCACAACTTGGAAAATTCATATCATGAGAACTGATCTCCAGAAACTTCAGCTCAGGAATGTTATTAGCTGAAGTTGGCATTCACATTAGTTTGCTCCCCTACCCCTACCATTTAACCAGTTATTCAATGTGTAATTTTATGTTAGCTGTGAATGATAGTACCGACAGAGAGTTATTAGGTTGAGGTGCATACAACCTTATATATTTATAAGAGTCCAGACTCTTATGCAATTACATATTTTTTCCTTGAAATTTACTTTCAAATTAACTGAACATGTTGAGGATTTACATAAATAGGGACCATATACAGAAGCTGTGTATCACATATTTTTACATATTTTGCTCAATACTACAAATATATTAAACTAATACATATTTTTACATAAAATGGTCTTCAAA
Source organism: Tenodera sinensis (assembly GCA_030765045.1). Taxonomy (NCBI): domain Eukaryota; kingdom Metazoa; phylum Arthropoda; class Insecta; order Mantodea; family Mantidae; genus Tenodera; species Tenodera sinensis. The sequence continues at coordinate 99,172,622 of CM060962.1, read as the reverse complement.
ATATGTAAGTTTGTTAAAATGGTTATGTGCAGTGCTACTGACTATGAAACAGGTAAAATTTGTGCATTTGTACATTGTCTTCTGAACTTTGTTGGGACACTTACATGATTTACAGGCCATTAACCTGTTTTTGTTCGAATAGGGATAGCACTTTTGCTATCCTGCAGTGGGGTAAAGGTGCACAAATGTAAAACAACTAAATCTGCACACATGTGGCATAAAGTCAAAGTACTTTATTTCTAGTAAATTTTGTGCTGCTACAATGTGCTATGTGTGGCACCTTGGCCACCAGAATGGCTGTGGCATGACAAGTGTCGTTTGTTGCTGCAGACAACAATGCACTTCTGTTCTCTAGCAACAAACAACTGACTGGTAATGTTTGCCAACTGGCTTTAAATGCAGCTTGCGTCTGAAATATCCTGACTTCATCTGACCATTTAAAGAGTTTGATTTAGTCAGTTTGTCCCATAAATTGCTGTGATTAAATGTAAGTGAGTACAGGTGAAATGTTACAAATGACTCCAATTGGCTCATCGATGATGATAATGATGATGAGGAGGACAACAATGATGATGTAGGATTCAGGGTGCTGAACTACTTGGTCATGAGCAACCTGGTTCATTGTTATGTATAAAACTTTGATCATTGATAATTATCAATGATGTGTTTGCCACTGATTTTGAAGTTCTGTTATGTCAATTGTATGATTTAAAAAAAAAATTGGATGTTGTATGAAATCTCAGTTAAAACAGTTTGAAGTGAACCTTATGCAAGAAATAAACAACTGTGAGCATTCAAAAAACCAATTCCCTTGACTCAGATACAAAAGATTTCTTCATTAAGTGACTTTTTCAGAGATATGCTAAGCAATGGTAGCAGCAAACATTCCATAAAACAGAATTCAAGTACCAACCTGTTGCACCTCTCTGGAGAAGTATTGCAGCCGTTGAGTTCCTGAGGAGTCCACTCTTTGGAAGGGACACTTCTGCTTTTGCTATGAAAAAGTGCAGGAGACCATTAGGAGAGAAATAGAGAATTCTTATATTTGGATTTCTGTAGATGAAACAACTGATGTCTTGGGACAGTATGTACCAAAGTTAATCATCAGCAACTTAAATGCAGATGCTCCATCTAAACCAGGGGTTGGCAGGCAGGCAAGCCTTGCATGTCAAAGTGGGGTGCAGTGGGTGCCCAGTAAAAAAGAACAGTACAATGACGTTACCTGTGGCAAGAGATAACCATTTCCATTTCTATTCCTAGTGTGTTGTGAACCAAGCTTACATCTCTTTGCTTTGCATTCTCATTCCAGTTCTTATTCCCAGCATATTGCTAATCATCCTTAAGCTTTATGCAGTTTTTGTGGCGCTTTATTTCAAACACAAAGTGATTAAGACAAGTTTTATTAAAGTAAATGAAAAAGCAGCAGTTGATCCATATTTTTAACTTGAATTTATTTCTTAAGTGCCTGCTTTCATCACGATTTACCATTTTGTTTTGTATAAATCATAATTTTCATGATAGTTAAAAGGTTGCAACTTTACATTGAATGCTGTGCTATTGTGACTTAGCACTTGATCCAGGCATGTTACATCCCTCTCTGAGGAGGGAATGATAATCCTCTACATCATATTATTTTTGTTTCCCTTTATTGTAAATTTAAATAAAAGTAAGATTCATCATTCCTTACTTTCTTCTGTTAAACTGCATAATAAAGTAATTTTTGATAATTTCTTATATTAAATGTTCAAATAAAATCATTTGTGACTTATTGTAACAATATTAATTGCAAAATAAGAGAACTATACTTATTTTGTTTATGTCTAACTGCATATGATTAAATCTTTGTTATTTTCTTTTATTTCATTGCTCCAGCTTAAAGCAAAATTTTTGGCTTTTCTTCCTTTTGTTAATTCACTTGTGTTTGCACTAAAGAACCAACTGCATTGAAAAATAAATATAACAAACAAAAGTTAATGTTTTTTCCCATAATGCAGTTCCAGCAGACAAGTGTATAGGAGATAAAAGTGCTAAGCTTTTTCAGTGCACTCTTCAAGATCCCTCTTAGGTTTAAGGATGACATCCCACCATCCCACCTGGTTTAAAATAAGCATGCATCAGTGAAGTAAATAATTATGATGCAGATTGAGTTGTGTTTTACTACTTATTCCCAACTGTATCTCTCATGTTGGTTGGCAGTACTTCAGAAAGCATGCCAAGGTGGCATTCTTCTGGCTGCTGTTCTAACTTGGACACCCAGAAAATCTTATTCAGTAATATCATTAGTAAATGAAATAACATATCTATCTGTGATTACATCATATGAGATATTTTTAAATAAATGCTGGCATGGTACAGTTGGGGGTTATGGTGAATGGTTGGTACCCCTCCCATGTAAAAAAGGCCCTACTCTTAAAGCTCAAAAAAAGGAAAGCCAGACAGATTTAATGAAGTCAACCTCAGTCAAATGTAAAAGGTTAATGGTAAAAGGCATTGTGGAACAATTAAACATAGTCACTTGGAATGTATGAGGGATATCCAACAAAGAAAATGAAATAGAAAGAGAATTAAAAAGAGCACAGGTGGACATTGCCCTATTATCGGAAACCAAAAAGAAGCTGATGGCCTCTAAGGAGTTAAAATATTATATGCTGTTTTATAGTGGAATAGCCCAAGAAAGCAGAGCTAAAGCAAGAACAGATATTTTAGTTGACAAAAGATGAAGAAGTAGAATCCATAGTTGTATTTGTATAAATGAAATAATAGTGAGTTTACGGTTGAAAAATGCTCGAGGTTACCTAACAACTGTAAGTGTATATGCTGCTGAAGAGGGCAAAAAGTAGGAAAATAAACAATTTTACAAGACGGTAATTATTATTATTTATTTATGCCAACAAACTTACTGTTGGTGTTTTTAAGTTCCAGTTCTACCTCTCAAATTTTACAAGAGTTTGCAAAATCATCCCTAAATAAGAATGATCAAGTAATAGTGGGCGGAGACTTCAACGCCAGAATCGGGCATTACTTTGCTTTGCAGTATTACCTTTAGTTGCACAGGTTTGCATGGATACCATATATAAGGAACAGAAATTGCTTGTATATTCAGGTATACGTATAAACATACTGAGGTTGCTTTCCCCATTACCAAATTTAACAAGAATTGATTAGAATGATTCCAGTCAGGCTGTCGATAATATACTCTATATAAAGATTGAATCTCACTGGCTGTGGATGACGATATACAGAGTGTTATTGTAAACATCTAAGAGAATTGTTTTTAAAGGTTAGACAGTTTATTGCATTGTTGCATGTAATGCGTAAAACCTTATATTTGCATCACAGGAATAGCCCTGAAAATGTATGTCACCACCACATAAACCATAGCAGAGAGAAATTGAAGACAAAATTCATAAACACTGGACAAACATGAGTTTGTTATTTGAATCAAAGAGGAATGTTATGGATAGCTCTGACTAGATTATATCCTTAGAGCTTGATCAGTAGAAAAGTTTAATATCTAATACTGTTGCTAGAAATAATGTAGCAAAAGATGGAGTGGCAGCGGTGTGCTGATAGCCAATATCAACATTGTTATGTAGCAGTAAGTTGATTGTGGTTGCACATAACTGAAGTGTCCCTTTTTCCAAACATGCTCGCTCTCAGTGTGATGAACCTATAGCCAGCGGAGAGACCGAGGTGCAGGAAGTGATGAGGGTATGGAGTGCTATAGTGCCATCGCACCTGCCGCATGTTGTTCCTTTCATTTCCTTCTGTTCTCTCTGTCTTTGTAGAGTTCTGGTCTGAGAGTTCTATATGCTTTTGTAAGTGCCATTATTCTACTATATCATACTTGCAGTGTAACTTCCTTACCCTGCTGTGGACTGAATCTCTCTCTCTTGCTCAAATTAAAACATTCTTACTTATTATAATACCATGGAATACATATTATCTATGGTCACATTACTGGTTTAAGCAGAGAGCTAACCACTACTTTATCAAATTTGAACTGCTAAAAGGTGTCCTTTAAATGAATCTTAAGTAAACACCATTAACAAAAATTAAGGGGTTAGAGTTGCAAATAGTTACATATTTTCTGAGGCTCTGCATATTAAGAAACTTCTAAATGCAAACAAATTTTATTAAAGGTGTTATTACAGTAAAATCTCATTAATATTGAACCCATTAAGCATGAAATTATGTAATCCAAATGCTCTGGGTGTATAGTGATACAGTAATTCCAAAATTAAATAGCATAATGTGTGACTATGAAACAAAATCAAAGTGACAACATATACTAGTAATGTGGTAACTGGGCAACCCCGCATTTTACAGGCGATGTGAAATGCAGGTGCTGACACTGCATTCACCATTGTTGCATTTGTTGCATTGTTTTTCCACTTGTGAAAATTTCTTCTCATATACACATTTCAGGTGACCATGTACTGTATATATTGGTAACATTGTGCAATAGTTCTGAGTTTGGCCACTAACCTCAAAATTTGCACTATAATTTATATTAGCCTAATATGATGTTGCTAATTAATACAACGAGCCTAAGCTTTCTCAATTGTGGATTTGTAGCACTTCAGTTCGATGCATCATTGCATCTAGTTGGCAGTACCTAGCATGTCCATTGATAACTGTACCATTCAATAACTTAATACTTAAATACACTAGTATAAGTAACAAAGTTAAGTTTTAACTAGTTAATTTTATCCTTAACAATCATCAAAAGCAGGAGCTAAAACAGGGAAGGGGAAAGAAACTTGAGGAATAAGAATTTGTTCCCCCACATCCCTTTTCAAATCCTTTCAGCATATAAAAGGATGATGAATTTTGCAGGTGATAAAGATTTATAGAGGAACCTTTGCACTATCTTGCAGTATTTACTACCAAGTTCAATGTTAAACCTACAGCTCACAAATTTCCAGGCTCAGACTTTTGCTTAGAAATTCATTGTGTGATTGCAGTAAATGCAAGTTGAACAGTTGAACAATCCGGACAGGAAGTGTTGAAAGACGATGAAAAATGAAATCAGGGCCTATATTGCTTTAGTTATTTTGGTGTGTCAAGTGTGAAAATCACTATTCAATTGCACTGGAGCAAAACCCAATGCCTTGACAACCCAATTTTTCATGAAACTTTGGGTAGGGAGAGATTCAAACTGATTTCCCATTTCTTTTACACACAACAGCAGTATTAGGACAAGAGTTTTGGTGAGTTTATGCTTTTAATATTGTGCACCCAGATTTTCAACAAAAAATAGAGTTTTTAAGCATTAAGGCATTACTGCCCTCACAGCTAGGGGATTTAAATCTGATTTCTTGGTTAGTTGCCAATGCATTTAAATATGATGTGATTGGGTTAATGCAAGCCTCAAGTAACTCCAGAGTCAACCTGCTTTGCAAATTGATGCCTTAAATTTTGAAGGAATGTTCTAACTTTCTGAGTAATGATTTGAATTAGACCTTTCTTCAAAGAGGACATCTTTTAGATCAAAAGTTTGAATTTAAAAAGAATCACTGTGATAGAGATAGGAATGTGAAATCATTTTGTTCCTTTGATAAACTAGATAGCTTAAATAAGGTGTAAATCTCTGTTTCACTCAAAGTGCACTTTGCTTGTGGGAAGTCAGTTTTATTAACATGCTGCTGCATGTTCTACAATGATTTAAAGTGAACGCTGCAAGTAGTCATTGCCAGAGCAGCACCTTCTTACTCTTGGTGATACTGCTTTAAGAGCCTAACAGCATGACCACAAACTCTTCATGTAATAGAGGAAAATTCTGTGTGAGGTAGTTTTGAACTCATTAACACAGCATGTGCTAGCCCTCTTATAAAAATATAAAGTATGAAAGTTGATGAGGTTCTTCCCTTGTGACACCACTAGCAATGGGTTACTTAACTAAATAAATTAAACCTCTCACATACTGCACACATATATATCACACCAGAGCATGGCATGATGCTGAGCACTGTTTTTGTGGCAATAATGTTTATCAAAATTCAAAGAAAATTTGTAATCTTCATGAATGTCTGTAACTTAACAAAAATAATGAATGATGAAAATTGAATATGCCTAAAATTATATTCTTATTTTTAGAAAAAAAAGTTGTATAAGGTATAATGCTGGAAAATTATTAAGGGCCTTGAGTAATTCATAAGTCAAAGAATATGCCACTCCATGAATGCTGCAAGGCGTGGCAGTACAGAGAAAACTGAATATATTAATTATTGTATAAACCAAAGCTTTCAATGCATGCTGCACATAGAGACATTCCTTGATTTAGAAAACATAAAAGACATTCTTGTATTTGTATCCCCATAATATGTAAAACATGACAATTGAATTTATTGCATGAAACTCGATATTCAAATTTAAAAATAAAGTTTAGAAAAATGGTGTTTATCTGTAATAATTATATCATACTTGTATCTTGCAGAGTTTGGAGAAGCACATTTTTCATATTACAGTGCTATACAAACAGAAAATGGTAATAAAAATTAAGTCATAGTGGACTTAGTAATCACACAAAGGTTGACTTAAGCACTTTCTTCATCAGATTAGTCAAATCTATAAAAACTAGCATTCAAATAATGTGCATAAATATAGTATGAAATAATCTCAGTGTGTTACGCATTATGAATTCCAGACTTAGTTTACTTTTGGTGACTGTTATTGATACTAACCTTGTTTTCTAAATTCATGTAGACAATCTACAGTAGGTTTCTATGAAAACTGTGTAGAATTTAAGCATACAGCCTAACTATATCCTGTTGTAACACACGAAGTTTAAAGAAAATTCTTTCATCATGTGTATAGTTTCTGATTTTCAGTTGCACCTCTCTTTGAAATACCTGGTCCTATGACCATACACCAAGCTGTGTAAATTTAAAAATTGCAACTTTTTTTAAAAAATGGATAATAAACGAGTTTTTAGAAAGATAAATTTAATGATGAATTAACAATAGCATTAACTGTAGAATTAGACTAATATAATAATGACACATTGAATGAAACCTTGCCAATATGAGAATAAAGAAGATAATTGTGAGGACACTAGTCAGTAATGTCAGTCTTAGAGCTGGACAAAGGCAAGAAGACTGACTGGTGTTCAGCGCCATTAATATGTTTTGATATCTATTTAAATGTATTTGCTATTGTCCTAAAAGCAAAACAATCCCCCACATTCTAGGCAGTACATTTATAGGGACACAGTTTTAAGGTTAATAAAAATTGTGAATGTCTGTACATAAAGAAGGTTCAAAGCAGGATAAAAGCAGTGAAATAAAATATCAAATATTACTGTTATAATTTACATTTCAAATGTTATATCATGTATCATGTTCATTGAAATAACAAGTAAGCATAGTTTCTAAGTTCCCTGCTGTAATATTGGTTCTTTTATCAACAAAATATTGTACATTGAAAGAGCTCCTTCACAATCACCATTAGAAATTGAAATATAGGTACATAGACCGATTCTACATTGGGCATGATGCGGCTGCATATTCTTAGGTCTCACAGTATTGCTACGGCTGAGACTCTTATCACATGGGTGTTGATGAAAGAAATACTGCATTTATTGTGAAACCTTTATTCTAGTCCACACTTATCTACAACTTTCTTCCTCGCAACCATATACCCGACGCAACTTTGTTTTTCCCGGCACTGACATTCAAATGGTTTACGGCAGGAGACGAGATAGTTACACGCACGTGAGTAAGTGCGTAAGTGCTTGTAATTAAGCATGTAAGTGAGTATTGCCACAGCTTGTTCGCTGGTTTTGTTATTTTCACGTTTCTGCTAATATTACCACTTCTTCATGGCCATGTGGTTGCCCTCATTGGTGGAAATCCATGTTTTGTCCGCGACATTCGACTTTCCACCAATAACCATGTCCTGTCTTGGTGGGTGCTTTTTGAGGGGTTTTGCTTCACTGCACACAGTGTCACTATTAGCTTTACAAAGATTTCTAAAGGATTTCTACATCCTTTGTTCTCCATTGTCTTGCGACCTTACCCTAATGATCGTTTTTCCCGTGGTCTTCACAAAGTTTAGTGTATACTGCCTTTTAGATAGATAAGGTATGTGGTCTAGCCGAATATTTTATTTATTAACTTCCCTTGACAACCAATTTGATTTATTCCGTCACAATGTAAGACCACTTAATTTTGCTCATAGGCCTCTATCAAGCTTGAGGTTCTTTTACATGCCATAAATCTATGACAAGGGACCATCAGCTTTATTTCCCTTCCGAAGGAAGCCATGCCAAGGATTTTTACACCCATAAAAATTCATTACCCTCTGCCAGGTTGGAACCTATGATCTAGGAAACCAGAGGCTAGCATGTTACTCTTAGACCATGGAGGATGATGTTCATTGCCGTGGAAGTACTTTCAAGCTCATGTGTGCATCTAGCTGTCAGAATGGACTTGTTTTAATGTAATTATACAATAATGCGCAGTGATATACAGTGCATCAATGCACAAAACAAACTCAGCATTAAACTCCCACCACTTTTTGCATTAAACTTGCGCTCCTGCTCTGTTGTAGCCTTCCATAAAATACGCATGACCTTATCGTTCAAGTCTAACAATGTGTGTTTGCAGAGTGTGGGAAAACTAGTAGCAGGGAGGGGGGTGTTGTCTCCGGCACTTTGCTCCAGTGGTGGTGCTGTAGCATGGAAGGTATATTATTCTATGCATTCATTGAACGTTCATATGCCACTGGTTATCTCTCAGTCTGGCTTCCCTGATGCTCTCATATACATTTTCTGCTTATTGTAAAGATAGTTGCATTTCTTCCAGCCACATGGAGCTTGAACTCTTGATCTTGACCTCGCATTTGACTTTATATGTTGCAAAAAGTGAAACAGATCTTGTTTTATTCCTGATATAAACCTTTCAACAACAGTTTCATGGAAAAATCACAATGAGATGTTAATCCTAGATAAACGTTCATTTCGCAAGTAAATATTGCAGTAAATTATTAATTTCGTGATAAATCATAAATCAACACTCATTTTGTTAGTTGCATTAAATTCATGTTTAATCATGATAGTAAATACTAGTAATTATGTCAATGGCATGTAATACGTCCTCTGATTGGTAATCAGAGGATATGGTCGGTGAATTTATTTAGATAATTCTTCCGGTCAGGTCGGTGAGACCCATAAACCAACGACAGGTGTGGTCCTCCAGACATTCTGGGGGTTGTGAGAGAGCGATGTGACCGCCAAAACATAAAAATATGGTGCTCTCTAAAAAGCAGTTACATTTACTGCTAAGTCTCTTCAATATATTGGAGAGCAAGAGGATTAATGACTTCATTGTCAGAAATCCAGCATTAGCTAACAACAACAACAACAAGTAATTATGTCAACAATTGCAATAGAATTGATTCTGAAACCTTTTTATTGCATATTAACAAATTTTACGTAATTGCGATCCACCAAAAAATTGTCCCTATGCATTTATTATAGAATTAAATTGCTGTTTCCATAACATTTTTGTAAACATGGATGGTTTTATAATTGCACACTATTTACATTTCAAGAAAAGCAATACTTCCTATTAGAGAGAGAGGCTTATGCAGGGATGAAATTCAATTTGCCATTATTTAGCATACAATTTGTCTATTAGGGCCCACTTGAAAAAAGTGAGAAGTTCTACCATGTTTTTCTTGCTGTAGGGGAGAAATATCTAGAAGAAAGCAGTGAATGCATTGGATTTCAGGTCCCTAATGTATATAAAACAATTCATTTTTACTAAGAGCAATGTATAGTTCTTGAATTTTATAAAATAGAAATCTACTCAAGTTAGTCAAAACAATTTCATAAATCTTTTAAACAATATGCAGAAGAAGCTTTACATCTACATACCTAGAACTGGAGCTACTGTTGCAATCTAATGAAGCAATATTTTAGAATTTGAAGGGTTATTACAACAAAATACAACACAGTAAAACAATGCAATAACTGAAACTAGCACATGAACTGCTTCTACAGTAGTTATCAACAAACTCAGGAACAGTGCAAAGCTGTGAATCCATTATTTTAAGCAGTCAAGCCAGTCATGCACAGTAACATTGTGCATACTGACATGAGTGACCAAGCTCATCAATGCATGTGGGTTCAAGTCTATCCATGACACATTCTCCTTAACTGAAGTTTCTTCAGTTCCCATAACTGGCAAATGGTGGGGGCATACCTCAAACTTGTGTTTCTTTTCCAAATTTCCTGTTTCAATAATAATAATAACAACAATCATCATCATCATCATCCATGTTCAAGATGTCGCGAGTTCGAATCTCGCTTAGGGTAAGTTATCCGGGTAAGGTTTTTTTCCGAGGTTTTCCCTACCCTGAGAAGACGAATGTCGGGTAACTTTAAGCTCCATGGACCTCGGGCTCATTTGAGCATCATTTCACCCATTTCATTTCATTCATTCGTCCGATATGACACAATGTTGGAGGACGTTAATTTAAAAAAAAAAAAAAATCATCATCATCCATTTACCCACCCACCAACCACCTCCACTGCCAACCCACCCCCACCAGCCCCACATTATTGACAAGTTAAAGGTGATATTCATTTGAACTATGATCCCTTAATTGAGCTATATTTTCTAAAGTTCTGTGTGCAGGTGTGTGAGACACTAAGACAAAACACTGCACAGAGTGTGTAAATTATCATCTTCCCCTATATTAAAACAAATAACAGACACCTTTTGCAGAACGATTGCATTATCAACATGCATTTAAATGGGAATATCTTTAAATAATGCTGAGATGCTTGCTACAAAATCCTTACTGCTTTATGTGATATAGGTGTTTAAGACAACATAACTTGTATGTTAATTTGGTTTAACAAATCTGAGACAGAGTTTCACTTCACAACTTGAAACATTAAAGGACCTTTGTCATTCTGCAGAGTTGTGTGTTGCCACATCCTTTAAGAAGTATACAGTAATCCTCTCTTGCTGTAAGTTGTGAACCTGTTGCTTTGTAACTTCTTGTATATAGTGTGTTCTTTTCTTCCTCCAGTTTTCAACATATATAGAATGTCTCTTTTATCATCTCCAAATATAAGTCTTTATTTTTTGAGAAACAGGGCAAATCCAGAAGTCACCTTTTTAACTTTGGTGATGTTGCAACAGACACTTGCTCTGATTTCACAATAATAGGGAGAAGTTTGCATTAATATAGACTTATATTTGGTATCTTACCTCTGTCTTTTGCTGGTAGCACGATATTGCAGGGCTGCATTCATTTGCTTCTTAATAATAGGTAATAAGGATGACAACAATAGAAAACATTCCTTCAGATGTACAAAAGCTGCTTTCCATTTTTATACATGTGTGTATGCAAATTGGAAATCAAATGCTTAAATGAAAATTTGCAGGTCATTTTACTTTTGTCAACCTTGCAGTTCACATTAATATTTTTTATAAGAAAATGTCCAATGATACTATTTAACACACTGTTTCCTTGTGGAATAATGAAGTAATAAACTGAACTAATAGTGTTAAAAGAAAATAAATGTATACATCTAAATGCTTATTCAAATAAGAAAGTAAAAATAGCTGAAGTAACCAAGAGATCACTAGAGTTTGCCATTTCTGACCCTTCTTACCGGATTCCCCTGATCCTTAGCCATAAAGAAGCATATTCTTGGAACACTCTCCTGCCTAATTGGCAAATTCAGCATGTACAAGTTTGCATTTTGTCTACACTTTTGGGGACCTAGCAGTATAGTGAATCAATTAATGGTTAAATTATTGAAGTACTTAGGAAAATGCAAGATATCAGGTGGTCCTCTGATGTTGGTCCTGACCATTCTCTTACATAGACACATAGCCATATAATTGAAACTATATATATATTAATTTCATATATCATCAATATCCACTGCTTGCATTGCCGCATACTGTAAGAATTGGCATTAAATGCTACTCAGAAGGAAAGAAAAGAAAAGAAACAATGTAAGAGAATCAGCACAGAGAGTTGACCATACACAGTTCAAGTCCCAGCCATGTTACCAAATGTTTCAACTCCTATTCAACTTTCAAAAACTTCATCCAGGCCATTCAAGGTACACTTTTCTGAAATGCTTAAGTTTTATGCATTTTATTTTGTGTAGCTTTGTATTTATATTTTATATTTTTCATAGTGACCAGTTAAATTTTGTGGTAAGATACTAAGAATGCAAAGTATAGGTTTTTTAATTGTCTTCTTGTATCTATCAAGAGCTATTCAACTTACTCACTGAATCAGTAAATGACTCTGTTGCTAAACTATCAGAAATTACACTAATATTTCAGAAATACTTATACCACTAAGATTTAATGTAGCAAAATGCTGAAATATTTTAAAACTAAAAATAGTATTTTCTTTTCTAAAATGAAGATTTTGAGCATATTGACCTAAAGCATGACAGAAAAGTACTTCTCTTGTAGTTATGTAATTTTGGTAATCTATATTTTAATGGAGTAGCAAAATAACAAACACACATTCAGCCTCATAGGTGTTTATATATCAGATTAGCTTGCACCACCATTAAGCTTTGTTTGATCACAAATATGTACAGAATAAACCATAACACTGTGCTTTCTTGCAGTTTCTTATGCTAAAGCTAACAGCATTCCTAAAGACTGCACAATTGCTGCTTGTGTCTGGTTTATGCTTTAAAGTGTAATTTCACTCTTATAATAAAATCTGTCTAAAACTAAGAAAACTAGCTTTGCTCCACAAGGCAGTGTGTAAAGATAATGAGATGACAAATTATTCAATCAATAAGCATGTATCTATCCGTATTTATAGTTTCCTCTGCAGCTGCACACCTCCTCATTCAGTGTCTTGCAAGAGTGGTGATGTTTGCTCATGTTAATATAAGTTAGTATAATTGACTGGATTTGGATGCTGTATAACATATTTTAACTGTTACTTCTTTGTTCTTCCCTTTTCAGATGTTATGCTGTGTAAACATTTTCATGCTTTTCATACTGTGTGGATCTGATTACAGCTTGAAGTCAATATAACAGATCTATTCTTTTTAAGACTATTTTAAATTTTATAAAAATATTTAAGCCAACTGAAAATGGAAAGGCAAAATAAAGGGATAAATGAGCTAAATTTGCATACCGTATTTCATTGCATAACTGTCACACTTCTTATTCTTTCTTCATAAAGCAAAAATATACAGTGTGGTCATTATGTGAATGTGACCATTGTGCAAAAAATTAGTTATTTAAGACTGGCCTTGTTAATGTTCAGACTAGTGTACAGTAACAGGAGTAAGAGCAAGTTTGAGAATATTGAAGTGTGCCCACATTATGCTGTTCATAGTTGAAAAGAACGGAGAGGGGAAGGAAGGGAAACAAAAGTGATGCTGACACCGCAATGCAAACACCTGCTCCAGTAAATAAAAAGAAAAATTAACAGAATTGAAGAACATGGTTATTGACTTGGTGTGTGCTAACCAAATGGTTCACATCCCTTGCCGTGCCATTCACTTATTACTTAGTCACATCTGCTAATCCTCACACTTTAGGTACTTAAACCAATCTGATTCATTGATGGGCTAGCCACCATCTCGGCAGTTTGTAAACTCATGGCATTGACAATGCGGATAATACGCTGCATACCCTGTACTCTCTTCCACAAATCTAACAGATTGGCATGGCACCACATTATGTTTCAATGCTTCTTGATAGTGATCACCTGGAATATTAATGCAACAATTATATGGTGAAATGCTAAAGTCTTGATAGCTTGCATATAAATCAAGGTGCAACCATTATGTGATGGCAACGATTATGCAATGAAATATGATAATTTGTTGAGTATAGCATTCCACTGCATAGTTGTAACTTTCTTTTTACAGTGAAACAGAAGAACTTAAATTGTTTGCTCTTAACTGATATACAGTTTGTCATTTCTTGAGTTTTCCTTATCAAGTTTAAACGTCCATTCAAGCAATCACAACAAGCATTTCCTCTATGGTGGCAGAAGTGAAATAATACTTTTGTTATGGAAGTTGCTTACAGTGACACAGTTTCATATAATCATGAAAATGAGCAACATGCTTCCCAAATATGTCCTGTAGTTTTAGACATACAAAGTGATGTGTAATGTTTCCAAAATCAACTTGCTTTTATGATTATAAAGAAGTAAATTAGTTTGTTTTATGATAAAGAGAATTAATTGCTAAAGATTTTTATAGAATTTTTCCTCATTTTGAAATAAGTGTCAAGTTAGGTACCTAAGAGTCTGTGTTTGTTTGTGTTATTATGGAACATCCATTCTATTCAGAGCATTTGATATTTCAGTAATAAAAGCAGGCATAAAATACAAGAAAATGGGTAAAGAGTGTAATATTTTTCACTTAAATTGGAAAGATAAAAGAAAATTGCAGATCTCAATTAAAGAGCAGAATTAATAGATATTATGTGGGTGTTGTCATGTTTAATACTGTAAATTTAATAGGGGAATAATTTGGTCCAAATAAATTTCAAATCCAAAAGAATAACAAGAGACTGCATTTCTGTTTTTTAAAAATGCTATTACAAGTAAAGCAACCTAATGCAATTAAGACAAGAAATAAAAGAAAAAAAAGATTGTAATTATTATTTATGTATAATAACAAACTTACTGTTGGCATAAGTAAATAATAATTACTATCTAAAGGTTATTTAATCCCAGGACATAAAGTACTTATGATAGTAAGTCACCATTGGGGTAACTGTCTCTGATATGAGACTGCCTTTGTGGTTTACTGGGAGAAATACAAATCAGTTGGAGAATTCAATGTCATTCTGGCAGGTTGTCATAACAGCTTAATGGTTAGAGCATCCACCTGGTAAATGGAGGGTCTGTGGTTCAAATCCCAGCTGTGGCATTGAATTTTTCAGTTCCAATTCTACCTCTCAAAGATTGTAACTTACTTTTAGTCAGAAACATTTGTTTATTTAAAGACATTTATGTTTTGCACGCAAAGATGTTTAGAATTACTTTTCAATGCAACTAAGATCTGAACCGATGGCAGACATAAAAGTGTTTTTATAGTAACATAAGATAACTGGATGTTTATATATCTAAGAATGTTAAAGAATAATAATAATGATATTGATGATGATAATAATAATATTGATGATGATGATAATAATAATAATAATAATAATAATAATAATAATAATAATAATAATAATAATAATAATAATAATAATAATAATAATAATAATAATAATAAAATAAATAGTGAGAAAAAAATATATATTTCTGTAATTTCAGCTCAGAAAACCAAATAGGCATACATATTTTCCTCTCTGTATCACTCCAGTTACTAAAAATATACCAAAAATCAAGAGTTCATCAAAAATGTAATGCAGTTAAATATCAGCTTTTATTATCTTTCTGCCAAAATGAACTTAAAGACTTTACGTTTCACTATATAAGATGATCATGATCCTAACATAAATTCTCGCCTTTCCCATCTCTCCCCTCTTTCATTGTCGCTTCCTCTCACATCCACTCTGCCATATCTCTCTCCAACACTTCTTCCCTCCCGCCATCCCTCCCTTCCTCGTGCAACAGTAGTGGCTCATGACTTGCAAGTTTGGGGGAGCGGCAGTTCATGTTTTCAGATTAAGTGCAGTTTAAATGGCAGATTTTATTGTACATATACCAGAAAATAAACAAAGGAACCACATGAGCCAAAATACTCTAGCATAGATTTTCCTGTTTGTTCAGATGACTACATGTCTTTTAGCACATACAAAATTGTATACATTTGTGAAATTCAGAAAATAAATGTGCAGTAAAACACATCTGTCCAAGCAAGCATAAATTAAGCTGTATAAATAATTATTTTATTATGCCTGTCAGTAGCAGGTAGCCTTGAGCCATTCATCATACAGTGCATCTATGTATTAATGCGTATCCATTTACATTTCAACAGAGAACACACTACTTTATAGCAAACACGTTTTTCTGTTTTGTTTTCACAAAATAAATGACTTATAAATGTTAATCACACACATTTCACATTAGATAAGTCTGTGTTTTGTGAAAGTATCTCTTCTCTTTTATTTCCTATATTCTATATTCTGACATCTGAGTAAGAATAAAAGTTCATAAGAGTTTATTTTTGTACTTCTTGATGGGTGAGTATAAGCTCCTGCTTCTCTTCTTCTTCTTCTTCTTCTTCTTCTTCTTCTTCTTCTTCTTCTTCTTCTTCTTCTTCTTCTTCTTCTTCTTCTTCTTCTTCTTCTTGTTCTTCTCCTTTTCCTTCTCCTCCTCCTCCTCCTTCTCCTTCCCCTCCTTCTTCTTCTCCTCCTCCTCCTTCTCCTCCTTCTCCTTCTCCTCCTGCTTCTTCTTCTTCTACTTCTCCTCCTCCTCCTCCTCCTCCTCCTCCTCCTTCTTCTCCTTCATCTTCTCCCCCTTCTCCTCCTCCTCCTCCTCCTCCTCCTCCTTCTTCTTCTTCTTCTTCTTCTTCTTCTTCTTATTATTATTATTATTATTATTATTATTATTATTATTATTATTATTATTATTATTATTATTATTATTATTATTATTATTATTATTATTATTATTATTATTATTATTATTATTATCATCATCATCATCGTTATTATTATTATTATTATTATTATTATTATTATTATTACTACTACTACTACTACTACTACTACTACTACTACTACTATTACAAGGGTGGTTTGATAAGTTCTCGGAATCACTGCGAGAGCTCAGCCGTAGCACCACGAGTTCACGTGATATTCATTGGACTGTTGCCTGTAAACATGTGTCACGACAATGTTCTTGGAAGACAGTTGTAGTGGTGATGCGACTGTATTGTTGTTCCCGCATAGTGATTCGTGAAGGTGGAAAAAATTGAGATTCAAACAGTGATTAAGTATTTCATAAAGAAAAGTATGAAAGCATGCTGATTTTCTGAATACAGTAGCGGACTCTGCTCCTTCATATTCAACTGTTGCCAAGTGGACAAATGAATTTAAATTTGGTTGGGAGAGCTTAGATGATGATCCACACAGTGGCCGACCAAGATGTGTCACTACCCCAGAAATCATTGCAAAAGTGCACAAAATTGTAATGGAGGAACACCGATTGAAAGTGCGTGAAATTGCTCAAGCTTGCCAGATGTTACCTGAAAGGGTATATCGAATTTTGACTGAAGAATTAGATATGAAATAATTATCTGCAAGATGGGTGCCGCGACTCTTGACACTGGATCAGAAATGCATGAGAATGGAAGTATCAGCACAATGGTTGGCATGTTTTAGGAGCAGCGAACAAGATTTTCTGCGCCGGTTTGTGACCACAGATGAAACTTGGGTCCACTACTATACTCCAGAGTCAAAACAACAGCCAAAGGAGTGGAAGCATGCTGATTCTCCACCACCAAAAAAAGCAAAGACAATGCTTTCTACCAGAAAGGTAATGGCATAAGTTTTCTGGGATGTGAAGGGGATTCTGCTTGTAGATTATCTCCCCAGTTGGCAAACCATTACTGAAGAGTATTATGCTAACCTCCCGGACCAATTAAACCAAAAGATACGTGAAAAAAGACCAGGTTTAGCAAGGAAGAAAGTCGTCTTCCATCAAGACAATGCACGTCAGCACACATGTACCGTCACCATGGCGAAATTACACCAACTAAGGTATGAACTGTTGCTACACCTGCCTTATTCACCTGATATGGCTCTGTCAGACTTCCATCTCTTCCCAAAGCTGAAAATTTTCCATGGTGGACAAAGATTTTCTTCAAATGAAAAATTGATAGCCGGAATTTGCAGGCCTGGAGGAATCTCATTTTTGAGATGGGATCAAGGCATTGGAACATTGCTGGACTAAGTGCATTAGTCTGCAAGGTGACTATATTGAAAAATAAACGAAGTTCCAGTATTGTAAGTACTTTTTTCTATTCTGTTTCGAGAACTTATCAAACAACCCTTGTATTATTACCCTCCCCTTATGTAGGCTTTACACCCCCTAGGACTTACAAGCCAGTGCCTAGGGTCAGACACCTGTTGGGGAGCAAAGGAACGTATGGACCGGACAGAGTGAAAACATGGAAGCAGGTGATCAGCCAAGCACCAGGTATGATAGTGAGGAAGAGAATGATGTGAAATGCAGGCAAAATTGATGAATGGAAAGGTGATTATGGAGCATTTGGCGGAATGAGTAGTGGGGGAATCTGGAGAACCTGGAGAAAACCCACCCAGATGCCACATCATCCACCACAAATACCATGCATGGGTCCCTGGGTTCAAACCCGGGCTGCCTAGGTGGTAGGCGAGTGGTCTAACCACTCGGCCACAGTGCCACCTTAACCTCTTGCTTTGCTGTTAATTTTAGCAACAGTATTTACAATGTGCTCGTTTCCTTAGTGTGGTGGTAGCGCTGTGCGCAAGACCTGGGTTTGATTCCCGGCACTGGCATGGGATTTCTCCCATTGGGAAATCTGATCTGGCATACACTCAGCCTTGTTAGTTCTCCGAGGGGCCGATTAAAGATCTTCTTAATTGAAAAGTAGCAGCCCTAGTTGAGTAGACCACATAACTGGCTTTGCGGATCACAGCGTTGACCACGAACCACCCTCAAGTACTGCACCCCACTCATGACACCTGTGGTAGGCAGAGGAGGGTTACACTGGCTGGGCAGTAGACCTTGGCCTAGATGGATAGTCAATAACCTTGGGTTATTATTATTTACAATGTCAGACTCAACCAGTAAATCATTAACTTAGTTGATAAAACAGGGATAATTGCAGATCTTTGTTACAAGTTGACCAACCTTATGTCTAAATGTGTATTTGATTACTAAGTAATCAACAGACATATTGAAAAATGTTCAAGTGTAAATAAGTTATAGAACATGATTATGCATGTATATGCCTCTCAAAAAAAATAAATCAATACTTGACTGTAACTGAACTTAGCTAATTAATATTCCTATAGATAAGTATACTCCTCTTCTGGGATTCAAGAATGTTTGAAGTCACATGTGGAGGGAAGGGCATTTTCAATAGAATATATGGCCAAAACATTAAGTCTTTCATACTTCATTGTGTTCCTAATGAACATTTTTATCCTCTTGAAAGTTGAAAAACTCCTGTCACACTCTGGTGTATTTATTGGAATTGTGTAAATGGTGTACTGCTGTTTACAATGCATACTTGAAAGTTATTTAACAACCCCCAACAAGAGCTTACCACTTAACACTGCCTGCCTGCAGTGCCTTAGTAGTAAAAGCGGGCCTTAAACACTACAAAAAAAAAAAAACTTAACACTGAATTCACTAGTTTACACAATACATGCTTCCGAATACTGTATGACTTAACATCTACATGTGTGAATCACACATCTGAATGTGGGCACATGCAATGTGTTAAACAATCAAAGGCTACTGACATGGATTGTAGCGTAAGATGGATAATTGTTTTTCTGTGCTGAATAATTTAACTATACAAAACTTTACATTAAATCACACTTTAACCCTTCTACACTGGGTTGAAAATCCATCGTATACAATAAATCTAATCTCCGTGGCACAAAATGGGTCAATCACTATATTTTTGAATACCCTATTTTTATGAGTTTTCCCCAGGGTTTTCAAAAGGCTATCACAAGCTTGTACTTTATTTTGTTCTTTTAGAATTCCTTTTACAGTGCAAGAAGATGCACCCGCAGTGCAGCAGTTCTTTTGATTATACTCATCACCAGATTTGTTGACTTTCCCACAATTTAGGGTTTCACATTCTTTACTAAAGTATCTGTGCACCTATCAGTTCCCTGCCATCTGATTTTGTAGGTTTTCTTTCTTTCCAACATTGGTTATAAATATTACAAACACAATCAAAACAACAAATACAACATTTAAAAAATCTAAACATTTTTGTAAATTTGTTTAATAACACTGCCAGTTTATCACTTATCTATTACAAAAGTCAGAATTCATTTCTATTGCAATCCAAACCATCACTTTTACTTTCTGGCAAGAAAAGGAGAATGTATGGGGACTATAATTTATAGCCAGAAGTGATATGATATGATAGAATATGATTTGTTGCGTACTAAAGAGAATACATCTAGGACTACCCCTGAGCTGGGCCCTGGCCCTTTTGCCCAATAGGGCAACCCTTCGATATATTTATATGCTTGGTATGTGTTTGCTCCTTTGTACTACTAATTTTAACTTCCTCCCCTCCCTTTCCATGTATTATTATTTCCCCTACTGATGGTTATAGGTTTTCTTTTACTTGAGAGGTAGAATAAATAAATAAATAAATAAATAAATAAATAAATAAATAATAATTTCTTTTACTTGTCTATTTTGCATCAGTTTTTCTGTATTTGCACACTTGACTAATGAGCTCCAATTTTACTATTTCATAATAACCTCATTTTCACTGAATATGCATTCCCTCAACTCCTTCACTTGTGGTTTATCCAATCATTTTCTAAAACCTGTTACTCTTAGCAAAATGTCTTTCTTTCTTTGCCTATCTTGCTTCGTTTTTTCACTCTTTTTACCGAAAGTTGTCTTTCTTTGCCTACTTATTGACCTGTTATTTTCAACTTCTTAACACTATAATTTCACTCTACATACTTTTCATTAACCCCACTTTTTCGACATTTCTCACTTCCCTCCTTTTTCCTTTTTACAGTTATTAAACTTCACTTGCCATGTTTACCAACCTTTCTTCTAATTTCCTATTATTCCATCCAACTTGCTCATGTCCTCACCTCTGCTCCTTGAGACCCTTCCTATTCTCTTTTCCCTTTCTGCGATTTGCCACTGTTTAAGCCTGTCCCCCCCTTGGTGATGCATACCTATCTTACGATCTCCTGTAATAGTTTTCATTTCTTTTCTAATCCCTTGTGTTCCCACACTTGTTTCATTCTGCACTTCCCTTATTGGAATTACATCTTGCACTCTTTCCTTGGCTATTTCGTGTGCTACCTCCAAGATATTTACATTAAACAGTTCCCCCTTAAGGCCTCTCTTATTTTCTTCATTGCACTGGTTCACATTTCTAAGCCTTCCCCCTCTCCTCTCCATTAACATTACACGTCTGAGTTGGCATCACCTCCCCTTTGCCCACATATGTTACCAATTCTCCTCGTGACTCTGCTCTCTGGTCATTGCAGTGGAGGCCTCCAGATGTTTCACTTTCATTCTTTAATTTCATCTTTTTGTGCTCCATGTCATTTCATGCTGTAATTTGCATTCCTGTCCCTCACCTCATGTCACTTGATTGTTCGCTTTTCTTACTATCTCTCAGGATATTTTTGTCCTCTACAACTCGCCTGTCAATCCACAGTTTGAAATTTTGTATGAATGCATTGTAGACTTGTTTCCTCACGTTACTCCTTCCTTCTAATTTCCCAATTCTAATTGCATCCTGTTGTTTGAAGCCTTTTAAATGTATTGTCAATTTCTTCTCTTATGAGAGGTAGAACTGGAACTTAAAAATTCAATGCTACAACTGGGATTTGAACCACAGACCTTCCGCTTACCTACCTCTCAAACTTTGCCCACACACGGCTTGTGTGTTTAAAAACATCAACAGTAAGTTTGTTGGCATAAATAAATAATATTCTTCTCTTATAATTTCTGTACTTCCTGAAGTGCTCCTGATTCCTCTTACTCCTCCATACCAGAAATTATTAAGTTGTACTTTCTCATGTTCTCTTCCAAATCTTTCATTCCTCTTTCCATTTTATCATCTTCTTTTTCATTACCTCCACCTCTTTAGTTTTTATCTCTAATTCATTGTTCTCCCACATCCTCCATTCTTATTTAAATCTCATTTCCTAACTACTGTGTCTTCTTATAACTAGCCTGTTTTGCAGATGCCATGTCATTTAGCTCCTTTTTCCTCTCTCTTTAGGAGCAACTCTGCCATGTGAGCATCTGTCCACCTCCATTGCTAATTTAGTACCAACTGCAAGGCAGAAGTCAGTATCACGGGCTTTACTCACTCCTTCACTGGTGGACGAGGACATAACAGAAAGTGACAACATATAAAAAGTACACTAACCATTATTGCAAGGATTTGTAGTCCGAAATACAATCTGCAATGGGAACATTTGCACTATTCACTGTATAAGCATTACGGAAATCTTTAAAACAAAACAAAATCTATAAATCATTTCGGGGAGTGCAGAAATTTATTCTGCAATTTTATCTGTTGTTATCCTTCCTTTCCTGTTTTTATTTTTTATTTACAAGGCATTTATTAATGGAAAGGATGCCAACCTTAAGTCCTCCATTGCTAGTAGCCATTGGTGTACAGTGTTACAAATTTGTATAAATGAGAAAAAGAAATTTAGGATTCAGGTTATATTGTGAATGGTAATGAATGTCATTCTTTTTATTAATAGTTTTTTCTTGAACTAAAGAACTTTTAGATGCATTTGTATAGAAAGCTAATCAGATCCACAAAAAAGTGTCCTTCATATCTTTCTTCTTTATCTTTCATATTGATGTCATGTTTGCTTGTGCATTTAACTTCTGTATGGTTCATATTATTTTGATTGTAGTCTCGCAGACTAAGCAGAACTGATTAAATCATCTTTTGCTGCTGATTATATTCTGTGTGGTTCTGAAGAAATTTAATTAACTCTTGCTTAAGGAACTAAAAAAAAATTAGGGAAATGGCATTGGCATGTTAGAGTTATAGGATGAATTTAAATGTTCCAGGTATTGAAGAAATGGAAGGAAGCTCCAGTTAAATAAAGAAAAGAAAAAAAAAGTATTTCAAGAGTGAAGTAGTTGAATAATCATTTAACCTGTTAATAGCTGTGTAGTAATCCACATTAGCTGCTCTAATAATTTAGATAATAACTGAAAGCTTCTTATGGAACATACAGTGTAAGGTTTTTGGGTAGTTTGTTCATATTAATAATGCATTAATCAATGATCTTTCAAAGAAATGTACAGAATATGTAGGTCTTTATCCTTTAGCTTCACTTTTATAACTGGTATAGTTAAATTGGTGAACAAACTCATTAATGAATTTTGGCTTTTTTTAAGCTATGAAAACTGCTTTGTACATTGTGGCTTTACTTAATTTTATTTCAATATTGAAGGGATTGTTCAAGTACTGACATTAAAAAATAAAATCTGCTTAAAACTGAAGCATAAAATTATTATAACACAAATTTTATTATCACAATTTATCTACTTTATGGCAAGTGCATACCTCAGTTTGGCACACTAAGAGTATAATAAAAATGGAAAGTAAAGGTTATAATTGAAATGATGTTGGTTATGCAAAGCAATTCAATGAGCTCAGTCATATTGTTATAGTCATGAGAAATAAGCTGAAGGATTAATACAAGATCTCTCTTGAAACCTGTGCTTGAAATTGTGTTTTGTCTCCCATCCACCTCCACCATGATTTTTTGTAGTAATTGAAATAAATTTTGATGCTATAATCATTCAAATACTAGTTGGTCTAAAGTCAATTACTTCATTGCAAAATCAGCATCCTCCATCCTCCATTCTTCCATTTTTCTGCCTGCCTTCTGATCTTTGCATGTAATCCATTATTCTTAACATATCTATCATCTAGCATTTTTACTGCCTAAACTGATTTTCTACCCACTATTCCTTATAGTGAACCTTAAGCAAGCCTTTTTTTCCCCCCCATTCAGTGTCCCAGCTAATTTCTTCTTCCCAAACTATTTCACCATTGCTCTTTACCTAAACATTCTAAAACAGCTTCATTGCTTGTGTTGTATGTATACTTCACATGCCCTGTTCTTTTCCATATTCATATTTAAAATGCTTCCAATTATTTTTTGTCACCTTGTCTTAATGTCCAAGCTTCCACACACTAATAAAATATTTCACTAATCTCTTCCATTTTCTTCCTTCTAAGGTCTACAGAATATAATTTTCTTCTAAAACTTCTTTCACCTTTGCTATCTGCTGTTTAACTTGGCAACAGGTCTATTAACTACTCAGTATCCAAAATGGTACTCTTACCCCATTACCTCATGTCATGTGCATCTTTACTTTTCTGTTTGTGTTATTATCTCTCATTATTTATTCAGCCATTGCAAAATACAGAATTTTTACTTCAAAAATTTTCAAGCTTGATTGTAGTTATAAGAAAGAAATTATTTGTTTTAAAGTGTTTCACACAAAGACATTTTAATTGTTTCAAGCTCAAAATTTACAGCATGTCACAATTTAGGGCACTGTTTGTTACTGTACCTGAGTAATTAATGTAGAATACTTCCAACAAACCTTGTAACACTTTTCACTGCCCTCAGTCTTAATTGATATATTATCTGTCTGTTTTAATTACTGAGATACAGTGCTATGACATTAATTTGTGACACATTGTATTTTCATAAGTAAATGTTATATATTAAAATAGGATTTGAGTCAATTAATAACACTAAACAACACTCGCTTTTTAAAATTTCCTGGAACATGTTTCAGAGGCTAGCTTTCCTCCATTGTCAACCATTGACAATGGAGGAAAGCTAGCCTCTGAAACATGTTCTGAGGATATTTTAAAAAGTGAGTGTTGTTTAGTGTCATTAATCGACTCAAATCCCATTTTAATGTGATTCCAACAGCACTGTCATCAACTTCCAGTATTTATTATTAAATATTTTACAATTTCAGCAAGATGCAAGTACATTCAGAATTATTTTATATTCCAGCACATCTTAAGTGGCTACTAAAAATGCTTTCATGTAAAGTGTTTGAGGAAAGAAGAGGAAAAAAAGAAAAAAAAAAAAGAAATAATAATAATAATAATAATAATAATAATAATAATAATAATAATAATAATAATAATAATAATAATAATAATAATAATAATAATAATAATAATAATAATAATAATAATAATAATAATAATAATAATAATAATAATAATAATAATAATAATAATAATAATAATAAATCATTATTATTAAAAATGGCTTATGAAACTTGACGTACACATTTTTGCTAAAATCTTTGTCACACTTAAGATTTGTGCATTCTTCATTATTTGTATCAACATCCCCCATCCTTTCCCTTCCCTTCATTAATTATCTTTGTGCTTTGTCGATAGTGTGTTTTTTATTTTGTTTTTATTTCTACCATGTCTGCACATCACAGCAAAGTAATTGAAATGAAAGCAAATAAAACTACAATGAGAAGCTGTTTCAGATTCCTTTCTTAAGCCTTTCTGTGTAATTTAACTAGATACTACCATTTTGAACGTTGGGATCACAATGTAATTTTAGAAAAAGGATTTTTTTATCTTAATTTTCCTCTTGGTTGTTGAACATTTTGTGCATTTTGCAATATGTACCTATGGTCTTCATTTAGTTGTTTCTTTACTAATTTTTTATGTTTTAAAAGGGTGTGGAGACAGTGGGCTTCATGACTATCCCAAGATATGATATATAAGGACGGTTTTGACATAAACTGGTCTGTGGCATTAAGAAATAAAAATGTTGGCATGGAATAAGAGTTACTATGTGTAATATGTAAAACTTAAGGCTTAAAAATACGGCCTCAAAAAAGGTAGTAATATATTTACATTTTTGTAAAATAGTACACAAAGCAGAATTCATGGCTTATGGTTTACATTCTACTCTATATATCCACATAATTTGCTGCTCCATTTGAATGCTTGTTTTTTTCTTTAATAAGAAGTTCTTTCCTTAAAGATCTCAAGTCTACAGAGATGATGAATGGAGTGATGATATTTAATAAGTGCTCAAATGTACCTGGAATCCTAGGAGCTGGGAATTACCACTCATTTTTAAAGCCAAGGGAAAGTTTAATGTAAAATAAATTAAAACGGAAACAACAACAACAATAATGATGATGATGATAATAATAATAATAATAATAATAATAATAATAATAATAATAATAATAATAATAATAATAATAATAATAATAATAATAATAATAATAATAATAATAGTTTAAAATAACTAATTAAGATAACTTACTTGGACCTTTCGGATTACAAGATAGATTACCCATTACACTGTAGAAATGCACATTTGAAAGTCTCACAAAGCTCTGTTGAAATTTATTGCTTTTAATAAGCTAATAAATAAAAATTATTTTAAATTTATATTCTAGCTTCAGTTTTCTTCTGTTGCTTCACAAAACCCATGTTATACAGCAGCTTACTTTTGTAAACTCTTATATCTAATGTAAAAGAATTATAATAAATCAGCTTTTTGTTATATCTATATAAAAATGTGCATGTATACAGTTTGACTTCTGTAAAAATTATTAACGTGGTTGTGAATTTCTTCATTCAGGGTGACGTGTTGCGAAACAACCTCCTGGCTCGCTATTTTGGAAAATCTTTCGTGCTGAAGCGAGAAACTGTAGAACTGGGTTTTTCAGCATGCCCCTTGCCACCAGTAACCCATGGACCTGGAGGTAATACAGTGAAAATAAATGAAATATATTCATCTCAATAAGTAACCTGTAGTACTGTGTGCTAAAGGTGACCTGTTGATCATATTAAATCTAAAGCAGATTTACAGAGAATGTAATTATAAAACTTTATAACTTATGTGTTAATTTCAGTGATGCAACATTTTTTCTTTTACATAGTTGGAGAGGAAGGTCTGATTTGCAAAACATTGGGTCTAAGCCAGGATTCAAAGCTAGAGTTTAGAATTTCTGTTTCAGTACTATTAACAAACTACCTATCATGGCCTCCTCCACTGACCTAGCACATTTAAATTATCTGAACAATGGAACATTACTATGCCTTGAAAGCCAAATTGAATACTCTTGGCTGTTTTTAAGCCCAAGCCTTTAGTTATCCACCAACTATTTAGGGGTAAGTTTTATTGCAGGATTGTTCTCTCACAATGGCAATTTTATCACAAAGGTTGGAAAGAAAAGTTAAGATTTGAGTCACAGATGGAATGTGAAGTTCAGATCTTTGGTCATCCAACCAAGCAAAGGCCTAAATTTAAACATGTACATGTCCAGGGTTGCCAAATAGTACGATAATTATGGGGACATACGATAATTTTGATATTTGTACAATGGTTGCCAACCCGTACGATAATTATGGGGGTGTATGATAATTTGAATGTATGATAGTTCGATACCGGCGAAATATCATTTTCACTGGTTTGTCACACCAGCGAAATGAAACTAATAACAAATAGCGACACCACTTTTGCCCTCATTGTCTGTCTCCACCCCATAGCAACCGTTTCCAACCCTGCTAAGCCTGCTACCCTTTATTCTCTTATTGCCAGTGTGTCCAGATCTGATAATCTCAGTGAAGGTACTGTTCAGAAAATTGATGATCAATGTAGAAAACTCTAACACGTGATATTCCGTGTGAAATAAAGAACATGCCTGAACCTGGCAGTTTCTGGAGTGTTGTTAAACACATGCCACCTTGGTGGACATACTGATTTCAAAGAACTGGCGGCCTTTGCATTATCAGTGGTTTCCTTGCCCCACAGAAACACTTCTTGTGAAAGAGTTTTTTTTTTTTTTTTCTAAACTGGGTTTAATAAAAACCAAAGTTAGAAACAGATTGGCACTAGATACGGTAAATGAACTCATTTTGTCTTCTCAGCTTTTGAAAGAACGTGGTAGATATCAAAATCTGCAAGTCATTGAGAAGATGTAAAGGTTTATTTCAACAACAAATTTGTAAAATGCTGCAACGGATGAGAAAGATGAACTTTCAGATAAATAGTGCGAGAAACATAAGTGCTAAAGTAGTATTTGTAGAGGTCATCAATCTTGTAAGTGGATATAATAAACATCATTACTCTTATATTTTCATAAGTATTATACTGATATTTTTATTGTTGTAGCGTATGGTTTATGATGTACGATAATTTTGAATCCAAGTCTATAATTTTGAGTGGCTGGTACGATAATTTTACTTTTAAATGTTGGCAACCCTATACATGTCTCACCTAATTCTTTATACAGCTGAACGCTTATAACCAAGTAGTTGAGTGCCTTTAAACCTACATTTCTCTCCCTTTATACAGCTGAGATCTCCAAAATTACTTCAGCAATGTAAGCTACTGTGGCTGCCTCCTTAAATCAGATGAGAAAGTTTGTGTCCACTGTCAGTGCATAACCACCACAATCCTCAAAAACATAGGAGCTCATAATTCAAAATATGCATGCTGTACACTACAGTTATTGACTTATCTTGAAAGACAACCTTGAGAGCTTTTTTCCTTTCTTTACAAAGCCACTAAAAGAAGTGTTTGTCTCTCTAACAATAGCATTTGATGGCGCAACAAAGGTTCCTGGTGATATATACCTTTTCTTCAGCCTTTAACACTTCCCGAGCGGACGTGTTTTATGGCTCTGAGCGGAAGGCAATTTTGCTAAAGTATGAAACTCTATTAAATACAGTTAAAACTATATAAAAATGCTCAAATGTACTAAAACAAGTAGTATACCTTGCTTTTTGTTGAATTGGATCGTACTTGTCCTCCAGGTGTGAAGTTTTGTTAATCTGCATAAAAATGTTACAAAAATGGTACAAGTAGCACTTCTCCATTTTCTATAGCATAGTTCGCACATATAGGTATTCACAAATAAACCAGCAGTACTTCAGGAACTAAATAGTGTCACATTATGATATTTGATACTTCCATTTGTAATAATAACGGTAATTATAAAAGTTTTGATAGAAATGTGCAGTTACACCTAGCTAGGGAAGGGTATCTAAAATGTGCATATGATTTTCATAGCAACTTGTTTATCTCAATACTATTGAGATAATACTATCTCAGTGCTTTTATATTGGCAATTTCTGGGAGATTCCAAGAAGCAATCCTGGCTTTTTTCGTTGGTGGTATCGTCTGTTGTTGTTGTCGTAGTTTTTTTTTGTTTTGTTTTTTTTTATGTTTCCCTGAATACATGTCTCCTCAGTAATTATTTCCATAATTTTGTCATCAAAAAATAGGCCAAAAAATTATGCTGGAAGTGTATTCTCATCAAAATGAGAAGGAAGTATTGGTCCCTGCTGGATATTGTGCACTGGGATACTAGATGTAGGACCAGGGTCAAAATTATACTCACCTCTACCCAGCTAGGTGTACAGCCGTCTGCAGTGTCACTTATATCACTCTCGCTCTCACTTATACTTAGACACGAATTCTCGCATATATCACTCTCATCATCACTGAGCGCAAAATTCGATAACTCACTATCACTTTTGTTCAACAATTCTACAATTTCTTGCTCCGTCAACCCTTTCTTTCCCGCCATTCTGTCAAAAAACTAAAAGAACTCTCGCTTACTGGATGCAATCACCCCACTGTTTATTCCTACACTACTGAAAACTACGACAGAAATGATTAAATATGGAAAATCGGTGATGAACTGACCACAAACATCTGAAAGAACATTTCCTGCCATTTGTTGGCAGTATATATTAATTATTTGAGCGAGAGGAGCCGATCACAATAGCGCTATGACTCCAAACCCATATATGGGTTTTCGCTCGCAAAGGGTTAAGTGATTTACATCTTCTGTGAATGAAACTTATATATTGTCCAATCTTCTGAGCAACTTTTTTCCTGTCCCATCCCTGAGCAGTGGGACTTCATTCCTAAACTTGATAGGCGTGTTATAGATTTTAGGGTGTTCAAACACTTCTGTGATATTTTAATTCATAACTCTGAACACTAAGAGTGGATCTTCACCCATCTCAGGATGCTGTATCACTTTGGCACAGTCTTGCATTATCTGCATCTCCATAATAATGCTTGCTAGAATGAATGATTAATACCACTATTTGCATTTCAACTGGTCAGTGTTAAATGTAAAACTGGTTGCAGATATTGTGACAAACTGGAATTGTTTGTGCCACCCTCTGCTTGGAACTTGTGCAAGGTCAGAATTGCAGTTCATGAAGAGCTTTAAAATCCTATACATTAGAAGTTCTTAAGAAATAATTTCTGATTTTGAACATAAGTACAATAACAAATTTTCCTTGACCACTTCTGAAATATTAATGGTTTTTGGCAAACCTTTTACTTTCAGTTATTTATAACTACATTAGTGAGTGAGTGAGTGGGTACTGTTTAAGGGCCCATCGACAACTAGGTCATTTGGGCCCTAGTATCTACAATAATTAAATAGTAAAATGTTTGATTGTGGCTATTAATTGCATTTTCCTTTCATCTATGAAAACAGTAATTAATCAATGCTGATCCTGCAAGCATTTCTGGAAGGAAAGCTCTTCTAAGCTATGATTTGCAGATGGAGACAAAACAAAGAATCTTCACCATTTACTCAAGTTAGGATCTTTCATCTTATGTTAGCCATTCCATATTCATGTATCATAACTTGCATTCACTGTTAGAAAGATTCAAAAAAGTTGATTGAATATCCTAATTATTTTTTCTTTTAGCTAAGCTCTTGAGTAGAGCAGGCAGAACACTTCATGAAGTGCAGAGCCATTTGGATCGGGAAGGAGCATCAGATCTGGTAGTGGAATTGGTTATTAAATCTGTCCATTCTCCCTCAATATTTGTGGAAGCTGTGGAACTTGGAATAGCTCTACTTGAAGGAGGCAACCCAATTATTCAGAAAAGTGTGTACACCAAGTTAATGGGTGGAGATTTAAGCCAAGCATTCTTTAAGGTAAAGCAAATCTAATCAATCATATAGCAAGAGAAATATTGGGTGTATATTAGGCATAGCTTTTCATTAGGTTACAGATTTTTCGCGATTTTTCATTGCTAAGGTTAAAAAATCAGGAGAGATGCTGCTGTTGTTTCTATAGGTTAGACCATAATGGAGCTATATCTTGTCAAGCTGAATGGAATACCTAGCTCTATAGCTGGACCATGGGTTCACGCTGCAGAGTGAACCATCAAAGCTGATAAAATATCGCTAGGTGATAGACATAAGTTCAGAGGTATAAGAAAAATGTGTTTAAAAATAATCCAGAAGTCTTCACAGAAAGTGTGACTCAAATATTTCCATCTCTGTCACATCACTGCTCCTCTCTCATTCCTCACCCTACAACACCTGAAACTACCACACAAAACAGGGTTTGTCTTGGTTGTGATTATAATAACACTTGAAAGGGGATAGGGCACGATGGTCACTAGCCAATGAACTTGTACAGAAACTGCCCTCTTCTAGAATGTATAAATGAGTTATGAGTTGCAAGTTTCCTTTCTTGCAATACAGATTTCTATTCTCTCATGAAAACTTACACTTTGTAGATATGTTTTATGCATGTTACTAAAAGTAAGACTCTAAAAGTGTGATTTTAATAATGGCAGAAGGTAGTGTTAGTGTTCTCCAGGAAATAAACTTTTCAAGTTTTCTATTAGTGCAAAAGATTAAGACAAACCCTTTGGGAAGCTCATTTCCACTTCTGAATATTTTCCAGAATCTATCTTATAAGGAAAAATTGTTTCGTGCAGTATTAAGGCCCCAAATTTACGAACAATATGTGCTGTAAGGTGCAGATGTTTCTGTTTTCCATGTTTACTCTTAGCTAAAGAAAATAATGCTACCTGGGTAAATAGCAAGTGCATGTGTGTGTGTATACGAACAGACTTGGCAGTGCTCTCCATTGAAAAAATCTAGGTTTAGGTAGTGTTTAATTTCAACAAGAAAGTGATAGACACCTTTTCAACAAAAAAAGAAAGAAGAATGGATTTTTGCTACATTGCCCCGCAACACCATCTGCTTTCTTATTTCCAGTTTGGTGAGTGTTACCTTTATAATTGTGGTTTGATTTGTTATTCATTCCAGAAGTCCATTCATATCTTTGGATGTGGACAAAATGGCTATTTGTACTGTGCCATCAAATTAAGCGGCCACACTTTTATCAGTGCCTGAGTTTCAGTCACTCTCCCCTTCCTTCCCAACATTTTTTCTCATGTTGACCATTTTATGCATTGAAAAAATAGGATGAACAGACAAGGTCAACTAGTACCATTATTATTTCACAAATTACAATATTGAATGTCCCTTACATTGCTCACCTTTTCAAACATGATGTTGAAAATGTTCTCTTTGTGTTTGAAGACAGGCATTGCTGCATCTTAACAGATTGTCATAAACATGTTGCAATTATTCTTGGAATCTATTGGATATTTCTTTTCATGCATTATTCTGCAGTTCTTGTAATGTTCGGGGATTAAATTTAGCACCTTCTCTTTCAGTTTGCCCCACAAGTAAAACTAACATGATGTGAGATCTGGAGATCAAGTGGGCCAAATCCCTACACTGATCATTGTAGCAATTGCTTCCAAACAAGTGAGAGCTCCACCTTGTTGAAATACACTAATTTTAGTAGTTTCATCACTTTTGTAATGACCCATATCTGACCTGCTTGCTGTGCTAACTTTGAGAGAGACCTTCAGGGTGAACATTCTAACTGACTGATATCAATCTTTTTGACTGTTCAAATGTGACATTTTGAATCTTTTTTCCAGTCTAATACTGATCCCATACTTCTGAATTTATTGACTAATTCATGAACTGTACTTCTGCTAGGCAGATCAATATCAGGAAAGTGTTCCTGAAATGCTCTGTGACATAGAGATGAAGATACATGTTTTATAAAGTTGCAATAAATAAAAAAAACTTTTCTCTAGTAAATTGCACCATGACTGCCTGCATGACTGAAAACCACCAAAGAACATTAGGTACTGTGCTCGTTTGTCATGTGTGGCGTGAGTCAGAAGGTCACATTATATGTGATGCAATAGTAGCAACTGGAATCTTAGCAGGCGAGTGGCATGCACCCAAGGACAGGTGCTATTAAGAGTGTGGCCACTTAATTGAATGGCCCTTCAGATGCAAATGTTTGGAAATCAAAGAATGTGAACCCACCATTGCCAACTTTCATGAGCTGCCCCAGTATATAAGATTCAACGTTTTGCTCTCACTGCAGCATCATTATTTCCCACAGCCATTCAAAGCTTGTAGCTTTGTGTATTATGGTGCTAAACTTACCAACATACTAGATAAACTCACATGGAAACTTTACATCACTGTACTTAACATGTTTTAAACCCTGTTTTTGAAATTTTTTATTCTTAAATACATGGCTTAAACTAGCAATTTGCAGAAGATGAAAGCAATGTGCAGTATATGAGTAGGTGTAAATAAACAGGCAGTTTAGTCCTAACTTATTATTTCTACTTTTTTAAATGGACATATTTTAATTATATACATTCAGATTGAAACACCAAGTTTATTACCTATCTTCCTGTGATGTGAATATAGAACACTCATTTTGGTTATCAGTGAATTTATAATTCATTGCAGTTAGGAGTAGTATTTGTGGCATTTTGTAGCATTTATACATTTGTAATTTAGTATTTTATAGCATTTTGAAGAAAAACATGTAATTTGAGTTGTTATAACTATGTAATGCCTTTTAAAATAACATCAGTGTGTAATTAAAATCACACTTGTAAAGAGTTGGTTAAGTTAAATTTTGAAATTATTTTGAGCTAATATAGGTTAAAGCAACACAGGGAAAAATAGAACACACTGACCAAGGTAAACCATAACACAGTTGAAAGAGAAATTAATACTGATGCAAAACCCATATAATAATAAGGAAATACACAAACTGAACTTAAATCAAGCAATGTACATGAATCAGTAGCACTTTTGAATGAGGTCATACAAGGGCCACTACAAAAGTTCTGGGATGTGAGAAAATTTAAGTTGATCCACTCAAATTGGATGCAGGATGGGACAGCTCCATCCTTTGTGAGTAAAATGGATTCTCCCACTCCAGAAATTCCAGCAGTGCAGGGATGAACAACCTGCAGCAAACAAGTAGCCAGTCCCTGCAATGGAGTTTGGAAGAGAGCATTTTTGCTCTTTCCAGGTATGCAATTTTTTATCATCAGGAACAGAAAAGGTCACTAGGGCCAGGTCGGGACTGTGTAGTGGATGAATCAGAAGTTTGGCCTCTGTAGACTCCAGGAACTGAATGGTGATGTTGTCCATGTGTGCAGACGAATTGTCATGATGGAGAAGGATCCCTCGCAGTCCCATGAGTGGCCACCATTCTTGAAGCTTGGCAAAAACGTTTGGCAAGCAAACTGTGGTGTACCAATTAGCACTAACCATGCTTTGCTCCTCCAGAGAATGAGGCCACCATTTCTTGTGGATATTTTGGCGACACTGTACTTTTGTCGATGGATTGTCATCAGAAAAGATCCTGACTGCTGGTTGCCACTTGGTTTCCAGGTCAAACTAATAAATCTGGGTTTCATCATCTGTGACGATGTCAGAAATCCGTCTGGGTCTCCTCCTTCGGATCTTGTCAGCATTTTCTCACACCATTCAACACAGGCATGTTATTATTCATCCGTCAAATTGTGAGGTGCCCATTGGGTTGTGACCCTCCTCACATGAAGGAATTCATGTAGGATTTTCAAAACTGCTGGAAATCCAAATTGCAATGCTGCCCCAATTTCTTTAAATGTTATGCGATTATTTTCGTGAAGCATTTTTCTCAGTCACTGCTGTTGCCTTACATACACTTCTCTATCATCTTTCAAAGATGTTCGGCTCCTGTTAAATTCATGAAACCACTGGAAAACTGTGGCATGGGAAGGAGCAATGTCCCCAAAAGCCTGTGGTAAACTTTCAAGACTTTGGCACTGGTTTAACCCACTTTAAGATCATAGAAAATCATTGAGCGAAAATGCTCTCTTCCAAGCTCCATTGCAGGGATTGGCTACATGTGCGCCGCGGGTTGTTCATCCTTGTGCTGCTGGAATTCCTGGAGTGGGAGAGTCACTACCTGATACCAGTTTACTCGCAAATGATGGGGCTAACCCATCCTACATCCAATTTGAGTGGATCAACTTTCATTTTCTCACATCTCAAAACTTTCATAGTGAACCTTGTATAACATACCTCAACATTTTGTTCCATCATTCGAATTCTTCTGTCACAATAATTAAATTGTGTTTACTGAAATATCTTTCAGCATGTATGCTCTTAGTAGGATTCCAACACAAAGGAGTGCTGGGTATTACTTGTATCAGTTGGGGATGAAAATATTCAAATTCTTCAACAGTACTATCCAGTTTTAACAATCCTAAGAATGGCATTTTTTCTCTTGGCCCCCTTCCTCCATCCCGAACACCCTGCCTCCCTTCCTTCCTCCCTCTTCATCTCTCTCTGTCTCTCTGTCTCTCTCTGATCCTCACTTTCCTTCTTCCCTTGTTTCCCTTTTTCTCTCATTTTCTCTTTACTTTTTGTTTTAAAAAACCATCCTCCAGCACACATTTTCAGCACACATTTTACAGTAAGTAAATAAGTGTGGAGGTGAAGAAGATGTAGTTTGTGATCAGTATGAATAGGCAGATAACATATCGGGGAGGAATTAATTTGTTTGATGAGGAGGAGAAAAATGAATGGTTCATCCCACAAGTTATATTCCAAAGGATAGAAAGTGCCCTCCAAGTGGATAAATAATTTATAAACTTTAACTGAGTGATGGTGTCATTTCTGGATCATTCATGTTCTTTGGATCCCTATATACCTTAAGATCACTTCCCTCTTCTGTCAGCCACCCTCCTTTTCCGTCTTACCGTATCTTAAATAGGTACCCTAGTATTATACTGTTATTTCTGAGTCACATTTACATTAGTATTCTTTATTTACTTATTTTTATTTTCTTTAATAATTTATATCTAACCGTTTTAAATTTGCCCTTCTTCTTCTTTGTTGCCTTTCTTTCCCACTTTGATTATCTA
This sequence comes from Tenodera sinensis, assembly GCA_030765045.1. NCBI lineage: Eukaryota > Metazoa > Arthropoda > Insecta > Mantodea > Mantidae > Tenodera > Tenodera sinensis. The sequence goes on along the minus strand of CM060962.1, from coordinate 99,136,854 downwards.
TTAAAGTTTACCATTATTGAATTCATTGCTGCACTATTATCACTCTTTATCTCCCTCCCTTTCCTCTTTTACCATAGCTTCTTACCCCACTTCTTTGTCTTGTCATACAGTGTCATTTCTGAATTATTTATATTCTTTGGATCTCTATATATCTTAATATCACTTCTCTCTTCTGTCAGCCACCCTCCTTTTCCATCTTGCCATGTCTGAAATAGGTACCCTATTCTGTTCATTTCGTCTCCTCCTCATCAAAGAAATGAATTCCTCCCCCGATATGTTATCTACCTATTCAAACTGATCACAAACTACATCTTCACCTCCACACTTATTTACTTATGTCAAGGGAATTGTGCCAGTAAAATTCTTGTTCATTGACCTCAATCCTATTCGCTCTCAAGGTTGTTTGTAAATTTAAGCATAATGAGAGAGAAACACCTGCACTAACAGCTTTTGAGTTTAATGTTGGGTTGCAAGAAAGCACTTAGAGATTTCTTTAGTGCTAAAGTGTTTGTTTGCCTCTGAAATGAGTTGCATAACCAATCTACAATGCTATTCAATCAAGTATCACTAAAGATTAAATCTCTGATCTATAAACAGTTAGAGAATGGCTGCCATTATTGATTTCATCACATGGTTTCCTCATAATTTTTTCATATTATGGCATCCTCAAACACATGTAAATAAAAACTATTGCTCTATGCATTATTGTCGATTGATGTGTGGATAGAATTATAGTTTTATGCTGGGAAGTGTTGTATTCTTATTCTGTTCTTCATTATACAATCTTGTCTAACAAAGAGGTTATATTGGATTTGAGTTTATTTTGTTTAAGATTGTGTATGTCCAGAAAACCCTTTTTCGTCACAAAATACTTTTTATCAGTTCTTATAGCAGTGATGCATGTTTCCAATTTTGACAAGCTACCATACCCAATACAATAAAATGAAGAGCTTCCTCTATCCACCCACCAACCCTTTAAGCGACTTCACTTTTTCAAGTGTATACATATAACTTGTAACTACCATACCTATCCTGATGAATTATTGTCAATTACACTTGTATTACTATAAGTTCTGCAATGAAGGAATATTGACCATGATACTCAATTTAGGCGGATTTACTGCTTTATTTCAAGTATATGCATACATACCAGGTGAGTCAGCTGCCCCTTATTCTTGAGTTTTATGCAATCCGCATTTTATACCCCAACATGAAAACATCGACCCCATTACTAGGTTCTACCCGTATATTTACCATGGAGGTTAAACACTCGATGAAATTAGCACTAATATAGATGTTATCACATCACTTTTTAATATATTCGTAATTAGACAGCTGCCGTTTGCACTTCTGCAAATGTTCACTGGAACCAGCGAATATTACATCTTAAATGGAATGTTTACCTCACACGTTACTAGGCAGCTCAGTTGGAACGAGCGCAAGATTCCGCAGTAATCTGTCTGCTGTGAAGGTGGTTCGAATCACCTGCATGTACTAATTTTTTTTTTTTTTTTTACCGTGCAATGGCCACAATTTACAAATTATTATTCTGAAAACTGTTATTATACTCATTTTTATTGTTTTATTTATGTTTTATGACATTGTTTGATGTTTCTTTATTGGTGAACTACAATTATGTAGTTGTTTAAACACACCTATAGGTAGGTGCAATTGAAATAAGGATCATTCATACACATTTGAACACAGAAAGCAAGGAAATTACATTGTCAGAGTTTAACATGGAAGTTAAACTCAATTTTGCACACAATGAATTATTGTGCTATTAAAAATGCAGACAACTAAAAACGATTTAAATTATGTCCTAAACCCTCAGGGACTTAATAATTAGATTATTGTGAATTCGGTTTCCAAGTTTTGATGAACATAAAAAAAAAATATTTACAATGCTGAGACTCGAACCTGTGTCATTGGGGGTTAGCGCAGAGGACCCGTCACAATCCTATTCAGCTATTTGGAGACTTGACTGAAAGCACATACCGCCTGCAATAGTAGGACTTGTATGCCTGGTGCTATGCCATTGCCACCTCGCGAGTTTACGGGCTTGATTTAGCCTTTTAAGACAGTTTTAATCATTTGATGGGCATTTTAATATTATTACTTAAATGGCAAAAGCTGTTATGCATATTGAGATGTACGAGGCGTAGTTCACGCAAAAATGTAAATAAACTGTTGTTTAATAATATGTCCGTTTTGACTGTACGGGTCCATGATGGATGAGGCGTGTCTAAATTTTTCCTAATTTTTGGTAACCAACCCCTGCTCTAAGTACAAGAATCTGCCATTTTCTTTTTAGCTGACGTTGTTAGTGTACTCATATAATAGGTCCATTTTTTCCAAGCCATTTACTGAATTACGTTGCTATGTATACTCTAATAAAAAGTTTGTCAAATCGGCTGGGAACCGGAATTCGCTCTCAGTAAACGAGTTGTATGTTTTTGAGGTGTACTTTAGCAAGGAGTACGTTCTGTCCCTTAAAGCACGGTTGCTCTCAATTTTGCGCATTCCTCTCTTTAAGAACGACAAGCAATACATTTTAGTAAGCGCAAAACTGGACTAAGGCACACATGCCGTTAGATGGGTGGCCTACCTTCCAAGAAAATAAGGTGCGGCTGACTCACCTGGTATAACTATATATGTATGTAAGTGTAACTACCTTATCCTGAGGGTGAATTATTGTCAATTACATGTATTACTATAAGTTGTGCAATAAATGGGTGCTATTTAATACTAAATGTTTGGATATGAAGTGTTTTAGCAAAATACAAATAGGAAATTTAAATATAATTCAATACCTTTCAAGAATATGATAACATAGAATTTAAAGTTATCTTTAGGTTCTCCAAACATACATTCATGGATATCTTGCACGTGGTGGAATTGCAGATGAAAAACTGACTGTACATAGGTACATATGTCCATGTTGACATAATATCAGCTGTTGCGTGCAAGGTCAAGGCAGTTATTTACGAACTGTGAGACAAGGGTTCTATGATAACAGTCTGTGAGGAATAAGTTGAGAATACTACCTGCTCCAGAAAATGGCCGGAGCTGTCAACCACTCGTCAAATAACAAAAGGCATGACCACAAGGAAGGGTCTCGCTCGTGCCGGTCTAACACTTGAGGAGTCAGTGTCTGCCACATATGCCTAGTTTTTTTGGTGCAATCTGTACTCTGCTTTAGCACTATTACAATTTGCTTCCTTGTTAAATTTGTACACTGCTTGTAAAGTGTAGTGTTATTCTGTTTTGTTACAACGGTAATGTAAGTGAAAACATTATTACATTGTACATTCTAATCTAAGTTACAAAATGCTAAGCTCAGAAATGTTTAACTTTATTCTATATTTGACAATATTTGTTCTCGTGTGAACCATTGTTCAAACTGGTATTGGAAAGAGAGGAAAGCCATTGCTGTCACAAGGTACAGAAATAGTAATCAATGTTTATAGGTTCTTTAAAGATGAATTTGAGGTACTTAAAAATTGTCAGCCTACAATATCTGTCAAATATGTTGGACGAACAGCTGCTGCAACTGAAATATCTCGTGCAAGTGTTCATAGAATGTTAAATGAGAAGGTAAACGCAGACAATTCAGGTACCAAAATCCGAACCTTGGGTAAGAAAACACCCAATAGTACTTTGACAAAGACAAGCATTGACTAGTTTACAGCATCGGCTATCAAAAGAACAATTTACTCCTTATATCAGATAAGCTTTGTTCCCAGTTTGGTTGATATCCACAGAGCTTTGAAAGAGGCTAATTTAACTGAAGGCAGCATATGGGTAGTGAAACAAATAAAATCTCTTAAATTTTGGTATGCTAAAAATGCTGTAGGACAAAAATGTTTAATGGAAAAGTCTGATATCATGGCAAAGTGATTTCAATACTTGAGACATTTGCAGGAAATGGGAGTAAGTGGTCGACCAATTGTATATCTAAATGAAACTAGGCTGAACATGAACCATACTCCAGGTAAAATATGGTTGTGTGATGCATCCAACGGTGAAATTGACATATGATTGTCCTCCTGGGTAAAGGACAGAGATTCATTATAGCATATGCAGGGTCTTCTAAAGAGTTCATTCCAAATGCTTTGCTTTATTATCGGTCTAAGTCAACCAAAGATTATCAGGAAGAAATTGACAGTATTGTTTTCAGGGATTGATTTGTATGAAAACTCCTCCCTAACATCCCTCAAAACAGTCTGATCATTATGGATAATACATCATAACATTCAGTGGAACTAAATAAGGCTCCTGATACATTCTTTAACATCCAGATTAAAGAGTGAAATGCAAGTCGGTTGTGCGAAAAGAATATTAAATATGATACCAGATCAATGAAAGTGGTATTATACAACATTAAGCTGATGAAAGACCGATGTAGAAAATATGAAATTGACAGTATCACAGAGTTAGCAGGGCATACAGTAGTGCATCTTCCTCCCTAGCATTACAGTTTCAATGCAATTGAGTTGATGTTGCTAAACATAATTTAACATTCAAGCCCTGTAACATAATAACTCTCCTTGAAAATGTGCTATCAAGGGTGACACGAGAAAATTGGAAAGTCTGAAAGTGTGGAAAAGGTGAACCATTTTTGTTGGGAGAAAGGTGGATTAATTGGTGAGGCCATCGATTGATTTGTAATCAAGCTTGAAGACACCGAGAGTGAAGTATGTGCTGGATACTACGGAGAGGAACAGGCTGCCATTGATGTCCATCAACCCTACCTTCAACCCCCTAACAGTAGCAGTGCGAGTGAGAGGGTAAATGTATATGTCGTCTTTGTCTAAAATTCTGTCTCAACTTGCTCCACAGCGACTGTAGTAATTTCTCCAATATTATTGGTGCTACAAACTACAGTTACACGAAAATTCAAAGGCCTGTTCAGAAACAGGACAGGTTAATTTTCTACTGATTAACTACTTTTCTATTGAATTCCAAGAAGTCTGCATTCTGAGGACATAGTTCCACGCTGCCAACTTTCTCATCTTAAATTGTAACTGTGTCCGTGACTTTACTTAATTTTATTCTTATTTTATGAAATTAATGCTGACAATGTGTTGTTCTTTAACAGAAAAGTGCACTTTTGTTCCTTTTGTTTTACATTTTGGCTTGCAGAAAACACGGAGCGACTTTATCAAAAAAATTAAAAGTGCAATTCTGAAGGCATGGCAATTGTTTGTTTCAGCAACGTCTTACGTGTTATTGAAATATCTATGTATCTGGCTACATTGACTCTATCAAATTGGATTTTCTCTTCTTGAAGACAGGAATAGTAAAAGAATGGTCTAATGTCTTTGTTGCAACTCACTGAAGTTTAGAGACTTCACTAGTTGACCCACTCATTAACTAAAGAAGGGAGTAGCTACTTACACGGCAGTTTTCTTGCAACCCGGCATAAGAATTAATGATGCCATTTCACAAAGTTACCATCAGCAATTGATATTTTTGTACCTTTAGTTTGGTACAAAATAACTATTTGCAACTGAATGTTCTGTGATGTTAGAGCTCACTGTTCTTGTTTACAACAAATAAATCAGCCCTATCACAGATTAAAATAAGTTATCTCTGCTTTAAATTTGTTTCATTATCGCTCTTTTATTGGTATGAATTCTGCTCTGAGTGTGAATTGTTTAATCCTTAAAATATAAGGGAAGTAAAATAAAATGCATCAGTAGAAAATTGCAGCTCTAACAGAGTAATTGTTGATTTTTCTAACAAACCTTATTGTTTTTCATCAAAGAGAAGTAAAAACTTATGAGGAAAATTTCACTCTAACTATACAGAAACAATACTAGGTAATAGCAAATAGTCAACCAAATTTTCTGTTTGCTGTGTAGGTATTTTATGACAAAATGAGGGATGCTCAGCAGGAAATAAAATCTACAGTAACTGTTAACACTTCGGATATTGCAGCTAAAGCTCATGAAGACAAGGAACAAAGTAAAGATCTTGAAAAGCTGGCAAAAAAGCGAGGAGGTAAGCTAGATGCATAGTGACTTTGATTCATTATAGTTTCTCTTCAGTTAACAGTTTTTGTTTCTGAAGGATAGATGTATGGCTGAAATAGTGTGCAGAACTATTGGTTCCTGTTAATAGTCTTTTTATTTCCTGGATTACACCAAACTCAACTTAGAAATGTCAGTTAAATGACTGCATAATACCTTGCAACCTTAGGTGTGTAGATCAGAGAACTGCTTTTGCTTTGAAATCTTTTTCTCACAAATTATAGTTTTAAACACAGATTTTTCCCAGGAGCTATAACTGATAATGCATTTAAATGTTGCATATTTCTGCTTTTGAATAAATGCACTTTTACTTACAAAACTGTGCTGCATTAGCTTTTGACCTATTAAAAGGCCAATTTTTTAAACTAACCTCTGTTGTAATGTGCACCACCGTTTTTACATCATCGTGTAGAATAATTCAGTGAGTGTCCAGCAAGAACATCACACTGTTAGGTATTCGCTCATTATAACATTACAAAATGAGTGCCTCACTTGAAAATCCTACCAATCCCACCCAAATGCTAGGTTCATAGTTTATAAGATTTCTTTAAAAGGAAACCTACAAAACGAAGCTTTAAGACACGAGATGAATACTCACCATGAAGCAGTAAGTTGTCCCATTTAAACTTATTGAAAAGTTCCTAAGTTTTTCAAGCACTGAGAGGTCAAGATTGTCTTGCAAAAACACAACATTGACTGTCAGTATATCACGATGGTTGTTTTGAATAGCTTGCCAAAGGTTTTTAAAGAAATCTTATAATACCAAGTAGCTCCCATTTGATGGGGATTTTCTAGCACAGCACCTATTATGCAAGTAAATGCATAGCACTTTGATGTTTTTGTTAGCACGGCTGGAAATGCACTAAATCACACTCTGAATGTGATGTAAAAATTGTTGCACTATGTTCACTACTTCCACACTAGCTGACAATAGAGGTTAGTTTCTGAGTTGCTGTCATATAAATCAGATTTATAATCAGATTGTAATGAAATTCAAAAGTATACAAAAAGAAAAATGTTTATGACTAATATTATATTCATGGTCTTGTCATAAACTAATAGGAATTCAAAATGCTCCATAAAACAGTTTCCTGGCCATAGGCCATAGTTTATGCTCCCCCATAAATAAAAAATTATAAAAATTTAGCACAGAAATGTGTACTTCATTAACATGTTTTAGCAAATCAGTATAAAAAATTACATTTTGTTACATGGAATACTTCAAGAGATACAAGCAAATAAACATTAAATTTGCTTATGTCTACATTTAAAGTAGTTTAATTTTTATTTGCAGTAAGTATATCCAGCCTAAGGGTGCCTATTTTGATTAGGTAGTTGGATTGATTTGTTAAGGTTTAATATAAAATCAGACCCCGTGTGGTGGCCGGGGTACATAGTAGCCCAAATGTAGCCCATGAGAGTCACAAAAGGTAACTAAAATGGATACCTAGTGTCCAGAGGAATAGTCCGGCCACCCAGTCCCTGGATACATAAGTAGGGGACCTGGTCCTCCAGATTGGGGGTTTGATGCTGGGCCAACAACCTAGCACAGTAAAACAGTTCTTGTTAAATTACCTTTAGTCAAGCCTTGGAATGAATGTATTATTGATAAATGGAAACAGGCAAAGAAAATGGAGATTGATTTTGGCACATGGAATATAACCCTTTTCAGAGCTGCAGCATTAAGCAGTTTGATTCAACAAATTCAACAATATAAAATGGGTATAACAGTACTGCAAGAAATACATTCACATAAGAAAGATAGAAGTAGAAATAGCAATAGCAATGTTTATTGCCAGTTTACTTGGCACACAAGCTTTTAGCGTAGTCAGTAGAGATATTTACAAAGTTTTTACATTTACATTGTGATAAGCTATTGCTATATTTACAAATTTATTACATCTCTAGCTTTCACCTACCTAAATAGATCCTAATTCCTCTATTGTTTATAATGGATTTTCAGTTAGACATTTTTTTAGTTTAGTTTTAAAGGAATTTCCCTATGCTGTTTTTATGTTGTCAGGTAGCAAATTAAACAGTCTGGAACCATTTATAATTGGGCCTTTTTCCAGGAACTTTTTTGTATACCATTGTAGATATGTCATTTTTGCCTCTTTTGTTATGCTTGTGAGTATCACATTTTAAAGTTGCTTTGGAATTTTACAACAAATTACCTATTGAAATAAAAAATATAAATTCCATTCACCGTTCCAAAAAACATCTCAAGCAATTTTTTATTGAAAAATGTTATTACTCAACTGATGGGTATTTGCATTAATAAAGTATTCACTTATATTTATTAACAATGCATAAGTTTAATCTACATCTATAGTATAATTTTTAAGTAATTATTGTTTAACTTTTAAAATACTGGATGAATCCACAAATGTGTATGTTAAATCGGATGAATAAAATTGAATTGAATTGAATTGTGAATAGCATTACCTTATATACATAAAGTGATACAACTGTAAATATAGAGTTTGATATAAAATAATTTCTACATGAATGTCTGGTGTCAATATTATACATTGTTCTGATGCATTTTTTCTGCAGAATCAGTACTCTTTCCATATGTATCTTGGCTGCTGACTCCCACAGCTCAATCCCATATATTATATGTGGAAAATATCACCCCAAAATAAATTCTATTCATTAAGGATATATTATGAAATCTAGGAAAGTATCTTAATAGGTAGATCCCCTTGCTGACCTTTTTGTGCACATGCTCGATATGGCTCTACCAGTTTAAATGTTCATCAATATTTAATCCTAAAAACATATTATTACTCCTTTCCTTCACAGTTTCATTACCTATCTGAGCAACTAGTTTCCTGGTTTGTCTTGTAAGTTACGAGGGGAGTTCAATAAGTAATGCAACACATGTTTTTTCACAGCCAATTTTGGTTGGAAAAACCTGACATTTCTTGTGGAACATTTTCAAACATTCCCGCTTCATCTCGTAAAGTTCCATTGACTTCTGATAGGTGACAGCACTATACAGAGCTTTTAAAATGGCGTCTGTAATGGAGGTGCGTTCCAAACAACAGGCAGTGATTGAGTTTCTTTTGGCCGAAAACCAGGGCATCTCAGATATTCATAGGTGCTTGCAGAATGTCTACGGTGATCTGGCAGTGGACAAAAGCACGGTGAGTCGTTGAGCAAAGCATGTGTCATCATCACCGCAAGGTCAAGCAAAACTGTCTGATCTCCAGTGTGCTGGGCGGCCATGCACAGCTGTAACTCCTGCAACGTTGGAGCTTGCGAACACTCTCATTCGAGATGATTGCCGGATCTCAATCAAACACTCCAGTGCTCAACTTGACGTCTCTGTTGGTGATACTGTCACAATTGTTCACCATTTGGGATATTCAAAGGTTTGTTCCCCCTGGGTCCCTCGATGTCTAACCGAAGACCATAAAGAGCAAAGGAGAACCATCTGTGCAGAATTGCTTGCTCGTCTTGAGGCTGATGGTGACAATTTTTTGTCAAACATTGTTACCGGTGATGAAACATGGGTTCATTACTTCGAACCCAAAACAAAACAGAAATCAATGGAGTGGCGCCATACCCACTCCCCTACCAAGAAAAAGTTTAAAGCCATACCCTCAGCCGGTAAAGTCATGGCTACAGTCTTCTGGGACACTGAAGGGGTTATTCTGTTCAATGACCTTCCCCATGGTCAAACGATCAACTATGAAGTGTATTGTGCTACTCTTCGAAAATTAAAGAAACGACTTCAGCGTGTTTGTAGGCACAAAAATCCAAACAAACTTCTCCATGACAACACAAGACCTCACACAAGTCTTCGCACCCAAAAGGGGCTCACAAAACTTCAGTGGACTATTCTTCCGCATCCTCCCTACAGCCCCAATCTAGCACCGTCGGATTTCCATATGTTGGGCCCAATGAAGGATGCAATCCGTGGGACGCACTACGCGGATGATGAAGTTATTGATGCAGTACAACGTTGGCTCCGACATCGACCAGTGGAATGGAGCTGTGCAGGCATACAGGCCCTCATTTCAAGGTGGCGTAAAGCCATAGCATTGAACGGAGATTACGTTGAAAAATAATGTTGTATAGCTAAGAGATTGGGGAATAACATGGTGCATTTGAGTGCTCAATAAAACAACCTCTGTTTCAAAAAAAAAATGTGTTGCATTACTTATTGAACCACTCTCATATATTGAAAGCCATTATTTCTGTTTTACTAATGTTACTGTTCAGATTAAGCCTTTCAAAATATTCCATTAAACAATTTGCAGTGTCTTTCATTAGTTGTTCTAGTCCATTCATGTCTTTTTCCCAACCTATAATGGTCATATCATCAGCATATGATATGCATTTAGCATTCTACATGTTTGGCACATCATTAATGTATAGTGAGAACAGTAATGGACCCAGCACCGATCCCTGGGGCACTCCAAATCTCATTTTCCCATACCTGATTGATAGTGTTCTCTAGATTTACTGGCCTCTGAATAGATTTCTGCTTTTTGGACCCTATCTTTCAGCAACGTAAAGATTAGTTGCTTTGCTTTAAATACCTGCTACTGTACTATTACTATCCAATTTGTTGACTACAGCTGCTACAAATTCTGATACCGCTGTGATAGTTGAATAGTTTTTTCTAAAACTATCCTGAGAAGTTGTTTATATCTATGAATTTCTCTAATCTGATAAGTATGATTTTTTCTAAAAGTTTGGCTATTTGTTGACATTAGGGCAACTGGTCTGTAATGTGTTATGTCCATTTTCTCAGCCTTTTCGAAGATAGGTCACACTGTGCTGATTTTTAAACATTGTGAAAATGTTTAATTTATCAGGGAATAATTTATTAAGTGCTCTAAAGGAACAGCAAGAACTTCCTTGCACTGTTTAAGTTCTTTTGGAGTTATTCCATCCCACCCGCTTGATTGCTTGCTCTTATAGGAATTAATCATATTAATGATTTCTTTTGTTGATGTTGAGTTGAAAAAGATGGAATGACTAATATGAGAGAGATTATTTGTTAAACTGTATAGCAATTTACTAGGTTGCATTGATTGAGTAACATTTAAAAAATATTTATTAAATGCATTGATTAATATCTTGGGATCAGCTTCTACCTTACCACCTATATTTATATTGATGCTTCTAATATCTTTTAGGTTTCTAACTTTATTATGTTCCATACTTTTTAGTTACATTTTTTGGGTCCTGCAACTTGTATTTGTAAACTTTTGCTCTTTGTTCAACCAAGTAAGTTTGAAAATCCATTTTTAGTTGTTTATATTTGTTCTTTTAATGTACCCACTTGGTTGATTTATAAGTTCAGATGCATCTTTCATCTTATTTCAGAGATAAATTCCTTCTGCATTTAAGTTCATGTGGTTTTCCCTGACTTTACTTTTGTTTCACACAGTTATATGACATGCAGCATTGTAATTAAGATTAAAGATTTTGTAGAAGCTTCCCAGTTTTCCTCTACAAAAATGACAATAATGAAAGTAAAGAAATTAAAGCTTAAATACTGGCTGCAAATAAGTCATACTATTCTCTTCAGAACTTGTTTAAAATATAAGTAGGAAAACCAATATTGGGTTATACAAAACATTAACTAAGACTGTGCTGATATATGGATGTGAATGTTCGACACTGACCTCCAGCTCTGAGAATATGTTAGGTACATTTGAAAGGAAAATATTGAGGAAGATCTACAAACTAATACAAGAGAATGGAAGGTGATGAAGCAGGTGGAATAAAGAAAAATATCAACTGTATCAAGAGGTGGACATTGGGAAATGAGGTGAGTGAGTGAGTGAGTGAGTGAGTGAGTGAGTGAGTGAGTGAGTGAGTGAGTGAGTGAGTGAGTGAGTGAGTGAGTGAGTGAGTGAGTGAGTGAGTGAGTGAGTGAGTGAGTGAGTGAGTGAGTGAGTGAGTGAGTGAGTGAGTGAGTGAGTGAGTGAGTGAGTGAGTGAGTGAGTGAGTGAGTGAGTGAGTGAGTGAGTGAGTGAGTGAGTGAGTGAGTGAGTGAGTGAGTGAGTGAGTGAGTGAGTGAGTGAGTGAGTGAGTGAGTGAGGGAGGGAGTGAGTGAGTGGAGTTTAAGGGTCTATCAACAACTAGATTTTGGGCCCTGGACATTGGGAAAGATGTGAAGCTAAGGAGATTGAAATGGGCTGGCCATATGGCACTACAATTACTCAGCGTTAGGGTGTGGAGAAGAAAGGCTATGGATAGGGATGAATGGAAGCAAAGACTAAGGAAAGCTGAAGTCCACTGTGGGCTGTAATGTTTAGAAGAAGAAAATGCAAAATAAGATATGTGTTATAAAGAACCAAAGCTGTCTTGTTATAATACTTGTTAATTCATTCAGGAATAACACTTATTAAGGTCAAAGGGTTATTATGCCATAACCTTAGTTTGATTATAAAGAAATGACAGCTGTTCACTCATGAAGCAATCTACATGAAATAATGTGTAAATATGTTAGCAGATAAAATTCTGGTCTAATCTGTCGAGTGGCAAAAATCAGCTGATTGCCTGAGTAGCTGATCAGATCGGGCTGTGTATGGATTTTTCTGAATTTACTCATAAATCATTCTTTAAGTACCTATGCAAGAAGGTGTATGCTCTGGCTGCTACCAAATGAGTATTTTTGGAACAATATATGGACTTAAATGTTAGTATAAAGATACCATAACCTCTTTAGCTGCTACAGATGAATTAAAATTTGAGAATTGTCTAATGTCTGTTTGTTGCTAAATATTTTAAATTGATGCTGGTTGTTTTGCAAACTGCTTCCACATTTAATTCCCATTGTAATGACATAAATGACTGAATTTGTTATTCTCCATTAGCAATTACTCGTTGGATCAAATATAACCTGGAATTTCATTCTAGAGACATCCATAACAAACAAATTATTTTGTGGCAATGAATGCCACTTTTGCTCCCTCAAGTGAACACATGCAGTATGACAGTAATTGAGCAAAAGTTACATGTTTGTTGCACAATGCATTATTATCAGGTTTCTCATCAATAAAGGCGTAAAACTAGCCAACTAGTCTTCAGGCACAGTTCAGACAAGAAATGTTTACTAAGACTCATAAGTCTGATAGTCATAAAAAGTTTGTGTCAGGAAGGAAAGATGTAGAAAATTAACCTCATCAGTGATGGCCATGGTCAAGCATTATCGCAGAAAACATTGTTGCTGTTCATGATCTTATTAAAGCAAAGGGGCACATAAACATTTCAGAAGTGTCAGCAGCAGTAAGCTATGGCAGTGATTATTCCCATTATTTATTATGATGATCTTGAGCACCAAAAAGAGTCTGCCAGTTTAGTTTCTCATCTGCTTACTCAGGAACAAAAACATATGTGTCTTGGAAGTTTGCCAAAGGCTCCTTACAAATTATGAGGAGTAATGGAGGATTTTTGTTCCATTTTTTGACTTGCAGTAAAACATAGGTCCACCAGTATATCCTTGAATCAAAAGCAGCAAGTATGGAATGGTGAAAGAAAGGAGAAATTGCGCCAGTCAGACCCAAAAGATTCTTGTGAAGTGGAAAAGTGGTCGCAAGTGTTTTTGGTGTAAAACTGCAACACATTTATTGATCACTCTTGCAACACCTCTATAGACAAATTTAATAACCTGTGACTATCATTTGCATGCACCACTTAAAAATTCATTGGAAGGACTGCCATATGATGATGACGATGACGACACGTGCATAGAAGAGTTTATTCACAACTGGCTGTGCTTCCCATTCCCATACTTTTTTCAAAGTAGGAATATGAGAACTGCCAGTTCTTTGGCAAAAGTGTCTTTTAACATCGGGAGATTATGTATAAAAATAATGTGTTATTTTTGTACATGTTGTTAATACTTTAAATTCATATTTTACAGATTCTGATTTATATTTGATTCATCTGATATTTTGTTTATGTTTGCTTTCTTGTATTCACACACAATAATCACTGTATTGGTGACGGTTTTAATGTTTTATTGTTTTAGTTTTAGGCTTCATTTTAACCTTTTAATGCTTTTAGTGTTGCTTGGGCACTAATGACCACAGCAGTTGAGCAACCTAAAGCCATACTACCCCCCCCCCCCCCCCCCCCACACACACACACACAATAATGTTACTTGTCTGATTTATGCATTATGAATGCAACTGATCAGATTAGGGTGTTCTGTGTAAAACATCAAATTAAGGAAACCTTACTATATCAGGCCTGTAATATATCAGCTGTATAACTTGGAGTATTGCACTATTACAATACATATGTGCTCAGTTTTGCCCAGCAGTTATCATCTTATGATAGTCCAAAGCACTTAGGCTCCTAACAAGAGCATCAGTACAAAGAAGGCTCTTCCATACAGCTCATTTATGGGTTGCTCTATATCTGAATACTCATAATATTAAGAAAACAAGGCAGTAATGCATGTGACTGCAAGTGAACACACAATAGGATATTAATAAATATATACAAGCTATACAAAAAGAAAAGCATCAACAAAGGATGTAAGAAAACAGTATAGAATTTAAACCAAAATTTAAACCTAAAAGGTGAGTTGATTAATAACAGCAGTCTGGTTGATAATGGAGAAAAGTTAGTCATGTTCCGGAAAATTATAAGTAAGTGTTGTGTTGTGTTATTAATCGACTCACCTTTTTGGTTTAAATATATTATTACAATACTGTTTTCAAACTTCCAGGAAAGAAGATAAACAGTATAGAATTCAGTTTTCTGTAGATCCTAAGCCTTTACCACTCCAAAAAGTTCAAGTCAATTAAATGTTTGAAGGTAATCAAACTTTGTGTTCGAGGTTCTTATTTGAAACTACCCATTTCCCCACACCAAGTGTTCTTAGGATTGGTGCTGGCTGTTTTTATCTCCGTACTGCAGTCCACTTCATCTATTGCATGCAGACAGATAATGCTCTTGCTCCCCTGCATTCAAAGTATTTGCCTATCTTAGATGGTAGTAAGTGCACATGTGACTTACAAATCAACAGTACTGTAAAGTTATTTCTGGTTAGCAATGCAAAATAAAAAGTTAATGAAAGAACCAAACATTCCAGGACATACAAGAATGGGATAATGCTCATGTATTTTTCTATATTTTCCTTGCAGTAAAACCTAATGGGCTTATCATCACTGAGGAACTCCATGAGGAATTAAATCAGGCAGCCATTGCCACATCACAAGCTTATTCTGGTGCTAGAAGTGTTACTGCAGGTAGAGATAATTTGTAGTATATTTCTTGAGAATGTGTACAGCCATGAAAAAAATGATTGAGCACATAGAAAGCAGAGTATTACTAAATCCCACATCGTGTTGCAGTGTGGTTTACACAAGTCAATATTTCCAACATGCAGCCTGAGTTTATTGATAGTCTCTATTCCATAAGTTATTGTCTGTCAGACACAGCCTATTTGTGTGTCTGACAGACGGTAACATATGGAATAGAGACTATCAATAAACTCAGCTGTACATGGCTGTACATATACCTCACCAAAGGGTCCATAATATATTTTTAGGTTTAATTTTACTGTTTGGTGTCTTTTAAACCAAATGTCGTTCATGACAAAACTTTGTACATTAAACAGTAAAAAATGACACAAAAGAAATGGTAATAACAATAAGAATGATGGTACAAATAAGTTAAGATATATTCTGTCTTAAATTGTGAACATATTCAATTAACAGAATTCTTAAGGTAGTGAGAGAACAGGAACAGAGATTTGAATGAATTTTCAGCCAGCTGTTACTATTTTCTTTCTCAATATACTGTGTTTTTAAGCCTTCAGTGCAGGCATAATTTAAGAAAGCGATACAGGTATTTCCATTATGGAAGAAATTAAACTTAAACTTGAATATACAAGAAATTAAATTTGATGTATAACAAATCATACAAGTCTTATAAAGTAAAAAAGAAAAATTAAAACATGCATGAATTTCAGACCCAAAGTTCTGGAGGTGTATAATATAATTTCCTTTTCATTATAACTAAAAGTTATTTCTGGACTGGACTGTTATGCTTTATACAGGATTAGTTTGGAACAGCTCTTTACTTCTTTGCTTCTAAAGATGGGGATGCATATCTTTAAATGCTGCCGCCCTTTGTTGGCGGTATTTATGAAGTGGGCATTCCAAGAGAGTCGTTTGTCCAAGGTGACTCCCAAGTATTTTACTTGCTGACTACAGTGCAATGGTTGACCGCTTACCGTTTTTTTTTTTTTTTTTTTTTGAATTAACGTCCTCCAACATTGTGTCATATTGGACGAATGAATGAAATGAAATGGGTGAAATGATGCTCAAATGAGCCCGAGGTCCATGGAGCTTTAAGTTACCTGACATTCATCTTCTCAGGGTAGGGAAAACCTCGGAAAATAACCTTACTCGGATAACTTACCCTAAGCGAGTTTCGAACTCACGACCTCTTGAACATGAGGCAGCCATGCTAACCATCATGCTACTGAGGCAGGCACCGCCGACTGTGAGGTCCATTTCCGGAAGTTGCAGTTTTTTTGAAAAGTGAATAAGCTGGCACTTGTTTGCATTAATTTCAATTTTCCAGTCATGAAGTCATGAAAGGAAGTGGTCAGTGTACCGCTGCATCTCAAGAAGGCTGAAACGAGGATTTCTATGGTGGTTGTAGATTGCAGTGTCATCAGCGAACATGGTGACCTTGCATCTGCCATCCACAGGAAAGTTGTTAGTGAAAAGTAGATACAAAAGGGGGAACATGATTGCCCCCTTGTGGTACGCCAGCCTGCATGTGAGCAGGAACAATCCACATGAACGTAGAAGAGTCTGCTTTTTAGGAAGCTGTCAATTAAAAATAAATAGTTTCTGAGCCCAGGAAACACCGATTCGCCAACACCGATCAAATACAGCTTCTATGTCCAAAAATAGTGCCAACGTGGAAGCCCCATTGTTAAATTGTTCGGTGACATCATCAGCAAGTCTTAGTAGCTGCAGGTCAGTCGAGCAACCTTTTCTAAATCCAAATTGTACATTGGAGAGTTCTTCCGTCTCCAAGATTTGTTTTTTGAGTCGAAAAAGTATAAGTCTTTCGAACAATTTTCCAATGTTGGACAGGAGACTGATGGGACGGTAATTTTGAGGGTGCCTGGTACTCTTCCCTTGCTTTGGCTCGTTTCCAAGTGTGGGGGAAGTAATTGCATTTAAGGTATGCATTAAACAATTTTGTTAATTGCACCAGGGCTTTTCTTGGGATGTGTTTGAGGTCCTCATTAGTTATCCTGTCCAGGCCGGTGGCTTTCCCATTAGGTAGCTTCCTAATATGTTTGTAAACCTCCTGAGGTGTAAGTAGTGTTCGTGGTTGCTCGTGCTTCTGTACCACCCAGGCTTGTACCCAGTGTTTGATGTCTTCTTGGACTGAATTGGTGTTGGGATTGTCAGTGAATCTCTTCGTAAGATAATCTGCAAACACCTCGGCTTTCACCTCTGAGGAGAAGTGCAGGCTGAATTGAGTGTGGAGTGCCTCAGTGCCAGTGTTAACACTCGAGGAGGTCTTAAATGCCTTTAGTAATTTCCACAAGGAATTGTCCGAATGTGTGGTACTCAGTATTTTGTTTTCCCACTGTTCAATTTTGTTGATTTTTAACTTGGTGTCAAATGATTTTGCGTAGCCATTGTGCTAGCATTTTGTACTCGGTCTGCTGGTTTTGCCTCCAGAGCCTCATCAGGTGTCTTGCAATGAGAAGCTTCACCTCGGGGGTACGTGCAGAAGCTGGGTGGACTTCTGGTGTATGTAGTAGCACTTTGTTTGGCTGTGTGCAACAAGGCGGTAAAGTTTTCTATGGCGGCATGTATTTCTGTCTCGTTGGCATTTGATAACCTGGGCTGAGTCACCTTGTGCATTTCCAGCTTGTATTTTTCCCAGTTGATTTCTGGCTGGTTCTCAGTTCGGGGCGCACGTGTTGTGATGATGCCCTGAATCTCGAAGTGTACTGGAAGATGGCCGGAGTCCAGGCTACGATACATGTTAAAATTTTGTGAAATAGCCACATTTTTGGTAATAAGGAAGTACAGGATTTTGGGGTTAAAATGCCCTGAAAGGTGCCAAAAGGTGGGGTCCAAGGAGATGTGTACATCTACATTGTCATGTTCAGTAACAAATTTGTCTAGGAGATTTCCGGCCGCGTTTGCCTGGCCACCATGGATCCCGGGCATTGAAATCTCCTGCAATAATAACATGCTCCCCTAAATTGAGGATTTTTTTGAGGTCTCTCAGGAAAAAGGGGAAGTTTGGGGGCTGGTAAGGTGCTACCAATACCACCAGTTTGTCGTTGATGGAGGTTTTGAACGCTCTGCACTCTAACGCTTCCAGCTTTGGAAGCGTAACAGAAGCATGAGCAACTATGTTTTTCAATACTATGGCTATCCCTCCCCCCTGTTGGCCAGATCTATCAGTTCGAAATATGTTATACCCTTGGAGCTTAAATGTAAGCTGTGGCTGTAATTTTGTTTCGCGTATAAATGTGACTTCAATTTTGTTGCACCTCAGGTAGCCTTCAATTTCATATTGTTTTCTGGAAATACCATCAGCATTCCGCAGGAGAGCCTGCATTAAAGATATACCTCCCCTTACAGTGGCCATTTACTCTAGTATGGCAGAGATGAAGCGTATGATGGTTTCAAGTTTTTCCCAAGTGCTTGTGCAGCTTCTGAATTTCATTATAAATGGTTGTAGTTTTGGCAGAAGTGCTGGTAAATTTATGAATTTTAGTAAGCTAAATATTTCTGAAAGACCTCCCAGGTCAGTTGAGGGTTCCTGGGAGGAGAGGGTTGTTGGGGGGAGCCTGAATGTGGTGGTTCTGGTGCACTTGCCCCTCCAGCTACGCTGGTGAAAGACAGCCCTTTTTGCACCAGGCTGGCTTTGTGATGGGTTTGGGCCCTGATGGGGCACTTGGGGTTGCCCAGGCTAGTGCTGCCAGTTGACGGCAGTGGCATTCGTGTACGAATGTCTCGCACCCACTGTAGCTGGCAGGATGAGACTCCCCACAATATATGCAAAGGGATACGTTATCACCCTTTGCCTTTTTTGGGCAATCAGCCAGGCGGTGGAGGTCACTGCGGAGGACACACTGGGAGGTCAAATTGCAGAATTTGAATGTGTGACCCAGTTGCTGACAATTGTAGCACTGGGTGATGTTATTATTTGTTTTTAAGACCTCCACAGTGACCATCATGTTACATATGACCCGCTGCTTCATGAAATCTTGGTTCTTAGGTATACGGGCTAAACTTACTTGAAAATTAGGCAGAGGCCACCCACATGGTTTCAGTTGTCGGGCCTGCACCTCAGTGTATCCTTTGTCTTGGAGATCTTCCTTTAGGAACTCCTCATCGAGGTCGGCTGGCAGACGCTTGATCATGAAGCGCTGGGGCTGTTCCTTGCATGGTGAAAAACTGTAGTGTTGTATGCCTGCTGCAGCTAGTCGTTGCATTGTGGGCTCAGCGTCAGCTTTACATTGCAGGAACAACTTAATGCAGTTGCATGTATATTGTAGCTTGTATGCTTTGGCCAGCAGGGAGGTATGGAGCAGAGGTAAAAGTTTGGGGGTTGGCGGTTGTATCAGGGATCACAATCCGTGGTGGGTTTTGTTGTTCAGAAGTTGGGGGGTTACTGGATGGGAGAGTCATGGGGAGGTAGAGGGGGTTTGGTGGTTGCCGGTCGGCAGTTTTATTGCTGTCTTTTGCTGCGCTGAGCTCGAATTCCAACACGTGCATTGCTGGGGGTGACAGTGTTAGTTGTTAATTGTCGTCCACTTCTTGTTGCTGGTTGGCGGTTTCCACCGTCTTCTATGGGGTGAGTAGCTCGAACTTGTTACTGGTGGTGATGTGTGATGATTCTTGCCAGGTCTTCTTGTTCCCGGGTTTTGGGCCTCTCTTTTCAGTGTCCTCATCACTGTCTTACCCGGGTGAAAACACCGTTTTCGTCCGGTGCTGATGCTCCAGCGTTCATCCTGAGAGACAAGCTGTCTCTTCTTAATGCCATGCTCTCAGTAGCAGAACGCCACTGCAGAGCAATGTCTCTGAAATGTGTATTGCATGGGTCTACTTCCAAGAGTAGGTCTTTGTAATATTTAATTTCTCCTTTTAGCTCGCGGACTCCCTTGACTAGGTTTCGTAGGCATGCCTCCTCGCTGGGGTCCACGGATGTCTGCATCGGTTCCTCTTGAGGTGTAGCTAATGGTGCTCTGGAGGGCTATATAACCGAGGAGGCTGCCAGCCTCCTCACAGCTAGAGTTGGCGAGTTGTGCGGCTGCAGCTGCCATGTTAACCCTCACTTGTGGTCACACAATGAGTGCTGGAACCACACAGCTGGGTTTCGGACGTGCTTGTGTGCATGTAAAAATGACACAAACTTGCTGTCCTTCGTTGGTTTTCTTTGCTTGCCTCTGGTTGACTTGTCACTTTGTACTATACAATAGCGCCACTACACTTTTATTTACCCTAATTCTTAGTCTTGCACTATTTACCTTTTTTATTTACATGTTTTTAACTTGCCGTTGCACACGCTGAAGGTAAATGGCACTGTCTTGATGGGCACCTTATCCTTTACTTTTCATATACTTATTCACATTTATGTGCCGCACAGCTTTTAATTCACACATTTTATAACTGGCGATTTGCACTCGTCCCACGAGTTGGGCTTGTCACTGCTCCATGCTACAAACCCACACCTGATTCTAATCACTCCATGTTCTTTATCTTGTAATCGCTTTGCGGAAATTGAAAATCCTTTTCTAGAGGAAACAAAAATTAACTGTTCCTGCTGCAGCACAATTGGCATGGTTGTAATGGCCAATCAGCATTTTGAATATAAAGGCCAATCAGCACACAGAGTCCAGTGCATGATGCTTCTCCAATATGCTACGACGAAGAAACGTCAGTAAACCTGGGCAACTTTTCCGTCTCTGTCCTGTAGTCCTGCGTCTAATCACAGCTGCCTAAGTATCACTAGAGAGCCTTGTTCATACCACTAACAGAGAAACTAAATTCAACGTAGCACACAACCGTGAATTTGCTGCTCTCTGAGACCCAACTAATACCATACACAATAACTGCCAGTCTGAGCTCATACGACCCAGAATCCTTTCTGAGGTGTCGACTGTCTAAGCTGCTATATTTATACCCCGCGAGGCCTCCGTTGATTGGTCCGGATGGCAGAGGGGGTGGGCTTCATCCAAGGTGTTGCTCCCTCCTGGTTGGTTCACTTTGATTTCTCCTGTTATGTGTCGTTTCTTGCCTTCAATTACAGGATACCAGTTGTTGGTGAGTTTTAAAGCTTCTTCTTTCTTATTGAAATTGTGGAGATGTTTATAAATTTCAATAGCTTCATGTTATAGCTGGTCATGCTAGTGTGTTATGGATGACAGAATGCTCGTGTCCTGGAACTTAATTATGTGTTCGCCCTCTGCTTCAATGGTGTGTTGGGCAACTGCGAACTTAGCTCTTTGGCCCAGGCAGCAGCTTCTTTTGTGTTCAGTGAATCTGGTGTTGATGCTGCACTGTGTAGTTCCAATGTAAACTGAACTGCAGGAACAGGGAATACTGTATACACCGGCTGATGACAAGGGCTCCCGAGGATCTTCAGCTGAGCGTAGTAGATTGTTAAGTTGTTTTGTGGGCTTGAAGATAGTCTTGACACTGTGTCACTGCCGAATGTGTTGGATACGATCGGTGACATTCAGGAAGTATGCCAGGAAAACCATGCCTTTGTGCTTGGGTTTATCCGTTTTTTGTGAGGCAGGTTTTGGGCTGGCAGGATGGCAGGTTCTTTTAACTTCTTGAATTGAATAACCATTAGATAATAAAGTTTGTTCTAGGTGACAGAATTCTTGTCACAACAAATGTGGCTCGCAAATTTGAGAAGCACAGTTTACGAGAGTATTAATCATGGCTTGTTTCTGTCTGGGATTATGATTTCAGGCCTTATTCAAATAGTGGTCCATAAAAGTGGGCTTACGGTAGACAGTGTGTCCAAGTGTGCCATCTGTTTTTTCTGCTGACCAAGACGTCCAGAAAAGCTAGCTGTCCATCTTTCTCTTCCTCCATGATGAATTGTATGCAGGGGTTGCTGCTGTTGAGATGTAGTAGGAAGTCTTGGAGGGCTTCTTTTCTGTGGGGCCATACAACAAAGATGTCATCCACGTAGCGGAGCCAGACAGTTGGTTTTTGTGGAGCTGAATCTAAGGCTGTAGACTCAAAGGATTCCATGAAGAAATTGGCCACTCCTGGGCTCAGAGAGCTCCCCATGGCAATGCCATCTATCTGTTCATAGAACGAATGGTTCCACTGGAAATATGTAGAGATGAGAACATGGTGGAAGAGTGTAATTATGTTGTCTGAGGTAAAGGAAGCTCTGGAAAAGAAGCTATAGATGACCACTATAACCATGAAATACAAGAAGCATTTAGATTTGGAAAAACAAATGGAACAAGAGACATTCTAGCAAAATTTACAAGTACATTTACGACTTAACAATATACTGAAACAGGCAAAAATACTGAAAGGAACAAACGTCTTTATCAACTAAGACTCATGAAGCTCGAGCAGTCGACACCTCAGATGCTACACAAACTTCTCCAAGGAGACTACGACCATGCCTCTGGAAACTTTAACTCCAGCAGACTGAGCATAACAGCCCAGAAATAACTTCTAGTTATATTGACTCCGGCCTTGAAACCTACATCCCTTTTCATTATTTTAAAGTAAAAAGTAACTATTTTAAAGCAAAAGTAACTGTGAGATAGGCTTTGCCTTAATATTGTAACAAATTAGAACACCAGTTAGTGCTAATCTCACTTTATTTGTCTTATATACAGTTAGCTAACATTGGCCTTAAGCCACTGTTGCATAAACTCAGAACAACACAACTTATCTGTTGAATCGATTCACAATTGAAATTGACACTGATTACACTCGGCATGGTTCTCTGTCACTGTCCACTGAATACTTCATAAACCTTTTAACTGCCCTCTGGGTCAAGGCAGAACCTTCTCGAAGACAAAGTTTCTGGAACCTACTGAAAGGGATTCTCTTGAGTTGTGATACTGCACACAATGGCCATTGTTCGGCCCAGCCTGGCAGGTAGAAGGCCATAAGGTACGAGAGATCTATCAGGGGGACCGAACTCCCCCCCCAGCTCTAGGACCAGGAAGACGGCATCTGAATACACGTGCCTTCCATGAAGCTTTCCATTAGGGCAATACCTGATTTCTTAAAAAAAGCTTGTATAGTGCCCAGGTCAAGACAGAACCTTCTTGAAGACAAAGCTTCTGGAACCTACTGAAAGGAATTCTCTTGAGTTGTGATACTGTACACAATGGCCATTGTCATGGTTGGCTATTGTCTGTTAAAGGGACTGGCCTAGCCCAGCAGGTAGAAGGCCATAAGGTGCGAGAGATCTACCAGGGGGACCAAACCCCCATCATTTTTTTTGTTAATTCAAAAAAAAAAAAAAAAAAAAAGGGACCAGGGAAGGTGGCATCCGAATGCACGCTCGTTCCATGAAGCTTTCCATTAGGGCAATACCTGATTTCTTTAAAAAAGCCCCCATCCCCCTTGCTCCTGCTACACAGGGGATGGAAGTGGGAAGTGCATACACCACTTATGCATGTCAACCCATCCAGGAAGACTGCCAGAAAACCTTGGTCCGGCTGCTGCCAATCTAGCATACCAGCTACTAGCTCTCTAGGTCAGTGCTGGAGGACATTGAGGCATCTCAAGCATCACCACTCAGAGTTACCAAATCTTCCATTGGTATCGGGAACCACTGCCCCTCCGAGTCCAACCCAATCCGAACAACCCCCCTTCAGGAGGGGCTCGAATGTTAGGCCCGACGTACTTCTAGTAACTTCAGAAGTACCACAAGTGCTAGGGGTCCTTGGTGCCCACACCACAGCAACTGAAGGGGTTGGAACCCCTCCCCTGTGGGGAGGTAGACGGCCAGGTTGGTGCACACCAATCCCCATTCCCCTGCCATCGGCAACTGGCTTCACAACCGTGATGACACTGCTCCCTCCTCAGGGTCCTGCATCTCCCCTTGGGGAAACCTCTGGAAGTGGTGGACATCACTGATCTCTTCCCTGCATGATATGGTCCTTGCCCTTGCTGCTGAAGCTTGGGGTAGTGTTTGTTGGCCTGGGTAGGACGATGGATGTCATCCTATTCGGAGCCTCTGCTGGAGGTTTGCTTGTTGTGACGGGTCTCCATCTGGTTGCTCACCACCTGGTTGTGCTGACCAACCATCGTGTGCACTTTGTGAAGACGCTCCACAGGGTTGCATGACAACTGACCTTCCAGATACATCTTTGTAACCGCCTTGCTTCTAACGAGACCAGCCACAACCTTCACCAGGGTTACCGTGCAAATCCCAAGACATTCATTGGGACTTCAGTGCGCTAGTTCATCTTGTCTGATACATAGAACCCTCCTACCGACATCGGCTGTTGCCTCATGGCTCCTGAAGTCGGCCAGCTCCAGGGTTACTACCTCAACCACCCTCATGAATACCCAAAAACTTAAAATGCTCTGCCCCAAAGTCAACTCCAGCAAGCCCTCCTCCTCCATGGGCAATTTGTTGCCTGGTGCCATCATTATTTGGTAGGGCCAATCCATTTTCCTTGATGGCAAGCCTTCTGCCATGTCGGGTCTGATTTTGCTCACAGCTGCACCTGTGTCCACTAGTATCCAGCACTACTTTCCCTGTATCTCACCATCACTGATGAGGTTGCCCTCCACTCATTTGTCCAAGGCAAACAACGCCACTCGAGGGAATAGCTCTAACCTGCTCCACATCATGCTAGTCCTTACTCGCTTCCCAACAGCTTCTTGGCGTGCCTGTTGACAGTCTTTCACTACATATCCTGGTTGGCAGCATACCCAGCGCACATCGCTAAAGGGTCTTTGCAGATGTCCTTGAATTGACTCCACATTCCCATCTTGTCAAGTACTTCCATTCCTCAAAACAGGGGTATTGGTTAATAATATAGTAACATAATTAATAATAATAATAATAATAATAATAATAATAATAATAATAATAATAATAATAATAATAATAATAATAATAATGATAATGATAATGATAATGATAATGATAATGATAATGATAATGATAATGATAATGATAATAATAATAATAATAATAATAATAATAATAATAATAATAATAATAATAATAATAATAATAATAATAATAATAATAATAATGACAATAATAATGGTGACAGTAGTTATAATTTATCTAATTTTATTGCCTATTATTATTATTATTATTATTATTATTATTATTATTATTATTATTATTATTATTATTATTATTATTATTATTATTATTATTATTATTATTATTATTATTATTATTACTATTATTACTATTATTATTACTATTATTATTATTATTATTATTATCATCATCATCATCATCATCGTTGTTGTTGTTAATGCTGTTGTGCTTAAAAAAGCATATACATAAATGAAACTGCAGAGAGTGCTTATTTATATAAGTGCACGATATATATACAAGGGAGAGAGGATTATTGTTATTGTTAAATATTGATTTTAAAAATTTAGCACGCAAAACTTCACCATGGTAATTCTCTGTTTATTTGTCAGTAGGAGAAGAGGTAAATTCACTGGCATTGGGACCCGGTACAGGGTCAGCATTAGAGGATATGCTTGCAGAGAAGCTGGAGCGCCATCGAGATCGTGAGGAACAAAACAAACTATCTGTGAAGGTCCTGGTGATGCAACCTATTTTACGTTTCCTACAGTTGCTATGTGAAAATCATAATCCTAGTTTGCAGGTAAGAAGCTTTTGTTGAAAAAGAGATATTCTTTTGTTTTGATAGTTATTCTTATACCACACCATCTACAGAACTAATCTCAAAGTCTACTGTAACCTCTCATCTTTGTTACAGCACCTAACATTAAATTGTCTCATATGTATAATTGATCCTGGTGTTTATTTTATATTGCTCTGTTGTGTGGGTTGCTTAG
Organism: Tenodera sinensis; assembly: GCA_030765045.1. Lineage (NCBI taxonomy): Eukaryota > Metazoa > Arthropoda > Insecta > Mantodea > Mantidae > Tenodera > Tenodera sinensis. The sequence goes on along the minus strand of CM060962.1, from coordinate 99,110,789 downwards.
AAATTCCTTTCATAATATTGTCAGTAAATTAAATAACATGGGGCTCAATGTATATTCTTGTGTCACCATAACTTTTGAACAATCGCATCTTATTCAAAACTTGGCTCCTTTGTATTTCTATTTGATCCCTATACTGAACTCATTTCTTATTCTTTTAATGTCCGTTCTGAGCATACCAATATATAATGAAACAGATGACAAATCCTTTGTTGTTATCTAAATTGTTCATACCTCTTATCTTTGTATGGTAGAACCATCATACCTTACACTTTTCCGTAATCTAATTGCTCTATTTTGCTTTATTTAAAAACACCCTCTTCTGTTTCAGCAAATATTTTTCACAATTACCCTAACATTCCTTCTCTATTAACCACAACCAAACCACTTACTGTGGTGCATGAGCTATAATATTGCACTGTGTTGACACAGTGCATACTGCATAGTGGGAGCGGCCACTTCATCCACCACAGCAGTGGTGATCAGCACATCAGTGCTCATATGTAATAAAGGCACTTGTTAAAGTGAAGGGCACCCACGCTAACAACTATTTCAATTCTGAATACGAAGTTGCATACTTCTTCATGGAATGTGGTGGTGAAGCCATATATTTAATTTGTCACAAAAAAACTGCAACTGCTGAAACATCTTCAGCATCATTTTGATACACTGCATGCTATTGATTATAAAGATCATCAGAGAACCAACATCAGAAATCATAACTTAAGGTGTCCATTAAAGCTACAGAATTGTGTTTCAGATGTCGGAAAACAAGAGAGACGGTGAAAGAACTCAATGTATCAAATTCTTACTTGAAACATGTATTCACTACATGTTTAATTTCAAGTCCTCTTTGTAATATTGTCACTGTATAGTAAGTTTTATTTTGTTGTTTTATAGTTTTGTAACTTTTTCAGAGTTGGTTGTTCCCATTCTATATTGACTACTTTGGGCGCTGATTGACCAAATAGTTGAATGCCCTTAAAATTACTTCATCTCTTGCTCTCTTCACTTCTTTATTGTTTTTAAAATATCTTGTTTACACATTACCAAATTAATTTCCTCATAAAAATTTAAGAGCGCCCTTCCTACCATATTAGTAACTTTGTCTTTACTAATCCTTTGCACTCCCCTTTATTTTTCCCTCTCATTTTCAATAACCGCAATTTGATTTGTTCTTTGCCTACTCTTGCATTGAAGTCTCCCTTTATTATAAAGTCTTTACATGTGTATCTACTTTGTATCTCTTCCATACCATGTCCTAGTTTATTTAACAATTATGATTGTATAATTCAGAGTATTGGTGTATTATGCACTCTATCCATCCCCCTCATGCCACTTAACTCACACCATAACCCAGTTACCACCTAAAACTTTCAACACACTCTAGGTATATGTCAAGGTGCACCATCTGACATAAACTACCTATCCAAACTCTTCTATTGCAGATGCTCAATTAGTTATTACCAGACTCTTATTTTGTTTAGTACTGGTAAGCATTAAAATAATAATAATAATAATAATAATAATAATAATAATAATAATAATAATAATAATAATAATAATAATAATAATAATGATGATGATGATGATGATGATAAGATTTGAAGCTTTCCTGGCGACGAACATATTCAAGATGCTCTCGGGCTTCGAGCCAGGTGTAGTGATGAAAAGACATCGACGTTTCGGGAGTGTACATCTCTCCCATCTTCAGGATGAATGACTAGCAAGAGTGAAGGGACCAGTACTGACAACCAGTACGTACCGAGTAGAAAACACCCAGTCTAGTGTTGAATATTAATAATAATGATAATAATAATAATAATAATAATAATAATGATGATGATGATGATGATGATGATGATGGTGATGATGATAACAACAATAACAACAACAACAATAAGCCAAGGTACAACATCCCTTTCCAGACCAGACCTACCATCCAGTTACTGCGTCCTCCACCTCTGTCCACCACAGCCATCATGAATGGGCTGCAGTACTGGAGGGTGGTATGTGGCCAGCACCCTGATTCCTCCTGGCTGGTTATACAGTCTATGCAACCAGGGAGTAAGCATTAAAATATTTCCATAAAATGAGAGTCTGATGCTGCACCACATTCTAATATCATGTCACATTTTTTATAATTGAATTTCTTGAGTAGGTTTGATACTACTCCAATACCTATCATTTTGCAAGTTCACAAACCTTGATAGATTAAGAGTTGCTCCTTCTGAGAAAAATGTCTCATTATGGTCCAGTTTCACCAAACAATATTAAAAATACCAACTCTTATTTGCTAACATTATGTTAATGTCAAAGACAACTGTTAATAATTTTCAAGAAGATGATGACTGAGCTACATGGCTTCTAAATGACACTTTTGTCTGTGCATAGCAGTGCTCTGTTTCTGTGACATACAGCTATTTGCATTCATAGACAATTTTAGTGTGATTTCCCTTATTGTTTGAGCTTAGAAAAATTTAGGTACAGAGGAACTAATTTTTCACCATTTGAAACTAGTAAGTTATATAACTGGTTACTAAGTGGAGCAGAATTATCAAATGCAAAAAGGTTGACATACTGAAATTAAAGCAGAAGGTTGCAGCCTGAGAAAAAATTTGCAAAGTATTTAATAGCAGTACATGCATTTCTTCCAGGTCCAGTATGTAACTGTGTGAATTTTAAGCTAATATAAAAAGCCAGGTGTGAAGAGTGTTTTAGAGTGGTTTAAAACTGGTGGAGGGCTCTACATAGAATGTAAAATGGATAAAAGTGTGGTATCACCAATTGAGGATCCAGCAGATCCCCCCAAAAATATTGTTTGCTGTTTGAAGCAATTGCTTCAGAAACTGTCTGGAGAAACTGATAAATGGTAGCATGATTAAACTCTTGTAATATAGAAGAAAGAGGAAGGTTTTGTTAAAATATGTGTAACTGTCTTGTATTTCTTGTTCAACTCTGCTCATGACTGCTTCAGACTGTCAGCATTGCTTTAAAAATTCTCCCTCCTACAGGTTTTCAAAATCATTATGATGCACTGCTCTTCTTTGGTTAGGAATGGCATTCAAAAGCTCCAAATACAGCACCTCTGCATCAACAGCGTGGTTTGCAGCAGCAATTTCCCACCTTAACATAGTGAATGGCAGTTCTATCTTAGTAAGAAGTTTACATAATGTTATGTTTCACCAAATAATTTTAGCTATAATTTACATGAACTTCAATTTAAATCACATGGAATCAAAATTTAATATCAGTTGGTGAAACCGTCTCAAGATCATGCAAATGATTGATGACCCAGCTGAAACTCACTTTTTTTTTTATACTCCATGAATGTTACTTCAGATGCAGGAAGTAATTACCATAATTATTCCAAAAGTTGTCTTCTTTTATAGTAGTGCATTTTATATTATAATGGAGTAATATTTTATAATCTTATAATGTTTCAGAACTTCCTGCGTAATCAAAACAACAAAACTAACTACAATTTAGTATCAGAAACACTGATGTTTCTGGACTGCATCTGTGGTTCTACAACAGGAGGTCTGGGACTTTTGGGATTATACATTAATGAGAACAATGTAGCACTTATCAACCAGACACTGGAAACTTTAACAGAATATTGTCAAGGTCCTTGCCATGATAACCAAAACTGTATTGCTACCCATGAATCCAATGGCCTTGATATTATTACAGCATTGATTCTGAATGATATTAATCCTTTGGGTAAAACACGGATGGACCTAGTTTTGGAACTGAAGAACAATGCAAGCAAGTTACTGTTGGCTATCATGGAAAGCCGAGGGGATAGTGAGAATGCAGAGCGCATTTTGTACAACATGAACCCCAAGCAGCTGGTAAGTATCCAATAAAAATCAAATACAGTACAACCTCAGTTATACATTTTCAAAAGGAAATAGCTAAAATAATATACATAAATGAGAAAACATAAAAGTGAATTTTCTCATGGAACTGAAAATCTATCATTAACTATTATTGAAACTAATTGTATATTTGAGAGGTAGAACTGGAACTTAAAAATTCAATGCCACAGTTGGGACTTGAACCACAGACCTTCCGCTTACCAGGTGGGTGCTCTAACCATTGAGCTACTGTGACAATCTGCCAGAATGGCATTGAATTCTCAAACCAGTTCGTATTTCTCCTGGTAAACCACAAAGGCAGTCTCACATCAGAGATAATTACCCCAGTGGTAACTTACTATTGTAAGTACTTTATGTCCCAGGATTAAATAACCTTCAGATGGTAATTATTATTTATTTATGCCAACAAACTTACTGTTGGTGTTTTTAAACACACAAGCCGTGTGTGGGCAAAGTTTGAGAGGTAGAACTGGAACTTAAAAATTCAATGCCACAGCTGGGACTTGAACCTCGTGGTTACTTAAGTAGCACCGTTACTGCTCCAATCACAGTGAGAAAGTGGAAGGATACATTTTTAGACATTGTTTACATCACGACCAATTCTTTCGCTGAAACCAGTATAACTGAAAGTTTAACTTACCAGGTATGTACACAGCGGGTAAAGCAGTAAACCTTCAAACCCTCTAAACAAGTGTTTATGCTATATATCCACATTATTAGTGGCAAACTTTTGATTTCATGACAATTTTCTGCCGGCTGCTTATGTTCGGACTAGATCTTAAAGGTCAGTACGTGGTGAGCCCTTTTGTTATTGTGAGGGAGAATGCAGTAAGTTGTATGTGTACACTAATTAAAATTTACCTATAATGTTTATACTGCATAGTGGATTATAGATATTACTACAGTCAAGTTTAATGATAAAAACAGAAAAATTAAAATAAAAAATTGGAGTTATGCAGAATGTTGACTTATCGAAAGTTGAGCTATCGGTGTTCTACTGTATTCTATTTAGAGTTCTTAACCTCTTGAGCGATGGCCATTTAAAACGTCCGCGAGCCGAGAACTGCTAGCATTTAAATTGTTAAATGCGCTAAAAGTGCTTCGTATATACACAGCTGTATTTTGTGTAAATATTAAGTTATTTTAATGAAACAAAAACTGGTATAAAACTCGTTATATGCAGTATAAATGTACGTCATCAGCAAAGTTGAGTTGTATTTACAAAACGTTGAAATGGCACAATTTAGTTTCACTGTGGTGAAAAGTCAACTTTGCTCTGTCGAACGCATCTAATATAAGTTCTCGGAAAGAAGCAGTAAAGAAACACCCTTTGTATGTGTGGCTTATACATCAGCATACTGTGTAATAAAGCGCTACTGTATGCGTGGTCTCTTGAGTCATCAGAATAGATCAACATTGCAACTTTTGCTTACGCGAATTTCGTAACTTAGTAGAGTCCATGTCTTTCTTTGTTGAAATACATACGTATACTTTCCTGCTTGTAGCTGAAGGGAGAAGTGGTATAAAAAGATATTTTTGCACCAACTGGATATAACCATATACAATTGTTTGGTAATTTGGAGAGCTCTAAACCCACACAGGACAATGACCGACCTTGACTTCCGACTATAAATAGATCGCAGCCTAATTGAACAATACCACGTTGGGGGTTGAAAATCCAAAACCCCTGCACCCCTCAGACTTCAAGGAAAACATTATCCTAAAAGGATACCACCAACAGCAAAGAAGTCCCGCCCATCTCGAAAGTGTTTCGTGTGCCGCAAGAAGGGAATTCGCAAATGTGGAGATGTACGCACCCTTGTATGTTTATCCCTGTTTTGAGGTAAATCACTGCAGAACGAACATATTAAGGTAAGCCAATAAAGTATATAGACCTTACTAAAATGTTTCATAAAGGGAAAATTATAATAAGTTGAGTTGGATAAGGGATAAATAAGGGTTAAATGCTTAAACGCACAGGACGTGTATACACGCCAATATCGCTCATCCGTCATTTTAAATGGACGTGATTTCACGTCAATATCCCTCAAGAGGTTAAGTTATACCAGTACTGTTATTTGTATTTCAAACAAGAAAAATAAGCAAAAAAAACAATTCAGAGTGCTGGAGGTTTATACAGATTTAAAAAATTGTCAATTTTTCTTTGCCCTTTGAATTTTCTGCTCAGTCATATACAGTAGAGTCCTAATCCGAACTAATTGGGACCGAACCCTGTTTGGATTAGCAAAAATTTGGATTAGGTGGATTCTCATCAAATACGACAGCATGTTGACCTTAAGTGTTTGTGTGTTAAGTATTAAAGTCATTGAAAGTGTGAAATTAGTACAGCATGCTGTATTTTATTTTGCAATTACATTTTGAGGCTCAAATACCAATTACTGTAATGTTTTTATGAGCACTGTTAGCATTTACCTAGCGCGAGGTGAAAGTCGGAATGGAAGTTGGCAAAATATTGCCTGTTCAAGATGTTTCTGTGCATTGCATCAAAAGATCACTGACTTCACTTCTTAAGTGTTGATTTGCTTTTCTGTTTTGTTTTCTTGTTAATGTAAAAAAATTACATTCAAACTTTGTTATGCACATTACTAGTAGGTCTAGGCCTTTCATTTTTTAGCTTTTTGTATAAGATAGCCGACAGGTTTACTCGTGTAGCATTTATTTCGTGCTTTTCTGTGCTAATAAATTTACATTTTTACTTGAAAAACTAGTTTAATCTTAGTCTTTATTTTATCCTGTTTTAAAATTCAAAGCAGATTTGGTAGATATTTTATCCTAACCCTGTTTGGATTAGACAAATTTTTGGATTAGCAGGGTTCAGATTGGCAGGACTCTACTTGTAATGGTCAATTATATGCACTAATCACAGAGATGCTTTCATTATTTTTGCATTGCAATGATAGAAATTTTTGTGTAATTTCTAGAGCAGCTTCATTCATACTGGAAGCACTTTCATTATTTAGGCCCACTTCATCACCATCATCAGATCCAACCTGGGGAAAAATGGCCTTGCACCCAACCATATTGTTAACACATGTATAGCAATAATCCGTTCTGAAAATATTGATGCCTGGCCCAACATACCTTCTGTTTTGTGCTGCAACAGAAAGAGTACAGTATACATGTCTTAATGTGCCTTAATATAGCATGAACATAATGTATAAGTGAGTAATTAAATCAATGTATTTTATATATGAGGACCACTAAAATGTGACGGGTTAGTGAGAAAATGTATAATCAAAAAATGTATAACTGAGCTAAGTATTAATGGACAAAGTTCAGTGCCTAAAAGTGTAACATAGAAGTGAATAGTGTGTAAGTGAAGTTCAACTATAATAATTCATTGCTTCCTCACTGGTTGTTTTTTTATCTACTTTTGCTTTGTTTACCACTTACAAATTCAGAGGTACATTTGAGCTTGAAACTATATGATTTCACCAGAAATGTGCGATTTGAGGTCTGATAAATTCAAAAGAAATGCATGTTCCAGAAAATGGGTCAGTGTGTGTGTTATTGGTCCCCCCGCCCCCTTACCTGTTTACCCTCCCCTTATGTAGGACTTACAACCCACTGCCTAGAGTCAGACACCTCTCAAAAGCAGAGAAACCTATGGAGTGGACAGAATGAAGACCTGTAAGCAGTTGGTCAGTCCAGCACCAGGTATGATAAAGAGGAAGAGGATGATATGAAATGCAGACAAAATCGATGATTGGAAAGGTGACAATAGAGCAATTGGTGAAATGAGTGGCAGGGAAATCAGAGAATCCGAGAAAACCCACTCTGATGCCACTTCGTCCACCACAAATACCACATGCGGCTCTCTGGGATCAAACCCGGGCCACCTAGGTGGTAGATGAATGCTCTACCACTTGGCCATGGCGCTGCCTGTATTATCAGTCTGACTGTGAATATTGTAACATTGTGCAGTTTTTCCAGTTGCTCTTTAGTTTTTCCTTGTGTGTAATGTTGCAATAATCCATATGTGAGGGCCCCTAATGACCAAGTTGTCGACAGGCCCTTAAACTCGATACACACACCCACTCACTCACTCACTCACTCACTCACTCACTCACTCACTCACTCACTCACTCACTCACTCCATATGTAAATTAGCCTTTTCTCTTTTCAATGACTCACTAAAATGTTGAACACAGCAGTAACCTTCTAGCCTCTTTTATCTCTCTACCCCTCACTGATACTTGTCACTAAGAATTCACTGAGTAAACAGCACTGTACATCACATCCACAGCCTGCTGCCGAATATCCTCCTCTTTAAATATTTAGGCCACCAAGGACAGCGAATATTGGAACTCAAAGCTTTGCATCCTTCTCAATTAGCCTTCTAGGCATTTCCTTAGCCAGTAGTATCTCCTCCTCTCTCTAACCACTGCACTCTATTGTCACTGAAGAGCACAATGCTTGTAACTTGCATATAATGATTTTACAATATAGCACGGAGGTTGTTAAAGGAAAGAATAATTATTACATAGTTCTGCAGATGAAATATTTAGGGAGGGGGAGAACATGTTTTGAAGAATCTGTGAAAACCAATCATATAATAATTCCATAAATTAAGTTAGAATTGAAAAGCAGAATGGCAATGATATCTTTATAGAATCATTTAAAAGATGCATAATGTATATATTAAAATTATATATTGAAAGCCAGAAGTACTTGAAAGAACCTTAAATACTTACCTCTATCCCATAGGTATACTGGAATATGGTGAAATGTTTTTGAAAATTCAGATCATGGGTAGAATTCAAACCACAGATGTTTGATGCAAAATGAAACTGGAGATCCATATTTTGACATTTGTTATGCACCAACTAGTGCCAAAAAACAAAGAAAGAAAGAAAGAAAAATGAAAGAAGGCCTTTAGGAATGGAAGCAAATTCATTGGATGTAGCAAAGGTGGTGAAAAATAAGGCAAATGAACATGCTAAATAATTTTTTCTGAGTCTGAAAGCTTTTGAGAAAATAAAAGTTTTATCTTCTTCTTTTCCTGATTATCCTCCCCTTATGTAGGACTTACAAGCCAGTGCCTAGGGTCAGGCACCTGTCGGGGAGCAGAGGAACCTCTGGACCGGACAGAGTGAAGACCTGGAAGCAGGTGGTCAGCCAAGCACCAGGTATGAGAGTGAGGAATGGGATGATATGAAATGCAGATGAAATCAATGATTGGAAAGGTGATAATGGAGTAATGGGTGGAATAAGTGGCGGGGGAAGCCAGAAAACCCGCCCTGACACTGCTTTGTCCACTACGAATACCATATGCGGGTCCCTGGGATCAAACCCGGGCAAAAGTTTTATCATAGACTAAAATTACTGCAAGCATGAAATAGTTAAAGTATGTCTGATATTACACAATGTTGGAGGACGTTAATTAAAAAAAAAAAAATGCCTATATTTGTCAGCATCACAGAAGTCAGATAATTTAAATAAATTGGTAAAGATGTATTTTACATTAAATGAAATATTTAGTCTTGTCAGATACTCGGAGCATTGACAAACCTGTGATACAATCTCCAAGAGGCAACTTCTGAGGTGGAAAAGTTCCATGCAAACGATACTTATGTTGCATCCCCAGTTCTGTCACAGCCGTGAAGAAACTCGTCCAGGAGACCAGCCACATAGCACAAACTTGAAAGCAGTCCAATTGAATGCAGTGCTTACAGGGCTAGAAAAAATTCAATGTGTCTGAGTTATGTGATCGGAAATAAGTGGAAATGAATATTACATATAGAAGCACTATTAACAGTGAAGTATTCTTCATGTTTGAGGTCATTTGAGTCACTTTTTTACACTCACCTTCACTTGAATTGTTTTAAAAATAGGAAATGTTTTCAAGACCATTTGATCCCATCATCAGCTGTTGGGTGACTGACACTATCTTCTTGTTCTCCCTCTCTGCTACTATCATCCTGCTGCCATCTGGTGTTAGAGGCACAGATCTTTAACACTTCATTTAAAGCTGGGATTTCGAAGTTAATCATTTTATTGTTGTTTTTTATTATGTAAATTTTTTCCCAAATGTGCAGTTCTATTGGTGAATTTAGAGATTTTAACAATTTTATATTGAGGCCAATGTTGTGGTTTTCAGTCCAAAAATGATGTGGCACAGCAGACTTTTCCGTTTGTTTTAATTTTATGTTCCTCTGATATTTCTTTAGTCTGATATCCAAATTTCTTTTTGTATTTCCTAAATAGCTTTTTTTGCAACTATTGCAGTTGATTTGATATATTCCAGATTTTAGGTTGTAAGGGATGGTATTGTTAAGACATTATTGTTATTGTTAGTATTGTTATTGACATTAAATTCTTAAAAAATAAATATGTATAAATAAAGGTCTATCGTAGTGAATTCATTATTGAGATGTTATAAAATATTATTCATGTAGTTTTTTTAGTTTAAAAATATATCTTATCACAATTATTAAACAGAGTTAATGCTTCTCTCAAAAGGTTGATGTTGCCTGCAGAGCATTTCACCAAGAAACGTTAGATGAAGATGAAGATGATGGTGAAGATGCATCTACAGAAGGAGAAGACGGGGTTTCTCCTAAAGAGGTGAGTTAGTAAATATAGTTTGATAGCAGTGACCATGGTAACAGAAACATAAAAGACAGGTAGTAGCTGTGTTGTGATAATGGTAGTATTTTATTCACATTCCTGTATTAAAATAGCAGTAAAGTGAACCCCATCACTGGGGATATAAAAGCATATGGACTTGAAAAGAAAGGCCTTGAATAAAAGCAAAATAGTGTTTTCCACTTACAATCTGAGTATGCACTCTCTAGGTTCACAGTTCAGTGTTGAACATTGTGACATTGATTCTGCAATCATTGTTGCAGCTTGTGAGACCTGTGCTAATCATGTATGCAGTCAAATTGCTGTTACTCTTTGAATGGCAATTGTTGCAGGACACACCACTTTATGTGTTTAGTTTTAATGGTACATCACAGAAACACAAATACTTTACTTTCATCATTATTTTTATAAATATTTTTGTGTTCCTAGAATTAGTAAAAACACACCCAAAGATTCAAATCCTAGGTGAACCCAGGGAGCGACTACAAGGGTTTAAAGCTGTCCCCATTAATTAGGAAAAAAATAAACAAACAGCTATGTGCAGTAACAAAGAAGTTGTTGACAGTGAAGTGAACAAGTATTAAAACCGAGATGTGATAACACTAACACTTCAAACTTTCACACGCTTATAAACCAACAGTAGCAGCACACTTTTTTTTTTTTTCCTTCAACCATGATATGAAGTCAACTGCCCAACTACATAAGCATGCAAATAATGCAACAGAACTAATGGTTTGGGAGAAAATTCATATTCATGTAGAGACCATGTTATGAACTTTGAAATACCATCTCCAGCCCTTCTTAGGAGATTCATTATACCTTGATAACCAGGTGTCTCCATGGGCACAACTAGTAGAAATTTTCTGCCATCAACCTTTGGCCAGGCCAGAGCTGAATTCAAACGCAAACCTGTTTGAAATACATCCATTTTAACCAAGAAAGTGAGGTATTAGTTTCACAACAATTGAACCATCTCAATTTTAATATATACACGGAACGAATTTAGTAATAATTACTGTTTGGGATAACCTCTCTGTTTCTTATCGTCTTAAGAGTTCTCACAATATATGAAATGTAATTAGTGACCAATGATGTTGCAATGAGGGGTAGAGGCATGGTGCGTAATGAGAACAAGGAAACGTGGGGCAGGGTTGGAAACACCTGACCTCCTAGTTAAACCATGTTTTAATTTTCTTTAGATTTATCTCTAAATGCTTAATGTTTGTTATGGAAAGGATTGCAAATATTGCTTGAAATGAGCAGCATTTATTGAGTTAAACAATTCTATGTTATTAGAATCACAAAAACATGTAAAGCTTTATAGTAAACATAATGTAATATTACATTGAAAAGTATAAAAACGTTTAATCTTTCTACAAATTCTCCCTATATTGATACTGGAATTAAAAAGTGTATCAAAGTAGCTTTAACATATTTGTCTATCACATTATATTATAATGCAGTTTCCGCTTTCGAATTAACGGTTTGCTTCTAATACCTAGACAATGAACCACCTTTCTTGGCTGGCATTAAAATTTAATTACATTTCTGTGAATTTGCAGTTTCTGAAATCGAACTATGTTACCAGTTTGTTATATTCCAGTAATCTGGTCACATGTAGCTTCTGATGTGTACGGCATGCTATGAATCAAACAGCAGTTGAGCTTAATGAGTGACAATTTATTGAAAGACCAGGAAAAATCAATACTTTCTTTTCAGGCCAACATGTCATTGGTTATAACTAGCATGTATCATGAATAGTGGTGCCCTTGGAAAGGGGCAAAGAGTGGGGTAATGATTTACTAAGCAACTAGAAAAAATCAGTTCTTCCCTTTCAGGCCGATGTGTCATTGGTTATAACTATGCCCAGCCAGTAGTATGAAAGTGCTGTCATTGCTGAGGGGCAAAGAAAGGGAAAGGAGGGGAAACTACAAGGCCTCATTAAAAAATATTATACCCTTGCATTTTAATAAATTTGTATTCTGTACACATGATGTTGCTGTAGTAAACTCAAAATGATGACTTTTATTTCTATTATCCTTATATATTTACTAAACCAGATTATATTCATTCACCTACAGTCAATGAATGAATTTATAATAGTGGTGAACTGTATCGCAAATAATGGTCTACTAGCTCAGAAAAAAAGAATATAAACATATAGGCCAAATCAGATATGCTTTATATTTACTATATTTATCCAAATGCAAGATCTTTTTTAAATATTAGTATTGAAAGCTAGGTTGTCTTGCAATATTCTTTTCTGTATAGCGTGCAAGAGAATGTAAGTTACAGATTTCACAGGCAGATGTAGGTTTAAGGGCAGTCAACTACATGGTCATCAGTGAGAGGGTGTTGGCAGTAGCAAAGCATGGGAATACGGTAAACATTGCCACCAAGGTCATAATGTATGCAGCAGATTTTGAGCCGTGAAGTTAGCTGTTAACAGACTTAGAAGGATTATAAGCACTTTCATTGAAAAATAAGATTTCCAAGCACAATGGCTACCCTTATAACGTGAAGAAAAGCCAATTCACTATCAGTAACATATAATCAATCTGACGAAGAAACATTAATATTTATTGAAGCAAATTGGGAATGCTGATGAAATGCCAATTTATGTTGATGTGCCATCAAATACCATGGTCTAGGAGAAAGGAGCAGTGGCAGTCACAATTCACACTACAGGAATGAAAAATCCTGAATGACTGTGTTGTTAGTTGTTCTTGCTCATGGAGGAAAACTGCCTTTGTATGCCATTCTAAGGAGAAAGGATGGAATGACCAGAGAATTTATGATAGACTTGACTAAAACTATCTGGAACTGAAAACTGGGGTGCCTTGCTAAAGTTTCATCACATGCCTGTGCTTGATGCCTTGAAGATCCAACCCCTAAGGTAAAATATGAAATTGCAAAAGCAACTGTGATTTCAATACAATACTGGGAGGAATGTTATTACAGCTGCAAGTGATAGATGTTGTAGTTAACAAACCCTTCATATTTAAGAGCAATACAGTAAACTGGCTGCTTATGGGGGACCATGCGTTAACTCCATCAGGAAAGCTCAAGAATCCATTGATGTCTTGCCTGAGGGAATAAATATTAACAGCATGGTGTCAGATCACAACTGATTCAGTAGTGGAGGATTAAGCAAATGCTGCCTTACCAATGTACCTGATGGCTCAGAAGATAAATCTGCATGGGAAGAAATTGGCATACAGATATGGCAAGCACTTTATCCGATGAGAACAGTGATGGGAGTGATACTATTACAGAGGAACACAGAGCGTTCCTTAACGTCTAATAAAGATGCAGGCATAAAACATTTCATTTCAACAACTAAGTGACATGATTTAAGATAAGTTTGTTGAAATTGAATCTGAAATTTCTGCTTTTTATATTAGTGTTCATAATGTTTAATAAAAATCCTATGAAATGCACTTATCCTGGCTTCATTTTTTTACAAAAACTGTTCCCAAAATCAAGTTATTAAGAAAAAAGTACTTAATCACCTTAATTGTCCCTTATTTTGTTCAATATATATATATGTGCAACATTTTAAATTTCTTTTAAAAAATGAAGTTATTATGTCTTCTTTTTATAGAGATGGCCTTCCAAATTCTGAAAAGGAAAAGGGGTCGTCTTGCATCTGAGGTTGTCTTTCATTCAGATAAATATAGTACCTACTATCAAATAACTTCTGAATAAGAATGAATCTCTCAAACATAGAGGATCAAGAACTTGCAATAAAATGTAATAATCAAACTACTTATATATTACATTTAATATTAAAATTTTCTCTAAATTATTATTTGCTTTCAAAGGATAATTCATGGATTACTTGTATGTTGTTTGAAAATTTAGAAATTAAAATGCTCTGTTACTGACTTCAAGCAGATGGTATTGTAATAATTAGTAGAATAGTCCAAGAATTACAGTTAAGGTTTCCTCATTCACAGCAGGAAGGAGTTAAGCTTGGACTTAGGATGAATACGAAAAAAACTAAATGTATGATTGCATCTAGAAATGAAACTAGGTAGGCAAACAATACTAATATTACTGTACAAGATTGTAAATTTGATACAGTCCAGAGCTTTAAATATTTAGGTTCAGTAATAACAAAAAACAGTATAATAGGTGCAGAAATTAAATGGAAGTGGGGAAACAGATGTTATTGGGCCTTACTCTCTCTCCCAAAATCCAAAGATCTTTCCAAAAAAGGAAAGAAGAAAATATGTAAAACAGTAATTAAACCTGCAGTAACTTATGCAGCAGAAACTTGGGGTGTATTAAAAAGTGAAGAGCTTAGAATTGCGGCATGGGAAAGAAAGATCTTACAAAGAATCCATGGACCCAACAATAAAAATGAAGAGTGGAGAAGTAGAACTAATAAAGAACTTTATGTACTCTATGATGATTCCCAATTGCGAATTGTATTAAAAGTCCAAGGCTGAGAATAATTGCTTCTCGGGTGATCAGCCACGTCAGCTGATCACCTGAGAAGCAATTATTAGTAACATTTGCCGCAAAAGTTTCAACTCTTATATGTGTAGAAAGAAATGAGGAGGGATCCATACCACAAAGGATATGGAAAGGAAAACCAGGAGGAAGGAGCTGTGTTGGCAGCCAAGAAAGAAATGGATAGAAAATGTAGAGGAGGATATGAAGGAACTTGGCATAAGAGAATGGAGGAAGAGAGTACACACCAGAAGAGAATGGGCTTCAACAATGAGGCAGGCTCTGACCCCACAAGTGCTGTAGCACCATGGAGTAGTACTGACTGCATTTTGCTCATAGTAAGGTATCTTTTAAAATACATTAGCCTCTTCCTAAAGGAATTCTAGACTTTGCTCCTGCTTTAAATCCTGGGAACTTAAAATTGCTAGAAGAATTCATAATCCTAAAATAAGTGTAGTTTGTTGAAAATATTTCTCTTTGATACTTCTGTAAAGAAAAGTACCACATAATCATAGCATTAATATTCTAGATGTTCACCGGTGAAAAATATTTAAAAATAATAGGTATAAGGAGGAAAGGAAGACCTAAGAAAATCTGGAAAAGGGCCATAGAACAAGAGATCGCAGCAAAGTGAAAGACATGGAATGAAGTAAAAAGACTTGCAGCACAGAGGACAAACTGGAGGAACTTCACAGGAGCCCTATGTTCCCTGGGGAACTGTAGGAATTAAGCCAAGAAAGTCAAAGTATTTAGGGACAAAAGTCCTTATCCCACATTGGAGCTTTAATGCCCCATCAGCGCTTAAAGTATGTAACCTCATCATAACAACACTCATTTCAGTATGCTACATGTAGTAGCTAATATTTCTATAAGTTTTACTGTACTGCATATTTTTTTCTCTTGGACAAGGTAGCATTATCTTTATCTTGGACCATAATCGTCTAGAAACATAAAAGGTCATTTTAGGGAACAAAATTGAATCCATGTTTATTAATCATTGTACAGGTAGGGCATAACATCTATATCCTTTGCCATCAACTGGCCCAGCACAATAAAGAATTGGCTGCACTGCTGAAGCCATCAGATAACAACGGGGATCCAAAAATGAATCAAGCTCTTCAGTATTATGCATCTCACACATCTCAAATTGAGGTAAGCAGCTGCTAACTACTCTACATTACCTCTATTGTGACTTCCATAACTTTTGTATTATGGTGAGAACTTACTTCTATGTTAATCTCCTATCAGATTGTGCGACATGACAGGACATTGGAGCAGATTGTGTTTCCCATCCCAGAAATTTGTGAGTACATCACTACAGATACAAAAGTGAGGGTGTTCAACACAGCTGAAAGGGATGATCAAGGCTCCAAGGTATCTGACTTCTTTCAAAGGACTGAAGATATGTTTAATGAAATGAAGTGGCAGAAAAAGCTACGAGGTAATAAATTCAACAAATAGTAATTTAAAGCTGTTCACTCATTAGTACAGTAGAACCTCTTTTTAACAAGCTTCAGAGAGATCAAAAAGGTTTTCCTTAAATAAGTGTTTGTATAAATTGGGCATTGCTGGAAATTAATTACAGTTATTGAACTGATACAATGAAAATTCTGAATGTACAACCTACACTTAACAAACAAAAGTTTATAGACTTAAGCAGTTTAAAAATTAGTAAAAGGTTTCTCAAACTATCATAACTAAATAAAATAAGATGTACTACTGTAAGAGCAAAATAAAAATCATAAATTATGTTAAAGCTAAAGAAAATGATAATTTACAGCATTTGCCCAAATTAAGAATCACATATCTTGACTGACTCCATGTGAGCATACCTGTAACAAATAACATTACAAGGGAGTATTACATTTTCTGATGTTGAGGCTTACCTGAAATGTGTTCAATGTGTTCTGTTCTATGTTGTTGATCAGCCCTTCATCAATACTGAAGGAGGAGAGGTAATGTCTCACAACATCCAGCCCCTCCACTGCGGCTGTAAACATTGGTGAAACTGATTTCTCCTCTTGTTCCTTCTTTCCTTTTTATACATCTTATATCACAAATATCTGCAATCTCTTTGTGTGTTGCTTGAGAATTTCATCAAAGTTCACAAATTCCTCAGTTCTTTCATTTTGTATCCTTCCAAAGCATCTCTCAGTTTTCTTGCATAATTTCTTGTTCCTCACCCTTACTTTCTCTAGGAAGGTATCAAAACTAGTCTTGTAGAACCAGTTGTAGATGGTAGCAGGTGTTGCCCATTGCCATATTGGCACAAACATGTATATTGCCTGTAGTATATCAACTACAGACCACCTCCATAGCACAGTTGGTAGCACGCTTGCCTCTGGCACGGAGGATCCAGGTTCGATCCCCAGTACGAGCATTGGGATTTTTCCCCAGCTGGGAGGTCTGGCATGGGGTGCACTCAGCCTCGTTAGGTTCCGGTGGGACTAATTGAGGAGTTACTTGATGAAGAAGTAGCGGCCCCAGGTCGACAATGCCGCATAACTGGCCAGGAGGGGTCAGGGTACTGACCACGTCCCACTCTCCAATACTGCACCCCACCAATGACGCCTATAGTGGGCAGAGGTGTGGGACGCAGCAGCTGGGTGGCATGCTGTGGCCCTTCATGGGCTGTTGTGCTGGGGGTTAGTATATCAACTACATTTCCTCTTTTCTTTCCACAAGGGAATGGTACTTGCACCATAGATTTCTGTATTTACCTTTAAGGAACAAATTATATCCAAATGCAGAGCCTGCAGACAACTAACTGATGCAGTTAGCCAGAAGAAGGAGAAATGTTAGTACCTCCCAAAAAAAACATGCCTGCAGAATGCACCAAGCATCTTCTTTGACCAAGACAATCCATATTCTTTTGGAATTCATTTAACTGTCTATACGACATAGTATAAGAATCGAGGAATTTTTTTTTAAGTCATCAAACAGAAGTATACAAATATTTTTAAAACACTTGGTTTCTTATGTTTCCCAATAGCTAGCTGGGTAAATTTCTCTCAGCCGTTGCTGTCAATGCACACCATTGCTGTAAACCACTGCTTGCTTTTATTCCTCCATCAATTTTTCCCCACAGATTAAATGCTTTATTTGGAAGCTACTGAAGAACACTCTCATTTCATCAGCATTAAAAATGTGATTTAAATGGTGGGCTTTCAGAAAATGTCTTTTTTTTAATTTTTTTGGTACATAGCACACTTTTGCTCTTTTAATGGACATGATATTGAATGTTTGTGTCATTTCTTAAATATATCGAGCCACTCATTGGAAGCAGAAAAGTCATCTATTTCCAGTTTTAATGTAATGTCTAGCTTTCTCCTTTAAAGTGTTAAAGGCAATTGGTATACTTTTGACTTTTCATGCTGCAAACTATTTCACTGAAACTTTACTTGCTTACAAATTTATCAGCATGGATGGACCCAGTTCATATTTCCTTGCAGTATGCTAGGAAAGTATTCCCACTTTCTAGAGAATAGTTAATTTGTTTCACTTTGCAGTCATTGTAATGTGCAAACTAGAAATTGATATAAAATGTTGACCATTATACACATTTAAACTTATTTGTATGCACAATAAAATGATGTAAATCTACAGGATCAACAGAAGCTGAAGAAAGTAAAAGTATGCATGGTCTCTTGGTCACTTGGTCTCATTGGACGTGGGCTGCAGCAGAACTACAAATGTGCTATCACAACTAATCATTTTCATTATTTAGGGTATGCCTTTGCAGATTTATGAAAAAAAGATTCCTTAAAGACAGATTTTTTTATACCTGGCTTCATAAAATGTGGGTTTAAATAACATTGTTCTTATGACATTTTTGCTGGGACTTTTGAATGTATTTGTTAAATGCAAGAACATTAAAATATGGTTTAACTACTATTTTGTAATACCTGATGTTTTGATTTCTGCTTGTATATGATGTATGGTATAGCACACTTACATGGTTTAAAATGTACTTGCAGAAATGCAAGTTATCTTTCTTATGGTAATTGAGATTGCCTTAAAGGATTATTGAGATATATGAATCACATGAGAGGTTTAATTTGACTTTGCCAGGCATAGGAATTTCAAAGTATTAAAGCCAGGTTAGAAGGAAATAACATTGAACTGTCATTGGACTATAGGCAAGGACATCACAGATGAAAACCCACCTCCCCAAACTCATAAAGTTTTTGGCATTTACAGACAGCACTCAGGCTGGCTTTTACCTGCCTATCAGTGAACCTTGGCTTTGTTTTGCATTCTTTGTAGCCATAATGGTTGGAGTTGTTGTAGTGTTCACCCACTTTTACTACTACGGCACCGCAGGCGGTGACACTGATGATACATGGAATGAAGATGGAGCACCGGTGGGGTGAGATGGCGGGGGAAACCGGAGCACCCGGAGAAAACCCGCCCTGACGCCGCTTCGTCCACCACGAATACCACATGCGGGTCATAATGGTTGGAGAATAGATAACTTGAAACCAAATGCTTAAGAATTCCTATGGTTGCTCATCTTGGCTTCGGGTAAGGCATTGGCATAGAAAGCCAAAGATGTTTAGCTTGCTTGAGTCCTGGCTGTAATTCTAAATGCTTCAAATCTGATTCTACTTTACAATCATAGTCTATATTATATGCCCAGTGAAGAAAATTTATTGAAAAGCAAAGTAACTCATTTTAACAGAAACTAAAGATAATAACTGAAATTAGAATGTAATTTGAAATGGACAAAAACAAAAATTGTATATTAACAAACTTGTTAATATCAAGTCGATTAGGTTATTAGATCCAACTTTATGCATTACTAATAAATTTTCATGCAGTATATATGTGAGAGGTCAAACTACCTTCAAATTTTAATAATAACCCTTTTGTACAATTTTTCAGGTCAGCCGTTATTATTCTGGGTGAGCAGACATATGTCACTTTGGAGTAATATTCTTTTCAACTGCGCTGTTCTCATTAACCTTATTGTAGCTTTCTTCTACCCCTTTTTGGATACTGTGCCAAGTAAGTAGCAGTCTTAACACCATTTTAGAGTAACAAACACAAACTATTCATAGTTGAATATCTTCTAATTATCTCAAATGGATACTAATTAGAGTGTGTTCCTACAAAGGAGATGAAGTTTCAAATCTGTAAAAAATTGTGCATATACTGACAGAAAATTACTATCAGAAAATGACTATCAGAATGGTTATCCAAAATGGGTTTTGCTTTCAGAGTTCAGCTACATTCCTACTGTCATGATGTATTTCACAAACTACACTACACATTGCCAATTATTTGCTCTGTAATTAATACAATTCTTGTATTTTTATTTCTCATTTAATTGTTTTGCAGTGTGCTATCATAGTGTATTTGTAACAATGTTATATTATAGTATATTTGTGTTTTGTTCTGCTTCAAGACACTGATGTTAAAAATATACAATATATGTTACTATGTAATAAAATATTCCTAGTCATGTTGCGCCCGCCTCTGTAGCGTGATGGTTAACATGTCTGTCTCACGTTCAAGAGGTCACGAGTTTGAATCTCGCTTAGGGTAAGTTACCTGGATAAGGCTTTTTCTTTCCGAGGTTTTCCCTTATCCTGAGAAGACGAATGTTGGGTAACTTAAAATGACCTCGGGATCATTTGAGCATCATTTCACCCATTTCAATCATTCACTGTCCGATATGATATTACGTTGGAAGAAGTTAACATATATTAAAAAAAAAAAAAACTAGTCGTGTTGGGTATGCAGTGTAGTGTTGGAGCATGCACCAATAGCTTAGTTAAAACACCAGACATGTCCAAGAAATATATTAGCCCACACACGGCTTGTGTATTTAAAAACACCAGCAGTAAGCTTGTTGGCATAAATAAATAATATATTAAAAACTAAACTAAACCCCGGCACGACAGCCCACAAGGGGCCAAGGCCTACCGCCCAGCCGCTGCGTCCCCCACCTCTGCCCACTACAGGCGTCATTGGTGAGGTGCAGTATTGGAGGGTGGGACGTGGTCAGCGCCCCGAGCCCTCCCGGCCGGTTATGCGGTCTTCTAGACCTGGGGCCGCTACTTCTCTATCAAGTAGCTCCTCAATTGGTCCCCCCGGGACCTAACGAGGCTGAGTGCACCCCGTGGAATAATATATTATTGGAATTAAAAGAGACTGGGTTCATAGATTTTGACAGCTTGGAAACATAACCCAGATTCATATCAAATATATTAAACATTTTACTGGTTACAGTTTAGAGCTTGATCTAAATTTTTAGACTACCACCATAATTCCTACCACTTAAACAAAGCTGCACACACACACACATGTCACTCACACACACTCTCATGGTGTGCACGTCCACACACACTGCTAATTTGGGCACTTATTATCATATGATAGTTGTATATGGTTCAGACAGTTTTGTTTATAAATACAAATCATAACCAAGCAACATACCTTTATAAGGGGTTTTTCCTATCCAGAACTACGGGTATGTGCTGGTATTTTGCTGTGGTACACACAAACTATAGAAATCCCCAAACAAAACACTGCAATGAAATTTAACAGGTTAGTTGCACATTTATGCAAAAGGTATTTCATAATGTATTATTTCATATTGTCATAACCTAGTAGGAAATATTGAACTTAAACAGGAAAGAATAAACTTATGCCATGATCTCTAACTTATTTCCTTTACCTGCCCATGTATAAAGTACTTCATTCCAATTAAAGTTTCTGATACCTTTTTGGGTGGCTAGTTTTCCTTTTGTATCAACTGGTTGATAATGTCTATTCTTTTTTTCCTAATCATTGTTTTTTCCTCTTCTGGTTTTTTGATAGTTGCTGTCCCTACATCTCCTGTATATTCATCCATGTTTATGGAGAACATTGTGCTAGGTTTCAGGCCTTCAAAACTTCTAACTCTTGTGTTGAAAAGGATTCTTTAGATAGATTTACCACATTGTTTTGTGGTTTTACTGTTTTCCCTTGATTTGCATTCATAAGATTTTGTTTACCACATAAACACATGAACTTATTGTTTAGCGTGTTCCTTTTTTGCTTTAACCTCACATTTAATTGGTCTAAAAGTTATCTTAAAGATTTTTCCACTTACAATATCTTAATTTTCCTGCTAATTTAAAATTAAGATTATCCAGTCTTTTATCCAGATTGCGTATTATTTCATAATGTTTTGCTTTTTCAACTTCCATTACTTTCCCCTCCACTGATTTTGCTATTACCTTTCGCTTTTATAATTTTCCTAACAAACATGGGCATTACTTTGTGTTGGAGGCAGTTGTTTATAAATTAAATGTCTGTGCACATGCACTCTTAGTGTCAAAAAAGTTTTAATTCCTGTCTTTTCGTTTTGTTCCAATATATATATATATATAAATTTGGACTCAAATTAACAGTCTCACCTGCAGTGCATCCATCTTGAGTCACATGTTCGCACAATGTAAATCCTGTAAATGCCCAGCTAGCTGGTGTTTAAAATGTTTACATTTTTTTTTTTTTTTTTGGGGGGGGGGGGGGGGGGGAATGCACTGAAGTTATTTTGACATTTATATGCAGACAGTTGACAAGGATCTCATACCCAGTATATCCATTCAGAATGTTATTTGCAAATCACAGGAGGAAGTGCTGCAGTGAATCTAAGCTGTTGATGGAGAAAACTCTGAAACATGTCCCAGTAAGTTCCAATGTAGAAAGTAAAGTTACACAAATATACTGGGTGTTCATTTTTATCCATAATTTCCCAAACTCCGATTGGAGAAACAGCTGTACTATTTGCACAACAGTAAGCATCTCACAGTACCATGACTGTGGCTATGCTACAAACTAATACAATTAACAAAATAATAGTGCCGTTTACTGAGAAGAAGCCATACTATTTGTGTAACAGTACAAAAAGCATGTCAGTGTCCTGAAAACAGTGTGCTGCATGCTGCTAATATCACAAGACCTTCCTTTTCACCTTTCAACCCTTTTCACTTCGTAATCACAATTACGCACAACATTCTAAGGTTACACTCTCCTCCAACATGAATTGTATTAATGCTGGCTATTGCCACTCTGTTTTTTATATTTATGTACATGTTTTCTTTTTTACTATTAATTTTATTTTTGATTGAAGTTTATATCTGGCTTTTGCCATGAAATGCTTTATAAGGGCGCTGATGACCATGCAGTTGAGTGTCCTTAAACCTACATCTATCTACCTCCAACACGAACACAAAGGACTATGAACACAGGGCACCTTGTCTTCATAGTTGAATGCTGTTTTCGTACTGGCATCAAAATTGGTGTGACGTATAAATATGTTTAATTGCTGCATCCAGAGCTTTATTAAACACTATCTGACATTCAGACATGTCCTTCAGAGGATAAGGCTCTCAAAGGTGTCCAAGTATCATCAAATTGGCATACATACTTTTGTTTTCAATTTGTATGAGAAGACCACAATTACACCTGCAACTCTGCAAACAACATGTAAGTATATGGTGAATAGGATACGAACGTGTCTGGCTCTGAATGATGGTCATGCTGAACCATTCGTTCAATGAAGGACTGATATTTAGTTTACCACAGTGGCTCATCTTTATTTGTTTATTTGCGTTCAGCTGTTTCTTGCTATTTAAATTCTATAAAACCATTAACAGATGTTCACATTTGAAAACTATGGGTTTAAGTTTCTTGACAAATGTACAGTATAAATTTATATTCATTAATTCACATCTGTTTCTTTACTAAAACATTTTAAAACAAAATAAATAATTTATTAATTTAGCAAACTAATATTTCGAGTGAGTGAGTTTTGTTTAAGGACCCGTCGACAACTAGGTCATTAGGGCCCTATATTTCTATATTTCAATTATTGTTTGTATTTATCTGCCATTTATGTCTACATCATTGAAACAAGCTATAACAGGTATTCTGTGAAGCAAGTGGAAATAGGCACACTTTGTATTACACGACCAAAATCCACTCATGTATGTTTATCTGCCGTTAGGACAGTAATCTACACACCTTAACGTAATATCTCCACATCAAGTACAATCTCTGACTACTAGAGGAACTGAACATAAACTTGTTTCATCAGCGTTGCCACTGATGACGTCTATTTCTGCATGGGAAATCATGTCATGTACCTGTCAATTTTTGCATATAAACTTGAATACCTTGTAAATGACAGAAAAGATCTTCTGGTTGGTCATCAGAGTTTATTTTACTGACCTTGCTCCCAACTATGTAATCTTAATTTTTGTTGGAACAGTATTTGTTAAATATCTTTGTGTTTACTGAATGTTTCCAGAACTAGGGCAGCACTTGTCTGGCCTGATATGGGCTGTGATGTTAGTGTCTGCAGCCATCGTCATTACACTGCCTCGGGAATCAGGAGTGCGAACTTTTGTGGCCTCTACGATTCTAAGAATGATATTCTCAGTTGGACCTGAACCAACACTTCTACTTTTGGGTACTATCACCGTAAGTACTGAAATATTCCTTGCATGATTACATGATTACAAAGACAATAGAAAGAGTAGCACCCTTACTGTTTTTGTATACATCACAGTTCAGGTTTTGGGACACCTGTCTAGAGCAAGAAGTTGTTGACGGGCTCTTAAACACCACTACAACTCTAGAGCAAGAATGGTTGACCTGCAATTTTCACAGTTTGCAAACAGAAAAGTTTCACCTGCAGCTGAACATTAATATACTTTTGATTTATGCCTTAAAGTTCTGGATTAAAATTCAACAAAGTGCTCTGAGAAAGAGGTTTTATGTGCAGAGTGATGGGGGGAGAGAAAAAAGTATGTATTTTATATGAACTATAAATGTTGAGTAAGACATAGCTACAAATAATAATGCATTGGAAAGAATGCAATTGTCAATAACTTACGTAAGCTTCGGCGGCTGGTGTCCATAATAATATGTTTTTCCGGGGAAGGCTGCGTCTTGGTTGTGTTGTTGCCAACGTTTCACCCTACTATGTAGAGCTTCTTCAGGGCTAATGCTTTCTTTAGCAGCACCGCAGGAACTGTGCTGAGTCAGTTCCTGCGGTGCTGCTAAAGAAAGCATTAGCCCTGAAGAAGCTCTACATAGTAGGGTGAAACGTTGGCAACAACAACACAACCAAGACGCAGCCTTCCCTGGAAAAACTTATTATTATAATGCAATTGTCCTTGATATTAAGGATAAATTTTGCAATTTTGTTGATCACCTTAAAGTTAATTTTGGGGGCACTTTGTTCAAACTCATCAACTTTGCACATTTTATGTAGAAGAATAACTGATTTACTGTTGCATATCTGTGTTTCACATAGAATACCCAAAACACTTTAGTGGTTACAGTTTCTCCAAGAATTTATTGGCCAAATGAATGCATCAGGAAGGACAGTAATATTGCAATTGCTAAAAGTTCATAGGAATAAGATCTGATTCCATGTGCAATTTGCTGAAAGCGAGATTATGATGAGTAAAGTATGGTATTATAATGAAATACGTAACAAAAATATATTCACAAATACAGATACAAGGCACTTGAACACCTTTATTAGCTAAAGGTACTGAAATTAAATAATAGCTTGTACAGACACTATGCCTTGGTGTTAATGACAATAAATTGATCAGAGTGCTCTGCCTTCTTTTGTGGTTTTCAGATGCAGTTTGATTTGCTTTCTTCTTTCATAGTAATAATTGAGGCTGTATTTTTTATTCTTTGAATGATCTGTATGTATGGCTTTGTTCTCTATTTTGGCCTTCTATTTGGATATTTATACAACTTCAGATTTTGTAATTCACATAATGGCAAAAAAATTGAGTTTTTATTTATGAGTGTTCTTTAACTGCTATGGTTCTCAGCGTCCTATTCTATATTGCATGTGAAAGATTGTTTAATTTTGCTCACAGGCATCTTTTTCAGGCTTGAGATTCTTTTGCATGCCACAAATTTATGACATGGAACCACTGGCTTTACTTAATTTCCAAAGGAAGCCATGCTCAAGATTTTTATGCCTGAAAAAGCTCATTGCCTTCTGCTGGATTTGATCCATTGACCTCAGGAACTAGAGGCTAGCATGTCACCCCTAGACCCAGGACGACGACTCAAACAATGAAGTACCCATGTTTATTACTGTGCATTATGTATGAGTACAATGTGTCTCATTTATATATGCTTTCCTTCAGATGTAAACAAGATGAGTAATATAATGGATGATCTTTATATGACTTGCTTACGTGGAAAATATACAACATAAAAGTGAACAAGGTTGGCATGGCCTATTCAATACCACACAGCAAGCATATTGAGTGAGAAGGTTAACAGCGTTTAGCCTACTTCTTTCAAGATGATGAATACAATGAAATAAGTCAGGAATCCATATATACTTATGGCTACTGAGTAGCTCTTGTTTGTACATGTCAAGCAAGAGTTTACATTGTAAGCTCCTTATTGAAGCATCTTGTCCTTTTTAGGGATGTACAAGCCTAATGTAGGCAGCATAGCATGGTAGAGTAGTGAAAATGGGAATGGACTTGCAGACATATAGAGCAAGAATTTGATGTTTTGGAAAGAAGTTTAAGAAGCAAGGAGTCATAAATTCAATGACAAATAGGGCAGCAGTTTTCATCATGATATTATTGATGTTAGCAGACGTGAAAGGAACTCAGAGCCAGTGGAGATGGAGCAGACAGGAAAGCTTACTAGGAGAAAAAGAGAAGGAAATAGGGAAAGAAATGGAGAAGAGCACAAGGAACAGTGACAAAATGCTAAGAGAATAGAAGAAACAGACCAACATTCACTTAGGAGAATGTAAATCAAGATTAGGCAACACAAAAATGAGGTAAGAGAGACAGCAGGGAAAGAGAAATTGCATTTTTCTATGGAGTAAGGAAGATTATATGAAACAACCTGCGGAAAGTGTAGGAGAAAATTATAGCAGAAGGATTATTAATAAAATTACAAGGATGGGAGATAGAAGATGCATTCTGACTAGACAGAGGAATTAGAGGTAAATGGCCGATTCTGGTGAAATTTACAAAGGATATATAATGGGAAAGGCTAAGAAATGCAAGGAAATTAAGACACCAGGATTTTCATTGAGCAAAATTACAGTAAAGAGGAACGAGATACAAAAAAAGGACAGAAATCAGGGCTGTGGGAAAAAAAGCATTGTAAAATGTTTGCAACTGTACATTGAGGAGGAGAGATGGGACTTAAACTTGAGGGTCAATGAACAGAATGGAGTGCAGGTTCAGAAAATTACAAGGTTACCAGATTGATAGTCGAAAGGAGACAGCAAATTTTTACCAAGGCGACCAAATAGGACATACCGAAGATATACAGCAGGGAGAAGGAGAGAGGAGAAGAAGAAAAATCATCAGCTGGCATGAGAGGAGCAAAGGAGTGAAGGGAGAAGCCAATGATGTCAGAAGGAAGTGAAGAAGAGGAGGCATCAGGAGCAAAGTGGAGTAGTGACATGTGTCAAGGGAGAAGTGGGAGTGGAGAGAGAGGAAGTGCATCAGCTACAGATCAAGGGATTAGACTTATGAGAAAGGAAGAAGCACTGCTGCACTTCCTCCTGTGACTTATAACATTAAACAAACAGGTCACTGGGGTAGCTTAGTAATTACACTCACAACTCGTGTGCTAAGAGTCTGGTTTCATTCCCAGCTCTAGGATGGTGATTTTAAGTCTGCCCAATGCAAGCCTTCACCTCTGACTAACTCATGTGCAGTGTTCCCAAGGTCCAATGTGGTTCACAGTCCATGAGGGGGGAACTGTAGATCCTCTTGTCCCAACATTACCAACCAGCCTCCCTACCCACTCACCCACCCACCTACTTACCTACACATCTGCCCACCCACCCACCGATCCACCCACCCACCCACTGACCCACCTGCCTGCCTACCCACCCAACCTCCTTCCTTCCCACCCACCCAACCTCCTTCCTTCCTTCCCTCCCTCCCTTCCTCCCTCCCTCCTTCCTTCTTTCCTTCCTTCCTTCCTCCCTCCCTTCTTTCTTTCTTTCTTTCTCTCTTTCTTTCTTCCTTTCTTTCTTTCTCTCTCTTTCTTTCTTTCTTTCTCTCTCTCTTTCTCTCTCTCTCTTTCTTCCTTTCTTTCTTTCTTTCTTTCTTTATTTCTTTCTTTCTTTCTTTCTCTCTTTCTTTCTTTCTTTAATAAACATAAATCAGAGCTTAAAGTTTTGCATTTATGCAGTGTGTCATCTATTTATTTTGATATTAGCTAAAAATATAAAAACTTCTAACTGTTGTCATATAGTCTCTGCCATGATCGAAGCAGTTACCATGCAGAAGTTATAAGGAAGGGTAAAGGAGATGGTCATAAGCACATGGCAGTTCAGTACAATTGGGGGCAATGTTCTTCCACACAGTAGCCATGTGTAGGACAGGATTGGAAATAGTAGAATGAGACTGAAAAATTCAAATCCTGGTCATGGCGTGGTAACCGGTAGATCCATGATTCAAATTCTGGTCATGGCATTGGATTTTTCAGTCTCATTCTACCCTTCCCAAGCAAGCAAGTTCTCAAAAACACAGAAACAGACTTTTACTGGTTGTCTAGGAGGTACATGACTATGACTTCCCAGAATTTTTGCAACTGCACAACACCTTTGTTGGTGATAAAGACTCGGGTACCTAAATCTTCCAGATTTTGTTGCTTATTAAGTTCTCACATTGAACCAAAAAATTTAAAAGTAAACTTGTAATGTAATAGAATTACTGCCTGTGGAACAAGGTAACCCAGATTTGATCTCCAGTATGAGCATAGGACTTTTTTCATACTGGGAGATGTACTATAGGGTACACTCAGCCTCATGAGTTCCCGGCAGACCAATTTTGGAGTAATGGGAGCTCCCAGGGACTGTTCATGAGTATCTGGGGTATTCAGCATGCTGAACACGTACTAATCTTACTACCTCCTTCTGCCTATGACGTCCTGACAGTGATCATATGGCTGTTCTTGTCCTGTATCAGGTTGTTGCACCAATTAATTATTATTTAAACTTAGAGATCAGTTTTAGTGCATATACTCCTACTTTTCAACAAAATCGTGCTAAAGACAAAGGAATAATATTGAGTACTGTCTTGTAGAAGTTCTGCTCAATATGATTTTATATTTTTTACTTTATTTTATATGTCAGATTAATTTACAAGTGCTTTATATTATGTATGATGTAAATTTCTTTGGTATAATGGAAATTAAGCTGAACAAAATATTCATTTTTGGCTCTAGTGAACTCAGGTTTTGAAAGTTTTGTTGAAAGTAGTGCTGATAGACAAATGCTGATTGCTCATTTAGAAACTACATCATTTACAAAAAACAAAGAAAAGATTGTCTCGTTTCAGCAGATGCATTTATTTGGTTGGTAAATGTGAGAGAGGAACTGTTACTATTTTAACACATGCTTGTTTACACTAATGAATTGGCCACTTGCTTTTGTTTTTTAACCTGTATCCATCTGTGTGATTATTGATGTTAGCCATTATCCTACCAATTTTCCTCTTCTTTGCAGGTTCTGCTGAAAGGAATCCATTTAGTCAGTATTATGGGAAATCAGGGAACCTTTACAAAAAATTTTGAGCAGATGGTGACAGATGCTGAACTGCTGTACCATCTGGCATACTTGATTTTTTGCGTGTTAGGCCTTTGTATGCATCCCTTCTTCTACTCTGTTTTGGTGAGTGCATGCTGAGAGATGTTATCAATCCTTGGAAGCTATCAGTAAACAAAGTGTTTACATAATTTGATACAAACTCTCCTGCATATACATGCATTTTGTTTCTGTACCAAATTACACAGTAGTAAAAGTTATTTTATAAACTAAATATACCAATACAGTTGATTTATGTTGGCTGAAAGTTTCACTTTGTGATTAAGTTCTGTTTAGTTCTGTGTGGTCCTCATTTCAGGAAGCATAAAATAATAATTTTTATATTTTCCATTAATAACTATAAACTCTTGTTTACTGATGAATTCCTTTAAAAATGTTTACAAATATTGTGTATTTTATAGTGAGATATACTTCATAACGTACCATTGAAGTGCTATAAAATAACACAGTATTGTATTGTGAATGTAATTTTTCCCCATCCATACTGAACCAAATGTGTGTTTTTGTTAACAGTTGTTTTAATGCACTGCAGTGTAAATCCACAGATGTCGAATGTTCCACTGTATAGGTAGAGGTCACTTCTCAAATGTTTTTTATTTGCTCAGTTTTTGTGAGTGCAACAAATGTAAGCTGAGACACGTTCCAAGATTCACTCTATTAACTCCCCTGCTGTAACAGGCAGCAGTTTGTCATTCTTACCAGAAACTCAAGAGTATTTAATTCTAAAAACCTCATAAGCATACCATTATTGAAAGAGGTATTTCATATTTTTGAAATAGAAAGCGACATTAAATATTTTTACTAAATAGAATATAGTTTGAGAGACACTTTTATTTCCTAGATGTAGTATTGATCAAAATGTACACATGGTATCATTCCCTGACTTTTATATTTTCATTATCTCTCTCTCTCTTTCTCTTTTTCTTAATCTCTTTTTCCTTATGTGTTCTGGATTTCCTACCTTCAGGCATTATGCTGGTCATAAATATCTGGATTGTATTTTTATGAGCTACATCAGTCTAAGGTTCAAAGTATTACACTGCAGAATACTTCCTTGGTAAATATGAATGAAAAGGATATCTCATGTTTCAAAGAATAACATAAGGCCTGCTGCACAATCAGTGCATCCTCTACATGAATAATTGAAACAGTTTTATGAAAAATAGAAATGCTATCATTTTTATATCCGTGAAATTGAAATTTTCACTTCATTTTGATGTTGTAAACTTTTATTCATACTACTTTATGTCCCTGGCTTTTTTTCTTTAATTTGTACAGAATTTTGTTTATTAGAAGTGCTGCTGCATTGGTTTCAGGCAGGAAATATCAAAATCCAGTCATGTAGTGCTTTGTGTTCCCTTGCATTCCAGAAAACCACAGATCCCCTTGGGAGATAGTTTTACTTGCAGCACTGATCCTTTTATGCACTACTCACATAGTTGTGGTATGCACTAGAAGATACTGTATTTATAAATGTAGTAAGTGATAGTAGAGTTAGAATTTATATGAAGAAAATTTGGGGAAAACATGAAATTAAAATTGCCGAGATGTGAAAAATATTGCATTAAGCAAAAAACGACAAATAACAGAATTCACTTTCACATCATAAGAGATAGAAGTTGTTCAGTATTACATTATTTGAGGATTGCGCACTTAACAGTCACTGCTTCATTATTTGCAAGCACATCAATAAGGGGAGGGAAGGCTCTGATTGTAGCAGAAGCAGATAGAGTAAGCTTCAACTTAATTGTATTCATCTTCTAAACTAAGAATTTGGCTGCAGAATCACAGAGTGAGACAGACACAGTGATGGATGTGACCTTGCAAAGTGAGCAGCATGGGCGTTGCGAACGGGGAGCAAGGGGGTGCCGCGGCCCCCCCTTGGAAGTTGGTAAACTTAATGTGCAATCAATTACTGACTATTAAACTATTATTTTGATTAAGAACAATTCTTATTTAGCATAAATCAATACGATTATATGCAACAAATATAAATTTTGACAATAAAATAATGAATTAATAATATATGATTGCAAATTTCCAACATGTGGCCCCCCCCCCCCCCCTGGAAAAAAGTCTGCCGACGCTCATGGTGAGCAGCCTTTGTATAAAAAATTGTGCACCTGCTTATCATAACTTGTCCATATGCAGTATCTTCTTAACCTTTAATCAGTTTAACTGCCTTGGCTCCAGGCAGACTGAAAATCATTCAACAAATAATATTTCAGTGTCCAGCTTTGTATGGTACAAAAGTTTCAATATCATACATTTGGCTTCTTGAAAATGTAGAAATAAAATATAGACATACCCAGAAATAAATTATTTTTAGTTCTGTGAAAATTAAAACAGATTTAAGGTATTCCAGGTCATTTGGGTTGAATAGAAGTTGAAAATGGGGATAATTGATCTTCAAACCGTGTTCCTAGTTGTTAATGTAAGTGGTGTATAATAGTCACTAATTGATTCAAAAGCAATATGCCTTGTTATGGTTCTTTCAGAGTTTTCTCTTGTCCTCTTAAAGACAAATGTTGGGCAACTATCAGCCTAATGGATCTTGGATTCATTTGACCTTAATGCCTTTCCTTTCATTCACCATTTCTGTAGACCTAAGATGTTAAAAGGGGTGTTAATTTTTTTTCTTTCTTTTTTGGGGGAAGGCATTGGTTACACTAAGTGGAAGAGTTGTAGTTCTCATTCCTTTAGGAGGCAATTGTATGTGTAATGCTGTGAATATTTATTTAGAACAGCAACTAATCTACCCTTCTTTTTGAATGTCTTATTTTGCCATAATTCAACATTTTTATTAGGTACAAATAAAAACTTACATTAGAGTTGCAACATTACTATCACCACCTGCACTTGTCAGTCTGGGTGGCTTAATTGGTTAGTTGCTGGCCTACTGATCCCAAGGTCACGGGTTCAAATTTGGCCCAGACCGATGGTTTTTAAGTGTGCTTAAAAATGACAGCTCCGTGTCAGTGGATTTACTGGCATGTAAAAGAACTCCTGCAGGACGAAATTCCGGTACACCAGTGACGCTGATGTGATCCTGGCAATTGACAGCGTTGTAAAACAAAATAATTTTTGTTTTTACCTCCTGCACTTTGCCTGTTCTTGTTTTGTTTGGACACTAATAACCCCAGCAGTGGTCCACCCTAAAGCTCTATTACTACTTCTACTACAAATCACTATCACCTGCTCCAATGTCTAAATAACAGAGGCCACTCACTAGTCTAACATGTGTATGGTATCTTTTGCCCGTTCACTCTCATATCTTCAGTATAAACATCATTATCAACAGTGGACACTTTTATTTTATTGAATATTTGGCATTGTTAAGGTAAGCACCTGTGTCATTTAGGAGGTGTTTAAATCAAAATATTAGCTTTGTTTGTTGCATTCTCTTAAATTGTTAAACAAATGCCTACTCCACTTTATCTGTTCTTCTTGAATGCTTTGATAAGCACTTGAACTTTGTTTTACACATGTAAACTAGTGCACCCATATAGTTTTACATATGTAAATGCTTAGTAAGCATTTCTTTTGCTCAATAGTGCATTCATGAGGATACAAGCAATTAACATAGAAATATATTGTTTATTTAAATTCATAGACAACTACAATCTTGCACTTTATAATTAATTCCTTAAAATGGACTTCCGAACAGTCAATGTCATGAAGAAGAATTTTAAGTTCTCGATTGGTAAACTTGTAATAAAAATTGACAATTCCACATGTTTAATTCACATATACTTGGACAACAATTTCCCATTCACCTGTTGAATTAAATAACATATTTATGCATTAGGGGAACAGTTACCCTTAACATACAACAACGTCGGTCTGGGTGGCTCAGTTGGTTAGACGCTGGCTTATTGATCCCAAGGTCGCGGGTTCAAACCCGGCCCAGGCCAATGGTTTTTAAGTGTGCTTAAAAACGACAACTCCATGTCAGTAGATTTACTGGCATGTAAAAGAACTCCTGCGGGACGAAATTCCGGCACACCGGCGACGCTGATGTGATCCTGGCAATTGACAGCGTCGTTAAACAACAAAAAATAATTAACATACAACCACTCACTTTATCACCTTGACAATTTAAAAGATCAAAACTTATTTCCCCCCATTCCTTTTACAATTCATAAATCAATACCAAAATGCTCAATCTTAAATAGGTTCACCAAGAAAAAGAATAATTTATCAGGCAAACACATTTACCCCTTTAATATCCATGTAATGTCATTGGGATGGCCAGTGTACTCCGCCCAGCATCGTACCACATGGGCACTGAACTTCTATGTGGGGGCGGAGAGAACACTTGATCTTTGTGTTAAAACTGGCGATTTTCTTCCCGTGAAGCCCAGACTGCTAATAGTTGATTTACCAGTCTGAAGTTCAATGTAGCTCAAGTTATGTGAAGACCAAATCCAAGTGTAAAGCAGTATAATTCTAAAGTCAGTTATAGTAAAGACTTTATACATGTGTAGAGCAGTTATAACACTGTATTTCAAGTCAAATGCAGACTTTATTGTCATGTAGAGCAGTCATAACACTTTGTTAAAAGAGGTGCAGACAGTATCGATGTGTAGAGGTTTTGTCTCTGACTGCCTAGCTACAATCCACTGCCCTACTGGACTGAGTGTGCCAATGTCATGTTTTGACTAATTACTGCATCATACTCACGGGAATGACAGTGTCCCAGAAAAAAAAATCAATACTCGAGTCTACCAGTGATGTCATGTGCAGACAAGACCATAGTGCTATTCCAAGCACTGATGCTTACCTCCTCTTCCATATAATTCATAGGCCATTTTTTGAGCTAATTACTCAAAATGAAGCTGTATTAAGCTTAATACCATTACACAGGAAAAGGACCCATGCACATTATTTTCATTCATTCAATATCATTTGAGCAAGGGAGAAACCAAAATATTTTAAAAACATTAGTAGTAAGATACTAGAATAGAAAAAATGTTGTAGGCTGCATTGTGTATATGAATAACAAAACATTCTCTTGCAGCTATTTGATGTTGTTTATCGAGAAGAGACGCTGTTGAATGTGATACGTTCAGTAACTCGCAATGGACGTTCAATCGTACTCACAGCAGTTTTGGCTCTTATCCTTGTCTACATGTTTTCCATTATTGGTTACATGTTCTTCAAGGATGACTTTCTAGTTAGTGTGGATGAAGAAATAGTTCGTAAGTTGAACTCCTTTATACTTCCCATGAATTAAATTGTCAACATTTCTTGAGAAAAAATTTAAAAAATTAAAATTATTGCATCCTATAGAAAATGCTATACTGCATGAATCTTATGCAATTATGACATAAAAACTAGTATCTGAGGAATTAAATATAGTAAAAATTCAGAAAACAAATTGTTTAATAAAAATTTCTTTAATAAATGTTTACAGCTGTGAACACATTACATGATGTTCCTCAAACGTGTTCTGCAGATAAGAAGTGTGACTTCAATTTTACTTCTTCAAAATATGCAAAAGGTGAGCATACTACATTAAATGCAAATATTACTTATCCTGAGTCAAGAAACAGTAGTTTATGTAACAGAGGCATTGTTTATCTTGCATTTGCATTATTTTAAACCAAAATTTAGCAGCAAGCATTGTATATTGCACAATTTTTGGAGTTACAAATAAGTTCAATTCACTTGAGGTTAAAAATAAATATATAAAACTCAGAGTGGCTCACATTTCCACCTTTATTTGGACTTGCGTATGCAAAGAATAAGAAGAAATTAAATTACATTAAAGTGCACATCCAGGATCAATAGATTTCTTTTAAATTAAATCATTTTCAAAATATGAGAGCGAAACATATTTTTTAAATGCAATATAGTAGTGGTTTAGCATGGAAATGCTGCACATTTTGAAGGAATGGAATTAAAGCAATATCCTTTAAAAATAAAATTCTATCCAAAACTGTGTGAGACCTGATCCTATTGTGCCAATATATCCAATTCTAATTCATGAAAAAGCTTACAAGTTATTTTAGTTGTTTTTTTAGGACAGCTTTTTCTGTCAGAATGAAAAATGAGACTTGCACATCCTGAATTTAAATTATTTCAAGGCTGGAAACGGTACAATGAGGCTGAAAAATTCAATGCCATGGCTGGGATTTGAACCACGGATCTACCAGTTACCCTCCAGCTGCTCTAACCACTAACATGGCCAACTTGCCAACATGACATTAAATTTCCAATAGTGTCCTACACTATTATGTGGAAGAACAATTAATTGTATTTTAAAGCTCGTACTATAGTGTATTAATGTGTGACTATCTGTATTTCCTGAAGACAGTAATTGCAAAGGTGGTATGTTAAAATAAATTGTTTTTCATACTTTAGATGCAGAAACTACAAGCCACAGAGAAGATGCAGTGGAATTAGTATCTGTATCAGGAGAATTGAAAGAGAGGGCCTGTGATTCCTTAGTCATGTGTATTGTGACTACTTTGAATCAGGGTCTGCGCAATGGAGGAGGTATTGGTGACATTCTCCGTGCACCTAGCAGCAATGTATGTATTTCTTCATTCTTGGCATTCTCCAGATGCAATATCAGAATAACCTTATATTTCATTATTAAATACTTGGACTTTAATTCAACAAACAGAAACAAACAACTCCTGATATGCTGCATGTGTTTTCACTTCAAAAAGTGTTCTTCGTGTGGCAATTGAATAAATGAAAGCTGTCATGGGAAAGTCATATGAATCAACATAAATAATTGTAATTTAACTAAGCACATAATCACAAAAATATAATTTTTCCCAAATATAAGTAACTCTTTCAGTGCTACATCTACATAGTGGGAGACAGCTCAAAGTTATTCACTCACCTCAAGTGATGAAGCCTCAAGTCTTTGAAGCTAAATTCACTTTTGCTGGAGGAGAAAGAGGAAAATGAGTCACTGTTATCATCTCCATGCAAAACCATAATAACATTGATTACTGTTTTCCCACTGGACTGTCTGTCTCCCTGTGATCATTCTCCACCTTGGCTATATGTTTGCAAAATCCCTGCCAGTTTGGTTTGGCCATAAGTAATACTCTCAAGTGTTATATCACAAAATTTCTGTAGGGATAAGTTACCTGTTACTTTTACTGTTACCATTACCATTCATTTCACCTTTGCCTGACTGGTTCTAAAGGATTCAGATCATACATATGCATGGGCTATTCCATTTCAAATTGGAAACAAATTAGAAATTTCCTTCATACTTTTTAAAATCATTAATAATTTCTCTGGGGATTCCACGTCCACCTTCTATCCAGTGTTATCCCTAGATACTTGATTGAATCGGAAATCCCTACACAAGGATTACCAATCTTTAGTCCTCTAAGGGACTCAAGGTTCCTTTTTCTTGTGAAAGGAACTATGATGGCTTTCGAGGGATTGATTCTAAGACCTTCCCTCTGGCTCCATTCATTGATCAGTTTTAAGCCCACATTCACGATGTCTGTTATCTTGTCTATAAATTTACCTCTAACCAGCACAGCTAAGTCACCTGCATAACTCTGTAGGTAGTATCCCTTTTGATATAAAGCCACAAAGAGATTACCCACCAGTAGGAGAGATAAAATTCCTCTCTGCGAACACCCTTGAATGCGTGTTATCTCTTGTGTTTTCCCAAGAAAATCGGTTTGGATATTTCTGCTCACTAATATTGTGTTGATCCATCTACCTACAGTGCTCTCAACACCTCTTGTTTTGAACAGCCTGAACCATGGATTGATATGAGGTGTTATTAGAAGCACCCTCAAGATCTGGGAATGCAGCTAGTGCAATGTCCTTTACAGCCAGAGAATCCTCGATTCTTACTACTAAATTATGTGGGGCCAAATCACAGAATTTGCCCGGCTGATTGGCACGTTGATTCCAGTGAAGAGACTGGATACTACCTTGTAGTATCCTCTTCTGTACATGTCTTTCATCAGTCTGGGTGGCTCAGTTGGTTAGACGCTGGCCTACTGATCCCAAGGTCACGGATTCAAACTTGGCCCAGACCGATGGTTTTTAAGTATGCTTAAAAACAACAGCTCCATGTCAATAGATTTACTGGTATGTAAAAGAACTCCTGTGAGACAAAACTTCTGTCACACCGGTGACGCTGATGTGATCCTGGCAATTGACAGCGTCGTTAAACAACAAAAAAGCAATGTACATGTCTTTCTATCAATCTTTCCATTGTCTTAAGCAGGAGCAATGACAGAGTAATTGATGTATATGCCTTAGCATTAAATTGATCTGAACAACTTTGCTCAGGAATAAAGACCACTTTGCTTCTTCTCCAAGGCTGAGGTATATAGCTATAAGTTAAACTTGCCCTGAAAAGAAAGCGAAGTACTTTTAGGAGGGAATCCGAACCTTTATGTAGGAATACAGGCAAGATTCTGTTCCCTCCTGGTGATTTAAATGGGCTAAATTTATTAATTGCCCATTTTAGTTTTGGAATACTAACGATTTGCCGAGCAATCCTCCAATCTTTGGGAGGTGCCCTGGGCCAAGGGCCATCCACCGTCATTCCAGAGTCTTTACTCTTATCATCATTAAATATACTACCAGGGAAGTGTATCCTTAATAGAAGTTCAAGGGTTTCTTCTGCAGTGTTGTATACTCAACATTAGGTTTCTTGAAGGAACCTATAGGTTGAGTAGGATCAGGAACCATTATCTTTTGTATCCTGGTAGCCCGGGCCCTAATGACCTAGTTGTCGAAGGGCCCTTAAACAAAACTCACTCACTCACTCACTCACTCACTCACTCACTCACTCACTCACTTACTCACTCACTCACTCACTCACTCACTCACTCACTCACTCACTCACTCACTCACTCACTCACTCACTCACTCACTCACTCACTCACTCCTGGTAGCCTCCCTCAGGCTATATAAGTTTCCTGACAGAAGTTTTTTCCAGGAAGATCTTTTGACTTGTTCTGTTTTACTTTATTGAAAAGTTTTTGAACCTTGCTTTTATGTAATTCCAGTTTGTGAGTCCACCATCTTACCTTCTTAGGATCTGACTGGGTTGTTATAGGACAGTTGTCGTTGTAACAATCTAGGATCACTTCTTGCAATAAGAATACTGTCCTGTCAATGTCACTAACTGTCACTAAATTCTATCTAGTTGTCCAGTTGTCCAAGTCTTCATTCTAGGTCTTCCTTAAAGGAGACCCAGTCGGTTTTCCTTGGATTTGTGAAAGAACTGGTTTTTCCATTTCTACTTAAAGTAAATTGAATGTAGTTATGATCAGAAAGGGATGGTTCATCTCTAAGACTTTCCAATCCCTAACTGATTCTTTAATATGTTCCGCACTGGCCATAATGTCAATGACTTCTCTTCTTATCCTATAGGAAAATTTAGGTTTGTCCCCGACATTCAGGAGTGTAGATTATTTGCGACCAGGTAACTTAAAAGACACTCACCTCTTGTGTTGATGTCCGTGTTGCCCCAGACTTCATGGTGGGAGTTTACATCCAATCCAATAGGGATGTGCTATCTCCTCTACCATGTGTATCCATGAAGTTCTCTTGAGGGTGGGTTTCCTCTATCTTAAGGTAAATAGGCTGAGCTTAAAATGCCTCTGTCTATTGAACCTTGTGGATGGCATATTTTCACTGTTGTGATGTCTCTGGAACATAAATTCATTAGAGGAAGTACTTGAACACCATTTCTAACCAAGATACATGTCCTGTTATTATCGGATTTACTGCAGATTACCTTACCTTTAGCATCTCCTAGTTCTGCAATTCTTCCATTGTGTATCCAAGGCTCTTGAGTTAGGGCTAGGTCGATGTTCTTTAAAACCATTAGTTGACAGAAGGCATGAGTAGCTGCTTCCTTATGCTTTAGGTTGATCTGAATTAGTTTTCTTCCTTCCATGATTTGAAAGTATGATGAAGAAAACTTTTCCCACACCTAGAAACACATTGCCACCAGAGGATTCAATCAATCTGACAGTATCCTTGTCAACAGCACACACAAGGGCTTGGCCACGCTGTAGCCGAGTGGTTAGACCATTCGCTTCTCACCGAAGCAGCTTAGGTTCGATCCCAGGCAATCGCATGTGGGATTCATGGTGGACGAAGCAGCACTGTGGCAGGTTTCCTCCAGGTTCTCCGGTTTCCCCCGCCATCTCATTCCACCAGTGCTCCATCTTCATTCCATATATCATCAATGTCACCACCTGCAGTGCCTTAGTAGTAAAAGTAGGCGTTAAACACTACAAAAAAGAAAAAACGCTAGGGTTTTTCCTGTGGGCTTACCCTTAGAATTTATTACTCTCCAGTCTTCAGTTTTTAGCTTTGGGTTTTGTTTACCCAAAAGTTCTAAGATTTTTGGGGGCTCCATCTTCAGAAACATCTTGGGTGCTTTGAAGAGCACATTCGCTGTCCTGAGAATGTCCTCCTTCAGTCCTATTCTAAGCTTAGCATCCTCCCATGGACTAAGCCTAGGAACGGTGTTTCCCAACCAGTTCTTTGTTGATTTGCACATGAGAGGAGGAGTACTTTCCTCTCCATGTATGAACCTGAAAACTGTGGGAAGCTTCCATCCGCTAGCTCAACGAATGTTTCAACTATAGCTTCCTGCAGACTGTCCCCTGGTTCTCATCTAGCTTGTTGGTCAGGAAGCCGTCGGGTATAATTGCCATTTTTATGGAGGTCAGTGCCTCCTTAAATGTTTCCTCTTCTTCTTCCTGTGATGTGGAAGGGCTAGATCTCTTTCTATGGGTTTCACGAGTTTTGGTTGAGTTGTAAGAGCGGCTGCATTTAGCTCCTCCCTTTGGAGAAACACCAAGTTTCTTCTTTTTGCCTGGTCTCCATTTCTTGGGATCTAAGCCAATTCCTTGTTCCACCAATCTCTTCTTCAGGGCTTGTTTTCTCTGAGACCCTGAGAGTTTGGCTGGTCTAACTTTAAGTTTTCCCAGTTGACTCATGGCTTTCTCCTATTTCTCAGTAGTTCCAGGAGTAGCTGGGCTTCTAAGGAGTTGATCTTCTTCCTCTGACGGTAGAATGAGAGACACCTCTGGTTTATTTAAATTATCCCCTTGAAGTTTAGAGTCTGGCTCTGTAGGAGCCTCCTTGATTGTCTCCATGGGTACTGGTTCTGATATGTCTAGGATTTCAAATTTAGAAGCTTTGTTGAATCCATATAAGTCCCACAAGTAGCTAGGGAAATATGAGTCTGCCCACACATTGCCCCACTTACCTGTGTAAGGCAAATTACTCTGGATGCTGCCCAGTATCCAGAGGACCCATTAACGACACATTTAGGCCTGTGCCATTCACCCCTTCAGCACAGATCACTCTACACCTTGGGGTTGGGCTTGGGATGGAGAGGAAACAAGGATAGGGATGGAAGAAAGGTTGTTGTGGGATGCTCTTCGTCTGGTTCCTTCAGCTTCGGCCTGTCCAGTATGGATGACCCTGTCCGCATAGCCCTTAGAACACACAAATCCCTACCCGCACGGTCATTGCGGTGATAAGGCAGTGTCCCATGGGGGTGGGGATTGATAAATTTGAAAAAATTAACAAAAATTCAGATCAAGTTTTGATCTACTTTCCATTAGAACTCAAACAGCAAGATTTATGTAATTAAGCTTACAAATGTTAAATCATAAATATGAGTTGCAAAATAGACTAGAATAGCATCAAGTAATTTTATACAAATGTGTGTATAAATGTGTGATTTTAAACAGTACACATTAAAAATTGTGAAGAAAATCCTTCAATTTATTTGATGCCTTAGTTCCTTAAAAACATTCTGATGTGCAGCAAAAAGCTTGAGTTTTGTGTATGTGTAAATTTATATTTAGCAATTGTAGTTGTTTAATACGTTTGATAGCTTGTACAATATATTCAAGATGTTCGTCACCAGGAAAGCTTCAAATCATAATTTAGCTTGTACAATGTTACACAGTAATAAAATCTTTGAGAAGGTATAGTAAAAAAAGTGTATAATTTAAAAATATTTCCAATGACATCACAACTTGCATAACAGTGATACTAAAAATGGTTTGTTTCTTTCAAAAAGTGTCTTTTAAAACATGCTGTTTGACATGTCCAAGTGTTCAATAAACATAATATATAAATACATAGAGACTAGGCTTCAATTATCATAAATATAACAATTATTTAGAGACAAAAAGCTTGACTTGTCTCAGTATTTGCTGCGGGTTCTTGAAGTGTTACGGGGACGTTTCTTGGTGCTTCCATCATGTCCTCAGTGCTCTTGTTTATACCATAGCTACAGATGCTCTATTGCTTGGTACTTCTATGCATTACCAACCTCTGAAAAAAAGCCTGTTAATGCAATTGATTGGCAGTATTTCGAAATTCATAACTTGGTCGCTATTTTTCAAGATGAATATCTTTACCCAAACCATTAAATCTATAGATTCATTTAATTGATTTAGTAGTTTAACCTCTGGATTTATTTTATGATTAAATGACCAAAAATGATCTCCCACAGCTGACTTAACAGTCTGTTTATATTTAATATTACAGTGAAACTAAAATGTAATATCCTTCTCAATTTGAACTAATTTGACAAAGTTTAACTGTTTTAACCACTTCCATAATTCATATACTGACTCAGGGGTCTCCGTCTAGGGGATATGTGAATAGCGACCACAAGGTACCCAAGCTGAGCAGAACATTACTTCCACTTACTGGTGTTTTGCTCCTCACTGTAACTTTTCTATCTGACCTTACCTTGGTCATCTCTTGTTCTCTTCCGACCCCGATGCTATTAGGGTTCCTGAGGGCTAGGGAGTCTTTATTTTTCCAACCTCTCCATTTCTCTAAAATATTAACCCGTAACATGCTGACCTGTCATGGCATGTAATACGTCCTCTGATTGGTAATCAGAGGATATGGTCGGTGAATTTATTTAGATAATTCTTCCAGTCAGGTCGGTGAGACCCGTAAACCAACGACAGGTGTGGTCCTCCAGACATTCTGGGGGGTTGTGAGAGAGCGATGTGACTGCCAAAACATAAAAATGTGGTGCTCTCTAAAAAGCGGTTACTATTACTGCTATTGCTCTCTTTATATTTGAGAGCAAGAGGATTAATGACTTCATTGTCAGAGGTCCAGCATTGGCTATCAACAAATTTATATGGAATGCCATTAGAAACATTTTGACAAGAGTTCAGTGCTAATCATGGATAGTAAGTTCATTTTCTATTGAAATGTTGTCATATATTTGTATGATATTTATGCGATTTATGAGGAGCATTTTGACGGTTCTCAGTCTGACCAAGAAAACACAAGATTTATGACACCTTTTTTTTTTTTCTTCTTTCTTCAACATCGCTTAAATAAATACATCTATTCCATCTTTAATGCCTCAATAAAATAAAATTTGTCCAACTATGCAAAACAAGTATCTGTCTCAGCTTCACCCTCAACATTTGATCCACCCAACCATTTGTTCAGGTTTGTGAACAAACAGTAATCACTGGGAGCCAAATGTGACAAACATAGTGAATGTGAAAGCACTTGAAAGCAAGGGTTATGCAGCTTTGCAGTATCACTCCCAGACATGAGTGAAGGCACATAATCAGGACGAAACAGAATTTTCTTTTTCATAACTTGTGAATATTAGGATCCTTCAATTGGTCCAATAGTGAAGCACTCCTAGGTGATGGTTCTGCCCTATCAAACACCATACCATGAGAATCCCACAAAGACGTAGCCATGATCATCCCTACAGAGGAAATGTTTTTGCTTTTTCTGGTGCACTTTCAACTGTTGCCATCTTCTGTTATAAAGCAGAGAAACACATTGGAAGAGCATTTAAACAAGTCTAAGCACTCTCTACAAATTTTCATTAGAATGTGCTTTTGGTTCATTCCAATGTCACCCATCTTATAACCTCAATCGGTAATCATTAGAGCCCAGATTTATATGCACTATAAAGTATGGATATATGCATGCATCTATACACTAAAAACCTGCTAAATGTGCTCTAAAAACTTCAAAATATGCACAAAGAATAAAATACATTATCTTAACCTTTTCATGTTTATTACTCATGATGAATTAATCAAATTATAAGTTTATTCTTAAACCAAGTCATTCAAAATTTTTATTATTTATTACATCACTCTCTCAATCTATTTTGGCATAAAAATTAAATACTTAAATTAAATATTTCAACTTTTAGATATTAATTTTGATGAAATAATGAAACAATAAATTTATTCTTAAACCCAGACCTTAACAAAATTAATATTTTTTACTGTCTCTCTCTCTCAATCTATTTTAGTATTCACTGTTTCTATTGCAATAAACAAATATTTTTCACGGTTTTCTGGAAGAAGCAATTTTCTTCTGTCACTTTAAAATGTTTTGATATGAAGAGAAAAATCTCTACTTCACACTAAGTCACTGGACAGTACCGAAAAAATGCTGTGTCATTTGCAGAATAAGCATTAAGTTGCTTTTCAGATTCTTCTTGCAGCACCTTATTCACATCCCAGAGAAACATTAAACCTGGATTCTTTGCTTCAATTTTCTCAATTTTGTTATGAAGAGACCTTTCTATCTCTCCTGGAACGTCTACAGCGACAGCAGTTTCCTATACCTGCAGTGCAGAAGATAGAGGCATCCCTTTTTCTTCCAAACGTTTGATTGTGGCTGGGAGCTCACTAAAATAGGCCTTAATAAACCCTTATTTGCTCTGGAGGCTCTTCTCATTGCAGGCACTAACTGCAACAGGGATACTTGCTACTTTGTTTGTCCATCACATCGAGCACCTTTTTCAAATCTTCTAAATGGTCACTATAATATAGAGTTGCTTCAATCCATGTACCCCATCTCGTCAGAGTTGGCTCTGGAGGTAAACGAATACCTTGTATCATATTAGTAAATAACTTCACTCTTGATGGCGCTTTAACAAACACTTTTTTCACAGAGTAGATTGAGGCATTTACTTCTGGAAAATTCGCTCGAATTTCCTCTGCCAACTTGTGAAGAGCATGTGCTAAACAAGTCATGTAAACTGCCTTAGGATAAAATACCTGCAAAGCTTTAGTAGCCTTAATCATGTATGCTGCTGCAT
Source organism: Tenodera sinensis (assembly GCA_030765045.1). Taxonomy (NCBI): domain Eukaryota; kingdom Metazoa; phylum Arthropoda; class Insecta; order Mantodea; family Mantidae; genus Tenodera; species Tenodera sinensis. The sequence continues at coordinate 99,066,133 of CM060962.1, read as the reverse complement.
CTGTAACGATCACCAAGAGTTTTTCCTCATTTTCCTTAGTAGGCCACAAAACATGTAACGCATCACAAACAACCCTAGCAATCGCTGAATGGTTTGTTTCTTCCAGTACCCTGGATACACTGAGATGGCGTGTTCCTGGTTCAGATTTAGTCATTTCTCCCACGATGACGTTGGCAGTAAATCTCCTACATGAGTTGATTGTTTCACCTACAGACCACCACAACTTTCAGTTGCCGATATCCTCTCTTATTTCTTGTATTACCTGAAAAGAATTATTTTATTGAAAATTAGTAAAGATCAAGGGTGTAATTTGGGGTACCACATCTTTGAGGATCAAATTTAAGGGAATGCACTAGTGACATTGCTGTTTTCTAAACTATCCATCCAATCTAGCTTAAATTTTAATTTCATGTCCGTATTGTATAGACATAACATGTTATAAATTTCAGCCCAATATCTTCATTCGTTTTCAAGTCATTCATTTTCAAAGTGCAATTTTAAGGTATATAGGCAAAATATCCCACACGATGCAATTTAAAAAAAAAATTAAAATAATTAATGTTGTTTCTATGTTAGGGAACTACAATTGTATCATATAATTATTTTCTGCGATTTTTAGTTTAAAAGAAAAAAATCTTAAAATTCTATATTTGCTTTTGTTTTGGGTTTTCAACGCATTCTTATCTTAAAAAAGTAACAACTTTATAACCACTCAGTACACAAAAAAATTATACGACAATGATTATTATTTGGGTCTTTAAAAGAAGCATAAAAATTTTCAAGATGATTGGATGAATATAGCATCATGTGAAAGATTTTGAATAAACAGAAATGCTGAAAAAAGAAGTGCCTTAAAATTGTGTTTTAAAACCACAAACAGCTTGCAGCCAAGTGCGCAAGGTCATTTGAAAACCGTCCTTACAATTCTGAAACATCCGGTAGGTCAAAAATAAAATTGGATTCAGAAGCTGTTATAAATGGAGAATTTTGTAGGAACATATTTCTTTGACATTTTTTGAGACTTTGGGCAATTTTCACTGGTGCATTTCCTTAAAACGTTCATCATAAACTAAACCAAATCAAACTTAGTGGCACTACAGGCCATACATAATTTTATGTTTTCATTTTAAAATAATTTTGTATGATACACTTAAAAGTTTTAAATAACTGACACGTTTTTATAGAGCTAAAAATATTGGGGTGGGGGGAGAGGAGATAGTTGACATCGAAACTAATTTCATTAAATAAATGTTTAAACTTACCTCTTCATAATGTTTGCCAAGATAGCCTTTCCTTATTGTTGATTCATCAGGAACTTTTCGTCCAGAATACTTCTCCGGGAACGTTCGAAATTCTACATTGTTTAATTATGCAAAGGTGTGTTGCCTGAAACCAATGCTCTGCAGATATCTTTCGAAAAATGATCATTGACATCATTTCCGCTTCTGCTTACTGGTAAAGGTGTTTGTTTCTTGGGGATATTTTTGTAAACAGCATTTCTATGAGCAGCTGTTTGGAAATGTTGTGTTATCTGGAATTTTTTGTTGCAGATCATCTTTAACAATGGTACAAAATAATGTGAGCTTTTAAATTAAACAGAAACAATCACTAACTGGAAAATCACACTGAGCTTTAAAATATCGTAAAAATACAAAAATAAAACTTATGTGTTTTTCACACCATTGGCAGAGTGCTATATTCCCATCTGTTGTTAGAGTAGGATCTCCTTCGTCATTGTGATTAAATTATTATGCCTCCTTGCACTTCAGAAATTATGAGTAACACCACAGTAGTTACAAATCTAACAGCTACCTTTCAATTCCTGGAAATGTTATCGTTCTGGCTTCATTTGTGACAGAATATAAACAGTATCGAGTTGTTATGCTGCAATGGTGGCACCAAACTTCAAATATTTGCGGCATGATTGTTGAACGCTATTTAGCTTAAGCTGTTGATCTGCACATGTCATATTGTATCAAGAGCCGCTCATTGTTGATAGGTTCTCATTTTTCAGCGCCCTTTTATGGATAGATTGCAGTCCTTCTACACCAACAGAACAATAAAAGAGACATTTTATTTGCTTGGGTCTTTCTTTTCTTCTTAAAGTAGAAGTATTTCAAGAAATATTGCTGAAAAGTAAAGTATATGCACGAATATGCAGAAATTAGTAAAATATGCACTAACCCCTTATATATGCATTTATATGCACTATAAAACTTGCATAATTAATTCCTTACAACATGGAACAAATTTATTCCATATGTGCATATGTTTAACTATGAAGGAATAAAACATGCCAATATGTAAAACTCTGGGCTCTAGTAATCATTTTGAATTTTTGTTCCAGTCTTGTTAATTACGGAAGTTTTGGGATGCTCTGGATACTGATCATCTTGGACAAATATATAACCATGCTTAAATTAAACAGCCCTCTTTTTAATTGTCAAAAAACAAAGGGAACCTTTAAAACACAGTACTTTATCAAAGCTAGTATTTCAGTTTCATCTGGTTAGTATGTTAACAATAGTTTGTTTATACATCATCACAAGTGACTACACGCATGCATCTGAAAGAGCTTGTTTTTCAGTTTCATCCATTTTATAAAAAGTAGTAACACTATTCGTTTACACAATCATCATAAACAAGTGACTACACTTAGGCTCTGAAACTCCATGATGTGCCATCTAAAGTATGATATTTAACAACTATCCTAGTAACTTGGCCATTTTCATGACATCTCTAAGTCAAGTCGGGAACCTTTAGAATGCCTGTTGTACTATATTTAGACTATCAAAATCATTAATTAGTTGTTTTTATCTCTGGTGTTATACTTGTATTTTTATGTTTTTGTTCCTTTCAGGAAGCCTTGTTTGTTGCCAGAGTTGTTTACGATCTTCTCTTCTTCTTCATTGTTATTATTATTGTGTTGAACCTCATTTTTGGTGTAATCATTGACACATTTGCTGATCTCAGAAGTGAAAAGCAGCAGAAAGAGCAAATTCTAAAGAATAGCTGTTTCATCTGTGGTAAGTTTAATACTAGTTCCACATATTTCAGGGAAATTTATGCAGTGTGATGTATAAACAATTTAAAGTTTACATACACTGCCGCTCAAATGTTTCCAGCCACTCAGTAGTAAGTGTAATACAGACTTAATTTAAAGAAAGAATAGGAAAGTGAACATAAAGAAACAATATTTTTGGCATGGTTTGTTTCATCAAAATTGAATGCGATTATAACAATATGATCACAAAATACTGACAATATTGTTCAAAATTTGATAATCTTAGAAGTAATGAGTGTTTGAGGTTTGATGGCCCGTCGACAAGGTCATTTGGGTTAGAGAGAGTGTTTTAAATTTTATTTCTCATTGAAAAACGTCCTTTCACTGAAATCTTTTTCTTTGCTACTCTTGACATTCTCTCTATAAGTTTCTGAATTGCAAATGCTGGAATGTCATTCCAAGAGGCTTGTAGTACATTCCACAGTACATTTTGAGATGTAGGGCAAGTTTTCATTATCTGGTGAGCTAGTTCATCCCAAAGTAACTCAGTGGGTTTAAGATCTGGAGACTGAGCCGGCTAATCCATAATTTTCAGTTCTCCTGCCTTCTGCTGATGTTCCAGGTATTTCGTGCACATTTTTTAAGTATGTTTTGGGTCATTATCCTGCTGAAATATGAAGCCCTGACCTATCAGACATTTACCTGATGGGACTGCTCAAGATAGCAAGATTGTGATAGCTATTTTTGCCAAGTATCCCCTTAATATTGTGTAGGGCGCCTACACCATTGAATGCAAAACAGCCCCATACCATTACAGACCCTCCTCCATGTTTCACTGTTGGGATTACACAGTCTGGATGCATCTGTTCAGTTGGTGATCGTCTTACATAGGTCCATCATCTGTTTCCAAAAACCTCAAATTTGGATTCATCAGTCCAAAGCATCATTTTCTAGTTGTCAGTAGTCCAATTTTTGTGTTCCAAAGCCCACTGATTGGCTGCTTTAAGTCTTCTCTTGACAATACTAACCGATATTTCCTTGTTGTGACTTAAATTAAGTTCAACTCGAATTTCATCTGCTGTCAGCTTTCTATTTCACTTGCTTTTTAGCACTATAGTGTTATCCTCATTTTTGTGTGTAACTGCAGGTCCACCACTTTTTCTGTCCCTATTTGACCCAATCTCCCTTAATCACTGTATGGCATCAGCAACTGTTGTCCTGGGAACCTTAAGCTTAATTCATATTTGTCAAATTGAATGACCTCCATTTCGAAGGGTATTCACTGCTGACCGATTTTCAATATTTAATGTCTGCTTACGGCCCATATCCTGGAATTCAATACATTTATTTTGTTTAATTTTGTAAAATATTATGAAATTGCTTAAATTTTGAAAATACCTACTATGATTCCATAAATCATGTAATAACTGGAAATACACATTTACTCACCCTTTTACAGACACAGGAATCACTGCACTGTAGCGAGCTGCTTTTAGATAGTCAGAGTGATTCACAACATCTGAGAATATGCAACTTAACATGTCAGCAAAATTATTCTCAGTCTGAACCTGTGCACAAATAACTCAGCTTGAGTGGCATGTTTAACAATAGCATGGAGAATCAATGTCTGTTTACAACACTGACACATGTTTAAGAACTTGTGATAAGATATGCTCGCCTAAGATCTCTAAACAGAGATTGCTATTCACGTTAAATGCTGAATTGCATCACTTTCATTGGGTGTCTGGAACCATTTGAACAGTAATGTATGCAAGTCACTTACATTTTTCTAAACTAGACATGTTTCAGGAGCTCAATTGTACCCAGCATCAACCTGATGCTGACTGTCGGAGCATGGTATCCCTATGTTCGACTCTCTCTCTCTGTCTCTCTCTCCTCCCCCTCCCTCCCCCCCTCCCTCTCTCTCTCTCTCTTCAAAATTACAGTGTTCTCCTACATAGTCTGGAAGTACTCAAAACAAAAACTTCAGTAAAGTCATTAACACTGTTTTCATATGTCATTGCTAGTCATTAATGGGTTAAATACAAAGTATTAAAATTAAACGTTCAAGAAATGCATGCAGGAGGTTCCTCTGCATTTTTGATGCAAACTGAATTATACACAATTTTGAATACATAATGTGTATTATGTGTTGGTTCAGTCAAGTTCTTTTTATTGTAGCCACAAAAAATGGTCGCTGATAGAGGCATGCACGGGCCAACAATCTTAGGTTTCGCTCGGCATCAACCAAGCCCAAGCAGACATTATAGTGCCCAGCCAGTTTGTGTAAATTTGTTTATGTTTATTATTATTATTATTATTATTATTATTATTATTATTATTATTATTATTATTATTATTATTATTATTATTATTATTATTATTATTATTATTATTATTACTCTTACTATTATTATTACTATTATTATTATTTTCATTATTATCATCATCATCATCATCATCATCATCATCATTATTATTATTATTATTATTATTATTATTATTATTATTATTATTATTATTATTATTATTATTATTATTATTATTATTATTATTATTATTATTAAAACACAAACCTGAAATTAAAATTGCTTTCTACTGAAATGGATTGTTTTAGAAGATCCACTAGGCATTCTAAATTAGAAAAAATTAGAAATACAACTATTAGACAAAAAATGAATGTTAATGATACATTATTAGATTTTGTAAAATACAAACAATTGGAATGGTATGGTCATACACGTAGAATGATGGAAACAAGATTGCCGAGACGAAGTTTTGGAATGGATTCCACCAGGGAGAGGAAAGAGGGGAAGACCGTGGAAAACCTGGATAGACGATATGAGTAGTATGAAGGAGAAGAATTTAGAAGAGTGGGATTGGGAAATAAGAGAAGAATGGAGGAAGAAGATACGTACTTAAACACTTTGGATACAGGAAGATGTGATCTCACATTGTAAACCTGTTGATAAATAAATAAATTATTATTATTATTATTATTATTATTATTATTATTATTATTATTATTATTATTATTATTATTATTATTATTATTATTATTATTATTATTATTATTATTATTATTATTATTATTATTATTATTATTATTATTATTATTATTATTATTATTATTATTGTTATTGTTCAGTTAGTGTTAGTAGTGTTAGTAATATTAGTAGTATAAGTATTGAAACGTTTCAGCAGAATAATCATATAGAATCCCTAGTAAAGAAATGCTTGATAATTGTGCTGTTATCAGAACTTCGGCATCAGTGACCAAAAAATATAATAAATCATTTTGTATCTTAATTTTCAAGCCTGGGCCTAGCCTGAGCCCAACAAACATTTTTCAAATTAGACCTGAAGTCTTGGCCCGAGCCCGTGTAGACCTCTAGTGGCTGATAGTAGACTATTATTATTCTTTTCCCTGTTGTGAAAATAAATTTTGTGGGTGCAAATGATATTTATATAATTGGCTGCATGGAACATAATAAATAACCAAAGAAAAGTAAAAAATGAAGATGATAATATCTCTTTGCAAATAAATGGATTAATGATGTCTAATCCTAAAGATATATGTAATTTCTTTAATCATTATTTTACCAATGTGATTAACCCATCACAAAATATACCGGGCAACTCTAAACAAAAATCCACCGTTCAAAATTCTATTTATCTTACCCCCACTACTGACATTGAGATTAATAAAATAATTAGGGAACTGAAAAATCAAAATTCATATGGATGGGATGGCATCTCCACTAGGGTTATAAAGTATTGTAAAAATGAACTGGGTAATATAATAACTCATCTAATAAATACATCAATTGAACAAAACATTTTCCCAGAATGCTTAAAGAATAGTATAATAAGACCAGTTTTTAAAAAGGGAGATGAAAGACATGTAGAAAACTATAGACCCATAACTCTTACTTCTGTTTTTAGCAAGATTTTCAAAAAAGTTCTAAATACAGGACTGGTCACCTTCCTAAATAAATATGACGTTCTAGTAGAAACACAACACGGGTTTAGGAAGAATTACTCTACAAGCACTGCAATTGTTGAACTTCTACATAACGTATACACTCAATTAGATAAAAACAATCATTCTGTAGCACTGTTTCTCGACCTTACTAAGGCATTTGATAGTGTATCAATAAAAGTATTATTGGACAAATTAGAAAATTATGGGATAAGGGGGAAAATGCACAAAATAATAACATCTTACTTAACGAATCGTAAGCAATGCACAGTAGTTACACACAAAGTCAATGGTTCAATGAAAAGTTTTTCATCTGCATACCATACTGTTAGGTTTGGTGTACCGCAAGGTTCAGTTTTGGGTCCTCTATTGTTTTTATTGTATATAAATGACCTCCCCCAGTTTGAAAATTGTAAAAATATTTCTTATGCTGATGATACCACACTTCTATACTGGAATAAATCCCTAAATGCTTTGGAATATTCAATGATGGACTCATTAAGTGAGATACAGAAATATTTCAAGGATAATAACTTAAACATGAATATAGGAAAGACAAAATTACTCCACTTTCAGTATTCTAATCAAAACACTAATAACTCTGTAACTATAAATGTACAAAACACAATTCTCGAACACGTACAGAAAATTAAATTTTTAGGACTAATGTTAGATAAAAATTTGTCATTTGCACCTCATATAGACTTAATCTGTGGTAGAGTAAGCTCAGGCTTATATCTACTAAGGAGGCTTTCCAAATACCTCGATACTGAGGTTCTAAAAATTGTATATTTTGGGGTAATATATCATAACTTTCAATATGGGATCGAGGTTTGGGGAAATGTTAGTAAACAAAATTTAAATAGGTTGTTAATATTGCAGAAGAATTGTATAAGAACAGTGTATAAACTTAATAACAGGACTTCGTGCCGCAGTATTTTTAAAAATAATAACTTGTTCACTATTATTTCATTATATGTATATAAAGTAATAATACATATTGTAAGTAAAAATGTACATATTATTAGTAGTAATAATCAATATTATAGTTACAATACACGAGGTATGAATAATATACATAGAATTAATGTTAATAAAAGAACAAGTGAATCTGATCCATATATCAGTGGTGTCAAACTATATAACAAATTGCCACATACTATTAAAGCTAAGCAAGGAGAAAGTTTTAAAAAAGAACTAAGGAAATATCTTATAGGAAAATGTTTATACTGTATAGAGGAATTGTAAATATGCTGTATATAACTCTACTTAGTGGTATTTCATAGAATATGATTATGTTAAGTCTTATTTTGTAATTTTTGTCTTGTTGTATTTGTAGTTTGACGATGCTCGAAACAATTGTATAATTGTCTATGGGCTAATAAACATTATTATTATTATTTACAGCACGATTTCACAGTGTGTTTAACCATACAACACAGTAAGGCATGGCAGGCCTGTGATTGAATTAGTGTCAAGCCACCTGCCATCAAAATTTGTGACAGCTATTACAGTTGCAATAGATTTCCAGCTTGAGATTTGTTCAGGTAAAGCCTCTAAAGGGTTTTTGTTTCTTTTCCAGGTTTGAACAGAACAGCATTTGATAACAAAACTGTAAGTTTTGATGAACACATCAAATGTGAGCATAATATGTGGCATTATTTGTACTTCATAGTGCTTGTTAAAGTGAAAGATCCTACTGAGTTTACGGGACCAGAAAGCTACGTTTATGCCATGGTCAAGGTAATGCACCAAAATTTAGTATAGAATGCATAGTAATATTATTATAAATACATTTTCAATTTGTTTAAAAAAGAGGGAGGTAGCTAAGCTTCATATTGTGTACCTGTTTGGAGTATTTGAATGAATTGAATTAAATTTAAATTCATTGGCTACTGAAGCATTACATATTGGGCTACCCTTGAATTTGGGCCCCAGCCTTTCTGTCATTGGACAGCCTCTAAGACTGCTTACATACATTTACATTTTGATGCGTGTTTATTTCTTTTGCTAATGTTTATAACTTTCTTCAATTTGTCTTTTGAACCACTTTTCCCACCTGCTCCCTTTAGGCTTTCTGTTTCCCTAAAATTCTGTATTATTTTTAAACCACTGAGTTCATTCTAACCTTATTCTTTACCTCCACTCTTTCTTCTTTCCTAAGTTTCCTAACCATTTGCTAATAATTCCCTTCACCACAATGATTCACCTTCTTAACCTTTTATCATAGACTTCCACTTCTTTCCTCACCTAATCTTGGCTTCTTTTTAATTCCTACTTAACCTTAGCCCTAAATTTCTCATTCCTCCCGTCCATCCCCCTGACTACAATTAATTAAAACCACCTGTTCTTACTTGTCGCATGACGCAGCACAGCAGTGCTGTCTTTTCTTTGGTTTCCTATATATCAGTATGCTTTTGCTATCTGACAACCATTTTCCTGTGACGTCATCTTTCCATATATGTGCATTTCTTCACTGTTCGCCCTTCTTCCATCCCACTCTACCCATATACATAATTCCTGTATCATGGTGTTCCCATTCAACTTCTTCATACACCGTATCTTCTCCTTTGTGTTTATTTGCTCTTATCTTTGAAATTGCCCCTTTGCTATTTGTGCTTTTTGCACTACTGGTCTCTCTACACACTATTTCCTCATTATTTGCCTTCTTCTCTTGCTTTTTCCAACCACCCTCTTATGTCTCTGACGTATAACTCTGTGCTGCCTTCTTGTCACATGTTACCTCCATTGTATTGCCCTGTGTTGCCTTCCCCTCATTTTCTCCTCTCCTCTGCTTTCACCTTTTTCTTCTCTCTCTTACCTGTCATCTTGTTGCATGCTGTTCTAATTTTCTCTGTTTCCTGTCCCATTGCTCCTTGAATTTCCACTGTAGTGTCTCTTAATTTATTCTTTAACTCTGCAATATGCCCATCTGTCCATAGTTTCAAAACTTGAATGCACACCTGTTCCCCTAACTTGTTGCTCATTTTCTCTGATTATTAATTTCTTCATTAGTTGCCTTTGGTCATATGATAAGTATTTATTAATAAAGATATCTGTTCCTCTCAGTTCTTTTTTCTGTTTCAGTAAGTTATAAGAGTACTTATTTTACTAGAGTGTTTCTTCTTCCACTTCTTCCAAATTTGAATGCTTAATGTATTTTGTTTGTTACTTTTGTTTATCTGTAGCCTCTTCTCCAGAACTTCTTTTACCTCTTGTCTGGATCAGTTCCTGTTCTTTCTTCTATTTCTATAATCACCATGATATATTTCCTACTTCTCTCCTCCCATATTTCCATTCTTCCTTTGATATTTTGTAATTTGGAGTATTTGTATTCAATGCATGGTTGGAGAAGTTTCCTGAATAGAATTTCTTTTGCGGGGCAGAGGGGAGTTTCCATTATACCATATGTTAATAAAACCAATGTTCATTTCTTGAAGTATAATTTTTTTCCTTTCTTTAGGTATTTCACTTACAAGAAAACCTTGTCCTATAATAATTTTAAAATTAAAATAATTGGAGCAGTGATTATAATATATGATCATACTGTGCGTTCCCTGACCGACCGGACTGCTCTGTGGGAGCACCGCATCGGGCGAGGACCTGCGCGCTCTCTTCCAGAGTTACGCATAAGGAACCAGCAAGTCACGGTTGCAGAACACTAACTACTGTACTAACTTGCATTAGACTTACCAGCATCACTACAGATGTTGAAATTGATTACCTTCAACGTGAACACATTTCAATATGTCCGAAAACAATTCTGGTTTACTTGCAAAAGTTCATGTTGACCGACTGCTTGTATGTCTCTCGTGATATTGTTCTTCAATTTTTTGTAATGTGAACGTGTTTGATGCATACTCTTTATTCTTTAACATTCCCTATAAGTAAAACTCACATGGAGATAGGTCAGGGAAACTAATTATTCGGTCCCCATACGTATTTCGCAATTCATGTATAGAATTACCAACAGTGTGTGCTATAGTTGAAACCAGTTACACAATATTTCATTTGTTGCTAGGTGCGGAAAAATATTTAAAATAGAATTTACAAACGTGTGAAGAAACAGTTGTGCCATAAGTATGAGACTGATAATTCTACGTGTGGTGAGGAACTTAATGAATAATATGGTGATTTTCAGTAGCCCAGTATCAATTGTTCTGAGTAGAAACTGACCTTGAAGATAAAACCACGCTTCGTCAGTGAAGAACGTTAAACGTGGGTCCATGTCATCATTATGAACAGACTGCTAAAACCAATTGCAATAATTAACCCTACTTACAGGATCTTGTAGTTGTAAAGCATGAGCTTTTAAGTTTCAGAAGTTTCGCTATCACGAAAGCTGACATCTTGGAAATGTTAATTGCTTGTGCTAAACGTCTTAATGATTTTCATTTATGGGGAGTGTTAAATTATAAAGTGCAAGCATCAAATTCGCTCACATTACAAGAATTGTAGGACGATATTATGAGAGAAATACAGGCAATCAATCAACATGAACTTTTGAAAATAAATCAGAATTGTTTCGGACATAATTATAGGGAATGTGTTCACATTGAAGGTCATAAATTTCAGTATCTCTTGTGATTCAGGTAAGTCTAATGCAAGTTAGGACAGTAGTTAGTGTTCTGTACCCTTGACTTGCCGGTTGCTTATGCGTAACTCTGGCGGAGAGCGCGCAGGTCCATGCCTAGTCCTGTGCCAGTGCAGAGTGGTCCGGCCGATCAGGGAACGCACAATATATGTAACTGTTAACATAATAATAGGAATCCCAGAGGCACTCAACAAAAATGTATATGATTTAGTGATCATGACAAGATGTGAAATAGCAAACATATATCTGAATGCTCATCCATAACCAGGAAATGAGATCCTAGAGAAGAGATCTCATGAATTGCATAAAAGGAGCGTGATATGTTCAACATGGACAAGGGTCAGCAAGATATTTGTGCCTGAGCGTAAAGAGAGTCCCATTACTACAATAAAAAACTAAATAGATCTGCAAGAACTTAAAAAGAAGCTGCTACAATAGCTACAAGGTGCATCCATAAAGTAAGTCCCGATCGCGTCCAGAGATGGCACCACCAGTCGGATAGGAATGTGCGTGTGCAGAAGAGAGGAAGTATATGGTAACACTGTAGTAAAGTTTCAGTTTTGTGATGGCAGTGGTTACTGCTCTGTGCTAGAAGAAAATGGCTGCTCCAATATTGTCTCCCGCCAAATACGAGGTTTGTGCAGTCATCCAATTTTTGCATGCTCAAACGCAATCTCCAGCAGAGATCCATCGTCAATTGTGTCACATGTATGGACATGTGTGACAGTATGGTAAGATGATGGTGCAGGCAATTCACGGAAGGAAGAACCAATATTCACTACAAAAACCATAATGGCTGACCATCCCTGGTGATGCCAGAAGTGTTGGAAAGTGTGCAGCAAGCAATTGTGCAGAACCGGCGCTTCACAATTTCAGAACTCTCTTGTCAGTTTCCCGGTTTCTTGCCCGCTTTTGCACAAAATTGTCTCCCGGTGGCTTTGCTTTCACAAATTGCGTGCAAAATGGGTGCCTAGACAATTGACAGATGAACACAAAACCAAATGTCTGGCCGCAGTATTGACATTCCTACAGCGATACGCAGCGGAAGATGACCAGTTTCTTGACAATATTGTTACTGGGGATGAAACATTGGTGGTGCATGCCACACCAAACAAAACAACAATCAATGCATTGGCGGCATAGCGGTTCACCTGTGAACACCAAATTCAAGCAATCTCTGTCTAAAAAATCATGTGCACTGACTTCTGGGATCGACATGGTGTCCTCTTGCGCAAATTTTTACTGCGAGGGGAGACCGTAAATGCTGATTGATATTGCCAGACGTTGCATAAACTTAGGCAGGTAATCCAGAACAAGAGACGTGAAATGTTGACAAGAGGCATTACACTTGTACATGACAATGCAAGGCCCCATACAGCCAACGCCACACAAAATGTGTTGAATAAGTTTAGATGGGAGGTCTTCAAACATCCACCCTACAGTCCTGACCTCGCTCCAAGTGACTTTCATCTCTTCTGTCTCATGAAACATTTTCTGGCAGGAAATCATTTCCACAGTGACGCAGAGGTGCAGAATGAAGTGACTTCATGGCTGCGGACATTGGCGGCAGAATCCTATGACTTGGGCATCCAATTAATGGTGCACTGTTACAATAAATGCCTCAACAATGGTGGTGACTATGTTGAAAAGTAGCCAGTGAGTCTATGTAATTATTGCAATAAATATTTCTTACTTAGTGATGTTTTTGTTCTCTTTATCGGTCATCGGGATTTACTTTCTGGATGCACCTCGTACAAATAATTAAGAGTTTCTTATAAACTATGGCATAGCCTAGAGTGCCTCTAAGCAGAGGAGTGAGGTCATACAGGAAGGGGCATGTTCATTCGCTGAGATTTTCCAATCTATCACGCATGTGCATTACTTACATAAGTCATACCAGCCAGGCAGCAAGCCATTTCAAAGTTTGTTAAAATCACATGTGGTGAAGGGAAGAATTAGTTAAAGTGCTAAGTACAATACACATGAATAATAGGTTTCAAAATGATTAATAATGACTGGTTGTGCAGCTTTTGGATGCCATAATACGTTTGGAAAAGGTTATATTTTGAAATCATTTCCATGTCAACAAAATGACGTGCAGAATAGGTCGCTAAAATGTAAAGAGCAAACTTATCATATATGAGTAATTAGGTGCTTTTACTGCCTTGACTTATTTCTGTCATTATAAGTAAGGTATACACTGAAACTCATTTTATGTTGATGTAGTTTACTGTTACAAAAAGCTTAAGACAGTAAGCAAATTGTAGTCATTATTTTTATCAATCTAAATAAGGTATTTGATATTGTACATCATAAACTCCTAAAAGAATTAGCACACAGTCAGGAATAAGGGGAAGTGCCTTGAACTGGTTTAGGAGCTATCTCCTAAGAGCACACTACGTCAACTTAAACAATTATTCCAGCCCGATATTAAGAGTAAAGCCTAAGTCCCACAAGGAACAGTTTTAGGTTCCAATATTACTTCCTATCTTTGTTAATGATATAGGAAACTAAATTAATAGTAAAATACTTCTATTTGCACAGACTATCATCTTTTAAATTGTGAATATTGAACACATTTACCCACAGTTGCCACATATATATGATTTGTTGCACAGGAATTTCCAACAGGTGCAAATTCTACATATAATGAAAGGCAGTAGCACCCATTTCTTCATTTTGAAGACAGTATTCAGGGACCTGCTTCAGAGATGAACTTCCCAGTCTGACTTGGCTGCAAGTTTTGAAGCTTCGCAGAGATCAGGACTTTTTAGTTTAGCATTAAATTCCTCATAAAGAGAAAAAATATCTATCTGTGGTCTGCCAAATTTATAATTATGATTTTCCTGAAAATACTGACTGTAGTAGTCCAACTCATTGCTGTATCTGAATAAGTACCACAGTACAATTGATACATTGTTCTCATGCACACCCAAGACTCTAAGTACTGAATTTCCTTTCCAGCATAATGATAGGTCTTTGGAAGAAAGGATTTTATGTGTTCGTCTATTCTTTTCAGGATGTTCACAGAAATCGTATTTCTCTTTGAATTCTTCCCACATTTATCTTGTGGCAATTCTCCATGTATTAACATGCGAGTTACAAAGAACACCTGCTTAATACCAATAGAGTACAAAATATGAAATGCTTTTTGACATATCTGCACTCTGTGTAACCCACACAGTGCAAAATATCGAACATTGAAACAATGTTTATTTTGTTCATCCCTGTCTGACTTATGGGGTCTGCATTGCATGACATCTAGGATCTGCACTGCACAACATCATATGTCTCAATAGGTCCAATAAGGTATAAATCTTGAGTATCCTTGTTTAGAAGGTCATGAAATTTTGCCAAAATATGAATTTTTGTCATTGTCAGTGATTCTTTGAAAACAGTGTTTGCGGCACCTACAACCAAAATGAGTATTCAAAAATTTTGCCAATTTAATTAACTATTGTTGTGTAATAAACATTGGAAAATAATAAAAGATATGCTATCTAACTTGGGAAATAGCATAGGAGAAATAAGGTTTATTGTCATCAGTATTGTTATAGTATTAAACAGCTTGTACACCAGCAATTTTCCCCTGTTTTCTCTGATTTGTTTTCCACTATACTTGGTGTAAGGTGGACCTGACACCAAGTAGTAGTAATGGCTTGCTTTATTCCATTTTTCTTGTGGGCTGTGGCAAAAGTCATTGCAATTTTTTTGCAGATTCTAACCTGGTTGGAAAATGCAACATATACAGATGAAAGGACGAGGTGGGAACTACTACATTTATGGACATTGGAAAACCCGCTAACATTGTGCTTCACATATTTATTATGATAGTTTACAGGACAACACCAGTTTCATGATGCAAAATGATTATAGCACAGCACACCTCCTACATTACAACATAACACAGCACACATAAAGTTGACATGACAAAACTGGGTCTAAAGGTCCTCAAATTAGTCCCCTGCAATGCTCACCACATGTTGCCAACGATGTGGGAGGTACTGAATACCATCTGCATCAGCATGTGCCGCACCATGTGTGAATCGGGTCGTCTGTTGTCGCACGGCATTGGCAATGTCCTCTCATGTTGCATATTGCCTACTACATACTGATTCTTTTACCTTTCATTTGAGATGAAAGTCACAGAACAAAATGTCAGCAGAGTACAGCAGGTGCTCCAGTTCTTCCCATCCCCAGCATTTCAGTTGCTGCCATACACACTCTGCCGTCCATGTTGTCATCTTGTTGCAAGTGTGCTAGGTGATCGGAGCATGATGTATGATATATTCCATCCACCATTGAACGAACTTCTGTCAGTGCATGCGGTACCCATCGTGATGCAATTTTGCATAGTTGAAGGTTTGTCCGCAATATCCTGTGCATGATGTGTTTGTGGATGCCACTTGACCTCTCTAACTCAAGTAGCAGCCATCGTCTTGTCTTCCTCCAGAAGATGCTTGATAACAGCATATGCCATGTCAATCTGCACACTGTCAGGACATTCCAGGCATTGCGGATCACCAGTTGCCACATCTCCTTCTGAGGCTTACCTACCCAACATCCTACTGTACAGAATTGGAGGGTATTATTCCCAAGGGCTTCCACCAATTCACTGTGACATTCTCTCACATTTCTCCCTCAGAGAATGGCTATTTTGATGTATGTGCACTGCTCAACACAGGTTACTTCCATTTTGCACGATGCTCACTACGCAAATGATTTCACAGTGCTCTCTGTGCTATTACCAGCAATCACAGAACCATTGTCTTTGTGACTACACACTGTATCAGCATAGCTTCCATGCAGTTTGTGATCCACTCAGATATCTGCAGGAAACAAAATTGTTGCAATGACTTGAGCCCCAACCCTCATAGAATCACTTCTTTTTCTGTTAGATGACATGATAAAACACTCACTTCAGCATGACAAACAAACAAACAACTAAATGCATATAAAACCATGCGGTAAGAATTGTGTGGTCAGAACTTAACAGCATAGCCATATACAGCCATGACAAGGGGCTGAAAGGTAGCAAGTCAATGACATAGTCCTTCTCTCCTTTGCACACATTACCATAAAAGGGGGAGGCTAACTTAATGCTTTTCAGTGCTTTTGATGCATCTTGTTCGAAGTAGTCCACAATGTTAAATTAAAAAAATGTGGAAATTTTTACTTAACGGCTTTCAGCTACGACAGATTCAATTTTCTTGCTTCATTAAATATCTATTACCAACTAATTGTGTAACTATCACAGAAACTTGCAGTGCTTCAAGCTACGTATTAAAATAAGTGCATAGTTTCATAATCTTGAATGAAGGAATTTAAGTATATACTGTCTGACAGCAGGAGTAGTGCTAAAACGCACGAGATTGTTCTTAATGAGTCAAAAGCTGTTTTAGAAAGGTAAAACTAGAGGTGATTTGACTTAGCACAAAGACTGCATACTTCAAGCTTCTGGTCCCAAAATATGAAAAATCAGTTACATTTTAGAACCCATTCTGCCAAGGGAGGGTTTATGTAATTTAATTATTTAAGTGAGCTTTATCTGCACATAAATATGAAATTAACTCATCTATATTTTTTCTACATTTAATAACAGTTAATTTTGTTACCATTATCCACCATAATTCTCTTGATACATTGCAAGTGTGATACAACATTTAATGATTTTTAGAGTGTACCGTTAATATCAAAATGTATGTTGTAAACATTATTATTGTAACACTTTCTTGAAATGGTAATTTTTGTGTTTGTGATGCTAATTCAGGATCACAACTTGGAGTGGTTCCCAAGACTGAGAGCCATGTCTTTGGCTGCAGATGAGGGAGAGGGTGAACAGATAGAACTCCGCTCATTACAGGCTCAACTTGAGAAAACACAAACCCTTGTGGCCAATCTCTCACAGCAGCTGAATGAGCTGAAGGACCAGGTAAGATAAACATCAGCATATATTTCTTTTACTCTTAGCATTCTTAGGCTTCTAGTCAGGTGGAGATTTGGTGAAACATCATGCATGATAGTTGTAGCAAATTGTTCCTGTAACTGGAAATGCAGGGCAAAGGATGCTCTGGCAATCTCTTCAAAAAAGATAGCCTTCAACCAGGATGCTGAGCTATAGTTCAGTGCAACTTGAAAACTAGCTATAAAGCTCCAGCAAAGAAGAAACACAGGGTACAGCACTGGCAAGGAGCAGAAGTGAGCTTTCTCCCATAAAGAGAGAGATTTCCGTGCAAGTTTGCGGCAATTCACTGTAACCAGCAAGAGATGCAGTCATGCTTGCCATGTTCCAGCCACTGTGCCCAGATGCTGTGAAATTCTATGGTATGTTTAGTGCTGCTATGGTAGGCATCCACTGATATAGCTTATCTAGAAGAGGGCAGCACAAGCTTAGGAGGCCACAACATTAGTGCACCTAGTCAGGAAGCCTGTTCTATGCCATTTGATTGCTACTATTGTGATAACAACAACTAAATAACTGACTGCGCTTTGCATGAACTTCAACAACGTCATCACTACTGTGCCACCTGTGACTGCAAGTTGCACTACACTGGTCAGCTGCAGTCCCCTCTCTACCTACAGAGCAGGCAAGCAACACAGATGCAGCATCAACAACCGAGATAATGGAGCCAAATCCAGCTGTGCTCACTATGGTTAGACCTCAGTCCAACTCAGATGTATTCTCCTTGCAAGATGCCATCCTGAGATTCTGAACATCACAAGTAGATAGAAAACTGTAGAAGACTAGCAGCAATCAACACCATCTTAGAAGAACAGCTCAATTCAATCCAATGTTGCCCATGGAGAGGAAGCATGGTGCAAGCTACCCCATCAGAAACATTTTTGGGGGGATACCAAAATATCGAAGCATTTTTAAAATAAAAATTCACTGTGCATTTGGAGTTAGGTGCATTTGTAAAAGAAGAGTGCATTGTAAAATAAATGTTACAGTTTGCAGAGAAATTTGTTAAGGATATCTTGCTTTTAATAGCCCATCGAACATTGCCATTTTGCTAAATCAAACTGTCCTGGTGCAATTTTGGAATTATTCTTGGCGAATGAAAGCCGATAGTAGGCTTGCATTGTTGGGATCACAACTCCAGCAGCCACCAAGTTCAGTCTCAACTCATCCATTTTCCCTTCTCTACTTTCACACCACCTGATGTGCTGATTTGTTTCTGTAGGTCATTAGTCAGTGTGAATGTGGCATTATCTGAAGTGGTTCTTTTTGGATTATCTAATCATTTAGTCCCAAGGAGTAGTAAGTGAAGAAGATTGAAGGGTTTTATTTTGTGTTCATAGTGTTTGTATGTTTTACACTAATTTTGTTTAATTACAGAATGTGTTCAGTGAGTGTGTGTGTATAAACTGATAGAACACATTAGGGAATTTGGAGAATTAATTATTTTTCAAACAGTTTTAAGTGTGCTTTGCACATTTTGTGAGACTGCAAGTGTATTTGCTCTAAACAATAGGCCTGAAAAAGGCGTTAAAATATAAATGCGTGGAAATCTGTGTAATACACCTTCCAACAAGATAAGTAGTCAAAACATTGCAAGAAAAAACACACAAATTTAAAAACAACATTAACATTAAATGCAAAATTGTGGAAATGAAAGATGGTGAGTCCATGGATGCCCTGGCAAACAAGGTCAGGCTCAGGCACCAGCAAATCATGAATATTGGTAAATGAATGAAAACTATTGGGAAATAGTCCCTCTTACATACCTAAGTTAACTTATCTTTAGGAACAGTTTTTATGATTTTAATTTGAAATTGCTTCTATGGTATTAGTCAGCACTTGCAGTGTCATATAAAGTCTATACGTAAAATTGTTGTTGGGTCATTTTGACCCAATGTGAGTATTGTAGTCAATTTTGTGAAATTTAGTTATGACAAACCACAGTAACTAGCATTATAGCTGTTGCTATTAAGTTTTATTCAGTAATTGAAAATAACAATGCAAAGGAATAAAGAGCATGTTAATATATGTCTGAATACAGAAGTTGTTTTTTTTTTAATTAATGTCCTCCAACATTGTGTCATATCGGACGAACAGAAGTTGGTGATACATGTGTTTCAACTATAGAATATCCAATGGGTTTGCTATTATAATGTAACAGTTTAACATAAAAACTAACACTTTTTCATATTATGGCTACCATTTTGACAGCTACAATAAGATACATTGAATTAAAAAAGTACTATATACCAAATATTTTATCTCCCTATTTGCCTTTAAATATTATGATTTTTTGATTGATTTTAACTTTATAATTATTTAAGAGGTTGAATCAGAAACTGAAAAATTCAATGCCATAGCCGGGATTTGAACCACGGGTCTTATGCTTGTTGGCATAAATTAATAATAATTTATAATTATTTGTTTAAGCTTTTGCAGTGTACTGGTACTATAACAGTTTCAGTAGTGCCAATTAACCTCTTCAGGGATATGGGCGTGTATACATGTCCTGTGCGTTTAAGCATTTAACCCTTATTTATCCCTTATCTAACTCAACTTATTTTAATTTTCCCTTTATGAAACATTTTAGTAAAGTCTATATACTTTACTGGCTTACCTTAATATGTTCGTTCTGCAGTGACTTACCTCAGAACAGGGATAAACACACAAAGGTACATCTCCACATTCACGAATTCCCTTCTTACGGCACACGAAACACTTTCGAGATGGGCGGGACTTCTTTGCTGTTGGTGGTATCCTTTTAGGATAATGTTTTCCTTGAAGTCTGAGGGGTGCAGAGGTTTTGGATTTTCAACCCCCAACATGGTATTGTTCAATTAGGCTGCGATCTATTTATAGTCGGAAGTCAAGGTCGGTCATTGTCCTGTGTGGGTTTAGAGCTCTCCAAATTACCAAACAATTGTATATGGTTATATCCAGTTGGTGCAAAAATATCTTTTTATACCACTTCTCCCTTCAGCTACAAGCAGGAAAGTATACGTATGTATTTCAACAAAGAAAGACACGGACTCTACTAAGTTACGAAATTCACGTAAGCAAAAGTTGCAATGTTGATCTATTCTGATGACTCAAGAGACCACGCATACAGTAGCGCTTTATTACACAGTATGCTGACGCATAAGCCACACATACAATGGGTGTTTCTTTACTGCTTCTTTCCGAGAACTTATATTAGATGCGTTCGACACAGCAAAGTTGACTTTTCACCACAGTGAAACAAAATAGTGCCATTTCAACGTTTTGTAAATACAACTCAACTTTGCTGATGATGTACATTTATACTGCATATAACGAGTTTTATACCAGTTTTTGTTTCATTAAAATAACTTAATATTTACACAAAATACAGCTGTGTATATACGAAGCACTTTAAATGCCCTGCACCGGATATTGGGTAGCAGTTCTTGGCTCGCGGACGTTTTAAATGGCCATCGCTCAAGAGGTTAAGGTAGCTCCTTTGTGAAGTTTTCCAGCTTCACAAAATAAGGAGCTAGTTGTAATTGAGCTCTCAGTGAAATCTTGGGGGGATGCTTTTTTTTGGGGAGGAGGGAAAGTGCCTGCACATGATCTTTGGGGAGATGGGCACCCCTAATTCTATCAACACCTTAGCTGAGATTCCAATCCAACAAACAGCACAGAACAACTGCTTCAAGAATTGAAAGTAATTGCAACATTTGTACAAGACTTGTTGACATTAACCAGAACAATTACACAGAACTTTCAGAACTCCTTAGGGACAATAAGGCAACAGATTTCAACTCTATAGACCCATGACATGGAACCAAAAACACCATAACAGCCTCAGGAAGGATTTTGTCCTGAAAACCATCTAGAGCACACAGAACCCTAGAACAATATAAAGAATTAGAACAAAAAGAACAAAGATGTTCAGAATTATTCCACACATTTCTCTAGGCAGCAGTTCAGGGCCTAATGTCATGGCTGTAGCATAGAAAGTAGTCCCTTAGCCACTCCTGTGCACTGTACGGTAGCATTTTACTTTTGATTGCTAATGTGGGTGCTATCACAGGGCCACGCAATTTATAACTTCTGAATGCCTTCCTTCCATCTGGACTACACATTCCAATACAGTTAGTTCCCTTCCTTTTCCATGTTGAAATAAACCAGTCTTTCATTTCCAACTCTCTTACTATCATCCCCTATCAAAAGGCCTACTGCCATGTCCTCCAGCTGCAGCAACAAATGCCAACTTTTGAGCAGATGCAAATATTCAGACATGCTGAAGATGCAGATGATGTGCTGCTCCAAAATTTCAACGTTTCCTCAAGCATCCACTTGGCTAGAAGTCTGAGAATGCCTAGATGATATATTTTGCCACAAAAGCTTCAGCCCATAATTGTTCTCCAAAGTAGATGTCCTTTATTATATAGCGATCTATTATGTACCTAAGGTAGAAGAATTATTGCACTTTACCCAAAAATTAGTACTGCAGTTTCATCAGAAATATGTCTCCTGAACCCCCCCCCCCCCTTCCCACCTAGAAAAGAGTACTTCTAGAAGGAAGAGGATAAGAAAATATCACATTAATACCAAATGTTTCAACATCTTTTAAGGAAGCAAGAAGATTTTCTGATCAATATATATAGGGTGTTAGGGGTATTAGTGTGCAGATTTTGCATGCTGAGAGATCCAAATATGACGAATAATGAAGTCCAGTAACAAGTCCATCTATCTTGAAAGATAAAGGAGATAATTGAAAATTATTGAATACATTCTCTGCACAGTCTGGCAACACAGGCCCAATGTTTTGTTTTGGTTTGCGGCCAGGCATGCATTCACACCTACAACGGGTGAGTCTAAACTAGGCTAGCGCTTGAAATCCGGTTTGCCATGTGCCTGTGTTTGGCCTATCCACCGATCAGGAAATGTGCAATTTAAATGTTGTCGAACAACTGTACTGATGTGAGGGGGCACCCTGTCATGCATGAATCACATGTTTGCCTTGGGTGAAGAGGAACATCCTCCAAAAGAGGGGACAGATTGTTTTTAAGGAACTGCTGATAAGTTGTTCCATTCGATCTTGTGGATAATACAAAAGGGCCTATCAACTAATTTCCAATTATTCCAGCCCAGATGTTCGGTGAGAACTACTGGTGGAAATTAACTTGTTGCACTGTGTTAGGGTTTTTAAAGGCCCACATATGCTGATTATGAAAATTCAACACACCATTACGCGTGAAACACGCATCAGTCACTAGCACCTGTGATGAAAAATGAGGATTGTGTTCACATTTTTCCTTCAGCCATTGACAGAATGTTACTCTTGGCAGACAATCATTCTCTGCACTCTTGAATGTGATATGGGTGCAGTAACTATTCTCTTAATGTTCTATGAACTGTCCAGTTTGACACACCAACAATACGTGCCATACCTCGTATAGTTGGGCCTGGATCCTCTTCTACCAGCTGCAGAATTGCTTCCTCGCCTGCCGTACCACATTCGAGTGCTGTGGTCTTCGGTTTTCAGGTTGGGGAATCACACTTCCCGATTCTCGCACTCACTGAGCTACAGCAGCAAATGATCTTGGGTTTGAAATTCTCCTATTTGGAAACCTATCCCTATACAAGTGTTGTGCTTCACATGTGTTGAAATCAGCTTTGCCGTAATCAAGAAGCACATCTAAATTTTCTTGATTTGTAAAGACTGCCATAGTTCTGAATGCATTTAATGCACCTGAAGCACTGACAGAACCTGGTGTTGTGCACGGATGTTGCGGGGGTAGTTGTACTGTCAACGTTCCGTCACCTTCCGCTCTACACACATGCCAATGTTGCAGGGTTGCCAAGTGTATGCCCACAACTTTATTCCAATAGACACGCTGGAATCCAGTCCGTTCATATCATTTTGGGCTAAACGAATCATTTTAGCAACATATGGTAAAAACATAAATAACACATCCTTTGTAGCTCTACTTCGCTTTTCTAATTACAGAAGTAAACGATAACATAGTGGTGACATATTCGCAATCACATCTTTCACCAGTTTTCATTTTTATTTATCAAACCATGCACTATAGAGGAAAATGGTACAGATGTTTCAGCTTAACGTCAGGAAGTTGCCTTTGAAGTCTGCGTACTCATAGCCCTAACACCTTGTGTATATATATTGATTAAAACTGTTAGTTAATTGCATTGCTAATTCTTTCATGGTTACAAAATAACATTGTAATGAAGTATTTATCATGAAAGTGTAATAACAAAAATAGCTGTAAAATAAAATAAAATTTTCATGATTTTACTTATCTGATATGTTCATTTGCATTAATATGAATGTTCATATTATAGATGACAGAGCAGAGAAAGCAGAAGCAGAGAATTGGCCTCCTGAACTCAACATCTGCCTATCTCCATAACCTGCCAGCACAGTAAGATCTACACTTGTAATATTAAGGCAATAACATGAAGTTTGGATACTTTAATACTCATTAAACTGTTTCTTGCCAAGACCAAGGATCTACTGTTGTTGGGAATGTTTAATAGTTTATAGAAGACGTACTCTCATATTCTCAAGAGTTAATATCGAATAAATGACAGTGACTATGTGCAAAATGTGGGGATTGTACTTAAAAAGAGCAGGCCTCTTAACATTCCTGATAATGGATCAATGTTGTTTAGCACAAAGTCCTTCATTTGTTTGTCTGTTCGCTCCCGAAATAGCACAAAAGAGAAGGTTTTAAACCAACACTGGGTTATTTGTTATTTGTTGTGCCAGTGTGCCATAGTCAAATACTCCACTTGTGTGACTTGCATGGAACTACCCCCATCCTGATGTGAACTTGCCTCTTAAAGATGTAGCAACAGGCAAAAAAAAAAGAAAGAAATGCTCATTGTCTTAATGTGATTTCCTCAAGTGTGGTGGGTGAACCATGAAAGGAAGAAAGTTTTGTTCCATTTTAAGTGTAGTATGTTCCAGATAAATAGATCTGTATTTAGTTAATTATTAACAGTGTTGTGCCTACATATAGTTGTGATGTCCAGATTAATGAATGGACATTTAGATTGTTTACATAATTGTATTATGTACATTTGGCAGCCTCAAGCTACAACATATGTTCAGTTTTATAAGAAGCTAACGCAGTATATGTGGACATACTTAGCATTTATGCAGATGTTAAATCTGCTATGACAATTGTATACCTACAAAAAAAGAATCTCACATTTACGAAGCATTAACTTTCATTCATGCACAAGCAGAGTTTTCTGTGGAAATACATTTCATACAGTCAGTTACATGTAGGATTATAAATAATTCTAAGTCAAGTTCTAATGGAATGCCTCGTAAAGAGTGCTACTACATGCTAAATAACAGTTATTTGTCCATGGTACCTGTTTACTTCCTTTTGTGAAAAATATATTAAGTAAACAAAAAGATACAAACATTTGGTTGGCATTGATGGGCTTTATGAGCTGTTTATAGCAAGCAGGCTCATATAGTGGATGCACACAGTTGATTTATGAATGAATAAAGGAAGGTTATCCTTTGTAAAGTACAAAAAAGGGTAAAAAGAAAGTATACCCCAAAACTTGTTCATTCTGTATTTGTTTATTCCCTGATGCTTTAATGCTAACCCAGCACTAAGTACTGTGGACTGAAAAAAAATTCAAAATGTTCACTGTACTATATGAACGGTTAGGAAGACATTCACTTGTAACACAATTTTGTGATGAAGTGCATTTAAATCATGCATAGTGGTTATATTGTGCCAGCTAAATTAACATCTACAGTCTCATTGGCATCATGTTATATAATCTTATTTTTGAGCACAGTTAGTGGAAAATAACTTGCTATATAACTAATAGCGCTGTGCACATACGTTCGTAAGATATGCAGTTTTAAATATAAGAACATGCAACAACTTTAATAGTGTTGGCTTATAAATATTCAAAACTTTATAAAAGTTGTATTTTAGGCACACAAACAAAAAAGAAAAAAGAAAACTCTCAAATATAAATTTTTCTTTTGTTTTACTTAGTTGTGCAGTCAGTTCATACAAGTGCATCTGTGTGAAAGCTTTCAGCATCACTCATTATTCATATTGAATTCTAAACATTGTATGTCTGTTTATAGTAAAGTGGTATAGATATCCAGCAGAGAGAAATACAGAGGTTTATATCCCACCCATGATGCAACATGTGTTCCACTGATGATAATATAATTTACAATTGCAAAGGTTTATGTGATTTTAAGACTCACAAATAAAAACTGCTGTACTCTTCTTTGTTTTCAAAATAAGTGTTTAATGAATAGTTTTAAATGAAGAACCAAATCAAATAATAATGTAATTAACTTAGTATCAGATGTAAAAACATCTGCTTCTATTATTGCCCTTATTCTTTTGGGGAATAATTATTAAAATTGTAATGATTATAGCTGTCGCAAAATTTGATGTTGGGTAGCTCGATACTAAATTCAATCATAGGCTTGTCATGCCTTGCTGTGTTGTACAGTTAAACACACTGTGAAATCATGCTGTAAAGCCAGTGATATAAATATTATTTGCACAACAGGTAAAAGAATAGTAATAGTACGCTATCAGCCACCATTCAATTTTGCGGCTACCATAATTCGTTTTCATGTTTAAGCATGAATACCTCCTTCAATTCAGACGTATATTGTCCGTTAAAAATATATAGTATTGCTGTATATTAAACTTTAATTTTACTTGCAAAGAGGATTCAAATCAAGGTAGTTTAAAATGAAAAACACGTGTATTTGACTATTGAGCTGTCAGAGCACTTGTCCAAAACAATATTAATTTTTCTCAATATTACCCTTGAGTTTAAACTACACCCCATTTGCTTTGCTTACCTAGTTTTTACTAGGACATATATTTACATGACTTAAAAAGGGAAATATATTGGGTGAAATAAATATTCAATACAAATGAGTAGAGCATTTGGGAGAAAATTTATATTAAGAAGCACGAGAAACAACCAGTAAATTTTGACATTCCAGAAGATATTCCAATTTTCAAGTGAGGTAACTCTGGTGTTGGTTTCTTGGTTTGACCTCACGTCCACAGATCCGTTTGTTTCTTGTGTAAGTATCACTATTGAATTTTCTAGCACAGTTAATCTTTGCACTTTTTTTGTTCTGTGTTTATATGCGAATCAAGAGTAGATTTTTACTTTCAACTTGTCTCCTGATGATATTATAGAAAATTGGCTGCTTATTAAAGAACTCCATCTAACTTAAACAAAGCAAATTGTACATCACACATGTAATCACTCATGCACTCAACTGTGTTTACTGTTCCAACATCCTAGCATACATCTTCAAATGCATGGGATTACTAGCAGTGCAGGTAGAATTATAGGAAACAATGATATAATAAAACCCAATTTTCTACTTTTACACTGCAGTAGTGATTGATGTCTTACTTCTCATTTCTTAATGTACCACAATTTGCCTTAAGTGTGTGATAAAGTTGGTACTGCAATTTGCACATGCTGCCAACGTTAGCCTCGGCAGGTACTAACTGGCATGGATATGATCTATTCCCTTTCCCCTCCAAACCCCATTTGCGTCCAGCCTTAACGTCCAGAACACTGTAAATCCGAGCCAGAAATGAAGTGGTACAGATCCATAGAATAGTAATATAAAAAGGTTGCAAACTTGTAACTCACTGTCACTTCCTTCAGCTTCTATGGTTTTCCTGGAAAACTTTTCTATTGTCAGGCAAGTCATTTTATTGCAACTTTAAGAGTAATAAGAATAATGCTTGTATTCTCAATGTAACCTGCAGTATACAAACAATATACTTACTTCTTTTTTATTAAGGTAGTGCCATGGCATGGAGGCACTAACTCCGGAGCCGGTAAAATAAAAAATAACATTCCCAAAGTAAAACTCAGTACCATTGTCTCTCTTCCCCTCCACCCCCTCTTTCCTCCATTACTAACATGTATCTTCAGTTTAGTTAAGATATAGCAAATATCTTATGCCATTGGACCATCTCATGCTATAAAGATTTATTGGTTATGAAGAAAAATTATTTGTGTTGACCATTTTTGCTACCTTTTCAGAGGTTCAAGGTCAATATATGATAAATGTATATAGTTTAGAGCTGTTTTTTTTTCTTTCTTTTTTTTTCTGTCTTTTCTTTGAGCATAGTCATAAATTGCAGGCACTGCCAAAAAATATTGATGTGTTTCTTTCAAGAATTATTGAACTTGGAAACAACCAAGCATCATAACCAACAAGTCCCCCACCCCCCACCCCCCCCCCACCCCCCACCCCCTTAATATTCTGGGCTGTTATGAAACAATAAAAAATTGTCCCCATACAAGATAGGTCTTATTCTGTATTGCAAATATAATAATTCAGTTTTCAAGATTTTTGAACAATAGATTATATGGAAAAATCTTGTTTTCTTTATGCATGAGTTGTAAAATATTAATTACAGAAGCAAACGCTAAACTTGGTTCTTTCTAATTCAGCCTGTGCTTTTTGAAGATTTTTGTTGTTTAATGTATCTGAATATCTTATCTAGTGAGTTGATAAAATACATCATATGACTGTTCATTTGATACCAAAATCCAAATATCTGGGAGTTCATTCATCTTTTTATGACAAAGGAAAAAATGTAATCTAGACACCTTGCACCTACTAAAATTTAAAATTCAAATCTTGCAGATTATAAATGCATAAGCAGGTCAGTACACCACAAAGACATCCTTTGGAACACTAAATCCTGAGCAAACTAATGCATTTGAAGGGAGCAAGGAATTCTGAAGATGGCATTGAAGTATAAAATAATATGTTCTATATGCAGCAGAATTAATTGCTTGTGTGTTTGTATGAAACCATTCTTTATTTTGCAAGAGTTTGTTTTACATTGCATAGTTCCTGTGAATAACATTTTTAACAGGTTAGCATAGAACTAAGGTTTTTGTCCTCTTGCTTGATCATTAAAAAATTTTCTCATTCATACCTACAAGAAATAGAAACAAATGCCAAAGATAAAAAATGGATTACACTACTTTCCAACCCAGATATAATCCCCCAGAGACCAAGGAAAACAGCAGTTGCAGCCTTCGACTATTGACAAATCACGACTGCTTAGCAAGTCATCTCTACAGAATAGGTATCCTACAGTTCAAAAGTATTGGAAAGCACGAATGCTAATGGCTTCATTGCCAGATGCAAGGCACTAGAAACAACAACATATAGACCTAGATTTGATTCCAGTTTTGAACAAGTTAATGGATGAGCTGTTCTTTTAATGTTCAGGAAAATTCACTTAACTGCTAATAATACAAAGCTATGCTGAAATTCACAGTGGTGTTTTAATAATAAAACTCAGTTCTCTAACACTTTAATTAATCATTCTTTCACACAAACCATGTGTAGGACAAAGTTGGAAGGAAAGAATCAGATTGAGAAATTCAATGCCATAGTCGGGCTTTGAACCATGGATCTTCCAATCTCCATCGAGTTCTAATTCACTGAGCTACTATGGTAACAGCCAGCACAACATTAAATTTCTCAACTGACCTTTCCAATTAATATTTTGTTACCTATAATCAATTTTTCAGGCTAGGGCTTAGTTTGTTGCAGAGTCCGTTGAACTTTGTTCTTGATGGGATGAAAATAGCAAAACTGGTAGCCAAGTTACCATTGCTAAAATGATATAATTTCCCAATTATATATGAAAATATTTCTTACAAGCTGAGTGTACAGTGAAAAGCTGAAAACACATTCTACAAGAAGCATCATGGTAGGCACAACAATGGTGATTAATGCACAGTTACATTTAGTTTAACATTCTAAAATCATTCACTAGCATTTGTGGAAGTGTTTAGAGGTGAAAAAACGAAATTCTTTGTAAAAAGATTAATTTTAATTTAGAAAATTACAAAATAGAATGTATCAGAGTCTTCAACTGATTGATGTAAATCACAAGGGCAAATTTTTCTACTCTGTCACCTTCTTTCCCCCAAAGTTCCTCAAAACTTTGGTGATTCCCTCTGAGACCTCCTGCTAGATACAATAAGGCAGTGAAAGCTCTTAGTTCAATGACCTTCACGTTCTTCTACCCCATTTTGAGAAGCAACTTTGCTCTCCTCCCTCAAATCCTCATTCATTGAGGGTTCTTCTGCATTGAAATCTCACCACAAAGCCATTATCTCGTCAAGTTGATTCAGATTAGAGAGATCATAGGATTTCCATATATTTTACATGAAAAGAGAAAAGTATGAGAGAGAACATCAACATAAGTACATGTTCGGACGCAATAAGCCTAGGGAACCAGGCTAAAAAAATAGGCATAGTCTCGAAAATTATCCACAAATTGTGCTTGATATACTAATGAAATTAGTAAAATAGAGACTAGTGATAAACAAATCTCAAAAATGGTAATCTTTATATGTGTGACGAATTCAGGCGCAATGTGCCTATGAGGCCAATATGACGATAACTACACTCCTTGAAGCAAGCGAGCCAAATGAGTATTAACATTTTAAACTCTAGGTGCAGAGAGGAGACTATTAGGAAGGAAAGACTCCTACACTTCTTAGGGGCGAAAGGGGAAACGAAAATTTCCATGCTGTGCCCGTCAGGCCGGTTGCGTCCGATGGAGGGTTCAGTAATATCACTTCAAGCAAACAAATACAAAGTTGGGAGGCAAAGGGTGAGCCAGACTAACATAAATGATGTGACTTATGTGATGCACATGCATCTCATTTCATGGCCTAAATGACCTTGTCAACGGACCCTTAAACCCCACTCACTCACTCACTCACTCACTCACTCACTCACTCACTCACTCACTCACTCACTCACTCACTCACTCACTCACTCACTCACTCTCATTTCATGAATATTGGCAGTGAAGAAACTGAATCTCTTTACATTTACATCCTGATTTAACAACTTAAAATGATTAAATTAATTTTGTGCTGTAGTAATTGAAACTTTTCATATTTTATTTTAGCAGTTGTCATAAATTTATTTTTTAAAAGTTAAAGTTGACAAAACTCACTACATTTTCCCACCTTTTCATTTTTTGCAGCAATGTCTCTTGAAGATATAAATGTCGCTATGTGTAGCAGAATACCACTATGGTTGGCCACACTGCTTTGCAGGGTTCTTTTTTTTTGGGGGATGGTAGTTAATGGTATCATACATTCATTACTTTATATGTAAGCTCCTTCTTCACATACTTGGAGGTACTTCAAGTCCTGCATATAAGTTTTGAAAGGAGTTGAGAAGTGAAACTGGTCAATTGAAAATGTTAATATATCAGTTATATACAAAACATAGAGGATTGATATGTCTTTTTTTTTGTTCCATTTATACCCCGCCTTTAACTGCAGAGGTGATATCAGCGGCCTTGCCTATTGGCAAATGGTGTTACACATTTAATGGTGGGTTTTTCGATCTTTGGGGTTTTTATACTTTGAATTTATACATTCGTACTTCCAGACTCAAGAATAATTTTGGCTGGAGAAAAATTCCTGCCCCCTTGCCGGGAATCGAACCCAGGACCCCTAGCACAGCAGGCAGGTGCTCTACCAACTGTGCCACGGGGCCAGCCTAATATGTTTTTATGCTACTTTGGAGTAGTTAAAACTCTCAGGACTACTTCTTCAAAACAAAGGGGGTTGGGGAATTATTTGAAAAATAATTTATGTGAAGTGAATTGACAATCTTACATATATTAATACAATTTTGACTGGCTCAATTGTTATACATGTCGTTTCTATAAATAATTCAGGAAAATTATTTAAAATATATTAAGTAGCTCCCAGTCTTCAGTTCTTATCTTGTTTAATGTAATTAGAGAATCCTTAAGCCAAAAGAAATAATTCAGTGAGACATTGTTAAGACAAAACTAATGGTATGTTAATGCTGGCCCAATAAAGGAGAAGAATGACAATTTCATGCAGTGAAGTCCATAGGTATTGAAATGCTAATGCTAACCAGTGAATGTTCAAGTCACAGTTTTAAGTAGTGTGGTAAATAGCTGTTGCAAAGGCACAACACTGATAATATTTAAGTGAGAGACAACTGTTGGTTATGTTATTCTGTGAATTTATTTGTTAAAATGTTTATAATATTTTAGTTTGATAATGAATTATGTATAAAAAAAAGAATATATAGAATCTTAACAAATAAATATAAACAAACAGTATTTACATTAGTAAACAGTTACCTGAAACCTTTCCTTATTTAAATAACAAAGTAGCAGTGATACATTGTTTCTTTTAAAGAAAACTAAAAAATGCAACAAAACATAAGCTATAGCATTATATATGCTGAGTTATTAGAAGTGATTATAAGCCATGAAACATGCTAACATAACTGAAATTATGATCAAAATAACATGAATTCATTCACAATTTCAGTTTTACATAACATTATAGTTAAAACTGTGGATATTTCCTAAGTAAATGGGTAATAATTTGTCATGTAATCAATTCACCCCTGAATCTGAAGCACAGATTCCTATGGAAATTATTTTTAACCCTTTCAATACTAATAGGATATTATAATAATGGTTGTATGGAGTGCATGCCATCACTGCTGTAACTGATATACCATTTTAAAAAATTCTTACCCTCATTGCTAATAATCAGTAAATTAGTTAAAAGCATTCTATGTTTTTTCAGTTTGTCAGCTGTGGTTCTGTTTGGTTTCATCCCTTGTAGCAAATTGTATTTTCCCTGGAATGTACTGTCTGTCAATTGAGTGATCTGAGTTTATGATTTTAATTCACTTTTTGGCTTTTATCTTGGAGGGAAATACAGTAGAGTCCCATTAATCTGAACTAATTGGGACCAAACTCTGTTGGATTGACCTTAAGCATTTATGTGTTAAGTATTAAAATGATTGAAAGTAGGAAATTAGTACAGTATGCTGCAATTTATTTTATAACTAAATTCTAAGACTTGAAAACCAATTACTGTAATGTTTTTATATCCAGTGTTGGCGTTTACCTAGCACGAGTAGCCGGGTTAAAGAATGGAATGGAAGAATGGAAGTTGGCGAAACATTGCCTTTTCAAGTTGTTTCAGTGCGTTGCGAGCTCACTGACTTCACATCTTAAGTGTTAATCTGCTTTTCCATTTTATTTTCTCGTTAATGTAAAAAAATTGCATTCAAACTTTGTTATGTATAGTGCCCTACCAGATTAAGCTAATATCCTTCAGTAGAAAGAAGGCTCAGTAAAGTTTTATCTGTGTTCAATTACGTATCCATTGTCGGACTTTAGTAAAAGCAAACAGTAAAAGGAAGGAGGACCACTTTCCCTGAAACTCCAAGGACTCACATTCTTTTCTTTTAAAGTAGCATTTTAATTCACATAACAATACATTGACAGTCCAAAGTGAGATGTGAATAATAACCACATCCTGATGAAAGTCCGTCTAACGTCAGATCCTCTGGACGGCACGTGTATGAGCCAACACCCAAGACCGTAGTATAAAAACCCCTTGTCCGAGTACATCCGGGGCAGTTGGACTGACAACGGTGAAGACAAGATGAACGTCTGGGCGATAATCATAACCCTCACCTTTACCATGAGTAAGTAGATGTATTTTTCTTACCGATACTGCCAGAAGTAAAAGATCTAAAGGGAGAGAGAAAGCTAACTCATTATTTTGCGCCTAAAATATTATGTATTGTAAAAGATAGTTAGATAGGGATAATGGTTTAGAACAAAGGGTATTTTTGCTTATTAACCTCATTAATGTGTAAATAATTTTTGCTTTAAATAATAATTAGATTTAGTTTAAAAAGTGTCTGCATTGATTTATCCTAAAACCACGAAACATCAACCCAATTCCCTCCATTTGAAGAGACCAGCATTATATATGCTTAGGAACTTGTACTGCTTACATTGGTTTAGAATAGGTATCTCAGCTTCACCAATATGTGTCCTGTGTAACGATCCAGCAGAAATGAATGAAGACCACTTGAAGACCTGTGAAGCATTAAGATCAGAAGAAACTACAGTTCAAAAGTATTGGAAAGCACGAATGCTAATGGCTTCATTGCCAGATGCAAGGCACTAGAAAACAACAACAACACTTTGTTATGCTCATTGTTAGTTGGTCTAAGCATTCTGTTTTTTAGCTTTTGTATATAAGATAAGTGATAGATTCACTGTTTACTCCTATAGCACTTATTTCATATATTTCTGTGCAATAAATTTACATTTTTACTTGGAAAAACTAGTTTAATCTTACTCTTTATTTTTTCTTGCTTTAAAATAAAAACAAATTTGGTAGATATTTTTTCCTATCCTTGTTTGGAATAGGCAGATTTTCAGGTTAGCGGGGTTCAGATTGGCAGGGCTCTAATATATGATTTTTTTTTATTTAACTACATAAACAGTAAAGTTTCCACCTCTATTTACATGCATTGTATACAGATATACTTATATACTTCATTTACTTTTTCTGATGAAGAGCTGCTTGCAAGTCACATAGGGAGATGGACGTGTTGGAACACGTGCTCATGACGGTTGAAGGTGGAGCAGGAAGAAGTAAAGGAGTGCAAAAAGAGGCTACTTTAACTGGAAAACTGCGAGGAAAGAAATAGAAAGCTAAACCTAATTATTTTTGGAGCAGAGGAGAGAGGAGATCAAAGACTTTGGCAGGACGTGAAGGAGCTCCTCCAACAGAAATTAAAGTTGTTGACTGCTTTAGAATTGGAAGAAGAGGGCAGAGACTGAGATCAATAATTGTGGAAACAGCCACGATGAAGTTTAAATGGGAAGTGTTCAGAAGCAGCAAGCAGTTAAAGGGCACAAAAAATTTACTGAACAAGATCTGGGTAAGAACCAAGGGAACTGAAATCAATTGCAATAAGGGAAATGAAGAAAGAAAGGGAAGAAAGAAAAAAGACATTCGTAAAAGGAGCCAACTTAGGAATCAAAGGAGTGAAGCAGAAAATTTGTCAACATTACACTGCATCGGCAGAATCCCAGCTACCAAATGCAGTGAACAGGTTACTCAGCAGCAGAGAGAACCAGCTCCTATGTCACCAATGAAAAAGCAAGTGTCACCTTCAAACCAGTGGAGAGATGCAGAGGAAAATGGGTCAACAGTGACATCACCTAAAAGAACTTTGCAGTCGTCAACACAACTGATTGAAGATTCACAGAGAGAAGCCTTGGATGCAACACCATCAGGTAGTATGGTGGGAGTGAGAGATCGTGTGTATGTACAAGAAGGTAGGCGAACTTAGGTCAGTTTCACTTTAGGAAGAAAGGCTCAGATAGGAATTCAAGTTATTGATGGTGAGTTAGAACATTGAGAGCCTACTTGAAGTGTGTAACACTAAATTTTGTATGTGTGTGCGTGCATGTGTGATCGACGTCCTCCAACATAGTGTCATATTAGATGGTGAATGAATGAAATGGGCAAAATGATGCTCAAATGAGCCCGAGGTCCATAGAGCTTTTAAGTTACGCGACATTTGTCTTCTCAGGAAAAGGGAAAGTCTCAGAAAAAAAATCTTATCCAGATAACTCACCCTAAGCAGTATTCAAACTTGCGACCTTTTGGACATGAGGCAGACACGCTACCACCATGGTACAGAGGCAGGTTTTAAGTGTTAAATGTTATTCAGAGGCTAATTTATATACATTGTGGGTCAAAAGTTTCCAGACACCCAGTGAATTTAATGCAATTCAGTGTATGGCTTGAATTATTATTTATTCCGTGTAAGTACAAGGAACCCAAAAATCAATATTCAGAATGCAATATTAGTTTTAAAAAATGAGTATGATAATGCTTCAAAAATTTACAAACTGGCTCTCACAATGTACATTTCTAACTGGCCCTTCAACATCCAGGCATGCCTGACCAGCAATTATTTAGCCTGGAACCAATTCATTGTAATCCACAGGTGACATAGAATACCCACTGTTTGTAGCCTTATTTTTTTTACATATCTATATTAGATTTACTACCCTAAGTATCTGGAAACTTTTAAGCAGTAGTGTATACTTTTACCTTGATTTAGAATTTTTAATGACTTCTCCAGCACAAAGTAACCTTTCATTGTTACCATGCGCATCAGACAAGAAAAGGTTTTCTTCTGCCAAATGTTTAATTTTCATTATTAGAGTATAACATGGTATTTATCTTGCTACCTACACAGACCAGTGTTACATTAAGAGTTCAATCACAGGAGTTTGTATCAGCACTTAATTGCATGATACAAACTAGTATTTTCATTAAATGTCAATGGCCAGAACCAACTATAGAAATTTTAAGATTCAAGGAATTTGTAAGATGCTGTGAACTAATACAACCATTAAACCATTTATAAGGTCAATCAATAAATGAATAATTGATTATTCTAATACACACAAACTGTGTGTAGGGAAAGTTTCAAGAGGTAGAATCAGAACTGAAAAATTCAGTGCCATAGCTGGGATTTGAACCATGGATGTTCCACTCTACATGTAGCTACTCTTAACTGCTGAGCTACTGGCAACATGCCAATATGAATTTGGGGTATGTAATCTCAAATTTGAGATTCCCTTGTGGTCTCCCAGCAAAATATGAGTCAATTGGGGAATTTAATGTGTAGCTCAGTGGTTAGAGTAGCCATGCATAGAGTAGAGGATCTGTGGCTAAAGTCCTAGCTATGGCTTTGAATTTTTCAGTTCTAATTCTACCACACAACTATTAAAATGAATTGCAAACTTTAATGGTGTGGAGAGCACACTGGCAGGTAATGTTACTGTGGAAGAACATGAATGTACTTGTCACACGGAAGAGTTGGTTTATCTTAGGAAAGATAATGTTACAAAAGTTGAAAATACTATGCCAAATTAATTGTTGCATTTTCAGGCCTTTTTTTTATTTTTCCTTATTTTTTATCTGTTTCAGATGTTGTGAAACTTGTCATCAGTTCACAGTTTGATGCGGTATTTCTAAAATCAATAAAAGTATGATAAATGATTATTAGTCTTGATTATATATGACACATTTTATAAAATACATGTATCAACTTCACACATTTAGATCAGTAATATTCATTAGTTTTAGTTAATTTGTGTATGATTTGTTGTATAATAGCTAGGTTCAAGGAAATCTTTTCACTAGTAGTTTATGGCAAATATACTAATGTAGTAAGTAGAGGAAGTATTGTACTCCACCCAAAAATTTGATACTGAGACTTACTGAAAATACACGTTTTGAAGCTTCCTGAATCCAAAATTGCATTTTTAGAAAAAGGTTTGCATGCATACATTCATGCGGTATAACTCAGAAACAAAAAGTCTGTTCAATACCAAACTTGAATGGATTTTTTAGAAAAAGGTTAGTGTGCGTACATGCATGCAACATAACTCTTCTTCTTTATCTGATTACCCTCCCCTTATGTAGGACGTACAAGCCTGTGCCTAGGGAGCTGACCAACCTATGGACTGGACTGTTAAGATCTGGAAGCGGGTAGTCAGCCCAGCACCAGGCATGAGAGTGAGGAAGAGGATGATATGAAATGCAGGCGAGATGGATGATTTGAAAGGTGATGATGGAGCAATTGGTGGAAGGTATGGGGAAACCGGAGAACCCAGAGAAAACCCGCCCAGGCGCCATTTCGTGCACCATGAATAGCACATGCGGGTCCCTAGGATCAAACCCGATTACCGTGGTGGTAGGCGAGCAGTCTAAGTGCTTCGCCGGCACGCTGCCCATGCAACATAACTCAAAAAATGAAAATTTTGTTAAATACCTAACTGGATAATTAAGATCATCCTTCAAGGATGTGATGCAGAGAGTTTCAAGAAAATTCCCCACCATAATTTACCCTTTACATGGGAAAGTATTCAAAAAATGTTATTTTCTCAAAAATGGCAGTTTAGGAACATAGATTCTATGGCTTCACCCCACTGTCACTCCTTTTCTCATGAAAAATTTCCTTCGACTACACTTTGTGGCTCAGGACCCTCAGTTCCTCAACTACACTAAATCAAACATTGGTGGTGCTTGTTAGTTTATGTTGGCAGTTATGCATCTGCAGTTGTAAAATCACAATTGTTTACACAATCAAAAACAAAGTTACAAAACTCGGAAGTGATTTTGGGACCATTGTATAATAGTTTCCCATGATTTTGATGAATATGATACCTTAAAGATATGAAAAAAATAAAATATATATCTTAAATTTTCTTGAGATACTCTCGGAAGTCCTGTTCATTCTGAATCATTGTTCTGTAACAGGTAAGCCGCAAGTCTGCCATGAGAATTAGACAAAATTTTACTAGACAAAAGATGTTATTAGCTAATGCTGGATTTCTGACAATTAAGTCATTAATCCTCTTGCTCTCCAATATTTTTCACTGATGGATGGGGCACTAGAAGCGGCCGGGCATATTTGAAGGTGCTCTCGATCCATTTCCTCATGCAGACCACATAGAGGACAGAGTGGTGAAGAATATATCCCAATTCTGTTTAAATGTTTTGCAAGACAATAATGTCCTGTAATCAACCTGAAGGTTGCAACTGCTACTTTTCGAGGATACTCAGGAATTACTGTTTGAATGTTTGATAGTTCCCATCTTTTATTTTTTGATTTTTCATAGTAATATTTTTCAATAATTTTTTTGAATTCAGAGTTGACTAATCTTTTAGCTGCTTAAAATGGTAGATTAACTATAGATTTTTGTACACTACTGGTACCCTTTTTTGCAAAAAATCAGCTTTCTCATTACCACTCAGTCCACAGTGAGCTGGTATCCATTGGAAGACTAGGTGTTTTTGAAGTGCGGTTAGATGGGTAAGGATTTTCCAACATTCTATAATTGTTTGGTTTTTTGGTGACAACTTGGAAGTAATTGCTACAATTGCTGCCCTGGAATCTGAGAGAATAACTGCTTGCTGAAAATGTGAAATTCTGTACAAAAGATTTTGTAGGGCCATTCGAATTGCTTCAATTTCTCTGTCAAAGTTAGTAGTTCAGACAAAAGATGTAGATTACATTAAACAACACAATTTGTGTACTTTCATTTAAGTTAATTATTTTTGATATTCCTTATTGTTGATCTCTCTCTCCCTCCCCCCCCCCTCTCTCTCTCTCTCTCTCTCCCCCCGGTTTTCTAAAGCCTCCCAAATGTCTCTGAACATCGCCGACGTCGGAATCGCTTCAACACTTCGGCCGCCCGTGCCTGGAGACTAGCTGACCATCGGTTATGGGTGATCACAGCGGCGAACTGCCGACGGAAGACTTCAAAAGATGATGTCCCGTCGTACAGGCGGCTTGACGTGCGCGGATGTTGTATCGCGTCCTGGCGTCTAGAACTTAAAGTTTTTAAGTTTGTCGCCAATTATTTGTTCCACCCTGGCGTTGAGTTGCTTGGTGCTGTCGCCTGCTCTGCCTTCCAGGGCGCTTAGCCGTTCCCCAACGTCCTTCTAGAGTCGATCCCCGAAGCCCTCCAGAGCGTTAAAGCGTTGGCCGAAGTCTTGCATCTCTTTCTTCACCCCGGCCAGTCGCTCGTCAATCTTCGCCGATAGTTTTGTCCTTATCTTTTCCATTCCGAAATTCATTTGTCTTCACTTCTTTTACACCCTCCATTTTCCCCTCGATCTGTATTGCTGAATTCACTGTTGTTATTTTGCCTCCCATCTTGTCCATACCAGTATTCTTTCTTTCTTCTTTCCTTTACCTGATTACCCTCCTCTTATGTGGGACTTACAAGCCAGTGCCTAGGGTCAAATACCTGTCGGGGAGCAGAGGAACCTTTGGACCAGACAGATTGAAGACCTGGAAACGGGTGGTCAGCGAAGCACCAGGTATGAGAGTGAGGAAGAGTATGATATGAAATGCAGGCAAAATGTGTGAATGGAAAGGTGACGATGGAGAAATTGATGGAATGAGTGGTAGGAGAAACCGTAGAGCCCGGAGAAAACCCGCCCAGACGCCGCTTCGTCCACCATGAATACCACATGTGGGTCCCTGGGATCGAACCCGGGCCGCCAAGGTGGTTGGCGACTGTTCTAACCGCTTGGCCACGGCGCCGCCCATGCCGGTATTCACATTCTTCAATTCGGATTTCTTTTCCGTCTCCATTTTCTCCACGCCGGTATTCACGTTCTTAAATTCGGATTTCGTGTACTTGATTTTGGTTAATAATTCTTTCATCATCTCCTTGGTGGCGTTTACGTCGCATTTCTGACACCAGTGTGACAAAATGACAAAATCAGTCCAGTTACTTTTCTGTCACTTCATGTTCTAAACTTTTGCACAAAAACGCAGTTTTCTTCTACTCGCGTTATCACTGTCTGCAGTCTTTCATGGCCTTGATTCAGTTCTTTCACTGTCCATTTTTTCTGTCGCTCATACACTAACTCGAGCGTATAATCGCCCGCCTCTGTAGCGTGATGGTTAGCGTGTCTGCCTCACGTTCAAGAGGTCGCGAGTTCGAATCTCGCTTAGGGTAAGTTATCCGGATACAGTATTTTTCCGAGGTTTCCCTTATCCTGAGAAGACGAATATCGGGTATCTTAAAGTTCTATGCACCTCGAGCTCATTTGAGCATCATCTCACCAATTTCAGTCATTCACCTCCTAACGTTGGAGGACGTTAACAAAAAAAAAAAAAAAAAAAAAAAAAAAAAAAAAAAAAAAACTATAGAATCTTCCCTTCGATGTATCTTGCACAGCTGTCTCACACTCACTGACACGCTGACCGACTCAAAAACTGCCTGCCTTCACGTGCTTCGGAAGCTTTTATTCTGGCAATGACGTAACCAGGTCTTTCTCGAGTGTCTGCAAACAAACTGGCTGCCGGACATTCCTCGAATGCCCTTTGTGTTGCCGCTTGATTGTTGTTAGTCAAGTGTTCGCTCGCGTGAGTGGTAAAGCTTGGGGAAGCTTGATCTTGAGCGCCTTTGTTACGCGCCGCGCCAGTGTGGTGAGGCAGTCCGGCGTCACAATATGTTTTCACTGTAAGCACTGTACGGACACTTTTACTTTCAGGAAAGTTTAATATTTGGACATTTTGCTCAATTAGCTCCCAGTCTAGCAATGTCTTCTTCATTTTCATCTGATTACCCTCCACCGTATGGAGGACTTACACACCCTGGGACTCATATGTCAGCGCCTTGGGTCAGAGGCCTGTTGGAGAATAGACGAACTAAAGGACCAGACAGAGTAAAGACCTGGAGGCGGTTGGTCAGCCCTCACTTCCAGGCATGAGAGTGAGGAAATCACATGGAATGCAGACAAAATGGATGATTGGAAATGTAATGATGGAGCAGTTGGTGGAATGAGTGGTGTGGGAAACCGGAGAACCCAGAGAAAATCTGCCCAGACACCACTTTATGCACCACAAATACTATATGTGGGGCCCTGGGATCAAACCCGGGCAGCTTCGGTGACAAGCGAAAAGTCTAACAGCTCGAACAGAATTGTTGTTGACTATTTTTTTTATGAAGGAATGCCTTGGAGTAGTTTGACGTTGGCTTCTGGAGATGGAGGTGTCTTGGAGCACGAGTGCTACTGCTTCCATCTTTCTTGGTGTTATCAATGTGCACCATTCGATCTTCCAGTAGTCCGAGCCTCCTATGAAGATCTACAAAGGTATTCTTCATCTTCTTCTTCTTCTTCTGCTTCTATGGTTTGTTGGACCTGAAACATTGCACATTGTCTGTGTTAGAAAGTAGGTTTTGGTAATGGGATAGCTGATCTCCTGAAAAGAATTACATTTATTAGATAACATAAGAGTGAGTGTGTGTGTGCGCACGTGCATGCGTGTGTAAGCAGTTACACTTTTTATATATAAAGGTCTCTTCGCAGATATGGTAAGTACTCACAATAAGTCTTTGTGGAGTTCTGCTTGTTTCCTGGGTGCTCATGAGTCACCTGCAGTAATAGATCAACTATGGGAGGGGCAGGGGCAGCGCGTCCTATGTGTTCAGTGGTTCAGTGAACCCCCGGAAAAAGGGTGTTTGTCCAGATTATAAATGTATATATTTAAACGATCACTTTTTGTTTCTTTCTCATGTTAGATAATTTTATCAGCCTTTTCAAAGTATTTTATCGCATGAAAAAGTCGTTCAGATAGCATGCATATGTGCCAAAGCTTCCTCATGTATTCCTGAGAGGTTCGATTTCTCTTGTGAACCTCCGAGTGTAAGCTTATGGGTGCTCTTTCAGCAGGGAGAGGCGAGAGGGAGGTCGCTAGGTATACATGAATATGCGCTGGTCAAGATAGCAATTCCAACTGATGGAAACGCACGAATTGACCTGAACTAAAAGCAACTATAACAGAGCACATGTGTTTTCATTGTAATAATGGAGTGATTGTCTACAATCATTTAACAGTATTACAGTGTATTCAGTTATTTACTTGTGCTTTAATTGGGACGTTGGGAGTGAAATTTGAAAGTTCCACATTTTTTGATAGATTTTTCTGAAAAATTTACCTTGTTTGTATTTATATGAGAATAGGAGATACACCAAATTTCATTAAAATTGGATAATTCGTTTAGGATATATAAATTATTTTGTGAATTTAATAGGCACATTTTCAAAATAAGAGCTCGCGTCTATTGACTTTTCAAAATTCATTTATATTGGCAGAACCGATACTCTAAAACATGGGTAACAATTGTATGAAGAGATATTTCAAATATGTTTGCTGATTATGCTGTACATATTTTTTTAATAACCAAGAAAATTTGATCTTAAAAATTATTGATTTTTTTCATACAAAAAAATGTTTTTGGAATTCATGTTAATGATAACATCAATATTGAATCATAGTTTTGTTTAGCTGCTATTTATGAATACTTTTGGAAATTTTCATTGAATTTGAAGCAAAACTCAGGCGCGACCTTCTTTTGGAATGTGTAGAAATGTAGTTTTGAGAAAAACAGGCTTTTATATAGGAGCATCCTGTGTACGTTAAGGGAAGAGCGCTATTTGAAAGGGCCATAATGGCCACATGGAGTGGTTGATATGATAAATGTTAGCTGATCCAAATGCACCGGTGTTCCAGGAACATTTTAAGGTAAAAAAACAATTTTCGACTTTTTGACAATTTTGACCAAAATTTCACTCCCAGTGTCCCTTAACAGTATTACAGTGTATTCAGTTATTTACTTGTGCTTTAGTGTTCATATGCTATACATCTGTTCTTAGAGTTTGTTTTCCAAGAAGAATGAATAGCTTTCAATATCTTTTAGAAACAGATTTCTCAGCTTTAAGCTTGGAAGAGAAGTGTGAGATAAAGAAACTTGGTAGGTCGATACCTTTTCTCAGTTAAAATATGTGCAAACAAGCCAAGGTAAGATATTTTGCAGGTCTTTTAATGTAAATAATGTAACATATGGAACAAAGACTATTAATAAATGCAGCTACATGTTGGAAATATCAATTTGTGTAAACTGCCCTGCAGCATGACGTTGGACTTTGAAATATTCTCCTAACGTGCTCAATAATTTCTTCCATGGCTGTACGTCCAAGACATACAAAATAATTTACTGGAGTGTATGTTACGTGTGTGTCATAAAGAAATTAATCCAGAAATACTTAAGGTAGATGAAACTTGTGATGTATCTTCTAAATTTCACTTGGTTGTAGTATTTCGGTATTTATTATCTACTGGAGAGCCTGTTCAAAGATTTTGCAAATTTTTAAATCCATCAAGTAACAGTGCTTCCTTCTTAGCAGCTTGCATTAAAACTGCCCTCGCTGATGTCCAAGAATAGAAAGAAAAAGTAATATCTCAAAGTTATGATGGTGACAACGTCGTGCATGGCCAACACGCAGGAGTACAAACAATTGTAAGAGAACAGTATTATTTTGTGCATTAAGTGCATTGTTATGCACGCCAACTTAATTCTTTCCCAAGCTATAAGGCAAAATGAACAAGTAAAACTCGTTTTCAGTGCTATTGCAGAGATACCAATATTCTTCTCTCACTCTCCTCAGAGTGGCTGTTCTAGATGCAATTGTGAAACGAAGAGTCCCTTTGGGATCAGCCATAAGATGGAATCTAAAATCAAGAGCAGTTCTTACACTTGATGAGAATAAAGAGGCAATTCTAGAATACCTTTGATGCATTGAAGATACTAGCAACCAAAAGACAGCTGTTTATCACGCATATGGTCTAGATTGAAACTGCTACAGCCAAAATTTTCCTTTTGGTTAGAGCTATTTCATAAAATATGTGGATATTTGTACAGCCAATTACAAAAGCACACCATTGATCCTGTCTCAACAGAGCAAGCAATACCTTCATTTGAAAATTAAATTTTGAAAATTGGAGACGTCAGTAATATCATAATTGAGAAAGAAGCAACTATAGCAAAAATGTGAGGACATATATAACGATGAATGCAGCAGCAAAGGAAGTATGTGACATAGTAATTCAGCAGAACCAACAGAGATTTGAATTCTCCAGTGACTTATTGGCCACTAATTTACTTGACCAGCACTTCTTTTTTGCATTGAAAAATAAATTTCCTGAAAAAATTGTTTCTGGTGTGCAGGCTTATCCATTTTTAAATAAATCTAAGTTAAAAACAGAACTACAGATCATTTATTCTTGAAATGATTTTGAAGAAAGGCAATAGCCCTTCTAAAGTTTTTAATTGAAAATAACCTGCAAGAACTCTGGTGATATTATGGAAGTATGCTGGTGGTGTTGTTAATAGGATGGTGGTGAAAAGACTATGAATATAGATGTATACTGTTGTTAGTGAAATGGTGTTGAGCAGATTATGGATTGATGGATGCTGGTGGTGCAGTTAGCACAATGGTGCTGAGCAGGTTTTAGACAGTCTGCTCAAAAC
Organism: Tenodera sinensis; assembly: GCA_030765045.1. NCBI lineage: Eukaryota > Metazoa > Arthropoda > Insecta > Mantodea > Mantidae > Tenodera > Tenodera sinensis. Next base: position 99,021,790 of record CM060962.1, on the reverse strand, counting down.
CATCCTGCTAACATCAGCATCCCTACATCTGTAATCTGCTTACCACCATTCCACTAACAGCTGTACCAACATCCTTACCTCCACAATCTGGTAACACCACCCCATTAACAACACTTCCAGCATCCTTTCACCTAAAAACTGTTCAACACCATCCTACTAAAAACAGCACCAGCATCTTTGTATCACAAGCAGACAGAAAGATACTGGTTGTTTTGTTATTAGGATGGTGGTGAGCAGATTGTTGATGGAAGGATGCTGGTAGGGCTTTTAATAGGATGGTAGATCAGCTTGTACATGGAGGAATTCTTGTGGTGTTAGTAGGATGGTGGCAGCAGAATTTAGAGAGAAGAATGCTAATGTCATTGTTAATTGTGTGGTGGCAGCAGATTATAAATAATGGATGGTGTTACAGTTGTTACTAGAGTGGTCGTAGCAGATTTTAGGTGGAAGAATATTCTGCTGTTGTTAGTAGAATGCTGATGAGCAGATAGTAGATGAAAGGATGCTGGTAGTATTGCTAGTGTGATGGTACTCAACAAATAGATGGAAGGTGCTGGTGATGTTAGTCGGATATTGATGAGCATATTGAGGACGGAAGGATCCTGGCAAGGTGAGCAGATTGTAGATGGAACAATACTGGTAGTATTATTAGTATGACAGTTGTAAGCAGATTGTAGATGGAAGGACACTGATGTGTATTTAGTAGGTAGGGTGGTATTGAGCAAATTATAGGTGGAAGGATGCTGTTGGTGTTATAAGTAAGGTGGTATTGTGCAGCTATTAAATGAAAGGATGCTATGTGGTGTTCTTAGGAGGATGGTGGTGAGCACATTGTAGATGGATGATTGCTGGTGTTGTTACTAAGATGGGGGGAGGGGGGGCACTGGTCGCACATGCATGAATGCTGTTGGTGTTGCCAGTAGGATGATGGTGAGCAGACATTAGATAAAAGGTTACTAGGATTGTGGTCGAAAGCATACTTGTGCTGTTTTTAGTAGGTTGGTAATGTTCAGATTGTAGATGAAAGTATCCTGGTAGGGATGTTAGAGGGACAATAGTGAGCAGGTTGTAGATGGAAGGATGCAGGTATTTTCATTCATCTTCTCAGGATAAGGGAAAACCTCGGAAAAAACCTTCTCCGGATAACTTACCCTAAGCAAGATTCGAACTCGTGACCTCTTGAACTTGAGGCAGACATGCTAACCATCACGCTACAGGGGTGGGAGGATGCTGTTGGTGTTGATAGTTGCTTGGTAGTGAGCATACTGTAGTTGGTGGTGTTATTAGTGTTATTAGTAAGATGTTAGTGACAATGGTGTATGGAAGGATGCTGGTGGTGTGTTTAGTAGTATGGTGCTGGGCATATTGAAGATCTAAGGGTGTTGGTGGTGTTGTTAATACGATGGTAGTGAGCATATTATAGATCTAAGGATGTCGGTGGTGTTGTTAATAGGATAGTAGCAGGCGCGGGTCCTCAGGGTAGGCAGGGTAGGCATTGCCTGTCCTACCGTAATACATCAACAAATAATGTTTAACTATGATTTTGCATTTTATCATTTGAACCGTCATTTTCCCTAAATTGTAGTTCAGAAAAGCATGGTCAAATCCTTGAATCTCAATTCCGATTCATCAAAACTGCGCTGCGTGTTTGAAACGCGTGGCAGAAATGATACGCATGGAACCTGGGTAGTGGAGAGCCAGCAAGCTTAACCTCTGCCGGCCCGGCCCCCTTTCCTCAGTACGAGGCCCTTGAACATGGATAAGGAAATATTCCATCTGTATATGCACTCCGAGCATGCGTATACGCATCTGCCAGCACTTGGAACACTTGCCTGCCCAAATCCAAATTTATGCGACTTTTTCCGAACAGCCATACTCTACGAGCGAAGATCTCAGAGACACGAATCGTTTTGCTAGCACTCTGTGTAATACCAGCGTGTTGTAATACTAGTATGACCAACTTAATTAGTGAACTATTACAAAGTCTGCTTTCGCGGCGCACTGGCAATGAAAAGAGGAGTGTTTTAGCTATTTAACACAATGTTACAGTCAATTTTTCAATTTCTTCATTAATTTTAGTTTTGGCGGTAATTTGTCCGTAAGTCACACTCATTCACTCTGCACTTATTAAGCAACCAAACGATATATCTATTGTTTGCGTTATCCGCAGTGACTTCGTCCCCTTTATTTCGGATAAACGGGTTTCTACTGTACTACGACGACTATGATTACGACTACTACGACTATTATTATTATTATTATTATTATTATTATTATTATTATTATTATTGTTGTTGTTGTTGTTGTTGTTGTCGTTGTTGTCGTTGTCGTCGTTGTCGTTGTCGTTGTCATTGTCGTTGTTGCTGTTGCTGTTGCTGTTACACCTTGCCTACCCTAAAATTTTGACTGCGAGCCGCCACTGGATAGTAGAGAGCATATTGTAGATCTAAGGATGTTGGTGATGTTGGCAGCAGGATGGTAGTGAACATATTGTAGATATAAGGATGTTGGTGGGGCTGTTAATAGGATGGTAGTGAGCAGATTGTGGATCTAAGAATGTTGGTTGTGTTGTAGTGAACATATTGTAGATCTAAGGTTGTTGGTGGTATTGGTAGTAGGATGGTAGTAAGCATATTGTAGATCTAAGGATGCTGGTGGTTTTGATAGTAGGATAGTAGTGGGCAGATTGTAAAATTTTTCCACATAAAAGATAGGTTGGGAGGGAGAAGTTTTTCTTGAAAATGTTCCTATTGCATCCTAGGAAGATTCTGAACTTAAATACCGACTTTAGCTTTTCAGTTATGCTGTACACACACACACACACCCACAAGCACACACACACACGCACACACATCCCACCCCTGCCACCCCAAGCCATGCCCCACACCACACACCACACACAGACTGTTTACATAAAATAAATTTTGGGTTCAGGGGACCTCCAAACGTGTATCTCTGATAAACTACCTGTATCAAATTTTTGAGTGGTGTACCATACCTCTATCTATGAGGGTCACTATGAAGGTTTCAAGATGTAAGAAAATGAAAGCTGATCCACTCAAATTGAGTGCAGGATGGGATAACCCCATCCATTATGAGTAAACTGGTATCAGGTAGTGACTCTCCCCTCCAGGAATTCCAGCAGCATACAGGTAGCCAGGAGCTTGGAAGAGAGCATTTTTGCTCTTTACAGGCAATATTTTATCATTGGGAACAGAAGAAAGTCACATGGGGCCAGGTCAGGACCATATGGTGGATGAATCGTAAGTTTGACTTCTGTAGACTACAGGAGCTGAACGGTTATGTTGGTCGTGTGTGCAGATGTGTTGTTGTGATGGAGAAGGATCCCTCAAGTCTTGTGCATGGCTGCCATTTTTGAAGCTTGGCAAGCACACTGTGGTGTACCAATTAGCGGTAACCATGCTTTGCTTCACCAGAGAAATGGTTGCCACAAGATCACCCTTTAGGAGAAATAAGGCCACCATTTTCTTGTGGACACTTTGGCAACATTTCACTTTTGTCGATGGATTGTCAACACAAAGATCCACACTGCTGATTGCCGCTTGGTCTCCAGATCAAATTAATTAATCCAAGTTTCATCATCTGTGATGATGTCAGAAACCCATCTGGAGTCCCCATCTTCAGATCTTGTCAGCATTTTCTCACACCATTCAACATGGGCATGTTTTTGTTCTGTGAGGCACTCACCAGGATGTGACCTACTTCACACGACGGAATTCGTGGAGGATTTTCAAATCTGCTGGCAATCCATTCTGCAGTGCTGCCCCAATTTCTTTAAATGTTGTGTGATTATTTTTGTGAAGTATTTTTCTCAATGACTGCCTCCACAGTGCAGTGGTAGCATACTTGCCACTGTCGCGGAACACCCGGGTTTGATCCCTGGTACCAGCGTGAGGATTTTTTTCCCCCACTGGGAGGTCTGGCACAGGATGCACTCAGCCTGGTTAGGTTCCGGAGGGGCCAATTGAGGAGCTATTTGATGAAGAAGTAGCGACCTCAGGTCGTGAACATGGCATAACTGGCCAGGAGGGCTCGGGGCACTGACCACATCCCACCCTCCATTACTGCACTCCACTCATGATGCCTGTAGTGGGCAGAGCTGGGGGACCAGCGGCCAGGTGGCAAGCCTTGGCCCTTTATGGGCTTTTGCGCTGGGAGTTTTAGTTTTAGATTATTTTTCTCAACACTGCGAAGTTTTCCTCAGTTACTGTTGTTGCTCGGCACACATTTCCCTCATCACGTTTCAAAGATATTCGGCCCCCTTTAAGTTCCTGAAGTCACTGGAAAACTCTGGCATGGGAAGGAGATATGTTCCCAAAAGCCTAGGACAAACATTCAAGACTGTGGCACTGGTTTAACCCACTTTTTAGGTCCTAGGTCCATTTATGTATTAAGTATTAATATGATTAACCCTGCTTCAGGCACATTAAAGATAGTTACATCAGCGGGCGCATGTGGCTTGCAGTGCCGCCTAGCTTTAAATACCATTTCACAGGCAAATTTTCTTGTTTTCTGGTATATTTAATATTGAATCATAAGCAATAACTAATATATTTACTAATGCCAGTGTTAAATATAATATGTATATAAATACATATGCTGGAATAAATGAAAATGTATGACATTTATTTATGCCTGGTAGAGTTATTGGGCATGTACTGAACAAAATCACTATGTGCACGATATGCAACAAGCATTTTGTGTATGGTTGTGAATACCCCTGGACTTTAGTTGTCTCTGCAATTGTTTATCAATTGCAAGTATTGTCAAACCTTAGTGACTGGAGCAAGAATAGAAAGCGCTTGTAGGTAAATACTGTCCTTAGACTGGTCATTGCTGTTCCATTTGATGTGCACAGCTCTAATAAATCTGTGTCCTTTTTGTAAGCAATGAGAATCAGTGCTCCTAATGGAGCCATTATTTCAGAAGCAGAAGTGTTTCTGCAATCTGTCTTCCCTTGTATAATTCAAAGATGATCCCTTGTTGTTTACTCACTTTGTGCTTGCAAAAAGAAAAACAGTTATCTCAGGATCAAAACATGTGAGAAAACCTTCAATTTTAGTTTTAGTTTCTCTAGGATTCTGTTTGGGTCAGGTAGAACCTTGAATATATCCCTGTGTTTTGTTTTCTTTGGGACTGCAAAGAAATGATGCATCCATAAAGTTTCCTACTCCTTATCAATATAAGAATGGCAGTCATCACTTGATATTTCTTTCACTTCATTCTTGTCATCTTTCGATTGCTCAGATTTATTGGAATTATCATGATTATTTCTCTTTCATCATCAATGTTAAAGAAATCAGCATAATCCTCTCTGTCAGATGATTACAGTAGATGCTCATTTCTTCTGGTGTCAATTCCTTTCTTTGTGTGAATCTCGAAGATAATTAGGAAAATTGTAATACCAAAGTAATCTTTGCCACTAAATAATCATTCACACAAAGTGTTTTTACTAAATAAAGCTTCGGATATTTAAAACATTCAGTAATGTTTAGGTTACGTTTACTTACATGACCAGGCGCATGCAGTACGGAGTGCTGCCTCAGTTTAGTTTTCCACTTTACACATCAGTCACAGCTGTTATGACGGGTATAGTAATGTGACAATAGTAACATTTGACACAATAGCCTATCGAAGCATATCTAGCACAATTGTTGCTGTACTTGGCATACTAATTAATTATTGAAAGAAAACTAAATTGGCAGCACTGTATACTGCCACGTGCCCACCGCAGGGTTAAAATTAGGAAATTAGTACAGTATGCTGTAGTTTATTTTAAAAGTACTTTCTGAGGCCTGAAAACCAATTACTGTAATGTTTTTATAAGCACTGTTAGCGTCTACCTAGTGCAAGTAGCCTGGTGAAAGTCGGAATGGAAGCTGATGAAACACTGCCTCTTCAAGTCGTTTCAGTGTGTTGTGTCAAAAGAAGATTCCTGATTTCACTTCTTAAGTGTTGATTTGCTTTTCCGTTTTGTTTTCTTGTTAACGTAAAAAAATTGCATTCAAACTTTGTTATGCACATTGTTAGTACGTCTAGGCCTTCTGTTTTTTAGCTTTTGTGTATAAGATAGCCAACAGATTCATCACTGTTTACTCCTGTAGCATTTATTTCATGTTTTTCTGTACTAATGATTTATGTTTTTACTTGGAAAAACTAGTTTAATCTTAATCTTTATTTTTTCCTGTTTTAAAATTCAAAACAAATTTGGTAGATACTTTTTCCTAGCCCTATTTGGATTAGGCAGATTTTCAGATTAGCAGGATTCTTCTGTATTTTCATGACAAATGAAATGCATGTCTTGAATTTGTGGGAGCAGTCTCAAGTGCTCTTCACTCTGGCAGACTGGTAAGCCATAAGATACAGACAAAATCTTTTTACACAGAAAAATACAGATCCCATGAAAGCACATAATTTATGCCAAATGCATTAACATTTCTGAAATATGCCTTCCTGGTCATAGCGACCAGCTCTTACAGGATTTCACCATTGCTAAAGCTTACTGTATTCCCTTATTTCCATTAAACCTACAAGGAAGTATGTAATAAAACCATTTCTGCAAGTGTTTAAGATGAAGTAGACAGAACAAAAACATTTGATGAGTATTCTGTCAAAGAATGGTTAGAGAAAGTCATTAGACATCATATTGGACATCGTATTTTTCATAGATGTGTATCTTTACAAGAAGACTAGTTTGTAGATGAGTGAGTGGAAAAATTAATGTGAATGGAACTGGTGGAATGTTATTTATGGACCATCAGCTAAGAACCAATGGTCACCATGGAAACAAGTTTGGGAGCCTTGACTTCATTTAAAATACCCATTGATAGCATGTAGTGATAACATCTGGTTTGTGTGCTCAAATTAAACATTGTAAAGACAAAGTGACATTTCATGTCGAGGGCCCACTAGGAGTCGTAACTCCCCCTCTAAAAACAAGGGAAAGGTGGTAACACAGGGTCAAGTGAATGTGCATTACTACATCTGGGAAGACTACTGAATACCTTGGTTGAGCTGCTGGCTCTCGAGGGTAATACCAGAGGACATCGAAGATTCTTACAACCTGCACTCAATCTCCCATGGGTATCAGAAACCACTGCCCTGCCAAGTCCAGCCCAATCTGAACAAGGAGCTAGAATGTTCATCCCAGCATACTCTAGTAATGTCGGAACCGCCCCTACAGGGAATGAAAGACACAGGCAACTGCAGTGCCATCCCTATGCTGAGAACAACAGTTATACAGTACAAATTCCATCAGGTAGCATCACACTTGCTCTTTGCCAACATCTCCGATGTTTCATCATCATTGTTATTGTTGTTCTTATTACTAACAAATACAGTACTGAAAAATACAGTATATGCATTATCTTTGTTTGAAGAATTGTTTAAACATGTTTCCTAAATGGTTAACACTATCACAAAATCCAATATTACTTGTTTAAATACATGCAGAAAAGAATGTGCCAATTTCTTTCATTTGGATATAATTAAATATATAATAAGGTATTGAGCTTCTTGTTTCTTTCCCACTCACCACACATCAGACAAATACAGCAAAGTAAATAACCTTTGTCCCTGGGCCAGGTGCAACTAGCTCATAAGAACATTCTTCATCCCTTTCCCTTACACCCTATTCTCCAATGGAAAATATTTGGAACCATCTGCACAATAGATAGATTTATTTATATATAACTTTTTCACTTTATATATTTTATTTATAATCTGCTTAAATCTAAGTAGAAATAAATACCTTTGCCATCTCTTTCCCTTTTGATCTCCCTTTTGCCTGGCTCCTTGATGTTCTGGCTCATCGAGAGCTCTCCTCCTCTCTTTCTCCTTCGCCCTTTTTCTTTACTTTTCTACTCCATTTTTCTTTTTTCCTTTCTAGGGAATTCTCCTATACTTTTATTTCTCTTTTCCTTATCCCCTGACAGCATTTTTTATACTATCTTTACTAATGTTATCCTATATTTCTTTCCTCCATTTATCTAACTCTTTAGACTCTGCAGCTGACAGGCGAGCAAGCAGTGGTGTTGCCTTTTTGGTGGCGCATAATATCTCTGCCACCAGTTTGCCACTTAACACACCACTGCAAGCTGTAGCGATACGTGTACAGCTGCAGAGCCTCTGTGTCTCTATTTGCAATGTCTATCTGCCGCCAGTCAGTGTCGTACACACGAACGATCTTTGGGTTCTCTTGGCACAGATTCCGCCACCGCTCATCTTTTTCGGCGATCTGAATGCCAAGCACTCTCATTGGGGCTCCGGCACTGACGATGCCCGTGGGTGCCTTGTAGCAGATGTTTGTGATATGTCCGGCTTAGTCATATTAAACACTGGCGTGCCTACTTACTTATCATCTGCCTATGGTACACACTCCGCGCTTGACGTTTCTTTTAGCAGCCCGTCACTGGTACCTCTACTTGATTGGTCGGTACTTTCCGACTTATGTGGCAGTGATAATTACCCCATTAGCATTCACGTATCGGGCCATAATTCTGTACCAACACGCTTTCCTCACTGGATTATTTCCAAGGCTGACTGGGGGAAATTTAGTTCCCTCATTCACCTTACCGACGACGGTTTTATCACCATTGACGACATGGTGGAGTATTTTACTTGCTCTATCCTTCGTGCAGCGGATTCCAGCATTCCTCGTGGTTCCCCTACACCTCGTCACGTTCCTGTGCCTTGGTGGTCCGAGGAATGCCGTTTGGCTATTAAAGCACGCAAGCGTGCATTGCGTATCTTTACATTACATCCTACGCAGGCGAACTTTGTCGCTTTTAAGCGTGCTCGTGCTAGGGCGAGATTTATACTTCGAGACGCAAAACGCAAATCGTGGGAAAAGTATGTATCTTCTCTTTCCCGTCGAAGTTCGGCGTAAAAGGTGTAGACTGCTGTTCGGCGAATGTACGGCAGGTGTCGCCGGACGATCATCCCCGGCCTTGCCGTACAGGGCTCCCGTTACACCAGTGAGCAGGACATCGCCGACGCCCTTGCCGAGTGTTTCGCCTGTACTAGCCAAACCCAAAGCTATGATAGAGCGTTTTTAGCTATCAAGGAATCTGCGGAGCAGATAGGCCTTAGTTTTAACAGTGCCCAAAGTGAACCGTACAACGCACCATTTACCGAAGCGGAGCTGGCGCATTCTTTGTCCCTAGCAAAGAATTCTTCTCCCGGTCCTGATGACATCCACCGCCAAATGCTGCTTCATCTTCCACCTGCGGCTCTTTCCTTCATGTTGAGCATGTATAACCGCATCTGGCATCAGCAGGTTTTTCCGTCTTCCTGGCGAGAGGGTATTGTCATTGACCGGGAAAAGACCGGACACTTCCCTCTAGCTACCACCCTATTTGCCTGACGAGTGTCGTCTGCAAGACCTTGGAACGGATGATTAACACTCGCTTAGTGTGGTGGCTAGAGACGAATAACCTGCTGAGCAATGTTCAGTGCGGATTTCGTCGCCATCGCTCCAGTGTCGACAATCTTACGTGCATGGAGGCGTACATACAGAATGCGCTTCTCCTGAAGCAGCATGTCGTGAGTGTCTTCTTTGATCTGGAGAAGGCCTACGATACTACTTGGCGCTATGGCATTCTCCGTACTCTACACGCTTATGGTTTGCGCGGTCACTTAGTCGTCTCACGCTGTCTCAAGAGAAGATCCAGGAGAATGGTGTACCCCAGGGTTCGATCCTGAGTGTCACACTTTTCGCAGTTGCCATTAATGGCATCACTAGTTGTGTTCGTAGCGGTATCCCGATGTCGCTGTATGTTGACGACTTTGCGATCTACTATCGCTTTATAGTTTGGAGCACATCGAGCGTCAACTGCAGCTGACCATAACCTCCATCACCGAGTGGGCATTACGCACCGGCTTTCGGCTGTCCCCTACGAAAACACAGTGTCTTCACTTTCACCGACTGCGAGGAGTACACCTCCTCCTGATCTTCATTTGCGTGACACACGTCTTCCTTTTGTTCCGCACCTTAAGTTCTTGGGCCTGCACCTCGACAGCAAACTCACATGGGAGCACCATATCCGCCATCTTCGTGCTTCCTGCGATCGTTCGCTTCGGATAATCAGGGTCTTACCTGGGGCACCTTGGGGCGGCGATGGCACGTTGAGGTTATATGGCTCACTGGTTCGGTCCAAATTAGACTACGGCTGTTTTATTTATAGCGCGGCGTCTGCGTCTAAACTCCGGCTTTTAGACACACTACATCACACTGGTATCCGTCTCGCTACTGGGGCTTTCCGCACCAGTAGAATCGATTGTCTGTATGCTGATTCTGGCGAACCTCTACTGTCTGTTCGACGCTCTTTGTTACTTTGTTCTTACGTGGCAAGGCTGGCCGCCCATCCAGGTCACCCTTCGTTTCCATCCGTGTTGCGTCCAGACCTCGCGCACCGTTATATGCGAAATACAACTATCTCCCGTCCAAGTGGTATCCGGTTTCGAGAACTGCTTGCTGCACACGCCCTTCGACTGTATGCTGCCAGCATACAGTATACAGTTGTTGCCAGCAGACTGTATACTGCCAGCCGTAGAGCGGCATTCACATGGCCGATGTCCTCCCTGGCAACTCCAGCGCGCACGCTTTGACCTGGAGCTGTCGGGCTGTGCTAAGATAGCTACCCCTCATTCCGTGTTTCGCCAACTATTCACGGAACTACTGAGCCGATACCGGACTTCCTGTCCGGTATTTACCGATGGCTCCCAGATGGGTAGTGCGACGGGTTGCGCCTTTATATACAACGGTGACGCTCATACGTACCGCCTACCAGACGCCAGTTCAGTATTTACCGCCGAGTTGTTTGCCATATTTTATTTCCTACTTTTTATCTCCAGTTCAGGTCCTGAAAGTTTTATCGTCTGTTCCGATTCTTTTAGCGCTCTCCAGGCCCTGCAACACCTCGGCATTGGTTGTTAAAATCCAGACGTTGATCTCCCAGCTACTGTCTCGCGGATACCAGTTTGTTTTTACGTGGATCCCAGGCCATGTGGGTATTCCGGGCAACGAGGCGGCGGATGCGGCTGCAAAGTCTGCATGTCGCCTTCCGGAGTATTCCACCCGTACGCTCCCCTATATAGATGTGCAGAAATATTTCCGTCGCCATCTATTTGCTCTCTGGCAGGAATCTTGGGAAGCGTTATCTGGCACTCAGTTACGGACAATCAAGGACACGGTACAACCCTGGCATACCAGCTGCAGGGATTCCAGGCGGGAAGAAGTGGTTTTAACCCGCCTGAGGATAGGTCATACCTGAGCCACCCATGGACACCTTTTGCGTGGTGCCCCGGAGCCGTCTGTACGACGTGTAACATTCCAATCTCCGTCGCACATGCCCTTCTTGATTGTCCGCTATACGCTCGTGAGAGCCAGTCCGTTGGCCTGGGCCTTACACTGTGGTCAGTTTTAGGCAACGACCCAGTATCTGTAAATACAGTGCTGCGGTTTTGTTCCACAATTGATTTTATGAAGCAAGTGTCAGGTTATTTTATTTCAGAGATTTTAGCCTTTTAGATTGCCTTATTTTTGAGTTTTTTAACGTTTTAGCGTTTTTTACTTTGTATCAATTTTAAGTTTCAGTTTTTAGCATTTTAAATGGAACGTTTTAATAGTTGTTTAGCTGCTTTTATCCATTTTAACTTTAGAGCTTTAGTTTTTTTTATGGGTGATATATTAACCTTTTACCGTCCATAATTTTACTTTTGGACTCGGGGCCCTAATGACCAAGTTGTCTACGGGCCCTTAAACCCAACACACTCACTCACTCTAACTCTTTACATTCCATCATATAATGTTCAGTACTTTCTCCCTTTCCACATAATTCATGTATCCCTATTTCCCCCTCTTAGACCCATTAGGTATATTGAACCTGTTCTCATCCATGCCAAGGTGTCGTGACATGTCATTGTCACATTTTTCTTAGAAGTTAAACTTTGCATCACATTTTAACATTAAATTGTGGCTATATTAATTTGAATTAAGGTAAAAATGCTTTACAGCATTTCTCACACAATGTTTGTGCTACAGTTAATGAAATAATAAACCATGCATCACATTTTAACATTAAATTGTGGCTATATTCATTTGAATTAAGGTAAAGATGCTTTACAGCATTTCTCACAATGTTTGTGCTACAGTTAATTAAATAATAAACCATTTATATCAATTCGTCAAGAAGCTATATGGCTCCAAATATTTGACACAGATGATTTTTTTTCTTGGTAAAATGGTTCTTTATTGACAATAATTGTATTGGAAATATTTGCTAAACTCATCATGTATAATCCTTGGTTAATGTACGGCCGAAGCGGTACCTTCCAGGCAGTACACTTGGGTTTGTTTCCTTTTTTTCCCTTTCTTAACATGTCTTCAAATTCCCAACCATATAGCCTATCTCCACTTCCATGATTATTTTGTTGCAACTTCTGGTCTTCGGTTATAATCCTTGCTTAATCCAGATACTACATAATTTTTCTTCCTCCTCTCAACTTCCAACCTACCTTTCAATGATGTCACCTCTCTCCTGCATTCTTCTATTTTCTTCTTTCTGTATCCTTATTTCTTCTCTTAGTCATAGTTTCTTTTGCTTTTGTTTGTAATTTTTCACTTATTTTAACTCTTTTACCATTCGTTCCACTGCTAGTTTCTTCTACATTGGACCTGGGTTCTGCTCCACTCCTATTATTAATAGTTTAACTACCAATAGTCAAATGGCTATTCCCATTCCTGCCTTTACCTCTCAATTTTTTATCTTCTGTCTAACAAAACCTCCAATTCTAATTTGATAGTTTCAATATCAACACGTATAATGGAGATTAAATTATTTTGTTGTTTAATGATGCTGTCAATTGCCAGGATTACATCAGCATCGCCGATGTGCCAGAATTTTGTCCTGCAGAAGTTCTTTTACATGCCAGTAAATCTACAGAGGTCAACCTACTTGTGACCATTCAGTGTGACGTCTGTGCCACAAATCCACACGTACAATAAGTGAATAAATCATTTGACTGACTCTTGAAGCTGTTTTCAGAGCACCCTACACACAATATTTATGTAATTTGACTAAAAATACCATATTAAGCTAGGTATAAACAGTAATGATAACCACTTAGGAGCTGAATACTTAAAACACTTGTGTCACTCAATTCCACATTTTTACAAGGGTTTCCTTTTTTTATTTTTTTTATTGGTAATATTACAGTTGTTTAAGAACACTAGGATTAAATCTTTAAGTACATTAACATCTAATGCAGCTGTCAACACCACATTCTTATGAGCTTTTGATACAGTCTAAAGAAAAAAGCAGAAACAAAAATAAACCTAATACTGTTCCACTTTTTTATATCAGGTTGTATCTCAATTAGCACCATTCCCTGTTTACTAATATTCTTTTATTACCAAAGCACTGATGCTCCTCTGCAATCACTTTCTCCAGTGCTTCACTTACCTTTAATGACAGCTTTTAGTAGCTTTTACACTCACTTAATTTGAGAAAACACCACAAGTGTCCAAGGATATCTAGAATCCTGGGTATATGCTCTCAAGTGTTAAATGTGTCTAATCATGGCATTAAACGTAACATAAAGGAGCGTGTCTGATCATCAATTACAATCAGGAATATGTCTGACAATTCAAGGTGATTAAAAATTTGTAACTGTCCGTTAGTGAACACCAGTTTCCCATGGGACAATCACGTTCTACACCATTGAGGAACATCTACTCAAGCAGCATACAGTGGGTATACAGTGACAACAGTAATGCCACTTGAAATCTTTCAGCCAATCACATTTAAGAGCTTGTGCAACATGGTTGTCACCATCATACATGTTTCAAAACACTCTTCTATAGCTAAGATTCCTGTTACAATTTTACAGATGATCAGGGATGTCTATTCAATGGAAGCATTACTTCCCCTTTAATTGTTAGTAATACGTTAATTTCTATATTTTCATTAAAGTCACCCTTGTGGAAAGTTTAGCGATACAATTTTCAAAGTGTGGAGAAATTGATACAGAGGGGGGATTTTTGCAAATTGTTTTTGGAGCTACAACAGATAGCAGGGAGTGTTTGCTGATAGTAGATATTTACATACACTGTTGATATGTCATTTTGTGGAACACTTACAAGAAATATCTTGCTTCCACAAAATGACATATCAACAGTGTATGTAAATATCCACTATCAGCAAACACTTCACAGGAATGTCCTCAGAAATATATTTTCAGCAAGTTCATTGAACCGTTACCAGAAGAAACATCAGAAGAAGGATCGCCATCCGCACCATGAAACACCATGGAAACCCAGTTATTGTCCGGTTGATAATGGAGGAAAGTTAACCTTTGAAACGCGTTCCGGAAAATTATGTTGTAAGTGTTGTTTAGTGTTATTAATTGACTCACCTTTTAAATTAAATTAATTATAACAACACTGTTTTCAAACTTCTATGAAAGGAAGATAAGATATTTCTTGCTTATTATCTAACTGGGGAAAGTAATATTTGGGAAAGGGTTTTCAATACAGATAGTAGCATTATAAGGTGTAGTAAAGATGACACAATTAATGAGGGGGTTAAGTTAATAAATTTTTGTGGAAATAATAATTTAATAATTTTAAGTGGAATGGGGGGGGGGGGGGGGAGAGGGAGGGCGGGCAAGACAAAAATGGAAAATTCATGTATACGAGTGCCCTGGGCTGTAGTGTGATAGATTTTATTTTATGTAGTTTAGAGCTAATATCAGAAATAATAAATTTTAGAATTAGAAACTTGATTAGTAACAGTGCTCACCTTCCAATTGAAATTGATGTGAAGTGTAAAGGGAAGTGTGAGAGCAGAAGTAACAATAAATCAGAAGTAATACAGACCAATATAGTGAAGAAGTTAACTAGGTTCAAATGGTCTAGTGACAATGGATTTTATGTGTTAAATTCTGAAAGCTCAAAAATTTGTGTACAGGGTATAAATATGTTTTTAACTTTAAATAAGGGAGAAGAAGCTTTGAACATACATGAATTTATACTGAAATGGATGGGAAACACTATGGTTCAGAAGGTAAGAATGAACAATATACTAACTATTGGGTGCTATGAGCAGAAAAAAGCAATGTGGGCAGCTGTAATTCAGTGGAGGGAATAAAATGGGGAGGAGGAGAAAAGGAAAATGTTTACCCTAAGGGAACTATTCAGAGAAAAGTTAGCAACAAAAAAGGAACTGTGGGGAAAAGCCAGAGCTAGTGAAATTAAAAGTAAATCTAGGATGGGGAAAAACCAGCAGATTTGGGAAGTTATGAGAAGTTGTACAAGAGGTAGATTAGAAACTTTATCAGTAAGCCCCATGGAATGCATTAAGTATTTTGAGAAGTTATTTCAAAATCATGAGATGATAGTAAGTAACTTGGGATATAATCTAAATTCACATTATGTTGATGAGTTAGATAAACAAATTTCAAATGAAGTTTAGGTACAAGTTAAAGGGAGTAAAAGGAACAGGGCAGTAGGCATCAATGGGATACCAGCAGAGTTTATAAAAGCATGGTGTTCAGAACCAGAGAAATTAAGCTGTTTAACAAGAGTACTGAACATAATTAAGGACAATAAAACAAGCCCTAAGAGTTGGCAGATGGCAATTATATGCCCTATTTATAAAGGAAAAAGTCGCAAAGATAATCCAAGCTGTTACAGGGGTACTGCATTACTATCAAATTTAAGTAAAATATTTACAGGTGTTCTCACTCAAAGAATACAAGACTGGGCAAAAGTGCATCAGCTTACTACACCATATCATGCAGGATTCAGGAAAGGTCAAAGAACAGTAGATAACACACTCATCTTAAAAACAATGGTTGATAAATATATATCAAACAAGTGTGGAAGACCTTATACAGCTTTTATTGATTTAGAAAAGGCTTATGAAATAATTGGTATAAGCTTAAGAAAATAAGGAAATAGTAGTTATTGGAAAAAATTATATCAGCAGGTTAAACAAGAACAAGGACCCAGACAAGGGCATAAATTGAGCCCTATTCTATTCAATTTGTTTATAGGTGACATAATGATAGGCCTACAAAAGGTTAATAAACATATGCCAGTGATCAATAACTGGGAAATTCCAGGACTACTTTATGCAGATGATTTAGCTGTTAGCTCCTTGACTGTAATGTAATTAATTATGTTGTTGCTTAACGACGCTGTCAATTGCCAGGAACACATCAGTGATGCTGGTGTGCCGGAATTTTGTCCTGCAGTTCTTTTACATGCCAGTAAATCTACTGACATGGAGCTGTTGTTCTTAAGCACACTTAGAAACCATCGCTCTGGGCCACATTTGAACCAGTGACCAGCATCTAACCAACTGAGCCACCCGGACCAACTTGACCATCATGGGTCTGCAGAGTGCTATTAATGAAATTTTAAGATTTTTTAAAGAAGCTCTGAAGGTAAATGTTGATAAAGCAAAAATAATTGTGTTTAACAAAGGAAATAAACTAAGAAAAGTAGAGAGATGGTACCTTGGGGATAAAAATATCAACATAGTAAATAATTTCATCTACTTAGGAATTAAGCTGCTGAATAATGGCAGGTGGGAACAGTATAAGCAGATGGCATTAGCAAAGGGCAAATTATCATTGGGGCTAGTGAGAAGAAGTTTATATACGAGGGTAAATCAATAAGTATCGGTAATAAATTGAAGATATGGACAAACAATGAGCTCAATATTAGAAGAGAAAAGTTCACTTACCTTTTACAAGGAGATTAACGGAAACTTTAAAAGGGAAACTTATGTATAGGTTGCGCGTTCGTTCTTGACGAATGACCTTGAGCAGAAATCCAATGAGTGCGCCTACCCTTAATAAACAGGTCAGCAAATGTTTATGCTACGATAACAGACACCTCTGTTTTCCTCTGTCGCGTTTGTGTATACAGTCGACTGCAGAAGTTTTGTGCGGTACGGATGTATGTATGCATGCAACGAAAATAGCAATTCAGACGAGGGAGAGATGTCGGGAATAGAATAAATTCAAGAAAGTTAAGTGGAAACAGTTATAGAGGTATAGTGTATAATACGTGTGGCTGATATTACTGCAAGTGTCATAAATTGATTTGTAGTGTTGTACTACTTCAGCTCAGAAGCATGCGCGTCATCTCACTGCAGACAGTACCTCCTCTCTCTCGTTCCCGCAAAAGCTGAGTAGAGACTCGCATTCAACCTTTCATATAAAATTTTCATTCGTCAAGAAGTAACGCGCGACCTATAGAGAAATGTAACAAATTAGAAAGAGAGGAACTTGCATGGTTCAGGTTAGGAATTTGGAAATTAAGGGGTATCAGAGAAAACTACGAGCAAGGTAAATGTCCAATATGTAAGGGTAATGAGGAGGTGAGTCATGTTTTACTTGAATGTCCAGGGACTAACAACTGGAGGATAATCTTAATTAAAGAAAAATAGTTAAAGTGAAGAAATCAGTCGCTATAAGGAAAATATTTCAAGATAGTTGTCAAATTAGGAAACTGGGAGAGTTTTATCAGCAGTAAAACTGAAATGATCATGGTCAGTTAAAAAGCAAGATATACACTAAGAAAGCTGAGAGGGAATGATAGATTTGTGATAAATTAATAGATTAGCAATTAATTACTAATAGTCACTAAGGTGACACTAAGGTGTAAATGAATTGTAAGAAAATCAAGTATGGCCAGGAAACAGCCACGACTGAAGTTGAGCCATACCAATGGCAAATAAATACTTATTACCTCTCCATGGCTAA
The DNA here is from genome assembly GCA_030765045.1 of Tenodera sinensis. Lineage (NCBI taxonomy): Eukaryota > Metazoa > Arthropoda > Insecta > Mantodea > Mantidae > Tenodera > Tenodera sinensis. The sequence continues at coordinate 99,003,994 of CM060962.1, read as the reverse complement.
TTCAGTTTACTGTTTGTTAGAATTTAGGAATTAAAATCAAGTCAATTTTTGTTTTCTTTATAAATAATAATAGCTGTTTACTACTATGCAATGTTGTGCAACTTTCTAATGGAATGTTTGTTTTTACAAGTTTCATACTAAAGACAGAACTGTACGTGTTTTGGCAATTAGGAATATCACTTACTGGAAACAATTTTGAAACTGCATATTGCTTATGGTGAGAGCATAATACAGTGGGAGTAGTGAAATGCGTCAGGGAAGAGCACTGTGTTGTGTGAAAAATTTTGAATTGAGGTTTCTTTCCATTTACCTATGCCAAGAAGACAGAGATCATCAAAAAGGGTAGGGAAACTCCAGCATTAGAGAATTTTAAAACACAAATCAATACTTTGTGCAACATTTTAATAAAGACGTCCACAGTTTAGAATGGCTTACAAATTGTAAAAGTAGAACTTGTTGGCCATGTCTGCTCTTCCAAGTATTATTGCTTCCATACCATAGATTGTCACCACATGCCACTGATGTAACTTCCTTTAAGGAGAGTTAATTGAGCTATAATTATAATAAGCACATAGATGTACTGCATATGTATTATTGTAAAGATATAGTATTTGAATGTGAGAGAGGTGGGAGGGGACCAATCAGTTAGTTCCCTTTCTTTTTGCATGTCCACTTTCTAAAGGAAAACCACTATAGCATTCCACAAGCAAATTAGAATTCAGTGCAGTAATCCAACCTTTTTATCATGCTTGTATTCTACTTCTAATGATAATGAAAATGAATGTCCCGTATTAGCCTGAATGTAACACATTTTTTTACCTTCAAATTTGCTTTTATAAACAGTTTTTATCTAATATCTGCAGCTGAATATTTAAATAGACTGATTTTATACTCTGTGCCAAACAAGAAGGTGATTTGACAGTTGCTCACCACGTGGTGGAAAGGTCAAAATGAACAGGAGGGGATGGATGCATCATGGCGATCGTCATAGCAATGAAAAGAGGAACCAATTAGAGCTAAGACGTTTCCATAGCAACGCTAAACCAGTGTTGTCTGCAGTTTTCGATGCTTAAAATGTGTTTAGCATGTACCTGACCTGCAATCCAGCAGCAACATTAACTGTGTGTCTTATCTTGTGTTTTCCCTGCAATATATACAATGCCTCCATCCAGCTTGCATCAGTTAGAGATTATCTGTGTGCTGACAAGTTCATTTGCATCATTCTATTTATGTGGTTATTTGCCTTGTATTAATGTGTGTATCTGTGCATATGTTGTCAGCATTTACAATTGTCTTACTCTTTTAAGGAATATTTAATTACGTTCTAAAATATTGACAAAGACAGCGTAGTCATACAAAAAACTTTACATCCTTGGGAAGCAAATGAAATTGTGTTTGGTACATATTCCAATTAAAGGATTATGCATTAAATGGTATTACTGAAGAACTTGGTCGCAAAATTGCTTGGTTTCCCCGTTTCCTAGTGTAATCTGATTTGATTAATTTGGGCCTAAGTTAACGGTTACATTGGGCAAAACAACAAAGATTTCACTGTGTCATCTGTAATAAAGCTACATCAATAAAAGACTGAAAACTGTGAACAAGTGGTTACTGATACAAAGGGCGTAATAAGTGCAATATACGAAAATGAGCTTTAGAAGAAAAGATAGAACAGTGTCACTTTCATGGGTAAATCTAGCAACAACAGCATGATGCAAGCGATTCAGATATCAGCAGCATTTTCTCATTACAATATTTCACAGGTATGTTTCTTTTGTTAATGTAAATCTTTACAGTGATATATACTTGCAGTGTTATCCTTTGCATGTAGATTCACTATTTTACTATTGTCTTTGAATACAAACATAAATTATACCTGCTCTACATTCCAAATGCAATTCAACCATCTTCTTATGCATAATGCTAACACGCTCTCCATGTGGTTGCGATAAGTGGCAATGTCGCCTCTCATTCACAGAGAACTGTCAATACCTTTCTTGTTTGGTGCCGATAATAACATAAGACTGTATCTCGCTTTAGTAGTAGTATTAAACACATGCATCACAGCTGGGCTCAAGGTCACAAATTAACCACAATTTCTTTGACAGTGACTTCTGACATAATCTATTGTTGCTTGGCAATGCTTGGTTAATACATTAAGTTTTGGTCAGTGTTTCACTTATGAAAGCTAATGTAGGAGAGCATCTTCATCACATATGTTGAATAAGGGAGAGAGAGAATTATGAGTTTTGTGCAAGGTGAACATTATTAGTACAGGGCAGTAAGGGGTAGTGATGCGCCTCCTATAGCCTCTCCTACCCAATTCCCATCCTCATCCTGCCCGTGGTGCACCCTGCTTTTAACAGATGAGGCTCTGGGGACCGAATCACAGCGGTATAACTGTTTCATCTAAAATGGAGGAAATGTCATTTACATATGTGCTGGCCTATCACAGCACAACAGCGTCCCTCAGAGGCACATGAGGGGAAGGTCGGTGGATCTAAATACCACTTATTTAGTCCTCCCGGCTAGGTCCGATGGACCCGTTGACCAACAATAGGTGTGGTCCCCCTTGCAAAATGAGGGTTTAAGTCGGGTGATGTAACGGCCACATTGTAAAACTGGTGCCTGTTAAGAAAACAGTTACATGAAAGCCACATACATGAACATGAGTCCTAAAGATAAACATTCCGGAGTTAAAACTGTCCCCCAATCGGATCTCCGGGTGGGGACATCTTTAGGCAAATTTCATCACAACAATTCCAATACTTTAAGAATTCTACAATGGAATGCAGGAGGCATGTCCCAGCCTAAAAAACAAGAGCTAATGAAAATATTAAAAGACCAAGATATAGATGTCTTCAAAGTACAAGAAGCCAATATATCAGAAGAACAGGAAATATACTTTGAAATGGATCAGTACACTACACATATACTTCCAAAGGCTCGTCAAATAGCAAGTGGTATTCTTACAGGAATTAAAAGAAATATGAAAGCTACTATCCAAATCCAGAAAACAATGGAAGAACAAGATAAATCAGAAATAGTTAAAATCGAAGTATGGAAAAATAACTACCACTATAGAATTTACAGTATCTACAATCCTCCAGACAATACACTAGATCTAAATTATATTCCCATAGAACCCAAAAGTATTTTAATAGGTGATTTTAATGCACACTCCCCTAGGTGGGGCTACAGAGATAGAAATTCAGCAGGAAGAGTCATAGAAGACCTATTAAACTCATCAACAATGGAATTAATATTTAATCCAAATGATCCACCCACTTACCTTCATTATAATGGTTCAAGTACAAATCCTGATCTTCTGACATAATTGACAATACAAAAAGAGAAATAATAGAAGACCCAGGTTCAGGCCACAGAATCACCATAAACTCCATAAGAGGTCTAATAAATAAAAGTAACAAACCAAAAATTAAAACTTCTTGGAATTTTAAAAAAGCAGATTGGTCCAGTTTCCAAAATGAGATAGAAGGGAAGAGTAATATACTGTTAAAATCAGAGTTCAAGTCAACAGATGAAATGAATAAAAAAATTTGTGAAATATTATTGACAGCAGCCAAAACACATATCCCCAAAGGAAAGTTAAAGAAATATAGCTACTTTTGGTCTCCATCTTTATCTAAGTTAAAACACGAAAGAAATATAGCAAGAGTCAAAGCCAAAAGAACCAAGAGTCCAGAAGATGTACAAAACTGGAGAAGAAAAGCAGCCATTTTTAAGAAAGAATTAATTACAGCAAAGAGGGCCAGTTTCACAAATTTTGTAGAACATATGGACTATAGGAAAGATGGAAATAAAATATACAAATTCCTTAATAAAACAAAATTATCAAAAAATACAACTGAACCATTAAAACATAATAACAAAAGCTTAACTACAGATAGGGAAATAGCAGAATCCCTTAACAAGTTTTATGCTCAGTCACAAAGAATACCCCAAGCATATAAAAAACAAGATAAGGCTATCCAAAAAACTATCAGAGAAACTAATAAGCCAAAAGGGATACGAAATGATATTTTTATTCAGGATTTTAACGAAACAGAACTGGTTTTAGCAATAGAACAATTACAGAACAAAAAATCTCCAGGACCTGACAAGATCCACCCAGAGTTTATTAAACACCTTGGCAGGAAAGGAAGAGAAATCCTACTTAAACTGTATAACACGTGTTGGAGAATGACTGTACCTTCCGACTGGAAAAAAGCCATTATCATCCCAATTTTAAAGAAAAACAAACCTTCAAACAATATTAATAGTTTCAGACCAATATCTTTGACCAGTGTTATTGCAAAAGTGATGGAAAGAATGGTGGCATCTAGACTTAACTGGTTCCTAGAATATTACAACTTAATTAATAGTTCACAGACCGGCTTCAGACAGAATCATAGTACAAGTGAAAATGTACTCCTATTAAGCCAAGACATCAAGGAAGCTTTCAATAGAAAGGAGGATACCTTAGCAGTATTCATTGATTTCAAATCAGCATATGACTCAGTCTGGAGAAACAAATTAATTGAGAAGTTGCAATCAATAGGTGTGAAAAGTAACATGCTTAAATGGATAACTCAGTTTATTTCACAAAGATTTTGTGCCACAAAATATAATACATACATTTCCAAATATAAACAAACACACCGAGGACTTCCACAAGGTGCTGTTCTGAGCACAACACTCTTTAACATATATATAAATGACCTTCCATCAATAATAAAAACTTTAGAAACCAAAATTGCTTTATTTGCTGATGATGTAGTCATTTGGACTTCAGGCTCTCCAAAAAAAACTGAATTAATTAAAGACAGAATAGAAACAGCCCTAAACAAAGTACATGAATGGAGCTCCAAAAACCTCATGACTATCAATGTGGAAAAAACAAATTATGAATTATTTACACTAAAATACAAACCAGTTAATATTAACATAAATTATAATGGTAAACCACTCAAAGCAGGTGATGATGCCAAATACTTAGGCATCACTTTCGACAGAAAGCTAACTTGGAAAAAACATATAACAAACATCTCAGAAAAGGTTGAAAAGAAACTGCAAATCCTGAAAAGATTAGCTGGTGCTAAATGGGGCTGCTCAAGGAGAGTCCTTAACACAACATACAAAATGTATGTTAAACCAAACCTCTTGTACTGTTCTGAAGCTTTAATAACAGCAGCAAATGCTAACATCAATAAACTTGAACAAATACAAAATCCGGCTCTTCGCCTAATCACTGGAGCAGTTAAATCCACACCTATTGATGCCATGCTTGCCTTAACACGGACCCCATCAATAACAACAAAAATAGAAGAACAAGCATTGCTCCAACACGTGAAAATGTTACGACTGCCAAACTCTAAATGGTCAGAAGAGAACTTGCCCCCTTCAATCCTTAAAACTCATAGTAGTTTCCTAGAAAAGGTAACACAGATTAAATCCAAATTGAACATTCCTAACACCAGAGAAAATCTACTTATAAGAGAAAATCTATTGGAATTATTACAACCTACCTTCAATTTGGAATTAATAGAGGAAATAAGTAAATCAGACACACCAAAAGAAATACAAAAACTTCTAGCTCTGGAAACAATCAATACTAGGTATCCCACAGAAGAATGGCTGCACATATATACTGATGGATCCTCCAAGGAAAACCTTACTGGAGCTGGAGTTACATGTTCACATTTTTCCTTTTATCATTCTGTTGGCAGAGACACAACAAATTATGATGGAGAAATAGAGGCTATACACATTGCTCTCCGACAATTATTAAATCTTCCCTTAAATAAATTTAACAAGGCAGTAATTCTTTCAGATTCTAAAGCTGCAATTCAGGGAATATGTTCAAATATTACAAAGAAGTTAACAAAAATTAGAGAATGCTACAAAATGTTAACACAACTCCAAAAAGTTAATAAGACTGTTCATCTCCAATGGATTCCAGCACACTGTGGAGTCATGGGGAATGAAGCTGCAGACTCACTTGCAAAGAAAGGCACAACAATAAAGCAAAAATCTAAATTCAATTTCTCATATTCCTCAATAAAACGCTTGATCATTAAAAAATTTTCTCATTCATACCTACAAGAAATAGAAACAAATGCCAAAGATAAAAAATGGATTACACTACTTTCCAACCCAGATATAATCCCCCAGAGACCAAGGAAAACAGCGGTTGCAGCCTTCCGACTATTGACAAATCACGACTGCTTAGCAAGTCATCTCTACAGAATGGGTATCTCATCCTCACCAATATGTGTCCTGTGTAACGATCCAGCAGAAATGAAGGAAGACCACTTGAAGACCTGTGAAGCATTAAGATCAGAAGAAACTACAGCTCAAAAGTATTGGAAAGCACGAATGCTAATGGCTTCATTGCCAGATGCAAGGCACTAGAAAACAACAACAACAACATTATTAGTACAGGCTGTGATGAAGTTTGGTGTTTAATGTAATGCATGGCACTGTTTATGAATGCTGCCACATCAAGAAGAGCATTCAGAGGAACAAAGACAGGGAAATTTAATGAATTTGATTTACATGACATATTATTGGTACCAGAGAAGTGAAACCAGGGGTTTCCATGTATGTTGTGAGTATTTTCTAATTGTATTCATTATTTAGGTAATTTTTCTTGTGAATACCTTCCAAAAATTCAAGATTGTATTGTATGCGAAGCTGTATTATATTTGGGCCATTATGATATTCAATTGCTGCTGGTGTCTATTCCCTTAGTACACATTACAATGCCACTCATAATAATAGGGATGGTTCTGATAATGAATATTATCTTACGAGATACTTGACATTTGAGCATGTCCTCCAAATGGGTTCTGTAAATTTCAAGCAGTCCATTATTTTATTCCTGAAATGCATATGTATATGTAAGTAGAGCATTATTGCATGTACATTTAACCAATGCTCAATACAATATAAACCGGTCCCTATAGTTCATCAGCTGCAGCAATTATTAAACTACCACAGTTTTTGCTGACTAAAAATGCTACATTGCATCTTAAAAATCAATGTTGAAATTTTCTCACTATTTGCATGACATGCCCATATGTTTATCCATAACATCTACCATTAAGAGACATAGTACAGTATGGAAATTTATCTTATTTCTTACATAGATTGTTTTCATGAAAATAATATTGATTTTGTTAACAGCTATTGAGAATTTAAGGGATAAACATGGAGCATTCACAGGCAATAACTTACACTATTTCCATTTCAAACTTATGTTTCTTCAGTATTTTATTTTCCTTTCTAAAATTTGGTCCATTATCAAGGAACATTTCTACACTCTCACAAGTCTCAACCATTAGAAGTCAGTTATGCATATTTGCACAACAAAACATGATGTTTTTTGCTTTACAAGATCTCTGCATTGCTTAAAGACTAATCTATTAATGCATAAAATACTGGATTCAAAGATCTGCAGTGTGCTTTTAAACTTTAAGTGCACCTCACAGTTCACTGACACAATTATCACAGTAGATATAGATTATGGTTCACCTTTGGTATTAAGCACTGCTAAGGCCCACGATGAGGGTTACCATTAAGTAGTGCTCGATGCTCTGATGAAAAGCTGTGTCGGCGAAGTGCCACAACGCTCCCAGATGGAGACATATCCATCATATCTTCTTCCTCTTCTTGATTTGCTAACTGATAACCATTATTGTTAGCCATACAGTACTTCTCACCGTGCCTGCATGCAAGCCAGCGAAGTATAGCAAAAAGCGCAATGCATAGAAAGTTGATGAAAAGTGAAGAGTACATGAGCAGAGAAGGATTTTTCAACATTAGTCCATAAATAGCTGCAGGGCATGCGAGCTGACCTAGCGATACACCGACCACAAATGCAGCAGCCACCTTGTTAGAAACATGAATATATCGTTCAATCCACAGGATACCAGTTGGAAACATAGATGCTAGACCAACGCCAAGTAGAGCAGTTCCAATCCACAAAGCAGTTTCTGCATGGGTTGACATTGTGGACAGAAGCAGTGAACCAAGTGTGCATAAGACGAAGTTGAGCACAAGCATACTAACAGGACCAAATCCACTTGAGAAAAATATTGATGCAAAACGCATTGCTGCAAATGATCCCCAGAATGTGACTCCGATTACTCTTCCAGTTGACAGTGTCAGTTGCAGATCTCCATGAACTGCAAATGCCATAACCAACTGGCCATATGCCATTTCCAGTCCCATATAGAGAAAGAAAAATGTTGCCATTAGGGCAATAAGTAAGCCGTGCAACATCCTGTTTGTTATCTTCTTCACTCCTTGGCCTTCTTCCTGTTTGGACTTGGGATCTCTTGGATTGTGACATAAAAATCCTAAGAACACAAGTGAGATTGCAAACACAAACAACCCCACCATGAGATATGTAAACTGAATCTTATTAAAACCATATTTTTCAATTCTATTTGCGACCATGTCAAACACAGTGTAAGGTGCTTCATCAGTATCGTTGTCATATGTAACTGGTTTTGAATGATGGATATGTTTGGGCATTAAAGCACTAGTAGATAAAGGAGATTCAAGTTCCTGGCTTTTGTCACTGTTCAACTCTGCCTGAGCTTGTGTAAAGTTGATTACTTTTGTGGTTTCTTCAGTTTGTGAAGTAAAAGTTGGTTTAACCTGAGAGTATGCATTTAACACTGGTTCTAAGGAAACTGGTTCTTTGTTTACTGAAGGTTCATCTGGAAGCAAGAAACCTGTAACAGCAATAGTGTTTTGTGTGCTGCTACTGCTGCTTGTTTCTTCCAGAGCTAACCTTGATACTTCCTCTACTGTGGACGGTGTTGGGGACACAGAAGAAAAATCAGGAATGCTTGTAAGTGTTGTGAATATTGCAGATGTAGGTGTAGCAACACTGGTTGTAACAATAGTAGAGGTAGTTGTACTGGTGGTAAGGGGCATTAGGTCCTCCTTTGGTGGGGTTCCAAAACGCACTCCTTCAATATCTCCCTTGTTTGCTAATGCACTGGCATGAGTTTTTGAGGGTTTGTGTTTAGGAATTCGTTTGGTTGTCACTGTAGGCTGAGCAGCCACTGTAGTTGTAATAAATGTCTCATTTACATCTGGGTTGCTGGATGCAAACATCTCACTTGGGATGGTGCTGATGAATGGCAAGATGGTGCTTTCTTCCAGTTCAGTAAGCATAGACAAGCTGCTGTTTTCTGCATACAAGTCCCTCTTGCCACGACCCACATCTGGCATCACTGTGCTTGTCATCTGTAAAGCAGTGCCTCCTGCAGATTCCAGAAATGGTGCAGCCAAAAGTGGTGCAACAAATGCTCCAAGACCAAAACTGAAGTGTAGTGCTTGCATGAAGGGACCACTGTTTCGGCCCCACAAATCTAGGCAAAGCACATTACCACCTAGAAAGAGAAAAAACAACTCAGTCATATTGTATAACTTGTACAAAATATTTAACACTGTGTGTCCAGATGTACAATTATGCTCATTTATATATGCCCGGAGGGATAAAATTAGTAAAAATAAGAGTGAATGCAACACATTACTGTGTTTTGGCTTATTGGAACTGCTTGTGTTACACTCATTCTTTATTCAGAATCATTTCAAGGAAGTAGTTCCTTTGGAATTACTTTCAATTTTTCACTTCAGAGTGCTCCCAGAATGAGTTCCTACACCAGAGACACGAAGGAACTGTAATGTTATTTACTGTATGAAAAATCCAGGGTAACAGATATAGAATAATGAAAATTAAAAAAACAGTTTTGTAATCTAACAACACTTCAGTCTGCCAACTATATGTCATGTATACAATTAATGTAAATGTTGTCAATTACATTTTCCTATCATGGCACATAGCCAACAACAATGTGGACAAGGAAAAAGGTCAATGTTAAGTTTTTTTTTATGTCCTCCAACATAGTGTCATATTGGATGGTTCAATGTAAAGTAGTAACATAGCAGCAAAAAAAATAGTACCATTAAAAACTGAAAAACTGCTATTAAGATTTATTGGCTACTGTTGAATAACTTTGTGATAAAAGGTTATTCATGATTAAAAGTGGTTGTAGCTTTGTTCCATTCATTCTGTAGCTTCAGGGATTTCCAGGTGCCATTTCCTTTACAATTTCATGTTAAAATGAGAAAATGAGAGGTAATTGTCCCAAGTTATACTGCTCCTCTATTAATTTTAAGGTTAAAACTAGCAGTCAACATTGAGTGCTCCTTTAAGGAATTAAACAGTAAATACTGCAATAACACTGCAAATATACTCCATACATAAATACTGCAATACTCCCTTGTTAATATGACAGCTATATGCAGGAAGTGTGAATGCTTACAGCTCATATAATTAAAAACTGAGGCTTTTCCGCCAGAAACGTGCTCAGCATTAAACAATTACACAAAAGACTACACCTTCTGTATATTTTTGGATTGCTTAGCTTATGGGTATCTAATTAATTCTTTGTGCAACTGAAGTATTCATTACAATAATAGTATTATTCAGTATAATAGTAAACATTTCACCTAAAATTTCCACATAGACACAAACTTGCATCCATCAGTATCTGATTTGAAAGTAATAATTTAAATTATTAAACAGTTTTTCTCAAACCTAAGCTGCATTAATGAAAATAAGCCACATAATAAGACCAATAATATAGGTAACTATTGTTAGCTTTGTTACTGTTAATATTATTGGCATACTTTACTAACACCATTCATCACTATGAAGGTAATCATAATTATTTGCTCATTAAATAGTTGCATTTTAAGTGCCAATGGATGGAGTTGCTTATGAATGAATTCTGTATGAAGTGCCAGTTCCAAAAAGCAGAGGGATTACTCCACACCTCCAAGGAGAGAAGCATTCCTTTGAAATGACTCTTGACCCCAATACTGTATTTTAAATTTTGCCTGCTACCAGCTAAGCTATAGAAGGGTCACATATTTTAGAAGTGTGGGTACAGCCTGCAAATCAATCTACTACATGAGTTACTTAATTACTCATGGCAACAGCTTTCTTCTGCAAAATCCCAAAGTTGGATAGGATTTCAAAATACAACATGAAATATGGAAAGTTTTGGTATTGATAATATTATGAGTATGCATCATAATTTCCATTTTTATAGCACATGTTGTTAGGCAGTGTCATACAACTTCCCTGTTCTTGGGACACTGGGAAGGAAAACATTTATGCCATTCCAGTACTAATACATTCCAATAGACTCACCATCAGGCTCTTAATTATGATTTGCTACCCAAATTGAAAGATCCACTGATGCAGGTAGCAGAGACCATTAAGACATGTACTTGTGGATGCAAGGTCCGCAGTTCAAGTTCTGCTAGGATTGTCCTTCCTGACATAGGTCTTTTTCTCAGTCATAACTGGTAAATGCTGTGAGGTGCCCTAAGCTTCAAATGGTAATGTTTCCCTCCCCAGTTATCATTTTATTTCATGAATCACCAGTGTAACCACTTGTAGTATGTATGTAATACGAGTGGGTGTAGTGGGTGTTACAACCTTAATAAAACTTTAATAAAGATAGGGAAAGAAAGAAACTGACAGATTCTTTGTGTAAGAAGCACTTTTTGGGATAGAATGAGGCACAAAAGTGGCACATTAACCCTTTCACTGCTGAGATATTTTTCACTTGATGACGCCTCCTTGCTGAGACATTTTTAAAATTTAAAATGCTTTCTGTTCATACAATAACATGCAAAAAGAATATAAATATCATGAAACACACACTTAGGAGGCTGTAGACTGATGTAGATAATCCACTTTCTCAACAACAAAAAAAGTTAATTTTAAAAGCTTAATTTAGGCCACACGCAATGCACAGAAGCTAGGGTTGTCCACAGGGGCCATTAATTAAGGCAGGTAATTATTGTAATAGGTAACATTATCACTAATAACCTTAAGCACTACTACATAGAAGTGTGACAGTCAAAATGACAATAATTATATTAGGATTATCTAAAGTTCATTTTACTAAATTTATTTCAAATCTGAATATTTGCCAATCACTAATAACTCTAAGCACTGATACTACTAAAAATAGAAATATCATAGTGAAAATGAGAGTATTTATGATCAGAGTTATCCAAGGTTCACAGTACTAAATTTGTTTTGAATGTCAATATTTGTCTTATATATACAGAATAAGAAAAAATTGAAGAAAAAAAAGTAGAAAAACTCTTAGAGCTAACCCATCCTATTATTTTTTAGAACTACTATTTCTCACAAAGAAAATGATAATACTTATTTCTTTAGCAATGAGCTGCATAATCTGGAAAGAAAAAATAATTTAAAAACATAAAAAACTGTGGCATTTTCATCCAAATTCACTGAAATACCTGACTTACGGTTAAGAAAACCATAATTTTGTAGAATAAAATTACCCCTCAGGCACTGAAACATAGGATTGGCAACCTGTCTTCTCTCTGTGTGTGGCATGTCTTGTGGTGGTGGATCATTTTCGTTACTGTCACTTATTTCCCTGGGATCACTATCAACACATTCACTTCCACTTTCACTTTCCTGATTACTGTAATCAATATCTGACACATCAGATGGCAAAGCATCAAATTCGGCCAGTAATTCATCATTGCGTAAAAGACACTTGCCTGCTAGGCCCAGCCATGTTCTGTGCACACATGAATCCCCACAATCATATGACCCCACGCCAGCCTCTCTGCAGAGTAAAATGCATACACAAACCTTTGTATTTTAAGCTGCAGATGTTGCTATAATGCAGAGAGTTCTTTGAAACTGCTTCTTCATAACCCCAACAGATGGCAGAACATGTTCTTTCAACTCAAAGTGTGTTCAGAGATTCCCTTCAGTGTCTAATAAGGCTTGATTCTAGTGAGTAGCTCCTGCCGTCTACATTCCAGCCAACGCACAGAGAGGTTTAAATTCCCACCGTCTATGTAACAGCCAACACAATGAAAGGGTTAAGCAATGATTTAGTAGCTTCTTTTTCAATTTTTTTCTCCTTGCCAGTAAACAAATATGTGGTAACCTAAATTGCCTTAAAGGTCATTAAGTGTGTTAGTAACATAAAGAACGTGTTCAACATCCTTGCTTTTATAACTTAGGAATAATGAAATTTGCAGCACAATTTCAAATTCTGTGATTTTAATTCCCTTCTTGCCTGGAACTTGTCCACATACATGTTCTTCTTGACAATATATGTTGTGTCCCTCAATGTGTTATTTTGAAAACTCTGTGATAAAACACATTTCTCAAAAAGCATTGGTTATCATGACTTGTAAGCAACCCTTGTGTATGTCCATCTGGGATAGTTAACATGATCAAGGAAGGAGTATGGGAATGGTTAAGAGTATTACTAGCAGTTTGTGCTGATGAATGTAACATGTTATGGATTGAAACATTTTATAGTTCTCATTACATTCTGAGCTACTATTAAAAATATTTGCATCTATGAGGGTGATACAACAAGTACCTATATTAGGTATGAAGATGCCAATTTTTTCAAGCACAAATTATTTATTTCTCAACATATCCTTTTAGGGATATACACCTCTTTCAACATTCCTGCCATTTTTTAGCCCCTCCAAAAAATAGGAATTGTCAAGCTCTGCAAAATACACCTGTCACGATGATGACCTCATTTGATCTAAATGTTGTTCCCATGAGCCATTTCTTCATGTTTGGGAACAAGAAGAAATCACAGGGACTCAGGTCAGCCGAATATGGGGGGAGTGGTTGCAATTAATGCAGTTTGGTGGCAACAACTCTGGATGAAAGTGCTGTCGTGGTGAAATGTCACTTTCTGCTTCGCTACTGTGTCTACAACTTCAGGTCGAATCGAGCCAATAACTCACTGTAGTATTGTCCAGTAATTATTTTCCTTTTTCCAAGAAGTCAGTGAGCATGACAACCTTTGCATCTCATAAATCGTCACCTTCGCTTTTTCGGTTGATGGACAGTGTCTTTGTCTTCTTTGGAGCAGATTCACCAGAAAGAAACTATTTTTTTGATTACTGCTTGGTTTCTGGAGTATACTGATGGATCTAGGACTCATTGTTGTGACACCTTGACACAGAAAGTCCTCCAAATTTTTCTTAAATAGCTCCAAACATAGCTTCAAATTTCAAAGCTGCACCCACTTGTTATCCAACGTGGCACTCATCAGACCGACAACCTTTTCATCTCCAATTTATCATGCAAAATGTGACTTGTCATTCCCATCGATATGCCTATGGCCTCTGCTACTTCACAAACTTTCGTTTGACAATCAGTGAGAGTCATATAGTGGAATTTTCCAATGACTTCCTCGGTAAACACGTCTGCTGGGCATCCTGGGTGCTCCTCATCAAAAGCAGACATTTGACCAGATTTAAAGTCATTGAACCAATATCTGTTGTTCCAGATGACAAAAAGTCCCCATAAAATGTAACCAATTTCCCTCCTATCTCCTAGCAAGCTTTTCCATCCAGAAGTAAAAAGTGAATTATTGAAAAATACTGCATTTTTTCTATTTTAGGGAAAACATGTTGAACAACTAATTGAAATGCCTGCCAAATCCAAACTAACCTATGAATCAGTACCAAACTTGTTTTAGTGATGAGTAAAAAATGTGTACATGATGGTAACAACAACTTGCCTTAATAACAACATGTATTTTGAAACACCAGTGCTTATTGAACTGCCCTCGTATATCCCTGGTACCCTCTATATACCAGGTGAGTCAGCTGCCCCTTATTCTCGAGTTTTATGCAATCCGCATTTTATAATCCAACATGAAAACATCGACCCCATTACTAGGTTCTACCCGCGTATTTAACATGGAGGTAAAACACTCGATGAAATTAGTACTAATATAGATGTTATCACATCGCTTTTTAGTATATTCGTAATTAGATAGTTGACGTTTGCACTTCTGCAAATGTTCACTGGAACCATAGAATATTACATCTTAAACAGAATGTTTGCCTCACACGTTACTAGGTAGCTCAGTTGGAACGAGCGCAAGACTCTGAAGTAATCTGTCTGCTGTGAAGGTGGTTCAAATCACATGCATGTACTATTTTTTTTTTTACCATGCAATCCTCACAATTTACAAATTATTATTCTGAAAACTGTTATTATATTCATTTTTATTGTTTTATTTATGTTTTATGACATTGTTTGATGTTTCTTTATTGGTGAACTACAATTATGTAGTTGTTTAAACACACCTATAGGTAGGTGCAATTGAAATAAGGATCATTCATACACATTTGAACACAAAAAGCAAGGAAATTACATTCTCAGAGTTTAACATGGAAGTTAAACTCAATTTTGCATACAATGAATTATTGTGCTATTAAAAATGCAGACAACCAAAAACGATTTAAATTATGTCCTAAACCCTCAGGGACTTCATAATTACATTATTGTGAATTCGGTTTCCAAGTTTTGATGAACATAAAAAAAAAAGTTTACATTGCTGAGACTTGAACCTGTGTCATTGGGGGTTAGTGCAGAGGACCCGTCACAATCCTATTCAGCTATTTCAAGACTTGACTAAAAAGCATGTACCGCGTGCAATAGTAGAACTTGTATGCCTGGCGCTATGCCATTGCCACCTCGCAAGTTTTCGGGCTTGATTTAGGCTTTTAAGACAGTTTTAATCATTTGCTGGACGATTTAATAGTATTACTTAAATGGCAAAAGCTGTTATGCACATTAATTGAGAAGTACGAGGCGTAGTTCACGCAAAAATGTAAAGAAACTGTTGTTTAATAATATGTCCGTTTTGACTGTACAGGTCCATGATGGATGAGGCGTGTCTAAATTTTTCCTAATTTTTGGCAACCAACCCCTGCTCTAAGTACAAGAATCCACCATTTTCTTTTTAGCTGACGTTGTTAGTGTACTCATATGATAGGTCCAATTTTTCCGAGCCGTTTACTGAATTATGTTGCTATGTATACTCTAATAAAAAGTTTGTAAAATCGGCTGGGAACCGGAATTCGCTCTCAGTAAACGAGTCGTATGTTTTTTAGGTGTACTTTAGCGAGGAGTACGTTCTGTCCCTTAAAGCACTGTTGCTCTCAATTTTGCGCATTCCTCCCTTTAAGAATGTCAAGCAATATATTTTAGTAAGCACAAAACTGGACTAAGACACACATGCCGTTAGATGGGTGGCCTACCTTCCAAAAAAATAAGGTGCGGCTGACTCACCTGGTATTTGTGCATATGTATAATATATATGGCTCCCTCATTTAGTGATATATTTAATTTTGTTATTCTCAAATTTATCTTCAAATATCAGTGACATATGAAAAGTGGAAGGGAAAAATGTAGAATGTCAAGAAAAGATGTTAAAATTTGAATACCCCTTTCATTGTCCACATATTATTAATTTGGATGCTGATCTTGGATAATGCATGTTTCATTAGTGCTTTTCTTGAAAGCTTATCTGTGTTTTCATTTCAACTTTTAGTAAAATACTCTCTTCTTCCCCCAAACAATTTATAAGTTTCCCTCACCTACATCTCAGCAATTTTAATGTGTTCAGCAGTCCAAGCAAAGTAAGATGTCGAAAAGCTACACACACCTTCTGAGCCATAGGTCAGCTAAGTTGTTTAAGCTTCGTGCACAAAAGTGCTGAAGTCAAACATTACTGTTACTATTTAAATTGGAAGTTTTACATAAAAATAACTGTTGTATTGCTTTTCAAAACCTACTCTATCAGCTGTTTATTCTTAGAATAAAGCAGTACTAGCAATTACGTTAAAGACTTTATAATGCATTTTCAAGCGTATATTGCAGTACTCTTAAAGTACTAATCTAATGCTTAATATTGCCAGGAAGGTGGTTTCTTTTAAAATTACATTTTATGTTAATTTTAGCACCTAGAGTCATACATACATAATTATGTGCATGCAGAAAATTGAGATCATAGAACCTATATTTGCATGCATGTTGCACATTACATTGTCTGCAGGATATATTTTCTGCCTTAAGGATTTTGAATGCAATTTGAAATCTCACTCTTGGCGTTAGATAGTACATATAGTACCTGCTTCAATAAACAACTGTCATCCAACGATGGAGACCTTTTGGCTGCAGATTTAGATTGATAGTTTCAATTGTGTTTCATGCTGCACTCTAGTAAATTAATGTTTTTAACTCTTCCTGATTTTGAAGATTTCCATAATTAAATTTTGTGACAGCACTCCATTCAATTTTTTGAGTCATTTGAGTCACTTTTTTACACTCACCTTCACTTAAAATGTTAGAAAAGCTGAAACATTTTCAAGATCCTTTGATCTCATCCTCAGCCGTTGGGTGACTGACGCTACCTTCCTCCTGCTCACTCTCTCTGCTGCTACAGTCCTGTTGCCATCTGGTGTTAGGGGCGCAAAGTTTTTAACACTTCATTCAATGCCAGAATCCTGATTCTGTATATTTTTTCCCAAATGTTCAGTTCTATTGGTGAAGTAACTGATTTTAACAATTTTATATTATGGCCAATGTTTTGGTTTTCTATCCAAAAATGGAGTGACACAGCAGGATTTTCTGTTTGAGTTTTAAGTTTCTCTGGTGTTCCTTTAATCTGATTCCCAAACTTCATTTTGTTTTTCCTATGTACACTAGTGACAGAAAGTTTAAGCTCGTCATACAACAAACTTTTAGGTGCTGTACTTATAAACATAATAGAATCAAATACTTATTTTACTCTGCAACAAACTTCAGTGCATACGCTATGAAATACAAAAAAATCACCCACATAAAGCATGTTTTTATACTGTCTGTAGTGTTTTTGGTATGCAGTAAGGAAATTGTTCAAAGTTTTTGTTCATCAAAATGACCACCTCTTGCTTTGATGACTGCTTTACAAATTTGGGCCATCCTTGCAGTCAATTTTTGTAACATCTCTGGAGTTATATTACCCCAGGTTTGCAAAAGACACTGCCACAGCTCATCTGCACTGTTAGGGATCATCTGTTTTGCTTTTTTGTCAAGCTCCTCCTAGAGAAGTTCAATTGGGGATAAATCTGGAGATTGTTGGGGCCAGGCCATGGATTTTAGCACTCTTTCCTATTTACATAGTTCTTACACAACTTTGATGTGTATTTAGGGTCATTATCTTGTTGAAGAACAAAACCATGTCCAATAAGTCTCATACCAGATGGCACAGCATAGAGTGAAAGAATCTGATGGTATTGTTTTTTCTCCAAAATACCTTCCACTTTCACCAAGTCTCCAACTTCATTGTTCCTGAAACACCCCCACACCATTACACTTCCACCTCTATGTTTCACAAGGGGGGAGGCAAGCTTCAAGCATTCTCTCCCCAGGGTGACAGCGGATATACTGCTGACGTTTGAACCAAAGTTCTCAAATTTGGATTCATCTGTCCACAGAACACTTTTCCAGTTGTTTAAGATCCAATTCTAGTGCTCTTTGGCCCACTACAATCCTTTAAGCTTATGTTGACAGGTTAACAATGGTTTCTTCACAGCTAGCAATGAAAATACATATAAAATATAAAATACATACAGGCGACTTTTTACTGTCGCCACTGATACTGGCTCTGCCCTGGTAGTATTTACTTCACTGCAGATGGACACAGCTGAAAGCCGTCTACTCCTCCACTACTGATGTTTTTCTTGGACGTCCACTGCATGGTCAATCAGCAAGGGAATCAGCTTTTTCTCTGCACTTCAATGCAGAGCAAACACTATAGTCAGAAATGCCCAGTTTATTTGCTATTTTTTGTTGGACCATACTGCATCTTTGTAGTACATGCCATTGCTCCTTTTTCTGCACTCACATTTGCTCTTTTACCCATTCTTGTTTATTAGGGGCACTATACTAATATGCTTACTGTGCAATTAACAGTTAGGCTGTAACAGAACTGATCACCTTGACTATTGAAATTACTCTGATTACACCACAACCATTGGGAAAAGCTCTGGAACACTCTAAACTAAACATTTCCCCATGAATAACAGAGTAGGTTATAAACAGAGTGACATAAACATAAACTAACACATTTATGTTAACATAACATCAGAGAATAGCATTCAAGGCAAACTTGACACCAAAAGATAACAATCAGAAGCATGTTACTGTCATGCATTGATATGATTTCATAAGTTAAATGCAATATGAAAATATTGTGAGAAGGTTCAAACCACTTGTAATCAAGCATACTGTAATTTGCCTTCAAATATTTAAAGGAATGTATTAATTCAGAATTAATGATTTTGGTGGAATCAAAAACAGTGAACACACACACCAAAATGTAGTTGGTGAGTTTAAACTTTCTGTAACTAGTGTAGCTTTTTTCACAACTCTCACAGCTGATCTGGTAAATTCTGGATTTTAAAGTATTTGGAATTCTGATTTTAAGTGGCTTGTTTAGCAGGTTCTTCAAAATGAATTTATATTGTGATGCTAGTCTTATGTTTAATTTTTTGAAGATTCGTTCAAATTTCCTAAAAGTCCAAGGGTGGTAGCTGCATTTTCTATGTTTCCAGTCTGTGTTTGTAAGTGATGTCAATATAGCAGTTTGTGAAATTTCCTTGTGTTTTTCCATTCTTTTTGACATGTTCCTTACAATGGCCGGATTAAATCCATTTACTTCCTTTATATCCTGTTGCTCTTTCAAAAACTCCTCATTACTCAATAGAACATTATATAAACAGCAAATCAAACTTCTAAATGCAGCTAATTGATGTGAAGCTGGGTTGCATCCATTTTTCTTTATGTCATTATCTACATGTAGTATGTAGTCTAAATTTTATATCCCCTACATCTCTATAATTATTTTAAGGTCCAGGAAGGGTAAGGTGTTTTCTTCTACTTCAATTGTGAATTTAATATGGTTATATGGCAGGTTCAGTAAATTCAGAAAATTTTCTTTAAGTTTCTAGGGAATGATAGCAAAAAGGTCATTGACATATCTTTACCAAAATTTGTAAATTTGTGGAAAGGCATTTACTATGTGTATTGCTAATCCTTTTGATCGTTGATAGAATTTCTTGTCAAATGTGAAGAAATTCTTTCTTGTGTATAATTCCATAAGGTTAATAATGTCATCTATTTCTGTGAGGTCTATTGTAGCCC
Organism: Tenodera sinensis; assembly: GCA_030765045.1. Taxonomy (NCBI): domain Eukaryota; kingdom Metazoa; phylum Arthropoda; class Insecta; order Mantodea; family Mantidae; genus Tenodera; species Tenodera sinensis. The sequence goes on along the minus strand of CM060962.1, from coordinate 98,983,893 downwards.
GAGTTAGCCATTTTCTGAGAAGTGTAGCCTGTAAAAAGTGCCTTAACATCCAAAGAAACCATTATGTGACTTTCTGGGATATTGTAGTTCTGTAGGTGCTTTATCAACTCTAAGGAGTTGTCTATTCCAAAACTTTCATAAGACCCATCACCAATGGCATCAATTCACCTACTTACCACATGGCTAAGTGATTAGTAAACAAACTAAAATTGTACAATAACTGTGAAAGTTTTGGAATAGAGAACTCCTTACAATTGATAAAACACCTACAGAACTACAATATCCCAGAGAGTCACATAGTGGTTTCTTTTGAGGTTAAGGCACTTTTTACAAGTATTCTTTGGAAAACAATACCTACGCTTCTCAGAAAATGGCTGACTCAGACTAAAATAGATGAAACTATTAACTTTACGGAATTATGCACAAGAAATAATTTCTTCACATTTGACAAAAGACTATCAATAATCTAAAAGATTAGTAACGTGGAGCCCATTGTCACCTAGTTTAGCAGACCTGTACATGAGCTATTTTGAAATACACATAGTAAATGCCTTTCCACAAATTTACAAATTTTGGTCAATGCTATTTCCCCGATGCTATTAGGGTTCCCAAGGGGTAGGGAGTCTTTATTTTTCCAACCTCTCCATTTCTCTAATTTCTCTATAAAATCTTAACCCCAACATGCTGACCTGTCATGGCATGTAATACGTCCTCTGATTGGTAATCAGAGGATATGGTCGGTGAATTTATTTTGATAACTCTCCCGGTCAGGTCGGTGAGACCCGTAAACCAATGACAGGTGTGGTCCTCCAGACATTCTGGGGGTTGTGAGAGAGCGATGTGACCGCCAAAACATAAAAATATGGTGCTCTCTAAAAAACGGTTACTATTACTGCTATTGCTCTCTTCAATATCATTGTGAAAAATATTGGAGAGCAAGAGGATTAATGACTTCATTGTCAGAAATCCAGCATTAGCTAACAACAACAACAAATTTTGGTCAGGATATGTCAATGACCTTTTTGCTCTCATTCCCCAGAAACTAAAAGAGGATTCTCTGAAATTACTGAACCTGCAGGATAACCATATTAAATTCACACTAGAAGAAAATAACACCTTACCCTTACTGACCTTACAATAACTAGAGATCTAGATGGCTGCAGTGCAAATCACTTTCATTTCTATGGAGTTCCTGATAACTCAGAAGCATTTCATCATTGTTTTTATTCACATTATCTAAGACCAACTTTATTTTCACATTTTTTTGGAGCTTACAATGAGTCACTACGCTACAGACTGCCGCCATCTTGAAACTTATTGAGTTATGAAAGAGCAACAGCATATATAGAAAATAGCAGTGATAAATGGACTTAACCTGGCCATCATAAGGAACATGCAAAAGGAATGGAAGAATGCAAGGTAAGTTCACAAACTATTACATTGATATCACTTACAAACACAGACTGGAAATATAGAAAATTCACCTACCATCCTCAAGCTTTTAGGAAATTTGAACAAATCTTTAAAAAATTAAACATAACACTAGCACCACAATACAAATTCAGCCTGAAGAACCTACTAAACAAGCCACTTAAAAACAGAATTCCAAATCCTTTAAAATCCGTAATTTACCAGATCAGCTGTGAGAGTTATGAAAAAGGCTACACAGGAAAAATGAAACGAAATTTGGAAATCAGACTAAAGGAACACCAGAGAAACATAAAACTGAAACAAAACAGTAAAGCCTGCTGTACCACTCCATTTTTAATACAAAACCTCAACATTAGCTGTAATATAAAATTGTTAAAATCAGTTACTTCACTAATAGAACCTAAAATTTAAGAAAAAAGATATACAGTATCAAAAACAATAATAAAGCAATAAATTGCAAAATCCTGGCATTGAATGAAGTGTTAAAACTTTGTACCCCTAACACCAGATGGCAACAGAACTGTAGCAGCAGAAAGAGTGAGCAGGAGGAAGGTAGATTCAGTCACCCAATGGCCGAGGATGAAAGCAAATGATCTTGAAAATATTTCACCTTTTCCAACATTTTAAAGTGAAGGTGAGTATAAAAAAGTGACTCAAAAACATGAAGAAGGCTTTACTATTAACAGTGCTTCTATTTATAATATTGTTGTTTTAAACTGTTCATTGCCTGAAGTAAATTTTGATACGCAAACACACTGCAGCATCAAGTGGTGAATTTTGACAAAAAATTGTTTACAATAAATCTGGTGTCCAAAGAATAAAATGTTATTACAATTGAATTTCCTAGAACATGTTTCCACAGCTACTTTCCTGGACATCAACTAATCCTAAAGGGCATATAGAATAAGAAAGCACACAAGACGGAGCTAGGCGAAGGTGGGCAAGAGCAAGTAGCCTATCCTAGAGAGGAGACGTTGCCCAGTTTGGTAATGCATTGTCTAGTGCAATATCTGCTTTTCACTTTTCTCTTTGCACTCAACAAATCCAGCAATGGCTCATAAAGTATTCCATTGAAAAGAGCTGGAAATGTTCAAGCTGACTGTCCAAGAAACAATATTTTATGTGGCCTGTAGCCCAAGATATCAGAAATTAAATAAACACTGCCATCAGCAATAGCAAATGCCACATGCCTGCATCATGGTTGTTAAAGTCATCTCAAATCATTTTCTTTGTATTTTAATGGGAGCAATAGGTAAACTTTTGAGAATCCCAAGTGCTTTCCTGGGAGTTCTAAAATTATAACAAGTGCTGTATCTGTTACAAACAAGCGTGGCTGCAAAGCTTGGTGCATTTGTTTTTTTAATTAACGTCCTAAAACGTAATATGCTTGGTGTATGCATGTATATTAAGTCATTCCTGGATAAGGTGTTTTAAACCACAAATGTAAGTTATTTTATAAAAAATTCTCCTCACGATGCAACATTCACAACTTTTAAACAATACTGCATGTATATGTTCCTTCTTGGGCTGTAAAATAAGTCTTCAAAGAAATACAGTTTTAACACAATTGAGCTTTAAAAACATGAATTTGCTCAATTGTGGGTTTCACTTTGAAAAAAAAAATGTATATATACCAAACTTTGATTAGCATGTCGTAACACACTTACCTTTCATTAATAACTGCATAGCAAGTTTTAATTAGCACATATTGGAGAAACTATTTACACAGTTTCACTCTGATAACATAAAAATTGTATCATGAGGAACATTTTAAATGCTGAAGAATGTCTAAAATATATAACCAAAAGAAAAATCTGACAAACTGGAAAATAGTTGTAAAAAATGGTCTGAAATTGTGCTTAGGCATTTACTAATAAATAATGTACATTTCTACTTAGAATACATAATTTAGAAACTGATTAACTAACTGTGCAGAAATTTTGCATAACACTTTTAGAAAAATATGAGGAACATCAGAAATGGCTCAAATACGCAACCACGCCCTCCACTTAAATTGATTTAAATCGCTGCGTAACTCTTTCATTTTCACTTCGATAACAAAAATATTTACATGAAAATGTTCCTGGAAAATCAGATATGATAAAAAATTTAAAAACCAGAATTGTAATTTTTAATCACTTAGGCCCAACTTTCATCATGAAGGATATAAACTACCTTGAAACAATAGACTATGAATTAAAATTGCCTGTTTAGACGAGGAATTTATATTTGAAGCAAATTATAGGACTACAGAGCTATCATCTCATTTTGAAGACACAGAGATTGCTATGGCTGGTTTTAATTTGGCACCTAGCAAACCTTCACCGACTTCGCTACTGTCTCACGTGCATGTCTTCCCTCTGTTTTGCACCGCGATATGCTCCGGGAAAAGCGCACAATAGCTGATTTGGGACTGCAGATGCTCATGTGCCTTCTTATTTCATATGCCCCTTAGGTGATGAAGCTGTTCTATCCATAGTCTGCTGTGATGGCAGTTCCATGATTTTGTATAAAGAATCACTCTGGGTAATATTGAAATTGAAAACCTGGTTATTATTTTTCTGGATGAAAACCTTTTCCCACGTGGTCAATTCTTGTATAACTGTTGTGTATTTTAATACTTTGTTTCCAGATTTATGTTATGATTTTTGTCCAAAAATATGTGATAATTGCTGAATTTTTTAAAATGTTTTTGTTTTATATTTCTAAAGTGCTCCTTGACATTTGTTTCTTGTTTTCCTTGTATATTTGACTGTAGTTATTTTATTTGATAAATACTGGACATTTTCTTTTCTTTTGAGTCATTGACTCACTTTTAACTTTTAAATGATTCTTACACTGCTGTCATCAAGCATGTATATGAATACAATGTTTCATTCAGTACACTGCAAGGAAATGCTTGCTAAGCTATGGCATCTATACTGTTTCCAACATTATTTGTTGGCAGGCGCTATTTGGTATGACCCAATTTGCTTTTCTGCCAAAAGAAGTCAGAAACTTCTTTCACCATAAAACCAGTAAAGACTATTCAGGAATTAAGTACCAATTTCCCTCATGTGCTCCAACTACAAAGCACCATACAATTTCTGCATATCTCATGAAATGTTTAATTCAGTTCAAATAAATATTAGGAGAATGATTACCAGTATCAAGAAAACCCATGGACATTCCCAGCATCACCATACAAGATTCTAGAAGCCATAAGACTCGACACCATGGTGTGACTGTGATGAATACAGCTGTCAGAAGCAGACTGATGAAGAGAAGGAATAATCTGTTGAACTGATCAAACAGAAATCCACCTGGAATACACCACAGGTACATTTAATATTGGATATTAATGAAATAAAAAACATACTGCCATTGGAGTTGGAAACAAATCAAGATAGCTACAAAAATCACAAGTCACATAATGTTCAGGACAGAAAAAAATGCTATTTGGAACATTTTTGTAACTGAAATTGCAGACTTATCCACTTAGCCCAACTTCACTGAGCAAATTGCAAACTCTGTTCTTTTAAATGCATGCTCAGTGAGATGATTATGATTTTATATTCTTTATTTGCATATTAAGGAAGGTTATGGGAGAAAGACTACTTTTCGTCACAAATGGAATAATACTAGGCATTCAAAAGTACATGAGAACAAATGTTTAAAGCAGTACATCATATTTAAGACCTCTATTTATTCATATTTTAATGGAATGCAAAATCTTTAAGCAATTTTCCCATGTTTTAATTTCACTACATTTTCACAGATTCAGAACTAAACTGGATTCAGAAATTAGATATTAAAAGATTGAAATTTATACTAACTCCTTCAAACCTTGAAAAAAGAAACATACAGCATGAAATATGTGATTACTGTTGTCACTTCATTAGAAAGAATGCAACAATTTTTATTTTGAAGTATCCAATGTTTATGAAATCTCCAAACACCAACTTGCAAAAATTAAAATATATTCAACAATTGCTTATTAGATAAATAGAGTATACTATATTATTTCTGTACTAAAAATGTCTGTAATCTCACCACCACCACCATTCCTTAAACACATATAGAAAATATCAATTATTTGACTTCAAAAATGCAGATAACAGAAATGTTACCCTACCTTAAACAGAGCAGATTATCTGCACAATTGCAAGTAAAGTGCACATGCATGCAGTAAAGCTACATTTATTAGGAAAATAATTCCATTTTAAACAAACCTATGATGGATCCAACAAGGTAGCCTGATGATCGAGCAGCATATATGCTAGAGATGGGAGATGTAGCTGCATCTAAGTTAACCACAGGTGCCAGAAATGTAGGACCAGGAATAGCACTGCATAAACCCTGAGTAAATAACAGACAATATTTAGTTTGCTTTTATTTTTTGTAAGAAAGGAGAAAGAGAGGAAGAAAGAAAAAGAGAGAGCAAGAAACAAAGAAAGAGAGAAAGAAATAAACAAACAAACAAAGAAGGAAAGAAAGAAAGGAGAAAGAAAGAATAAAATAAAATTCAGCAGAAGTCAACAGAGTTAAATTTCAGAGATGCTACACCTACTACCAGGTTATTATAATAGGTAGGGAACAATCAGCACTGCCATTGGGCTTTCTGCTAGTCTTGTTCAAACCTGTAAGACACTTCCTTAATCGTTTCACTGTGTTGGCCATCACATTGACAGTCGAGACTACTCCCTACAATCAAGGCTTGTTAGACACAGAAGGGAAACTTTGTATGACTTTCAATTGAATGAACATGTTCTGCCATCTGTTAGGATTACAAAGATGTCCTGTAGCTAAAGGTACAAAGGCTTGCAAGTGATTTTCCTCCACAGAGATAGAAGGCATTTTAAATTTAAAAAAATATCTTAGCAGGCAGGGCTCACCAAAGGGAAAATATGATACCAGTGAAAGGATTAAATACACTATTAATTAACAGGTTATCATAATAGGTAGAAAACAACCAGCACTGCCACAGAGCTTTTTACTAGCCTTGTTAAAACCTGTCAATCACTTAAATAAATTTTGAGTGGTAGCATGTACCATGATTCTGAAAACTAATTCTGTGGCAGAGTCTTATTATCTACCATCTCTTGTTTAATGCACATTGATCTCAGAGTTTTTTCCTGGTTCCTAAAACCAGCTAGGGAGAGGGCTTAAAATCTTTAAATGCACAGTTTTGCTCAGGAAAATACTTAATTGATTTGGTTAACTTTTCACTTTTGAAAATGCATTCTTTTCCAATGATTACAAATTAATTAAAATTTTCAATACTTTATAAAAATAAGGCATACCTAAAGAGGATTTTGTCACTCTAAAGAATATTCTTTGTTTTTTAAAGATAATTTCATGAAACTGTGTTAACCAGCAAAAAATGAGGGTTTTAAATACATAATCTCTTGATTTATCTGAACAACTTCTCAACTAATTTTAATAACCCTTTCACCACTAAAAAGTTACTTCTTAATGCCTGTTATTTCCACAATTTCAAAATTTAAACCTATCTATTCAATTCAGAAGCTGCTCAAATACCTAACACTTTTGCCTTTGAAAATCTTATTTATTGTTCCTGGTTATGCATAACACAGTATTTACACATCTGTTGGAATCATATGTTAGGTAAACATACAATTGAGGAGTGTTTTTTCAAAACTCGGTAGATGCACAAAATGCCTTTTTGAGAAAAACATTTTTTTCTATTTATTGGCAATACTAATTGGTTAGCACAGCAACTATATTAATCATTCAATTCTCCTTCCTGAAACTGTCTCATTGAATGTGAAAAGGAACAAATAGCATAGTTTAACTAGTGCAAATTTGAGGTTTGAAAATGCAGAGTTTTTTTCAAAAATCGATAGATGCTGATAAACTTTTCAGCGTGAGCGAGAAATTAACAAATGAATTATTATTTTTGTTACTTTTTATTTATGTATTTATTATTTTTTATTTATTTTCACCTTTTCATAATGCATAATGTACTATACAACCAACATATTAATGTTTATGATTATTTTATTAGGTATAAACTTAGAAACTACACATGCCTTATGGTCTTCCTTTGATGGCTTTGAATATGCTATGATTTGCTGGGTATTCATTTTGAAAGGAAGCTTTTACTTCAGTGTTTGTTTTGCATTTTCGTTCAAGTCCTTAATTTTACAGTCTTTGAACACTTTCACACAGCAGTGATTTTGTAATATCTGATGGTACTCATCAGGGCTCAAGATATTCTCTGTTTTTCTTAACTCTTTTTCAGTTCTGCTGAAAACTCTATCAGGAGGCATATAACTGTACCCACGTACTGGGTAGATATGTGTAATGCGGGAAAATTTCTTACTCTTCTCCAGGAAAGCAATAAGCATGAACATCATCACACTATTCTTGTTCTGACTAGAGCAAGAGTCTGAAAATAAACGAATGGTAGAGGGAGCGTTGCTGGACATCCTTTCTTCCAGTTCCAACAAGGAGTGGTGCAACGCTAAGACAACCTGGTTGCAGCCTTTAGCAGATTCAGTTTCCAACCATGTATACAAGGAAATGTCGTCTTTGTTCTGGGTTTTAGATGGAATCACTATGCATAGATTATACTGCCACAACTGCCTTGCATAGAATACCTCGCTAACAGAAAGTTTAGGCAGTGGTTGATTCTGCTCCATATCAAAGCACATAGTGATTGCCTCGGCGTTTTCCTCTTTCAATAGCTGATAAAACCTTTTTGAACACAGCTTGTGCAGTCTGTGCATGGTTCTTAGTTCGTTTTTCTTTTCTACATCTGCCTCTATCTTAATCTTCATCAGTCCCATTTTGCAGGTGGAGCATGTGTCAGTATGTTGTGTACGGAATGAAAGATTGAAGACGTTGTAAAATACGTATTTATATTTTGACAATGAGTAGACTGGTTGGCCGAGCGGTTCAATCCCAGGGACCCGCATGTGGTATTCGTGGTAGACGAAGCAGTGTCAGGGTGGGTTTTCTCCGGGTGCTCTGGTTTCCCCGGCACTCATTCCATTAATTGCTCCATTACCACCTTTTCAATCATCCATTTTGCCTGCATTTTATATCATCCTCTTCCTCATTCTCATACCTGGTGATTGGCTGACCACCCGCTTTCAGGTCTTCACTTTGTCCGATCCATAGGTTCCTGTGCTCCCCGACAGGCGCCTGACCCTAGGCAATGGCTTGTAAGCCCTACATAAGGGGAGCGTAATCGGAAGAAGAAGAGTAGACTGGTAGATTTCTTAATCTTCTTTTGTTGCAAAAGTTGGTCCACATTTTTCTGATATTAAGTTCTGGAGGTAAATATCCTCTCCTTGATTTTACTCTTCCATAGTGGCTTCTGTACTTCCTGTCTTACTTTATAGCAGCAGTAATGCCCTCCTGTAATATTCCTGTGCTGTCACCTCTTCTGGTTTCCTTTGGTGCATTCTCAGATAAGTGAAATTTTCTAGCCAGGAGAGATGATTTATCTTTTGACACCCCTGTGATTCCTTGGAAGCTTGCAGCACATACTGACAATACTTGGCCATCATTAGTTCTCACACTGTATTTAATGCTAACAGTCTGCTTTCTATTTGCAGCTTCTTTCTTCACCACTCTGCGATTAGGAGATGTAATACTCATATATTTCATCTATTTTGTTGAGCACGGAAAGGTGTCGTGAAATCCACTTATATCATTATAAATCAAATCAGCTGCATTACAGTGCTTATGCCCTTTACTTTTAGGATTTTGTGGAGTGCACTCGAGACCATGTCAACAAGTAATTGCTCGAGTATGAGCTTTTCTTGACTTGCATTTTGATTTCCTTTCCTTGTTTTTGCAATTCCTACCTCCCACGCATTCTACGACTGGTGCAGTTTCACAATCTGAGCTCCTGTCCATTGTGCATAGTACAGTGCAGTATCTCAACTAAGAATAAAAATGCCATGTAAGAATAACAAAGCTTGCAGAAATACATGCAAAATCCAAGCACACAACCTGAGTTCGCAGTTATTGCCAACGATACAGCAGTGTACAAAGCTTGCAGAAATGATTGAGAATTCCAAAAATTGCAACAGCAGATAGCAGTCAATGCCAACATGATTTCATAGAATTGAGGTTGCTAAACGCTGTATCATAAAATCATAAAATTGCATATATCGACGTTTGCTTTAACTGAGCAAGTGCATCTATTGAGGTTTGAAAAAACTGCAAATATACCTTCTACACAGGACATGAATCGAATTTTGCAAAATCTGATTTCACAGAACCATGCAGAAGGTGAAAATTATGCTGATACTATATATAACTCAATTTTGTAAAATTTTGCATCTATCAAGTTTTGAAAAAAATGCTCCTCAATTGTAAGTCACCCTTGGGGTATTTATCTCAGATACGAGATTCCCTAGTGTTCCACCGGGAAAATATGAATTGGTTGGAGAGTTTAATATCTCTTGGCAAATTGCCATGGTAGCTCAGTGGTTAGAGCAGCCGTGTGTGAAGTGTAAGATCCGTGATTCAAATCCTGGCTATGGCATTGAATTTCTCAGTTCTGATTCTACCTCTCCAGGAACTTTGACATATCATTAATTGTACACAAAGGGCTTATTTTTGAATTTTGAATTTTTCAGTCCTGATTCTACCTCTTAAAGAACTTTGACATTTCATTAATTGTACACAAAGGGCTTATTTTTGGTTCTGTACCAAAGAGAGACACTCAGTGGTACGAGGAAGAAGATGGGGAGGGAAGAAGGTGAATATAAATTTTCCAATTTTCTTTCCATTATGTTTGGATAAAAAGAGAAATTCAGAAAATATGATTTGAAGCTTTCCTGGCGACGAAGATATTCAAGATGCTCTCGGGGTTCGAGCCAGGTGTAGTGATGAAGAAACATCGACGTTTCGGGAGTGTACATCTCTCCCATCTTCAGGATGAAGAATGAATAGCAAGAGTGTTTTTTTTTTTAAGGGGAGACAGAGAGTTGGAGATAAAAGAGTGGCTTATTTTGCCGGAAGTGGGGGATATGTAAGGATTTCACAGGGAGAATTCGGAGAGGTGTGGCGTTGTAACGAGGTTCCGCTGAGCACCCTCGATAGTCAGGTAATTGTCCGGTAAATTAAATTACCGGTAACGTGAAGGGTTGGCCGGGTGACAGTCATGACCAAGGCTCTGGCTGGCACACACGGGGAGTTCGGCGTAGGATGTTGGTTTCGGGATCATCTAGGTGAGCGTCTATAGTTGTAGGCATTCGGAGTGACGCCGCTACAGCGCATGTAGTCGCACATCTCAGGTTCACAAGGTCCATGATTGTAGAAGCCGATTGTTGGATATTCTCTACGCTGTGGTGATGCCTGTTGTAGAGGGCTGGACGTATGTGCGGAAGTGTGAGGCTGTTGAAGTTGGCGTTGAGACTGTTGGTGGTGTTTTGTCAGCTGGGGTTGTGGTTCGAAGTGGTGTTCCTCTGTTTGAGATCCTGTTTCGTGTGTTGTTGGCAGTGGCGGCTCGCAGTCAAAATTTTAGGGTAGGCAAAGTGTAACAGCAACAACAACAACAACAACAATAATAATAATAATAAACCCTGTTTATCCGAAATATAGGGGGCGAAGTCATTGCGGATAACGCAAACAATATATTGTTTGGTTGTTTAATAAGAGCAGAGTGAATGAGTGTGACTTACGGACGAATTACCGCCAAAACTAAAATCATGACTGTCGGCAGACTTTTTTCCATGGGGGGGGGGGGGCCACGTGTTGGAAATTTGCAATCATATAATATTAAATCATTATTTTACTGTCAAAATGTATAGTATTTGTTGCAGATAACCGTATTAATTTGTGGTAAACAAAAATTGTTCCTCACATCAAAATTAAAATAATAGTTTAATAGTCAGTAACTGACTGCACATTAAGTTCACCAACTTCCAAGGGGGGGCGGTGGCCCCCCTTGCCCCCGTTTCGCGACGCCCATGATTAAAATGGATTAAGAAATTGAAAAATTGTCTGACTGCAGCTTTGTGTTAAATAGCTAAAACACTCCTCTTTTCATTGTCAGTGCGCCGCGAAAGCGGAATTTGTAATAGTTCACTAATTAAGTCGGTCATACTGGTATTACACAGAGTGATAACGACACGATTCAGATCTCTGAGATCTTCGTTCGTGGAGTATGGCTGTTCGGAAAATGTCGCATAAGTTCGGATTTGGGCAGGCAAGTGTTCGGAGTGCTGGCAGACGCATCTACGCATGCTCGGAGTGCGTATACAGACGGAATATTTCCTTATCCATGTTCAGGGGCCTCGTACTGAGGAAATGGGGCCGGGCCGGGCCGGCAGAGGTTAAGCTAGCTGGCTCTCCACTACCCAGGTTCCATGCGTATCATTTCTGCCGCGCGTTTCAAACACGCAGCGCAGTTTTGATGAATCGGAATTGAGATTCAAGGATTTGACCATGCGCTGGTCATTATAACCGAGAAAACTTTTCTTGAACTGCAATTTAGGGGAAAATGACGGTTCAAATGATAAAATGCAGAATCATAGTTAAACATTATTTGTTGATGTATTACGATAAGGTAGGCAATGCCTACCCTGCCTACCCTGAGGAGCCGCGCCTGGTTGTTGGAGTGGTGCTGTTCGCGAGTAAGCTTACGCTGGACGGATTCGAGAATTTCGGTGTTGTCCAATTCAATCACTGCCGCTCGAAGTTCGTTGAGAAGTCTCGCGGCAGCGTTGAATCCAGTAGTATGGTGAATCAGTATACGTTTCAGCCCAGCAAGCCTCTTGTTGTTGGTCTTCCTTGAAGAGATGAGGTGGTGTTTCAGCGTTCGGACTTCAGTGTGTAGGGCGTCCACAGGTTCCTTTAGGTGAAGTTCGGAGATGATGTTGGCGGCGGTGTTAATGAAAGTGGAGACGGCGGTCAGTTGTTGAAGTGAGTCCTCAATGCTGCCCAGTCGTTGGTTGAGGCTATGAACCTCGGAGCAAAGATGCTGAACCTCCTTACTGGGCAGTTGTGTTTCAGCGGTGGCGGCGGCGTATGTGAAGTTCGGTCTTTGTTGCTGCGTAGACTACGTTGGCGGTTGTGGAGGCTGAGGAGGTTGAGACTGCTCAGGTTGTGGTGTGGCGTGGTCTCTGTGCCTCGGGTAGAGCCGACAGCAAACCTGCCCGGTGTAGTGGTCTCTCCTGTCGCAGGTGGCACAATACCTACGACGTCGGCTGAGGTCGTGGTGCTGACAGGAGGATGTCAGTACTGCTGCTCCACAGTAGTGACATTTGGCTCGGGCGACACAGGACTGTTCTTCATGTCCGAATGAGCAGCATCTGCGACAAGGCTGGAACCATTCGTTCCGACTGCACTCAATACGAATGTGTCGGCCGAAGAGGGTGAGTCCTGAGGTGATTGCGGTGTAATGCGTCCTGTCTTGAAACACAAGTCGCACTAGGGGCGTCGCTCCGTAGTTTCCCCTAATTCTTGAGGCACCGACTAGTGAGCTCCATTTTCGTTGTCCCTCCTGTAGTAGAATCTGCGGATGCAGGTGTCGATGAACTCCTACAGCAACTGCGCCGAAGCGGCCGTACCGTGGGTTGGTTACAGGAGGTTCGGTGGCGGCGGCGATGTTTAGAGGTGGCGCGTTGCAAGTAGCGGCGTTCTGCGTCGGATTGGTAGCTGCGGAATCAGCGGCCAATGTGGCTCCATCTTCCGGTGCGGTCGGCGTTTTCCGGCGATGCTTCTTCTGCGGCGCGTTGCAAGTAGAAGGGACCAGTATATGTACTGTCAGTCAGTACGTACCGAGTAGAAAACGCCCGGTCTAGTGCGGAGGTGGTTTACCGCTCCGTTGGAATCTGTGTTTTCTGAGTCGGTCGATTTCCGATTTTAAGGCTGGTTTCCAGGTGGAAACCACAGCGGTCGTTTCTTTGAAGTTAGCTCTGTGGTCTTTTTCAAAGCAGTGCTCCGCCAGCCCTGACTTGTCAGGCTGCATTAATCTTACGGACCGTTCGTGCTCCTTGACTCTGGTGGAAATGGTCCTGCCGGTTTGCCCTATGTACGGCGTCCCGCATTCACAGGGGATACGGTATACCCCTGGTATATTAAGGTGCAGTTTGTCCGTTACCGGTCTCACTAGGTGTTGGATCTTCAAAGGCGGCTTGTGGACGGTTCTGATGTTGTTTTGCCAGAATTCTACTAATTCTGCCGGAAAGATTGCCAGTGTATGGGATGCAGGCAGTGGCGGTCGGTTGGTCTGGTGTTTGCTGAGTTTGTGGTTTTCCTTTCTTGGCCTTGGAGATTGAGGCTTCAATATCCTCTACGGAGTAGCCGTTTTGGCGGAATGTGTGTCTCAGGTGCTGCAGCTCTTGTTTTAGGTGGCTGAGATCGGAGACCGACAGAGCTCTGTGAGTTAGAGTGTTGAGAACTCCGACCCGTTGTGACTTATGATGGAAACTGCGAGCATTCAAATAGAGGTCAGTATATGTTGGTTTGCGGTACACTGCATGCCCCAGAGTACCGTTGTTGTTTCTGGAGACCAGGATGTCCAAAAAAGGCAGATTTACGTCCTTCTCTACTTCCATGGTGAACTGAATTTGGGGTCGGAGGCTGTTGAGGCGTGTGAGAAAGCTCGGCAAAGTGTCTCGTCCATGTGGCCATATAACGAATGTGTCGTCAACGTACCGGTAGAAATGAGATGGCTTAAGTGGGGCTGTGGCCAGTATTTCGTGTTCCAGGTGTTTCATGTAGAAATTTGCTATTACTGGTGACAACGGAGAGCCCATTGCCAAACCGTCTACCCGTTCATACAATCTGCCACCGTTAGAGTGTGCCGGAAGAGCTCGATGATGTCGGCCGGAAAGTGTTCCTTCAGAAGCTGGATGGTTTCTTGTAGTGGTACCCTTGTAAAAAGAGATACCACGTCGAAGCTGACGAGAAGATCAGAAGTACCAGCAGTGATGTTGTACAAGGACTGTATGAACTGTGGGGAGTTCGTCACGTGATGTGGGCAATCCCCTACCAGAGGTTGCAACAGATCCGCTAGGTGGCGTGCCAGCCGGTATGCAAGGCTGCCCGTGGCGTCAACAATGGGGCGTAAAGGGACGTCCATTTTGTGGATCTTGGGGAGCCCATACATTCTAGGAGGCCTGGATCCCGACGGTGATATAAAGTGCTTGGTTTCTGGAGAAAGACTGGATCTTCTAATTAGTTGAGTGGTCCGTCTCTCAATGGAGGTGGTAGGATCCTTCCCGAGGATTCTGTAGGCTGGATCGTCTAAGAGCTGCTCCATTTTCTCTATGTACTGGGCTGTGAGGAGGACCACAGTAGCATTCCCTTTATCCGCCGGTAAGACGACCAAGTTCTCCTCATTCCGCAGTCTCTTAAGCGCAAAGCTTTCGTCTCGGTTGATATTCGGCTTAGGGAGCGAGGTTCGCGTGATGGCAGCGGCCACCGCCGTGCGTATTTCTTCTACACTATCTACCATGAGCTCCTGTATAGCGGATTCCACCCCGCTGACGATATCAGCCACTGGAAGAATTCTGGGTGTTGGCGCAAAGTTTAGGCCTTTGGACAGCACGGAGATAGTGGCTTCGTCTAAATCCAAGTTCGTGAAGTTGGCTATGATCCGGTTGGACGGTAGAGGAGGCACAGCCTCCTTGGAATGCACCAACGAGTCGAACTTCCTTGTCTGTTTCTTGGTGCTCCGGAAAAGCGTGGCGTGACCTTATGCAAAGGTAGAGAGGTCCACCCTATCCCAATCCGTTGGCGAGAGTCTCGAAGATAACTGCCAGAAGGAATCCAGCAGTCGGCGGTCAATCGAGTCGAGAGTGTAACGTGTGTTGTGAATGCGCTCTCTAACCAGCGCTACGTACTGACTGACAGTACAAATACTGGTCCCTTCACTCTTGCTATTCATTCTTCATCCTGAAGATGGGAGAGATGCACACTCCCGAAACGTCGATGTTTCTTCATCACTACACCTGGCTCGAAGCCCGAGAGCATCTTGAATATGTTCGTTGCCAGGAAAGCTTCAAATCATATTTTACGTTCCTTTACGGGAAGGAAACCTACCAGGAAATCAAGAATTTTCAAGATCTTCGACAGAAGAAAGGCAAACTGCTCAGTTCCCTGTCATTTCCCCTAAGGTGCAGAGCTGAGCAGGCTACGCCTAGGTTTGCTAGACTACGCTATCCAATCAAGAAAGCGTCTACCCCACAAGATCCTAAGAGAAATTCAGAATTTAAAAAAAAATTGAAATAATAATAATAATAGTAATAATAATAATAATAATAATAATAATAATAATAATAATAATAATAATAATAATAGTAATAATAATAGTAATAATAAAAAAAAAATAAGTAAATCTGCTTGTATTGTTTGTCTCTTGTTTTGGCCTGCCGTTTTTGTTTTTGTCATGGTTTCATGTGATGGGTGTATCTGTCATCCTCATCAAGGTACACTGCACAGTAGAAGTTTATAAAATTGGCTGGAAAACAGGTTTGTCTTTAATATAAGGGACAGAGTCTGGTATGTGCAAACCGGTGACAGGATGGTAATATTGTGGCGTGTATAACGAAGTGTTGTTCCGACCAGAGCGTGGAAGTTCACAGCCCGTCGCTAGAGGGCACACGTGCATGTCAGGTGACTATACAAAGCTAGCAGCAGCATGCATCAATCGTCCAGTGCTGCCAGCTGCATTGCAAACAGTGAAATTGAGGTATCAAAAGAAGAGCAAAGAGGTGTTGTTCGTTTTCTGACAGCGGAAGGAGTAGGGGGAACGGACATTCATCGATGAATGTCACAAGTGTACGGCAAACACTGCATGTCTCTTGCAAGGGTCAAGATGTGGCACAAGCGCTTCAGGGGAGGACGGGTGTCGTTAGCCGATGATGCATGGTCTGGAGCACCACACTGCATTATCGATGACATCGTCCAGCTGGTTGATGCACTCATTACCCAGGACCGCCAAGTGACAGTGAAACCCATAGCTGCCGAGGTTGGATTGAGCATCGGAAGTGTTCACGCCATCATGAAGGAATGACTGCTCTTGCGCAAAGTGTGTGCCCAATGGGTGCCCCACAGTCTTCAACCACACCAGGAAGCATGTCGAATGGCCCACTGTCTTGGTCATCTGCAGCACTATGCTACGGAAGGGAATGAGTTCCTGGCACGAGTGGTGGCTGAAGATGAGTCATGAAGTCATCACTTCGAACCAGAATGAAAACGACAAAGTCTCCAGTGGAAGCGTTCAGGGTCACCACCACCAAAAAAAGTCAAGGCCATCCACACAAGTGCAGGAAAGGTTATGCCCATGTTCTTATTTGACCAAGATGGCCCCCTTCTGGTAGTCTTCCTGCAGAATGGGACAACAGTGAATCCCCAGCGTTGCTCACAATCCTTGACCAACCTTCGCCAAGCAATCAAATGAAAACGACCATGCAATCTCACCCGTGGGGTCATTCTGCTTCACGACAAAGCAAAACTTCATATGACCAACAAAGTCGTGGCACTCCTGCAGAAATTCAAATGGGAGGTTCACGGCCACCTTCCATACAGTCCAGACCTCTCTCCCTGTGATTACACCATTTTTAGTCTTCTTAAAAAGGCTCTGAGGGGCAAACGATTCACCTCGGATGACAACGTTCAGCTGTACGTCCGAAACTGGCTCACATCGCAGACCCAGGACTTTTATGAAACAGCCATTCACCATCTTGTGTCACAGTGGGACAAGTGTCTCAACAGCCAGGGTCAATACTTCTAACATACAGGTACTGGTTTTTGTAATTATGTCTCCAGCTCATTTCTTTGTGAACGCACCTTATAGAAGAGACAATGTCAAAGCAATGAACTTAATTCCAGAGTAACTTGTATCCCTGCTGTATCACTGAGTGTAGTACCCTCAACTATCTAAATACACTTAAGAACTGTAAAGGCAACTACAGAGACAGAACTGTAACGGGTATTTTTTATATATCCATCGTTGTAGAGACGTCTTGGCGTATTATTACGCCCCATGGCTTAGCCTCAAATGGAGAGCTTAATGATTCTCATTCATAAATCTTAGGGACAGTACGGATTGGTGTTTGATTTTTAGAGGGATACGTCATAAATTATAACCGAAATCCTGAGCAACAACCAAGCACTATGAACGACTGTACAAGGCCTATATCACAGTTCAAACTTGTAGCAAACAGTTAATTCATATTATCACCACTAACAACAGTTTTATTCAAGTATTACATTTAAATCTGGGGTAGTAAGGGGTAGTGATGCGCCTCCTATAGCCTCTCCTACCCAATTCTCATCCTCATCCTGCCCGTGGTACACCCTGCTTTTAACAGATGAGGCTCTGGGGACCGAATCACAGTGGTATAACTGTTTCATCTAAAATGGAGGAAATGTCATTTACATATGTGCTGACCTATCACAGCACAACAGCGTCCCTCAGAGGCACATGAGGGGAAGGTCGGTGGATCTAAATACCACCTATTTAGTCCTCCCGTTGGACCCATTGACCAACGATAGGTGTGGTCCTCCTTGCAAAATGGGGGTTTAAGTCGGGTGTTGTAACTGCCACATTGTAAAACTGGTGCCCGTTAAGAAAACAGTTACATGAAAGCCACATACATGAATATGAGTCCTAAAGATAAATATTCTGGAGTTAAAACTGTCCCCCAATCGGATCTCCAGGTGGGGACATCTTTAGGCAAATTTCATCACAACAATTCCAATACTTTAAGAATTCTACAATGGAATGCAGGAGGCACGTCCCAGCCTAAAAAACAAGAGCTAATGAAAATATTAAAAGACCAAGATATAGATGTCTTCACAGTACAAGAAGCCAATATATCAGAAGAACAGGAAATATACTTTGAAATGGATCAGTACACTACACATATACTTCCAAAGGCTCGTCAAATAGCAAGTGGTATTCTTACAGGAATTAAAAGAAATATGAAAGCTACTATCCAAATCCAAAAAACAATGGAAGAACAAGATAAATCAGAAATAGTTAAAATTGAAGTATGGAAAAGTAACTACCACTATAGAATTTACAGTATCTACAATCCTCCAGACAATACACTAGATCTAAATTCTATTCCCATAGAACCCAAAAGTATTTTAATATGTGATTTTAATGCACACTCCCCTAGGTGGGGCTACAGATATAGAAATTCAGCAGGAAGAGTCATAGAAGACCTATTAAACTCACCAACAATGGAATTAATATTTAATCCAAATGATCCACCCACTTACCTTCATTATAATGGTTCAGGTACAAATCCTGATCTTCTGATGGTGTCATCTGACATAATTGACAACACAAAAAGAGAAATAATAAAAGACCCAGGTTCAGGCCACAGAATCACCATAAACTCCATAAGAGGTCTAATAAATAAAAGTAACAAACCAAAAATTAAAACTTCTTGGAATTTTAAAAAAGCAGATTGGTCCAGTTTCCAAAATGAGATAGAAGGGAAGTGTAATATACTGTTAGAATCAGAGTTCAAGTCAACAGATGAAATGAATAAAAAAATTTGTGAAATATTATTGACAGCAGCCAAAACACATATCCCCAAAGGAAAGTTAAAGAAATATAGCTACTTTTGGTCTCCATCTTTATCTAAGTTAAAACACGAAAGAAATATAGCAAGAGTCAAAGCCGAAAGAACCAAGTGTCCAGAAGATGTACAAAACTGGAGAAGAAAAGCAGCCATTTTCAAGAAAGAATTAATTACAGCAAAGAGGGCTAGTTTCACAAATTTTGTAGAACATATGGACTATAGGAAAGATGGAAATAAAATATACAAATTCCTTAATAAAACAAAATTATCAAAAAATACAACTGAACCATTAAAACATAATAACAAAAGCTTAACTACAGATAGGGAAATAGCAGAATCCCTTAACAAGTTTTATGCTCAGTCACAAAGAATACCCCAAGCGTATAAAAAACAAGATAAGGCTATCCAAAAAACTATCAGAGAAACTAATAAGCCAAAAGGGATACGAAATGATATTTTTATTCAGGATTTTAACGAAACAGAACTGGATTTAGCAATAGAACAATTACAGAACAAAAAATCTCCAGGACCTGACAAGATCCACCCAGAGTTTATTAAACACCTTGGCAGGAAAGGAAGAGAAATCCTACTTAAACTGTATAACACGTGTTGGAGAATGACTGTACCTTCCGACTGGAAAAAAGCCATTATCATCCCAATTTTAAAGAAAAACAAACCTTCAAACAATATTAATAGTTTCAGACCAATATCTTTGACCAGTGTTATTGCAAAAGTGATGGAAAGAATGGTGGCATCTAGACTTAACTGGTTCCTAGAATATTACAACTTAATTAATAGTTCACAGACCGGCTTCAGACAGAATCATAGTACAAGTGAAAATGTACTCCTATTAAGCCAAGACATCAAGGAAGCTTTCAATAGAAAGGAGGATACCTTAGCAGTATTCATTGATTTCAAATCAGCATATGACTCAGTCTGGAGAAACAAATTAATTGAGAAGTTGCAATCAATAGGTGTGAAAAGTAACATGCTTAAATGGATAACTCAGTTTATTTCACAAAGATTTTGTGCCACAAAATATAATACATACATTTCCAAATATAAACAAACACACCGAGGACTTCCACAAGGTGCTGTTCTGAGCACAACACTCTTTAACATATATATAAATGACCTTCCATCAATAATAAAAACTTTAGAAACCAAAATTGCTTTATTTGCTGATGATGTAGTCATTTGGACTTCAGGCTCTCCAAAAAAAACTGAATTAATTAAAGACAGAATAGAAACAGCCCTAAACAAAGTACATGAATGGAGCTCCAAAAACCTCATGACTATCAATGTGGAAAAAACAAATTATGAATTATTTACACTAAAATACAAACCAGTTAATATTAACATAAATTATAATGGTAAACCACTCAAAGCAGTTGATGATGCCAAATACTTAGGCATCACTTTCGACAGAAAGCTAACTTGGAAAAAACATATAACAAACATCTCAGAAAAGGTTGAAAAGAAACTGCAAATCCTGAAAAGGTTAGCTGGTGCTAAATGGGGCTGCTCAAGGAGAGTCCTTAACACAACATACAAAATGTATGTTAAACCAAACCTCTTGTACTGTTCTGAAGCTTTAATAACAGCAGCAAATGCTAACATCAATAAACTTGAACAAATACAAAATCAGGCTCTTCGCCTAATCACTGGAGCAGTTAAATCCACACCTATTGATGCCATGCTTGCCTTAACACGGACCCCATCAATAACAACAAAAATAGAAGAACAAGCATTGCTCCAACACGAGAAAATGTTACGACTGCCAAACTCTAAATGGTCAGAAGAGAACTTGCCCCCTTCAATCCTTAAAACTCATAGTAGTTTCCTAGAAAAGGTAACACAGATTAAATCCAAATTGAACATTCCTAACACCAGAGAAAATCTACTTATAAGAGAAAATCCATTGGAATTATTACAACCTACCTTCAGTTTGGAATTAATAGAGGAAATAAGTAAATCAGACACACCAAAAGAAATACAAAAACTTCTAGCTCTGGAAACAATCAATACTAGGTATCCCACAGAAGAATGGCTGCACATATATACTGATGGATCCTCCAAGGAAAACCTTACTGGAGCTGGAGTTACATGTTCACATTTTTCCTTTTATCATTCTGTTGGCAGAGACACAACAAATTATGATGGAGAAATAGAGGCTATACACATTGCTCTCCGACAATTATTAAATCTTCCCTTAAATAAATTTAACAAGGCAGTAATTCTTTCAGATTCTAAAGCTGCAATTCAGGGAATATGTTCAAATACTACAAAGAAGTTAACAAAAATTAGAGAATGCTACAAAATGTTAACACAACTCCAAAAAGTTAATAAGACTGTTCATCTCCAATGGATTCCAGCACACTGTGGAGTCATGGGGAATGAAGCTGCAGACTCACTTGCAAAGAAAGGCACAACAATAAAACAAAAATCTAAATTCAATTTCTCATATTCCTCAATAAAACGCTTGATCATTAAAAAATTTTCTCATTCATACCTACAAGAAATAGAAACAAATGCCAAAGATAAAAAATGGATTACACTACTTTCCAACCCAGATATAATCCCCCAGAGACCAAGGAAAACAGCGGTTGCAGCCTTCCGACTATTGACAAATCACGACTGCTTAGCAAGTCATCTCTACAGAATGGGTATCTCATCCTCACCAATATGTGTCCTGTGTAACGATCCAGCAGAAATGAACGAAGACCACTTGAAGACCTGTGAAGCATTAAGATCAGAAGAAACTACAGCTCAAAAGTATTGGAAAGCACGAATGCTAATGGCTTCATTGCCAGATGCAAGGCACTAGAAAACAACAACAACATTTAAATCTTAATATATCACGGTGTATACATTATATCTTCAATTGTTGTACCATCAATCAATGACCATTTTTTCCTTGGTTGTTGATATAACAAGTGAAGTCAGCCTCTGTTGCCTGTTTTTCCAATTAGAATAATTTCAGAAGGCTCACACAAGATACTGCTTCAAGTGCTCTTCATCATAATATATGCTTTTATCAATAATTTAACTTTAACTTTAACAATTTTGCATGATTCTGGATACCAGAGTTGAATTTTAATTTGCATGTTATGATGATCTTCCCACATTTTGTGTAATATAATACAACACTGATAAATATTTTTATATGTACACAAAATGATAATTTATAATTTAATTTATTAGAATTCCTTTTAGATACAATATCCAACATGTTTTATCATTAGCTTTAAAATTGTACACGTCTTTTTAAATGAGTTGATAGAAGGTCCACATAACATTGCACACGAATATCAAGTAGCAATTCTTTTATGAGATGGTAATACTTTCTTGTTAACTTTAGCCATTACAACTTTCTAGTCAGTACCCTTGCATTCATTCTACATAATTATTTTACATGTTTACATTGTTTGAGGTAGTGTAACTGCATTACAAATATTGCAAATAAAACAAAATATTTCACTCCACATGCTAGAGAGCCTAAAATCGCCTAATAATTCATTTTCATAATAAATGTTGATTCTTCTCATAACATTCAATTCGTTGATTAATATATTTTCAATAAATTCTTTTATCATATAATTATATTTCATCAAAGTTTCCATTTACATTCATATCGTTGATTCTCTCTAATAAAATAATAATTATTTCTTTGTCATTCTTCCTAATCGTTAATACTTTTGAAATCTAGCATGCTTCTTTAACAATAAAGTATGTCACTACCAATGGTTATATCTGGAACAAGCTTAGGTACGACGAATCAATTATCTCACTTTCCAGTAGTCTGACTTAATTTCTAGCACAACTCTAACATATTTTTTATAGTTAGTTTGAAATGAACTCTGAGGTATCGAAATGTATACTTAAAATTGTTATTTTTTGTTTGAGAAATGACCTAAATGATTATTATTAGATACTGTGCTCATTGCTATACCAAATGGAGAAGATGACAATCTTTATTTGTTATTAATTAGATACTGTGTTCATCACTAGATTGACCTAGAGAAGACGGCAATGTTTACATCACCCTATTCAAAGCTTTCCTCTATTGTCCCTTTCTAGGTTAAAATGCCAACTAACCTAAATCACTAGTTACTGTAAAATTTTATAAAATTAACAAGAAAATGCACATCATAAAACACATTTCTTTAAATGTCTTTCACAGGGTATTCTTTTTCTCATTGCAATACCATTTCGTCAACGTTGAATTTCTGGTACCTACTTTAGCAGAATTTCCAGTGATGTATATTGCTTACCCGACTATGTTGATCTTTGTTATGCCGAGTGTTTTTATTATGGCAATATCCCTTTCTCAACCCTCTGTCAATGTTCGTATTGTTGATAAATATGTATCTCCTGGTGCCTTATGGGAATAACTATTTCTGTTGTCTGACCCAAACTTGTATTTGCGAAATTTGTTCCTAAAATTGCTGTTTTGGTTTAAGTGTTGGCCGAAATTGTTGTGACTACTGGAACGCTGTGCCCCTTCATCACGAAAATCATGGTTTCTGTGTGTTACAGCGTAGTAGCAATTTCGTTGATTTAACCTCTAACCTCACCTGCGTTACCACACTTTCCTCTCATTTCATCTTCTAACTTTTCCATATTTATATTTGGTTCCTCCAATTTCTCATCCTGCTATCTCCTATACTCACCTGATTCTTTAGCAGCATCTGTTCTTATTTCCTTGTCTTAGTTTTATTTCTTTTAGTAAATTCTCTAACCTGCTTCCATTTTGTTTTATTTTGGGGTCAAATTATTAGCTAACAATTCCATATTTTCCCTACATTCTTTCTTACCTAACTGTGCCTCCTGTTTCAAACTACTCATATTATTCTCAATTATCTTCTGTTTTAATTCTCCCATCTCTTGTTGTAATTCCTGCCTTAAACTACCTGCATTCCTTTCCATGTTACTTTCAAACATTCATAAAATACTTATATTCTTTTCCATGTTACTTTCAAATGTTTGTCCACTTTTTTAGTTCTACACTTACTCCTACCTCACTTATATCTTCTCTCTTCTAGCTTCCCTTTTTCTTTCTCCCCTCGTTCCTTCTTTCTTCTCTCTTGTTCCTTCTTACCTCAGCCCTATTTGTGCCCGTTGTTGGTGTGCCATATGTAACAGCATTTTTATTATATCTGTTGTATGTATAAATGTCTTGGTGTTGTATTATGCCCCATGGCTTAGCATTAGATGAAGAAGAGCTTGACGACTGTTATTCATAAATCTTAGGGACAATACGGATCGGTGTTTGATTTATAGTGAAGTCAGCCTCTGTTGCCTCTGTTTTTCCAGTTAGAATGATTTCAGAAGGCTTACACAAGATACTGCTTCAGAACTAAGACACATCTACCACATTACACAATCCATGGACAGGTGATTCACCTCTTATTTTGAAATGCTGGTTTCAGGTTTAAATGTTATTGCTCTAAATTTGATTTATTAAAGCATTAACACTTAACAACTCAGTATATCCAAGATAATTATTTTAAGTAATAGGAGAAAATGCTAAATCTATATGAAATTAGATGTCACCATTTTTCTTTTATCTAGGCAACCAAGGAAAGTAATACTTTTTAGGTAATTTTGCCTAAAAATTCCTGTTTAATTACTAATCCTGGTTAGTGTCTTTGAAGCAGTCAAGAATTTAGTTTGGCTTGGTGACAACTAAGTGTCCATCTCGTTGTGATCTAATGTATATACTGGGGGAAGGGAAGTCATTACATTAATTTAAACCAGTGGTAGATCTCGGTATTTGGAACACATTTTGTATCTTACGTTTTTGTCTCTGACCATTCCTTATGGAGATATTTTAGTTTTGTCAAAAACAAGCTGCCAACACAGCAGTTTGTGTGGGTGGGACTTTCCCTAGCTCAGTACATAAACAAACTTCCTAACAGTGCAGCTTGAAAACATAAACACATACCATGCCTTGTCCTTCTGTGTTTACTGTGCATGTGTGAGCCAATCACAAGCGCTAGCTTTCAAAACACAAGGCGAAAGCGAAAGTGTTTACATCAACAAACCAGGTCAATTCCCTGACCTACCTCAACACAACATCCACATTTTACATGTCTGAAGGAGCTGAACGTAGTATTTCTTCATGTCTTTTAATTGATTAATTATTTCGGAACCCTATGTGATGTCTCATAATTACTACTGCAAGTATTTCAGTAAGAAGTTACTCTATGAATTTTACAAGTAAAGAACTGTTATCTTCGTATATTCTTGTGCAATCATGCATCCAATTTGGATAAAAAAACATTTATTCTTTCGAAATTGGTTGACCAAAGAACAATATGTCATTCGCCACACGCACGCGCACACACACACACACAGAAACCAGTGTTAAAAGTACTTTACCAGTCCAAAGAATGCGCCACAAAGACCTAGTGTCTTTGCAAAGAGGGCACATTTTCCACTTGATACTCTTCGGATGGCTGTATTCATTTTTGCAGCATTGGTAAGAAGTCCTGCTTGGTCAAATACAATATCCTCTTCGAAAGGGTCATCTTCCTCTCTAAGTGATGCCATATTATGTTAATCTCAATCATCAGCCTGCAAAGAAAATTTATTACAGCTGTACATCTGGTAAAAGCTCAAATCATCTATATTATAAAATTACATTAAAACCTGATTAGTATGCTTATACTAACACTGCTATACTACACATTTGGATTTGGTTTAAGGGCGCTCAACTTCTAGGTCATCAGCGCGCTATACTACACATTATGGTCTTTTTATACATTATACCAACATGGGTAGTCGATTTTGTTATGGCATGAAATTGTGAAAGGGAGGTCCACATTTCAAATCCTGCCAGAGCTGTCCTTCCTGATTGAGATTTTCCCCAGTTTTTTCTCAGTTCTCGTAATTGGTAATTGTCAGTGAGGTGTCCTAAGTTAGGTCTGGAATGCTTCTTTCTCAAGTTTCCTTTCCCAATTACCATTTCATCTGATGTATCACTAGCTTTTGCTGCATGTGGTGCCATATGCAGTAAGAACAGGTTTTAAATATTACTAAAAACTATAGCATAAGCACACAATTGTGCATAGTTTGCTTTCCTATAATACTTAAAAGCCCACTTGTGCCTTTTCTTGGATCACAAATGAGTAGAAATGTCTCTTAATTCAGAAAATGTTATTGATTTAAAAGCATGGTGAGAAACATGTAGCAGTTAATGTTCTGGACACAAATGTGATAACATTTCCAGAACAAGGAAACCCCACCTTAAAGCTCAGCACACAGCAATTTAACCCTAATAAGAACAACAATAGTGGCAATTACCTCTTCATTCCTTAAATAAATAGCATTTGCATGAAAATGAACTGAATATTTCAATATAATTTCAACCACCCAGTAGTGGTGTCAACTTTCTGCTGTTTCTATAAACTGAATTCATTATTATGCGCAGTAAATTGCAAAATGACAAACTATGTGCTTTCTAAATAAAGAAAATTACAATTTCATCAAGAATGACAAAATGAACTAATATTTACATTTTTATTATAGCTTATTGTACAAAAAGTATACTTTCTATGGAATAATGTGAAAATTATTTTTCTCTTCTCTCACACTCCATTACATGAAAATTATTTTGTCGTTTTTAATTTTGTCAAAATGATCATGATTAAAATATTATATGTTACAGACTTTGACATAAAGAACAACATGTATATCTTGAATTTTCTGGAATAGTCTGTAAAGTCTTCTTTAGTCAGAAGAAATGTAAAATTTTGCATAATTGACAAACCATAAGAGATAGGCAAAAACTTACTACACAAAAATTTGTGGATCTCTGGGAGACACAATTTATTTCAAATAACATTATGCCGTATCAGCCATTTCTGAAGCACCTGTTACTGTTGGTTTGAGTTTTTCAATGCTCTGTGATCTTTTGAAGTGCTGCCAATTGTTTCTCGTGATGACATGGAAGGAGTAAAGAATTTCAAGGTCAGCTTATGCCAAGCATTTTACTATCACTTTGGTTTTCCTGCATGCCCCTTGCGGTTACAATGAAATGTGCATATTTGTAAAAATGTTTATCTTGATTACAGTGAAGTAGAAAAATATGCTTTTGTGGTAATAGTAGACACTATACAAAAATAAACAATAGTGGGTGGAGAAAGTCATATTGGTGAAATTCATGACTTTTCAACTTCTTTTTTTTTTTAGTGTTCTTCAAACTGTGCACTTCTTGTGAAACTACAATGTCGCAATAAATTGCTCTCTCTACCTTAAGTAACAGATATCCAAATTATGAAATACCTAGAATTTATGGTAACTACAAAATTTAATAGCAGCTGATGACTATTACTATTCTTTTTCCTGTCGTACAAATAAATTTTGTGGGTGCAAATAATATTTATATCACCGGCTGTACAGCATGGTTTCACATCATGTTTAACTATGCAATACTGTAAATGCAAGCCTATGATTGGGTTTTGTGTTGAGCCAGCCACCTTTAAATTTTGCGGCTACCGTAGTTCTGTGAGGGGTTTGAAGTTTGAGGTACATTTTCTTCTACACAGCACCTATTTAGATTATATTATATGTCCATCCATAATCATGAAAAAAACTCATGTGCTGATAAATATAAGTTTAATTATAACTCATAGAGACCTTAGAAATTTGTTTAAGATTATTGTAGAATTAAGAAAATGTATGATCTTTAGGCAACTGCTGCAATATACCTGAGCAGCATTCATTGACACACTTGGAATTTAGTTGAAATTTAAATAAAATTTCATAAATTTATGGCAGGCTTAATAAAATTTACATATTTTTAGGCAAGCCACTGTAACTACAGAGTTGAAATTTTATGCATAAGGAATTGAAAAATATTTCTTGACTCTTTTCAAATATAGTTTAAAATTAAGGATGGCTTATATGGAGAGCTTCCTAAAAGTTAATTACATTTAAATGACAAGCTGCATATAATCTTCAGCTTTATCTTAATTCAACTTATGCTAATTATTACTCAACTGTTGAAAATGAAGAATGCACTGCAGACATACAAAAACTCAGAGAAGAGGTCACATCACAAGAAGAGGAACAGGAAGAAGGGGATGGTGGTATGGCAGAAACCTCAGCATAAGTGAGTTAAGAGATAGCACTATAAATTGCCAGTTCTTTTTTGTTTTGTTTTTTGGATGACCCACTTGTTAAATGAGGCATGTTTATAGCTGCCAGTAAATTCACACCTGTTAATGTCTGTTTGAGAGTGTAAGTCTGTCACATCCTACTAAATCGTGCAGAATTCAAGATCTAGCAGACAATATGGAATAATATTTTGGGGAAATTCTCCTGAAGCAAAAGAAGTATTTATTAAACAAAAGCAAGCCATACGCCTAATATGTAATGAACAGAAATTATCTCCATGTAAACCACTATTTAGAAAGCTTGGTGTACTTACGTTGGCATGTGCTTACATACTGGAAAAAGCTTTGTTTGTTAAGAAAAACAGATGCAGTTTTCAAAACAATGGACATGTTCATGCACATTTTACAAGAAACAATCAAAATATTCACTTAACCTCCACTAGAACTACACTATGCAAAAATGGAGTTTTACATTCCTGTATAAAAATATATAATTCACTGCCTAATAACCTTAAAGATATAGAAAATGTTAATAAATTTAAATGCAGTGTGAAGGTTTTTTTGAAGGAACACTGTTTTTACACAGTAGAAGAATATTTGAAATTTAACAAATACCCTTATGTATAATTGTACAAGTATTTATTGTAAATAAGTTTATGTAATATAATTACTTTTGACGTATCCTATATCAGTGTACCATGTACAGTATCTGATTTTAAAGGACTAAATAAAATAAATAAATCTTTATGGACAACTTTTTGAAAGAGCAAGAGAATTTGCTGCATTCTTATTGGCATTGGTGAGAGCACTGACATATCAAGTATGGCTCAATTATGAATTTTTATTTGTGGAATGAATGACAACTTGAAAGTTGTGAAAGAAATGCTATATCTGGTGCCAATGAAAGCCACAACAATAGGGCCAGACATTCTGAATTGTGTAGTGGAAATTGTGAAGAATGCAAATGTTAAGCAGAAATGTGATCTTACATTTATGGCCAATTTAAGTGAACATTTGAATGCATCACTTCAATAATCACAGTTATTGGAAAGATTCAGCTGGATTTGTAACACTAACTTCATTTACTTAAATTTAAAAGCGGAGCATGTTTCAGAAGCTATTGCTTCCATCCTCTGCCTGGGTCCAACTGGCAACACTGGAGATAGGATTACAGGTGATGGCTGCAGAAGTGGTGTAATGTGGTTTTCTTGTGATGAAACTATTGAGGTTGTTAAAGGTGGGATTTCAAAGTTTCTTAATAGTTACTTCAGGACTGATATCATGGTTTGCAGTCCAAAAATGGTTTGTCATGGCTGATTTTTCTAGTTCTTTATTGGACATGCAACTGAAGTGTTCTTTCCTTCTGCTTTCAATGTTTCTTTTTGTTTTGCCTACATATACTATGTTACAATTTTCACAGTTTATTAAATAAACTTCTGAAACATGTAAATGAATTTAGTGTCAGAAGTTCGGCTCAACAATCTTTCAAGTATTGTTTCATTTCACTGCTTCTAAGTTCCGACCACAAAATCAATCTCAGATACTTTCTGTAGCATCAAAACTTTCAAAAATATGCTGTCATTATGGGAATGTCAACTATCAAATAGTGATCCTTGTCATTTTCTTGGATTGAAAAGTGTGATTCTTGATACTGATTCCCTAGAGGTGGGATGTTATGTTGAAAATCTTCACTTGCTTTCTTGTGCCTTTGATAAAATATTTCATGAGTTAATGGGCTTAGAAATGGATTTAGATTTATTTGCTTCACCATTTGACATGAACACTGATGGTACTCTCAAAGATGTTCAATTGGAACATATCACTTTGAAATTTGTCATCGACTTAGCTGACAGTCACAGAAACAGGAAGTTTGCTAGACTCTTTTAGCTGGTTTCCTAAATCTAGATTCCCTCATTTGCACAGGTGTATGGCATCAACATTTGCAATATTTGGTTTGACTTATGTACGTGAAATCTTATTTTCAGCTATCAAATGTAATAAAGGCCCTCAGAGAGCTAACATCAGTGATCATAACTTACGGTGTGCATTAAAGGTTCAGAGTTGTGTTTCATTGTCTCCAAATGTGGTTCCGGCACACTGATGATGCTGTTGTGATCCTGGCAATTGATAGCATCATTAAACTACAAAATAATCCAAATGTGGAAAATATTTTGAAAACCAGATGTGAGAAACCAACAATGTCTACCGAGAAGAACTGAATGTATCAAATTCTTACTTGAAACATGTATTCATACACAGTTTATATTTAATTTCAACCAAAAAGGTGAGTCGATTAATAACACTACACAACACTTACTTATAATTTACCGGAACAAGTTTGGAAGGCTTGACTTTCCTCCATTATCAACCGGACATTGACTGGTTCTCCTTGGTGTGGATGGAAGAACCAGTCGATGTCTGGTTGATAATGGAGGAAAGTCAAGCCTTAGGGTCAGTTAGGTCGAAAATGTATAGGAAACTTTATTCAGCAATATAAATTTGAATACTGTTTAGCAAAATAATGTACTATTTAATTTGAAAACATGTTATTACTGAATAAAGACGTTAATGTATCAAGGTAAATTTCTAAAACTAAGTATCTCTTTTTCAAAATGTATTAGCAAATGAATAGCAAACTTTAATCAGCCATCTAAATTTGAATACTATTTAGCAAATTAATTTACTGTTTAGCCTGAAAATATGTTTTTACTGAATACAATGGAAGCTACATTATAGATATATACCTAACATTGAATTAAAAGTTGTAAGACGGCATAACTCTCCATTCTGGATTAAAATATTTGTATTGGGGGGTAAGATCGTGTTATAGAAATAATCAGCAAGCAGGTGTACATATTAATTTTCACCAACAGCACCATTGTGCAGTTTTAATCCACTATCTTTTGTATAAATGTTCTTAACACTGAAACAAAAAAATTTGTATATTACATAATGTATATATATTATGATGAATTTCCGCATGGTATTTTCTGTAATAACTGTACCTGCAGAGTAAAGAAATTTACCTGTTGTCATTGATGAAATATGAAAGATAGCAGTTTTTCCCTTTATTCCTGGCACCTCCCTTTACATAGACAGGTTTATAATTGTTTTGGAAGGCCTTCCATATAGGATTTTAATCAACATATTAACATGTTATTTCTAGTTTAAAATTTGCATCAACATTCTATTTATCTGATTCACTTTATGGCATTTCACTTTGAATTAAAAATCACGAGTGACATAATCTGGAAGTATTCCTATATTTTCTTCATCTGTTGAAGAGGAAGATGAAATACACATACTTTAAGACTGGAAGAATTATTCTATGTACTGGATACCTAAAGATATCTAGCTAAAATGTTTTATTTCCGATACAGTTTATGTTGGAATTAATTTTTTATGTAATAATATATTACTAAAGTTTATTTAAAACACAAAACCCTTTGCATTGCCATATGGAAAGTTTGCATAGTATTAAATAAGGAAATAATGAAGCTATTAAAAGTGAAGCAACAGAATCTAAAATAAGAACAAATTAGAAACTAAAGGCTTCACTTATCTCAGTAATATTGCAAGATCTTTCGCAGCTAACATGTTTCAAGTTGACTCCAACTCATTCTCCAATAATATTGCTCATTTTTTTACATACTCTGAGTACAAGGTGAAATGCTTTCCTATCAGTAAGACACCTGTGCAATGTTCAACAGTATGTTTTGTTGTAGTTTATGTGTAGCCATTATTGTGTTATTATTGATGAAAGAGGATCCTCATTAAATATTTTATATGTATCAGCATCCAATTCTACCTTGTACTGTTCAAAATGTGTCTTTTGCAATGAATGTTTCATGCTGAAAACAATTGTTCTGTTGTATGTTTTGCTATAAATTGTATTAATCCCAGTAAAACATCAACTATCTACATTTGTGTGAACCCAGCTGTTGCCATATGGCAACACTGGGCATTAAGACTACTAATATTTTTCATCTTTCTTTTATATCTTAAGAAAAGTTTTTATCTCTCTTCTTTCTAAAACATTGAACTTACTGCAAGCAATTCATTTGTGGTAAGCAACAAGATGTAGTTACAAACTGACGTCTCAAAACAAAATATGGGTACTTAATATTAATCTTGATATTTACAATAGCCTTTACTGGGTCAAGGCCTATTGCATCCCCCACTTTTACCCACCACAGACGCCATGAGTGGGGTAAAGTACAAGAGGGTGGGACGTGGTCAAAGCTCTGATCCATCCCAGTCAGTAAATGTATTCTTCACAACTAAGGGGCACTACTTCTTAATCAAATAGCTCCTCAATTGGCCCCTCAGGGACCTAACAAGGCTGAGTGCACCCCAGACCAAGTCTCCCAGTGGGCAAAAATCTTGATGCCAGTATTGGGAATTGAACCCAAGTCTCACGCCTGGTAAGCAGCAGCGCCACTACCGTGCTAATAGATAAATTTCAAAAGAGAGATACTTAATTTTTAGAATACTTTGATATATTAATAAAAGAAGGATATTTGAGAATACAGAAATAAAAAAAAAATGTTTAGTGAGGTACATGATAGAGTAAACCAATGAAAGACACTTCGGGAAGGAAAAAATACATAGATGTGACAAAAAAAGGACGAGAAGGTATTGCATGGGTAAGAACAGGAGAATGGAGACTAAAATGCCTAAGGAAGGGTATTCCACGACTTATATGTAGCGGAAATGATGATCTTAAGCATATATTTAAATGTAAAGGAACTGAAATTTGGAAAAAGGAGTGTGTCAATAGAAGAGATGGTTCAACACAGACAGAAATGTTGCTATAAAAGAAATGTTTTATAATGATAATAAAAAAAAAATAATTTAATTTTTAAACAAGTTGAAAAATAAATAGATATAGACAGTAAATAGAGCCAAACTACAAAATACAGATTAGAATTAAAGAATGAATTATGCTATAAAATATGAGTATGGCTGATAAACAGACAAGGCTGAATAAACATTAATGCATTTACAAACAGCTTGAGAACAATAAGTAACACATGCAATAGAATAGTGAACTTGGTTTGTTGATAAAATGTTACACTGCAGTAGGTTTGTAACAATGCAATACCTACAGCAAAGAGGAGATGGTCACTGTGGTGAACAATTTGATTTCAAAAAGGCGATAAACAGAGGTTTAATATTGAATGAAGAATGCACAATCATGAATTACAAAAAATATACAATATATATTTCCCCTCCTATTCTTCTGAAAGCATTAATTTGGATAAAAATTATTACTTGTGCCACGAACGATGAAGAATTATTCTCTTTTGTTAGTAAGTACAGCCACACTAACGCATAATAGTTCATTTATACTAAGTTTCTGACAGGAAAGGTAAACAACATTTGACGTTTTTCTCTTCACATTCAGGTCATTCTGCGAAATAACCTCCTTATTTCGCATTTGCTATTTGGCTCTTTTACCCCGTTATAGGTATTATTCTAAATAAGGCACTTTCAAGAATACAATTTAATGTTTTCTCCCTATACTGGACGAATCACGTCAGATAAGTGCAACAATAACAACGATAAGGAAACTGTCCACCGGTGCACAGCGCAATTAATATATTTGTGCAAACAAATCTTTCACTTACCACAACTTATGTTTTCACTGCTGTAGGATAAACATTTTACACTTTATGTTGCTGTTCACAGAACTGTACCTATTTTGGCTTGTTTACTCATTTCCTAAGGTTTTAAGTATAAGGACTTTAAGCTTTATAACATTTCATCTACATAATGCACTGATTCATCGTCTGCTAGAATATCTAGTCGTAGTAGTATAGCATAAAATTCATAGATGGTAGCACTTCAAAAGTAAACAGGTGACAGGTGACATATCTTAGAGTGTACGGATCTATGTTGTTGAAATAAAAGTGTGAACAAATGTGTAAAGTTTGCTTTTATTTTGAAATAAAAACCTGGTGGTGAAACATGTTCCACATATTTTCACAGTGATTAGTTTGTTTTTTAGACTTTAACATTCTTTGAGCAACTGGTGCAGAAGCAGGTTCAATTTTTTGTTCATAAGTTGGCAGAATGAAAGGAGAGGAAATTAAAAGGCTCGAATCGGAATATAACAATGAAAATAAAGTTAACGCTTTGGGAGGAACAATAAATGTTTAGGTGTGAAGTAAATGAAAACAAGCCTATAAATGTATCGAACAAACGTAAGTTTTACTGTAATTATATCACTGTCCGTGCTAGAATTACTTTGTTATTAGCGTCAACGTCTAATTGAGGTTGATGGTTATGGCTTGTTATGGGTTAAATATTGTATTCCGTCAGTGGTGTGATAGCACTTGCGGGCTTTTCATAATTATCACATTTTCTACCACCACCACCATTGTAATTGTTACTATTTAATAACTGTATATCTGCAATCATCCAGAGGCTACTTATACCCATAGCAAGTCGATTTAGTCATGCTTTCGGCGAAATTCACAAGTAACAGAGTCTTCCTTTTTTTTAAATTCTTTAATATTCTTTTTTTCGGTTCCCATTGTAGAAAATACAGATTACCTACCCTGCCCCTGGGTGTACTTTGATGTGCATGTTCGTCTTAGAGTAATTTTATTTTTTACTGAAAGTCAATTATTGTTTCACCACACCTGGCCAGCCGAATACCGGGAAGTAAATGGAAGGCATGTATTGCTTTTTCGTGCAAATACTTTCTTCAGCAGATTAAAGAATTGGAATCAATATATTATGCAAGATTTTTATTGTCTTTCTTAAATTCTCCTTTTTTTTTCTATCCTCAAATCCAATAAACAAAAACAATCTCACTCCTAGTTACTCTTCTTCTTTACGTGATTGCCGTCCCCTTATGTAGGACTTGCAAGCCAGTGCCTAGGGTCAGATGCCTGTCGGGGAGCACAGGAACCTGTGGACTAGACAGAGTGAACACCTGGAAGTGGGCGGTCAGCCAAGTACCAGGTATGATAGTGAGGAAGAGGATGATATGAAATGCAGGCGAAATCAATGATTGGAAAGGTGATAATGGAGCAACTGGTGGAATGACTTGTGGGGAAAACCAGAGAACCTGGAGAAAACCCACCCTGACGCCGCTTCATCCACTATGGATACCACCTGTGGATTCCTGGGATTGAAACCAGCAGCCTAGGTGATAGGCAAACATTCTAACTGCTCAGCCATGGCGCCATTTCCTAGTTACTCTAGGAGAGAAATTAACACATAAATATAAACAATTTGTTCCTACAGCTTCAGATTCACATGACAATCATAAGAAATTCTGAAATTAGCCATGTTTGCAATGCAATTAGTGTACCATACATGTTTGATTCATAAATAATAAACAGGGCTAGCAGAAGACTATAGTACACACTCACATAGCCATTGGATAGTCTGAAAATTAAGAGATTAAAGGGCCAGACCCAAACCCCAGCTGTCCTTGTTAATTGACTTGTTCAAATTGAAAGGGATCCACCATGTTTTACTATGTCTTGTTTGCTGCAAACTAATGAGAATTCAAACAATATTTTAATATATTTTGGACAATACAGTTACATGATGACTGACTTTTATTCATTCAAGTGAACGCTATTATTTACACACAAAAGCGAGCAAGAATATTGCACACAACAAATAAAATACTCTGGATAATTATGCAGAGCTTGGACAGCTCTTGCTGCCGTGACAGTGCCCAGTTTTGCACTCTTAATGGGATAAGCATGGGAACAAGGGGTTTTGGGTGGGAAATTGAAAAATTAATTCCTACCTTCTCACTTTCTCCCTGTTATTGCCCCTCTCATCCTCTTTCCTCTTTATGTCCTCTCCTTCCTTGTCCTTTTACACACTGTATTGCAAAATTGCACATATACTTTATTTTACAATAAGACTCGATCTGAAGACTCCGACTTTGCAATGCAGCACATTATCCACTACACTTTGAAAGTTTGATGTCATGTTGCTCATTCAGTAATATGCCTGACAAGAGCTACAGAATAAAGTTGTATTTTACTTTCAATGTACATTTTCACTTCCTTTCCTTATTCACGAAATTTCAGTAGTCAAGTCATAATGCTACTTCCTTTTTGCTGTGAGGAAAGTGTTTGCTTATCCTCCATATTGATGATGATTTCATACGACACAAGGTCAAGAAGTAACATGTGCTTAATCAAACATTAAATTACTGGATAGATAACATATAGCAGTAGCATATGTAAGGTGGAATCAGGTACTTTGAAAGGACACAGCTCCAGATCCTGCGGATGTG
Organism: Tenodera sinensis; assembly: GCA_030765045.1. Taxonomy (NCBI): domain Eukaryota; kingdom Metazoa; phylum Arthropoda; class Insecta; order Mantodea; family Mantidae; genus Tenodera; species Tenodera sinensis. The sequence continues at coordinate 98,947,558 of CM060962.1, read as the reverse complement.
TAGTTACAGCTATAAAATTCATACAAACCATGCACTTCTTCTTTCACTTTCCCTGCTGCCGTTAGGTGTCTGGTTCCTTCAGCCACATTCTGTATTCGATCCTATCCTGCGCCAACCTGTATATTCCTCTCAGTGTCGTCCCATGTCCGACTGCCACTCTTTCCATATATTGTCTCCATTCCATCCTAGGTCTTCCCGTACTTCCCTTCCTTTTTTTTTTTTTTTTTTTTTAATTAACGTCCTCCAACATTGTGTCATATCGGACGGAACTACTTCCCTTCCCCTCCGCTCTTGCTTCAAATGTTCTTTTAGGTAATCTTTCTTCATTCATCCTTACTAAGTGTCCCAGCCATCTTAGTTGGTTTCTTTCCATTGTCTTCAGTATACATTCCTGTTTAAGCTTTTCTCTTATTTTCACATTTCTAACTTGATCCCTCTTAGCATATCCGGCTGCTCTCCTTAAGTATTTCATCTGTGTTGCTGTTAATCTACTTGCATGTTTATCCAATACTGTCCAGCTTTCACTTCCATGTAATAAAACTGACTGGTATATCACCTTATACATATATTCTCATTTTAGTGGTTTGACTTACTTCTCTTTTGCCAACTATAGTATTATTAATTTGGTAATATATAGTTATTGCCTTCCTGATTCTATTGTTAATTTCTTGATCTATTCTTCTATTTTTAGTTAGAATCACCCCTAAATATTCAATACTTGTAACTTCTCCTAATTTTTCACCTTTCCAGAAAATGTGCATTCCTGTCTGTTTCCTCTTTACCAATTATCATTACTTTACTGTTTTTTACATTTAGATTCATACCTTTCTCTTCCAATGTACTAGCCCATTCTGTTATTGATTGTTGTAGATTCTCTTGGTTTTCTGCCATTAAAACTATATGATCTGCATAAATCAGAGCTTGCACATGTACCGGTCTCATTTTCCAGTAACTTACTCTTATTTTGTTTGTTCTTCTCTTACAATGTCTGATTATTTGATTCATAAATATATTAAACAACAGAGGGCTCAAACTATCCCCCTGTTTAACTCCACTTCTCATCTCAAATTCCTCTGAAAGTCTTCCTGATAATCTAACTGTCCCTGTTACTTTTCTATATAAGCTCTTTATTACTTTAATCATTTTCTCCTTAACGTTTAATTCAAATAGGGCTTTCCATATCTCCTTACGTGGTAACAAACCATGCACAAATATAGAAAAACTGCAGTCTTTCTTGATCAGCCACTGTGTATTGTCAAATTCTTAGAGCCATACAAACTATAGTGCTCCTCTGATTGCTAATTGGAACAGAAAAAGAGTCAGGTGTAGGAAGAAAGTTAACATCAGCAGACAGAAAAGGAAAGAGTGCAGTTTCAAACCTTTCCTTGAAAACATCTCCTGCTGGCATCTAACACCAAAAAGAGTGTGTGGTTTTTATTTTTTTGGACAAAGTTTGTTTGGACAACTGTGTACTTCACACCGCTTGTAAATCTTCAAGAGTTTTGCAAGATCAAGGCAGCTAAAAAGTTTTCATTTTTAAAAATGCAGGAGAACTGTTATGTTCAGAAAAGCATTTTATATACGCACTTAACTCATTTATCTCCATCAGCTGCTAAGCACTAACGCCAACTAAACCTAACCTCAGGTTAAATTTCCACAACAAAGGACTCTGTCATCCTGTATATATATATATATATGCGCACTAACCAAACCCACTCTAACATTGGCTAAATTTCAATAACACAGAACACAGTTATCCCATTCATTAACCTCATATAGGCTAAATTTCGAAAGCACAGGACTGCCATCCCATTAACGCCTTAACCTAACCTAGTGTAACATGGGCTAAATTTCAGTAACACAGGGCCATCCTGTTCATATGCACACACTAACCTAACGTAACTCAATGTCGATAACACAGAACCCTGTCATCCCATTCATAGACACACATTAACCCAACCTAACTTAACATGGGCTAAGTTTCAATGATACATCCCATTCGTATCCACAACCTAACACAGGCTAAATTTAAATAACACAACCATGTCATCCCGTTCATATACACACAATAACCTCGCCTTCATAACCTAACCTGGGCCAAATGTCATTAACACAGGACCCTGTCAGGCATTGAAGATTGATCAGCTATCAAGTGCAGAAAGATAACACTAGGACATTAATATAAAAAAAAAAAATTGAAAAAAAAAAAGCTACCAAAATCTTAATGAAACTTCTACAAGATTAAAGTTAAAGACAGAGTACAAAAACAGTAAACACCATCTTTAAGCAAATTTCATGTTTTCTGTACATTTGAAAAGCATTTGTCAGAGGCCTACCTATTGCTCTCTGTAGTGGCTAGAGAATTTATGCTTATGTGTAAAACAGGACGTAATATAATAACATGTTATCTGAAGCTTTCCTGGTGACGAACATATTCAAGTTGCTCTCGGGCTTTGAGCCAGGTGTAGTGATGAAGAGCCATCAACTGCTGCAAGAAACCATCCAGCTTCTAATGGAACACTTTCCAGCCGACATCACCAAGCTCTTCCGGCACACTCTGACGTCCACTTTCTTCTTGTTTGGTGGAAGATTCTACAAACAAGTAGACGGTGTGGCAATGGGCTCCCCATTGTCACCAGCAAGAGCAAATTTCTACATGGAACACCTGAAACACAAAATACTTGCCACAGCTCTACTCGAACCATCTCATATCTACCGATACGTTGACGACACGTTTGTTATATGGCCGCATGGACTAGACACTTTGCCAAGCTTCCTCACACACCTCAACAGCCTCCGACCCCAAATTCAGTTCACCATGGAAGTGGAGAAGGACGGAACTCAGCCATTTTTGGACATTCTGGTCTCTAGAAACAACAACGGTATTCTGGGGCATTCAGTGTACCACAAACCAACACACACAGATCTCTATTTGAATGCTTGCAGTTTCCATCACAAATCACAACGGGTCAGAGTTGTCAACACTCTGGCCCACAGAGCTGTGTCTATCTCTGATCCCAGCTACCTAAAGCAAGAACTACAGCACCTGAGGCACACTTTCCACCAAAACTGCTACTCTGTATATGATATTGAATCCTCAATCACCAGGACCAGGAAAGGAAAACCATAAATGCAACAAACATCAGACAAGCCAACTGCCACTGCCTGCATCCCATATACCAGCAATCTATCTGGCAGAATCAGTAGAATTCTTGCCAAACACAATATCAGGACCATCCACAAACCGCCTTTGAAGATCAAACACCTGGTGAGATCGATGAATGACAAACTGGACCCTAACATTCCAGGGATATACCACATCCCCTGTGAATGCAGGACCCTGTACATAGGGCAAACCAGCAGGATCAGTACTACCAGAGTCAAGGAGCATGAGCGGTCCATATGCTTAATGCAGCCTGAAAAGTCGGGGCTGGCGGTACACTGCTTTGGAAAAGACCATAAAGCTAACTTCAAGGAAATGACCATTGTGGCAAAATGTAGCAGTTTCTGGGAATGGAGGATTAAGGAGGCTCTGGCCATCTCCTCCGAGAAGAGCACTCTGAACCGGGATGCCAGATTGCAGTTCAGTCCTTCTTGGAAACTGGCCTTAAAGTTTGAGATCGACCGGCTCAGGAAACACAGATTCCGCCGGAGCATTGAACAACCTCCAGAATAGATTTGGTGTTTTCTGCTAGGTCCGTACTAGTGGACAGTATATATACTGGTCCTTTCACTCTTGTTAGGTATTCCAACCGAATGCTGAACCATGCGACAGACAGTTCGCAACAGCAACGGAAGACCAAATTGCTGAAATAGGGAATATTCCAACGCACAACAAAATTCGAAAGACCAGTGCAAGCGAAATTAAATGGCTAATAGCACACTTGCCTACTCGCAAGGCTCCAGGACCAGACAACATTCCCAATATAGTCCTGAAACATCTACCGCCCAAAGCCTTAAAAGTGCTGGCGGATATATTCAACTACGCGCTGGAACACGGAAAATTCCCAAAGCGCTGGAAGGAAGCACGAATCCTTATGTTTCCTAAGCAACATAAAGATAGGTCCATTCCTACTAATCACAGGCCAATTAGCCTCTTAAGCACACTAAGTAAACTGCTAGAGAAAATAATACTTAAACGCCTCAACTCATTCCTAATCAAAAACAACGTGATAACTGACGACCAGTACGGCTTCAGGGCCAATCACTCTACAACCCTACAGATACTTAGGCTTACCGAAAGTATCACCAGGGGATTTAACACTAAACGATCGACAGGCGTGGTCCTATTGGACATAGAACGCGCTTTCGATAAAGTGTGGCATGCAGGATTACTCCACAAACTCATTCACATAGGGGTACAAGATTCAATGGTCGCCCTAATAAAAGATTACCTCAGTGGAAGGAGTTTCAGAATCTCAATTGAGAATACCGAATCCTCATTGCACCCCATAAACGCGGGAGTCCCACAAGGAAGTTTACTCGGACCTACACTATTTAACATATATATCAATGATCTACCACCACTAGTACGAGTAGATAAATACATATACGCGGACGACACGGCACTGGCCACGCAATCTACTCAGCCACGCATCATACACCTGCGGCTCCAGAATGCTCTAAACACATTGGAGCCCTGGTTCACGAAATGGCGGTTAAAACTAAATGCAAGAAAAAGCCAAGCAATCATTTTTACCAGGCGAAAATTACACAGGCAAAGGAGGCGAGCCCTCCCACCCCTCACCCTAAATCAGGAACCTATCGGGTGGGAGACATCCGTCACGTACCTAGGGGTTAAGATGGACGAATATCTCACATGGAGAGAGCATATTAACTCAGCCAGAGCAAAGGCCAATGGCCAACTCAACAGACTGTACCCGCTCATAAATCTTAACAGCAGCCTTAAGCTACGCATGGGACTTACGCTCTATAAGACGCTGATCCGACCCATCTTAACTTACGCCGCCCCGGTATGGGGATATGCGGCAAAAATGCACATAAAACGCCTCCAAACGATGCAAAATAGAATACTGCGAATTATTGCTAAACTACCGCCAGAGGCTCCGATGTACCAGTTACATGAAGAGCTGAAAATGCTCACAATCGAGCAGTTTATTAAACACCTGGCATGCAACCTATACGCCAAAAAGAATAAGAACCACAATGAGCAAATACGAATGCTCGGGGAGTATGATATGACTCGCGACAAACACCTCCGCCCTCTATCATTGTTCGATCGCACTATAAGTATAGGCGAACCCGAACTCAACATACAGGAATACCTGAATAATTTAGTACCATGAAATTACTGGTTAGGGGATGAAGGGAAGCACACAACAAACACACAACACTATAAAAACATACACTTACACTCAAGCCCTCAGAAGTCCTTGTGCTACCTAGCCAAGGCGGACCCCGGGAGACGAGGGCCTCCCCGGTAGTGGCACAGGCTCGCTCCTGCACTTCAGGCAGACAGCCCGCCATGTGTGCACTTATACGACCAGGCAAGATCAGGCACACGATTAATGACGAAGCCTCCGGCTTAATCACACCCTAGTAACTAAGATTAAATGACACAGTAGAAGTTATCTCTACAAGTTGTAAATCTTATAAATATCACCATAACTGCACCTAGTTATATAAGCATTTCTTAAAATACTACTAGCATAGATTATAGGACGCAATATAAATTTAAAAAAAAAAATAAATAAATAAAAAAAAAAAAAAAATACGCTAAGGACAAGAAACGAAACCTTCGGGTGGATTTTTAAAACAAAACATGCTCATTCACTCATCCCTCACATCCATCTACACCTAACGATGCCAAATGGCTGAAACACAAAAAGAACACCATCAACTATCCTACACATCACCATTAGTTACTACCAGGGGGCACTCAGGGCTTATGTCATGTTTGCCCTCCGGCACATCAGTAATACTCGCTGTTACTGCCACTGGCAGGCAGCTTCCATCTCTCACCACAGAATGCGCAGGTGCTTTATGCGGTACTGCAGCATAGAGGCCTTGACCTCAAGACTTCCGGTGGGGTTTTTTAGTGAGTAGGCTGCCCGGGTTCGAAGCCAGGGTAGGAGTCTTACACTCGCATGCATGCATGCGGTTAGGGCGTAAATAGCCTTTTTCCCCACCACAAAAAAAAAAAAAAAAAAAAAAAAAAACTTGTTAGTCATTCATCATCCTGATGATGGGAGAGATGCACACTCCCGGAATGTTGATAGCTCTTCATCACTACATCTGGCTCGAAGCCCAAGAACGTCTTGAATATGACACATTACGGTAATGTGCTAATAGAGACATATGATGTTTTTGCACACCAGTAGTTTAGCCTCCTGCTATCCACAAAACCAAACTTTCTCATAGAAACATAGTGTTTATGCAGTAATTTTAGCATAAATATATTTTTAAACCATTTTCACACATACTAGCTTACAAATACTTACTTGCTAAATATCTGCCATATAAGCAAAACAAAATTATTGCAGTATACATAGGCCACCAAATAAAATTCTTAAAATCGTTATCAGGAATAAAAGATGTATCAATTGCACTATTTTCCATTCGTTTTTTTTTATTGGCCCATTTTCTGCATAATAACCAATGGCACAAGGGTTGCTACAAAAGTTTTGAGATGTGAGAAAATGAAGGTTGATCTACTCAAATTGGATGCAGGATGGGATAGCTCCATCGTTTGTGAATAATCTGGCATCAGGTAGTGACTCTCAATTCCAGCAGCACAAGGATGAAGAACCCGAGCGTGCAGGTAGCCAGGAGCTTGAAAGAGGGCAGTTTTGCTCTTTCCAGCCATGCAATTTTTTTTTATCATCAGGAACAGAAAAAGGTCACATGGGGTCATGTCAGGACCGTGTGGTTGTTGAATTGTAAGTTTGACCCCTGTAAACTCCAGGAGCTGAACGGTAATGTTGGTCGTGTATACAAGGCATTGTAGTGATGGAAAAGGATCCCTTGCAGTCCTGTGCATGTCCACTGTTCTTGAAGCTTAGTAAAAACTTTTGGCAAGCAAACTGTGGTGTTCCAATTAGTGGTAACTGTGCTTCACTCCTCCAGAGAAATGGTTGTCACAAGATCACCCTTTAGGAAAACTGAAGCCACCATTTTCTTGTAGACACTTTGGTGACACTTCACTTTTGTTGATCGATTGTCATCACAAAAGATCCACACCGCTGATTGCTGCTTGGTCTCCAGATCAAACTAATAAATCTGGGTTTCATCATCTGTGACAATGTCAGAATCCCATCTGAAGTACCCTCCTTTGGATCTTGTCAGCATTTTCTCACACCATTCAACACAGGCATGTTATTATTCTTCCTTCAAATTGTGAGGCGCCCCTTGCGATGTGACCCTCCTCACACGAAAGAATTCATGGAGGATTTCCAAAACTGCTGACGGTCCAATCTGCAATGCTGCCTCAATTTCTTTAAATGTTATGCAACTATTTTTGAAAGCATTTTACTCAATGCTGTGATGTTTTTCTCAGTCACTACCAATGCCGGATGTGTGCTTCTCTCCTCATCTTTCAAAGATGTTCAGTAGCTTTTAAATTGCTGAAAACCTGAAAAACTGAAACATAATAGATTTTTATGTTCTAATAGATGTGGGTCTGTCCAGTGTTAGTATCCGGACATTTGTTAGATTTCTCAGTAATAAAACCTTAATTAAATCACTAGATATGAACTTAGGAGTCAAGTTTCTGGTGTGAACAAATTGGTTACCTTCGCAATCTTCAGTTTACATTGCTTCATTAGCATTTTATCAGATTATATAAAATATATACATCTGTAAAGTTTGTGTTGGTATCTGGACGAGGAAATGAGGTATAAAAATGTGAGTAAATATAAATGGCATTTCTCCTGAATTTAATAACATATTGACCGTTTGATCATTTAATAACCTTATACGAATCTTTTGTTTTGTAATGGATTATATTCATTTATACTACAACATTGGTATTATAATAGAACATTTAATAAACACAAAGAGGTGCGTTAGTATTAGGACGTTAGTATCTGGACAAATATTCCTCACTGCACTAAATGATCCATCTTGATATTACCTGCCTCAGAAAATGATTTAAAACATTGAGAAACCACACAAAAGTCCACTACATACTACAGAGGCACAATTATTAAACAAAACCTAGCCTAACAACAACAACAACAATAATAATAATAATAATAATAATAATAATAATAATAATAATAATAACACTAACACTAACAATAATGATAATAATTATAATAATGACTTTTCTGGCAAAATGAAGAGTTTGATTTGGCTGTTATTGTCATTCACTGTTTGCACTTATTTCAAACTTCTCATGTTAGCAACCATTATGTTTTCCTCCAAGTCCAATGCATACAGCTTATATCCAACAACATATGGAGAAATTGCCATGATCTGGTGGATTTTTTTTGTGTACCCTTAAGTGCAATCACACCTTCCCGTTTTTCATCAAGTTCCTTCTTTGCAGATTCAATTTTGTTTGCTGGGACAGAAATTGCAGTGATGTCCAGTTGTTGGCAGCAATCACGGAATGTATCAGCATTACAGATGACTGTTCTCTTCGATTGTACGCTATTCCATGCATGGCGTTTTGCTACTGCACCAATGCCCCTTTACCATGGGATGAAGCAAAAAAACGTCCACTTAAGACTTTCCAAATTCAAATTTTGTTTTAAGAGGGTGACATTTGCAAAATTATATTTCTGTTTAAACTGCGATGCAGCTCCGTCTGAGAATACATGTAAATACTTCATCGATGGATTTTTTGTTTTGATGATCTGTTAGTACAGCACGGAGAAATGTGTCAACACAATACCGAGCATGTGAAATAATGTCCAAAACTACAACATAACTGTCACATGTATGTATCCCATACCACATCACAGCAGTGAATAATGATACCTGGGGATTTCACTGTATTTCATCCTGGTAGTTACAAGAATAGTTTTCAACAAAATCTATTTGGATCTTAACATTTTCAGGTGACATCTTTGCAGATTTGAAACTTTTTGAGACTGTTCTTGATTAAATACATGAACCTTAAAAAATGGCAGTTGTTCTCTAAGTTCATCCAGCACATCACTCAGCCCTTCTTCCACTAAAATGTACTCAAATCTCTTGTCTACTATTTTCCACTGGCAGTACTGTACAATAAGACTGCACCGTTCATCATTCTGACAGTCCTCAAACAGAGTGGTAATCTTTAATTTGCAAATATCACAATTATAGGTCAAACAGTTCTCTTCACTTGGATCACAAACAGTGTGCTGAATGAACTGGGCACTGAAAGTTCCAAAACTAGGAAAGTAATTGGAAAGCAGTGATTGCAAATTTTCAAAGTTCTCAAGGTACCGACACAAACATACACTGTGTGGTATGTCACAGTATGGTTTTACATGCACAGGACATAGCTCTGCAAATTTACTGCAACTAATCTTCACCTCTGCATGCTGTTCCCTGAATAAATTGTATGCTTCAGTAATTGTAAAGAGCATGTGTCGTCGGGCCACAATGTCTTTGGTGCTACTGCCCAAACTCTTAACACAAGCAGTCTTCTTACCAGAGTCAACTCGATTTATTTCATCATTGTTATAAAGCTCAACAACAGTCTTAATATTCTCATCACACAGTCTGTCTCTATTTCACTTGAACCTTCAATCACTTTAACTCCACACATTTCAGCCAACTTTTTAACATCATCTACTTTTTTTCCTGGACTCTTAGGCATTGCTTTGCTTGCCTTTTTCAAAGCCTTTCCCGCTGCAGCAGGAGAGATTTTGTTGAACTTGTTAGATAAAACAGTTTCCTTTTTAGCAGCCCGACTGAGCCTTTTCCTCTCTGCATCTTTAGCTCTTCGCAGACCACGTTCTGTTGATGTTTCTGCACTTTTCCTTTTTTCCCTATATTTCCTCATCGTTTTCCTCTTGAGTTTATAATCAGCATCATTCTTATGTAATTTCATGTCCAGCTTCTGTCTCTCTGCATTTGTTTTCACCATGCTGCAACACCTGGGCATACAGCAACATTGAAAGTAATAAATAAAACTATTTGTAAATTAGTTGTACTCCAAAATATATGTACAGTTATAATTAAAATTAACTTACCAACGCTTAATTGTTGTGTACAACCCACACTCTTTAAGAAAAATAACAGCTGTAAGAGAACAAGCTTTGTGTATAACCAGAGGTTAAAGCAAAATGGCTGCAAAAACGTTAGTATCTGGACACAATAAGAATTGCAATTGGTTGGTTATGAAACATACTACAAACATGATAGCTACTGCCATCTCTTAAGAAGACATAGGATTAGCAGTTTTAGAAGCTGCAACCAAATGTCCGTATTTTCCAGGATGTTCTTGAAACATTTCTACAATTTCGTTAGTATCCGGACAATGAGGGAGAGCTAATTTCAGCATATTGTTTTTCTTAAATATTGCTGTTTAAACCAGAAATGCATATTGCTTAACTAAAGACAATGGTATTATGAAATTGTTAAAGAAAAAACATTCTCAAGATGAGCTAAATATAAGCTCTAAGAAGTCATACAAGTTGCAACATTTTTAGGAAATTTTCTCGTACATTTTCATCTTAACTTTATAGAGCAATATCTTATATAAAGAACTTCTGTCGACAACTTTACTGTCCAAAACATAAACTTAAATGCTTTTCTTATAATTTTTGTTTAGTTAGTTATGAAAAATAATGTTTTTACTTTTTACCAAAATTGGGCACTTTCTCCTGGATAGACCCATGTAACTTTTTTTCTTTCATGGCCCTTCATGCTGTTTTATGCACTGAATGTATAAGTATACCTTACATAACATTCCCTAAAGGTTTCATCTGTGTCTTGCTGCAACTTTGGAATGCAGAGGATATTTTGTCTGATGGCGCACTCTGACTTCACATTCTAGGCGGTCAGCACTTTACATGCTGAGACCTATCCAAGTTAACAAGTCTATTGACGGCTATAATTTCTAAAACAGATACTTCCAGCTATCATAGTAAAGAGGTTTTTTCACAATTAGAAAAATAGTGGACTCGTTTTTTACCAAGTTTAACTCAAGATGGCACAAATCCTACAGAAATAAAGAAAATTTTGAACTGAGGTACAGTGATTGTTTAAGAATTTCTACATCACATTATGTTACAATGAACCAAATACAAGTAAACCTACTCCCTCAGCTTTCCTTGGCAGAAAAAAAAAAACTATTTTCAGAAAGTAGCATAAAATCGAAGAGACAGAAAACAGAGGATCTCTGAGAATCAGCTAGTACTGAGGAACTTTATTTTGCTGCTCAGTTAAGCTTAAAAAGGTCTGGGAAAGCTGATACAGCAAAATTACTTGAAACTGCACTAAGCAGCCCCACATAGCCACTAAATTATTGTGTTCATTTAAAAACAATCCTTCTGAAAATATAAATAAAAACAATAGCAATGAAGCATTAACATTCATAATGGATGTCAAATTCAGTATTAAAGCTTGGAGTAAAGAATAGAAATGCTGACTTATATCCAGCGTATGACAAAGGCTAAGCTCATGTGTTACCCAAACAAAGAATACGAGATGTGATCAAAAAGTTTCCGGAATAAGATTATAAACACAACATCATATCTTGTTTTGTCTATTCTGCACTGTCACCCTTGCAGCAGTTTCCTTGGGAGTTGTAATGCTTATCCCAGAGCTTTGTCTTTACTGGAAGCACCTCTGGAAGTCATCTTCTTTAAACGCTTTCAGAGCCTTTGGCGATTCGTTATGGATAACATCAATGTCCTCAGAACGTTGTCCTCGGAGCCACATATTAAGTCATGGAAAAAGAAGAATGTCCAATGGAGCCAAATTTGGAGAATAGGCGGGATGGGAACAGTGTTCATTCTATTTTATCCAAAAATTGATGGACATAAAGGGTTTTGTTCACGGCCGCAAAAGGAGGGCAAGAACTTTGCAGCAATTTTTCTCATGTCCAAATCGTCTTTCAAAATGCTTTCAGTGCTTCCAAGGAGCATCCTAATCAATCAGATGTCTCTTATCGTGAAACGCTTATCATGTAATACCATTTTCGTCAGTTTTGCTGGAAGAGAGTCAACTCAAACGATTTGAATCCCTAACTGATGTCTCACACCACTTTTAAATTTTGAAAAACTTAAATGCTCTTGTTTTGTCCATTACTTCCTCCCCATACGCTGTTCTTAACATTTCTGATGCAGTTTTACCGTGTTTGAAGCAAAATTTTGTGTTTGTTCTTTGTAATCCAGCATTTTCAATATACAGAAAAATCGCAGCAGGTGCAAAACACTGGTTCACTTCAGAGCTTCCACCTCTGCATTGCAAGGTCAGGGATAGGTATATGACCTCTCATTTTTATCAGAAGAAAGCGCTGCATGTAATGTTTGAGTAAGAATTAAAGAAAATTGTTGTGAAGCTATTCCAGAAACTTTTTAATCACACCTCTTACACTAATGTAACAGAAATTAGCACTGAAATAAATTTACAAGGATTGCTAGATCATACACTTTGACAGATTATTCAGTGTATAGAATCAATTTCAACTATTTTTTTAAACAGGGTAACAAAGTTATTCCGCAAATGTGGGTGTGATGGTAGTACAGGTCATTAAGAATTTAAGCAGACATATTGATGAAAGTTACTTATCTAATGCAGAATTTTTAGGCCTCCTTTGTTTCACTTTTGCTATATGGTGAAGGAAATGCCAGTACAAAAACTGTGTACTGGCAAAATCTGTGACCACCATCAACAAAATACTGTAGGCCTAACCACATCTAATTCGTGAATGAGACAAGAGTTTAAGTGATTTGCTTAGGAAGAGATATAAACTCCAGCGCATTTGACGTACGAGTATATGCTTGAAGCTGCTCGACTTTTTGTAAAGAAATACCCCTGATATACTCTTTGCTAGTGTCCACAAAATGCTAACTCATGGATCTCAGATCATAAATTCAGCAATTGTATCCACTGGTCAACTGTCTGAGAAGACACAAGAGGCACATAACAAGGATATTAAGACTCCAACAGCATCATACAGGAACAAGTTCTCACCATAATACAATGAGTGATCCTCTGAACAATTTGCTGGTACCATCAAATCTTTTAATTTCAAGTTTATGAAAGCTGTATGAAAAGCTAAAGACTCCTCTGTTGAGAAGTACGAAAGTTGCTTTATTTGAGTGAAAGAACTGATTTGCAAGGGGCAGAAGAAGAGGGATTAAGCATGGGCGATGAACAGGAGCATTCAGACAGTAATATCGAGTATGATAGTTCATAAAATGCACCCATTTATTTTAGATAAGACCACCAAATTACATTTATACATTGATATGTGTTTCATAGCTGTTAATATTAATTTTACCTGTTAATGAGATCAATCATTTCATAAGAATGCTTTTGTCCCATTTTGATTGCCATCTGACCCACTGTGCATTGCAGGGACTGGCTACATGTGTGCCATGGGTTGTTTATCCTTGCATTGCTGGAATTCCTGGAGTGGGTGAGTCACTACCTGATACCAGTTACTCACAGAGAATGGGGCTATTCCATCCTGCATCTAATTCGAGTGGATCAATTTTCATTTTCTCAAAACTTTCGTAGTGACCCTCATATGTTTTTTGTTGCTGTTTCTTACAAAATTGCTATTCCAGCCTCCCTGGTTGATTTGCACTTCCAGCAATAGGGGAAACATGGTACCTCTCATTGATGCATTTCATTACTTAAGAGTTGCCAACATTTGAGTGAAAAATAGGCAATAAAATGACAGGGTCCTGTAGTTTCAAAATTTAGCCCGAGGTTAGGGTCCTGTGGGTTTGAGATAGAGCCCAAATGATGCCTAGCGGGATTCAAATAACCTATTCTAACAGATTACACTTGAGTTGGCAGTTTCTTCTGCACATGCACAAGATATTGTTTACATTTTGCAATGATTTCGCTATAATAAGTGTTTTAAAAGGGGTCAGAAATTGGGTTCCAGGCTTTATGTTCACATCTCCTAAACCTCTAATTTAGCTATTTTTATTGCATTCATTTCCATTTCTTACTATTCTTTAGGAGCCTGAATACAGCAGTTAAGCTGCTGTTTCCAGCAATAGACGGTTTTATCAATCACCAAACAACTCGCTTTCTTGGTTTCAAGAGGCCAGACACTATAGTCCAGAAACTGCTACATAGTGTGCGTGTGACAATTTAGTGTGCAGTGTCAGGAAAGGGTGTGCTAGGTCCGTGTTTCATAGAGAATGATGGTACACCTCTTACTATTAACCAGGAACGCTATAGGAACATGGTGATCGGCCCATTTATTCAGGATCTAAGAAGTTTTTGTCATGCCAGGAACATGCAGATGAATAGACAGTGGTTCCAACAAGACAGGGCGACCTGCCACACTGCTGGACAATCTATGGCTATGCTGCAAGAAACCTTTCCAGGATGAGTAATTACCTGCGGGGCTGAGTTCCCCATCCCACCATATTTCCCCGATCTCACACCACCTGATGCTTACATGTGGGGAATGCTAAAGGAGAAAGTTTTCAATTGTCCAGATCCACCCAAAACTGTGCCTGCATTGCGTCAGAAGATCGTCTCATTCTTCGGGACTCTGTGGCAACCTGTGTTCCGGAATATGTTGGAAAATCTGTGTGATCGTTATGAATACTGCCTACAGCGCAATGGAGCACATTTTGAACATTTACACAATCATCTCGATACGTAAGGTAATGACAATAAGAGTAACATAATTTCCAGTACTGTAATTTTTGGTGCATACTGTACTATCACTGTTTTGTGTTCTTTCATGTTCCAGCAACATATCCCTCTCATTACACAAAAATGCATATCCATTGTTTTTCTGCAGAACAGTCTTGAAATTTCTTGTGATGTTCTCTGCAGTAGGGTTTTCTGCTACCTCACTTACTGCTTTGTATGTTTTCTCTTCTAAGTTGATGGCTTCAGATATTTCCAAGCCTGAAGACTCCCAAGAGTTTTATCACTTCCTGTAAGCATTGGAGATATTGTTGTATGTATTGCATAACATAGTTAATGTATTGGATACCAATGTAAGGCAATCTCTCACTTCAAATTACCTATTTTGAGACCTGCGGTACACATTTACACTTATACATTTCTTTGCAAGTAAAAACAGAATACAGTGGGCTAAAGCAATAGTTAGAGTTTTAAAAAGTGGATTACTACTAATGACATTTAAATTCTAAGTTCCTGTAGGAACCATATGTTCATTATTCTTTGTATTTATATGTGTTAAATTCTCTCTGGTAACTAGGAGAGCAATCGTTTTTGTTTATTGGATTTGAAAAAAAAAGGAATCAAGAAAGACAATAAAATCTTGCACAATATACTGATTCCAATTCTTTAATTTGCTGAAGAAAGTATTTATGTGAAAATTGGTGACTTCCTATGTGTTATGTAGCATTAATTAATATTGCATTCAAGCTACAGCAAAATGACTGAAGAAGAAAGGAATCGTAAGTACCAGATTAAATGAGCCTTCACAGCATTTTGGTTTGCCATCAAGTGGGTTGAATAAAGTAAGCATTAAAATTCCACCTTTTTGGGAAGAAATGTGGTTTTTCCAAATTGAAGCTCAGTTTAAAATTGCAGGAGTAACACAAGAAAGAACTAAAGTCAACTACTTAATTTCCCAATTAGAGCCAAAATATGTGGAAAATGTTTGGGATATTGTTAAAAGTAGAGGGCTTAACAAATATACTGCAGCAAAAGAAAGGTTTTTAAGCATTTTTAAGGAAAGTGATAACCTACAAATTAAAAGACTTATTACTGACTTGGAACTAGGTGACAGGAAGCCTAGTCAACTTCTTTGCAAGATGCAAACCTTTGCAGGAGATGGTATAGCAGAAAAGGTGTTGCGTACACTATGGTTAGAGAAACTTCCCAATTCTGTTTAGAATGTTGTGGTGATCGAGGGAACCTTGAATAAGGTAGTAATGATGACAGACAGAGTGGTGGAAATGACACCAACTTGTAGCCCATTTAATGTTAACTCTGCACTGCATTTGACGTCTATTGCTGTACGAAGCCTAATGACAATAAAATTTTTGTTTATTTATTTATTATACTCACAGGGCGGCACTGTGATTGAGTGGGTAGACTGCTCACCTACCACCTAGGTGGCCTGGATTCGATCCCAGGGACTCACATGTGGTATTTGTGGTGGACGAAGCTCCATCTGGGCGGGTTTTCTCTGGGTTCTCCAGTTTACCCCGCCACTTATTCCACCAATTGCTCCATTATCACCTTTCCAATCATCAATTTCGCCTGTATTTCATATCATCATCCTCTTCCTCACTATCATACCTGGTGCTTGGCTGACCATCTGCTTCCAGGTGTTCACTCTGTCTGGTCCAGAGGTCCCTCTGCTCCTTGACAGGCATCTGACCCTAGGCACTGGCTTGTATGTCCTAGGGGGTGTAAGTCCTACATAAGGGGAGGGTAATCAGGGAAAGAAAGAAAGATTATACTCACAGAGTTACTAGCTAAAATAAGCTCATTAGAACTACAAATCTCTGGCGTTAGTCATTCAAGAGCCCGAAATTTAGCTCTGGCAGTTTATCTGAAAGGACAAGAAGTCGCTCCAGGAAACATTTTAATCCACAAGGTAAATACTGCTTCTTTCATTACAGGTTTGGA
The DNA here is from genome assembly GCA_030765045.1 of Tenodera sinensis. Lineage (NCBI taxonomy): Eukaryota > Metazoa > Arthropoda > Insecta > Mantodea > Mantidae > Tenodera > Tenodera sinensis. The sequence continues at coordinate 98,930,851 of CM060962.1, read as the reverse complement.
TATAAATGTTGGCCTGAGAAATGCAAACAGCCATGTACATGGAAACAACCGGAAAACTTCAATCAGCAGTAGAAGTAGCAACCAGTTCTGCTGCTAAGGAGATTTATGAGAGTCGCAAATTCCGATTATTTGTTCATGACAAAAACACGAACTGGCATTTTGTTGTTGATAGTGATGCTGATGTATTCATAATTCCAGCTAAATACAAAGATGCAGTTCCTAGCAAAGATTTTACCTTATTTGCTGCTAACAATACAGTGATACCTACATTTAGAATTCAGACATTAGATTTAGATCTCAGACTCCATCAAGAATTTTGATGGCCATTTATAATAGCTAAAGTAAATAAAGGAATTTTAGGAGCTGATTTCCTGGGACATTACAATTTAATAGTAGATCTCAAGAATAAAAGGTTAGTTGATAGTGTTACTGCATCACATTTGCCTGATAATACGAGGGCCGTTCAGAAAGTAACCTCCAATCGGTCACAGTGCGGGTAGTGGGGGGAGTAGCGACGCCATCTGTGCATTCACGCACTCAGCAGGTCAGTCGGCATCAAGCCGTGGTCGAGTGAACGTCGTACCTGCGCTAGTTTAGTGTTTGTGTCCGTTTGAAATGTGTGCTACAATAGAAAACCCCGCCAAATGTGAAGTGCGTGCTGTTATAAGGTGTTTTACAGCCAAAGGATATTCTGCAGCAGCTATTCATCGTGAGCTTTGTGCCGTGTACAGACCAAGAGTTATGAATGAAGGAGTGGTCCGTGAATGGGTACGTTTATTTAAAAGTGGACGAGAAAATGTTCATGATGAAGAGAGGAGTGGTAGACCATCATTGGTGATGGACGAACTCGTTCAGACAGTTGATGCAAAAGTTCGTGAAAACCGACGTTTCACAATGTCGGAGTTGTCTACTGATTTTCCACAGATTTCTAAGACTCTCTTGTACGAGATAGTGACAGCAAGATTGGGTTACCTTAAGTTCTGTGCACGATGGGTGCCCAAAATTCTTACCGACCACCACAAAACTCAAAGAATGGCCTCTGCATTAGACTTTCTGTCACGTTATGAGGACGAAAGTGAACCATTGTTAAACAGAATTGTGACCAGGGACGAAACCTGGATTAAGTACGTGAACCCTGAGACAAAAGAACAATCAAAGATGTGGGCACATTCAAATTCGCCTACCAAACCAATAAAAGCCCGGCAAGATTTTTCTGCCCGAAAATTGATGGCAACAGTGTTTTGGGATGCAAAAGGGGTGTTGTTGGTTGAATTCATGGAACGTGGGACGACCATTAATCAAGACGTGTACTGTGAAACACTAAAAAACTTACAACGGGCTATACAGAACAAACGCCGTGGTATGCTGACTTCCGGTATCGTTTTTTTGCACGATAACACCCGTCCTCACTCTGCTCGCAGAACAACAGCCCTTCTTGAGTCCTTCAAGTGAGACGTTGTCAACCATCCACCTTACAGCCCAGATCTGGCGCCAAGCGATTATCACCTCTTCATGCATATGAAGAAATGGCTCGGGTCCCAGCAGTTTGATGACGACGAAGAGCTCAAAGATGCGGTCACAGGCTGGCTCCAGGCACAAGCGGGTGATTTTTATGCAGAAGGAATTTCAAAGCTTGTGAACAGATACGATAAGTGCCTCAATCGTTATGGAGACTATGTAGAAAAATAGTGCAAAGATGTAGTTGTAAGATGTATATATTAAAATATTTTTATTTAACTTGGTGAATTTTTTGCAATCAACCGGAGGTTACTTTCTGAACGCCCCTCGTATATTGGTTATTTCTGACGATGACATTGTTAGTACAATTTCTCAGTCACTTAATAGTGAAATAGCCAAGCATAACCACATCTAATCTAATACCTATTAGTATTAAAAATGAAGTTCAGCATTATATTACTACAGTAGGAAAACCAGTACACTCAAAACCTAGGCAGCTAGATTCTAAGAAATTAAGACTGGCAAAAGAATTCCAATTTATGCTTAATCATGGAATAATTAGACCATCAAAATCTGAATGGGCAAGTCCAATTCATCTTGTGATAAAAAAAGATGGATCACTCCACCCTTACGGTGATTTTCGCAGACTAAATGACAGAACCATACCTGACGGACATCATATACCATGCATAGAAGACTTTCAGTACATCCTCTACAACAAGAAGATATTTTCTAAAATTGATGTGTTTAAAGCTTATTATCAGATACCAGTAGCCGAAGAGGATAAAGCTAAAACTGCTGTAATTACTCCTTTTATTTTATGCAAACTCAATGTTATGCTTTTTGGGTTGAGAAATGCACCCAGCACTTTTCAATATTTTATTAACAAAGTCTTCATGGGGCTAGATTTCGTATTTGCTTACATTGATGACTGTCTTATTGCTTCATCGTCAGAGGAGGAGCAAAGCTATCATCTCAAACTCATCTTTGGCAGGCTTGCCAAATATAGATTGAGAATAAACTTCGATAAGTCAGTGTTTGGAGTAGAAAGCCTAGAATTCCTTGGTTATTTGATTACTTCAGAACAAGGTGAAAGCAAAACTTCCAGAAACAGTTCATGAACTTAGGAAGTTCCTAGGAATGATTAATTTTTACAGGAGGTATTTCAAGAATGCATCCGATAGTTAAACTGTCCTCCATGATTCTATTAAAGGAGCAAAATTCAGTGGACAGCAGAAGCAATAAACAAATTTGAGCAATGTAAACAAAATCTTATCAATGTGAGATATGTAGCTATGTTAGCCTATCCTGCTCCTGATTTTCCCTAAGCATTAGTCATTGATGCTAGTGATTTTGTTATTGAAAGTGTAGTTCAACAGTTAGAAGAGAAAGGTTGGAGATCGCTGGCATTTTATTCAAAGAAACTCAACAATGCTCAGAAAACATACAGTGCATATGACCGCGAGCTTATGAGTATTTATGTCGGTAAAGCATTTTAGGCACTTATTGGAAGGAAGACATTTCATTATATTTACAGATCATAAACCACTAGTTTTTGCATTCAAGCATAAAAACAAAAAAGCGTCGCCACATCAACAAAGACAACTACAATACATTTCAGAATTTACAACTGACATTCGTTCAGTGGTCAAGAATAGATGAAGCAAATTTTATTGACTTTGACCAACTTGCAGGTGATCTGGAGAAGAATGAAGAACTTCTACAGGCCATGGAAAGTGACAATTTCTTGAAACACAAATATTACCAACTCCCTAGTGGAAGACAGCTATGGTGTGATATAAGCACAGAAAACATTAGATCATTCATTACTTCAGAATTTCGAAAACCCATATTCACCTTAATGCATGACATGGCACATCCAGAAGTAAAATCAACCATTAAACAAGTTACATCCCATTATGTGTGGCCAAATATGAAGAAGTACATACAACAATGTACAAAAGCTTGCATTGCTTGTCAGAAATCTAAAGTGAACAGGCACGTCAAATCAGCAATAGGAAACTTCAAAGAACCTGCTATCGTTTTGCAGAAGTCCACAGAGATTTAATAGGTCCATTGCCTCCTTCACAGAGTAGCACATATGCTTTGACTTGCATAGATAGATATACACATTGGGTGGAAGTTATACCAATTCCTAACATTATAGCTGAAACAGTAGCCAACGCTTTCTGTACTAACTGGATTTCAAGATTTGGAGTACCTGCACGAATAACTACTGATCAAGGTAGACAGTTTGAATCAACTTTATTCAAGCAATTTAGTTCAATGTGTGGTGTTAAGTTACACCGTACTACTCCCTATCATCCCCACTCTTTTTCTGGAAAAAGAGAAAGACTTCACTGAACTCTCAAAACAGCTCTAAAAGCATATAACTCCACAAAATGGAAATATTCTTTGCCCATAGTTCTCTTAGAATTACAAGCAACTATAAATCCTGAAACAAATGCATCAGTTTCCCAGATGTTTTATGGTAAAATTATGAAATTACCAGGAGAAATATTCAATGAACCAGCTAAAACAATTCAAGATCCAGAAAGCTTTGTTTCTGATCTTCAGAATTATCTGAGGCAATTTAAACCTGTACCAGAACATCACAAAACTGCAAGAAACATTTTTGTACACAGAGACTTGAAGAAATGTACTCATGTTTTCATACGCATTGATAGGGTGAAGAAAGCATTGGAACCACCCTATGAAGGTCCTATTCCTGTAATTGCTCGAAATTATAAATATTTCTCTCATTTCTCTGTTAAAATCAAAGGAAAGGAAGTTAACATCTCATTCGATAGGTTGAAGCCAGTATTCTTGTTAGCCAACGAGGACCAGAATTCTTCTGAATCAGAGGGAAATTATCTTTCTCATACAAGTGTGCCATCCTATGGCAAGCGAGAATGAGAACCAGAGCTCCAAGATGTCAATACAAACAAGAAGTGGTAGAAATGTGCATTTTCCTGCCAGATTTGCGGACATATAAAGAACAAAAATGTTAAATTTTAAAATGTTGTGTTGTAAATTATTCACTGGGAAAATGCAGGAATACTAGGGAGCAATTGGTTTTGTTTATTGGATCTGAAAAAAAAAATTAAGAATGAGAAAATCTTGCACAATATATTGATTCCAATTCATTAATTTGCTGAAGAAAGTATTTGCACAATTTTCCTCATATGACCAGGAGAAAAAAAGAAGGAACTGATATGTTACAATCACATGACCTTTGCCAATCACTCTTCTAGAAACTACCATATTTCATCACATAATGGTTACACCTTGATTTATAGACAAGCAATCAGTACTTCACCATTTCACTGCATTAGTGTTCACTATCAAGAAATATTGAATAATATGAGGGTTGTCTGTAAAATAAGGTTACCAAGGATCTGCTGTCACAAGGAATGCTATTACAGGAGATCCAGCAACACTGGAATTTAGCTTGGTTCCCCCTCCCCCAGTACCCTGCCCTGCGAACTGTCTGCAATGCTCAGTCTTGGCTTGGCAGCTGTTAGAAATGGAGCTTCCACTCGCTTCTCCTGCCAGGTGCGAATTATGCTTTGTGATGCATTATTTATGTGCAAAAAGACTGCACCGGTGGACATTCATTCCCAACTGTGTGGAGTGTATGGAGAGCAGTGTATGAGCGTACAATACGTGCACAAATGGCACAGAGAATTCAAAAACGGATGTACAGACATCCAGGATGACCAGCGTTCTTGATAGTCATTGGTTTCAGACGAAATGATTGTGACAGTGGAAGAAGCAATGCTGAAAGGTCGAAGGGTTACGGTTCGGGAGACCTACGAGATGATCCCTGATGTCAGCAAGACATATGTTCACAAAATTGTGACCGATCATTTAGGGTATACCAAGGTGGGTGGAGGCATGCTAATGAAGGAAGTACATTTCCATCACCCACACATTGTCCATGTGACAACCAATCTCATCAACAAATTTGGATGGGATACTGTCATACACCTTCCTTACAGCCCAAACCTAGCCCCAAGTGACCACCATCTCTTCCCTTACTTGAAGAAACACCTGTGTAGGACGTATTTCAGAACAGAGAGGAAATGAAAGAAACTGTTTTAAGCTATCTTCACTGCGTGGCGGGAGAGTTCTACGATGCAGGCATACAAAAGATGGTACACCACATGCAGAAATGCATTGATCAGAATGGCGATTGTGTCAAAAAGTAGGAATAAGTCTAAGCTTTCCAAAAATGTATCATTCAGTGTTAATAAATATGTTTTTCGTTGTAAAAAAGAACTGGGAACCTTATTTTACGGACAAACCTCATTTAGGTCATAAGCTGAGACATGAGCAATTCCCTTAGATGTGCAGTGGCACTCTTCACCTGAAAGGCTGATGGTGGGGGAAGTTGCACAAACATGTAAGCGCAGAAATCATAACGTTTCTGTCCACAAAGGAGTGAAGTTCACTAGCATAGCTTTAGTGCATATTGCTAATGACATTATGTATGTATAGCAATTAGCTTTATAATGAACAAAGTGATTTCAATATAACTATGAACGTGTGCCAACAATAACTTTCATGTGAACTGCAATTGTTTCACCTGCACGCTGTTGCAGTGTTTCATGGCAAACCGGCCGTGTATCCCCCCTCTCAACCATTGGTGAGAGGGGGGGAGGGAGGGAAGGAAACCATCTTCCCCTATGCACAAGAATTGTTCATGTCTTACCTCATGACCTATAACATGCCACCACTGCAACCTGTTTCATTCATGGAAGAGAATACAGGGTATGCAGCATATATTCCTCATTGATGATGGCATCAGTTTGCCAACTGCTGAGATAGTGGCTAGCCCATAAATGAATCTGATTGGTTCAAGCCCCAAAAATGCAGTAATTAGCAGATGTGACTAAATGATAAGCGAACTAAGTGGCAAGGAATGTGAACCATTTGGTGAGCACATGCAGAGTTAATAACCATCTTATTCTTCAATTGAGTATGGCTATTTGTTTCTAAAGTTATTACTATAATTATTATTTATTTATGCCAACAAACTTACTGTTGGTGTTTTTAAACACACAAGCCATGTGTGGGCAATGTTTGAACTGTGGCATTGAATTTTTAAGTTCCGGTTCTACCTCTCAATTATTGCTATAACATTACTATGAGTGCTTATGTATGCTAAGTGTTCATGCAGTATGGTTTTATGGCTTAAAATATTTCTAGAAGGGAGAACACAACAGGTAAAAGTAGGTAAAAAATTGTCTGAAAGGGGCACCGTGAGTTTGGGAGTACCCCAAGGCTCAGTACTGGGTCTGCTACTTTTTCTTAGTTTTGTTGATGACATAACTGTAAATATTAAATGCCAGATAAGATTGTTTGCAGATGATTGCATTTATCTACAATAAAATTTGAAATGCCATAAATGAATCTGTGCCTCAGGGTGATTTAAATAAAATAAGCAGTTGGGTTAATACAAATAAAATGACAATGCTAAGAAAAGTAAGTCCTTTGTGGGAGTGTACTTGGCAGGTAATACTGGGTGGGATGATCAGGTAAATTCTGCATCTAGGAAATCATGGGAAACATTGCATTTGTTAATGAGGATATTGAAAAAGGGAAGCTCAAAGTCCAGGGAAATTGCCTGCAAGTCTTTCGTGTGGCCAATTATGGAATTGGAGCAGCATGTTGGGACCCATATAGAATTAGTCAAATTGATTCATTCGAGAAAATTCAGAGAAGGGCTATAAAATCCATAAAAAGGTGTAAATATTTTGGGCCTACAAAAGAGGAAGAGACTAAATGGGAGCCTCTAAAAGTCCAGCGCAAGAGGCACAGATTATGCATTTTATTTAAAGCTTATGGTGGTTCAACTGCATGGATGGGCATTAGGTAAAGATTGGAGAACCCAGCATATTAGGAAGAAATTATCATTTATTTAAAATTAAGGGTAGAAGGTACAGAACAGACGTACGAAAATTCTCCTTTGTTAACAGAACTATTGAGAATGGAATGAATTGCCTGTAGCAGTCTTTCAGGGTTCTCTATCCATGAAGGAATTTAGGAAAAATTTAAAGAGTAAATATTGGATAATTTATTATAGAGGTTACTTAGGTGTATGTTTGACATTTTATAAACTAATTTTGAATACTCGTAAATTTATTGGTTATACTGACAAGATAGTTAATTAGTGAGTGTTTATTAGTAATTAATGATTAAAAAAATAAGTTATTATATTGCAAAACCATAGTCTGATAGAACCGTATATTTCTGTTCATTATGTTACTATTGTTTATGTAATTATTTTTTGTAATCTTAATTGTACATTTCACTCTGCCACCAGATAATATTCATTTACTGTTCGTTGTGTTACTATTATTTATGCAAATATTTTTTGTAATCTTAATTTACATTTAACTCTGCCACTGGTAATACCCATTTATTGTTCATTATGTTACTATTGTTTATGTTATTATTTTTTGTAATTTTAATTTATGTTTAACTCTAACACGGTTAATACCCATTCATTATTCATTGTGTTATTATTCTTTATGGTATTATTTTCTGTAATCTTTATTGTACATTTAACTCTGCCACCTGATAATACCCATTCATTGTTCATTGTGTTACTATTGTTTATGTTATTATTTTGTGTAATTTTAATTGTACATTTAACTCTGCCACCGGGTAATACCCATTTATTGTTCATTGTGTTACTATTGTTTATGTTATTATTTTTTGTAATTTTAATTGTTCATTTAACTCTGCCACCGGGTAATACCCATTTATTGTTCCATTTGTTACTATTGTTTATGTTATTATTTTCTGCAGTCTTAATTGTACATTTAACTCTGCCACCGGGTAATACCCATTTGTTCAATTTGTTACTATTGTTTATGTTATTATTTTCTGCAATCTTAATTGTACATTTAACTCTGCCACCAGGTAATACCCATTTATTTTTCATTTTTACCATTGTTTATATAATTATTTTTTTGTAATCTTAATTGTACATCTAGCTCTGCCACCGGGTAATACCCATTCATTGTTCATTGTGTTACTATTGTTTATGTTATTATTTTGTGTAATTTTAATCGTATATTTAACTCTGCCACCGGGTAATACCCATTTATTGTTCATTGTGTTACTATTGATTATGTTGCAATTTTTTGTAATTTTAATTGTACATTTAATTCTGTCACTGGGTAATACCCATTTGCAGTGAATAAATACATACACATACATGCAATGATCTTCACTTATTATTTACCTATTTTAACTTTTTTCAAGACCAAATTATGGACTTGTTCAGTAATCTGATAAACATCAACTCCAGTTGAAAGTACACATAATTCAACGGTGTCGTAAATGCTTTTTAAATAATAGATGAGTGTTGATTCAAGTTTTTTAATTTTCTAGAGTAGGTGTTTGCATTATGGTGTCAGCATTACTTTTGTTTTGCCTTTCCTTTCTTTTCAACTATGAACAGCGTAACGTGGTTGTGCTTCAGCACACTCAGACTTGCTCTTACTCCTGTTACCATACTCTAGTCGCTGAAGGTTAACACGGTCAATCTTAAATAATTTATTCATCACATAATACTTGTACTGTGTAGTTTTATTTTATGAAGAAAGTATAAAAAGTGTGACAGTTATGCAGTGGAATACAGTATTCTTACAAAAGCCCATTCCTCTATTTATTATTAGTAGACATCAGATTTATATGCTCTAAAAAAGTTAATATACACTACATATATATGGGTAAATAATTTGATACATCTACTCACATTGAACCTTCTTCCTTATATTACGTCATCCTGGAGGCTATAATTTGATTTGCAGTACACGATCATCATTTTTTCCAAATGTTCAGGAGTAAATTTATGACGTCTATCAGATAATATGAGTTTGTATGCAGAGAAGGACCTCTCAACATCCAGACATGATTGAACAATATTTATAAGCACTGACAAGCTCTGGAGGAATTTCCCCTGGAAGTTCCATACTGTCACCTTGGAGATATTTGCTAACAGAGCATAAAATATTAAAATCGGGATTTCTTTGTAATATATTGCACAGTTTTGCACTCAATATTTCCTCATACTTTGGAGGGGCACACTGAAGTTCACTCTTCACCTCCTCAAAGATTGATATAGACGCATGAAGGGACAAACCATGCGTTTCTAGTTTTTGTATTGCTTGAGGTATAATTTTGAAATGCGGCTTTATAATAGCCAAGTCTCTGCAGTGCTTCATTTCTGAAAATGTCATGTGAATGTTGAATTGTCAAAGCATCATTTGGATTTAGAATGCAGACAACTTCTTTAACTGCACTGAAATTGTCAGCATAAAAGAGAGCAGTGTTTATCCACGTACCCCAGTGGGTAAGAATTCGTTCCGGGGATGGAGGATGTTCTGGGAGTTGTTCTCTATAAGCAGCTACTCGGCCTGGGGCTTTTACAAATACCTTCTTCGTAGTAGAAATTAAGGTATTTACTTCAGGAAACTGCTCCTGTATGACTTCTGCTACCCTTTGAAGCCCATGCACAATACATGTAATGTGGATTAAATGGAGATAAAATAATGTCATACCTGAAGCCACTCGCAGCATGTAGGCTGCAGCATCTGAAAGAAAAACCCAAAATTTATATTCATTACCTGCTTCTGGCCGTAATATTCTTAAAGCATCATTGACAAAGCGAGCAATGGTGGAATGATTAGTTTTCTCTAACACCCTAGAAGCGATCAAATATGGCTTTCCCGGCTCATCTTAACTGAGTTTATCTACTAGAAAATTTGCTACATGACATCCATAGGAGTCAGTAGTTTCGTCCACCGCACCCCATATAAGTAAATCTTTTAAATCATCTTGGATTTCTTTAATTGCTGTTCGGTAACAGTCTATGATAGTTTTTCCTGAGAGTTGATTCATTTGGAATGGTATGATTACAATATTAATCTAAGAAATTCCGGAATGTGGGATTGCTAAGTGAATTCCATGGGATATTTGCTGTGATTAGACGTGGCACTGCAAAATTCGTTTCAAATTAGATGAAGAGGGTTTATGTTGTGTCAATAACGTTTGCTTCAAGGAAGTTTGTTTCTTTGTAGCTGCAAGATGTTGATTCATTGTTGAATGTTGTTGTTGTTAGCTAATGCTGGATTTCTGACAATGAAGTCATTAATCCTCTTGCTCTACAATATTTTTCACTCATAGAGCAATAGCAGCATAGTAACCGCTTTTAAGAGAGCACCATATTTTTATGTTTTGGCGGTCACATCGCTCTCTCACAACCCCCAGAATGTCTGGAGGACCACACCTGTCGTTGGTTTACGGGTCTCACCGACCTGACCTGGAGAATTATCAAAATAAATTCACCGACCATATCCTCTGATTACCATCATTGTTGAATGTTGGCTTAGCTGAAACTTTTTCACACACGCAATTTGTTTGTTTGTTTGTTTCTTTGTAGCTGCAAGATGTTGATTCATTGTTGAATGTTGGCTTAGCTGAAACTTTTTCACACACGCAATTTGTTTATTACACACTTTACAAAAAACTACTTTTCCATCTGTAGTATAATCCACTGGTTTAAAAGTTCACATTTTGTACTTCTGAATTTTGGCATTACAACTTGCACACAGGACAAACCACAAACCACTAATTAACAGCAGAACAAAACTATCTTCTGCTGCTGATAGCAAAGCAAGAGGTCCCCAACGGTGAATCCTGCAAACATTTACTCATATCACATGAAGCTGAGTCATATACACACAAGAGGCTTTATATGGGTTGCCTCGCTTGTACGGAGAGGCTCGATATGGGTTGCCTTGCTTGTATGAGAACGATATGTTACTTATACAAATTAGAAAGTATTTAAATTATTAATTTATTAAATAGTAGTCAATGCTGCAAAAATGTTTGATATATGCACGGATATGCCATAATCATGAAATATGCAACTATACCTAAAATATGCAAATATATGCACCATGAAACTTTACATTTGGAAAGAGGTGAACTTCAAATGTACTCCGAACTTTGTTTCCATATCATATATAAAAACTGCAAAAAAAATGCAATTGCATATAAATCCGACGTCTGATTATTAGAGATGAACTTTCATTACACATTTCATTGAAGGTAACAAGGATAATACAATATAATATGATTTGAAGCTTTCCTGGCGACAAACATATTCAAGATGTTCTCAGGGTTCTAGCCAGGTGTAGTGATGCAGAACGATCGACGTTTCGGGAGTGTACATCTCTCCCGTCATCAGGATGATGAATGACTAGCATTTTTTTTTTTTCTGTGGTGGGGAAAAAGGCTACTTACGCCCTAACGGCATGCAAGCATGCGAGTGTTAGACTACTACCTGGCCTTCGAAACCCGGGCAGCTTACTCACTAAAGAACCCCACCGGAAGTCTTGAGGTCAAAACCTCATTGCTGCAGTATCACAAAGATGCACCTGCGCATTCTGTGGTGATAAATGAATGCTGCCTGCCAGTGGCAGTAACAGCGAGTGAAATAACTGAAGTGCCAGAGGACAAACATGACCTAAGCCCTGAGTGCCCCTGGTAGCAAATGATGGTGAATGTTATGAGTGATGAACTCTGTAGTGGTGGAGTGGTGGTGGATGATGTGGTTGATCAGTGTTGGTGTCAGTTGAATTTGTTGTTGCATTTAATATGCCGACATAGCGCGTCGTAGCCGCGACCGTTATGTTGTCGAAGAGGAGTGTTGTAGGTGGAGAGTCTGCATCTGTTGTGGCTATGTCGGACTGCTGTGGAGGCTGAGTGGCTGCGAATTCTGTTGATGGCGTCTGTAAGTGTGGAGATGGCCTTCTCCAGGGTGGCTAGGCGGGAGCTGATGTTGAGGATCTCTGAGTGGAGATTCTGTACTGCATCTAGCCAGGCACGGTCCCGGGAAGGGGCGGCCGGGGCAACTTCTCCTCTTGGTGCAGGTGTTGGTGTTGCTGATGGTGACGTTCTCTGCGCTGGTAGTTGGCCTGATGGAGCTGGCTGTGGAGCAGTGTGCGCCACTAGTGTGGGTCTCCGCTGGGCTCGGCGGGGATGGAGAGGGCATTGTGACTGACCTGTGTAATGGCCAAAGCCATTACAGGTGGCGCAGTATCTACGACGGCATCGAAGGTCATGCCCTGTGCACTGCGCTGTAAGGGCCCGGGAGCCGCAGTAATGGCACCTGGGGCCGGCTGTGAAAGTGTCGGCCGCGTGGTCGTACTGGCAACGGCGACGACAGGGGACCAGACGACCGGTTCGGCTGGGCTCAACACGTAGGCGCTGGCCAAATAAGGACAGTCCCACAGCCAGGGCCCCTTCTCGGTCGCCCAGGTCCCAAAATTCCAACCGAACCATCGATGTTGGGCCACGGTCAGTGATGATCCGTGTGGCCCTGCTGACTGAGTCCCAGTGTTGCCTGGCAGCGGTCAGTAGGTAGTGGTACGGGAAGTCCCGAGGTACCCCGCATACCAGTGCACTGTGTCGCCAGGTCTGCGCTGTGGGTGGTGGCGGCGTCTGCGTCGGCTGGTGGTGCTGGGTTTGGCTCGGTGGTGGTGCAGGTTGGAGCAGCTGAAGAAATAGCGGCGGTGTCGTTGGTTTCTGCTGAGTGAGTGTCTGCGGTGGCGTTGATTCGTCGTTCTGGAGGTCGATCAGCTGCCCTAAGGGAATGAGTGGTGGCGCTGGTTGCCTGTGCTGTGGCGACGGGGGCGTCCGCATTGAATTAGTTGTTGGCGGCGCGGGTATAAGCACCTCAGCGACTGCTCGGGTCGAGCAGCGAGTCGCGAGTGGCGATTGGTGTGGAGATGCTGATATTTGCTCCTGCTGAAGAGTGGCACTTCTACGCTCCGATGGTGAAACAGCCTGGGCCACGGCAAGAGGCTTCGGTGTGGCTTTGCTGGACTTCCGAGTCGCGCGCTTCTTGTATCCCATGGTGCTGTCTCCTCTGTGCTGACTCCTATCGAGCTTTTTTTTTTCCTTAAAAAGTGGCCTTTTTTTTTTTTTTTTTCTATAGGGGAGACAGAAAGAGAGTTGGAAGGGAGATAGAGTTGGCTTATTACGCCGGGTTATAGATTTATTGGGGAGGAGTGTATCGTTGTCACGAGGTCCCGCTTAGCACCCTCGGTAGTGCGAGTATGCTAGCCGACCGGGGTCGACTTTAATTTGTAGTTGCCGGGTGGCAGCCATGAACAAGCCCTGACTGACACACGCGGGTAGTTCTTCGTTTGGAGGGGATTTGATCGTGAATCGGCGGAGACTGCGATGTGGGTTCCAGTGAACGGCGATGACTGTGGTGGCACTTGTTATTCAAGTGGTAGAAAGAAATCGGTGGCGTCAAGTCCGGAGGCACTGCAGAGCTTTCCTCTGCACCGAAAGCTGCACGGGGAGTTGTAGTGGTTGTTGAATCCATATCTGTTGAAGAGTGCAATTTGTTCGGGTGTCGGAATCTTGCGTCCTTCTGGTAGTACGTTTGGCGTTGTAGGGTGTGACCAGGGTTGGCTATGTTGCGTTGCAGGAGGTGGCGACGTAGTCCAGGGTTGGCTGTGTTGCACTGCAGGTTGTAGCAAGGTAGTTCGGGGTTGACTGTATTGCTCTCTGTCATGTGCTGTTGGTGGTAGAGAGACTTGTGTGCTGGCTTCATGGGTCTGGGTTGGAGTTCGGTTCTCGATTCGATGAAGTTTGCGCAGAATGGAGTCTAGAGTGGTTGTGTTGTCCAGTGCAGTGGTTGTGTCGCGTAGTTCTGCTGCGGAGTTGAAGCCGGTGGTGTTGTGGAGAAGTTGTTGATGGATTGTTGTGAGTCCGTTGCGGTAGGTCCGGCGGAGACAGTTCGTTTTCTTGTTGATTTTCTGGATGTCTGTGCTGAGAGATGTAAGGCGGCCTGTTGTGGAGTTGCGTAATTGACGTCCCTCGTCTAAGATGGTTTGGAGTTGGGTCGTGATGGTGGCTGTGGAGTTGGCTATGGTGGAAACTGCGGCGGTGAGTTGAAGTGTGGCTTCTTCCAGTCTTTCCCGTCTTTGTTGGAGGTTTTGTAAGTCTTGCTGGATGTCTTCGGTGTCATTCCGGGGCAGTGGTGCAGTTACAGTGGCGGTGGCGGATGATGGAGTGGACTGTTGTGACGGTGAGCGTCCTAAACTAGTAGGAGCTGGTCTGCGGCGAGGTTGTGAGTCTGCGATGGCTGGTGCAGATTGCAGAGTATTGGCCTTTGGATAGAGAGGGCACTGCGCCTGACCTGTAAAGTGGCCGAAGCCATTACAGGTGGCGCAGTACCGACGTCTGCGGCGTAGATCGTGGCTGGTGCAGTCCTGTGTGAGGCAGTGGGTCCCACAATAGTGGCACCTAGGAGCGGCGTTGCAAGTGGTGATGTCGTGGCCAAAGCGGCAGCAGCGGCGGCAGGGCACATGTCTGGAAGTTCGCGCTGGTTCGACGAGTAAGCGCCGTCCGAGTAGGGTCAGACCCGTTCTCAGGGCGGCTTCACTGTCTGCGTTGTCGGCGAAGACGATTCTAATTAGTGGTATAGGTCCCCGAGAGGTGATGATGCGAAGGGCTCTCATTGCTGAGGGCCACTTCTGACGTGCTGCATGTAGAATGTGTCTCTCGGGGATATCCCGTGGTACACCTCGCATAATAACGCTGACCCCTTGGAAGGGGCCAGTGTGTGCAGGCGGTGATGATGTACTGTCCGCTAGTACGTACCGAGTAGAAAACACCCAGTCTAATGTGGAGGTGGTTCACCGCTCCGTTGGAATCTGTGTTTTCTGAGTCGGTCGATTTCCAACTTTAAGGCTGGTTTCCAGGAGGGACTAAACTGCAATCCAGCGTCCCGGTTCAGTGTATTCTTCTCGGAGGAGATGGACAGAGCCTCCTTAACCCTCCGTTCCCATAAACCGCTACATTTTGCCACAAGGGTCGTTTCTTTGAAGTTAGCTTTGTGGTCTTCTTCAAAGCAGTGCTCCGCCAGGCCTGACTTGTCAGGCTGCATTAAGCGTATGGAATGTTGGTGCTTCTTCACTCTGGTGGAAATGGTCCTGCCGGTTTGCCCTATGTGCGGCGCCCCACATTCACAGGGTATACGGTATATCCCTGGTACATTAAGGTCCAGTTTGTCCTTTACCGGCCTCACTAGGTGTTTAATCTTCAAAGGCGGCTTCTGGATGGTTTTAATCTTGTGTTTTGCCAGAAGTCTACTGATTCTGTCGGATAGATTGCCAGTATATGGGATGCAGACAGTGGCGATCGGCTTGTCTGGTGTTAGAGAGCGCATTCACCACACACGTGACACTCTCGACTCGGTCGACCGCCGACTGCTGGATTCCTTCTGGCAGTTATCTTCGAGACTTTCACCAACGGATTGGGATAGGGTGGACCTCTCTACCTTTGCATAAGGTCACGCCACGCTTCTCCGGAGCACCAAGAAACAGACAAGGAAGTTCAACTCGTTGGTGCATTCCAAGGAGGCCGTGCCTCCTCTACCACCCAACCGGATCATAGTCAACCTCACGAACTTGGATTTAGGCGAAGCCACTACCTCCGTGCTGTCCAAAGACCTAAACTTTGCGCCAACATCGAGAATTCTTCCAGTGGCTGAGATTGTCAGCGGAGTGGAATGCGCTATACAAGAGCTCACGGTAGATAGTGTAGAAGAAATACGCACGGCGGTGGCCGCTGCCGTCAGGCGAACCTCGCTTCCTAAGCCGAATATCGAATATCAACCGAGACGAAAGCTTTGCGCTTAAGAGACTGCGGAATGATGAGAACTTGGTCGTCTTACCGGCGGATAAGGGGAATGCAACTGTGGTCCTCCTCACAGCCCAGTACATAGAGAAAATGGAGCAGCTCTTAGACGATCCAGCCTACAGAATCCTTGGAAAGGATCCTACTACCTCCATTGAGCGATGGACCACTCAACTAATTAGAAGATCCAGCCTTTCTTCAGAAACCAAGCAGTTTATATCGCCGTCAGGGTCCACACCTCCTAGAATGTATGGGCTCCCCAAGATCCACAAAACGGACGTCCCATTACGCCCCATTGTTGACGCCACGGGTAGCCCTACATACCGGCTGGCACCTAGCGGATCTGTTGCAACCTCTGGTAGGGGATTGCCCACGTGACGAACTCCACACAGTTCATGCAGTCCTTGGACAATATCACGATTGGCCCTTCTGATCTTCTCGTCAGCTTAGACGTGGTATCTCTTTTTTACAAGGGTACCACTACAAGAAACCATCCAGCTTCTGATGGATCACTTCCCGGCCGACATCATCGAGCTCTTCCGGCACACTCTGACGTGCACTTTCTTCCTGTTTGGTGGCAGAGTCTATGAACAAGTAGACGGTGTGGCAATGGGCTCTCCATTGTCACCAGTATTAGCAAATTTCTACATGGAACACCGGGAACATGAAATACTTGCCACAGCCCCACTCAAGCCATCTCATTTCTACTGCTACGTTGATGACACATTCGATATATGGCCACATGGACTAGACACTCTGCCAAGCTTCCTCACACACCTCAACAGCCTCCGACCACAAATTCAGTTCACCATGGAGGTGGAGAAAGACGGAACACTGCCATTTTTGGACATTCGGGTCTCCAGAAACAACAACGGTACTCTGGGGCATGCAGTGTGCCGCAAACCAACACACACTGACCTCTATTTGAATGCTCGTAGTTTTCATCATAAATCACAACGTGTCGGAGTTCTCAACACTCTGGCCCACAGAGCTGTGTCTGTCTCCGATCCCAGCCATCTAAAGCAAGAACTACAGCACCTGAGGCACACTTTCCGCCAAAATGGCTACTCCGTGGACGACATTGAAGCCTCAATCTCCAAGGCGAAGAGAGGAAAACCACAATCTCAGCTAACAGCAGACAAGCCGACCGCCACTGCCTGCATCCCATATACTGGCAATCTATCCGTCAGAATCAGTAGAATTCTGGCAAAACACAACATTAGAACCATCCACAAGCCGCCTTTGAAGATTAAACACCTAGTGAGGCCGGTAAAGGACAAACTGGACCTTAATGTAACAGGGGTATACCGTATACCCTGTGAATGTGGGGCGCCGCACATAGGGCAAACCGGCAGGACCATTTCCACCAGAGTGAAGGAGCACGAACGGTCCATATGCTTAGTGCAGCCTGACAAGCCAGGGCTTGCGGAGCACTGCTTTGAAGAAGACCACAGAGCTAACTTCAAAGAAACGACCATTGTGGCAAAATGTAGCGGTTTATGGGAACGGAGGGTTAAGGAGGCTCTGTCCATCTCCTCCGAGAAGAACACACTGAACTGGGACACTGGATTGCAGTTTAGTCCCTCAAAGTTGGAAATCGACCGACTCAGAAAACACAGATTCCAACGGAGCGGTGAACCACCTCCACATTAGACTGGGTGTTTTCTACTCGGTACGTACTAGCGGACAGTACATATACTGGTCCCTTCACTCTTGCAGAACGTCAACATGGGTAAAAAGAAAACGGCGAAGACCAGCACAAAAGCCGCGCAAAAGACTTCGGTCTTGGCGTGAGCGGACACGCCGCAGAGAACTTTTCCGGACTCACCGCCAGAGCGCGCCAAGTCAGAGCGACAGCCGCTCCCAGCCAGCCGCCCAGTCTCACCAGTCGTGGCTGAGTCTCCGCTACGAGCAGTCGCGGCGGAGCCAGCGCACACGCCGCCGCCAACCCAGCACCGCCAGCCGACGCCGCCGCCACCGCTACCCACAACTTCCTCCTGGCGGCATAGTGCAGTAGTGTGCGGAGTTCCACGGGATTTTCCGTGCCGCTACCTGCTGTCAGCCGCCAGGCAACTGTGGCAGTCCAGCATCAGGGCCACGAGAATACACACCGATCGCGGCCCTACCATGATGGTACGGCTGGAGTTTGCGGACCAGGCCGACCGGGAAGCTGCCTTGACGACGGGGCTGCTCTTGTTAGGGCAACGCCTGCGCATTGAGGCCAGTAGAACGGATCGCCTGGTCACATGTCGCCGCTGCTGCCAGTTCGGCCACCAGGCCGAGACCTGCTCTGCTAGCCCGCGGTGCCACTATTGCGGTGCCCGGGCACTGACTGCGAATTGTAAGGGTCACGACCTGAGACACCGCCGCCGGTACTGTGCCACCTGTAATGCCCTCTCCATCCACGCAGAACTTCACAACAGAACAGCACACCTACACAACAACGCGAGCAGCAACGACCAGCACCACATATCACCAGCACAACTCAACCAGCTCCAGTGACTACAACACCGCCGGCAGCACCACCAGTCCCCGCAGTCAGCCAGGAGTTACGGGATGCGATTCAGGACCTCCACGCGGAGTTACTGAATGTCAGCACCCGCCTGGCTGCTATTGAGGAAACGCTCGCCACAATCTCTGCCGCAGCATGTGGCACAATCCAGAGGAATGTCACCGAGGCTCTCGAGCCAATTAAGCAGACGCTTGGCCGGCTCGAGATCCCAACTGCCAACACGACCACCACCAGCTCGACAGCAACCACCGCAGTTCCTACCTTCAAGAGCCAAGTCAGCGGGCTTCCATATCCATGATGGCCACCCCTGCACGGAGCTGTGTCGTTCCATGAAGTGTACGGCATATTCAGATTGATCACTCCAGGATTCAGCCATCATCATTCATTCACCAATCATGACCATCTCATTTCACCACAAGAATCAGAGCACACCACTCACCATTATCACCAATGACTGCTACCAGGGGGCTCTCAGGGCTTAGGTCATGAGTGTCTCCTGGCCTTCAGCATCACCACGCTGTTACTGCCTCTGGCAAGCAGCTTCCATCGTCACCATAGAATGCGCAGGTGCATTATTGCGGTACTGCAACACCGAGGTTTCGACCTCTGGACTCTTCCGGTGGGGTTTTCTAGTGAGTAGGCTGCCCGGGTTCGAAGCCCGGGTAGGAGTCTTACACTCGCATGCGTGCATGCGGTTAGGGCGCAAGTAGCCTTTTTCCCCACCAAAAAAAAATCACTCTTGCTGAAAACTTGCCAGGACCTGATCTTCAGCTCAACCAGAACGTCAACATGGGTAAAAAGAAAACGTCGAAGACCAGCACAAAAGCCGTGCAAAAGACTTCGGTCTTGGGGCGAGCCGACACGCCGCAGAGAACTTTGCCGAATTCACCGCCAGAGCGCGCCAAGTCAGAGCGACAGCCGCTACCAGCCAGCCGCCCAGTCTCACCAGTCGTGGCTGAGCCTCCGCCACGAGCAGTCACGGCGGAGCCAGCGCACACGCCGCCGCCAACCCAGCACCGCCAGCCGACGCCGCCGCCACCGCTACCCACAACTTCCTCCTGGCGGCATAGTGCAGTAGTGTGCGGAGTTCCACGGGATTTTCCGTGCCGCTACCTGCTGTCAGCCGCCAGGCAACTGTGGCAGTCCAGCATCAGGGCCACGAGAATACACACCGATCGCGGCCCTACCATGATGGTACGGCTGGAGTTTGCGGACCAGGCCGACCGGGAAGCTGCCTTGACGACGGGGCTGCTCTTGTTAGGGCAACGCCTGCGCATTGAGGCCAGTAGAACGGATCGCCTGGTCACATGTCGCCGCTGCTGCCAGTTCGGCCACCAGGCCGAGACCTGCTCTGCTAGCCCGCGGTGCCACTATTGCGGTGCCCGGGCACTGACTGCGAAGTGTAAGGGTCACGACCTGAGACACCGCCGCCGGTACTGTGCCACCTGTAATGGCTTTGGCCATTATACAGGCCAGGCACAGTGCCCTCTCCATCCATGCAGAACTTCACAACAGAACAGCACACCTACACAACAACGCGAGCAGCAACGACCAGCACCACAAACCACCAGCACAACTCAACCAGCTCCAGTGACTACAACACAGCCGGTAGCACCACCAGTCCCCGCAGTCAGCCAGGAGTTACGGGATGCGATTCAGGACCTCCACGCTGAGTTACTGAACGTCAGCACCCACCTGGCTGCTATTGAGGAAACACTCGCCACAATCTCCGCCGCAGCATGTGGCACAATCCAAAGGAATGTCGCTGAAGCTCTCGAGCCAATTAAGCAGACGCTTAGCTGGTTCAAGATCCCAACTGCCAACACGACCACCACCAGGGAGGTCGCAACTCAGACTCGCCGCACTAAGGAGCCACCACAAGCTCAACAACAACCACCGCAGTTCCTACCTTCAAGAGCCAAGGCAGGGGGCTTCCATATCCATGATGGCCGCCCCTGCTCAGAGCTGTGTCGTGCGATGAAGTGCACGGCATATCCAGATTGATTCACTCCAGGATTCAGCCATCATCATTCATTCACCAATCATGACCATTTCATTTCACCACACGAATCAGAGCACACCACTCACCATTATCACCAATGACTGCTACCAAGGGGCTCTGAGGGCTTAGGCCATGAGTGTCTCCTGGCCTTCAGCATCGCCACGCTGTTACTGCCTCTGGCAAGCAGCTTCCATCGTCACCATAGAATGCGCAGGTGCAATATTGCGGTACTGCAACACCGAGGTTTCGACCTCTGGACTTCCGGTGGGGTTTTTTAGTGAGTAGGCTGCCCGGGTTCGAAGCGCGGGTAGGAGTCTTACATTCGCATGCTTGCATGCGGTTAGGGTGTAAGTAGCCTTTTTCCCCACCATAAAAAAAAAAAAAAAAAAAAAAAAAACTTGCTAGTCATTCATCATCCTGATGATGGGAGAGATGTACACTCCTGAAACATTGATCGCTCTGCATCACTACACCTGGCTAGAAGCCCGAGAACATCTTGACTATGAGAATACAGTAGGTTAAAGTGACCCAGATTTTTATAAAATGGATCGCTATGTAACTGCTTCAAAATTCCATACTGTGTGCATGGCCATCAGAAAACATTAATATCAAATTACCCACTTGAAAAAAGTGTATTTGAAAATTCAAGCCAATAACAAAGAATAGCTAGAAATGATTAATCCCCCAGAAATTTTAATTTGACTTAAATTGTGTACTTTAATGAGCTCTTCATTTATTGTGCTGTAAGGTTATGTTTATCTCTTACAGTTTACCAATTATACAGAAATAATTCAGAATGAACAAGAATTCTCAGAAAATTCGAGATACACATTTTATTTCTTGTACACATATTTTAAACAAATAGTATTTTAATCGCAATTTTTAGAGCTATTATTAAGAAAACTGGAAATAAAATAACATTTTTTATGTATAGGGTATTTTGGGGTAGGAGTTATCTTGGAATTTTCGTGTTGCATTCATGGAAGATACCGAACTTAAATATCAGGTTTGCTGTTTAACAGACCTTTTGTTTCTGAGTTAATGCTATTCACAGACACGCACAAACACTGACGTTTTTATAAAACTTCTTTTCTGTCTTTACTTATTTGTTTACCTTTTGTTCAGAGAGCCTCAAAATGTGCAGTTTTTTGAAATCGATATCATATTGTTGGGTGGAATGAATACCAGTACTTCTACTTACTATAGGCAAGTAGTAGTGAAAGTAAAAACTAATTATGTTATATATTATATGCAATGATTGAAAACAGTATATGTATTTAAAAATTCAAAGTAATAACAAAGAATATCTTGGAAATGGTTAACAGCATACATTTTTTTATTCTTCATAACTTGGGTGCTTTAACAAGCTCAGGATCTATAATTTTAGCTGGGGTTTTACTTATGTAAGGAGGATATGGTTTGTTGCGGGTTTTTTAGTATCTTATGGGTATTGGTATAATTAATGTATTTTTGTTATCTGTTACATTTTTTGTGCAGTATAGTTTTGCATATCTGTTATGGTTTACCAATTAAACGAAAGTCATTCAGAATGAAGCAGATTTTGCAGGCTATTCACAAAAAATTTGAGATAAACATTTTAATTTTCATGCAAATATCTTGAGCATAATGTATTTAACCAGAAAACTCTTGTTACGTGAAGTTGGGATGGGATCTCGATACTTGGTGGCATTGAAGTATGTCTAATACTTTGAGATAAACCTTCTATACATAGGAAAGGGTAGAGTGAGTCTGAAAAATTGAATGCCATGACCAGGATTTGAACCACAGATCTACCGGTTACCATCTGGCTGCTCTAACCACTAAACTATCATGGCCAGCATGCCGATATGACATTAAATTCTCCAACTCACTTGCATTATTCGCAGTAAACCACACAAGGAGATACCAATTTTACTTTGAGATAAGATACCTTAATGGCGACTTACAATGCTGTTGGCCATGATAGCTCAGTGGTTAGAGCAGCCAGACGGTAACCGGTAGATCCATGGTTCAAATCATGGTCATGGCATTCAATTTTTCAGTCTCACTCTACCCTTTCCAATTACATCCTACACATGGCTAGTGTGAAAAAACATTAATTACATTAATTACTTCTATACATACTTTTTGGTACTTCAAATTATTCAATTTTGCATTACTGAAAGTACATAGTTGCATTTACTTTATGATAGATAAGAAATGAAAAGAATCAAGACTTCACTTTGTTGCCTCATGCATGTCTCCAAAGAGTTGCTCAACTATAGTTCTTGATAGACCTTGACTACTTTTCCTGGAGTGAAAAAATACATTACAGAGACTCCTGTGTCTAAATGAAAACATGCTAAACAATGGGAGAAAGAGTAGAGCTACATGAAGCTGATTTAGCTGATACACTAAATCATGTTTCTGCAATAGCCTGGGTTGGTGACTCACTCTTGCCCTTTGCATTTACTCTCTCTAGTAACCAAAATCTGTGAATCCAGCAGAAATAAATCAGAACTTAAGACGTGAGAGAATACAGCACTTGGAAATATTTGTTCTTTCCTTCCATATGTTAATTTGTATTTCACAAGTTAAACTGGGTCACGATCGTACCTTACAGGCATACCGTATGACTAATTTCCATAAATATTTTCTTCTACCAATGTACATCTGTGCTATTGAATAACATATAAGTGAAGTGTAGAACTATTTTGAAGTAGGCAGTACTAATAATAATAAAACAGTGTGTAAAATAGGCAGAAAAACATTTTCACTCTGTAGTAAGTTGCATAATATAACAAATTTAAAGAAGTATGTAACATTCATACAGCCAGTGAAGTTTATTGAACTGCTATTGAGAAAGCAATGTATGAGTTTCCCATTGCTATTAGGACATGAGGCCATTACATCTGAAAACAATGAGCAAAACAAAATTGGTTACGTGCTTTCATAAATGGAAAACTACTAATATGAACATAATTCATTGAACAAGTTGTTGCCTTTGCAGCTTTTTTGAAAGTGAGTATTGGTGTTTAAAACTCAGTATCATTATCGAGTATTGAGAAATAGTGGTAAAGGGTAGTTGGGGGTTGTTGGATTTTCTTGTGTTGCATTTTTTAAAATGCTGAACTTAAAACTTTTTGGTGTATGCTGATCACAGAAAACACACATGTGGGTGCATACTACATGTATTTGTAGCAACGCATCTGGATAAAGGCTTACCATGGTTTTCCTTTATCATAAGGTATAGGTCAAGTAATTCTAAGCTCAGTGCATCTTGCCCACATTGTTAGTGAAGATCTTAACAAGTGTCAAAAAAAAAAAAAAAATTTACAGTATCTACAATCCTCCAGACAATACACTAGATCTAAATTATATTCCCATAGAACCCAAAAGTATTTTAATAGGTGATTTTAATGCACACTCCCCTAGGTGGGGCTACAGAGATATAAATTCAGCAGGAAGAGTCATAGAAGACCTATTAAACTCATCAACAATGGAATTAATATTTAATCCAAATGATCCACCCACTTACCTTCATTATAATGGTTCAGGTACAAATCCTGATCTTCTGGTGGTGTCATCTGACATAATTGACAATACAAAAAGAGAAATAATAGAAGACCCAGGTTCACGCCACAGAATCACCATAAACTCCATAAGAGGTCTAATAAATAAAAGTAACAAACCAAAAATTAAAATTTCTTGGAATTTTAAAAAAGCAGATTGGTCCAGTTTCCAAAATGAGATAGAAGGGAAGTGTAATATACTGTTAGAATCAGAGTTCAAGTCAACAGATGAAATTAATAAAAAAATTTGTGAAATATTATTGACAGCAGCCAAAACACATATCCCCAAAGGAAAGTTAAAGAAATATAGCTACTTTTGGTCTCCATCTTTATCTAAGTTAAAACACGAAAGAAATATAGCAAGAGTCAAAGCCGAAAGAACCAAGTGTCCAGAAGATGTACAAAACTGGAGAAGAAAAGCAGCCATTTTTAAGAAAGAATTAATTACAGCAAAGAGGGCCAGTTTCACAAATTTTGTAGAACATATGGACTATAGGAAAGATGGAAATAAAATATACAAATTCCTTAATAAAACAAAATTATCAAAAAATACAACTGAACCATTAAAACATAATAACAAAAGCTTAACTACAGATAGGGAAATAGCAGCATCCCTTAACAAGTTTTATGCTCAGTCACAAAGAATACCCCAAGCCTATAAAAAACAAGATAAGGCTATCCAAAAAACTATCAGAGAAACTAATAAGCCAAAAGGTATACGAAATGATATTTTTATTCAGGATTTTAACGAAACAGAACTGGATTTAGCAATAGAACAATTACAGAACAAAAAATCTCCAGGACCTGACAAGATCCACCCAGAGTTTATTAAACACCTTGGCAGGAAAGGAAAAGAAATCCTACTTAAACTATATAACACGTGTTGGAGAATGACTGTACCTTCCGACTGGAAAAAAGCCATTATCATCCCGATTTTAAAGAAAAACAAACCCTCAAACAATATTAATAGTTTCAGGCCAATATCTTTGACCAGTGTTACTGCAAAAGTGATGGAAAGAATGGTGGCATCTAGACTTAACTGGTTCCTAGAATATTACAACTTAATTAATAGTTCACAGACCGGCTTCAGACAGAATCATAGTACAAGTGAAAATGTACTCCTACTAAGCCAAGACATCAAGGAAGCTTTCAATAGAAAGGAGGATACCTTGGCAGTATTCATTGATTTTAAATCAGCATATGACTCTGTCTGGAGAAACAAATTAATTGAGAAGTTGCAATCAATATGTGTGAAAAGTAACATGCTTAAGGATACAAATCGTCTGCTTTATTTTGATATGCTTTTTATAGCCTTACGGCCTTTTTAACTATGTCACGTGGCCGTCTAACTGATTGCCTGTAAGTGGTCATGTCCATTTAAATCCATACAGTTCCATTATCCTTGCTATGACTTCAAACTTAGTTTTTCCATGTTTTTATTTTTAACACTATTTGCTCTTTAAAATGCTCCACACGATGCAATTTTCAGTACTTATGCATGAAATTTGGTGTACCTGCTTGGAAATAACATTAAAAAGGAATGATGAGATAATTTTTTCATAACGTGAATAACTGCTGAGTAATTAAATATTAAAGTTTACATTTCGAAATTTAAATGAAAAAAATAATGAATTTAAACTTTAAAATGTATTTTTATCCAAACTAATAACAAGATTAAAAAATTATCTCATCAACTTGCTAACATTCTTTTACAGGACATAACTGAAAATTATTAAGTTTTTCAAAACAAAATTGCATCATGGGGAGCCATTTATACAAATATTTAAAAAAATATAATAAAATATTAATATGTTAGCAACTAATCTGACTAAATGTATGAAATTTAGCACAGATACTCCTCACTATACAGTGATTGTTGTGTTAAAATTTCAAATCAATCCAATCAAAACTGTAGATTTTCAAACTTTCACAGATGGGTATCCTTAAATGGATAACTCAGTTTATTTCACAAAGATTTTGTGCCACAAAATATAATACATACATTTCCAAATATAAACAAACACACCGAGGACTTCCACAAGGTGCTGTTCTGAGCACAACACTCTTTAACATATATATAAATGACCTTCCATCAATAATAAAAACTTGAGAAACCAAAATTGCTTTATTTGCTGACGATGTAGTCATTTGGACTTCAGGCCCTCCAAAAAAAACCGAATTAATTAAAGACAGAATAGAAACAGCCCTAAACAAAGTACATGAATGGAGCTCCAAAAACCTCATGACTATCAATGAGGAAAAAACAAATTATGAATTATTTACACTAAAATACAAACCAGTTAATATTAACATAAATTATAATGGTAAACCACTCAAAGCAGGTGATGATGCCAAATACTTAGGCATCACTTTCGACAGAAAGCTAAGTTGGAAAAAACATATAACAAACATCTCAGAAAAGGTTGAAAAGAAACTGCAAATCCTGAAAAGGTTAGCTGGTGCTAAATGGGGCTGCTCAAGGAGAGTCCTTAACACAACATACAAAATGTATGTTAAACCAAACCTCTTGTACTGTTCTGAAGCTTTAATAACGGCAGCAAATGCTAACATCAATAAACTTGAACAAATACAAAATCAGGCTCTTCGCCTAATCACTGGAGCAGTTAAATCCACACCTATTGATGCCATGCTTGCCTTAACACGGACCCCATCAATAACAACAAAAATGGAAGAACAAGCATTGCTCCAACACGAGAAAATGTTACGACTGCCAAACTCTAAATGGACAGAAGAGAACCTCCCCCCTTCAATCCTTAAAACTCATAATAGTTTCCTAGAAAAGGTAACACAGATTAAATCCAAATTGAACATTCCTAACACCAGAGAAAATCTACTTATGAGAGAAAATCCATTGGAATTATTGCAACCTACCTTCAATTTGGAATTAATAGAGGAAATAAGTAAATCAGACACACCAAAAGAAATACAAAATCTTTTAGCTCTGGAAACAATCAATACTAGGTATCCCACAGAAGAATGGCTGCACATATATACTGATGGATCCTCCAAGGAAAACCTTACTGGAGCTGGAGTTACGTGTTCACATTTTTCCTTTTATCATTCTGTTGGCAGAGACACAACAAATTATGATGGAGAAATAGAGGCTATATACATTGCTCTCCGACAATTATTAAATCTTCCCTTAAATAAATTTAACAAGGCAGTCATTCTTTCGGATTCTAAAGCTGCAATTCAGGGAATATGTTCAAATACTACAAAGAAGTCAACAAAAATTAGAGAATGCTACAAAATGTTAACACAACTCCAAAAAGTTAATAAGACTGTTCAGCTCCAATGGATTCCAGCACACTGTGGAGTCATGGGGAATGAAGCTGCAGACTCACTTGCAAAGAAAGGCACAACAATAAAACAAAAGTCTAAATTCAATTTCTCATATTCCTCAATAAAACGCTTGATCGTTAAAAAATTTTCTCATTCATACCTACAAGAAATAGAAACAAATGCCAAAGATAAAAAATGGATTACACTACTTTCCAACCCAGATATAATCCCCCAGAGACCACGGAAAACAGCAGTTGCAGCCTTCCGACTATTGACAAATCACGACTGCTTAGCAAGTCATCTCTACAGAATAGGTATCTCAGCCTCACCAATATGTGTCCTGTGTAACGATCCAGCAGAAATGAATGAAGACCACTTGAATACCTGTGAAGCATTAAGATCAGAAGAAACTACAGTTCAAAAGTATTGGAAAGCACGAATGCTAATGGTTTCATTGCCAGATGCAAGGCACTAGAAAACAACAACAACAACAACAAATGTGGTGCATTCACATTACTTTCTCTCCCCTCTATTTTACAAACTATTCTTATGATAGCTTATTATTCTATCTACTTCTTATTAATTCGAGATAAACTTTCATTAGACAGTTTAACATTTCATTGTAGGTATAAGGATAAAGTATGCTAAAGCGATAATCAGATTTTTAATAAGCGGAACACTATATGATGATTTTGAAATTCTGTGCACTTGCATGATCACTAGAAAACATGAATATTAGCTTACTGTTCTAAAGAAGTATCATCATTTGAAAATTCACAGTCATAACAATGATAATCTTAGAAATGTGTAATTCAACAACAAATTTTAAAGATATCAATTTTATTAATCAAGGCTTCACGGGTGATCAGCCATGTGAGATTTAGAAACATTGAGCTTTCGGCCATTGTAGACACCATGGCCTTCACCAGAATTAAAAGAACGACTGTGCTCCGTTCCCATATATATATATACTATTGTTAGGTGGGAGGGGGTTGCGCTGCCCTGGCCAAAACGATATATATTTTGTCCTTTAACGAGATTACATTTCTTGTGCAGTAAGATTTTGTCTTTAACAATTTACCAATTCTACAAAAATCATACAGAATGAAGAGGGCTTCACAGACTATTCCTAGAAAATTCAAGATGTACTTCTATTTGTCATGCAAATATGTTAAACATATGCCACTTTAATCCAAATTATTTGAGCCTATCCTGATGAAATAAAATTAATGAAAATTTTCCCATATAAATCGGCACATTGTGGTAGGGGATAGCCTTCCAAGATCTTCCTGTCACATCCTTGGAGACTTAAATACCTAGATTGGTATTAAACTAACTTTTTATTGAGTTACGGTGTTGACATACATGCGCGCGCGCACACACACACACACATATGTGCATGCTTTGTATAGAATCAATACTTCTATTTAGTGTGGCAAGTAGCAGAGAAAGTAAAAAAAAAAAAAATCTGGTGTGTTTCATTCACATGACTTGGTCTACTCACTCTCCTATAAACTTTTCTTACCATAGCTTATTATTCTGTCTACTTGTTAATCCAGATAAACTTCTAGTTCACATTTACCTGTTTTGTTACAGGATATAGCAGGTGAAGCAATAGTTAAGAGTTTTAAGGCCTGTGTTACTATGTGGTAGGTTTGAAACTCCATGTTCTTTGCATGGAGAGAAAAAAAATGAATAGCAACTTAATAGTTGAGAAAAGTATTAGTAAATTGAAACCAATAACAAGGAATATCTTGGAAATGATTAATTCTACATATTTGACATAAATTGTATGCTTTAGCTACATTTTATGTGTAGTAAGTTTTTGTCTGTATCCTACACCAAAGCCATTCAGAATGAAGGGGGCTTCACAAGCTATTCCCAGAAAATTCAAGATGTACACCCTTGGACAGAAAAATGAGTCACATCTGGAATACCAAATGCATCTAAGTCCTACACGGTACAGTGCCTTGTTCACACCATCTGCAATACAGTTGTGTAGTGGCAGCAACAAGTTGTCAGAAGTTCCAAATCTTAATATTACTAAGCCATATGATCAATCAAGGCACTGTGCTGTGTAGGACTTAGACGAATTTGGCTTCCAGACGTGCTCATTCTTTGTCCACAGGGGTACATTTCATTTGTCATCCAAACAATTACACCAATGGTATTTTATTCAGAATCTTTAGAGCCATTTTTGAGACACTTAAAAAAAATTACATGTAAAGGGCAGCCTGTGGTGCAGGGTTTCTTTGTGTTGCATCCTTGAAAGATGCTGAACTTAAATACCAAGTTTTATAGTTAACTGACTTTTCTTTATGATGTTATGCTGTTCATAGACATACACAAAAACAGATGATATTCTGAAATGCTTCTTACGGATTTAGAGAGTCTCAAAACATGTATTTCCGGTGAAATTTCAGTACTGATCAAACTTTTGGGTGGAATGCAATACTTCCTCTGCATACTATAGGTAAATAGTACAGAAAGTAGAAAAGTTATATCACACTTACATGCATAAAAGCAAGTACTGGAAAAACAGTTACTTGAATTTCTTGAGTTTATTGGGCACATTTTCAGGATTCTGAGACCTCGTTTTATGACATTGCATGTTTTATTTCTAATGCACTTTGTATTTCCATAAATTGTTTCAATTCAGCATTCCTCTACCCATTACAAACTCATATATCGCATATATTCCCAGCCCATCTCTGTAGCGTGGTAGTAGCATGTTTGCCTCACGTCCAAGAGGTTGCGAGTTTGAATCTTGCTTAAGGTGAGTTATGCGGATAAGGTTTTTTCCGAGTTTTTCCCTTATCCTGAGAAGATGAATGTTGGGTAACTTAAAGCTCTATAGACCTCGGGCTCATATGGGCATCATTTCACCCATTTCATTCATTCACTGTCTGAATTGACACTACGTTGGAGGGCATTAACAAAAAAAAAATACATATATATATATATATATACCAGATATATTTGTTTTTATGTAAGGTATAAGCACTTATTGTTCAGTCCATGTGTTATTTGCCATAAACCTTTGACGTGGAACAATATCAGGAATTTTGTTTTGGTGCAACATAAAGAAAAGATGCAATATCATCGGTGTACAAAGATGTTGCAGCAGATGAGAGACTTTGCCACAGAAAAATTTTAGGATATTTCAAAAGGTGTTAATGTTATGAAATCTTGTTATCTGACACAAACTGTTGTTTTAATGGACTAATTTTTCTCTGGGACCCAAATGACCTAGCCATTGACGGGCCCTTAAGCATTACTCACTCACTATTTTTTTTTTCTGTAGCATGTTGTTTATATAACATTCAATAAGAATGAAAAGACCTTCACATTTATACAAAATTCGAAATATACATTTGTTTATAATGATAACTCAGCATGCTGCATTATTCAAAATTGGTCTTACATGCTGCAGAAAATACTGAATAATTAATATTTGTTCATGTTAAAAATAGTTTGGATTGGGAAATTTTCTTGAAACTCTTCACTTGGTACCCTTAAATGGTGTCTAACTCGAGTGTAAAATGTGATATTTATCCACGTGTTTATTTTTGACTAATGCTGTTCACAGGCAGGCACACATAGGCACTGTTCTGATCTTTTTGTTTAAAACAGAAAGCTAAGTTTTTATTCTGGGGATTTAAAAACTTGTAATTGGGGTGATATCTTATTACATTTGAATGGAACACTTTATCTACTACAGGTAAGTGGTAGAGAAATGGAATAAAAAAAAACAGGATGCAAATGCAAATGAGCATGTCATTGACAATATCTGTCCCAGGTTTACTTTTTAGAAACTTTGTCCTAATGGTATTCTGGGAGCTTTATTTAACCTAGATAAATGAAGTATAAGGTAACTCATCTTTCCTGAACACACCATGAGTCCTAGAATGGTTAAGGAACATGAAATGCTTTAGAAGTGTATTTATACTACTTGTTAAGGGGAGGCATAGGTGAAATTTGGGCAAAAATGACAAAAAATGTGATTTTTTGTTTTTTGCCTTAAAATTATGTCTGTACCTTGTACTTTCAGAATCTACCATCGTTTACTCCTCATCGCCATTTAAAAGGCTGTTATGCCATGATTTAAATGCCCATGACTCAGTCCTTGCACTCTTTCCTCACTTTCTCTGTCTCTCATATATTAACTCTGATGATACAATCACTCGACACTCATTAAATCTCCTTCACTTCAAAACGATGTATCACACACACACAGCTGTCTCAAACTCACTGACACACTGACAGACTCAACTCTGTACCTCTAACTCTCTTGCTGTTTCCTTCCCTCCTTATATAGCGGGGATGACATCATATAGACCTTCCATGAACTGTTCAAACATGCGGCGATGACGTAGCCAAATCTTTCTCGAAGGCTCTGGAAAAAACCCCTTTGGTTCTGCCGCTGTGATTGTTGTTAGTCACATACACACAAACAGTCGTGTGATGTAGGCTGACCTTGAATGTCTCATCCTTAGTAAAATTTCAAGAATATACAAACAGAACTATAGAAACGTATATCACAATTGCAACTAAAGTTCTTAACCTAAATTTCTAAACTGTCTAATATCTATCTGCATAAGCTTCCTTACATGCAACCCCAGGGTTATATACATGATGCTCCCTAGTCTTTGCATACCACTATATACATTATTTTATTAATTTATATCTCAATTCTCTTATCTTTCTTAACTGCTGTTTTTCATTTCTCCCTTACTTTTCTCAAATATTCTCTCATCATTTCATCATTTCTATCAGTCAGCATTTTAAGTAATGCAATTTCTTTCTGTAATTTGCCCCATTTTACTTTCAGTACACCCTCCCTCCATGTCTTTACCTCATCGTAGGGTCACCAGATTATTTTATGGAAATGTAGGACACAATGGTAAAAAATGTAGGACATTGTCGTTCAATGCAAAAATAATGTAAATTTATCATTTAAATGCTATTTATATATACACCCATAGGCATATATACATATTTTCTTAAAATCCTGAAACATACAGTGTTAAATGTGGTCATGAACAGTCAGTTATACTTTTCTGAAGAAGTAATCTTGTGCAAAACATTTAGCTTGTTTGAAATATAATCAAGAAATTTCACACAACTGAAGTTTTTAAAATTGTACTTCACTAAAACAATACATCTAACTGAATCAATAGATAATCTATTCCTTTTATCCATCCATAGTGCTCTTTTTAGTGAAAATACTCTTTTAACATTCTGCTTTCTCGTTAGTCCCAGGGGGACCAATTGAGGAGCTACTTGATGGAAAAGTAGCGGCCCCAGGTCGTAAAGACCGCATAACTGGCCAGGAGGGATCGGGACGCTGACCACATACCACCCTCCAGTACTGCACCCCACCAATGATGCCTGTAATGGGCCAAGGTAGGGGACGCAGTGGCTGGGTGGAAAGGCTTGGCTCTTCATGGGCTCTTGTGCCAGGGCTTATAGTATTGCTTTGCCTCCAGAGAATAGCAACCTTTTGCCTTGGAGTGCAAATGCTGCATTGCCAATCTCTCGTTCAATGTTACTATGCATGAGTATACTCTTTGACTGTGCCTGGTTTAGCTCTATTGCCATAGTGACTTGCAGTTGTGGCTAGTAACCAATTATTCATTTCTAGTTTTGTAGTTGCCAGTTCATTTTCTAATGATCACTGTTTGTTTCTAAAAATGTAGGACATTAGAAACTTTTCAAAAATTACCCCCAGATGCTGGACAAATGGTTAAAATGTAGGGCATGTCTGGGAATTTCGAGACATCTGGTAACCCTACCCCATCACATTCTAATAAATAATTAAATATCCCTTCATACTCCCCACACACAATGCACCCTTCCCCATTTTCTCCTCTCAAACCTTTTAACAACAGCACAACTGATAGCATCCAAGTGAATCCTTCCCTCCTAAATTTATTATAACAAATCATATTTCTCCCTCCCCCATTCCTATTTTTCTATTATATTTCTATTCCTATTATTCTATATAATTTTATAGAACTCTTTTCTCTAAAACTACCCCAAATCTATTTGTCTCCTTATCACAGTGGTAGCAGTGCTTCTTACCAAGCGGAGATCCGGGTTCAGTTCCCAGCACCAGCATGGGGATTTATTTGTCCAGGGGGCACACAACTGTGTTAGGTCCCTTAGGGGCCAATTGAGGAGCTACTTGATTGAGTAGTAGCAGCCCTGGTTGTGAAGACCACATAATACTGGCCAGGAAGGACGGGGCACTGACCATGTTCCAGCACTTCCCAGCTGTACCCCTCTCATGACACCTGCAGTGGACAGAGATGGGGGTCACAGTGGGCAGGGAGTCGGCCTTAGCCTGGAAAGGGTTATTATGCCATGGTGTTAGTAGCCCAAATCTCTTGTCTGTGTAATCTTCAATTCTATTCCTAACTTCCTTACAAAGGCTAGTCTACTTTGATCTTCAAATTTCCATGGTTTCCCCATCCCATTTTCTTGTAAATCTTCTCATGCTTCAATCATCCAGCTGTTATGTCTCATTGCTTCCATTTGGAATTCAGTACATCCTTTTACAACATAAAAGTGATACCCTAATTTCAAACTCCTGTGCCAATACCCTAAAATTCTCTCCATTACCAAGCCCTTTCTTCCTGTCGTCCCTAACTCAACCATTGCCACTCCCAAATGACACAAATTAAATTACATTCACATCACAAAAATATACTTTTGAAAAATTTGTTCTCTATAAACACATTTGTTTTCAAGCTGTCAAAAACTAATCTCAAATCATTCACTTAAGCTCATTAAATAACAGAATCTTCTTTAGTGAAAGGAATGCATGGTTACTCCGTAAATAATTAATACCAGAAAAGAAGGGATTAGATAGGTACATCAGATCCCATTAGCTGTTGTCCCTTACACTCCCCTATTTCTGGTGTCAATGCAAAGTTGCTTTCTCCAGATTTCAAAGGTAATGCAGAGAAAGGAAGAAGGAAGAAAGCCACTTCTCTCTTAACAGGTCAAATATACAAATACCAGTTTTTAGTTCACAAAAATATTCATTTTCATCGTCAGCTATATGTCCACTGTCATTTGGAAGGGGGATTCCATACTTTATTGTTGTACTGCCTATGTAGCTGTCCAGTAGAACTTCACTGTCATCTGTCTTCACTGTTGAAATTTCTAATCTCATTGCTCTGTGTGCATTATTGATGTAGATTCCCCCCCCCCCCCCTCCCCAATGCTTTGTGTTCTGGTGTTTTAAAAGCTTTATTTTCTGTTTATTTTGTGTTCTGTTGGCTACAAATGGTGAGCTACTATAGATTTGTGTATCTGCTTAAGTTTTACATATTTCTTAGGTGTTCCTTTAGTCTGGTTTGTAGGTTTCTCTTGGTTTTTCTTATGTATATTCCATGGCAGTCTTCACACTCAAATCTGTTAAATCCCTGATATCTTAGTGTTTGACATAGTGTCATTTAGCAGGCAATAAAGCAAGTTTCTGAGATTGTGTTCGTCATATAGAGCCAGTTTTATGCCATATTCTAGGTACAGTTCATTGAATTGCTTATACATTTTTGGTTGGAATATGAATCTACTATATCTTCTTAGTGAGGTATCTGCTGTTGAGGTTGGTTATGTCCAACATTTTGTCTGCACTAGACTGAGGCATACTGGTGTTTTGGGGTTAAACTGTTGCATTTTATGTAATTTGTATGTGTAGGTTTTCTGTATAAGCTAAAGTTGAATCAGTTATCTTACTTGAAGATTCCAAAGTCAAAAAAGCGAAGGAGAGGGATTTGTTCACCTTTTTCTTTTTTGGAAATGAATTTTATAGAACTGTACTGCACATTCAGAAATGTCAGTACATCTTTGTGTTTGAAATGATGACAAAGATGTCATCAATGAAATAGTGTCTAGTTTTTGAACATCCATGAGAAGCTGTTGGTGATTCTAGTTTCTAAGGTGCTCATGTAAAGATCTGCCAAAAATGGTGATGGAGTTTCCCATTCATTGGTTATAAACTGTTTAGTTGAAAATGAAGAAATTATGATGAACACATAATTTTTAGGTTACCAGTAATTGTCAATTTTCTGCTATTTTAATCTGTCAATTATTTATTGGTCGATGGACCATCACACTGGAGAAACTGCAGTTTTGTTTAACTCCTATTAATGTTGAAATTGTCAAGGAAATGACTGAAAATAGCACCCCCAAACAAGACCAAATAGTGCCAATATGTCTATGTTGAAAATAAATATCTTTATTTCTGTCTCTAATTATAAAATAGTTCAAAAATTAAAAATATGAAGGCATCATATTATTAAGCAGTGTTTAAGGCCTGTTCTTAATACACATGGCTCCACAGATTGTGGACATTGATGATACATGAAGTGATATGACAATTTGGGCAGGAAATTAAGCAAGGAAGCATTTCAGGCTTGAGGTTTGGGTACCTTCTTAGCATTTGCCAGTTATGAAATCTGGGGGAAACCTGGAAGAGACCGCAGTCAGGGAGAAGGGTCCTGGCAGGATTTGAACCATGGTCCTCCCATTTGCAAGTCCATATGTTAATGGCCTCGAGCATTTGTATTAGTATCAGATTGTCAATAAATCTCTGATAGAGTTAAGTGTGCCACAAATACTCTCAATGAATGTAAAATCTACCCAGAATTGACGAGCCAGTTAATTTCATCTTAAGATATTTTGTTAAGAGTTTTGTATCAGTGGTCTGCCATAAAAATAGTTATGTAAGGTTTTATTTGTTGATGATAAAGGCTAATATGTTAAAGTAGAGTTATAATAAAAAATTATTGTATGCAGCAGCTAATGGGTAAACTTCCTTAGGAAAAGCAGTTGGAAAAAGGTAATTATGTTAAATCCTGGAAAATGAATAAAGTTTTAACATTTACGGCACCTTTGCATTAATTCAGTATATATTTTTTATGTTTAGACATAGCTGAGTTTTAATATTTATATGTTACAGCATCCAGGTGCTTCTGGGCCATATACAAACAGCTTGCACAGAAGACATCACTCCAGTGTGATGGAACAATTGAAGGCATCATGGTTGACTGCACTTATTGGCTGTGCAGTATTTCCTGCTGGAATGTGGCTACTGTTCTGGAATGAAGTAAGAATGAAACTAACTTTTGCTCAGAAGTAAGAAATCGCAGCTAGGGTAACATTAAACTCTTATTCTTTCAGCACTCTGAGGGTCACTTTTACCAACCTATGTTAAAGTGATTTGACGTTCAAGTTACATTTTCTGTTTCATTGAACAGGTTAGCTATAGCATTGCATTAAACTTCATGTTAAGTTAAAATTTACTTAGCCTTCTGTTAAAGCATTTAACAAATGTTAGTATTTGGAACATGCCTGCTGCAAATCAAGCTATCAATGCAGAGTTACTGTATTTGGGAGTTTTTTAATGTCATTCCTCATGAAGAACAGCTGTGTGTCATAATGAATTTAAAAAACTACAAAAGAGGTATTTTTAAAGGACACAGACTGTCCAAAGTGGTCTTGAGCAGTGTTGTAGAGGAAGTATATATGTGAGGTTAGAATACAATCAACAAAAAATTTCTACTTCCTGCATGGTGCAAGTGTTAATTACTCATGAAATTTTATTCTACTGGTACTTTTCATTTAATGGCAAGTGATAGTATTGGCATTTCCCAAGTCACCATTTTTGGCCTTAGCTGGTAGATTTCCAACACAATTACTTCAGGAAGTAATCAGTATTTATGCTAGGGTTTGACCCGCAGCTTCTGATAATAGATTTTCTTTCACTTTAATTTCAGCATAGTGTCCACCACCAGTTTTAGACTTTCTAAATGTTCTTTACACTAGGCGTTTGTGGTGCTGCCTTTTATGTTAATATAATGTCGTAGTTTTATATTATTTATTTATGTATGATAAGCAAATTACAATTAAATATGACGTGGCATTTACTCCAGGCTCATTGCCTATCATGCCCTATTTATATTCTGAAAAAATACATTTTTGACATATACTCTCTACTGTAGATACTGTTTGTGTGCTCTCATTTCACAGTTCACTTCCACTTGATTTTCTCTTTATCTAAAAATGTATGCAATTTCTTACTGTCTTTACAGAATAAACCACTTATGGCCTACTTTCTTTTAACGTTTAATCATTTTTCAGATAGGAATGATTTTCTCAATATAGCAGTCCCTTTACATTCAAATATAATATGTTCACCATCCTCCTCATTGCCATATAAAGAGCATTGGTCCTGGGGCATACTATTTCTAAATCCTCTACAGAACATCCTGTGAACAGAATCTATAGTTTCCCTCCCTACGTCCAACCCCCACACTTCTATACCATGCAGCATTTTAGCCTCTACCACCATGTTATAAATTCTTTATAACCACTTGACCTCTATGCCTGGTATTCTACTTTTGCATACTGTCATGACTACCATAACACCTTTCCCTTTTGCTAGTGCTAATCTCTTTTGTTTCCCCACGAGTCACCTCTAATTGGATAACGTTATATATCAACTGGCTATACAGCAGTTCCTAAGTTTAGAGCTATGTGTGTTAAAAGTTTTTGGAACATTTTTGGTTCTTGCTTAGAACTCTTGGGTGCAATGAACTTGATAATATGCATGTAACAATGCTTTATGTTGTGTTACATAAGCATTAGATAAATTTTGCATGTCATGTTATTATGACAGACATTTCACAATAACACTTAGCCAAAATGGAATAATGCAGAGGAGTTACACATCAATTGGTAAAGCGCTGAACAAAGGCGTTTTCATGCTTTGTGTGCATTACTTCTGTATATTTTGGTACGCATAAAGCAGCTAAACGCCATCTGTATATTAAGTTCTACAATTTTCTTACTTTTTATTTGGATGCGTTTTAAAGACCACTGTCTTCATTATCACTGGTTTCTCAACTGCACAAATTATTCTGCTTGATATATACAAAGTGATTTAAACAGTGAAACTTTTCAAAATGATTTGTAGAAGTATTTGAGTCAACTTATAAACACTTTTAGTTCCACTTAACTTACTTTTGATGTTTATTTTTGAACATGTTACAAAAAATAAAATAAAGTAAAGAAACAGTTTTCAACATTCTTGATGCAATTTTAATGATGTCAGAAGCATCAAAAGATGTCACTCAAAAGACAATTGTCAATGGTTTTAAATGCGCAGGATTCAGAAATCTTTTTTCACCAGCTCATGGTGAGGGCAACACGTTTTCAGTAACAACTGATGGTGCTGATGATGAAGATGAGAATGACGTTCCCCTGGCGGAATTAGTGCAAGAACTTTATCCACCTTTGTCAACTTATGCAATAGAGGACTTCGCCCAGGTAGACAACAATCTTATCATGTGCACTTTGGTAAGTGAAGAAGAAATTGTAGCTGACATGTAAAGCCAACATATGATTGACAAAGATGAAAATGAACAAGAGCAGTTTGTAGTGCCATCACTTAATGAAGTTTTCAGCACAGTGAAAACTTTGCAGAAAATTCTTATTTTCAAAGAAGAGTTTAATACAAATGACAATAATGGGGCTTTAAATCAAATGCATCATGAAATGGAAAATGTAGATGCATGCACATCTTAAATGGAAAAAGCAAACAAAGGTAACTGATTATCTCAAGTAGGATAGCATATTGTAGTATGCATTACTATACTGCATTTTAAATTTTATGCTCGACCATGCCATAATGTAGCGATTATACACCACTTTAATGCACCTTATTATATCCCCCTCTTCATAACGTTACTGCTATCCACCAATAAAAGTTGTACTTTTTCATAACGATAGTGCTATCCACCAATCAAAACATCTTCAATTAGCAACCAATATTTTGCTGTCTATGCACATTCCTATGCAGCTGAAGGCGAAACTGTTGATCCTAATATGTTCAAATAACAACTAGTTTGAGTTTAGAAATACTAAAAATATCAGACACAAGTGAAAGTGATATGCAGTAAATAACATTCTAATAGCTTCAATTTATCTTCATTTTTGAAAGTCTAGTTTTTCAAAGGTTATAGCATATATACTCTCTGTATCATTGTGTCCAGGTTAAAATAACAATAAAATCAATAATTTGGCAGTTGAAGATGCAACTATCGATTCTCATATGTATAACCAAATTACAAATACATGATTAAAATGTTAGACACCAGTGACAATAACATACAGTGTAGAATATTAAAAATGTTTTAGAAATGTTTTTAACTTAGACATATGGTCGAACGTAAATAGTTATATGAAAATTGAGTATGATGGCAATTAAGGTGCTTGTAAGAATATTATGAAACTCGCTCCTGCTTGTTTCATAAAATATACTCACAACTTAATTGCTGCCATTTTGCTCTCATCGCATAATATACTATTTACATTTAACTAGCATATTATTGCTATATGTACTGCTGCATAAACATAAGGCAAATTCTTCTTCATCCCCTCTCAGCAAATACTGAATTGTAAACACTGTAGGTGTACTGTGTTTCTGCTACTTTTTGAAGTTTTAACTCTATTTACAGATACAACATTTTTTGTAAAAAACAAACAAACAAAAATACAACAAAGCAAACACCCTATTTGTGCAATTCTCGGCTGTGTGGTTATAAATTGTCAATCCCTCAACATTGTTATAACTGGTTTTGACTTTACATTATTCTCTCCATAAAAGAAATGAATATGTGCCTCCGCAATGTTTCTCACAAATGTCATACTTTGTTTTTAGCTTGATACTCATTATAAACTTAACACCGATAGCTGGCATTTCAAAGAAAAAGAATACAAAATAAACAAAGAAAAAACTGTCCTGATTCTGAAAGAAACCTTCAATGCTAATATTTATATCAATACCTTTTTATGCACTTTTCTGAGAACACCATTTTTATCATACTTTCAATTCACACTTTGAACGATTGTTTCATTGGACGATGAACGATTGTAAATTAAATATTTTCATTTATAATCTGTGAATAAGTGAATGTGCCCAAGACTTTAATGGATTTAAAAGTCAAATGTATTTACTTAACCATTATAATATCAGGATTACTTACCTGCAATGGGTGGGAAGTGAACTCTCAGGTATTATACACTGCTTAATAACATCTTCAGCATTTTTTGGGTTCTGTTTGTCATTGTGTAGAATATTCTAACACTCAAAGTTAACACTGTGATGTTCCTAAATCAGTGCATGTACTGTTTAATTTACAATATTTATTACTTGCAAGGCATCACAAAAAATGATTATTGAAATTCTTGCACTTTTTCAGTTATGCATGAGCAGCTTAAAAGTGAGAACATATTGTGACATGGCTTCTCCATGTCATTAAGACTCTTTGATTTTCAAGGAGGTTGCCATAGAGACAGTTTGAGTTGTTGAAGATTAAGAGACAGAAACTAGTATGGTGTGAGAGTTTGGAAAGATTAAGAGACAGAAACTAGTAGTGTGGCTGTACTTGAAGCTTGAGAAAATAAAAAGAGTTGTTAAATTTGTTACATTTGGTGTCAGGAAGTGGGATGGAGGGAGATTCGGAAACCAAGATGATGGCAATGATGAAAGAATTATTTGCCAAAATGGAAACGAGAAACGACAACCTCGCTGCCGAGCTGAAAAAGATAAAGACGGAGCTATCGGCGAAAATTGACGGGCAACTGGCTGGCGTGACGGAAGGCGTGGAAGAACTCGGCGAAAAGGTGGAAGACCTCTGCCAGCACGTGGACGTCGTGGAGGACGACGGGGAACGTCTTGGCGCCCTGGTAGTAAGAGTTGACGAGAGCGTCAAAGTACTGGATGCCAGGGGCAGACGGAATAGCGCGGAGCCGGGGAGGGAGCACCTAGTGGCCGAGGCGACAGTTGCGCCCGTTTCGGATGATATGAGGGAAAACGTGGAACAACTCGGCGAACGGATTGGCGTGACGGAAGACGTGGAACAACTCGGCGAACGGATTGGCGTGACGGAAGACGTAGAACAACTCGGCGAACGGATTGGCGTGACGGAAGACGTGGAACAACTCGGCGAAAAGGTGGAAGACCTCTGCCAGCACGTGGACGTCGTGGAGGACGACGGGGAACGTC
The DNA here is from genome assembly GCA_030765045.1 of Tenodera sinensis. NCBI lineage: Eukaryota > Metazoa > Arthropoda > Insecta > Mantodea > Mantidae > Tenodera > Tenodera sinensis. The sequence goes on along the minus strand of CM060962.1, from coordinate 98,889,209 downwards.
TTGGCGCCCTGGTAGTAAGAGTTGACGAGAGCGTCAAAGTACTGGATGCCAGGGGCAGACGGAATAGCGCGGAGCCGGGGAGGGAGCACCTAGTGGCCGAGGCGACAGTTGCGCCCGTTTCGGACGATCAGCAGGGAAGCGCACAAGCAAACGAGCAACACGCGAGAACCGACTTGGCGTGTGACATGGGGGGACCGTCGGGGCCATCCAATCACCTGACGCATAGTGCCGTGAACGAAAGAATGGTGGACATCATCGTGGACGGCAGGATACAGGAGAGGCCGTGCCGAGCACGAGTGAACACGAGTGCAGCGGTGGACGCGACTCGCGCGGATGTGGTGGGGTTTGTTGCCGGACCCATCGGAAGCAAGGTGGCTGCGAAGGTGCGCCAGAGAGGTCGGCGGACATGGTACCCAGTGAGCCGTTTCAAAGTGCGCAGGATGGCCCGTCAACACACCAGGAAGAAGGGCAACTGGACGAGGGACCGTCAAGACCGGCGGTACTGTTGCAGAATTTCGAAGCAGGATGGCATACATCGTCCTACCTGGACCAAGGGACACTATCCAACAGCGATACCTAGGATCGTGCCCCCTGGAGAGCGAGGTCCTACTGGCCCTCAAGGTTTACAAGGATTCCCTGGCCCTCAGGGTCTGGTAGGCTTGCCTGGAATGAAGGGTGAACGTGGATTCCCAGGAATGAAAGGTGAACAGGGCAATCCAGGACCTCCAGGACAAGCTGGTGCACCAGGACCTGAAGGACCTAAGGGTGACTCAGGCTCTCAAGGACAACATGGAGCTCCAGGACAACCTGGTCCACAGGGCCCTCCAGGAGACAGAGGACTTCCAGGATTACCCGGCCCAACAGGACCTGCTGGCCTCAGAGGTCAGAGAGGTGCACAAGGTGAGACAGGTCCACCAGGGAAGCCAGGCAGTGAAGGACCTCCAGGACCACAAGGTATTGCAGGACCTCTAGGACCACCGGGACCAATTGGAGAACAGGGACCAGAGGGAGCACCAGGTAAAGCAGGAACACCTGGTATTGCAGGAAGACCGGGAGATAAGGGACCTGTAGGACCTTCAGGACCTCCGGGAACTCCAGGGGCACCAGGTCTTCCAGGGCCACCTGGTCCAAATGGACCTCCAGGACCAGCAGGAGAACGGGGTCTTCGAGGAGAAACTGGACCACAGGGTGTAGAAGGGCCACAGGGAGCTAGAGGAAAGCCAGGACCTCCAGGGCCAGAGGGAGGTAAGGGTGATAGAGGAGAAGAAGGTCCAAAGGGTGCAAAAGGACACCGTGGTCTCATTGGTCTACAAGGGTTACCTGGACCTCAGGGACCTCCAGGAGACAAAGGCATGACTGGACCTCCAGGATTGTCGGGAAAAGATGGTGAACCTGGAACTAAAGGTATGCCTGGAAGAGATGGAAACCCAGGACCTCAAGGTATACCAGGACCACCAGGCCCTCGTGGACCACCAGGAGAAGAGGTTCGATGGGTTAATCCACCGGGGCGCAAGGGAGATGCCGCAGTGATAGTGCTGGTCGGGACGACCAGCTCTGAGGAGGGAGCAGTGTGACATGGCTTCTCCATGTCATTAAGACTCTTTGATTTTCAAGGAGGTTGCCATAGAGACAGTTTGAGTTGTTGAAGATTAAGAGACAGAAACTAGTATGGTGTGAGAGTTTGGAAAGATTAAGAGACAGAAACTAGTAGTGTGGCTGTACTTGAAGCTTGAGAAAATAAAAAGATTTGGTAAATTTGTTACAATATCATTTAGCTGTTTCATGCATAACTGAGATTGGTGTTTACAATGAATTATGCACATAGCAGTTTGTTGCAAAACAAGAATACTCCATTCATTCAATGGTGCCTATGTTTTTCTCAATTATTTTGGTTATTATTAGGGCTCAGATTTTTAGGTAAATACATATTTTGTTTATGTCCCAGTAGGAACTTGAAACTGAGTTTAATGTTCTGGATATTAACATCGGAGCAAATATTTTAAGTTTTATTGCACATCTAAGCTAAGCTAAGCTAAGCTAGGCCCCGGCACTACAGCCCATGAAGAGCCAAGCCTTACCACCCAGCCGCTGCATCCCCCACCTCAGCCCACTACAGGCATCATTGGTGGGGTGCAGTACTGGAGGGTGGTACGTGGTCAGCATCCTGATCCCTCCCGGCCAGTTATGCGGTCTTCACGACCTGGGGCCACTACTTTTCCATCAAGTAGCTCCTCAATTGGTCCCCCCGGGACTAATGAGGCTGAGTGCACCCCATGCCAGACCTCCCAGAGGGGATAAAATCCCCATGCTGGTACCAGGGATCGAACCCAGGTCCTCCGCACCAGAGGCAAGCGCGCTACCAACTGCACTACGGAGGCAGTCTTTATTGCACATAAAAATGCATATTTTCTGATTTTTTATGTAAATAAATATTTTGGGATATTCACATAAACTACACAAAAATTGCATAAAGGAAACATTTTAAAATAAATCAATAAAAGTAGCTGCAAATTATTTTTAACAAGTCACCATCCACTTATTTAATGCTCAATTACACATGCTAAATGTTGCAATTTTTTATTCATTATTGGAAGAACTGATGTCAGCTATAATATCCCTTCAGTTGGAAGAAAATATAAACATCCTCGTTACTCAAGCTACAGGAGCCTGCAAGATAAAAATTGGGAATTCCTCCACTGCACCTGTTACCACTTCACAATCCAGCTAATATATACACCAATACTTGTAGAAATGTTTAGTCAGTCATTTGTGAATCCACAAAGATTATATGACATTCTAGTTGGGTTGTTCTGGGAAATTACATATTGACAGTTTTGAGTTCACAGTGGATTTAATGTCTAGAGTGAAAAGTAGTGCAAGTGCAACAATATACTGCAAAATTTAAAAGACTGTATTGAGAAATGACATTGGATACTGTCCCGCAAATCTTTGTTTCCTCTGTGATTCCATAAAGAAACTGGAATCAGTAGGAATGTCTTTGGGAGAAGCAGTTCTAGTAGTTCAGGATGTCGAGAGAGGGGAGAAAAAACCTCAAGGTTCTTTTTGATCCTGCAGCACAAAACTTAAAAAGAAAATGCAAGGAAGTTTTCGAAAATAATAGTGGATTTAACATAGTCTGTAAAATTTCAAATCTGTTGGTTGGGCAACATGACATTTATGTGAGTGTGAGTGATATTCCATGTTATAATTGTGCAAGACTTACTTCTTGTGCTGTAGAATAATCATTTTCAAAATTCAAGACAATTGTGTGTGACAATCGTCTATCATTTGGCATAGAAAATTTAAGGAATCATGTGGTTGTATACTCTAACTCTACAGTGCTTGATGATCCCTTCCAGGAATAATGTCTGGTGAGTACCACATACGTTTATATTAGTTCGGCCATTCAGACCTTAAAAATATTTAATTTGTTTTAGCACATATTTTTGAGAATTTTAGCACATAAAAAATAAATATTTTCCAAGTTTTTAGCACCTAAAAATCCAAGACCTAGTTATTATTAAAGAAATAGTCCCAATGTTGTGGGTATACATGAATTATCATCACATTGACTTCATGGCATAAAACTATCACTTAGCTGTTTGATCCATGACACTGTCCAATTTTAGAGTATATACACTCTAAGCTCTCTTTTTTCCCATTTTTCGGCTTTGCTTAATTTTCCCCCCTCTTAAATAATACAATCTGAGTCTTAGCTTGGTTCACTTTTAGTTTTCAAATTTCACAATATTTGTCTGTTGTTTCTAAGGATTGTTTTAGACCATTTGTTGTGATTGATTAAACCATCAAGTATACAAATAGTTAGCCTGGGAATCTGTATATTACACTACTCAATCTTAACAACTCAACAAGGTTTTGGGAATTGGGAAGGGAAGTAGTAGATTTTATTACAAATAATGTACTGATTGCATTACTGAAATCAGAAAGTTTGTATCACGTCAGGGAGAAAAGTTATTGCTGTTTATGTTTTTTTGCTGCATGGCAATCTTGCCCTGTTTTCATCTACATGCATATGTACTTGCGTAAGCTTATCTGACTAGATTTGCTGACCTTATGTGAAGTGGATGACTATAGCTGTGTTGTAGAACTTTTTTGAAATAGGAATCAAGATGTATTACCATATTTTATGGAAAACGGTTCACTCTGTGTTTATTGTGATGTGATCAGCTTCATGTCAAAACTAAACATTCTGTACAATATTGAAGATTGGCGTTTATTCATAAGTTCTTCCAAAATTAGTTTGAAGGCTGTACTACTTCACAATGGCAATAAACTGCCATCTGTTCCTGTGGCCCATGCAGTTGGTATGAAAGAAATACATGAAAGTATGTCATTAATTATAGAAATCATTAAATACAAGGGACATAACTGGTATATGTGTGGTGATTTAAAAGTTACTCGACTTCTCCTAGGATTGCAAAGCAGATTCACAAAATTCTGTTGTTTTCTGTGCCTGTGAGATAGTCGAGCTATTGAACAACACTACATAATCAAAGAATGGCCCAAGAGAGAAGAATTCGAACCAGGGAAGCATAATAAAAACACAAGCCTTGGGTAAAGCCTCTAAATGTGTATCTTCCACCTTTGCATATAAAACTGGGGCTCATGAAAAATTTTGTGAAGGGAATGAACAAAAAACAGGGGAAGGCTTCAAATACCTGACAGAACTGTTTCCCAGTATAAGTGCACCCAGGATAAAAATGAAGGAATTTTCATTGGTCCACAGATAAGACAATTTCTTAAGAATTCTCTCGGAGGACTTCTCTCTTGCAATACCGCCTCCAATTGTGTTTTGACTGGTGTTCACTTGGAGTGTCAAAAACAGCTTTAAGTTGTCTGCCGAGAAGACTGCATTAGCTTCTGATGACAGAAGGCATTTCTCCCGTCTTCCCTATGTCTCAGCCCAGGTGCATTTCCTTTCTCAGACAACACAAAATTTTTGGGATTGATTTTTGACAGAAGCCTTAGTTGGTCTTCTCATATCTCATACTTAAAGGCAAGGTGTGAATGTTCTCTTAATGTTTTTCAGGTTTTAAGTGGCACATCCTGGGGAGCTGATCAGATGATTCTTTTACGACTATACTGCTCACTGGTGCGATCAAAACTTGATTAGGGTTGTGTTGTGTATTCCTCGGCTGAACTGTCGGTTTTAAATTGTCTCAATCCTACACACCACCTTGGCATCGGGTTGAGTATTGGCACCTTTCCAACGAGCCCAGTTATCAGCCTGTGTGCAGAAGCTGCTGAACCTCCGCTTATATATCGGCGTGATGTTCTTCTTTGCAGCTATGCTTGCATACTTTCTAGTCTGGCAGAACACCCATTTTTTAGTTTGTTTTTTAATGATACTTAATGATACTTTGGACCGCCAGTACTTACTGTTTGTATGATAGATGAATAAAAACTTCAAATTTCTGAATTTTGTCTGAATTCTGTCAGGGGCATCCTATCAAATCCATGGTATAACAAAATTAGGGAATTCATCAAGACCTACCTTACTAATGAGCTGCTATTTCAGAATATACAAGATACAGATATCTGATATTTTTACGGGATGTTTATGCATTTTTTTTCTGAGTCTGCTACTTTATTTTGATGATACAAATTTAATAAAATAAAAAGAAATATGATTTTCTTAATGAACCTCTAATATTAAAAAAAAAAAAAAAATTGCAACATTTTTTTTTTTAATTATATGCTGCAGAAAACCTAATAAAAAGATTTCACATAATCACTGTATTATCTGAGTTGTATGATATATATGTTATGCACATAGGCCTAGTATGCACTAATATAGCATTAATGAGATACGGCTTGATGACATCCCTTAATAAGAAAGGGTATCATAACAAAGGAACTGAGGGCAATGGAAAAAAACAAATGACAGATTTGAAATCAGCATGGCCAACTTACAATAAATCAGGTACTTTCAAACCAATTGTGTTATTAATGACCTGCAGTAAGTTATTGCAGTTAAGAGCAGTGTTTTTATTTTCAAAATTTATGATAGTGCAGTATATCTATATATACAGGGTGTAAATCAATAACACTGCATGAATTTTACTGGTAACAGACAGTTCATAGACAATCAATTTAAGATAGGAAACCTATGGTCTAGAACTGCAGTTGGCAAGTATCAGACTTATGACGTATGATGCAAACGTAGACAGAGCAGTCTGTGAGGAGAAGACATGAGCAGTACACACACAGCAGCGATAAGCACGTGCAACGCCGTGGTGTCTTGTATTGTTTTATTTGTTACTAAAAGTAACTTAATTCTAGATGATTCAGAGTCTAGTATGAAATGTTAGTTTATGATGAGTTAGAATTTATATTACTTTTGTTAATAGTAAACACATTGATTCAGTGACATAACTTCCCAAGAGTCCTGGACAATAGCTACTACATTATGTTTAACGAGCTTGTATAACGTTATTATTAGGGGTATGATTTTGATGCCCTATAAATACTAAAAAGTGCACTTTAAAAATGCAATTATGAACTAAAAATAAAATGCCTATAATATTTAAAAAATGCCCTTAAAATATAAATTTTTTACTTGAATAGTATCATCATCAACAACAACATGGTTTAAGCCATAAATGACTGCCAATTATCTGCTAACAAAGCCTTGTACATTGAAAAGCTCCATTCCACTTGCACTGATACTAGAGGAGCATACCTAAAGTAAACTATGTCACTTGCTTCCAAGTCTCCTGTTAATTCTCCAAGAGAAAAGTTCCCATCTGGCAATATATCTGCAAAGTATTTACTGAGAAATGAAATGTAAAGAATGGAAATGGTCCTTTGCTCTTGAAAACAAACAAATGAAAAATAGCCTCAATATGTACCTAAGATATGTTTAAAATAGGTACATAAATATGCAATAAAACCACCTGAAGTATATAAAAATGCACAATAATGCAATAAAAATTCTAAAACATGCCCTCCCCACAAAATTAGCAAAAAATGCCCTAACAAATATGGTTAGTTTAACTTCGTTTAGTCTGAAATAGATTTATATACAACTCATTAATGAATTAGACTTAACAAAATAAAGCTGCAAAGTCATCAAAATCCTAGCCGTACTTATTAGTGTTGTTGTGTTTAACGCCCGCTTTTACTACTATGGCACCGCAGGTGGTACTTATTGTATATTGTTATAATACTGGCATGTTTCTCATGTTTACGATAGCTAAAGAGAGGACTCCATTAGCATAAATTAATTAATTAATTAATTAATTATAAGTTTCTCAACAAAGGCACCAAATCCTGGCAGTGCCACTATTTTCTAAATTCACGCAATTGCAAAGTGCAAATGTTGCTGCTGTTCAGCAGAGGGTTAATGCCCTCCCCTCCCCTTCCCTCCCATCCCCTCCTCTTGCAAGCAGTTGTGCTGAGAAAAGAGAAATCCTACTCCGCAGAATGATGTCACAGAGTGACTAAGCTGCCAAACCCTGGTCTATGATTGCAAATTACAGAACTGTTCCTTAAAGTTGTTTGGGGGTATGCACGCTACTGATCATATCCACTGCAGCTATAAGGTATGATGAGAAAAGAAGTGGACAGCTTTCATCGCCTGTATATTTAGCATAATGGATATGTTGCCAGGATGAGGAAGATAAACATAGATTAAGAGCTGGGGTTCAAATCCCTGTGGTTATGTATTTTTTATGTTCTTTTTTCTTTCTTCCTTCCTTCCTTCCTTCCTTCCTTCCATCCTTCCTTCCTTCCTTCCTTTCCTTCCTTTCCTTCCTTTCCTTCCTTTCCTTCCTTTCCTTCCTTTCCTTCCTTTCCTTCCTTTCCTTTCCTTCCTTTCCTTCCTTTCCTTCCTTTCCTTCCTTTCCTTCCTTTCCTTCCTTTCCTTCCTTTCCTTCCTTTCCTTCCTTTCCTCCCTTTCCTCCCTTTCCTCCCTTTCCTCCCTTTCCTCCCTTTCCTTCCTTTCCTTCCTTTCCTTCCTTTCCTTCCTTTCCTTCCTTTCCTTCCTTTCCTCCCTTTCCTCCCTTTCCTCCCTTTCCTCCCTTTCCTTCCTTTCCTTCCTTTCCTTCCTTTCCTTCCTTTCCTTCCTTTCCTTCCTTTCCTCCCTTTCCTCCCTTTCCTTCCTTTCCTCCCTTTCCTCCCTTTCCTTCCTTTCCTTCCTTTCCTTCCTTTCCTTCCTTTCCTTCCTTTCCTTCCTTTCCTCCCTTTCCTTCCTTTCCTTCCTTTCCTTCCTTTCCTCCCTTTCCTTCCTTTCCTTCCTTTCCTTCCTTTCCTTCCTTTCCTTCCTTTCCTTCCTTTCCTTCCTTTCCTCCCTTTCCTCCTTTCTTCCTTTCTTCCTTTCTTTCATTTTTTCATTTGTGTCGTGTTGTAATTTTTCATCTAACCAATGTTTAAGCTTTTTACTTCAAATTCGTTTAACTATTATGTACTCTTTCATGACTTAAATAGTATATACACAGTGAAAACAGCATACATACTTAAAGAGATGATTCAAGCTTAACTAACAGCTTACAAACAAGGAAATAGTTGATAAGCACTTGATAGAGCTACATGTGACTAAATTATTATAAACTTAAGTTGAATTGATATTAACATTACAGTACAATAGGTAGATACAGCAGAACAAAGGTAAGGAAACAAATTATGAATAGGTGCAGATTTCAAAGGAAATGCTCAAAATGGTGACCTCTAACATCAATGCATAGGCCACATCAACGCAGAAATGATTCGCAAACCGTGTTGAGCGTTCCTGATGCATTGCAAATCTCATCACTGGCTGCAATAATGCAGGCAACCAGTGTCTCTTCAGAATTAATGATGAATACACCATATCCTGAAGATGACCCTAGAAAAAGAAATCCATGTGGTTGAAATCCAGTAAACTGGGGGTGGCTGCCTTTTCTGATCCAACGGTTGGGAAAGACTCAATTTAGATGCTCCCAAATGTTTATAGTATAATGTGCAGGAGCTCCGTCATGTTGAAACTGCAGTTGAGCGCAAATATCAAGCAGCACTTCTTCGAAAAGGTCTGACAGTACATCCTTCAGAAATGTTTTATAAGTGTTGCCACGCATTCGAGGAACAAGAAGGCAAGGCCTAATGATGTGGTCAGGAATAATGTCGGCCCATATGGTCACCATAAACTGCTGTTGCTGGCTCTTCTGAACAGTGGCATGGGAGTTTTGTACGCCCATATGACTATTCTTGCAATTTAGAATCAGCCCATCTCTGGTAAATGTGGCTTTATCAGTGAACAACACCACTGAAAGCAGTTCCGGTGGCTGCCTTAAGGCCCATTTGCAAAACTGAAAGCATAAATCACAATCCTCTGGAGTTAAGGTTTGCATCTTTTGTAGATGGAAGGGGTAGAGCAGCTCCTCATGTAAGGCTTGCCATGCACAGGTGCTGGCTGACGGTTCCTGTTCCAGTAAACTTAGTACTTTTTCTTCAAACTCCAGAGTGTGGTGGGTGCATGTGGCACTACAGTCTGCTTTATTTGCCACCATAGAACCATGTTCTTGCAAACGCCAATCTACAGATTCGAAAGTAGTCCGATGCAGCTGCAATCTATTGGGGTACCTTTCACTGTAAATCCATGCAGCTGTTTATTTATTTATTTATTTTCAACCATAAAAGCATATACATGTTGTGGTTGTGTCACTAAAAAAACTACTTACAAATATAGTACTTACATACATAATATTCACAGGCACAATCTATCTACAAACCCTCATCTAAAACTCAAGATCAAAATCCTCCAGACTACAAAGGACACCTTGTACCAGATACTGTTTCACCGCTTACATCCTTAGATCTGCATTTACCTCAACAATGCAAAAACTGTTGCAGAACAACCTCCTGCTTCACCATACATTAGATGCATGTCAGCTGATTTGGCAAAAGTGTAATTTTGCTCCATGTTCCCAGAATACCTTTTTAACTGCTTCAACATACTATTGTGTGTTGAAGGCAAATAGGAAATAAGACATGTATGCCTTGAGTAGGAAGCAGTCACCACATGGTGGTGTTAGTGTCTTCCAGGGTTATTAAGGTCACCTACTGGCAGTATTAGACATTTGTCATGCTAACACATAGGTACTCAGTGCCTCTTTTGGGGAGTTGTAGTACTTTGTGCTTGCTTGGTTCAACATTTTGTGAATTGTATACAACTGGTTAACTGTTAGATTGAAAATTGCTCTTATTGACGTGGGCAACTATAGCCAACTGACAGCTTCAGACCAATGTCAGTACATGATCCTCCAGTCTAAGCCATCAGATGTGAGGTGAATCCAAAGGAAACAATACTCTGTGCATTGTGTGTGATGGTGGTATTTTGCTATTTTAAAGCATAAGCAAAAGATTGCTCTCAAGATGTAAAAGAAAGGGGGGAAATAGGTTTACCCATCTCTGGGTTTAAACTCAATTTCTTGGTTTTATTAGGTCTACAGTCAGTCAGCATAGCCATGCAGCCAAAGCACATGTTTTGGAGCTGCCCTGTGTTCTTTTAGGCATTTGCCACAACCTATTATCCATTGCAGTGGTGTGCAGCCACATGTCCAGTCCACAATTTTAGCACTTTTGGAAATGCTACAGTTTAGAAATGCTTCTTCAGAGAGACAAAATACAGGCTTTACTAAGTGCCCAATAAGCACTATTTCATTTCCAATGGCTACTATTTACATATTTCTTTCTTGTTATGATTTATTGATCACAATCTCTAAATACTTCGAATACATATAACTTGGTAACTTGACGCAGTAGACCACAAGTTTCCTATCCCAAATTGATTGTCTCTGAACCATCTATTACCAGTAAAATTTATGCAATGTTATTCATCTACATCCTGTATGTATATGTGTATGTATGTATGTGTGTGTGTGTGTGTCTGTGTGTGTGCGTGCGTGTATTTTTTTTTTAAACAATAGTATGCCCCATTCTGTAGGAATACTACGTGCTTAGATTTATTTATTTACATACAATTTACATTTTATATACATGTATATATTGTTGGTGATGTTCTATTTGAACATTTACACTTTTATTTACCTCTAATTTTTTATCTACCTTAAAAAACCCACACAGTGGGTGTGTCTGTGTATGATTTTAATGCTGCTTTTGCAGGGTCAAGATGTACAGTTTGCACGCTCTTTGGAGGAAGCAATGAATGCAGTGGTTCCCCTGCAGAACATAGCTGTAGTGCTGGAAGGAAATAACGGCAAACTGATACACTTCAGTGGACCATTGGAAATCGGGGAGCCCTTATCTGAACCAGAATATGGTGTCTCTGTACCAGCTGTGAAACTTAAACGCAGAGTGCAGATGTATCAATGGGTTGAGGAAGAGCACAGCAGGTAGGCACAAAGTGAATATAAACCGCAAAGTTGTGCAGATGAATTAGCATTGCTGGTCAGAGGCAAATTTGCAGACACTATAAGAGATGTCATGAATGTGGGTTTAAACTTAATTAATGAATGGAGCCAAAGGGAAGGTCTTAGTATCAATTCCTCGAAAGACATAGTTCCTTTCACAAGGAAAAGAAATCTGAAATCCTTTAGAGCAGAAGTTGGAAAAATGGTTATTGCGATTGCACGAATTGTGACATCAGGGAATGCAACCCGCCATGCACATGATGCACTGTTCGAAGGAGGGGGTTTGAAAGCCACAGTGGCTGTGTAAAGGAACTTCTCTAATACACGTTTCTGTACTTCATCAGCAGCATCACGGTTTCGCATACATCTAATGTTAATTCATAAGTACTGACATACTACAGAGCTTGCAGGTTTTAATCTGTCAACCACGATCTGCTTTTAGATTTTACAATCTTCAGTTTAGAACAAAATTGCTCACACATAGCACTAATATGTGTAGCAAATGAACACAGACTGAAATGGCATATCGAGTTCTCTGCATAAAAGTAAACCAGCCTTGTTTTGTAATTGTGATTTCAAAACTGTGTTTGTAAACTTGCAACCTCAATTTGTGATTGTGGTTTTACACAATGACCTTTATGTATAGATCAGTAACGAAGTCAAAGAGATTCTTAGTCTCAAATTTCCCAAAGAAAATACGTTGCTTACACTGAGCATTATTACAGTTGATGTAGATTAGGGCTGACGAATGTTATTCCACAGATGTTCCAAAACTACAGTACCATGCTTTAGTTAGAACAGTTTTTGCTTTGTTTTCCCTCTTTTTTGCTTTTGTAGTTGGAAAGAGAAGGGAAGTAGGGAAACCTGCTGAGTAACATGTGGCAGTTTTTTATTTATGAGTTGTCAATGGGACTCTTATCTCTAGGTCTTTGATGGGTTTGTTGATGAAAGATGACAAGAGCTTATATATTATCAATCAACATTCAAGTTTTCTCTGAAATTAACTTTATTGCAATGAAGTAACAATATTACAACAAATCGTTTCACTCTTCACAAATGTGATAGGACAAATTTCCAAAGCCATTCAGTTTAACATTGTTGATTCTATTTCTATATGCCGAATTCAATATAGCTTAATAGCCAGATGAGGGTCGAGTGGTCAGTCCTGAGATGGAATGGTCGACCATACAGGTACTTATGAAAATTCTCCAGCGCCTTTACTACTTCCAGGAGCTCACAGTGGGTAACGCAGTAGTTCTTTTCAGCCTTGGAGAATGTCTTGCTATAGTAGGCTATCTTTTGTTCCTATCTGTCTTGGATTTGGGATAGTATGCCTCTAACCCTCGCTGTCACTAGTATTAGTGTCCATGATGAAATTGCAGTCTGGCTGTGAGAATTCTAAAACAGGGGTAGTGCAGAGCACTGACTTAATTGCCTTGGGCCTCTTCTGTCCCCATATAAGGCCAGCGTTCTTCAGTCAGACGAGTGAGAGGCTTAGTGATTTTGGAGAAGCCTCGATATCTTACATACCTGGAATATGGATAATGAGATGAAATTTTCAGAGCAAAAAATCTGCATGGCTTAATTTTTGGCACTATAAGGAGTTTTCTGCCCCCCCCTCCCCCTCTTTCATTTGGTGCCATTAAATTGACATTTGTGAAGGAAGCTAAATTTCTTTACCTCATTTTTTTGCACGAACTCTGTTGGGGGCTTCATATTGTATATCTTCTAGGCCACTATGCTGGTTCACTGCAATTGCTTTGTGTCCTTAGTGGCACTTCCCAGGGTGCCAATCGCGTTGTTGATACCAGTGGCGACTCGTGGCTGGAAATTAGGTGAAGAGTTAGTGGGAAAGAAAAGTATACCTATATTTATAAAGATTATTTTAACAATTATGCTGACCTATTTCTTGTACACCAAATCAATTCTTCGGTCCTTAAATGCTGTTGGTGATGTTTTCATAGAATGGCTGCATTTTTATTAATTGCACTAGAAGCTCGAAATATTCACTAAACAAGAAAGTCTCTCTTCTGACACTGCATTCCTCAGTTATGTTATTAACGCTTTAGACAAGAAACGCTTCATTCCATGGATGCTGTTAGTAGAAGAGATTGACAGAATAAGGGAGAACAGTTTATAAGTATCTGTAAAGATGTCCTAGTCTCCGTCTAGGGGATATGTGAATAGCGACCACAAGGTACCCAAGCTGAACAGAACATTACTTCCACTTACTGGTGTTTTGCTCCTCACTGTAACTTTTCTATCTGACCTTACCTTGGTCATCTCTTGTTCTCTTCTGACCCCGATGTTATTAGGGTTCCCGAGGGCTAGGGAGTCTTTATTTTTCCAACCTCTCCATTTCTCTAATTTCTCTATAAACTCTTAACCCCTAACATGCTGACCTGTCATGGCATGTAATACGTCCTCTGATTGGTAATCAGAGGATATGGTCGGTGAATTTGTTTTGATAATTCTCCCAGTCAGGTTGGTGAGACCCGTAAGCCAACAACAGGTGTGGTCCTCCAGACATTCTGGGGGTTGTGAGAGAGCGATGTGACCGCCAAAACATAAAAATATGGTGCTCTCTAAAAAGTGGTTACTATTACTGCTATTGCTCTCTTCAATATCATCAGTGAAGAATATTGGAGAGCAAGAGGATTAATGACTTCATTGTCAGAAATCCAACATTAGCTAACAACAACAATGACCTTTAAAGTTTTGTAAACTTAGTGTTGGTATGTTGTAATCCACTTTTTCACTAGACCACAAAGCTTCATTGAATATTTAAACTTTGTTGTTACATTTGTGGACATTTTAATATTATAATATTATTTTAAAATACCTTAAGATTTTGTACTTGTGATTTGGTTGTAATCTTTGTGACAATGTTTTTAATGTAATTTCATGTTTGACTTGTAAAAACTTTCAAACACAACAGACATTTCACATTTACATTGATAGCACAGTAAAAATATTGTTCTTCCTACTCCTCTTGGAATAGAAAGGTTCTGAGAGAGCGTAAACTCCAACAGACCATGGTGTAACAGCCCGGAAATAACTCCTAGATATATAGAAAGGTTCCTTTGCATTTTTGTGATTTCGAAAAAACCATATCATAAACATGAGGTGTACACCACTGTTTGCTTATATTTGAATGCATGTTGATTGAAGGTGGGAGGACTGATGGAGGGCTACATATTGCTTTCCCCTGAGTGTGGTGTTACATCATATCATCAGCCAGTACAGTTTTGCTGACCCCTACTTTGGAGGGTTAAAGTTTGGTAACATTTGTGTAAAGATGTTCACGAAGGCTTCTATGGCTGATATATATTATTTTTCGTAGGTTTTCCAGTGTAAGCCACGTCATATTGATGGGGGAGCGAAGAAAGTATAAATTAGGATGTATAGCTGTATGTATAGCCCAAGAAGAAGCAGGCCACATGACCTGGGAAACGTCGGCAGCCAACGCCTATATTCTGATTCTGTCAAATTTCTGTGGATAACCCTGGATACAAGATGGTCATGGAATCCCCATATTAATAATATCTACAAAGCCAAAGGTTCATTGATAACTTGTAGATGCTCTGTTGGATTTGCATAGGGCTTAAAGCCACAAATTTGCCATTAGTTGTATGTCATCAGGCCTATGGCTCCCTGGTCTGGTGACACAAGGTGCAACAACTAACTGTGGCAACTAAATATAACTGGAGGAAGGTTTGCCATGGATATGGACATACCTTGATTCAGGATACTGTAGAAAGAAGCTCAGCTATAGCAATGAGATCTATTTTCATGATAACTCAATACTGCTTTGACCACTCTTTCAAAATTCAGATAGGAAACTGACAAAAATGGTCTAGTAAATAAATCCCAGAGGGATTCCAAAACCATTTGGTATGATTTACAGATACTTCAAGAGATGGAATACACTTTGGTGCAGGAATATTCAGTATATCTCCAAAGACTAAACTAAGTACAGTACTGTCTTTCAAGCAGAGATTTATGCAATCCTTGCCTGTGCACAAAGAGGACTAGAGAGGGGTTACAAGGTAAACACGTACTTAAGCTGCCTTAAAGGCACTAGACTTACATCAATTCTCATGGAAATTGGTGCGGGAATGTCTTCAAATCTTACATATCTTATCAAAGCACAGTTCTGTTATGCTAGGATGGGTGCTGGGCCACCAAGGTATTGAGGGCAATGAGAAAGCAGATCATTTAGCCAAAAAGAAGTGATAACTCCCCATTTTGGACCTGAACCAATCTGCAGAGTAAGTAATACACACACTAGAACTGCAGTAACAAAATGGACCAGAGGAACATTGGAAAAGATGAAACAAGTTCTCTGGTCAAACTCTGCAAATACATAATTAAAGAACCCAGCAACACCCTCACTAAAACATTTCTACAGTTAAGTAGAAATAGAATCAGGATAGCAAAGGAATATTAACTGAACATAGATACTTCAGGAAACACTCGCAAACTGTAGATATCATTTATGGTGACACCACAGGCAGACTTTTCAGGCAACAAGAAGAAACAATCAGTCCTTTTGTTATTGAGCTACAAGGCCTAAGGCAGTCGCCATCAGTAACTTTCCCTGTGACATAATCACTCCAGGTGAGAACATGGAAAGCAGTATCATGGGCACTGGCTTATCAGCACGCATGACTGCCAATGGATATATACTTCTTTTAAATGTCTGCATTAAATTAGAACTACAATGTCGGGAAATGGGTCATATTTAAGTGGTTATCAAAATAGAAAATTAAAAGCCTACCAAGATGAAGTTTAAAAGGCAGTAAAAATAGATAAAATGTTCCAGCAGCAAGCTACCCGCCCAGAACAGATGTACAATAATACAGATTGCGAAAATGAAATGGGGAAACAATTTGGTGATACAGAAGCAGAACGTGAGCATGCTAGCACTACCATTTCCAAAAACGAAACGGGAGAGAAATTTAGTGATTTACAAGTTCATAGTGGACAAGAAACCAGTTCCAAAAATGAATCAGGAGGAAACTCTGGAGACTTACTGTCTGAACACGGACCGTCAACTATGGATACCGATTCACCACCAATAACATCAGTAACAGGCAGTTCTTCTCAGCTTGAAAATAATTGACAAAATACACCCTTTAGCACCGACCAAGGATTATTCCATGGCAATCTAAATTATGAAATTAAGCTAAAAATTATAAATAGCCTGCCATGCAAATCTCAGGGTCCTTTCTCTAGATGCACCAAGACCAAAAGATTTTTTAGCTGTGATTATTATAATTACACTAAAACCGGTCAGAAAATTGAACAATTCTGTTTGTGCCATTCTCCTACTTTAAATTCAGTATACTGTGAAGCATATTGGTTTTTGATGGAGAAAATGATTGGCATGATGGACAGATTCATGATTGGCAAGGTCTAAGCAAGAAAATAGACGTACTTAAAATTTGTGCTGCACATTTAAATGCATGTATAACTTATAGCATGTGGGAATATGGCAAAACCCTTATTACATTTAGGGATGAAGGCCATGAACAAATGAAAACTATTATTTCTAGAATACTGGATGTAGCGAGGGCACTGGTTCAATGTCAGCTTGCTTTCTGGGGCCATCGTGAGTGTGAAAGGGGGAAGCAGAGTGGCAATTTCTTAAACATAATACACCTCATCATCAGATATGATCCTCATTCGAAAGCACATCTTTCTAATGAAACAAGTAAAACAAAATATTTGAGCCCACAAATTCAAAACGAGATGATACAACTGTTGAATGATTGCGTTTTAGAGCAAATCATCAGCGAAATTAAACAACAGGCATTCTTTTCAATTATTGTAAACATAGCTCCCGATATATCACGAAAGGACCAGCTTAGTGTTGTGATAAGATATTTGTGTTTAAATCTAAGCAAATCAAACATTAAGGAAATTGAAATTAAAGAATCGTTTTTAGGATTCTTTGAGATAGATGGTCATGATACTGAAAGTTTGGAAAAAGAAACAATAGCAGCTTTACAGAAGAGAGATATACCTACAACTGGATAGGTGTAGAGGCCAAGGATACGATGGTGCTGCATCTATGAGCAGTCAGTACTCGGTTTTCAGGCAAAAATTAAAGCACAGGTCCCAAATGCTGAGTTTATACATTTGGTTGACGCATAACTTAAATTTGGTGCTAAATGACTCCCTCGTGAATACAATGGAACTACAGCTATTTTAGGAGAAAATACAAAGCATTTACATTTTCTTTAGTGGTTCTGTGGTAAAATGGCAACAAGTAAATGAAACGTTTGTAGCCGATAGACATGGTAGGCTTAGAAATACTCTGAAGAAACTGTGTCCAACTAGAGGGTCTTTCAGATTTGATTCCTTGTTATCAATCAAACAAAATTTCATACATATTTTGCAGTATTTATCCTATATAAGCTTGAAGAGTAAGAAGAATGCAGAGAGGTACGGAGCTTCAAATTTGAGGGAAAATATTGAAAGCTTAGATTTTGTTCTGCTGCTCGTAGTTCAAAGTAACATTTTGGAAAATATTAACCTAATTTCCAAACTACTGCAGTCCCATAACTCTGATCTAGATACAGCATCTCAGCTTCTGCAAACTTCAAGACACAATTTAGTTACCTTAAGAACCAAGTTTGAAGTTTTAACAGAAGAAGCTAAAGTTCTAGCGAAAGCTTGGGGCATTGATCCAAAATTAACCTCAAAGTGTCCTCAAAAAGTGAAGAAACATTTTGATAAGCTTTCTTCAGATCACAGAATTGTGGATTCACTACAGCATTTTCAAATTACAGTTCTCAATGCTTCTCTTGATATTTTCATTCAACAGTTAAGCAAACGCTTTACCAGCCTACAAAATATTAACGATTACTTTTCTTTCTTACAACCCATTCATCTCTTCAAGTTGTAAAATGAGAATATCCAGGAAAGAGCAGAAAAGCTGGTTAGAAAATACGAATCACATTTAACCATGAATCTTTCAAACGAACTTGTTAGTCTCAAAACACTCATGTGGAAAGATATTGACTAAAAGAAAACCATACTGTCAATCAAAGATCTTGCAAGATTTATGTTTGTTGGAAATACTTTTTTTGTAAGCAGTCTTCCAAATGTATGCACAGCTCTTCAATTATATTTGACTCTGCCAGTTACTTCTACTATGGCAGAAAGATCATTTTCTAAATTGAAGCTAATTAAAACGTTTCTGAGAAACATAATGCCTGAGACCAGATTAAGTGCCTTAACAGTTCTGAGTATTGAAAATGAAACATGTAGCTCCCTCAATTTGAATGAAGCTGTTGAAATATTTCTGAGTGCCAAGCACAGGAGAACTACATCAATGTGTTTGCTGTAACTGGACTTCATAAAACTGAAGTTGTCGTTTGTTCCAAAAAGAGTCAATCATTAGGTCAGTTTATTTCATTTTCAAGCTATTCGATGTGAGTAAATATGTAATATTTCTATCGCTCCATTTTTAAGCTTGGTGCAGTTTAAATATTAAGTGTAAAGTTTTGGCGTCTTATCTCACCACATGTTCCAGAGCCATTTGGTGCAGTTACATTGGGCAATGAGCGATGAGTAATCTCTTGATCTTGGGCCGCAGTGATGGAATAAAGCATATACTGAACTTTTCCAATTAAATTTATGAAGTTGTTTTATTGTACACTTTTTATTAACACAATTACTATGTTGTTATGATATTATAACACTTTCTAGAATATTTCCTGCTAATTGGCATGTCTGAAATCATATAATTCACCAACTTTCGGAATATTGCGGTAAAATGGCTACTGTCTTATGCGAATGCGTTGGCCAAGAAGTATTTGGAAAAAAAATTCTATACGTAACCATGGCAATATCGCTTGGTTCTTGTTTTCCTTAACAATACCCCCTCCTGCTTCATAAGAACCATCCGTGGCTAACAAAAAAGACAGGCTACGGCACAAACTGCAGTGACGTAATTTTCATAGTCTGATCATGGCCCAATAAAGTAAAACCACAATTGCCTAATATGTCCATGTTCTGAACAAACAAAAAACTTGCCTGTTGAATTCATACAAAATATACAGTTTTATCATGATGGTATACCTACAATGTTGGCCATGTATCAGACAGCCATTACTACGTAACTCCGATTCACGCTAATTATGTAAACATAATTGAAATATCGAAACAAGATTAACAATAATTGAAATTTCCACAAATTGAGAATAGATCAATTAACAAAAGAAAAATATTAAATTAACTAAATCAAGTTGTCATTAATCATTGGTTTAAATATTCCTTGAAATATATATATGCTTCAAGCTTCGTTAGAAAGTAGGGCCCCAAGATTTATTTGTAGGGGGCCCCCAAAACCTTAGCTATGCCACTACCTTGCTTACTCTTACTGTTTACTGATATTGGATTCCTCTCTGGTCTGCACAGTTAAAGCATGCCCTGATGTCATTCTGCTTCATAATGACAGCCACTACCCTAGGGATTAAAGAATATCAACTCTTTGGGGACTCAACATCCGATAGATATTGTGACTTTTGGTGTGTGGATAAGTAAAGAAGACAGATGTAGTCGAGATAAAGAAACACTTTTATTTCCGTAAACAGTAACTTTGTACACTCGTTGCAACAGCAAGAAAGTCTTTTTCGATTCTCCAACAGCACGGCTCCGAACACAAAGAACTGTCCCTTCTCCGTCGGCACGACTCAACCTTCACATACGTCTGACTGCTCTTCTGTCGCACTTTACCGCTATTTATATCTCCCAGGCACTATTCTGGAAGCTTCAGGAACGTTCACTTACTGCGGTGAGATACAAAGTAGAAGATTCCAGTAGCCTCTATCCTTTTCTCTCTTTCGGCAAGCGCCCCAACAATGCGGTCATTCTCTATCTCTTTCCTTCGGCTCCTTTGCGGTAGTGCCGACAATAATGCGATGGGTGACACTGCTGTTGTCGGCAATTAGATGCGGCGGGCGCGGTGACACTGCTCCCTCCTCAGAGTTGGTCGTCCCGACCAGCACTATCACTGCGGCATCTCCCTTGCGCCCCGGTGGACTAACCCATCGAACCTCTTCTCCAGGAGGCACGATCCTAGGTATCGCTGTTGGATAGTGTCCCTTTGTCCGGGTAGGACGATGTATGCCATCCTGCTTCGAAATTCTGCAACAGTACCGCCGGTCTTGACGGTCCCTCGTCCAGTTGCCCTTCTTCCTGGTGTGTTGACGGGCCATCCTGCGCACTTGGAAACGGCTCACTGGGTACCATGTCCGCTGACCTCTCTGGCGCACCTTCGCAGCCACCTTGCTTCCGATGGGTCCGGCAACAAACCCCACCACATCCGCGCGAGTCGCGTCCACCGCTGCACTCGTGTTCACTCGTGCTTGGCACGGCCTCTCCCGTATCCTGCCGTCCAAGATGATGTCCACCATTCTTCCGTTCACGGCACTATGTGTCAGGTGATTGGATGGCTCCGACGGTCCCCCCATGTCACACGCCAAATCGGTTCTCGCGTGTTGCTCGTTTGCTTGTGCGCTTCCCTGCTGATCGTCCTCCACGTCATATCCTGGTTGGTTACGTACCCGACACACTCCTCCAGAGGATCCTCGACGACGTCCCTGAACTGCCCCTTTGTCTTCCCCGAGACGTACACTTTCGTTATCTGAAACGGGCGCAACTGTCGCCTCGGCCACTAGGTGCTCCCTCCCCGGGTCTGTGCTATTCCGTCTGCCCCTGGCATCCAGTACTTTGACGCTCTCGTCAACTCTTACTACCAGGGCGCCAAGACGTTCCCCGTCGTCCTCCACGACGTCCACATGCTGGCAGAGGTCTTCCACCCTTTCGCCGAGTTCTTCCACGTCTTCCGTCACGCCAGTCAGTTCGCCATCAATTTTCGCCGATAGCTCCGTCTTCATCTCTTTCAGCTCGGCAACGAGGTTGTCGTTTGACGTTTCCATTTTGGCAGCGAGGTTGTCGTTTGCCGTCTTTATTTTGGCAGCGAGGTTGTCGTTTGCCGTCTTCATCTTGGACATTTCTGTCTTCATTTCGGCGAATAATTCTTTCATCATTGCCATCATCCTGGTTTCCGAATCTCCCTCCATCTTGGTTCTAACGTTGCAACTTCTAACGACGATGTAACGAAACTAGAAGCAATTCGACGGATCCCACTTCTGACACCAGTGTGACTTTTGGTGTGTGGAAAAGTAAAGAAGACAGATGTAGTCGAGATAAAGAAACACTTTTATTTCCGTAAACAGTAACTTTGTACACTCGTTGCAACAGCAAGAAAGTCTTTTCCGATTCTCCAACAGCACGGCTCCGAACTCGTAACACAAAGAACTGTCCCTTCTCCGTCGGCACGACTCCTCAACCTTCACATACGTCTGACTGCTCTTCTGTCGCACTTTACCGCTATTTATATCTCCCAGGCACTATTCTGGAAGCTTCAGGAACGTTCACTTACTGCGGTGAGATACAAAGTAGAAGATTCCAGTAGCCTCTATCCTTTTCTCTCTTTCGGCAAGCGCCCTAACAATGCGGTCATTCTCTATCTCTTTCCTTCGGCTCCTTTGCGGTAGTGCCGACAATAATGCGATGGGTGACACTGCTGTTGTCGGCAATTAGATGCGGCAGGCGCGGTGACAATATAAAGATCCTATCTTAGGAAGTTCATTAAATCCAAATAATTCAAATTCCTATGATAGGAAATAGGGATTGGACAAAAGAACCTAAGATTTAATTGCAAGGGCTTAATGAACACTCAAATCCCCATGCATATCACCACTGTTACTGCCACCACCCTGCCACCACCACTACCACAACTACTGCTACTTGAATTCTTCCATGTTTTTTGTGCACATGTTTGAAGCTTGTGCTGTTTATAATTTTATTCCCTGAGCACTTTTATTTATATTAATTGAGTTTCAAATATATTCATTGTGACTAAACACTGTACATTTTTGTAATGTATTATGCCTTTTACATTTACTATTTTTGTACTTATTTTTCTGTGGGATAGCGTGAAGGAGAAATGTTAATAAAGCATTCATAAAGCATACATATTGAAAACATTAAAAGTAAACATCAAAAATGAAATCACAAACATTACTGTTTGCCTAAATGGCCTTTTTGAACAAATGTATGTTGAGCTGAAAGGGGGCAAGTCCCTAAATTATCTATATGGTAAAAGTTATGACACCAGATGCACTACATGCATTAGT
The DNA here is from genome assembly GCA_030765045.1 of Tenodera sinensis. Lineage (NCBI taxonomy): Eukaryota > Metazoa > Arthropoda > Insecta > Mantodea > Mantidae > Tenodera > Tenodera sinensis. The sequence goes on along the minus strand of CM060962.1, from coordinate 98,866,624 downwards.
CAATATGTTAAACTCTGGGTTAGTGGAGAGCACTTATAAGTGAAGTATTGTTGTAAACAGAATTTTATAAGAGTGAAATACACAAAAAATTAACTTAATCTAATAGTAATGTTAAACAGATTTAATAACAGAATAATAAATATTTCCATTTAACGCAGTTCCAGAGTTTGAGAAAGGACATAACATTAGCATTTATATGTTGTTTTAAATTTCAAGGGAGGTGTGCTTTTCTTTCAGAGAGACTGAACCAGGGGACCAGGAAGTCATGGAGACCAGTTACTCATACTCCATGGAATGGCGTGACAAACTTATTGACAGTTCAGCATTCTATACTCTTGTTGGACATCACAATCCAAAGTAAGGAAGACATTCTTTGTGCACTTAAATGTATTTATTTTCACTCTCTGCATATAGAGTAAGTACAGCTCTTTTACCCAAAATGTTTCTCTCTGTATTTTTTGCATTCAGAAATACATTATGCAATAAATTTCATTTAACAAGGAGAAATTTAACACACTTAGGATGGCATGCCTCAACATAGAGTAAGCTCTACTTCCATAGTAAACTGCTATTCAACTCAACATTCACCAACTTCCATATGCGAGTGAACTACTTACTTACTGTCCCAGCAGCCACATCTCAGAGAAGGACCAAGTGACAGTTGAAACCGCTGCCTTGCAAGTACCGGCCAGCAAACAGCTATACAGCAATGGGCACCTTAGGACAAATGCAGTTTTATGCATTTCTAGAAGTTTTCAATATGCAGGGATTGCAGCCAAGAAACTTCAATGTCTAGAAAAGTCACTGCTAATTCAGGGACTATATAAGCAGACTGACTTCTGAGTGGAGTTAGTTGATTGTCAGAGTGGGTTATGAACAGTAAAGAGCAGTGTTTGAAAAGTTTGAGCTAGCTTAGAAGTATCAAGGTTTCAATAAAACAGATCAGCTGTGAGTTGCAAGGTCATGAATTGTGAATTTTGATTCAGTTTTAGAAGAAATAAAGAAAAATAAAATCCTACTAGGTTTGTCATTCATCACACTGTTGTCAGGAGTGGGATTCAAAATCCGAGATGAAGACAATGTTAGAAAAGATATTGACCAGAATGCAAAAGGTGGAGATGGAAATGAAAGCTGAATTGAGAAACATAAACTCTGGAATGGAAGAAATAAAATCTGGAATGGATAAGATGGGAGGCAAAATAACAACAGAAAACTCTGTGATAGAAAAAATTAAGATGGAAATGAAGGGCATAAAGGAAGAAATGAAGGCAGAAATGAATTTCAGAATGGAGGTGAAGATCGAATCTGGGGTGAAAAAACACTATCTGATATGACACTACATTGGAGGACATTAATTTTAAAAATAACAAATGGAGTGGAAAAGATAAAGATAGAGCTATCAGCTAAGATTGACAGGCTACTGGCTGGGGTGATGAAAGGCATGGAAAAACTCAGCCAACACATTAATGCCCTGGAGGACATTAGGGAACAGCTTAGCACCCTGGAGGATGACAGGGAATGGCTTAGCACCCTGGAAGATGTCAGGGAATGGCCTAGCACCCTGGAAGGCAGAGTCAATGGCAGGGCCAAGAAACTGAATGCTAAGGTGGAAGAATTGCTTGGCAAACAACTCAAGAACTTAAAAATCGAGGCACTAGGACACAACACAACATCCGCATGTGTTAAAGTACCCAAGTACGATGAGACGTCAACCTTTGAAGTCTTCCACTGGCATTCACCACCATTACCACCCGCAAACAATGTTCAGCAGAAGAAGAATCGGCACAGTTGATAGCTAGCCTACAGGGATAGACAGCAGAAGTACCAAACCTTGAATCTGATATTGGCAGCATCCAGAGACATCTTAGAAGCTCTAGAAAACTGGTTCAGAAACCACCGCCTGGCCACAGCCTATTGCAGCCCCCTTTAGTCCAAGCTAAAGTGTTATGGGGAGATCCTGCAGGAATTCGCCCTTGCCATTGAAAAATTGGCAAACAAGGCTCTCGTGTGCCTGGCCAGATATGTGTCCCAGGAAGCTGCCTACTCCTTCATCGATGGGGTGCGTGATGCCAAGATACGTTAGCATCTGATGCTCTATGACTACAAGACCTCCACGAGGCACTGACAGTCGTACTGAGGATGGAGGCATCCAAGGTAACAACTGTCTCCATCTGGAAGATCCGGGAGTATTCAGTACAATGGGGACAGAGGAACAACCCAAGGATGTCCACAATTTCCCAGAGGTCCCTGTTGGAGGTGTGGCCAGCCAGGACACCTAGTGAACGGTTGTCCATGCCAAGTCCAAGAGCAGGTGGTGCCACCAGATGGATGGAATAGTGTTGGCCTGAGGAAGGAGCAGCTAGCACCCAAGGTAACTGCTTCCTCCATCTCAGAGGGCAGAAGTGTACAACACGACAGAGACAAAAAGCCAGCTCAGAGACATTGCAAAAATCCCCTAGCAGGGTGTGTTAGGACTGCAGCCACCAGGGGCATCTGGTGAGAGACTGTCCATGACCAAGTCAATGGACATGAAGCAGTGCAATTTCATACATGATTTTTTTTAATTTGTTTGTATGTTATAATGCTGCAAAATAAACATTTACCATCTAAACATTGAGGTTTCTTCTGAAAATGGTTAAAAGCATATGTTGTCTTGTGATTATATACTTTGTATTAAAAGATTTAAAGCCACCATCATATAAAAGGAATTGGATTCCAAATTTGGAACATTTCTCACCCTCATTTTCTATGGTGAACAAATCAACTATGGAGTTTAACCTTGGCCATTGTTGATGACATATCCAGGTTGTCCAGCACTATGATTGAGGAAAAAATTATAAAACTTCACCATTACCTGCTAAATCAAGGTATGTGAGCTTCCTAATGTTGCCAAGATTTCATTCTTCTTCTTCTTCTTCTGCTTCTCCTTCTTCTTCTTCTTCTTCTTCTTCTTCTTCTTCTTCTTCTTCTTCTTCTTCTTCTTCTTCTTCTTCTTCTTCTTCTTCTTCTTCTTCTTCTTCTTCTTCTTCTTCTTCTTCTTCTCCTCCGTCTCCTTCTCCATCTCCTCCTTCTCCTCCTCCTCCTCCTCCTCCTCCTTCTCCTCCTTTGCCTCCTTCTCCTTCTTCTTTTTCTTCTTGTTCTTCTTCATGATTACCCTCCCCATATAGTGGACTGATGCCCCTAGGGCTTACAAGCCTGTTTTGTATACAATTCATTGATGTTTTCAATTTTTCAGTATGACATGAAAAATATTTACTTTCAGCCCGATTATTTAATATTTTTTAACTAGTGCATGACAAACTTTGATATCTTAATCACTGAAGCTCTTCTGAAAATTATAAGCTAATAAGTTATAAACTAGGGTCCAAGGAGCATTTTAAATAGTAGAAAATGCTGGAAAAAAAAAAGAATTTAGCAAAATGGGTTTTAATGTTTAAATATATATTTTTGTACTTTCCCTGAAACCAATCAACTTAAAATTCCCTAGCATCTTATGTGGGATCCTCTGCTGCTTTCTTCTTGGCCTCAGTAGCAGCTTTTGAGAATGTTAAGTTTGCTTGATCATTTCTTGATATGAAAACTTTCCTTTCGCCTTCCCATTGTTAACAAAATTTAGAGATGTACACCAAACTCATAAAACATCTGCTTATTACTGCGTTTCTATAAATTGATGAATAACTTAAAATCTATTAACCCATTAACACCTAGCTTTGCCATATGCTAGGAGGTGTAACACATTCTTAAATTTGTTATCATGCTTTCAAAGATTATGTTGGAGATTTGGTACCATTGCTAATCACTTTCTAAAGAGACCACGTTTATGACAATGTAGTGCTCATTTTCATGTTTGTTACAATAATAACATACTGACTGAAAACTGCTATTGCTGAATGTGGAGCAGAAATGGACATCTGTTTCAAATAAGTATATTTTTATATTGTTATTTCTTATGCCAAGCAACTTACTGTTGGTGTTTGGGAATTTATGTCATACTGGCAAGTTGACCATGGTAGCTTAGTGGTTAGAACAGCCATGCGTGAAGAAGAAGATCTGTGGTTCAAATCCTGCCTATGACTTTGAATGTTTCAGCCCTGGTTCCAACTCTCAAATATTTTTATATGTATAGAGTTATTATATGGATTGTTTCTTGGTAGTATATTTATTTGCGTAGTGTAATATATATTCTCTGGGAGTTACAAGGTGATTCAGAGAAAAACAATAAACTTATGGCTTCCTAATTTCAGTGCTACCATATGGCAACGCTAGGCGGATATGCTCAGTAAGACGTATATTTCAATATGTTGTTTTAAGGAAGGGCTTTCACTTGCTGAAGCACTGTAAATAATCTACACTGATGCCATTATGCTATTAGAGAAAATAGAATCCCTAAAGGATGCCTGCTGGAAAACAAACAAGTATTTTCCAAAAAAGATTGTAGGCATTTTGACACAGCATTAGAGAAGAATGATGGAGGTTTATGTCCGATGGGTGGATAACTCAGTAGTCTCAGTGATCTCTTCTTCATGTGGTGCACAAGAAGTAGGTCAAATAAAGAGATTTGTACAGCAGCAGAAGGGAAATGTAATGATTCCGAAGCCAAGGCTAGTTGCCAAATACAACATCTTTATGGGAGGTACTGAACAGATGGACAAAAATAGTGCCTGCTATTGCATTGGGATATGAAAAAAAAATGGTACTGACCTTTGTTTTTGAGGGTGCTAGATGAGGCCATTCAGAACAGCTGGATTTTGTACAATAAAGTCAGAAGAAGAAAAATAGCTCAGCTGGATTTAAAAAGAGAAATAACTACAGTCTATCTCAAGAAATACGAGACTGTACCAAAAGGATTTGGAAGACCAGCAGCTTCTCCAGCAGCTGTCACATATCAGATTCTGTAAGATTTGACAGAACCTTATCCAGCCAATGGAAGGAGGAAAAAGGAAACGGAGTGCTAATGACAACTATGAACTGCATCAACTGTTTTATTCCTTTTCATACTTGCCAGATTTTGTGTGATATTATAAATGCAAAAAGTACTGATGTGTGTATTTCATAAGTGCATTTTTGTGAAATTACACGTTTTCATTCTTAGTTAAAATTGCTAATTTTTTTGTTGGGGAAGCAGTATTAACCTTAATAGTGATGTAAACCCTAGCCTGCTGAAGATTTGGAATACAATTTCTTGATGAAAATTATACACCACAAAATAGGTACTGGAAGTGCCTAGCATTACCTTATGGTAATGGCAAATATTTTCAAAACTGAGTAATGAACACTTATTTTTGTATTTTATTCAGTACATTTGTATATCTAAAGACATAATAAAGTAAAAGAGCAATAGAAATTAACAAAAAAATAATTCCGGCACTAATGGGTTAAATACCTAAACAATACATAATATGTAACGAGAACACTGAAATAACCTGGCAATATTACAGAATTATAGAACACTGACTGTACTTCCCTGTTTACAAGCAAAAAGTGTCAGATTCACAGCATTTCAGCTCGATATATCAAATTAATTTCAGTACAGCCAACTCACAACCTCTCTGAAGCAAAATCCTCGCAGGAGAAATGCCTGCTAAATTCAAAGCCAGTGAAAATGAAAATTGCGTTTGAAAGCTGTAGCGATGAAGTTTAGCAAGAAACACCCACCCACACTAGGACATTTAAATTCCCTCCTGGAGTTTTAAAAATGACCAATATAAAACAAAAGTGCCATTAAACTACAAAGTATAAGCATAATAAAAAATGCAAAATGTAGAAATCAAAATCTTTGGCAATTTTTGCCAAGTTTTTGTATATTTACATCAGTAATAATTTTACATCAAGCATGAGACTTGTATGACATTGTACTTTATTTGAATATGTTGTTGTTGTTTTCTAGTGCCTTGCATCTGGCAATGAAGCCATTAGCATTCGTGCTTTCCAATGCTTTTGAACTGTAGTTTCTTCTGATCTTAATGCTTCACAGGTCTTCAAGTGGTCTTCGTTCATTTCTGCTGGATCGTTACACAGGGCACATATTGGTGAGGCTGAGATACCTATTCTGTAGAGATGACTTGCTAAGCAGTCGTGCTGTGTCAATAGTCGGAAGGCTGTAACCGCTGTTTTCCTTGGTCTCTGGGGGATTATATCTGGGTTGGAAAGTAGTGTAATCCATTTTTTATCTTTGGCATTTGTTTCTATTTCTTGTAGGTATGAATGAGAAAATTGTTTAATGATCAAGCGTTTTATTGAGGAATATGAGAAATTGAATTTAGACTTTTGTTTTATTGTTGTGCCTTTCTTTGCAAGTGAGTCTGCAGCTTCATTCCCCATGACTCCACAGTGTGCTGGAATCCATTGGAGATGAACAGTCTTATTAACTTTTTGGAGTTGTGTTAACATTTTGTAGCATTCTCTAATTTTTGTTGACTTCTTTGTAGTATTTAAACATATTCCCTGAATTGCAGCTTTAGAATCCGAATGAATTACTGCCTTGTTAATTTTATTTAAGGGAAGATTTAATAATTGTCGGAGAGCAATGTGTATAGCCTCTATTTCTCCATCATAATTTGTTGTGTCTCTGCCAACAGAATGATAAAAGGAAAAATGTGAACACATAACTCCAGCTCCAGTAAGGTTTTCCGTGGAGGATCCATCAGTATATATGTGCAGCCATTCTTCTGTGGGATACCTAGTATTGATTGTTTCCAGAGCTAGAAGTTTTTGTATTTCTTTTGGTGTGTCAGATTTACTTATTTCCTCTATTAATTCCAAATTGAAGGTAGGTTGCAATAATTCCAATGGATTTTCTCTTATAAGTAGATTTTCTCTGGTGTTAGAAATGTTCAATTTGGATTTAGTCTGTGTTATCTTTTCTAGGAAACTACTATGAGTTTTAAGGGTTGAAGGGGGGGAGGTTCTCTTCTGTCCATTTAGAGTTTGGCAGTCGTAACATTTTCTCGTGTTGGAGGAATGCTTGTTCTTCTATTTTTGTTGTTATTGATGGGGTCCGTGTTAAGGCAAGCATGGCATCAATAGGTGTGGATTTAACTGCTCCAGTGATTAGGCGAAGAGCCTGATTTTGTATTTGTTCAAGTTTATTGATGTTAGCATTTGCTGCTGTTATTAAAGCTTCAGAACAGTACAAGAGGTTTGGTTTAACATACATTTTGTATGTTGTGTTAAGGACTCTCCACTTTATTTGAATATTATTACTACCATTCTTCTTTTTCTCTTCCTGGATACAATTCTAGGATGATATTTTTAGGGAATCTAAATAAATCTATTATTTCCTCTCTTTTTTCAAGCTACCTATTCTCATTCTTACAGCTAGAAGGAGGAGAAAGATAATGTAACTACACTGGTGTTTTTGGACAGTAGGAGTATGGAACCATTCCAAAAAACCAATTATAGATCCAGTTAAGAGATTCCAAAATAAGTCTTATTGGTGCTAACATGATCATTTGAGTATTTTTATAACCAGTTCCCAAATTAACACTGATGAATAGAGTACATTGCATTACAATGCAGCAGTAACAAGAATGTATATGATGCAAGACCTAAATGCCATCCTTGCCTCCAAGTTCTAATAAAGGGTAATTCCTGCTAAAAATGCAGTTGAGCACTTGGTGATACACATATAAAGCGAATTACCCAAGATGCCATTTTGGAACATAAATACAATCATTAGTATGTTATAAACTGATATGATGTTGTTGGATGTGAATTCCCCTAACATTACAAATGAGTAATAATAATTTAAATGTCTATTTGAACACGTAAATAAGCTCTAAATCATGCAGCAAGACAGATTGAGACATGTCTACAATTTAATAGATTGCATAAGTTCATAAAAACCTAGCGAGGTTCACTTGATATATCATTATCTGTCAGTTTACCTGACTAGAGAACATATTGATGATATAAAATAAAAATGGCAAGAAAAGAACTTGGATGTAAGTATTCACTTATAATTAAGCAACATCTTGAGCATATTTGTTTTTCTTTTAGGAAATTTCCACTGAAGAGCACTGTTTACATGAGTGAACATGTAAATGTAGGTAGCTATATATTTGGCAAAGCTTTGAAGGAAAAGTTTAATGATTTTGTGCTAGTAACAAGTGATGAGAGACCTGAAAGAAGGGATATCAAGTTACATGCAGGCCTCTACTATCATAGCCAAGATGTGTGGAACCCTGAGGTGGGCGACATTCGTGTGCAGTTCTCCTATGCTGGAAAAGCTGGTGATGTGGTGAGTTGCATTTACTTTATCCCCCCCCAAACTTTTGGGTTAGAAAAAGAGCATACACAAAGCTCAATAGAGTATGTATAGCTAGTCATATTATAAGTTCTGTCACAACCATAAACGTGCTAGCACAACGAAAAATGGCACTATCCAAAATATTTTCACACCATTTATTAACTAAAATATAGTGAATACAAAGAACAGATAGTTGTTCAAAATGACCTCCTTTGGCCACACAGGCTTTCAAATGGCACAGCCAATTGTCTACAGCAGTAGTACAACATTTATGTGCAAATTGTGCACTGTTTGTTTCAAATATCATTTTAGGGCCTCCAGATTTCTGTGACATGTTGAGCAAGCTTTACTCAACACAACACAGATATCTAGAGGCCCTAAAATATATTGAACATCTTCTGATGATAGGAGTAACTGTTTCCCAAAACATGTTGTTTAAGTAAAACAAGTGATGTCAGTGTTACTAATTCTGACTCAACATTAAGAAAATTCAAAAACACATTACTATTTCCAGCTTCTTATGATATATTAGTCAGATCTAAACTAGTTTGAGACTTACCTTTTTCCATTTATTGATTCTTGAATGCAAAAGTTCAGTAAACTATGTATGTTATAGGTGAGTGTGGTGGGCATGCAAGTGGGAAGGGAGATTCATCCATACAAAACGTCATCTGGAGATGAAATTTTAATGCTACGGCATGGTCGTGCTACTGTACAAGAAATGTTTATGGAAGAAAGAGCACGTAATCGTTTGCTTACATGGACATATCGTGGTCTGGGCTGGTTGCTGATGTTCCTGGGTGCCACATGCCTCTCCTCAATACTTCAGCTAATGGGTAATTGAAGATTTTATTTAGTAGAATATAAATAATTAAAATCAAATACTTCTGATTAATAAAACATATTTGAAAATATTTTTTAAAACTTTATTGTAATTTTAAACAATTTTCAATACAAAGAGAGAAGATTTTAGTTTCTTTAAAGTTCTTTCAGACCATGTGGTAATATGGCATTCAATTTTTCCATAGATAATATTTAGTTGCCATAAGAAGATGGAATGGATTTGGGCATAGTAGCAGGGTAAGGTATATGTCCAAATTCATGAATGTTGTGTGGACTTAAATCCTGGTAGATTATGGGTTTACTATTCAACATATTGCTGCCACTTGTTAGGAACTACAACACAGAATATTTATGGATATTATTTTAGGTGCCATCTTATTTTTGTGTCTCCTTATATGCCTTGGTGCTTTATTATGTAGACTTTTGTAAGTAAACAAAATGTCTTATTGTATACAATGGGGAGGAATTAATAAACAAAATCCCCTATTTAGTAAATGTTCCAGAACTAAGGATGAAAGGAGCATTTTAGATTTATAAGACATTTCACAAAATCTGTAAGAGAAATTTCCAGATGAATGTTCTGGAAAATACTGCGTGTACCTATATATCAGGTTTATCTCGAATGAAGTTACAGGTGCTTGCTGGGTCTGACTCTTACAAATTAGGCTGAATGATCTGAGACTGGGATAGCCCAGTTCCTTACCTATGGAGGATAACATCATTTCCAGTTCACTCTAAATTTCTTTGGCATGATGTATAGCAGGGATAACATTTTGTAAAGCTGTCTGTTGATCTTGTTCACTATGTGTAGTTATTGTGGTGTATATTGCAGAATAGCATGTATTTGTTGTGTTCCTTTTGCTTAAACACAGTCACATGTGGACTATCAGTTTGAATTTACATAGGAATTCACTGGTGTTCTCCTTCTGAACAAATACACAATTTATAGGTTCTTAGGAAAATTTAAACAAAACTGGGTCAGTGTCAGACAGGTGTATTTTATACACCAGCAGCAAGTTGTTTGGCATACAAAAATAACAACTGGATTTTTGTTTAATTCAATAGTTTTCATCCCACAAGAAGGTTGGAGTAACATTTGTTTGCAATTAAATTAAATATAAAATATGCAGTTATTATTATGCACTATTTCAACATAGTTCAGTAAATAGGTTTAAAATATAGAATAATGTCTCTGCGGCTGCAAAGCATTAGTGCTACTGATCCAGCTGGCCACCTGATGGTCCTCTTGACTGAATAATAGACCGCATAACAACCTCTTTATGTGTCTTCTTCCTGTAGTTTGGATAATTACTGCTCCAGAAAGTTCCTTTTGGCAGGTTCCAGAAGCTTCCTGTTTGAGAACATTCTGCCTTGTGTTTGGGCCCTATATAAGAAACCAACCATCTCCTGGCAGCAGTCAGTTGAGTTGAGTGAGTCTAGTTGTCTGTGTACTCGAGTTGGGAGGGACAGTTATAAATTCAGTCTTTCAGTGGACAATGATAGTGAGGTTTAGTGGACAGTGCTGGTTGTAGTTCAGTTGTGAGTTGTTTCTCAGCAGATTAGTTGTGTTTTGTTATAACAGTGTGCAATGGTGTCTTAAGTATAATGTTAGCACTAGGCCAACCACGTAAGAGACCAATAAAGTGTGATTAGCAGTAACTGGTGTTCTCATTTGTTACAATGAGCATGGAGCCTGATATGTGAAACATAGGAAATGAAGTAGCTGTTAATACAAGCTACAAAACAGAGGTGTCATTTATGATAATGGATAGTGTGACCACCTTTATAAGAGAGGAATAAGGTACAGGAGTACCAAAATAGAGGGGCATTCCAGGATTGTGAGGGACATAGCATAACATGAAAATTGGCTGTCTTCCTCTGTTATATTACACAGCTTTATAATACATAATTGAATCAGAGAGCACTAAGGGGTACTTTTTGTAATCATACCCAATATAAATGACAAAAATTAGTGGCAGCTTACTAAAATAATTCACAAATATTAAAAAAAAATACTGAATATTGTTTCTGCAATAAAACAAACATCAAAACTGTTTTATTTCCTGGCGAGAGGATTTATTTCTCGAAGTGCATAACAAGTCTGTCTTTTACTATTTCTATTTAAAGTGTGCTTGTTGCTATAGCTTGTAAATGCTAGAATTTCTTTTCACTGATGCCTTTTTATTTAATTAAATAGTATTTAACACCCATTCTTAGGACATATGACACCATATCCAGTACAGCTGGTGGCAAATAAAATAAAATGATAATTAGATACGGAAATTTGGGAAGGAGACGATCTAGACTTAAGCTTAGTGTACCTTCTGGCATATGCCAGTTATGAGACTGAGGAAAACCTGGAAAAAACCATCCATCCATCCTCCTCCATCCAACAGGATTTGAACCACAGACCTCCTGTTCATGAGTCCATGCCTTAACAGCCTCTGCTACCCATGTTAGCCATTATTCCTGAGTGTAGCATAGAGAAAGTCTTAACATGCTACACTAAAATTAATTTTTACTTGATTTGCTTTAGGTGTATCTTTGTGAATCCTATTTCTAACATCTGACCATGACATTTACCCCTGCTGAAAGTTTGTTCATTGAAAGCATTGATTGCATGACAGCATTATTATGGAATGTTGAAACTTAGAAAATGAAAAATAAAAATTGAAAACAACCTGACTTAAGAAAGAGAAGGCAGAGATTAATGAAAATTTGGTACAGAGGCTGTCTCACAAGGGAGAATTTTAAAAGTCTCAAAATGTGGCATAGGTGCTCACTAGAACTATCACATAACTATAGTGAATATCAGTTACTTAAAAGACTATTTATAAAGGTGCTCTGCTCATAAACCAGCTCAAGATTTAGGAAAGGTAGAAAACAAATGAAGCATGTAACAGTTTGGGCTTTAATATAAAAACAATTTCGGAAAGAAAATTGTGAAATCAAAGAAAATCGATTGTCATTTATAATAATTCAAACAGTGGAAACAAAAATAGCTGCTGTACACAGTGTATAGTAGGAGTAGGAGGAACTGTGTAACCAAAGAAAAATACTGTAAATTATGGAAACATAAAAACTGACTTTCACTTTGCTCTTTATTTGACAGCAAAATAGTTTTACTCACAACTACTTGTTGATTAGCACTTGTACCAGTCATGTGTTGTAAAATATTCAAGTATCAAATTTGTGATTTCTCAAAATGATTACCATATGTTTTTAAGAGCACAGATAATTTCAGCTTGTATCACATTTTTGTTTATCTCCTTAAAATATTTTGTTCTAGTATGGTTTTCCTTTTTCAGTGTCTCGATATTCAATATTACATGATCTGCTGACATTTGGTGTGGGTTCCATCAACCTGGCCCTATCCACATCTGTATGTATGCTCACCATGGCTTTTGCTTGGGTATGGTACAGGCCAATACTCGGTGGCTGTCTGGTAGCTGGAGCAATTGTGCCTTTCATTTGTTCTGTGGTTCGCCTTTATCACAGTGACAGCAGAGAAAATCGCTATCATAGATTGTGATATTCATCATATTAGCTATAAACAGGTAATTAAAATTGTTAACCCAATGGAACATGTTTGCAAAGAGAAGTTATGAACATTTTTACTACAAACTACTTCTTATCCCTTGTGCAGTATTAATAAGTGTATGTGTTAGAATATTTTTAAAAATCTCTGAGCATTTTTTCTAAATGCCATTTGTGTAAGACTGTTTACCATCTCAGAGTATTCCTAGTATATAATTATTGTTAATATAATGCACTCCACCTCTGAAAATGGGGTTTAGAATTGTTATAGAGTTAGAAGTTTACATACTTTTACAGAATCTGCTCAGAATCTGCAATAATGGTTGTATTTTTCCTTAGGAATTGAAAATGTGAACAATGGCAAGTAACATGCTCCATAAGGCTGATGCAGTGAGCACTCAAATTAAAAAGTAGCAGAAGTTAAAGTTTGTTAATGAAATCTTAATCCTATTCATTCTGGAATTTCAGGATCATATTCAAACTTAGGTACTTTCATTTCAATAATGTACTTTTTAGGTACTTGCTTTCACATTAATATGCTTTAAGAAAAATATGTTGTACTTATGTCCATTGTATGGAAATCTTGGCATGAAAAACTAGCCTTTCATCTCTTTTCCATTTTTAATGTGTTTTATGGTAGTCATCATTCCCAAGAAGCACCTTGAGAACTTCTTGAAATTTCTAAATCTTCAAGAACTGTCAATAAACTTTACCATTGAAACAGAATCTGAGAAATAACTCCCATTTCCAGACCACAGAATCCAAAAATGCAATGAAAATCTCAAATATGGCATAGAAAACCCACGCATATAGATAACTATATAAAATCCAATGGTTATAATCCAAAACCACACCAGTATGCTGTTTTCAGAAGAAGAAGAAGAAGAAAGAAAGAAAGGAGAAGAAAGTAAAATTGAAAACACAAAAACTTAAAAATAAATTCAATAAACTTTGTAAACCAGAAAAAAAGGCTTCTAATGGAAGAAATACAACTAAATAGAGTGTCACACAGCATTATTAAACTGTAAATATCGTCAAATTATCTAAAGTAAATTTCACACCCCCGAAATTAAACCTACTAAACAATGACCTAAAAATGTGTGTTATATACTCAAAAACAATGGAAGACTATGTCATGGACATACCAAATTGCCATAGCACACCTCTAAGATTCAGCAAAAGTATTGGTGAAAGCCAAGTGCAAAAATGTCTTAGAAACAGGCCTACATTTGAGGCTTAAAACTATGATTAGAGAGACAAATTGCAGAGGAGAAGAATGAACTAACAGGCACTGTAGCAGAAACTCAGGAGCAACAAACCAGGAGCCAGGGAAAATCAATGAGCCAGCAGAATTGGACACTGAGGAAATGTTGAGATAGCAGTGAAATGATCTTCATAGGTAGCAGCTAAGGGGGCAGAAGAGGAGAAGGCAGCATATGACAAAACAACAGAGAAGAGGGAGAAGAAAGATGCAATGTTTGTTGAAAAGAGAAGATGGCAGTACATGGCAATATGTCAGAGATTGAAGAAGGGAGTAGAAAGAAGGAGGGAAAAAATTAAAGTAATGTAACAGTATGTGAGCATGAAAGGGAGGTCAGAGATGCAATTAACACAAATAGCAAAGCAGCAATTTCAAAGAAAAGTGAAAACAAATTGAGCAACAGCAAAATAAAATGCATATATGGAAAAGTAAGGTTATGGGTAAGTGGGTGTCAGACAGCAATGTTGTGTTAATGTATGTTAAACCAAAGAAAAGGAGGAAATTGCTACCCTGTGCTGTGGTAAGGAAGAGCATGTGGTTTAGTTAGCCACAGTCAGGGGTAGAGGTGAGGGTGGAATGAAAAGTTTAGAACTAAAGTTAAATAAGAATTATAAAAACGAGGAATAAGTTGCAAAAGGAGGTGCAAGTGATAAGTAAAAGAGTAAGAAGAAAGTGAATCATCACAGTATAGGACAATTATTAGCAAATGGTTATGAAACATACAGAAGAAAAAGGAGGGGAAGGAAATAAGTAATGTTAAAATAAACTGGGTAGCTTAAAAATATAAAGGAATCTAGGGGAAACAGAAAGAATAACATGAGTAGGGAAGAAAAAGTGTTTGTAAAGATAGAAGTAAAAAAGAAAAATCAAATTAAAGATAGTAGTAAATGAAATAAACAACAGCATATGTCAAAATTTAAACATGTGAAGAATCTCAGAGGGCTATCCAATGTTAGAAGGGTAGGGACCCAAGTTCCAAGATAGCTCAAATGTAAATGATTTAGTATTCAATAAATTCATTCATCCATACTGTTATCTATGATGGTGTCATTCAGTGTTTGGTGAAGCACTATATATCAATATATTTAAATCTACTTATAGTACCTCTATATGCATCAATTTATAATTTAGGCTCTGGACATTTTGTTGCCTTTAGTACTTTTAACTAATTGGCCTATGCCCCCAACAATACCTGGATCTAAAGCATCCACAATAAATACCTAAGCAGCCCTCTTCTCCCTCCTTGGTTTGCACTTTCCTTGAAAACCAGGGCCCAATATACAGGTGTCCCAAAAATAACACCAACAATGCTTAGTATGAGTAGGCGTAGGCTTTCACGGCCGGTGTTCAAAATTCTAAAAGAGTCTTCCGGGCTGATTTGCCGTGGTCTGCTGGAGTAACTTGGTCCAGACGTTTCGTCCACTACTGCGGTGGACATCATCGGTGGCGTGGTCGAAGTCTTCTTGGTGAAGGTACAGTTGCGTCTGAACGACTTACATCCACTACCAAACTGCCTACTACCTTGGATATCAGTCGGACGGTGGTAAATCTGTCAGACCACCAATTATCACCTGCAGAGACTTCACTGCTTGCCAAAGGCGGCAATTACGCAGTTACCACATCTTCTCTACCAGCCGAGGATATCATCTCCAATATTGAATCTGGTATCCGCACACTTCCCACATCTGCAGCCGAAGAGATCCGCCGTGAAACTGCCAGGATTCTTCAACGCACCAAGGTTCCACCCAGCAACCTCTCATTTTATTAAAAAAAAAATAAAATAAAATTTAAAAAAAAAAACTCAGATGCAACTGTACCTTCACCAAGAAGACTTCGACCACGCCACCGATGATGTCCACCGCAGTAGTGGACGAAACGTCTGGACCAAGTTACTCCAGCAGACCACGGAAAATCAGCCTGGAAGACTCTTTTAGAATGCTTAGTATGTTGTATGGAATGGCAAACTGATTGATTTTTAAATAGGAACACTAGTGTGGAAATGCACGGTTTGGACGCTGTAGCACATTGAAGTATGAGATGGGTGTACGTTCACATTTTGGCAATAAACCCAACATCGAGCTGTCTAGATTAGAAGCGGGCTTCGAACTGTGTACTTACTACATCATTCCAAAGCCTATATCGGTGGTGGTGAGCCTCATGCACATGATCCAATATGTGCGCTTGTCTTTGAAGATTTTCAATCGCTCCGTGGACGCCAGCCATAAGGTCCTCCACTGACGTGCAGGAGTGCCATACACCATACTCTTCATACAGCTCCACAGAAAATAGTCGAATTTGCCTAGGTGATTCCGCAGATTAACATCAAAATGTGCTCAAGTTGGCCATTTAGGCAGCTGTGTACTGGTACGTGTCACACTGCTGTTAAGAAAGGTTACTGTACTGGAAACTACACAAGTGACGCAATAGGACGTGCACCAAGGACTCTATGGAGGAATTTAAGTGCATGTGCCGGAATGTTATGCTCAGGTTGTTCATCCCAGTACACAGATGGCTAAAGGGTTTCATATCTTCTGGTATTAAGGTAACAAAACAAATTTTAACAAATTGTCACAACCATTAATTCTCAAACTTCGACGCTCCAAACCGTACATTTCCGGACAGGGGTTCCTTTCTGAAAATCAATCAGTTTGCCATCCTGCACAACATACTATGCATTGTCGGTGTTCTTTGGGACACCCAGTATATTGTATTACCTACAGTGGTAATAGCTTTAACTTCTTGATAACATTAACTCTTAATGGAAAAGGTACAAGTTTCGGTGATTAATCATCCAATTTAAGAATCCTCTGTGCCAGATAGAAGATAATTTTTTTCAAAAATGAAATGCAAGTTCTGCACTTAAATGGAAATCCTTTTACTGGCCTTTTGCTGTTTCATTCTGCTATGAAAATATTGTTTTATTTATATATACCATTAAAAGAACGGATAATGCAGTATGTGGCAGAACTTATAGCAAAAGTTACCTATATTCTCTGCAGCAGTCATCAGGATTAGATTTAAAAAGCAAGGTTATGTTATTAATACCTATAATAAAATTGAAATATGCATTGCTTAGCACAGTGAGCAATTTGTAGCTTAATGTTGGCTATGCTTTGTTAGTTACTAGCAGATTAGGGTTCCATTTTAATAAAGGAATGTAATATTGTTTAGTGCCAAGATACTACTATTTCTTTTGTAAGTTTCTTTCTCTTGCAGAAAAATATCCCTTATGATAACATTTAATATCTGTTTTAATTACTATAATGAGTACAAACTATAGAAAGTTTAAGCGTAATATTGTTATAACAAATTACAATTTTGTTTCTTCAAAGTATTGAAAATTTTTAGAAGATAAATTTTATATCTAGAATATATTGGAGAATTTATACAGCCTGTGATTCTAGTCTAATTCACAATCTTGTGAAATATTTGTGCTTTGTGCACAAATTATTTCAAGTTAGTACTCAGGCATGTATATTCTCTTCAGCAAATTGAGTATCATATATGAGGCTATCAAGTGCAAAAGTTATCTTGTTCGAAAATAAATTATGATCTGTCACCAAATTACTTAGGTCTGATTTCTTTTATGCAATTCATTTAACATAGCTTTATGTATACAACCCTAGTAGTGTTATTAAAACCTCATTTTTTTCTTATAGAAGTTTTTGCAGTTTTCTGAGGAACAAAAAAGGATAATTCACCTAGATATGAGTGTTTTTAATTTCATGGCCTCATATGATGATTGAAAGTGTATTGTGCTTAATCTCTTAATTCACATCCATTGTGTAATTTGTAGTTTGCCATGCAGCTTTGTTTAGTGCTGAAGGCAATAACTCAGACTGTATTTTGAGCAAGCTGTCCCCTTGCAGGTTTTATGCAGTTTGTTATAGTGGTGGTAGAACCATAATAAGAGGGGAATTTGTCAGCTAATAATTTGAGCAAAAGTGGTGTTTAGTGGCAAGCAAGAAGCAAATTATAGGCTAGAAGAATTTATAAATTAAAACAAATGTGAAATCTGTATAAAGATTTCAAATGATTAAATATGACTTCATCACAGAGCAGCTTTCACCTGTTCCCTTGATTACTGAACATGATCTGAGAGAACCTCCGTTTGAAAGAAATTCTATTCTTGAGACTTATTACTGTGAATTGCCAGTATTTTGTACTTATGTGCTACACTGTTGTTTTCTTAATATCAGCCCTTTTTAAAGCTCCAAATTACTTTTCAAATAGCCCCATGCCATATAGTAAAGCACATTGTTAAGCTTTAAGTCTTTTTTTCTTGACTCTCAACTTGCCATAGTTTTTAATTCACTTGCTGAAATTTTCTGGGGAGCTTCAGGTATTAAGGATTGAAAAAATGTTGTGCACTTTTTAAAATATATTCTGTAGTTCATTTGCAACTAAATACTTTCCATAATTATTCAAGTTAATAAAATTGAAAAACTCAATGAGGCTTAATACAAAATAGTTTTTACACTTGATTAAACTTAAATCAATACTTGTATAGGTCTGGAGCATTCCCTTTCTCAATTATCATTTCATTTTATGTATCAATGTCTACCACCTGTGGTGCCTTATTTAGTAAAAATATGCAAGAAGAACAGTACTTGCATAACAATTTATTCAAATGTTTTTTAACTCAAAATAAAAATAGTTTAAAGTAGATCCAATAAATAGTTTGGTAGAATGTGACATTTTGTGTTAGCACATCAAAAATTATTAATTAAAACTGAAAAAGTAATATCTCAAGAATTTTTTGTGAGATACTTGATTAAAACATTCCATTTGTTTTACATTCCACATGTGAGGTAAAAATTTGAAGTGAATGAAAGTAAATTTTGGCATTTCACAGATGCATTGCATGAAGATGTGGAAAAAGTAAGTCCACTGTTCAGTGTTATCTGTTTCTCAAGTTTAGCCTTAAAGGTTTCTGAATATTATTGGAAGGCCATAATAAATGTTTTGATGGGGCTAAGTTTCTATTGTGGCTGCAGTTTATAATGTCACAAAGGTTTCTTTATGTTAAGGACTTAAATTCCTGCTGGACTCTGTATGAACCAAATGACGTAAGCTGTGCTAGCCACTTGGAGCATTGCAATTACTCGGAAGAACTAAGGGTAATATGGTGCTTTGCAGCTTGCACTGTATCCAGAGATTGTTGGCATAAAAAGTGTAAAATTTGCACATTTTCAGATCTGTGAGCTTTGGGCTGATTTTACACAAAATACATTCACTCTTATGATTTTATACTGATGAGCACAGGACATAACAGTTTGCAGAACGTTAGTTGACATATAAGGAGTTGTGTGACACATGTTTGATTGCCACTTTATTATAACTGAGTTTATTTTAGTGTCACTGGATGTGGTGAATGATTATTTTAGCTGTTTATCTCAAATTGGAAGATTAATAAACCACAAATATATTTTCTTGCATATTTTTAGATACCAGTGAAACCATTACTAAAGTTCAATTTTAACATATACACATATAACTAAAGTTAATGCAGTATCATTGAGTGACCTCTTATGTTGCATGTGATTTTATTATGAGGAATGTTCTACCATTTGGAAAAATAATCTGTATCACATCTAAGGGCACAGGATACCACACCTTCACTGTCACAACTTGTACACCCTGGTCAGTGATTCCAATTACAGACTTTTAAAAAGAAGAGCAGTCTCTGTTGATGTGGAAAAGGAAAAATTCCTTGATTTGGCCAAAAACAGCTGTTACAAAATGTTTATGCCACCATAGCAGCTTTCTTCCTGTTCCTCAGTGAAAAAGAAAAACAACTTAAAACAGGGCCAAAGATTTTAGGGAAAACCTAATGAGGATTGCTATTGTGTTTTAATGGTTGGTTATTTTTGTCATTGCTCTCCATTCTCTATTTCTTTCTAGAAAGTTAGTGATAGGAATTATTAATCAGTGCATAATGAGATTTCTAACTGAAGGCAGGTACAACTCTCATGGGCTAAGCAATGACTTTTATTAGACTAGGCAAAGCAAATGATACTGTGGTGGTTTGCTACTGACTTCCAAATTATGAGAATGAAAGGATATTACATATGCCTCCAGAACGAAAATTTTCTGCCATTGAAATGTAAAACAGCATACCAGGTAGAAGGATTTTAGATGTTATCCTTTAAATCAGAGAGAGATCTCAAACAGCACAATGAAAAAGTTTGAGCACTTTACTTCTATAATATTCACAGTATTGATTGAGGTGCTATGTTAAATTTACAGTGCAAAAATTAATGTTTTTTTAAATTTTTTATCTCATTTCAGTTCATTTTTATGCAGAGCTGTTTTAAATTACTCCCATGTTGTGATGTTATTGTAATATTTTCATTTATATCATTATTATTATTTAAATAAGCAGATTAAAATGTAATTGATAAACATATTTTATAGCATTAAGGTATTTTAGAACCATTTCAAAGAGGTATCAATTGCAACCCCAAAACACCATTTGTGGCACAAAAAGGCAGCAACACAATTTAAGAGTTAACTTGTTTAGCATTGGGGGAAAAAACATGAGATATTAATATGGTTCCTTTTGTTACCACTCTAGTCTGTTCCTGCTATATTTTACAACTGTTTGTCATACCTTTCAATGAATTATCAGAATTATATAGGAAATAATAACTAGGCTCCTAACAGCTGTATAAACCCATGCTCAGTTAATACATCCATTTTAAGTGATGCCACCTAATGTTAACATATTTCTCATAATAGGCTAGAATCCAAGGTATTCCTAGGGGAAATTTTGATTCCTCATAGACGTTAAATATAACTTGAAACACCTCCATAATTACACCTTATACTCCATGGTGTTCATTTAAATATCTGTTAATTGAAGTGATTTCATGTGATCTGTACTATTTTCTAGTCATTGTGCATATCTGATTTTGTTATATGATGTAAATTAGGAATGGATGATGATAAATACTCTGCTCAATATAAAAGCTTATTAATTTATTGTTCCATTGTTTCCTAATCTGTAGTGTAAGTGTTACTTCCTTTCCTGTCTTATTTTATTGTATCCATTTATAAGTAACACTTCTCCAACCTAAAGAATAAAATACAATTTAGCAAAAGACAAATATAGAATTTCTAAATAATATGCAAATCTTCCATCAAAGTAGTTAAATATAAGATTTGATTAAGTATCCATAAGGAAATACACAACAGCCAGCTATATTATTGAGAAGATACAAGCATTAGCTTGTGATTTGTAATCAGATGATATTAGTAAATTTTGACATTTGTTACCAAGTTTGAAAATTCAATGTTTGATAGTAAAATTATGAAATTGAAATCAGTTCAGTTATTGAGGAATTCATTTGTAACAGGAAATATGAATTTTAAGCAAACATGGTGAAGCAGAGTAATAAATATGGTGATCATTGAGTCAAACACTGCTATGGTTTCAAATAGTTCAGTTTATGTATGTTGAACAAACCATCTTGAAAGAAACAATATAATGTAATTGATGTTTTATTTTTTTATTTCATTTTTTCGTAATCTTGAAATATGTTAAATTTTACAATAATGAATATACTCAGTTTTTGTGTTTAAACCAATGAAATACCATTTACAGTAACTTTGCATATCTCAATCCCTTTCTTACCTATTTAACGGTAAAGACTAATAGCATTGTTTGCACTTTTTTCCTATAAGTAGTACAGAATATCACACAAGTGCTTTTTTAACTAATTGAATAGCATTATTCTGACATTTGATCTTAAAAAGTTTAAAATGTTCCCTTCATTATATTTTAAAGCAAACTTTCAGGATCATAGCACAGAGCATGCATGACTTCCACATATATTGTTTTGTTTTTGCTTCTGTGAGTTGCCTGAGATTCAAGGTAGTGGTGAGATGGATCCTTCAATGTGGATGGATAACATTTATTTTTGTTGAGCGCAAAGCATCTCCTATGCTTGAGATGTAACTAAATGCTCTGGGTCTGCTGTTTGCCAATTGTATAAACAAAGCTTAACAAGGGAAGGATTTTGAAAGTTCCATGTTGTTCCTCTGTATTTTAAATTTCTTCTGGTTTAGTTGACTACAAAACCTTAGCAATGGAGGAAGAAAGTGCAAAATTCCATGCGTGTTTCATTGATATAATATGAGAACATGGTGAAATCACATTTTCAAAGTTTGAGCTTCCAGAAGTGTAGGAGGAAAACCACATAATGTATTACATGTATGGCAAGTGTCATGACCTGTTAAATAGTGATTTAATGGAGGCCTAAATATGAAAAAGTTAATAAATATGGAAAGACTTTGCCTTGTCTTCCAAACAAATTAAAAATTTTCTTTATTTTTCATTTTTAAATTGTGTGCTGTAAATGAATGTGTGACAGCTAAAATTTCAGAGTTAGTAAACTCTCGCACACCAGGGACGATATTTAGATCATTTCTGCATATAACATGAAAATATGTTGCACAGTTTCAAGATTAAATTTTATAAATTATCTAATTTGAAGATCTTCAAAAATAACCAATAAAAAGTTTGCTTCATTAATAACAAGAACTAATCTAAAGAAGTACTCCATTACTGGTGACATTCAGGTAATAAACTGTGCATAATATCATGATTGTTTTGTAATACTTAGGATGTTCATCATTAGTAGAGCACTATGCATAATAATCCAACACATTTTCAAAATTTCATTACTTAGAAACTAGTCTTTCATAAAACTTTTTTGGAAAAATATGAAATGCTAGATTTCATCATTGAGGTATCAAAAACTAATTAGTAATTACTTATGTTACTTATCATTTTAACGAATATGGAAAACTTATTTTGTCCATTTTTACTTTCTCTACTATGTACTTATCAGTAAGTAGAAGTGTATTCCATCCAAAAATTTCTGTGTTAAGATTTCACTGTAAATTCGTTTATGAGACTTCATAAACCCAAAAAAGCATATTTAGAATAAGATCTGCATGTGTTTGTGTATGTGTATAGGATAACTCAAAAAAGAAGAGTCTGATAAATACCAAACTTAGTAATTATTATTTATTTATGCCAACAAACTTACTGTTGGTGTTTTTAAACACACAAGCCGTGTGTGGGCAAAGTTTGAGAGGTAGAGCTGGTTTGAGAATGTAATGCCATTCTGGCAGTTTGTCACAATAGCTCAGTGGTAGAGGAGCCGCCCGGTAAGCGGAAGGTCTGTGGTTCAAATTCCAGTTGTGGCATTGAATTTTTAAGTTCCAGTTCTACCTCTCAAACCAAACTTGGTATTTACATTCTGTATCTTCCAAGGGTGTGACAGAAATATTTTCAAGAAAATACTCATGTCCCAAGCTACACTTTACATGGAAAGTTTTTCCAAAGTTTGGATTTTCTCAAAAATGACACCAACGATATGGATTAAAATACCAACCATATGTTTAAGACAAGTTTGGTATTTAAGTTCCAGATCTTCCATGGAGGCAACAAAAATATTTTCAGGAAAATCCTTCCATCCCAAACTATTATGTGGAAAATTTATCCAAACTTTTAATTTTATCAAAATAAAGTGAACAACTTGGATTAAAATACTAACCATATGTTTAAGAAATTTTGAGGACAAATGAAATGTATATCTCAGGTTTTCTAGGAATAGCCGTTTAAGTCCTTTTCATCCTGAATGACTTTTGCACAACTGGCTAGCCATAAGAGATAAACAAAGTCTTTTTACACAAAAACTGTATTTCCAAGATATTCCTTCCTATTGGTTTGAATTTTCAAATAATTATACTTTTCCGAATTGGAAAGTCATTCCTTTTTGCTCATATTCATGTTAAGAGAACAGAATTTCAAGCCATCACAGCCTGCCTCTGTGGTGTGGGTGTTGCCTCTATATCTCACTAGGGGGAGTTAAGCAGATAAAGTTTTTTCCTAGGTTTTCCTTTATCTCGAGAAGATGAATGTTGGGCTATTTTAATGGACGTCAAACCCATTTGAACACCATTTCACCCATTTCATGCATTCATTATCCAATATGACCTACCAGGTTAAATAACATTTAACTAAAAAAATCACATGGCGACCAGCTCTTAAAAGATTTGACTCGCTTCAGTCTACTGTATTCCCCTAATCCCCTTTTACCTACAAGGAAGTATGGAATAAACAATTTCTGCAAATGCTTAATCAGTTAATATGAAGTAGATAAGGCCGCCTCTGTAGCGC
Organism: Tenodera sinensis; assembly: GCA_030765045.1. NCBI lineage: Eukaryota > Metazoa > Arthropoda > Insecta > Mantodea > Mantidae > Tenodera > Tenodera sinensis. Next base: position 98,842,543 of record CM060962.1, on the reverse strand, counting down.
AGCTGGCAGCGCGCTTGCCTGTGGCGCGGAGGACCCGGGTTCGATCCCCGGTACCAGCATGGGGATTTTACCCCCTCTGGGAGGTCTGGCACGGGGTGCACTCAGCCTCGTTAGGTCCCGGGGGGACCAATTGAGGAGCTACTTGATGGAGAAGTAGCGGCCCCAGGTCGAGAAGACCGCATAACTGGCCGGGAGGGCTCAGGGCGCTGACCACGTCCCACCCTCCAGTACTGCACCTCACCAATGACGCCTGTAGTGGGCAGAGGTCGGGGACGCAGCGGCTGGGCGGTAGGCCTTGGCCCTTCGTGGGCTGTCGCGCGGGGTTTACATTACATTACATGAAGTAGATAAAAGAATACGTTTTTGCAATAATAGTTTATTGAAGAATGGATAGAGAACGTCATGTGAATGTAACACATATTTTTAACATTCTAGGAAATATTATTAAAAAAATTATTTTGTTGTTTAACGATGCTGTCAATTGCTAGGATCACATCAGCATAGCCAGTGTGCCCAAATTTTGTCCTGCAGGAGTTCTTTTACATGCCAGTAAATCTACTGATATGGAGCTGTCATTTTTAAGCACACTTAAAAACCATCAGCCTGGGCCGGATTTGAACCTGTGACCTTGGGATCAGTAGTCCAGCATCTAACCGAGTCACCCAGACGACACATTCTAGGAACTTTGGAAAAAATTATACATTCAAATCTTTGGTATCTCAATGGAAATTAGCAAATGGAATTAGGTGCTAATGGATGGAAAAGATGCAGCACTCATTCAGGCAACAAATAGTGCTGAACTAAGGAAAATTCATTTTCGTAAAATCTTCAGAATTTATAACAGTATTTCTGAAGAGTAATAACATTAATAAAGTTTAGGTAAACTCAAAGAAAGAAAGAAAGAAAGAAAGAAAGAAAGAAAGAAAGAAAGGGAGGAAGGGAGAAAGGGTGAAAGGGAGGGAGGGAGGGCAGGCGGGAGGGAGGGAGGGACAGAGGGAGGGAGGGAAGGAAGAAAAAGAAAAGGAATTTTATGCTAATTATTCCATGTTTTTTGCATTGATAAACCATCATAAACTCAGACATTGCACTTTTAATGTTGTTAGCTAATGCTGGATTTCTGACAATGAAGTCATTAATCCCCTTGCTCTCCAACATTTTTCACAATGATATTGAATAGAGCAATAGCAGTAATGGTAACCGTTTTTTAGAGAACACCACATTTTTATGTTTTGGCGGTCACATCGCTCTCTCACAACCCCCAGAATGTCTGGAGGACCACACCTGTCGTTGGTTTATGGGTCTCACCGACCTGACCGGGAGAATTATCAAAATAAATTCACCGACCATATCCTCTGATTACATGCCATGACAGGTCAGCATGTTGGGGTTAAGACTTTATAGAGAAATTAGAGAAATGGAGAGGTTGGAAAAATAAAGACTCCCTAGCCCTCGGGAACTCTAATAGCATCGGGGTCGGAAGAGAACATAGAAAAGTTACAGTGAGGACCAAAACACCAGTAAGTGGAAGTACTATTCTGCTCAGCTTGGGTACCTTGTGGTTGCTATTCACATATCCTTTAGACGGAGACCCCTGAGGCCATTGTTTTTTTATTGATGTTGGGTACTCATTGAAATAAAGTCTTTCTTATTTGAAAGATTTAGAATTTAAAAACTGTCTGTCTGCAACAAAACTGGCCAACTGAAACTTAAAATTTTGAAAAAATATAGGAAATCATTAATATGATTTTCCATGTTAACACAACATGAACCCATCATATGGAACCTAATAAAACTGAAACAAAAATATTACTAACTTTCATTGGTTTGTCTGCAGAAGTATTTAATGAATACTGAAAAAAAACATATTTTGTGACTTGACCGGTTTTGATTCCAGACGATTCAGTGTAAGTTATAATGTCATGAAAGACTGTAGACTGTACTATGATCAGTAAAAGACAACTGTGTGTTTGTGTAATTAATGGATGAGAGACAGAGAAAGTGAAGAAAGACAGCGAAAGGACTGAGTCAAGATTATGATAATATCATGAGAGACTGTAGACTGTGTTAACATCAGTAAAAGAGAACTGTGTATCTGTGTATGAAGGACAGAGAAAGTGAAGAAAGGCAGCGAAAGGAGTGAGTCAAGGTTATGATAAGATCATGAAAGACTACAATGTGTTAGCATCAGTAGAAGAGAATTGTATTTTTGTGCAAAAGTTTAGAAGGAGAATGAACTGGCAGAAGAATAACTGGACGGATTTTATGAAATTGGTGGTGCACTCGCATGTTACCTTGTCACAAGTGCCCTGCTTGAGGTCGCTGCTGCAGTTTTTCAGACACATGTTGATGGAACAGTTTGTCCCCGTCCAACCATCTCTGCAGCCACTGGAAAAGAGTAGCGCTGGATAGAGTTGGATGGAGGTGGACCATTGGAGCGGTCTTCAAACTCAGGGAAGGATGAGGAATAATCCTAGCTGGAGAAAAATTCCTACCCCCCCCCCCCCCCCCAGCTGGGAATGGAATCCGGGACCCCTTGCACAGCGGGCAGGTGCTCTACCAACTGCGCTACAGAGCCAGCCGAGCAATAGTCAAATCCTTTAAATCTTTTAAAGCTGGTCGCTACGTGAAGGCTTTGAAACTCTATTCCCTTCGTGCAACCAAGATATAAAAAAGTGAGTTACACCTTCCATTTGAGATAAGTATAGGTATTGGAAAGCTCTCACAAATAAAAAGGAACATCTCCAAAACGCCTCACTCCAAAAAAAAAAGTTCATTTGGATACGATTGCACAATTTAACAAGATCTGAGACATGGTCCGTCACTTACGGCCTACAAATCATTCAAAAGTCATCAAGAGCAAACAGTACTACACAGGCTAAAGCCACAAAAATATCCCAAGCACATGGCATTCCAATCAAAATCATTAGAGCCACCCTCAAGAAAATAAAAATTTATAAAAAAAGCTTCCATATAAACGGCAGTTCAGGATGAAGGAATCCTCCCCAAAATCTTCGTGTCGCATCCCTGAAAGACACCAAACTCAAATACCTCTCTATTACCTTAAGTCACCTACTGGGAGTCTCAAGATAGTCACTGTCAGTCAGACAAAGATGCAGTCTATTCATATACAACTCAAGATGCATCTTGTTAACAGATTTTCTCCACAATTCATCTCAAGATTTGTGAGACAGAAGATGCATCTCGGGTTTGTTCATATCGCCATTTGTTTCTTCATCGATGATATTTGTGAAAGTTTTCTGCATCTTCATCTTGTTCAGTTTGAAATTATTCGTATTCATTTGAGAACTCCTGATAGAATTTGTAGAACTTTCAGTAGAATATTTTCTTTGGAATATCAAAGTTCATTACATATTTCTCATATTTCATCATGTAGATGCTATCCCAAGTGTTTAGCTCTGTTGTTTCTCTTTACTATTTTTAGGAAATGGATTCCTTTTCCAGTTGAAGTCAATCCAAAAATGTGCTGCTAACCCAAAGTTGTCACTTTTTTAAAAGATTCCGGATATTTCCATCTCTTGCTTGTGCTTTTTAAATGCAACATACAATTTTACAGTCAGACTAAATACCTAGTTCCTTTTCTGGAAGTGTGCTGTCTGTCTTTGTTTCAGCATATTTTTGATCCTGTACTTCTTTTTGGGTTCTAGTGTGATGCTGAACTCTTGCACATAATTTTGAAATTTTTGGGGTGCCAAAGGGAAATATGTAGTTCTGTTCGTCTGGCTTTCTTGTGCTATTATCATTGTTGAAGCCATTTTTCTATGCTGCTTTATTTATTTTTGCAAGCAGTAGACCATTATGCGGTTATGTTAGTCACATCAAAGGAGAGTTACCATAATACCATTAAAATAGCTGGAATTTATTCTTATTAAAAATTATAGCGTTAGAAGCTACCTAAGGTAAGGGATCTGTGAAATTTGAAACTTACAGATTTCTTCATACAATTTTGAAATTGTTACATGTTTATATGAATATTGCAAATAAATATATAAACTTTCAGCACTACCATAATTTGTTAAAAAGTTATTATAACCAACTTCAATAATTCTAATTCAAAAAAACAATGTGAAGTGAATCTCAAAACTAAAAATACTGGTGTGTTCCTCAAGATGCCCATAGAAACGTGACATGCTTTTGAAGTTATACAGGGTGAAAGGTACTGCTTCAGCCAGAATAATCTGGCTAATAAGTGCAGGTGTAAGAAACATAAAATGTTAAGTTTCATTTTGGTTAGCTTAATAGTTTTGTAAAAATTTAAGTTTTTCGGTAGTGTAAATGGCAATGCTGTGCTGTGTTTGCACATGCTAGCGACCTGTGTTGAACCCCTAGCAGTGCGTGCTTCCAGGCCAGTTCTGCCTCAGTTGTAAACAAAACACCTGACTGGTACTAAGACATAAACAAAACACTGGCCCAGTGCACACCCCAGCAACTTGTGTTGAACCCGACTGGCTTGTGCCATCAGATATAAACAAAACAGTCGTTTACGTACCAGTGAAGCAGTCACAATCTCAGGCAAATTGGCAAGAATCGATATGTCATGCCTGAAAGGTGTGAATATAACTGAAATGATGCATTCCTTCAAGCAATAATGAGGATGCTGTTTTCCATAGTTAAGCCAACAGAAGAATGAATCAGTCAAAACCATGTATTTTAGTGTAAAACAATGCTGACATAAAGGGATACAGATTTTCCTAATAGTGGACATTCTTCTTTTTCTTCTCCTCCTCCTCATCATCGTCGTCATCATAGTTGTCATCCTCATCCTCAACGTCATAGTCATCCTCATCCTCACCCGCTGCCATCACCACCACCGCCACTGCCACCACCACCGCCATCATCATCGTCAGTCACGAGCTAAAACAATAGTAATTGCCTTTAATATACAAGTAAATAAAAGTATTCCCCTTCAGTTTTCTAAAACAATTGTGCTCTTCTGTAGATTATCAAGCTGAAATAAAATTAATGTTCTCGTCGTAAATTACAGCTGTGGTCATGAAGGCGCCTAAATAAGATGACAAGGTAAATGAAATTGATCTCTAGAAGTAAACATGACAGTGATACTATCCTTAAAAGAAAGTATACATAATATGAAGTTTCTCTGTAGATATGACAAACCAAATTTGTATCTAACACGGGATTAAACACAGTTTATGTACTCTAAAAGATAATGCTACATTTATAAGTACTATTTAACATAGAACACAAATAACAGTCGGCATTTTAAAATAAATTCCATAAGCCTGTCTAAATACATGTATAAGCACTTTAAAACAAGAAAAACTGAAAATGTATGTCGTTTATGCTGATTATGTGGTGTTTAATTAGGTTTTATTATTACGTAATTAAAGTTCTTAATATTGAGTCGCATTTCAGTTCACAAGAGATGACATTAATTTTATGTTGTTTTTGTTCTTTTTTTTTGAAAGAGGGAAAAACAGAAGAAGAGTTGGAGATAAAGGATGACGGGAATGGGAACATCTGCCTTTATGTAGACAATCTCAATGTTATGCTTTTTTATTTTATTTTGTCTGTTTATTTTTTTATCTCTTTATTTATTTTTTATTCTTAAGGGGAATTTCTCCCTTAAATTAGTAGCACCATGTCAATGTACTCCCTTGATGTGAACGGGTTTATGATCGCAAGGTAAATTCCTTCGTATTTAAACCTTGCTTCTCCTCCCGGTAAGCTTCACACCAAACGCCAAGTGATACCTCTCCCACCCCTGGGCACCTGAACTTGTGAGAGCATGTGACCAGTAAGTTTCGCGTGGCTCATGATGTTCCAATATTTCGTGTAGAAATTAAACTTTGCATGACCCTTTAACATTAAATTGTAGCTAAATTTATTCAAATTAAGATCAAAAGGTATTAAAGCCTTGTTCACACAATGCTTGTGCAACAGTTAGTGAAATAATAAACCATTTATATCCATTCGTCAAGAAGCTAGATGGCTCCAAATGTTTGACACATTATTTTTTTTGGCAAAACAGTTTTTTATTGACAAAAATTGTACTGGACAAATTTGTTACACTCATCATGAAGAATCCCTGGTTAGTGTGTGTGGTCGAAGCAGTACCTTCCATCCTGGATATATATAGAGGTTCTTCATTTAAAATCTAACAGGCACACAGTATTTCACCTGTGCACGATTGGGTGTGCCACAGCCAGCTTTGCTCCTACATAAACTCTGTGCATAAAGCATGTATAACACTCTTACCTTATACCTTTTTTGTGTAAAAGTTATTATAAATGGAAATCACCAAGCCAAGTTCGCACAGCATATGTTCAAATGTTCCCTGGTGAAGTGCCTCCTTCCAGATTTATAATTCATGAGATTGTGAAGAAATTTGAAACCACTGGTTCTGTGGTGAACAAAAAACAAAAGTGTAAACGTACAGTTTCAACAGAGGTCTGGTGATGGTTAGTCTACCAGAATCCTGCAGGTATGAGTCAAAATCCATCCATTCATTACCAAACCATCCCCACTGTTCTCAGCCACTGTGTTCAATGTGAACTGGAGGGAAAGTGCTGACATGACTCTCTTCATGCCAACCCTTACCAATTTTCCTGATCCTCAGTTGGTGTGGACCCACAGTCCACCCTTAGGTGTGTTGGTTGCTCCACCACTTATTATATCCCTGTTTCAGACAATTATTTTATTTTAAAAATAAGTGTGTAATTCACTAAATTGTGACATTTTTATTATTTTAGATCATATACAAATGGTTGTTTGTTGTCACTAGTACAGGACTAAGGTATCTGTTAATTAGAGGAGATTAATCTCCTTCATAGATGCTTTATTTTTCATATATTCATAAGTTCTGTTATAAAATCCTTAAAATAATGTAAAAAGTGAAGATTGCTGGTAAATAGGATATAATGATATTCGTATAATTACCTATTTCTGGTTACACTGGCCTGCAAAGGTTTTGCAGCATGCATGATGGTCAATTTGGATGCTCTGATTTTAAAAATAATGATAGTTTTTGCATATCATGTACAGATTTTGAACAGTTCTGATTCAACACAAAATTGAAAGTTTGGTACGCTAGTATTAATATCACTGCACATTCAACTTACAGTATGGTTCATTAAAACATGCAAACATACTAAATCATATGATGTCATACTGCACCAATGTCTGTCTCTGTTTACAGGTAATATTGGACCTATCTCATAAACATTCATTGCATAATACATAAATAGAAACCTATCTTGGAATCTGTAGTCCAGTTTTAAACTTTTTCTCAGCTGGTCTCTTTTGAAGCCGTGTTGTGTTGTGAATGTTATGCGAAAAAAATGGCAAGCTCAAGTGGTAAATCTAGGAGGGGCTGTGTGACCAATCCTAACAATTTCTATTATATCTGTAGTTGTTATGTGATAAAGTAACAGAAAATAAACATTACCACATTTATCAAGAGTTTATATCTGGCCTGTTTTAAAATGAAATTAGGAGATCAAGACAAGAATTTTGCTCCTCATATTGTGTGTAAAAATTTTGTAGAAAATCTAACACAATGATACAATGGAATTCATTCATCTATGCCCTTTGGTGTTACTATGGTATGGCACGAACAACAAAATCATATTAATGGCTGTTATTTTTGTCTGTGTAATATATCTGGATTCAATAGGAAAATCAAGGTGGGCATTATATATCCAAACTTGTCATCAGCAATTAGGCCTGTGCCCCATGGAGCTGATGTTTCTGTTCCATCACCAACTACCGTATTGCCAGAAAGTAGTACTGATACTTCGAGTGTAGAAGATGAAATAAATTGGTCCCCAGACAATCCAAATCCATTGAGTCAGTCAAAATTAAATGATTTGGGTCTTACTAAAGAAAAAAGCTAACTTTTAGGTTCAAGGCTAGAAGAAGACAATCTTTTAGTACCTGGAACAAATTTCTATTGGTACAGACATCGAGAAAAAGAGTTCAACAAATATTATGTAAAAGGAGAACTAGTGTATTGTTATGATATCACTAACTTGATAAGTCATCTTGGAACAGCTTACGAAGCAAAAGAATGGCATTTGTTCATTGACTTGAGCAAGAGAAGTCTGAAAGGTGTTCTGCTACACAACAGTAATATGTTTGCTTTGGTTCCAATAGCTCGCTTTACATCCCTTAAAGAAATGTACCAAAATTTGTATACTGTCCTGGAAAAAGTTAAATATAATGAACACAAGTGGTTCATGTGTAGTGATCTTAAGATATGTGATATTTAATTGGGCTAATAAGCAGGGTACACAAAATTTCTGTGCTTATTGTGTGAATGAGACTCCAAAGCCAGAGAAAGACAGCGCGATGAAATTGCATTGGCCAAAAATAAAAGATTTAGTGCCAGGGGCAAAAAATGTAATAAATTACGCACTGATTACTCACAGAAGGGTTTGCTGCTTGCGATGCATATCAAATAAGGGATAATGAAGTATTTGGTCAAAGCTTTGGACAAAAGTGGTGGTTGTTTCCAATATCTTATTCAGAAATTTCTAATGTCTGAATCAAAATGGGAAGAAGTTATTTTTAACGGCCCACAGATTCGCAAATTCATGAAGGACGTTTATTTTAGAAATATGATGACAGACATAGAGAGGTTCAAGCTTGGGACTCATTCAATTAAGTTATAAACAAGTTTTTGGATAATGTTAAAGATGACCAATATGAACACATTGTTAAAACGGTGCTCGAAAAGTTAAAGGCACTCATATGCAATATGAGCTTAAAATTGCATTTTCTACATTCATCAGGACCACAAACGCAAGTCAACTCAGCATTTGTTTTCAGCAAAGCAGAAGAGAAAATAACATCATAAGGTATTTTTGAAATGTTCTAGTTCAGTGTACACTGTTGCATCTATGGAATTGAGATTGTTTCTTTGTTTTAATGATTTCATGCATTTTAAATTGTACTTAAAAACTAGAAAGAAACTCTAATAGTATATATTTCCTTTCTGCATGACAAGAAAATGGTATATGGTGTGAAAAAATGGAAAGCAGATTTGAATTCAGCATACCAAAATTAGGTTTAGAGAGCTGATTAGCCCCATGTTGCAGAAAAAATGTTTAAATTCGCAGGCCGGTGTTATTGTAATACTATCACCTATTTTCTACAAATTTTTTCTGGTTTCTTTTTATTTTAAATTTGTACTCCAACAAGATTTTTTCATCAGAATTTCATCATTCCTTAAAGCTTGTAATCAATTCAATGGATATACCTTGAAACAAACTTTTTTGTAACACATGCCTGTTTGTTCTTTACTTATACTCATATGGAAGTGTCCAGCATATAAGCTACTTTCTGGTGTAGACAATGTTCCCTTTCTTGATCACTGTGTGTATAAGCTGATGATGCATTCCAAACTGATAGATGATATGTTCCCACCTGCAACATAGAGCAATTCAAAGTAATAATTTGAATATCACACGTTCACAACTGAGAACCTGCATTCTGCTAATTGAAGAATAGAAACTGTACTTCAAATGTAGTTAGAGGGTTCTCACTTGTTACTTTTTGGAGAACTTACTTTGGGGCATCAAGAATTATAAGGTCACCAACTCTGCCTTTCTGGATTGCTCCATGTGTGTGCCCTCTTCCTAAAGCTGCAGCAGCATTTAGAGTTGCAGCAACAAGAGCTTCTGGCATGCTCATTCCCATTGTAATGCATGCTAGATTCATTACAACAGGCTGTAAAGAAACAAATGAATACAGTGCTACAATTACCATATCTACTGCACTAGGACAACATTGCTTAGGCACAATTTCTTTTGCATCAGTTGTCTGTAGATAAAGTTTATTCAGGATATTTTTCATTCTATTACACATAGTAAACAAATCAAATTGCAATATTTGTGTTTTTATAAAAAAGAGCAATTAATATTGGCCTGTCTGAGCATTCACTCCCATTGTTCCGGATTGGAATTAACAAAACTCAGTATATGGTTCCCTTTAATATTCATAAGTGTAACTCACCATCTGAGTGAAGGTCAGAAGAGCAGCCTGGACCATAGGGAAAGATGCATGCAAACCTATGGTCCTTTTCTTTAATTTTACACTTCTTGAATAATGCTGTCAAAATTTAACTTGTCACCAACTGTTTAAGAGTTGACCACCTTTTACAATATTTATACTTCACATTTCATTAAAAAATCTTTCTTGTAAACAACTAGTACAACATTTTGTGAGGTGTCTCATGATGATTGATGCCTTATAATTAAGCTCTCAGTGTAAAACTAAGTAAAAAAATTCCAAGAGACTAGTCAACTCAATCCAACATCTGGTCTTAAGTAAACCACTATATTAGAAGCAGCTGTAACCGAGTTCTGCCAATTCTTGGACAGCTTCGCAGACTGCTCTGTAATAACAATTAATCTTTCCTAGCATTGAGAAGTTTTAAGACTGCAAATTTTTTTTTATTCAATAATTTTTATTGAAAATGAATGTATTACCCTAAGAACAAAAGCATAATTCTAAAACAAAAAGAAAAGACTACATAACATTCTTAGACAACAAATTGGTAACCAGCTGAGGGTGAGAGTAGATGCTCCCAAAATTAGTTTCAAGTAAATACCAAAATAAGTGAAGGTTATAAATTTTACTTCATGCCACCTACAGCTACTAATTAATAAAACTTCTCTGTCCTTAACATCTCTGTTTTAATTCATTAATGCATATGAGACTTTGCTGTAAATAAACCGTCATTTTTGGAATGGAAGAACAAAATTTATATTTATGTTCTAAAATACTATTACTCACCATAGCAAGACAGTAGGCATTGGGGTTGAAATCTGTGCCAAGAGATATAGGAACCTGGGCTGCAATCATGCGTCTGACTGGTGGAGGCTTGAGATGCATTAAAAAGGCTGTGGTTGGCAGTATTACTGCCACAGTTCCTGCAGAGGCCATCATTTCTATTCCTTTTTCACTAATCTCTTCCAGGTGGCTAATAGCAGTTGCTCCTAGTTCTGCTCCCATCTGAAATTAAATAAATTATTTATTAAAACTTGTGAAACAAGAGGATCCTAACACCCTTTCAGTAACAGAGGAAATGTAGACAATGTGCAACAAAGGTTTAACTAATGAATAAAAAATACTACAGAAGAGAACAATTAGAATATTGTATGATACACTACATTTAATTAGTTTACTCACTTATAAACATCCCACTGAGTTAAAACTTGCTGAGGAGGCAAAAATAAATTTGAAAGGAGCTCACGAAATTTTGAATTCTTCTGACAGTTTCAGCAACACAATGTAAACCATGAACAAAGCATGTCAGATGAACCAATTTAGGATAAAGGACTTTTAATTCAGCTCCTGCTTTAACAATATATGGAGCAGCAGCACTGAAAAATAGCAATACATTGTCATACCGTATCCCTTCTGGCCACAAAAAAGCTAACGAGTCGTTGAAGAATTTGGCAACAGTGGAATGATTTATTTGGTCAAGTATTTGTATATTAAGGAGAAATGATCTGCTACCTGCTTTCATAGCTTCAACTACAGCACTACACATGCACTGTTCCAGTGTATCTGTGGTTTCATGAATAGAAATCCATTTGTTTTATGCTTCAGTGTATTCCAAATATTATCAATTATATATATAAATGATATACCAACAGGGAATAATTTTAATAAAATAAGCTATGCTGATGATACTACTGCTTTATGTTGGAATGATACCTTAAATACACTTGCAAATACCATTAATGACACTAATCACACTATGACGCATTATTTTGAACGTAATAAACTAAAGGTAAATGAAGAAAAAACCAAAGTTATGGTATTTGACATACGAGGAAGAAATGAAGTGAATGAATCTATTTCCCCCATGCTCAATCTGACACTGACTGCATCTTATCCCTTATTAGGATTAAAAGTAGATAGTATGCTAACCTGGTCTGAACACATTAACGGTGTCTGTAATAAAATAAGTAAATATATCTACTTCTTCAGACTAATGAAAAGATATGTGAATGAACATACAATGAAAATTATGTACTATGGGCTTATTTTTCCATATCTCAGTTATTGTATAGAAGTTTGGGGAGGAGCTGCACAGGTACATATTAATAGAATTTTAATTTTACAGAAGTGTTTAAGAACTATGTTCAATATTCATAAACTAGAAACTTGCAGAAATGTGTTTATTAAGGAAAACATACTAAACATTGTGTCATTATATGTATATAAAACCATTCTTTTAACTGTAAATAGCACAAATGGTATCCAGATGAATAGTGAAATACATCCGCATAACACAAGGCAAAATATGGACTTTCATAGAATAACAGTGAATAAAAAGAAAATAAATACTGATCCATATATTATAGGCAGTATACTGTATAATAAACTACCTGCTAAAATTAAATCCTGTACAAAAAATTGTTTTAAAAATAAACTAAAGCAGTATCTTATTCATAAATGTTTGTATAAAGTGGATGAACTGTAATTTGAATTTTTATAAGCTATGTATGAATTTTTATTGTTAGAAACTATGTATATACTGTGATACAATTATTATTATTATTATTATTATTATTATTATTATTATTATTATTATTATTATTATTATTATTATTATTATTATTATTATTATTATTATTATTATTATTATTATTATTATTATTATTATTATTATTATTATTATTATTATTATTATTATTATTATTATTATTATTATTATTATTATTATTATTATTATTATTATTATTATTATTATTATTATTATTATTATTATTATTATTATTATTATTATTATTATTATTATTATTATTATTATTATTATTATTATTAGTAGTAGTAGTAGTAGTGGTAGTGGTAGTGGTAGTGGTAGTGGTAGTAGTATTAGTATTAGTATTAGTATTAGTATTAGTATTAGTATTAGTATTAGTATTAGTATTAGTATTAGTATTAGTATTAGTATTAGTATTAGTATTAGTATTAGTATTAGTATTAGTATTAGTATTAGTATTAGTATTAGTATTAGTATTAGTATTAGTATTAGTATTAGTATTAGTATTAGTATTAGTATTAGTATTAGTATTAGTATTAGTATTAGTATTAGTATTAGTATTAGTATTAGTATTAGTATTAGTATTAGTATTAGTATTAGTATTAGTATTAGTATTAGTATTAGTATTAGTATTAGTATTAGTATTAGTATTAGTATTAGTATTAGTATTAGTATTAGTATTAGTATTAGTATTAGTATTAGTATTAGTATTAGTATTAGTATTAGTATTAGTATTAGTATTAGTATTATTATTATTATTATTATTATTATTACTATTATTATAATTATTATTATAAATCTTTTGTATAAATTAATTTTTGATATGTGTAAACTTTGTAAATACTGTAAATAGGTATGACAATGTCAGACACTCTGTATGAGTCAATTGACAGTAATAAACTACTACTACTACTACTACCTCTTGAAAACACTGTGGGATGTAGCTTTGGCGCAATGTAGATTTGCCCAGCACCCTTTTATTTGCCTAGTTTTCTAAAAATACACAAGGTTACACATTATTCAATTTATACCCACTAGTGCTAAAAACAAGTCTTTAGAAAATGTATCACTAGAACTCGATTGTTCATCAACATTGCTTTTAATCAGTTGCTGGTTTACTAAGATTTATTCTTAAATCTCTCGTTATGCTGGCATGGTACTAATATGCTGCACACTGTCATATTTTTTCTTCACACAAACACTTTTCACACACCAAACAAAATAAGACATTACCATCTTCACTGAAAATATTTTTTCATAACTCGTATATGCATTTGCATAGGAATGCAAACTGAGAGGCCTTTGTGGGTGGCATTTCATAAATTAACAGTGAGCAATGATGCACACCTTACTTGCTGGACTAACAACCATTGCACAACACACAGCAGCTTGGAATTCAGGGAATTACCATCCTTGTCCAGGACATCATTGCAACATTTCAGGCGATAACTGGCTGATGAGTTGCCTCTCCACCCAATCACAGCAATTATTTTTTCCTTGCAGTCTTATTTCATACCCAGCTATATCCTAGTATTTCTTTCTTATGCATTTAGCCAAGAAAATAGAAAATCACTGATAAATCACAGATAACTGTGAAGTGTGCACTTTTAAATTTAAAGTTTTGGGCAAAATATGTTGTTTTAATTAAACATCATAAGATAAGTAACAAAAAACGTTTTCCTGCAAAATAAGCACAAATAAACATAGTTAAAACTGCTCATCTAGGTATGTCTTTAGAAGTATAACCTTTCTGCTTATGCTTAAAAGTGTGAGAAAAAGTTAAGCATTTTGCTTAGAAATCCAGGCTTTAGCCATCGTTGTCGTTATCCTCATCATCATAATCATAATCACCATCATCACCACCACTGCCACCATTGCCACCACTATCATCGTCGTCATCATCATCATCATCATCATCATCGCCGCCACCACCACCACCACCAGCATCACCATCATCGTCATCGTCGTCGTCATCATCATCATCATCATCACCATCCATATCTTGCTTCTGAATGTATGTTACAAGTGTTTTCAGCACCATCCATTTCCTGTTCATTAGTGTGATTTATTAAAAGTGTAACTGATGGGAGGTTTGAAGAGCCTACCCTGTGCATAGCTAATTTTAATTTGATAACATGCTGCTAACTGCTTTGCCTACTTTCAGAAACATATATTATATACTTAAATGTGCCAGCCTCTTATGCAGAGACCTTGGGCTTGGGGTGAACTGGGAGGGTATGTAAAGGCATTTATCATGGTAATGTTATTTAGAGGTTTGGAAGTTCTGATAGCAAGTTAGGAAACAAAACAAATTCAGTACAGTGATTCTGTCTGAAGTGCCAAATGAGCACAGCAGAACAAGTTAAATGTTTCATACAAAACATAACAAAGTGTTAATAGTGTTTTATACTCAAATTACTGAGGAGTAAACTGTACATTCATTCTTGCTTCAATTACCAGATTTTAACTTAGGTCATAATTCCCAGACCGCATAATTAGTCACTTGATTGTCAGAGACTTCCAAAGCAATCCCTGTTGTAGTTGGAGGTGTCTCATGGTCTTTTTTTATGAACTTAATGGTGGGGTTGCTATCTTCAGTTCATCAAAGTTCATTAGATTTGATTCATGTTTCTTAATGTATATTTTATATAGGTGCTCTGTTCCTTCAGCTTTTGGACAGCTTTGAATAATTTAATTTTCTGTTTGATGGTATGTTCATTATCCTAGACATGAGCTGCCAATACAGATTTATCAATCTGTTTGTACTTTATATTTCTCCTATGTCTTCTGAAGTGTATGACTAGATTTCTCTTTGTATTTCCAATGTATGATTTATTGCAGTTGGAGCAACATATTTTGTAGATCACTAATTTTTCCTCTGTTGATGTTTGGTGTATTTTCTTTGATCCTATAAGGTTTCTGATGCTGTAATTGTTATAAGGTGCCAAGGTAATGTTGAAAGTATTGTGATGCCAGACAATTCCACCTCAAAGATGTTCAAGGTCAAGCTATCTCACACCACTGTTTGTAAATATGCTACCCAATCACAATGGAGCAGTCAGAACAAAGATGACTGAGTGCAGCAGAACAATGTGTTTCCACATTGTTTGACATTCAAGTGCTGGCTTATTTATGAGAAGTTCCAGAAAAGGTGAATTTCAAGAAAAATCCATACTTCATCATTCTCGCCTATATAATTAAGTTGAAATGGCAAGAGCAGCCAGTTTTTATGATGGATCTGTTAAGTGTTGAGAAAGATAGCTGTTAGCAGTTAGTTTTAAGTGCGTGTGTGCACATACATGCATGCATGGATGCATGCGTGTGCACATATGTGTGTATAGTCCACGTTGAGAAAGAGAGTTTGTGTATTGTCAGAGACAGGTGTAGATGTTTAATCATAGCATCAGAGTTGTTGTGTGAAACCTTTTTATTTCAGTCTGTTTGAGTGAGTGTGAGTATATCACAGGAAGCAGTTTGTAAGACAGAATAGAACTGTAAGTCAATGAAGTAGCTTCAGGATTATGAGAGGACAGAACAGCTGTGAGTTGCAAGGTCACAATGAATTGTAGATTGTGTTAACAATAAAAGAGATGTGTTTTATGCTTCAGTTTTAGAAGACAAATAAAGAGACAAGAAAAAGTTACTGGATTTGTCTTCTTGTCACACTAGTGTAAGGAGTGGGATTTGTCACATTGTCATTTGCCACATTGGTGTCAGGAGTATGACATGAATACCACAATGGAGGAGACAATGAAAGAATGGCTAACTGAAATCAAGAACATGAAATACGGAATGCAGCAAATGGAGATAAAATGAGAATCTGGAATGCAGCATCTGAGGGCCGAATGGGAACCTGGAGTGGAAGAAATGAGAAGCAAAGTAAAAACATGGAAATTATGAAAACAGAAATGTCCGAGAAGAAGATAGAGCTATCAACAATGACTGATGAGCAACTGGTTGGCATAAAGGAAGATGCCGATTAACTTGGAGGAAGGTGGAAGATGTCTACCAGTGCGTTGATGTGGAGGGTGTCAGGGAACATCTTAGCACCCTGGAAGGCAGATTAGATGGCAGCATCAAGGGACTGAATCCAGGGATGGATGGGGACAGCATGAGCCTAAGGTGGGAGCACCTCAAGGGAGTGGCCAAGGTAACAATTACGCCTGTCTCGGAGAATGGAAGTGTATGATATGACAGAGAGAACAAGCCAGCTCAGGGACTGCAAGGAATCCCTAGCAGGAATGTCTACGAGCAAGCAAGGAAAGAGTAAGAGTCAGCTTGGCATGGAGTTCAGAGGAACCATCGGAGCCATCCCATCAGGTGATACTGTGTGCCATGGATAGAAGAGTGAAGGGCATCACTGCAGACAGCAGGATACAGGGAAAGTCATGCCAGATCTGTTGGACATAAGTGCAGCCATGAGTATGATCCGACTTGACGGTGCGGAGGAGTGCCAACGATGAAACCACATTGACCCTATGGACATAATGGCAGTATTGGGTGACACCTTGTCTGTTGAGAAGGAAGTCTGGCTGGAGTTGATGTTGGGGCAGAGCATTATAACTCTGTGGATGTTCGTCACAAGCATGGCTGAAGAAGTGATTCTGGGTCCAGAGACCCTCAAGAACTATGAGGTGGTGGTCAACGTTGGCAGTAGGCCCTACGAGTCAGACAGGATGAGATAATGCTCTGGAACCCCAGCGAACATCTTGGGGTCAGCAAGGTATCCTGGTAGGGGTTGCTGTTGGGCCCACCAGGAGCAAAGTGGCTGTGAGGGTGCATCCGGGGGGTCGGCAGTCATGGAACCTCATGGGCCGTTTACACATTGTGCGCAGGATGGTTCATCAACACTGAATGCAGGCAAAATCAATTGTTGGAAAGGTGATGATGAAGCAATTGGCGGAATGAGTGGCAGGGAAACCAGAGAACCCAGAGAAAACCATACCAGACGCTGCTTCATCCGCCACAAATATCACATGCAGGTCCTTGGGATTGAACCCAGGCTGCCTAGGTGGTAGGTGAATAGTGTATCTGCTCGGCCACGGCACCTTACTGAAAGGTTTAATTAGAGATACCTTTCTGAATATTTTCAACCATTTCCCATTTATACTCTGTT
This sequence comes from Tenodera sinensis, assembly GCA_030765045.1. Classification (NCBI taxonomy): domain Eukaryota; kingdom Metazoa; phylum Arthropoda; class Insecta; order Mantodea; family Mantidae; genus Tenodera; species Tenodera sinensis. The sequence continues at coordinate 98,824,892 of CM060962.1, read as the reverse complement.
CCCTTCAAAGCTCTGTCCCTTTACATTAAAAAACTATATGTTCCACATCTTCCTTTCCTCCACATATTGGACATTGATTCTCTTAGAGCCTTTTCTCACACCCTTAGTCTCCACACACTTGCTCACACCCAAGTAATGCTCTTTGTTCCTTATTTGATTTATTCACATACACTTCTCTTTCCCATGTATTTATTATTTGTATATATGATTCTAATGATCCTTTTTCCCATATGTTGCTAAATAGTTTTTTATTTTTATATCTTTAAACTCTTACTAGCATCTTTCCAGAAATAATTTACATTATTTTCCCTCCTTCTCCAAATTTTCCCCCATCCACTACTTTCTAGGTTAGTTTATATACAATATCTCCTACCATTTTTCCTCAAACTCTCTTCTTGAAATTGTTGTTGTTGTTAGCTAATGCTGGATTTCTGACAATGAAGTCATTAATCCTCTTGCTCTCCAATATTTTTCACTGATGATATTGAAGAGAGCAATAGCAGTAATAGTAACCGCTTTTTAGAGAGCACCATATTTTTATGTTTTGGCGGTCACATCGCTCTCTCACAACCCCCAGAATGTCTGGAGGACCACACCTGTCGTTGGTTTACGGGTCTCACTGACCTGACCGGGAGAATTATCAAAATAAATTCACCGACCACATCCCTGATCACCAATCACAGGACATATTACATGCCATGACAGGTCAGCATGTTAGGGGTTAAGATTTTATAGAGAAATGGAGAGGTTGGAAAAATAAAGACTCCCTAGCCCTCGGGAACCCTAATAGCATAGGGGTCAGAAGAGAACAAGAGATGACCAAGGTAAGGTCAGATAGAAAAGTTACAGTGAGGAGCAAAACACCAGTAAGTGGAAGTAATGTTTTGCTCAGCTTGGGTATCTTGTGGTCGCTGTTCACATATCCCCTAGATGGAGACCCCTGAGTCAATTCCATCTTCTAACTTCTGACTTTCTTTCCTTTTTAAAATATACAATTTTTTTTTTTTATAATTTTTTTAAATACAATGCAAACACATATTATATAATTATAATTGTATGGCAAATAACCCAATATGAATATTCTTGAAATTGTAAACATTGCCTTAATAAGTTGCTTCCATCTGAATTAATACTCTATACCAATATTTAAGAGCTCTCTCCATAATCACATCTTTCCTTCTTACACATCCCATTTCAATTTGAACAAATTCTCTTACTCTTCATTTGGCAGACCTAACACTTCACTGCAGAACGTCCTGTGCACTATATCCACAACTTCCCAGTTGTGATTAGCTTTATGTAGTTCTAATTTTCTTGCGTTCAAGTTCCTAGCTAAACTCATTTCATTCTGCAAATTTTACTATTTTTGTGTATTCTTCATGGTACTAAACTTTGCTTAGAGATATCTTTATAATACCAATAAAACTTGATAGAAAGACTGAATGGAATTCACATAAAAATTACACATACTAACAATTGAGAGGCTCAGTGGAATAAGGGCCATCCCACTTAGACTATGTTTTGAGAAAAATGGGTTTTGTTAGATTTTATATAATTCTAAAGGACACAGATAAATGAAATTTGGTACGTAAGGTCTACATAAAATTAGCTCTCTACCTGCAAATGTTCAGTGCAGTTTAGTATCTTTTTTTTATGAAGAAGGAGGAAATGATATAAGGAAATGAATAACAGTAATGATTTCAAATATAAATTTGAACTATAATTATTTCATGTCTAAATAATTAACTAAATAAATCCTCACATTCAATAACTGAGACATTGATTTTATTGTAGTCTGAAGTAGGGCTCTTGTTATGTGTCTGAAATACAGGAGGTAGAAATTTCTTAATGTGCTCATACTTAGCCTTCTTTAACTTCTTATCATTGGGGTATATTATGTTCAACATAAAATCACACAGTACAGCTGGTTTCCCCCTTAACTTTTGTTAGCTTATCATTTCTTCTAAAGCCAAGTTGCCAAAATCAGGTTTTATGTACATATTTGTTTCACAAAGCAAACCTGAGATGCTTTTATTATATCTACTTTACGTTTGTCTGCTGTCATGTATCCCTTATTTCAATTTGTGAGGTATTTAAAAGCTTCAGTCCCCTTTTCATTAACAGTAAAGTGTTCTTCATCCAAATAAAGTCACACCAGTGTACAGGTTTTTAAACCACTTGGGTTTTTCTTTCAATTTTTTAAATGACTCCAAAGTCAGCATCACATGGAAGAAAGGCAGAAGAAGCCTGTGTGCATTTTTCTCAAATAACTGACAATCAGCAATATATAGCCATAGTCCCATTATTGCAAAATTCTTGTTCTGACCAACACACGAGTCATCATATACGAGGGGCGTCTCAAAAGTAAATTGCACTATTTTTTTAAATCCGCGCGGTAGGCGGGAAAAGTCTGAAAATCCCAGGGAATATAGGTATGGGTGTAGTAGCAGCACTGTAAAATTCCTAGGCACCTAAGTTTATTGCTTGGACATTAAAACGGCGGTAACAATGGAGATTCCACTCATTCCTACCGCCGATTGCGTAGTTCGCGCTTTAATCCGTTTTTTGACGGGAAAAAATAAATGTGCGACTGAAATTCATCGCGAGTTGTTCAGTGTCTATGGAAAAGACGTTATGTCAAGACAAATGGCTTCTCGCTGGCACCAATCGTTCATTGAAGGGAGAACAACATTACACGGTGAGCAATGAAGCGGCGGCCGACCCTCCACTTCCCTCGCTCCGGAAATTGTTGACGAGGTTCGAGCAGTTGTGAACACCGATCAGCGCCTTCCACTTGATGCAGGTTTGTTTCAACTTCCTCCTTATACTGAAACAAGCCGTGCATCACTTCACAGGATTACTTCCGAGGATCTTTGTCTATCGAAAGTGTGTGCAAGATGGGTTCCTCGCGTGTTTTCAGAACAACACAAGGAGCAGAGAGTTGGCCCCGCATTGCAATTTTTGCAATTTTTTGAGTATGAGCGAGGCTTCGACAGAATAGTGACCGGGGACGAAACATGGATCCATCACTGGACACCCGAATCCAAAAGACAGAGTATGGTGTGAAAACGAAAGGATGAGGCAACACCAAAAAAAGGCAAAAGCTGTTGCACCGGCTGGCAAGGTCATGGCAACGATATTCTGGGATTCGAAAGGAGTACTGTTAATCGATTACCTGCCCCGTGGGACCACGATGACAGCTGCTCGCTATTGTGAGGTGCTGAGAAAACTCAGAAGAGCAATACAAAGCAAAAGGAGGGGACAGTTGAGCAAAACAGTTTTTCTGTTCCACGATAACGCTCGCCCGTACGCTGCTCGTGAAACTCAAGCCATGTTTGAGCAGTTTCGTTGGGATGTTTTCGGTCATCCACCTTATTCACCTGACCTTGTACCGAGTGATTACCATCTTTTTCCAGAGCTGCAGCAACATCTTGGGGGAAGGCGCTTCGTAAATGACGAGGAACTGAAACAAGAAGTGGAAAGATGGCTATCCAGTTTGGCGGGAGAGTGGTTTGACATTGGGTTAAAAAAACTGTTACCACGGTATCAAAAATGTATTGAGGTTCAAGGAAATTATGTGAAAAAATAGGTACCTACTGAATGTAGCTTTCAAAATATACCTACCCTTTTAAAAATATTTAAACGTTTTGTTATTTTTTTAAAAAATTGTGCAACTTACTTTTGAGATGCCCCTCATACAGTAAATTTTCTTTTGCCAACCCTTTTCTCAATTAGTTCAAGGTAATAGTACCAGGATAACTTTCCAAGATACTAAAACATACTCTTCCCCACTATTTTGCAAAATCTTCCTCTTTGTTGTACTGCAGTCCTGTACATTTCTTTGTCACGTTTTAGGCTTTGTAACATCACCATTTGTACAACAATCCACTGAGTTAGGAATTTTGTCATGTACTGTAGATGAGACAATGGTATGCTTAACACTGCTGCAGTAACAAATGGTCACATGGTGGAGTAACAGTGGGCCCTTATTCCACTCATGCGAGGAAAAGTTCAAAATGTATGTTACAAAGTATATGTCAAACATCACCTATTGAACAAAGATTGCATATCATGCTTATGAGTACTGGCAAAAGATGGTCCCAAGGTACGTATACCATACAGAACCCAGATTTAACTGTCAGTTGGGATGGGCCCTTATTCCACTGAGCCCCTCAATTATACAAAGGCATATACTTTCAATCCCAGAGCACACAAAGAAGCAGCATTAAATTCCATGGCACATAAAATCAGTAAGTTAGTTGCAAATTGCATTTGTGTCACTCCATTTTATTCCAAAAGATCTTCATAGTTTTTAATGATATATTTGATAAGATCATTATACCAGACAGGTTGATTCATTCTCCATATACTTATCAGATTAGTAATATAAATAAAATTAAGCAGGATGTAAAGACAGTCATAAAAGTTTAATAATGAATCAATATTTATTCATTAACTTATTTTTGGATTCATTAATGAAGCATTTATTAACCACTATCTAAATACTATTGCATTTGTTTGTTCATTATATAAACTTACACACAAGGAATCACAAAACTATTCACTGGATGGACATTTCACATAACAGTAATTAACAGAGAACAATAAACCAATGCATGCTTTTAAAGACCAATTTTTAAATGGTACTTTGCTTTAGTAAACAATAACTATGATTAGTTTGCTGAATCAGAAATTTAACATTTCTGAACATGGAAGTAGCTCCACGATAGTGATAGAATGCTAAGATTGTGAATGTGGTATTTATTTTCTTTATATGAAGCAGTCATGTAGTCTGAGTTGTAACTCTACACTTCATTTACTTTTTAAAATATTATTAGATCATGTTTCCAGAGTTTTTGCTCCATCCTCAGCTATGGTCTGATGGTGAGAGAACCTGGGAAATCCTTTGTTTGTAGATGGAGATATATGTAGTGGCAATTGGTAACTCTGATAGAAATAACAGAATGATGCATTTGCTGAATTGGTCTTGCAGCATTACCACTAAATTCAGTGCATGATATCTATTTATCAACAAATATATTTTCTCAAACTTGTTAATTCCAATGGAATATGTATGAATCAGCTGGGTAATTTGATGTCGTACTGGCAAGTTGGCCATGGTAGCTTAGTGGTTAAAGCAGCCGCTCGATAAGCGGAAGATCTGTGGTTCAAATCCCGGCTATGGCTGGAATTTTTGAGTCCTGATTCCACCTCTTAAATATATGCAAGTTTTAGTAGTTTTGGAGTGGGGTTAATTTCATGGTTATGGGCCCAAAAATGTACTGCTACTACTGTTATATCTGTTTGTTTGAATTTAATTTATACCTCTTGACTCTGGTTTCCAGGGTTTGTTTTATCTTCCTTTTAAAATTGCATAATAATTATATGCTTTTCATTATGATTGTTGTCATCCAAGCTAATATTAAGAGTATAGCATTAGATGGCTGTGTGGCTACCCCTAATAATAATTTAGTTATGAAATAGTATGAGTAAGAGGAAAATCTTAGATAATGCAAAATAGATTCAAATTTTGAAATATGCAATTTCTTAATTAGTTGTTCTTCCACACAAGCCATGTATAGGCTAAGGCTGGAAAGGTAGAATCAGATTGAAAAATTCAATGCCATAGCTAGGATTTGAATAACAGATTTTCACATTTCCATGCCATTGCTCTAATCAACTGAGCTACTCAGACAATATGTTGACATAACATTAAATTCTCCAGCTGATTCACATTTTATCTAGTAAACCACAAGGCATTCTTAAATCCATTGATTTCCATCTATACAGTTTGTTGTTCAAATACTAGAAATAATGGTACTATTTTGACAAATTAGTTCAAAAAAGTTTAAAGTGGTAAGTTTGGTGTCCTTCCTCTAGTACAAAAAGTGAGTACCTCAGCACTTCCAGTTGAACACAATTCATCTCCATGGAAATTTATCTTAAGGCCAACATCTTTGCCAGCCTGTAAGATTCTCCTACTTTGCTGAACATTAAACACTCCTTTTTCACAGAAGACATCAATGTTTTCTATATTTGCTAATCCTTGCTCCATAACAGATTTTAGCAAGGGTATTTGTGAGGACACCAGTTCTTCAGTTGCTTGCTCTGCTGTCTTTCCTCTGTAACAAAATAAAATTTAAGGTAATTATAGAGCCTTCAGTTGAACATGTAGCCATAATATGGAGAATTACTTGCCCTTCATTGCACTGTTTCTAAACCATTTCTTCCCTTCTGCTTTCACTCCTCTCTACGTGGTGTCTAATTAGTTGATGCAAAGACTTTGTACAGAGATTAATAATTTGTGAGACTAGTTTATAGTGTGTTAGTGTTCTTATATAACAAAACATCTGTATACCTTAGCACAAATGCTCTTCATGTGTGATTCCTATGTAATAACAAACTCTTGTTCATTTATTTGTTATTTATTTCTTGTGTATAATTTCTTATTTGTAACTATATTTATGGTGAATATTGCAGTTGGGCTTATGTCTGTGATGTTCATAATAATAAATAAATAAACTGACTTATTTTAAGAAGTGAGACAGCAATTTATGGACAGATTCCCTGCTACCTCTGTACTTCACAGAGAAATGGATCATATTCTTGTGAATATATGTACATAGACAGAATCTGTTCTTGCTAAAAAGAACCAAAAGGACATAAATCATTCTTAAGAGGAAAACTCACTGACATTGGAGGAAAGTTAGCATGAAGTCCAAAAAATGTCTGAGAAAACTTGCCCAGAAATCAAATTTTGCACACTTCAGCTTAGAATGCCACTTAGCTTTTAAAATTAAAGCCCTATAACTGCAGTTCACTAATTGCAATTGGTTGTTGGATAATGTTAGCAATCATTCTATTAAGCTGAATTTAATTTTTTGTATGAGTGAAACATGTTTTTAATTACATTGCCATAAAGAATTAATATGTGTTAATACAAGTGTTCTTAAAAGGTGTTAGAAAAGAGTGGCAGTACAAGAGTATCATTTCCAACATCTATGATGAAGGTATATGGTTATTGTAGTTATAATTTGTATGAGCAATCTATGCACTTCAAGTTAAGAGATTATGAATATCCTACTCCACCAGCAATGGTGTCAAGAAAATACCCATTAGGCAGGCCACGTGACAAATGAAGGCTTATTACTACTATCAGCTTATCCCTAATACTATGCATAATTTCAGTGAAAATTTGCCACTTTGTAGTCCTCAGATTAAGCAATTAAACAATGTCAGCGAATGCATTATTTGTTTAATATATAAATAACAATTATAATGGTTTGTGAATACTTTACTCAGTATTAGACAATATATTATTACCTTGGAACTGCATGAGCTCCACAGTGTGTAATGGAGAGCTCAATTGAGAGTTCTTTCTGAGCACGTCCCAAAACACGCAGCAGTTTTAATTCAGCATCAGTTTCCAAACCATAACCTGACTTCACTTCCACTGTTGTTGTCCCTGTAAATATTTATTTTTGTTAAAATATTATTATTGTTATTGCTATTGTTGTTATTGTTATTATTATTGTTATTATTTATTATTATTGTTATTGCTATTGTTGTTATTGTTATTATTATTATTATTATTATTATTATTATTATTATTATTATTATTATTATTATTATTATTATTATTGTTGTTGTTGTTGTTATTGTTATTAATTATTGTTATTGTTGTTATTGTTGTTATTGTTATTAATTATTGTTATTATTATTGTTATTATTATTCTTATTCTTATTATTACTATTATTATTACTATTATTATTATTACTATTATTATTACTATTATTATTATTATTATTATTATTATTATTATTATTATTATTATTATTATTATTATTATTATTATTATTATTATTACTATTATTATTATTATTATTATTATTATTATTATTATTGTTGTTGTTGTTGTTGTTATTATTATTATTATTATTATTATTATTATTATTATTATTATTATTATTATTATTATTATTATTATTATTATTATTATTATTATTATTATTATTATTATTATTAAAATATTATGTACACTTGGGCAATAAAAAAACTAGCATTTGCCTATTTAAAGCCCTCTATCTCCCACCTTGTGGGCACATACACCCACAATCACACACACAAGCTCTGTTATTTCAAAACTAGTGAAAGTGTGTGTATAAATCAACCAATTACAGAAAACATTAGTTTGATTATGTTATGACTTTAAACTCCAGTCATTAAAACAGCAAAAGACCACAAATTCTCTTCAAGATCCAAATGCTAGTCACTAATGTAACAGAAGAACTTCATACTTTCTCTTCATGGGGGAGGGAAAAAATTACAAGTAACTACATCATGTATGACTGTAACTTATTGTAAAATAAAGGGAAATATAAGATACTTATAAGCATTTAATGTTTTACTTTCACATTACTTTCTCTACCCACTATTGTTTATTTTTATATAATCTCCAAAAACAATTCATATGAGGACTTATTTTTCTACAGAGACAGACAAAAGTATTCGGACACACGTAATACATAATATTGAACCAGCATAATTATATATAAAACACCCATATACTTTTCCCTTGTGATTGCATTTTGTCCCCTTCAGTCCTCTTGACTACAAGTGTTAGTATTTCAACAAAAATGTTCTTCTTTGATAAAATATGATAATTTCTTTACCATCATCTGTTATTATGCTTGGACATAAGTATTCAGATGCACCCCAATTTGATGGTACAAACACTGTAAACAGTATCTAGATGCACTGTCTTGTTAGGTCAGTACTGTACTCGCAGTGTCCTATACACATACAATATTAATATGTGCAGTTGCCGCATTTAAATCACAATGGGGCAACAAAGGACCGGAAACTATGATTGTGGAAAGAAAAACCATCAACCTTTATAACCAAAGAAAAAAGTGTGCAGAAATAACTCTTGCTGTTAAAAGAACTCAAGAAACAATGCTCAGCATTGTAAAAACTACAAAGAAAGGAAAACAGTCATCGGCATTGCAAGACAAGGATGTCCATGTAAACTTAGCCTTAGGGATAGGAAGATAGCTGTCAAAATGGTGCAGAAAATCCACAAATTTCAGCATCCAAAATCACAACCCTTTTAAGAGAAAATGTAGGAAAAGCCGTCTAATTCCGAACTGTCACCAGAATGCTGAATAGTGCTGGTTTCAATGCCCAGGATAAAACGCTAAGTCAGTTAAGCAAATCAGAAAATGTGCAAGCAATTTGCAGAGGAAAAGATGAAGAGTTCTGGAGCAGGGCATTGTGGTCCGATGAAAGTAAATTCAATGTGTACCTCAGTGAAAGTATGACAATAGAAGAATAAAGAGTGGGATGTTAAGAACATGCAAGCCATGGTCAAACCCAGGGGCGTTAAGTTTTGGTCTGGATATGTATGGTTTCATTTGCTGTGAGTAAACTTGCAATAATTTATGGGATCAAGGACAAGTATGTCTATTTAAACATACTGAAACAAAACATGAAATTGAGTGCTGAGAAGTTAAGTTTATGTAGGAGTTTCTACTTTTAGCAGGAGTTTCCACTTTCAGCAGGATAATAATCCCAAGCACATTGTGTGTGTAGTCAAGCTTTGGATTGATGGATGTCATTCATATTCTGAACACCCACCTCAGTCATCAGACATAAATCTTAAAATAAATATTGCATAACTGTAAATCCTGAAAATATCTGGAGGAATTACACAATAGGTTAAACAACCAGTTACTGACAAAAATAGATCATCTTAAACAGATAATTCTAGAAGAATGGAAGCAATTAAGTTCTGATGACGTCAGGAAGCATGTACATACATACATACATACATACATACATACATACATACATTTATTTGCATTCCATAGATCCTACAATTTGCCTTGGCAACAGGATGTGGAACATGTCAATATGTTATACAATATTTACAATAGACAGGATTAATATTATAAACATAAAATGATCTAATGGTTACATTAGATGTTGTTAAATTCATTTATGGTATAGCATGAATGCTTAAGAATGTAACTCCATGCCTAAAATATTACGGACCATAATACAAAGAAACGGGCATACTATAGCGAAACATTAAGTTTGTATAGTTGTGTGTCTGAATACTTTTGTCACAAAGGAAAAGCAGGTTTAGTTTTTTATTGCTTATCACATGGATTCAAGTTCATTTAATATGTATTTAATATTTGTGCTCTTCAATAAGATATAGTTGTGTTATATAAATGACATGTCTAGCTTTTGCTATTACCGGAATACAGATAAATATTTCGTTGAAATATTGGTGTCCGAATACTTTTGTCTGTCTCTGTATCTACTTCATGTTAAATGATATAAACTTTGCAGAAATGGTTTCATTACACTTTTCATTGTAACTCAAGAGGGACATAGGAAACTGAAATGCTAGTCACATGTTTAAAAGTGTGTTGCTGTAAGCTGGCCTTGAAATTTCTTACTTTCTTATATTGCAAGAAACGAGTGAATAGTGAAAATATTTTAAAAAATGACAAAGTATTGAAAGGTTCTAACCAATAATAATGGATATCTTGAAAATTACTGATGGCATAAAAAGTTATTTGAAATTCATAGTAGGTATGTTTTAAGTAGATCTACATTTTTTTTAGGTTAGGTTTATTCATTATACCACACTATAGTAAAAAATTTCATCTGAGTGAAGAGGACTTCAGAAGCTATTGCCAGAAAATTAAAGGCATACCTACATTTTATTTGTCATTTACATTTCTTAAATATATAATATTTTAATAAAACAATTGTAGTCATTTTTTTAGAAAATTAAACAAATAAAAACTTTTTTTCATGTAAAGGTAGTTTGGGGACGGAGGATTTTCTTGAAAATTCTTGTGTTGCATCTTTGGAGAATACTGAACTTAAATACCAAGTTTGGCATCCATCCAAAAATGCTGATTTTGGATTCAGGGGGTGTCATAACATGTATTTTTAGTGAACATCAACTTAAAACTTTTTGGTGAAGTACCTCTACCTGTATATGGTAGAGAAAGTAAAAATGAAACAAAAGCTTTGTTCTCAATAATGAATACTTCCAAAAAAGTTAGGTACTGAGAAAGAAGAAAATAAATTAAGCTATGGGAGCTTTAGAAAGTGAACCCAAAACTGGAACTCTGTGAGGCATTTTGGCTTTGATAACCATAATGTTAACTGTGCTTTCTAAGTGTGAATCAACTACACTGACTACTGTGACCAATTACAGTTTCATACACTCTATGGAAGCATGTGAAGCAATGCTGAACCACAAATGATGAGTAATGATTCTCTTGAAGGGTAGCACACAACACACATAGGTACATATAGTGTGAAGTAAAATATATCAAGATTAAAATATAATCCTTCAATAAAACTGTTTTAAGACTGAAAATGCATTATCACTTGCTTTTAATACACGCAAAATTACAGCTAAAAACAGTTTTTGAGAATCCTTTTAGAAGCCGTGTGATAATATACTTTTATGAAGAACGGTCAGACCGTTGGCATATTTTTCGATCTCGAGAAGGCTTATGATACGTGCTGGCGAGCAGGGGTTCTACGTTCCCTGTATACCTGGAATCTACGTGGATGCCTACCGCTGTTCATTCAGGAGTTTATGAAGGACCACTTTTAACGAGTTTACTCAGGGGTCTCCGTCTAGGGGATATGTGAATGGCGACCACAAGGTACCCAAGCTGAGCAGAACATTACTTCCACTTACTGGTGTTTTGCTCCTCACTGTAACTTTTCTATCTGACCTTACCTTGGTCATCTCTTGTTCTCTTCTGACCCCGATGCTATTAGGGTTCCAGAGGGCTAGAGAGTCTTTATTTTTACAAACCTTTACATTTCTCTATAAAATCTTAACCCCTAACATGCTGACCTGTCATGGCATGTAATACATACTCTGATTGGTAATCAGAGGATATGGTCGGTGAATTTATTTTGATAATTCTCCCGGTCAGGTCGGTGAGACCCATAAACCAACGACAGGTGTGGTCCTCCAGACATTCTGGGGGTTGTGAGAGAGTGATGTGACCGCCAAAACATAAAAATATGGTGCTCTCTTAAAAGCGGTTACTATACTGCTATTGCTCTATGAGTGAAAAATATTGTAGAGCAAGAGGATTAATGACTTCATTGTCAGAAATCCAGCATTAGCTAACAACAACAACAACAACAACTTTTTTCTTATCAGATGCTGCCCCCTTATGGTTATGGTAGGTAGAAGACTAAAACCTTTTTATAGTAGAATGATTCACGTAACATGCTTGGCACATGTAGTGCACCATCTGAGTGAAATGGTGTGCTTCAGTGGCATATATTGTGGGCTATCGAAGCTATCACCAAAGCCCATATCTAAAGTACACTGGAAATTAATAAGCAATGTTAATAGCCAGATTCCCTCATGAAGAATTAGTGCATAGGATGGAATATGTCTCATACTCTACCATTGAACAGAGGGGAGAATAGGACTTCGGATGCTTGCTACTGCAGTATTCACTAAAATACGGGCAAGGAGGGGTGAGGTGGGGGAATGCAGGAATAATAAGCATGCCAAGACTTCGGAATCCCATGTCACTACCCACCCGTGCATCTCCGAAATGTCCTGTATGGACACGACTTGTTTGTAGTTAGGAAGAATGCTAATGTTTTTAATACTGTGCAGTTTTTACGGTCCACAACAGCTATATTAGTATTAGTATTATTTATTTCATAGTGTGCAGTGTACCAAGACAGTTGCTAGTACTAATTCTTCAAAATGGATGAACAATGTGTAATAAAACAATTAGTAGAATGACCATACTTGCAGTTGAAATATGAGGATAAGTTAGTATACTAAAACAGGGAAGGCCTACTACAGCTCTTCCACACTTGCAGAGTGAGCAGAAAAAAAAAAAAAAAAGAATACATAGAAAAGATTTTTGTTTTAATCGTTCCATTTATATACCACCATTAACTCTGATGCTCATATTGGCAGCCAAAAGATATTTTAATATAAACAACTACGATAAGTATGTGTGACTGACTGGTTCATGCGAATTAAATAAACTTTATTGCTGGCCATGCTTGTTGTTCACAACTGAGAAAGCACCCTGAAATATGACGGGTTTCGCAAATTTTGCATACTTAATCACAGTTTTGGGTAAATATAGGAGAACAACAATTAGAAACATAGGACTTGAAGAAATATGGTCAGAAACTATGAGCATTGCTAATGAAGAGGGCGAAGAAAGGTCCAGGAAGAGAAATTGTCGTGAGGTGAAACCCATTCTTCAAAATTATGGATTTTCTGTGCAGTCCTGGATATGTTAATAACTCAAACTAAACTAAGATTTGAATCACAGAAACAGTTGAAATTTCTGGCCTTACTGGATTCTAAACATTTTGCGAGTTACGATAAAAGTTTTCCAACAAATCTATTGTGAACAGAGAGAACATATGTTTCCTATTTCAATATGCTGTCTTTGAAAAATGAACTGAAATTGTTATATTCACCTCAAAAATTTTATAAAAAATCTGTTCAAACCATTGCAAACTATATGAAATCAAGTGGTTGTGTACAGTGAAGTTTATAAACTATGTGAACTGATTTTAACATTTCCTTCCACTACTACAAGTGCAGAAAGAAGTTTTTCAACCTTGAAGTGAATAAAATTGTATTTATGGGAAACAAGGACAAATTTGTCTTAGCAACTTGACTCTTCTATCGATGGAAAACAGACATTTGTTTCATAGAAAAGACACTAAGAGGAATTTTTTTCTGATAGTATGACAACACAGTTTACCAGTAAAGAAAAACAGCTGTCATTTATGTATATATACACAGGTATAGTAAAATTGTTTATTTTACTTTTATAATTGTTTAGCTTGTTTCAAGAAAAATTTACTTAAATGCACTGTTCATTATGTTAACATTTAATCAACAACTCCCGTATTGTCCAGATCTGGTAGGGCTAGTTTTTTTGTAGTGTTTAGCACCAGCTATTACTACATATGGCATCGCGTGTGGTGACACTGATGATACATGGAATGAAGATGGAGCACCGGTGGAATGAGATGACTGAGGACACCGGAGAACACAGAGGAAACCCACCCCTGTGCCATTTTGTCCATCACAAATCCTACATGCAGTTGCCTAGGATTGAACCTGGACCACTTTGGTAAGAAGCAAATGGTCTAACCACTCAGCCATGACGTGGTCATGGTAGGTCTAGTGATAGTAACCCCAGCATACACCAATGGTGTGCTTAAGTTTTCCTTCTGTTAACTGTTTAATATCAAGTGTAAAAATCTATCAGTAGAATCAATTTCTTTAAATAGTTGGCATTGAAAATTCCAGTTCATCCTGAACTAATTATTACAAGATGGAGGACCTGGTTACAGGTTGCTATATTGTTGTAACATTTTTTCAACTTGTTGAGAAGATACTAGTGTGTCCCACTTGCAACCGAACCCGACATGAATTATAATAATTCCAATAATAATGGAGATATTGTTTTGAAAGAAGACATCAGCAACAATGCAACGTGAATTGTAGTAATTCCAATAATAATGGGGATATTGTTGTGAAAGAAGACATCAGCAACAATGCAACATGAATTGTAATAATTCCAATAATAATGGAGATATTGTTTTGAAAGAAGACATCAACAACAATGCAACGTGAATTATAGTAATTCCAATAATAATGGAAATATTGTTTTGAAAGAAGACATCAGCAACAATGCAACGTTAATTGTAGTAATTCCAATAATAATGGAGATATTGTTGTGAAAGAAGACATCAGCAACAATGCATTTATTTTATCTTGTTTGTGATTATTGCATGTGCATTGTTGAAGTTCAGTTCAGTTTATTTCTTATACAGGAAGGATAAGTATTGGAGTTGAAAATGAATCGTATACTCTAGAAGAGCGTATGTTTATTATTCGAGTATATTGGAAGACAGACTCAATACGGGTATGTCAAGAGCAGTTTGTAGTGAGATTTGGAGACAACCGACATCCACCAAGAAAGTCCTCCATTTGGGCCTTATCAAAGAAACTTGAAACACATGGAACTTTACTGGACAGACATGCAGGAGGTGGAGAACAAATCACACAGGAAACGATCACTAATGTGAAGGATAGGCTGCTGGCTTCTCCTTCTAAATCACTCCACCGACTTTTACAAGAAACAGG
Organism: Tenodera sinensis; assembly: GCA_030765045.1. Classification (NCBI taxonomy): domain Eukaryota; kingdom Metazoa; phylum Arthropoda; class Insecta; order Mantodea; family Mantidae; genus Tenodera; species Tenodera sinensis. The sequence goes on along the minus strand of CM060962.1, from coordinate 98,809,695 downwards.
AATGTCAAAAAGCAGTTGTCAGCGTGAAGCTTCACACTTACTGTTACACTGTGGTGCATGAATTAAAAGAAACTGACAAAGTGAAATGAGTAAGTTACTGTAAGCATTTTCAAACATTTCTTCAAGATAATCTGACTATTCTGGACTACACTTGGTTCACGGACGAGGCATGGTTTCACCTGTCGGGATACATAAATAATCAAAATTCCCATATCTGGGCAAGTGAGAACCCCCATATGATACAAAAAGAGCCCCTTCATTCAGCAAAGATTGGTGTGTGGTGCACAATATCTCAGCGGCGAATAATTGGTCCCATCTTCTTCGATACAACTGTCGCAACAAATGAATACCTTGAAATATTCAATGAGTTTGTAAATCAACTAGATGACCAGGAACTCTCCATGAGATATTTCCAAAAAGACGGTGCGACATGCCACAGATCAAATGCCAGCATGGCTGAAATTCAATCCTTTTTCGGTGACCGCGTCATTTCAAAAGGGCTTTGGCCACCACGTTCACCCGATCTGACATCTGAAAGGGACAGTTTATAAGAACAAACCATGAACCACAGATACTTTGAAAGAAAACATCTGCAAAGAGATCCAGGCAATAAACGCAGACATCTTAGCGAAGACGTCCAATAATATGGTCCGGCGAATTCAAGCTTGCCTGGATGCAAATGATGGGCACTTCCAGCATCTGTTATGATGTCACCATATTTCTCACAGAATGAGGTAAGTAGTCTTAAAATTTCACTGCAATATCTCCATTAGTATTTGAATTATTACAGTTCATGTTAGGTTCAGTAGCGAGTGGGACACACTGTACAAGAAATAAGACCACCTCCATAGCGCAGTGATAGCATGCCTGCCTCTGACGTGGAGCACCTGGGTTCAATGGGGATTTTTCTCCCACTGGAAGGTCTAACAAGTGGTGCACTCAGCCTCTTTAGGTCCCTGAGGGGTCATTTGAGGAGCTGCTTGATTAAGAAGTAGTGGTCCTAGGTTGAGAAGACCTCATAACGGCTAGGAGGGACCGGAGTGCTGACCACATCCCAACTCCAGTACTGCCCCCACTGATAATGCCTGTGATGGGCAGAGGTGGGGGATGCAGCAGTTGGGTGATAGGCCTTGGCCCGGATGGGCTGTTGTGCCATTGGGTTACTTTACTACAAGAAATAAATGAAAAAGTAGCACAAACCATTGTTGACAAAAAGCACTCTATGTAGAGGTAGAATAAAGGAGGAATTAATTTACATTAACTCACTTCCATTTCTATAGCTGTCACAGCACTCAAATGAAATGCATACCACTGGTCACAAATATAGGTGTAATAGGGAATCTCTTACTAGACCTTAAATCTACACCACGTGAAACTACAAAGAAAGTAGTAGAACAATTTAATTAAGTACTTCAAAGCAATCTGGAGTATCATGCATTACAACATATTGCCAATATCTAAAATGGAAAGCAAATTGTCTGACATGAAAGAAATATCACTGGAAGAAATAATGAACTTTAAATATATGCCTATAACCTCCATTGTAGGTGAATATTGTTTTTCTCAATACAAGTCAATTCTTAGAAGCACCAGTGAATCATTTTTGTTTTCAAATCTTATAATGATTGCTGTTATATATTATAATGAGAAGAATTAAATTCACTTCAGCAGCAGTTCTAGTCCACAAAATCAGTGAGTTTTACAACAGCAGTTTTGGTAGCTTATACAGTATTTTAACATAAACTTTCAGTATCACAAATAATGGACGAAAAGAACATAATTTTTTTTTTTTTTTTTTCATATTACATTATTTTTCCAAGGTTTTGGGTAGTACATAGTGCATATTTTCCAGCTTGTTTATGCACATATCTCTATTTTAAATTGCATAATTAATACATATTTTGCATGTTTTAATGCATAGCTATCCCAGCCATAATGATAACCGCCCACAGTGCATACAGCATTTATTGCCCTCCCTTTATTTAAAGCAAATAAATAAAATAATGACGTAATTGATTCTTTTCCTTATTAGATCTCACGAAGAAAACCTCTTCAGCAGTGATGTTGGTAAATGTGACACAACTTTATTGATATTAAAAATGATACAAGTGTTACCATATATATATATTTACACATATTATTTCATATTACATGTTTTTAATTTATTTTTTGATTGTTTGTTTCATGATCTATTCACTTAAAATGTCCTTTAAAATCACTTTTAGTGGGGACAAAATTTTCAGTGTCTGGGGCAACAAAATACTTAAATACACACCTGCATACATTGCTAAATTTTATTTACATGCTAAGGCATTAAGTTATCATAATGTGTATGAGCTGATCATGAGTAATTTTGACTTCTTTAAAAATGCAGAATTATGAACCGTTTTATAGAAAGGATGTGCCATACCTGCACACAACATATTTTGCAATCGATCACAAAGAGTAGAGTAGAGACTTTCTTCTGTGCTGTTTACCGTCTGGTCTACTGTAAAAAAGATTCCTCCACCAGCCTCATGTATCTCAAGATACGATGCCCCTGCCAGCTGAAATACAACAATTTTAATGGTTTAAATCTAATATTACTAATGTTAGAATTTCAAATAGTGTCTTTACATTCAGTGGAATGAGCAACAACTTAGTAGAAATAATTAAGGTTATATCACTTGTTTTTGGATTTTCTCCAAACAAGACCCACTTGAAAACTGACCAGGCATTATCACATATAGATAGGTAAAATCAGACAGAGAAATTCGGTGCCATAGCTGAAGTTATAGCCACAGATCTTGGACTTTCTGTGCCATAACTCTAACCTATTGAGTCACCATATCATCATACTGGTATAACATTAAATTCTGTACTAAGTGATTCACATTTATCCTGGAAAACCATAAGGGGTTGTCATTTTAATTTTGAGATAATATACTTTAATGGTGAATTACAATACTGTGAGTACTTAAGTCCCAGGCGTCATAGTAAGTCATTCAAAAGTGATTAAATTTGTACCTGAGTGAAATCCAGTATGTAAGAGAAAAGTCAACATGTTTGCCATAAAATCAACTTGTTTGTCATAAAAAGAAGGTTAAAATTAAGGATTAAAACCTTTCTGGTGTGGTTTTGTATGTTCCATCACGTTAAGCAACATCTTGCATTCACTTTGTGTAATACAAAGTATATACTTTTCAATAACATTACTTTGTAAAATTGGGACAAGAATATAAGTAGCAACCTAGAATTTCTCTAATTTCAATTATTTTTCAGCCCTTAACCTAATTACATATAATTAGAAGGAATACATATGAACATCACTTTGAAAGCTTTTGGTAATTGTTAAACTACAAGCCTGGTTATTCTCCCCCACCCCCCATTTGAAAGTGGGTATTTTAAAGCCACTAAAGCCACACATTAATGCAATCATGTGATGGCTATTTTTGTGGGAATTTATTTGAAAACGTACTTCTTTGTACACAAGCAGGCAAACATAGTTTTAAAGCCATGAATTATTACTATGACTTCAAAAGGGGCTTAATGGCAGAGTGGTGTCTCATAATAACATTTTTTATGTGGTCTTAAGTTTGTAATTCATCTTTAAGGTATGATGGGTATTTCACAATAACTGAGGTGATTTTGAAGGTTTACTGGGATATGTGAACCAGATGAGAGAAGTTTGGTGCACATTTGGGCATCTTGCCACTGTAGAACAGTCTGAGGATTAGTGGTTTGAATCCTGATTTTGTCTATTCTATCTTAACCCTACTACCTTAGCCAACACATGGCCAGTGTAAAAAAATAATTAACAAATATGGTATCCTAGAGTAATTGCCAACTTGTCATATCTGTAACACCAGTGACACTAACAGTTCAGCAGGTGCCCTGCATTAATTTTAATAGATGGCTTTTACCTTCATAGCAAATTCATGAACTCGATCTCCTGCCCATATGGGATGAGTATGAGCATCCACAAAACCTGGAAGAACACACATTCCACTTGCATCTATTATCTGTTCAAACTCTGAATCCTTCCATTTTGCTTGTATTTCCTTTGTAGGACCTACTGAGGCAATGTTGCCAGATCTGAAAACAGTATCCCTGTATTTTAATTGTTACAGGTTGTAATAATTATGATATCAACAGTTTAAATTAATGCCAAAACAGTATGTAATGTCCTATATACAAAGTTGTTCTCTGCCTTCAAGTTAGATGAACTGTTGGTGGAACACCAACGTTTTGGAAGAGATGCATGCTCATGAAACGTCAGCTTTCCACTAACAATTCACCTTGCTTGAAGCCCAGAACATTTAGAGTATATACATTGCCAGAAAATCTTCAGCTCTTGCTTCAGTATGTAATGTTAATTATATACCTATGCAAATATGTTATTTGCTAGCTTCATATATGAACCATTAAACATGTTGTTAAAGCTATACACAGAGCTGTTGTGAGTGGTTAGACCACTGTCCTTCAGTCAAGGAGATCTGATTCAATCTGAAGTTTCTGGATAGGTTTCCTCTGGATCCTTTTCCTGCTATTTATTTACCATTTGATTCATTCTCACCTTTATTTTCATTCTCATAATTACCCTATCATGAAGTGTAATATAATCCACAGAAATAAGCTGCATTACAATTAGGAAATGAAATGCTCCCTTCTGCCTGCTTTGGAGCCACACCAATGTCTGACCATCAAGTGAAGTGATATTAGGCAACACACTGCTATAGTATATAGATATATTATTGGAATGAAGGATTATATTACCATAACCAGGAAGGTAAAAAAATGTTAACATTCATTAAGTGTTTGGAATGAGTTAATTACTGACATGTTCACTGTACGTATTTGACTACAAATTCAAATTATTCGTCTTTCATGAGTGCAATACTCAAGATTCTGGCCTACCATTCACACATTATTTTCATCACCTCTGTGTTTAATGCTATTTTGTTTTTGACCTTTAACAGTAGTAAGTGGCAATCAGTCTTTCTATGGAGTTTGCAGCCTAATTGTTAGAGATGCTTTCAAAACCAATGACATCTGCCTGCCTGCCCACCTGCCCGCCTGCCCGCCCGCCCGCCCGCCCGCCCGCCCGCCCGCCCGCCCGCCCGCCCGCCCGCCCACCCGCCCGCCTGTCTGTCTGTGTGTCTGTCTGTCTGTCTGTCTGTCTGTCTGTCTGTCTGTCTTTCTTTGAACTTCCACCATCAGTTTTACACTGCTCAAAATAATTAGAGGGATAAGATTTTGTTAGAGCATAGTATTTCTCCAGTTTGTAATGAAGATGCACATACTACATACTATTGTTTGGACATATTTAATTAAGATATGCAATCCATCATTATAGCTTTTAAAGCCATGGCCTGCAGACAATATTACAGTATATTGCATTATATTGAAAACTGAAGTGGGTTATGTATAGAATGTAATGATTCACATATTGTCAAACTGTCTTTTTCATGTCATTGTCAGAGTATTGCATCTTTCTACAACTTTTTACATTCAATAAGTTTAAAATGAGGTACCTATCCAAAGCTGAAGTTGTTTGAGTGGTCACATTGATACAGAAAGGTTGGACAGTTTGTGCAGTGGCTAGAGAGATCAATGTGGCTTCATCTGTTGTTGGAAGGGCCTGGAAAATATTTATTGAAATTGGCATCTATATTAGAAGACTAGGCCAGGGTCCAAAGTGTAACATTTCAGCTAGAGATGACTGATACATGGTCATTTGTGCTCTTCGGTGATGCACTGCCACTACTAGAGACCGTCTAAATAACCTGAAGATGGCAACTGGTGTTATTGTCAGTGATCAGACAATACGAAACAGCCCTCAAGAGGTGGGATTAAGATCATGAAGACTTGGTAAGGTGCCTCGATTGGAACATCATCACAAGGTAGATCGATTGATGTTTACTCAACAACATAGGAACTGACAGCTTCATCACTGGCACAACGTACTGTTCACAGATGAATCTCGCTTTCGTTTAGCATAATGTGATGGATGTCTGCATGTGTATTGTCATCGTGGTGAGCGTTGTGATGAAGTTACCATCCAACAAATTGACAGATTTGGTGCTAGGTCAGTCATGGTGTGTGTTGGCATCAGCATCAATGGTAAAACTGATCTTGTGGTAGTCAGAGGGTGACAAAATGCTGCCAGGTACATTGTTGATACTGTACTGGATCATGTTATGCCTGTTGCAGTTGGGATGGGGCCCGCGTTTGTGTTGCAGCAAGACAATGGTAGAATCCATATAGCTGATGCCACCTTAGAGAACCTTCACATACAGACAATGAACTAGCCAGCTATGAGCACAGACCCCAATCCCATTGAGCATTTGTGGGATATGCTAGAATTCAATGTCCAGAAGCGTCCTATAGCTCCTAAGACTCTTCAAGAGCTTGCAGATGTCCTCACTCTAGAATGGGACAGCATCCCACGAAGAGATGTGCAAAGAAGATAGACTGACCTTCCTCTCTAATGAATGTACAATATAAGAGTATAAATTAAAATTACTATATTGTAAATGTTATATTTTGACTTACATTGTTACAAAGGTGATACATTTTCTTTTCATCTTCAGTTATTCTCTTTGTTTACACTTTACAGGATGTAATGCCTGCTGCTGTCAGTTCTGTTGTGGATAGGGTGAGTTTATTATACGTTAATTATGAAATATCACTGAACACTGCAAAGGTTTGTTGTCCTTTCACAGAAGGTCAGTTTATAAAAGATTGCTTAGTCCAGACAGTTAATATTCTATCACCAAGTGAAGCAGATAAATATGTTCAAATTAATTTGTCCAGAAATACAATTAGCAGCCCTATTCAAGAACTATCTCACAATGTTAAATAGCAGTTACAATTATTGTGCAAGGGGTCTGTGTATTATTCATTGTGTCTTGACAAAAGTACTGACATTTTAGATACTGCACAGCTTGTGGTAGTTGTCCATAGAGTGGATAGTAATCTGAGTGTTACAGCAAAAATGCCAAATTTAATTCCACTGAAGGGAACCACCAGGGGAGCAGATATATTCCAAGGTGTTCAACAATCACTTGATGAAATATGGTTGCCTTTAAACAAATTGGTATTGGGAAAATCGGAATAAATAAATTGGAACCTGTAAAGACAGATCATGAGTTAATCCCCCTTTATTACATCATTCATCAGCAGGTTTTATGTAGCAAGGTTTTCAAGATGAGCCATGTAATGGATGTTGTAGTCAAGCGTGTTAACTTTACAAGGGCTGATTCTCTAAATCACCACCAGTTTAAAGAGTTCCTTACTTAAATTGATTCCAACTTATTAAATACTCCCCTGCACTGTGACACTCGTTGGCTAAGCTGCAGAAAGACTTTCTCCAGGTTCTTTGAACTGCAAACATTTGTAGTGGAGTTTTTAGTGAGTAAAAGCAAAGAAGTACCTGAACTTTCTGACTCTGATTGGATAAAAGACCTTGCCTTTTTAGTTGACTCAATGCTTTAAATTTGAAATTGCAAGGCAAAAGCAGTTTAATTTATAATATTGCAGACACTGTTAACACTTTCAAGATGAAACTCTCATTGTGGATACCTCAATCGCCACAACAAAATTTTGTTCACTTCCAACATCTTTAGTTGCTGACTAGTACAGGAATTAACACTGATAGATACTGCAATGTGTCAAAGGATCTCCAAATAGGCTTTAAAAGGTGATTTGAAGATTTCGAGGTAATTAAATCTCAATTGGAGCTATTCTGTTACCTTTTTGCTGCAAATATAGACAATGTACCACATGTACTGTAGCTGGAGGTTATTGATATTGTAAATACAGCGCTATTAAAGCATGCATACAATGACCCGGATGTAATAGCGGCGGCGGCGGTGGCGGTGGTGGTGGTGATGCTGATGATGGTAATAATTATAATAATTCGCCAAGTAGCCAGTAGCTACATGGGTTTCGACAGCGGTCCCCACGGCAGGCCTGACAACTGCAAGGCCACCCATCCTTGAAGAACAGCGGTTACAGTGCGTAAATCCCCCACACGGCAGAGCTAACTCGTCAATCGCCAACACTACAGACCCGGAATGACTGGATTGAAAGGAAGGTGAAATGAAATGGAGGAACGGGAAATTCGGGGATGTAATTATCCTTACCAGCATTCGCCTGGAGTCCCGGGAAAACCCCCGAAAAAATAACCATGGGCCAGGAAGGTCGGCCGCAGAAGTCGAACCCACGACCTCTCAAATGCGAGTCTTACACGTTATCGCGCAACCATCTCGCTCGGTTAATAATAAAGTGGTAACATTCCAACTTAAGAGGAGACATCTGTGAAAATTACTAAAAACCACAATTTTTGTCACAATGATGTGAAAATTTGTATTGTGCCAAAGTATATCTATAGTAGGTTCTGAAATGCATTCATTACCCCATTGTAGCAATCGCGTAGATGCGATTTTGAAATGCAAATCAGGCTGTCAGATTCAGTGATGGTGGATGTAAGCAGAGACATCTTGTGGGATTTTCTGCAAAACTGTGTAAAGCTGTCTTACAGTATGGCGAAATTTTTGTCTGTACACATGTGTACATGTTAAATTATGTCCAAGCGACGTTCATCACGTGGAGTTCTCTGAGTGTAACAGAAAAATTGAAAATATATAGAACATTTTTAAGTGTAGGTGCAGCCAAAGGTGAAATTTCTAAATATTGCAGTTTTTATCCAAATATTTTCAAAATTTTGTCATTTGATTACCACAATTATGATTGCGCTTTAAATTACATGTAGATAACTTAATTTTTTTGAAAACAATTTTGTTTTACTTTTATTATGCTAATTAATCAAATGTTTCACGTAATGCAGAAATCGTAATTTTCAAAAGAATAAAAATACTACTGTATTATCTAAATACTAATACACAAAAATGGCATATAGAAATGCTTTCACTCTTCTGGTTGTTTCAGGAAAATGCTTAAATATTTAAATATAAATTTTGTAATGATTTATCCTCAGTGGTCAAATTAATTATGTTATGTTCTGTAATATGTAAACGTGTAGCAAAAACACTATTCCAGTTTTTAAAGTCATTCTTTCGGAATGTTTGTTGAAAATGTGAACAAATTTGGTTACAAACTACATCATGTGGAACATTTTTAATGCGCAAACGTGTAAGAGAAGTCAAAGTCGAATAAAAGGCAATGGAAATAAATACAGATCTTTGGGCCGTGTCTGGGATTTAAATGGTCACGTTTTAAAATTTTAAAAGGCTCTGATAGCAAAACTCATTGTGTGTATATATTGTGTTTAGTTGAAACTAAACGTTCAAAAGTTTTTGAGATATAAAAACTTTGAAGTTTTAAAAAAATTTGACTAAATTTCAGCTATGTGTGCCCTTAAAATACCCTTGAAATCGACAGAAAATTTCGCATTTATTATTCAAATAAGTAGTTAGTCCTCATAAAGGCAAAATAGGCAATATAAAAACTGGTTCTATCACTTCTTAATACCTCAAATGATTATATCTACATATTCTTAATTTATTAACACCCAATAAAAACGACATTTTGTCAACATCCAGCCTCTAGTAATGAGTAATAAAGCTACATTCAGGCAGGACTCGGGCATACGAAGGTTCTGAACTTCCTCAAAAGCAGGGTCGTAGCTAAGCTGGTGCTACCGGTGCAGCGCACCGGCGTCCAAACGAGGACCCCAACTGACCCCAGTAAAGGTGGGATTGTATTTGAAAAAAAATGTAAGGTGTCCCGTGGTTTAAAAAAGTAATACATTATATGAGAAACGAAAACTTAATCGGGCATACTCATTATTTCTGCAATTACATGTGAGAGCATAATTTCGAAAAATCAAACGATATACAGGCGGTACAGTGGTTGAGTGAGGGCGGATTCACAACGCGTCCTTCATGTCGTCAGTATTCTGGCAGTTAGCTGAGAAACTTGTTCCGAACCACTATGCGCATGCGCCGCCTCTTCTATTGTCCCATAATTGATACTATACATGCACACAACTTTACGATTGATTACAGGGCATGTCAGTAATAGGCGCATATTGGATAATTCAGCCCTTCCAATTGGCTTCTAGTGAAGATCAGCTGGGAAAAGAAGCTGACAATTTTGCAGAAACATTTTCTGACAACATAACGCATTTCTTAGATTACAACTATTGTCAATTAGGAGATCCTTCAGATCTAAGATTAAAAACGTAAGTGATGTGAAACAGCTTACTAATCCACTGTTAATTGAACGTAATTCTTTGACTTCTGCCCATCCTGAAGTATGGACTGAAAACTGAACTCAAGAGCGCCTAAATGGGTTGTCTCAGAAAGTGAAAAGGAGTGACTTATCCGTCACTCCCTTTCACCTTCTGAGGCTGATAAAGATGTTGATTTCCTTGTTGATAGACAATCGAGAAAGAAAATCTTCACATCTCAAATTTACTAATATATTTAATATTGAATAAATAATTTATTTTTTATATCGGGTGAATTTGGACTTAAGTTTTGTTAAATTTTAGTCTTTTTATTACTTTAAATTGTGCTTTTAATATTGTTTTAAGTTTACTAGTGACATAGCTGAATAATATTATACATTTTAATGTTATAAAAATGTTCAGTTAAGTTATTCATACAAGACCAAGTTATTTTTATTTTCAAAATTCATTTATTTGAGTTTTGTGAGACCTCAAGTCCAAAATAACGCCTATTCTGATCCTGTATCTTGTAACGATGAGTATCATTCTTTACAGACAAACACAAAGCTAAGTCAAAAAATTAACATAGCATTATTTGATACCATTGTTCAAGCTTGTTAAACCAGGTAGGTATTACGTATATATAATTGTTTATATGTGGTTAAATCTAATTTTGTTTAATTTTTGCATAAAAAGAATTTAAAATCTTAAAATTTACGTTCGGAAATTGCAGTTGGAAGTTCCATTTGGATGTTTTGCACCGGGGTCTCCAAGAACCTATCTGCGCAACTGCTCTAAAGGATGGTTGAGGAAGTTCCAGTATCTAAGCCACCTAAGCTTGGATCATTGTTAACCGCGTTTTTCAAATAGGTACTTACTCGTCCACGGCTACGGCGATATCATCCTGGAGAACCTGAATGTTTGACATTCGATTCCCACGCAGACATTTTTCGTCATCACTCGTGATAGTCACCACTTGTCGAGCCGAGTGCACAAGAAGACGCATCTTGTGAGAATGAGGAACATTTCGAGCAACGTCTGCTCAAGGACAACGACTCACGACTAAGATAGGAATGTTTCTACATAAACAACAAAATATACGACCCTTGTATCTCGTAAGCTGCCATGCCAGTCTACTCCATATGCAAGCAATTGTGGAACCTGAGTTTCTAGTGCTGAGTTTTTAGTAATTGTAGATGTTTTCTTCCATTAATGTAGCGCAGTGGCGGCTCTGTTAATAGCTTCGCTGCGTAATCTTCAGAAACTACATGTACGGATTAAAGTCAGCAGTATATAATTATATAAATACTTAGAGTGATACAGCCTATTCAAACAGCATCAGTGTCAGCGACGTCATTGGTCTTCTTTTTGTTTTGGGGGGAGGGGAGCTTTAAAGTGTATTTAAAAGGATATGTATGTCTAACATTAAAGGATGTAATAAATACTAGCCTCTCCATTTATACATGGTGTCCCAAAAAACACCGACAACGCTTAGTATGTTGTTCGGGGCGACAAACTGATAGGTTTTCAAATAGAAACCCCTGTCCGGAAATGCACGGTTTGGACGCTGTAGCGCATCGAAGTGTACGTACACATTTCGTCAATAAACCCAACATCGAGCTGTCTAAATTACAAATGGGCTTTGAACTCTGTACCTACTACGTCATTGCAGAGCCTTTATTGGCGGTGGTGAGCCTCATGCACATGAGTCAATACTTGCGGTTGTCTTCGAAGATTTTCAATCGCTCCGTGGACTCGAGCCATCAGGTCCTCCGCTGACGTTACAGGAGTGCCATAAACCGTACTCTTCATACAACTCAACAGAAAATAGTCGAGAGGTGTCAGATCTGGTGACCGTGCTGGTCATGGAACTGGTCCCTCTCTCTACCAGTCCATCGACGCTGAGGTGATTCCACACATTTACATCAAAGTGTGCTGGGGCTAAAGTCAGCCATTTCAGCAGCTGTGTACTGGTATGCGTGGCACTGCTGTTAAAACATTACTGTTCTGGAAATTACACAAGTAACGCAGGAGGATGCGCACCAAGGTGGAGGAATTTAGCGCGTGCGCAGGAATATTATCATGCTCAGGAGGCTCATCCCAATACACAAATGGTTAAAGGATTGCACACCTTCCGCATTAAGATACCAAAACGAATGTTAACAGATTGTCACAACCGTTCGTTCTCAAACTTCGACACTCTCCAGCGTCCAAACCGTACATTTCCGGACAGGGGTTCCTAGTCGAAAACCAATCAGTTTGCCATCCCGCACAACATACTAAGCGTTGTCGGTGTTTTTGGGACATCCAGTAGATGTCCATACTGCAATCCTCCTCTCACTAACATACATATTTACCTTTGCGATACTGCTGAATTTTTAAAACGCGATGTTATTGTTATTTAAGGATACGTTAGTCGTGCTGCTTTTATAATGAAATAATTTGTTATAGTTTAGACCCTTCGTAAGACATTGGCGCGAAGCAGCAAACAGCTCAAGCTGATGGGAAGTAATATTAGTAATATCGGTAACTCTTGCAGGTGCTCCGAAAAGAAGGTCAGGCTCAGTGCATACGTGTGAGAGAAGTCCACAGATTTCGCGTGCCCTTATTGAACACTCTGTGACATCCCTGTCATCCCTTTGTGCACCATAAATCCTTTTAAACCAAAGCATTCTGCCCTGCTAAGCCTGGATACAAGGAAAATCTGCCCTGGTCCATGACGCTATGACAACTTGCGGAGGGGGACTGAGCACCTCGACCAAAAGGCGATCTCTTGTGCCTATGCCCCTGATGGGGCACCTCCAGGAGGATGCATGAGGCGAATGGATCCTAAGGGCAGCCGGAACGTTGCCACGTCAGAGCAGCCGGCAGGGTCCCTACATTTTCCCAGCTGGAAGCACCCCGGTGGAGGCTGGCTTAACTCCCCTCCCCCCTCGGGGTTGTACCATCCCATTGGGGGGAGGCGGAAACCAGTGTCTCGCCTTCCAATACGGGGGACGAGATTTCCAGAGTGCATTAGTTCCCCCTGCCGTCCTGTTGCCGCGACGCTCGCTGACGCTTCCAACCCTGAAAGAAACCTAACTGGATGATGGGTGAAATGAAACGATTAATGTAACGAAATGGAAGGACAGGGAAATCGGAGAGTATGGAAATCTTTCCCAGTATTCGCCTGGCAACCCGAGGAACCTAAATTAAAAAAAAAAAAATAAATAAAAAAAAAAATAAATAAATAAAAAAAAAAATAAAAATTAAAAAAAATTAAAAAAACATGGGCCAGGAAGATCGGCCTTGGGGATCGAATGCGGTCCACAGATGCAACCGCCTGAGCCATCCCGTTCAGTTGCCCTGGCCCATTCTTTTCGCACATAGATACACGGAGTTGTCTACATTCGCCTGAGAAGCCGTTTTAACGTGCACTTCTTTTGTATACTGTAATGCAGCTGCTGAAACCTTCAGGAGTTGCGTCCAAAATACTACAATGTGTTTTTTGTTTTTGAGCTGACAGTTTATGTAGAAATTATTTAAAGAAAAATGAGTGTATTTACTAAACACATACCTACAGCTGCATCGAAAGTTTTCCGCATCTGGTTGTGTTTTCAAAGAAACCACCAAATGCTTATTATTAGGACTTAAATTTCTAGTTGCTAAAAACTTCGAAAATATTTACTTTATGTACTAAAAAGTGTGTGTGTGTGTGTGTGTGTGTGTGTGTGTGTGTGTGTGTGTGTGTGTGTGTGTGTGTGTGTGTGTGTGTGTGTGTGTGTGTGTGTGTGTGTGTGAGTGTTTTCTATGCCGAAAGATTGACGATTGTCACGAAGAATTGTCTTGAATTTCGAAAATAATCGTTCCACAACACAAGCATAGGTCTATCATAATTATGACATGGAATGTCACTCACAGTCACATCAACAATTCCTTCATGTTGCCCATCCAGCACATTTGAAATTTTACAGACTATGTTAAATCCACTATTATTTTCATAAACTTCCTTGCATTTTCTTTTTATGTTTTGTGCTGCAGGATAAAAAAAAAACCTTGAGGTTTTTTTCTTCCTCTCTCTCCACATGGAACTGCTTCTCCCAAAGACATTCCTACTGATTCCAGTTTCTTTATGGGATCTCAGAGGAAACAAAGATTTGCGGTAAAGTAGGCGAAGTAATTTCTGAACACAGTGTCTTTTAAATTTCGCAGCATATTGCTGCATTTGCACTACTTTTCACTCTAGACATGATAAATCCACTGTGAACTTAAAAATGTCGATATGTAATTTCCCAGCACAACACAACTAGAACGTCGTATAATCTTTGTGGATTCGCAAATGACTAATTGGCTAAACATTTCTACAAGTATCGGTGTATATAGGTACTAGCTGGATTGTGAAGCGATAACAGGTGCAGTGGAGGAATTCCCTGTTCTTATCTTGCAGACTCCTGTAGCTTGAGTAACGAGGATGTTTATATTTTCTTCCAACTAAAGGGATACTATAGTTGATATATCAGTTCTTCCAATAATGAATAAGAAATTGCGACATCTAGCATGTGTAACTGAACATTAAAGAATTGGTTGGTGACTTGTTAAAAATAATTTGCTGCTACTTTTATGTGATTTATGTGAAAATTATTTTAAAAATGTTTCCTTTTGCTATCTTTTTGTAATTTATGTGAATATACCAAAATATTTATTTACATAAAAAATATATATGTATTTTTATGTGCAATAAAACTTAAAATATTTGCTCTGGTGAAAATATCCAGAACATTAAACTCAGTTTCAAATTCATATTAGGACGCAAACAAAGTATGTATTTACCTAAAAATCCGAGCCCTACTTATTATGTACTTATTTGTGATATTCATATCAATGACTTCTGCGCTTTCAAAGTTAACTGGCAAGGCATCACACAAATCAGGGAAATACTTGCAAATATCTTCGACTTCATGAAGCAAGAGGTAAAGATGAAGGAGTGAACAAAGATGTGATGCAGTGTATAAGTGCTGTCATTAAGACTTTCACATGTTTAGATCTGCTGTGTCAATTATTCTACTTGGCAAAGCCACGAGTCGTATCGAAAAGAAAGTAAAACTGCCCAGCTGTTTAAGCGAGCTTATTGCACAAACACGACGAGACAGGGTATGTACAACTCGACCACGATATTAATGCACTTTAAGGAGGGCGCTACAGGTTTGTTTTCTATCATAAGTCCTGGGATCTGCAGGGAACGAGGGGAAAGGCGATACTGGCAAGTACAGTGCACAATGAAAACAGTACTCATCTGATTTCTTCACATTATTTCGCGGAAGCAGCATGTCTGGAAACGTTGGTTTCAGGTCATTCGCCTGCTGTATCGGTGTCACTTTCCTTCATCAGCTGTGTAAGTGTCACTGCGTCCTTTGTAAGCTGCTTGAATATCCATACTGTCGGAATAACGCTCACCATGATCACAGTCTTCATCGCCATTATCATCACCACTGCTCTCTAGACCTACGTTTATAATTATATCTTCGATTGCTTCCTCCATTAACCAATCTCTACGCTTAAAACCTTCTTCAATTGTTTCACGTGTTTGCATGCTTCTGCCCAATCATTTTGAGTCATTTCAGCTATGCAGCTTGTTGTCATAGCTTTCAGAGTAATCAAATTAATCGATGATACGTTCTTTGCTGCAATTTTTTGTTTAATTAAATTCCAGATAAGTTCTATGGGGTTAAGGTCACAGTGATATGGAGGAAGGCGTAAAAATGTAAAACCCCTTTATTCCATTATTCTATCAAGCCAATAAACGGGCTTTTCTTTATTAACTTTCACTATCTCTACAAGCTCATTTTTTGTCAGTTGTGGATCATGTTTAATTTTCTTTTCTGTGAGCCAATCTGTGCCTTTCGAGATGAAGTGTTAGGGGATTTATTTTCCTGTACGGTATAGTAGGGTGCATTATCGGCAACAACAATGCTTTCAGGTGGAATATTTGGGATTAATTTCCCTTCTACCTACCCAGTTTTTATAATTTTGACTTCATTTCATCATGATAATCGGACGATTTGGATTTTGAATCGTAAATCAATTCATCTCCGTCAATAAACCCCGTAGATCCCCCTGCATGTGCAACAATAGCTCTTTGACCAGCACTACTATTAAACACCTGGTACTTCCTCGTGTTGCCAGCACTTCAGACGGTATAGTGAGTATGCACCCAAGCCTCGTCTGTATACATTACTGGTTTCCGTGGCCCTTTTTCATTCCCACTAATAGCCCTTAAGTACTCTGCACGTTTTGCAACAATTTGAGAGTTCTCCATTAGTACAGATCGTTTGCTTTTACATTTCTTAAACTGAAATCCCATTTCTATTAATAATTTTCTAAATGTTTCTTTACCACCCTGAACGTTTATTTCGTCTTTAGCGAAGTTGAGGAGTTTTCTCAAAGTAGGAATTTCCCTTTTCTGTTCGTAATACTCCAAGAATTTTCTACGCACTTATAAAATTCATCAAGACATATAATTTTTCCATGATTTTCGATTTTTCCTAGGAGTTGTTACCTTAACCCTAATTTTCGAATTAGCGAATTATCGGTGTTTTCTGCTGGATATTATATTAAAAACTCGCATTAATTTCGCACAAATTTTGGAGTATAATTAATACACTTAGAGATTACTGAAATTAAAATTAACCGGTAAGTAATGTTACTGTAACATCATTGATCAAACTGCGTAAGCTTTCACGGCCGGTGTCATAATATAGAAACTAGTTATCCGGGCTTGTGAGACCACGGCCCACAAGCCCGGATAATCAGTTTCTATATTGTAACATCATTGTTCAAAATGTCTCCAAATTGAAACATTTATTTTATTATTATCATGACATGAATCACTCATGCATCAGACATCAGGGCCATTGTCCATCAATCAGCATCGCCAAATTGCAACATACAAGTTGTGATACTTTTATTTTTCATAGTTGTCCTTCTGTCTGTCACAACCAAATTATATTTAGAAAAAAAAATCTCTCGTCAGCATATAATACTGGCAACCAAAGACATTGAAGGGAGTTTTCAGAGAAAAGATGGTAACATTTGCCTTTTTCTGTGAGTGCTAAGAGTGCTGTATCAAATTTGTTACTATGTCCCAACTGTTCAACAATGGTACAAAGTTCTCTGTGCTTTAAGTTTATAGTTGATAACACATGATAAATGTGACCTTATGAGATAATCTTTTATTGTAGCCTCACTGATTGCATTGTTGGGAAGCTTTCTTTGTCTCTGCCAATAATATTTATTTTGCAGTATTGTTACAAGTTGATCTCAAAAGAAGCCGGGTTATTGAATTCATAAGAATTAAATGTGAATTCTTTCATTGTTTTTAAATAAAAACATAAACACCGGCAACAATGGATCGATGAATAAAAAGACATATTTCTAAGCAAAATTTTAAAAAAGTAATACATTATATTATCGTTGAAACAATGCAATTATGATCATATTTTCAGTAATATCACTAATGAATTATGTTTATTGGAGACTCAAGAAACCATGCGATATAATATTGTGGCAACACTGACACTGCTTACAGTTCAACTGTCTTATAGACAGTCATTTTGAACTGCTGGTATTACTCTGTTTACGTCAGCACGCCTCATTGCAAGCATTTCGGTATTGGTGATGTTTCCTTTACGCGACTGTACCTCCGAAACCCCACCTATTTGTGACGTATATGTTTAGTAACGCTTCTCACCTGGTGCATTCATATCGTGGCTGACTACTGTGCTTTTCATATAGGAAGGAGTTTGTCCTTGAGCGTCTCCAGGCCGGCAACCAATCGGAGTCCTGCTGTGCTGTCATATTGCTATCCGCTTAAGTGGGGCTTGACGCGCGCCAAGAAATATGAAGCGTGTGTGTAATGAGCTTGCAACGCTGTGCATGTAAACGTATCTCATTGGCTGCAGATCAGAACTCTTCCCATTTGAAAAGCACAATAGTACACTCTGTTCAAGTGCAATCATATCTCCAGGACAGCAACGTCTCATATATCAGCAGGCACGAGAGATTATCTATTTGTGTTTTATCACTGACTATACGCCAAGTTACTATTATTTCCTGTTCTAATAAACAAGATAAGAAGCGATCGTAGCGCTCGACAGCCAAGGTCAATACGGCTCGTCGCTTTGCCAAGTAGCACTTAGAGGTAATCTGCGCACTAAACTTGGACAACCAATGAAATAATTATTAGTTTTGTCTACTTTTCGTTACTTAAACCTGTGTAAATAGTAGTAATAGTAGTAGTAGTAGTAGTAGTAGTAGTAGTAGTAGTAGTAGTAGTAGTAGTAGTAGTAGTAGTAGTAGTAGTAGTAGTAGTAGTAGTAGTAGTAGTAGTAGTAGTAGTAGTAGTAGGAGTAGGAGTAGTAGTAGTAGTAATAGTAGTAGAAGTAATAATAATAATAATAATAATAATAATAATAATAATAGTAGTAGTAGTAGTAGTAGTAGTAGTAGTAGTAGTAGTAGTAGTAGTAGTAGTAGTAGTAGTAGTAGAAGTAATAGTAGTAGTAGTAGTAGTAGTAGTAGTAGTAGTAGTAGTAGTAGTAGTAGTAGTAGTAGTAGTAGCAGTACTAGTAGTAGTAATAGTAGTAGAAGTAATAGTAGTAGTAGTAATAATAATAATAATAATAATAATAATAATAATAATAATAATAATAATAATAATAATAATAATAATAATAATAATAATAATAATAATAATAATAATAATAATAATAATAATAATAGTAATAATAATAATAATAATAATAATAATAATAATAATAATAATAATAATAATAATAATAATAATAATAATAATAAGAAGAAGAAGAAGAAGAAGAAGAAGAAGAAGAAGAAGAAGGAGAGGAATGAGAATGAGAAGGAGGAGAAGGAGAAGAAGAAGAACAAGAAGAACAAGAAGAAGAAGAAATATACTTACAATACAATAAATTATTATTGTTCTGTTAATTCTACTGCTCCTTAAATATAATTTATTTCAACCCTGCTGGAGGCTTTGGTAGCTTCTTTTTCATTTATGCATTTATGTGTGTGCAGCAATTTTCCAAAACGCATTAAAACAATTTTGCGAAGGTATCCTCTATCTGTAGAGGCTCTCAAAACGTATCTAATGGTGATGTCAAAAGCTAGATGGGGTACCATTTTCTCTATTTGAGTTTTCATTTATGTTTTCACATTCTCCATTTCTTTCTCCATTTTCTCTTTAACACTCTTCACTTCTGTCTCCATTTCCTCAGTTCTGGAACCCATTTCCGCATTCTGAATTCAATTTTGTGCATTCCGTTCTTCATTTCACTTTTCATCTCATCCATTCCGGCTAATAATGTTTGAAGTATTTCCTCCATATTGGGTTTTTAATTCCACTCCTGCTACCAGTGTGACTTCGTCCAGTTTTTGAAACTGTAACTTCACACTGTAAAAGTTCACTTTAGCGGAGACTTCATTTAACTCTCATTTTCACTTTATAAATGTGAACTAGTTACAATTGTCACTGTCACTTTACTATCCTCGCGTCGTAATGAGCAGGGGCAGGAATTGTATGCTCTTATAATCCCTTTAATATGCATGCATTTATGCAGTGAAAACTTCCAAAATTTGCACATAAATATGCCCATATCAAGATAATCAAACATCATTATTAAGACAAAAAATAAAGATTCAAGTCCATTTTTATGAAATCTGAAAATTAAAACATTGCAAAAACCAAAAATTTTTCCCTAGGGTGTCTTCCCCTTATTCAGAGGTTACCCTCATCGCCCGGCCGCTGCGTCCTCCAGCCGCAGCCAAGGCCACGGTGGAGTGCAGGTTGGGGGTGGCGGGGCAAAAACCAAAATAATGATTTAATTTGGCAAAAGTATCACTTCTGTTAAAGGGTCAGAATATATTTTCCTTATATAAGGAAAAATAAAAACAGTATGAGCACTCACATTCAGTTATCCTCTGTGTCAACTTCTCAATCTCACACTTTGCTCGTATCCTGTTTTTTTTTTTTTTTTTTTTTTTTTTTTTTTTTTTTTTAACAATACTACATGCTTTATCCTTCACTACATTGCCAATAGTTCCAGGTACTGAATTCAATTTAGAGATTGTGGTTTTGAATGCACTTAGCGACTGGGACAACTTAGTGTGTTGGTTTCCAAGTTATGGAAGATGAGAAAAATGTGCAGATATATAAGAAAGTTTACTTTCTACTTCTGTGTTCTTTAAAATATCTTGGGCAATTTTAGTTGATTCAGAATTTTTTGAATCAAATGTGTTCACTACATTCCTGTTTCCAGATGTTCGGTGTAATAGAAAACTGCACATAACCATGTTCCCCAACGCGTTTACGTTCGTAAATTATTATATGTGAAATTTCGATGTCTATCACTGAAGCAGTTTTTAAACAATGAAAAACTTATTTCTACGTCACACGATGTCATAGATACAAATGTAAAGAATTCCACTCTGTCGTCTGGCGTGTTTTCCTTCTTACTCATTTTCAAAATTTCACACATGGCTTGGTAACCAATACTTTTATTTCGAACTTACTGGAATTTAGCCTTCACCTTTTCGGTACCTGACACGAGAGGTATCCTATTAATTGAATTAGCTAAGTCTTCTATTATGCTCATTCTCTTGGACATTTTCAAACCCCATTTTCCTAATTGCTTAATAGCTTTGGGCAACACTGCAAAATTGTTGGATATGAACTGAAGATTTCCAGTACAATTTCATTGTAATGCAACGCATAATACGTGACGGCCTCTATCCAAGTACCCCATCTTGTAATTATTAGCGTCAGCATACACTTGCAAGGCAATGCTTCACTAGTTCCCAGAGTACTACGTTACGTTGTTTTCGACTCTTGCTTCTAGTGGTAGTTGTTTGCACATTTGATGGTCGTGCTGTACTTCTGATGCCATTCATACTCTGCGTCCAGCTAACCTGAATCGCATGCGAGCGCACATCCCTCTGGCCTTTAGTTATCTGTGATGCTGAAGGTTTTTAATTTTTCAATTACTCTTTCCACTATTTACCTTTCTCCCGCCAGAGATTGTCTTGTGTTCGCTACTACAGTATTTAGAACTTAGAATCAACCTATAAATTTAGGTTTCGCGGTCAGTGCCATGAAGAGAGATGTGCGAACCACCTCGTCTATTCTACGTTTGGAATAACGTTCTTAATTGCTCTTCCATGATAATGTTGAAGTGTTTAATTAAAAATATTGTAAGCCATGCTATAGTCATATAGTGGATCCCGAACATCTACGTGTTTTGCCAAAGGCAGTGCTTGACATTGGATCCAGAGTTCGTGGGGCGGTAGAGATGAATGTAGACTGCGGCATACTGCAATCCTTTACTATGTGCCACGCCAGTTGTAGTTAGTCACATATACATAAACAGTCGCGCGAGTCAGCTTGACCTTGAGCGCCTTTGTTTGCTTGCCGGAGTGGTATATGGCGTGAAGTAGCTTAGTCCCGAGCGTTCTTTGTTGTGCGTCGTGCCCGGTGTCACAATATAAAACACACTCCCATACAGTACGACATCCATGGCTGATGTTTAACAGTAGAGTGCTACATTCATTACAATACATCTCATTGCTTGTATATACTCAGATGCGCCCGTCGGCAAGGTACATCACTTTGAAAAAAAATCTGTTTCTATTATGTTAGATTAAGAAATGTCGCTTTACCTACTCCTTTATTAAAAATACGTGTATATAAATGTTTTCCTGTGTACAACGCAACTCTTCAGAAAACTATATTTAAAGAAAATCAGCATCAGTGCTTCTGGTGGCAGATGTAGGTCTGATTCATTTATCTCATTTCAATGTTAAAAATGTGATCGTTATTCAAAATTGGGATAATAATTTGTGGACATCCTATATACGAATTATGCTCTTACGCGTTCTCTTTTAATGTTTTATAGGGGTGCTGTTTGACAGCATTGCATTAAAAGTAAACTACATCGGCTTGAAGCAATGAAGAACAGACCCATTTAAATGACGTATAAATTAATTTTAATGCACCTACCAAATATATGGGAAAGCATAACTATGTTCCAACACTATAAGTGAGCTCAAGATTATCTACCAACGATGAGAGAGAAATTACTTGGAGATTGACGCAAGCTCCTGTCGGGCAACTGCCGGAGAGCTCGTCATCTACGACTCTACGTAATCAATTATGGCTGGCCTGCGTGTTCGTCTTCCTAAAGTTATTGGTCCAAGAGATACCACATTCTCCACTGGCTGACTAACAGGAGCGTGTGTCAATCACAAGGTAATTTCTCCTTCACTTTATTCTGCATTCAAATTGTTGAACAATCTTCTCCATCACAATATCAATGTGCTAAAATTTTGTAAGTTAGTAACGCATAAGTATGCTACTAGGGCCCAGAATTGTATTAAATTAAAACAGGAAGAAGCATTTTGTTTAAAAGAGGTAACAACCAAGATGACTATCCTTTACAATAAACTTCCCAGGAACATTAAACATGTTCGACACACTTTCCTCCAGTGTATCCCACCATGGGCTGTCGCGCCGGGGTTTAGTTTAGTTAGTATCCTACAAGTAAACCCTACTTGTGCTAATTTTGTGAGCGATTTATTCGGTGACCGTTCGCACCAATGGCTTTTTCTTTGTTAGAACTATTTGTATGCGCGTATACTTTTATTGAGCACTGAGTCCGTAATTTCAAATTTATTTACAAATTTATTTACGTGAATCTGCTCGTAAAGGTGGCACTTCACCAGGAAATTACTGAACAAATGCATCGCGTACTCCAGTACTACAGCTTACATATTGGAGAGTAATCTCGCGCGACATAACGTACGTTCGGCTGAGCGCAGAGCACACACACATCATAGTTTAGATGGCAGACCGCATATATATTTATATCTTTATAGCTTTAATAATAACCAGCTGTCTCTAATTTCCCACAGAAGTTGTATTAATGATAATATTTTCTGGCCTTGTAATTTTTGTTCTCTTTCTATTGTTACTTTATCACACCACGTAACTATAAGTGGAGGAAAAAAGGTCGATGTTGATTTACCCAAAATACATGTTTCCAGGCCATCTGAAAAAAGAGCTTAAAAATGTGAGGTATGAGTGTCTGCGTCTGTGTATGTGAACTGCATACCCTAAAAACGAAACATCGGATAAATACCAAACTTTGTACTTGAGTTCAGTATCTTCCAAAGATTTGGCGCGATGACTTCATTAAAGTGCCATATATTTCAGCTATTCACAAATATTTGTGGTGTTTATTGCCCATTGATTTTGCATTTAGGACCACGGGCGATGGACACTGGTGGTACATAACATTAAACTGTAACTGCAAAAGGAAATTTCAGAAGGAAACGTTTCAGACCTAAGTCTGGGGTACCTCACCGGTATTTGTGAGTTACTTATGAAGACTGAAGAAAACCTGAGGAAAAACAGCCAGGAATGTCCTGGCGTGATTTAGGCTTGATCCTCCCGTTCACGAGTCTGAGTCTTGACGACCACGGCTACTCCGTGTCAGTAGATATCCACAGAGGTCCTCTCTCCTTAAACATTGCATCCAGATCACTTCCTCGGCAGAAATTGACCCATTTATCGCAAATATAAAATGTTTACCAGTGTTAATCAAAGTAAACAAACGAACGAATGAATGAATGAATAAACAAATAAGCAAATAATTAAATAAATAAATAAATAAATAAATAAATAAATAAATAAATAAATAAATAAATAAATAAATAAATAAATAAATAAATAAATAAATAAATAAATAAATAAATAAATAAATAAATAAATAAATAAATAAATAAATGAATGAATGAATGAATGAATGAATGAATGAATGAATAAAATAAATAAAATTAAATAAATAAATAAATAAATAAATAAATAAATAAATAAATAAATAAATAAATAAATAAATAAATAAATAAATAAATAAATAAATAAATAAATAAATAAATAAATAAATAAATAAATAAATAAATAAATAAATAAATAAATAAATAAATAAATAAATAAATAAATAAATAAATAAATAAATAAATAAATAAATAAATAAATAAATAAATAAATAAATAAATAAATAAATAAATAAATAAATAAATAAATAAATAAATAAATAAATAAATAAATAAATAAATAAATAAATAAATAAATAAATAAATAAATAAATAAATAAATAAATAAATAAATAAATAAATAAATAAATAAATAAATAAATAAATAAATAAATAAATAAATAAATAAATAAATAAATAAATAAATAAATAAATAAATAAATAAATAAATAAATAAATAAATAAATAAATAAATAAATAAATAAATAAATAAATAAATAAATAAATAAATAAATAAATAAATAAATAAATAAATAAATAAATAAATAAATAAATAAATAAATAAATAAATAAATAAATAAATAAATAAATAAATAAATAAATAAATAAATAAATAAATAAATAAATAAATAAATAAATAAATAAATAAATAAATAAATAAATAAATAAATAAATAAATAAATAAATAAATAAATAAATAAATAAATAAATAAATAAATAAATAAATAAATAAATAAATAAATAAATAAATAAATAAATAAATAAATAAATAAATAAATAAATAAATAAATAAATAAATAAATAAATAAATAAATAAATAAATAAATAAATAAATAAATAAATAAATAAATAAATAAATAAATAAATAAATAAATAAATAAATAAATAAATAAATAAATAAATAAATAAACAAATAAATAAATAAATAGACATAGACAGACAGATAGATAAATGAATGAATTAATAAATAAATACGCATAGACCTAAAATAATCATTATTAAAACTGTAGGCAGTTTGATCAATACATATGAGCTGCCATTTTATGGTTCAAATGCGGATCATGTGTACGAATGTGTGCGACTGCAAGCTGCAGTGACGAGGCACATACGCGTTCCATCGTCGGGTCAGAAAACCAACTCTCGGTACCTGGCCTTCTTCATAAATGTGAAAAGACTTTTAACTGGACCAATGCTCGTAGTGCTTGCAATGATATGAGGCACAGATTTTACGCAAAGACCCTTCGTTCCATCCCTTTCTTATTTCACTCAACATTTTGAATGAAATTCAACCCACAATAGCCATTCCTTACTATGCTCACAAAATTGCCATTTAGTGTATCGAGGAAAGGCGTGAGATGTATATGCTCCACTTGCGTTAGGTAATCAAGTCGAACTGTTTTCATACTAGCTCATAGGCGTCGACAGGCCTTTTTTCAGGACGGGGGGAAGGAGAGGGGGGAGGAGCTCATATTGCAAGTTTGCAATCAAACAGTATTAACTCATTATACTGTTGCCAAAAACTATAAAAGATGAGTGATAGTATTTGTTGCGGATAAGCGTATTAATTTGTGCCAAATAAAAATTGTTCTTTACATCAAAATTAAAACAAGAGTATTAGTAATTGACTGCACATTAAATTCATTAATTTCCAGGGGGGGGGGGGGGCCTCCCATCGCGACGCCCATGCTACCGGCTTCGGATTTTATCATTTCTGCAGCACAATAATAAATTTAGAGACTAGACTTTGTTATTTACTCGCGTTCGGAATGTTTAGACCACAATCTTCTTCGAGATATGGCCCAAATGACCTCGTTGTCGATGGGCCGTTAGAACTCACATACTCACTCACTCTTCGAGATAAGACAATACATGACAATATTAAAAAGTGTTATAGTACACTAAACACATGTTCCACTGTCATTTCTTTTAATTTTTCTTTATATTTTGTGTATTTAGCTTCGGTTATTTCTGTATTTCATCATTTTTATACAAAATAGATAATCATTCTTTCTTTCAACCATAACAGATTAAAATAAGTTACTAAAATACAGAAAACAAATAACTAAATTATACCTTTAATAAATATTTATGTTTCTTCCTGTTTAACTGTAAATTCCGTAAATTATTATCTAAGGAAATTATTTACAAACACCGTTCACGATCGAATCACTGCATTTGAGCAATTCCGCGTGTGACTAACTGACATTTACACTACGTTTTCTTCTTAAAATGTCTGTTTAATGGTCAATATAGGTGTAAAAATGTTATTTTAACGACATACGATGACAGAGAATACATTGGCGGTTGTGATAGGAAATATAAAAACCTTAAAAAGTGAAACAATTATTTAATAATGAGCGCTAAACTTTTCGTGACTAACTGACATTTTTGTCAACTGTAGGTCCAACTTCAAACGTTTGTCCTCCGTTTTCTCTGAAAGTTTTCTTATTTTATTTGTTCTGAAAAATTACTTGAGAGAGGAACTTCTAAGCTTTCAAATGACCTGGAAAAAGGTTTGGTATGTTATTCTCATCTGGAGATATTTATTCAAAAGGTCAGCGTGACTAACTGACATGAGTTTGTGACTAACTGACACTTGCGAAAATTGTAATACCTTGTCTTTGTTTTACATTGTATAACATATGGTAAATCATAGTGATACGTATTATACGTTACATACATGTAATACACACAGGTGTGTAATTGTATTTATCGTTTTGACAATAATCATATCCTTTGGAAAAGCATTAATGTCATGCAACATAAACAGAATAAACAGATGTTGACAGCTCTCATTTCTTATCACAGTTACATCATTGCAAGTATAAAAAAGCTGACTCAAAACCATAACAAAGACGACACATGAGAGCACACAGTACATAGCACATACCTGTAACACACTATTATAGTTACTGGAATGACTCCTTATAGTGCAGGAACGCTAAATGCAGTAGCCTCGTAGTACACGCGCATATCACTACACTGTTTTTATTTCCGAAAGTTGTGCATCATTCTGACGCTTTCCGCACATGAAGGAAAAGCATATTCCACAACATTTAAACTTAATACTTTCACATAATGAACCCGCTGAGTGGACGGTATAGGTGAAATACGTTCAAATCTTTTGTCGAGAAATTCTTTTGCTTCTTCAATTTCAGGCAGAGAAGCTTCAAGAACACATATTTTGGTTTTCTTTCTAACAGTATTAACAAATTCTTCAGCACTCTGAATCCTGCTTCCTGCTTTCGCAGCTGTCCATGCTATCGTCTTCACTTGTCCTCCAACCACATCTACTGCCCCCTTTCCGTGATAGGATTCGAAGAAGTGCCATTCAATTTGGATTCCAAATACTTCGGAAAGATATGTCACATGGCTCAATGTGTATTTCTGCTTAAAATGACAAGCAGCTCCATCAGAAAACACTTTCACAAGTTCAAGATTCGGAACAATATCCAATATTTCCGAAAATATATTCCTTAAGCAAATATCAACTGCATATTTGTCATGCGATACATAATCAGACACCTAAGCAAAAGATTGTTTCTGAATTTCACCAATATCTTCTTTCCTATACCAGGCAACAGCAGTAAATATTGAGATCTGGGTATTGTTCCAGTGGGCAGCTCCTTGCATGTGTAGTTCTCTAAGAAGTCGATCTGTATGACAGCTTCACTAATTGCAACATTTTCCCCAGGCTTCTTAAAGGCCTCGGATTGCTATCTTTTTACATCAACGTGATTTAGGAAACGTGGCAGGCAATTGGTCAGTTCTTCAATGCAGTCTTTTACAGACCCATTTTTAACTTCTATTTCCAGTCTTCCATTACGTGAACTCCACAGCTTCCATTCGCATGGAGAATTAGCAAGTTTATCCGATATGTCTGCTCCACTCAATCCCGGGCAGTTGGAGCATCCTCCCTGCATACACTTACTCGATTTCTGATCACAAACCAACCACTTGTGCTATGAACTTACGAAATTCAGTCTCAGTGATTTTTACACAATGCTTTGAGAAGAAACTTCGTATTTTCATGTGTAATGCATGTGCACACATTATGTGGGATCTGACTTTGAAGACGCACGTGAGCAGGGCGTAATTCAGCGAATTTTGTCAACCCCACGGACATTTCTTCTCGCTCTTGTAGAAAGAGTGCATGTGCTTCTTTTAATGTTACCACTAGATACCTAATGCGAACTTCTTTTGTTTCTCCCTGAACATGGATTTCAATAAAATCATCTCTTCCAGGAGCTTGGTAAGATATTGAATCATCCTGATAGAACTTGATGATTGCACTGTTAAGTTCCTCTGATAGTTGTTTTCCTGATACCGAGACAGAATGCTTTGGTTTTACAACATGTAATCCCTCTTCAACTGCTAACTTACGAATAATTTCTTTTCTTTTGCGTGGAGATTGCGGCAATGCTTCCTCAACACGTTTTCTGCACTTTCCGAAATACCGTTTGCTTTTGAAAGCGGTTGATGTTAATGGAGTATCCTTATCAATCCCTTCTTGGTCTCTTATCTTCTGTCTTGCCCGCTGTGCTTGCTTATATCTTCTATATTCAGCTTTGAGGTGTTCTCTTCCTTGTATTTTATTTATTTATTTATTTATTTATTTATTTATTTATTTACTTAGAGTCGCTTTAACAATTAAGTCATATCGCGACTATTCTATATAATACAGCGGTATACAATAAACTTGTTACAATTATTTAACCAAAATCATGAAAATATTAATCAACAAATCAGCACAACAAAAATATCCTTCATATTATATTTTCGTATGTAAGTCTGCACTTTTGAGAAATGATAATACCCTTCTGCAGTTGGATGGCGTGTTCAGAATGGCGGATTAATCTCCAGTGATGTGATGAAGCTGTCGTTGTATAGCGTATTGCTTGCATTCTGTGAGATGTTTTACTGTGAGGCGGGTGTTGCAGACTTCACATTGTGGTGGCTGGCCTTTGCTGAGGAGGTATGAGTGGGTTAACCTTGTATGACCAATGCGGAGACGTGAGATAATCACCTGCTCTTTCCTGCTAAGAGAATAGACAGGGGAAGAATTAGTGTCTCCTTTCCTTACTCTTCCTTGTTTTGTTTGTTTCAGTATTTCTCTTCCTTTCCTCATAGTCACTTTTATTTTTTCCTTCCATTGTGCATAACTGCCTTGCTCCTTCAGACGTTGTTTGTATTCACGTTGTCTTTGGGCTGGTGTTTTAGCCATGGAGTCAGAAACGGACTGATACGTCTATCCTGACTGAAGTCTCACAAGCACTGTACGCGTATGACGACCACAGGGTGCCAGCACTAATTGTCCGTTAGTCACGTGTTTTGTGGGAAAACTAATGACTATAGAGGAAAACTTTCTGATACTTTTTTATTTGTTATATTGCAATGACGCAGAATCAAAAATGATATTTATTTCAGTCTATTACTTTTCCCTCCAGAGGACTTTATCCTTATTTACCGTGACTAACTGACATTGACACACAGTAATAATTAAACAGGCTCTAAGGATTATTTATAAATGTCGAAAATTATTAGCCATATACACGTTTCGAAGACGAAGAGTCATTGTGTGATGTACAGAACAAAAAAATTAAAACAGTTGTACATAGCTCCTGAAATATTGATATGAATATCACCGTTATTCGCGCTTATTTTTAGTGTTTTGGAAATATATGGGTAAGAAGTGAAATTTGAACCCATATTCACGTTAAAAACATTTATTTTTCACTTCATAAGATACTTTGGAGTATCTAGCATCATCTTTCCTCAGTAAAAAAAGTTAAACATTAATTTCAAATTTTAACACTCGGTATGACATATTCGCGGAATTGCTCATTTATATTTTCGATTTTGCTTACCTGAGATATCCAATAAGATAAATAATGCAAAGGCAAATTTGAGCAATCGGAAATGGAAACTCCTCACAAAGACGGATAGAGTTTTTTACCGTTTTCGCCGGTCTGGGTGGCTGAGCTGATTAGCTGCTGGCCTACTGATCTCCAGGTCACGAGTTCAACCCCAGCCCAGACCGATGGCTTTTAAGTGTGTTCAAAGGCGACAGTCCCATGTCAGTAGATTTACTGGCATGTAAAACACGCCGGCGGCACTATGATCCTGGCAATTAAAAGTGTCGTTAACAAACAAAATATATGTTTAGTATTTATTACTACCGTTTTCATTAACTAAATGGACCGCCTCAGGGACTGCGAATATGATTGGCCAATGCGGTGCAGTTTTTTCTTGTTGATAATAGTATGATCTGTGGTGTAGTGAGACGTGAGACAAACTGACGTAATTCGAAAGCGGCGTGGACTATGGGAACGACCAGGAACGACTCAGCTGATCCAATACATTTCATTGGTCTCATTGGTGCACTGGCAAGCAACGTGCAAGGAGCGTAGCAGGCAGTGGAAAATTCAATTTAAAGAGAGTACCGACAGTGCGATACGCACGATAACAGTGTGGTGTTGTGTAGACTTACGCAAAGTGCGCGTATAGGCCCAAGAGGGAGTTCTAGCCGTTTTGAACCTACTGATTTAATACATTAACAGTAAATATGTAGATCTAATAGTTCGTATTTTAATACTGTACACGTTAAGAGTGGTGACTTACTATTGTTTATTGACAACCAACAGAAATAAAATGGCAGAGGAGGAGAACGAAGCTGATGATAAGGTTTGTGCATGCGTTGTCTTTTATCCATCACATGAATTATTACGTCATGGGGATTTTGTTGTCCTTTTTACATGTTGTTTATTGCTTAGCAAAAATGATTTGATGTAATGTCGTAGTTTGCAAATAACTATATTGAGGTTATGTTTTTGTACTGATTGCAACATGTTATTGAACGCATTGGGGGAAAACGAAACAATTTTCTTAAAATACATACATAGTTGAATTTGAATGTTAGGCTTCTTAAATGCTGTTCCTTTGCTTTATCATGTAAATTTTGGGTCAAGATTGCGTATATACTAAAACACATAACATCGCTTATCGCGCACATGTAACAGTATATTGCACTCATTTATTGCAAAACGTGTAACAATACACTTTGGGAACAATAACTGACACTACTGATATGGTATTTATACTTATATGCGTCTGTAATGACCACTTAAGTGACGAATGGTACGAAATACTGTTGTATTTCCATGATAATTACTTGTAGGGCTCAGTTCATAAAACGGAAGTATTTCAAAACGTTCACTCGCTCTACATTCTTAATTGCAAAGAAGTCGTGGTAGAAACCTAACTGTGAGGTGTAAACTGCGCACCATTCATGATTTTTGCTTCTCAGTTTGTCATAAATAACTGGTGCCATTTCCGTATAGTGTATGGTAACCCAGTGCCATATGGCGGAGGGAAAGGCTTACGGTAGGTGTTTCAGGGTACGTGTACAGTAATCCTGAGTTTATTAGTAGCAGTTGGCGACCACTGGGTTTTAGCTACTATGTTTCGGCTACGCCTTCCAGTCACTTCGTGGCCGCAGCTGCTACACTCCTCTTCTTATAAAAACATACTTCGGCTGCGCTTTGTGGCCTACGGCCCTTAGTATATTTTGCTATAGTTGTGGTTGCAGTTGAATTAAAACAAGTCCATTCTGACAGTTAGGTGCACATGTGACATTTCCCCACCTTAAAGCTGTTTTGAAGCCTTCCTTTCAAAACATCTTTAAGCCCAGGGAATGTGAGGAGTGCAGTGTAACAAGGGACTGCTACTTGGTGGAAGCATTCATTGCCATGGAAATTATTTGAAGCAAACATGTGCACCTAACTTTTAGAATGGACTTGTTTTGATTCAACTTCGATTAGGTATATACCTTATGCAACAAAGGAATGATGCATATGCACATTACACAGTGATTCTGGGACCATACTTTACTCGGAACCTTAACCTAAATAACTATGAGGCATACATATGAAAAGAGATTTTTGATTGATTTGTTCCAAGTCAACACCCTGTGACGTTGAGCCCATCATATAAAATGTTTAAAGCATTACTGGTAGTGAAAGAAGGAAAGTCTAACAGCGTTGTAGGAAATGTGTGCATGTGCTATATTATGTAAACTTGTATGACACTTCATATGAGTTGTTGAACTGTAAATATATTTCTCAAGATAACATCTAAATTGAGGGACTGATTTTCAAAATTAGCTTATTACTTCAGAATGTCTTCAAAGTTTTTAATTTGGTTGAACTTTGATACTTACCTTAGAAAGTAAATGTGGAATAATGGTGGGCCATTCTTACTGAAGGGGGTCAATGAGAATGCCAACCGAAGGGACTGAGTAAAGTCCACTAGTTTGGTGGTCATTGGAGTTTAGCTACAGTGATATTTTGGCTAGCTTGGTCACCACAATTGCTCCACTCCTCCTCTTATAATAGCATCCTTTAGCTAAGCTTTGTGGCTTAGGGCGCTCAATATATTTTCTATAGTTGTGAATGCAGTTGAATTTACACAATTCCATTCTGACAGCTACATGTGCACTTGAAGTAGTGTACATGGCAACGAACGCTTCCATCAGTTAGCACCCTCATGTTACATTGCACCCTTCACATTCCCTTGCCCTAAAGCTCTTTTGAAGCCTTCCTTTCGGCACAGCTTTAAGGCGAGGGAGTGTGAGGGGTGCAGTGTAACAAGGGACTGGTGATTGGTGGAAGTGTTCATTGCCATGGAAATTCTTTCAAGTGCATGTGTGCTCCAACTGTCACAATGGACTTGTTGTTTTAATTCAACTGTAATTAGATGTACATCTTGTGCAACAATGGAATGATGTGTATGCATATTACATAGTGATTTTGGGACCATACACTATACAGAACCTTAACCTAAATAACAAATATGCCTGTTAGGCACACGTACAAGAAGAGATTTTGAAATTGATTTGTTCCAAGTCAACACCTTATTATGTTGAGCCTATCATGTAAAATGTTTACTGGTAATGAAAGAGGGAAAGTCTAACGCAGCATTGTATGAAATGTGTGCTTGTACTATATTATGTAAAATATGATACTACATATAAGATGTTGAACCGTAAATGTACATTGGGGTTGATATTTTGGCTAGCTTGGTCGTCGGTAGGTAGATATCAAACTTAGTCCAAATTAACAACTTTGAAAGCATTCTGAAGTAATTAGCTTATTTTGGAAATCAGTCCCTGCATTTAGAGTGACCACTGGGGTTATCTTGAGAAATACATTTACGGTTGCATAGTTGTGCTTGTTAGTTGCATGTTGGCATCTCTGATGCCAGAGCATGTGATAAAGGCAGAAAGCAGTGGAATCGACCCCCTTTAGTAAAGAATGTTGGAACATTGATTTAAAGAAGAATATAAGATCAAACTTTTGCCGTCAATTTTATCACATGTTTAGGTTGTGTAATGTCATATTGAAAATAAACTCTCATTGTTTACACATTTGAGAAACCATGGCGCTGAAGAATATCTTATAGTATCAATTCCAAAAGTTAATTTTTAGATACTTTTCATTTGGCTCTTTTTTAAAAATAATTGCAGTGTAGTTGTAGAAATTGTTTTGGCATTTTGGGTTTATAACATGATTTGCTATATGTTAAAGCTAATATGGCAAAATTTGGCAAGTTGTAGAACCTTATGTGATCTGAGAGTGATTATGATAGGGATGTCTTTCACTGTGACCTTTGCGGATCTGTTGAACATCCCCAGTTTTATTGTCTTCGATCCAAAAGTCTGACATTCATAATGAACAGAATCAGACTGTGGACTCTGATGGTTATCCATAAGCAAATACAACCACAAAGCGTAGCCCAAGGCTTGAGGGCTCTAAGCTGCAAAGTGTAGTCTAGATATTGAGGGGCCCAAACTGCAGTGCATAGATGAAGGATGTATTTTATAAAAAGAGTAGTGAAGCAGGCAACTTCAAAGTGACAACAAAGTGTAACCAAAACATCATTGTAGCTAAAACCCAATGATTGCCAAACCAGCAGATTTCACTCGGTCCCTTAGGTTGGCACTCTAATTAACCTCCATTAGTTAAGAAGGTGCTAACGTTCTTCCACGTTTAATACACTCGTGAACGCCAGTCCCTTGGCCTGGGTTTTTACTCTGCAGTCAATTTTAGGTGACGACCCAGTAGCTGCCAATGCAATGCTGTGGTTTGTTGCCCAAATTGGCTTTGGTAAGCAAGTTTAACTTGTATTTTATTTCATAGCTTGTTTGGACTTTTAGGATATTTTACCTTTTTATTTTTAATGTTTTAATGACTTACCTATTTTATGATCAGTTTTAAGTTTTAACTGTTTTACCTTTTATCTGTTTTAACTTACCCCTTTTAATACTTTAATATTTTAACAGTGCATTCTAATGGACAGTGAGTTTCCCTGTTTTTATCTTTTGATTTTGGGCCCTAATGACCTGGCTGTCGATGGGTTCTTAAACCTTACTCACTCACTCTTCCGCATTCATTTTGTAAGGTAGGTCTCAAACTTTTACCCTTGTGGCATTCAAAGGCTAATTTGGATTTAACCAAGTAGTTATCATGGTTCTTCAAGGCCTAATTATATGAGAGTATATAAGAATCTGTTATATAAGAAGATGTTATAGCATCTTACACACTCCCAAGTGTTAGCCAAAATAGCAAATATATTTGAAAAGCCTGAAAGACTGTGGCATATTTGCCCAAGCTAAATGATAGCTTGGAACCATTGCCATAGAATCCAGCTCCTGGTATATGGATGGCTCTAGTTATATATCAGATTAGGCCTTCCTTTACTCCAGGTTTAACTTGTTCTTGCTTTCACTGTGTTTGGGATAAGAAATAGTGCAAGTTTGTCAAACAAAAACATTGGTTTCAAAATGCCAGTCCTCATACGAGTGTTGTAAGCAATTCGTAGTTCCAGAGCAGTTTGACATAATGTGAGTCCCTGTTGAGCGAAACTTCAGTTTGGTACCCTTGTGTGAATTAGTTACACGTTTATATTGCCAGAAAAACTCAGTTACCTATGTACACATTGCAGTTTTTTTCTAGTTCAAGGAATTTTCTACTTCAAATCTTTATTCTTTTGGCTTTCATCGGAAATTGAGAATGTTTTAATTTGTAAAAGAATACATACTGTACATGCAAATGGCAAAACTATGTTTTTTAAAATACAAACTTCTTTCTTTGCCAATATTTTAAAATTGGGTGGATGAAATGTATTAGCATATGATTTGGAAATTTGCTTTCTTCATATACAATTTGTTTTTATGTTTCATATATTTGCATTTCAGAAATAAAAGTATGTTTAAGTAATGGCACCACTAAATACTTCAATTTATGAGCAGATGCATGTTAGCTTATACTGGTAAATGTTTGCAAATATTTTTTCTCTTTTATTACTGTGGCTATGCCATGGACATATGGTACAAACAATATCATACTTCTTTTTTATTAAAAAAAGGACCATAAAATGTGTCATTTACCTGTCTTGCTCGATATAGATTTATCATTGCTCTGGATGCACTTCAGCTTTAGGCTTACTATGCTACCTGCATAATTTTAAAGCCAATTCATTATACCTGTACCCTTTACCAAGAAATACAGATTCATAACAGATATGGTTTAAAATTCCTCTGCTTCTAAAACATTTCCCCGAAAGCAAGGTATCTCCTGTAAGCTAAAGCATTAAATGTGCTGGTCTGTTTCAGTTTCGTTCTTGCACAATCTGCAATCTAAGCTGTACTGAAACATTCCCATCATGTTAAGACGCTTTTTCATGCAGCGTGTCCTGTGGAAAATGCAGGAATTGTTTTTAGGTAAAGTCTATTGCATTAAAATGACAGAAAAGAACAAAATATGACTTAAAATTACCTTCATTTGCTGATAGCCTTGCACATTTCATTTATACGTCAATGAACATGTAACCTGCCTAGATGTAACATGCCCCAGTTCCCGAGGTCGCGGTTCAGTCCCGTTGGAGGGCGGTGAATTATTTTCGGGCGTAAAAAATCCTTAGGCGGCGCCGTGACCGAGCGGTAAGACCGTTCGCCTACCACCTAGGCGGCCTGGGTTCGAATGTGGTTTTCGTGGTGGACGAAGCGGCGTCTGGGCGGATTTTCTCCGGGTTCTCCGGTTTCCCCCGCCATTCATTACACCAATTGCTCCATCACCTTTCCATTCATCCATTTCGTCTCCATTTCATATCATCCTCTTCCTCACTATAATACCTGGTGCTTGGCTGACCACACTTCCAAGTCATCACTCTGTCCGGCCCATGGGTTCCTCTGCTCCCCGATAGGCATCTGACCCTGGGCACTGGCTTGTAAATCCTAGGTGGTGTAAAAGCCCTTAGAATGGGTTCCTTTGGTAGGGAAGTAAAGCCGTTGGTCCCGTATCATACATTTAGGAGAGGCCTGGGCGACTCGCACAATACCTTGAGCAACCTTCATTTTCCTTACTTGCTAAACATACAGTTATCACTCACGGTCTTGAGAAATCTGCACTCTCTGAGCACCAGTTGCCCAGCCCTGATTTACGGCACATAAAACCTCAAACCTGATCAGAGGCCTGTGAGCAAACTTAAGTGGTCTTTCAAGCCTGGCATATAATGGAACGCTGAGAATCATTACAGTTAAAGAGCATCCATAAATAAAACTCAATTTAATGTTCATTTTACTTGCAACTGATTTCACCAGTTTTATTTTATTTTCAATTTCTCGGAAATAAAAGTTTTTACTTTGATCATGATGAAATACCAATATTGCTGTGACCACTAGCTTGTGCTCTGTGAAGACTGCATTGCAAGAGTACTTGGGTGTGACCCTCGAAGTAGCAGGTAGTAGATTCACCCCACATTCCTGTAGAAGATAAGTCTGTCTTATTATAGGCGTGAACTATTCAGTTGGATGCATGAGTCACATTTCAATAGATTTCCAAGAATTTTTAGATTTTGTGGAGGTTCTGGAATTTGATTCTGTTAATATAAGAATGATGGAATTGAATTCACAAAAAAGGACAAAAACTTGGATTTGTTAATACAAATGTCTTACAAGCTATTAAAAGATGCCCTGTCAAAGGGCATTCAAAGTGGTTTAATTTCACTCAAAATGTAATGGGTCATGCATATTTTCCACATAACATCGCACCAGAATCATCAGAAAAAAAGATGCTAAGTCTTCAAAATATGGGCCCTATTCATCAGCTTTTTCATTTCCCTCTATGCCACTATGCCCCGGTACCCAGATGAGTTGAAGTTCTTTCATTTCCCTCTATGCCCTATGCCCCGGTACCCATGAGTTGAAGTTCTTTCATTTCCCTCTGTGCCCTATGCCCCGGTACCCAGATGAGTTGAAGTTCTTTCATTTCCCTCTATGCCACTATGCCCCGGTACCCAGATGAGTTGAAGTTCTTTCATTTCCCTCTATGCCACTATGCCCCGGTACCCAAATGAGTTGAAGTTCTTTCATTTCCCTCTATGCCACTATGCCCCGGTACCCAGATGAGTTGAAGTTCTTTCATTTCCCTCTATGCCACTATGCCCCGGTACCCAGATGAGTTGAAGTTCTTTCATTTCCCTCTATGCCCTATGCCCCGGTACCCAGATGAGTTGAAGTTCTTTCATTTCCCTCTATGCCACTATGCCCCGGTACCCAGATGAGTTGAAGTTCTTTCATTTCCCTCTATGCCACTATGCCCCGGCGGCTAGATGAGATGAACTTCATTCTATTTTGCTAAGCGTCAGAGTATATTGAGGCAATGTGCCATTGAAGTGTAAAAAAAAAAAAAAAAAAAAAAAAAGAATGCAAATGGTCGCTTTTTCATTATGCAGGGATGTAGCATTACCGTGATCACTTAACTGTTTTAATTTTTAATATGTACAAAACATTTAATGAACCTATGCTCATTGGCTTGAGTCATTGAGTAAACTGCTGGAAAAGAGCAATAAACATAAGGCTGCATATGTTAATTACATATTTCATTGCTCAAATGTATGTTAATTGTTGTTGTAGTGTTTAACGCCCGCTTTTACTACTACGGCACCGCAGGCGGTGACACTGATGATACATGAAGATGGAGCACCGGTGGAATGAGATGGCGGGGGAAACCGGAGTACCCGGAGAAAACCCGCCCTGACGCCGCTTCGTCCACCACGAATACCACATGCGGGTCCCTGGGATCGAACCCGGGCCGCCTAGGTGGTAGGCGAGCGCGCTAACCGCTCGGCCACGGCGCCGCCCAAATGTATGTTAACATAACCATTTTTTCAATAATATAGCAGATATTAAAATAAAACCTTATAGAAATCATTCAAAATCTGTTTTTAAAATACATGTTGAGACTACATTTTCGGAGTGTTGACAATGGGATCTAGAGACTCAACTATAAGACAAATACAGGAACCTTAAGAAGTATGGAAACCTAACTTACTATAGGAACATTCTACATCAAATCAACACAGCCCATAACCCGAAATGTTCATAACTGAATGAAACTTGGTGAGGATCCAAGATACAGTTTTCCTTATTAGAAAATGGAAATATCAGCTTTGTAGCTCTAGTATATTTTATGCGGTAGATTGATGAATCTTGAATTTTTTATTAAAAGTACATCTTCAGTCTGTCATTAAACTTAAGTTTAGACCTCAGTAACCTCAGTAACTTCAACCAGAAAAGGTAGAGAGATGTTAGAGGACTATCATTTCAAGGTTTTAAGACAAACTCTTTAATCTTTCTTGAATATTGAAATCTTCAGTTATTGCCTTAACTTTATCTCAAGATCATTTAATAAAAAATTTGTGTGTAAAGTGTCTGAAGATTGTGCAGATGGTTCCAGATCTTTTCTGGGCACGTGCTCCTAGCTTAGGGTTACCATATCATGATGTCAAACAAACTGGGGGAATTCAGTTAACGACATTTATCTCACATACTTTTCATTTCCTTTGACCTTTTTCAGGAAATCAGTTTTACAGATAATCCTGTCATAACACTGAGCACAAGTTACATTTTTCATGTTGTACATTATGATCAATATTAACTTTACATTTTCGACAGCGAGCTTATTTCGCTCATCTGTCCACTGAACATTAAGCAGAGAAAATATTCTCTCTACAGCTGCATTATGTGCAGATATGGCAAAATAGTGCTGTGCTACTTTCAACAGTTTTATACACTCAACATTATTACTCGTGTATTCGTACCATTTCTCGGCAACACTTCCCTACTAATGTTGCAGAGTTCATTTTGTGGTAATTTTTTTAAAGCACTTATTTCATCAAAGAGCACAGAGTCGTGAATAACCATGTTAACAATTCTTAAAAATAACAGTTTTGTTCCACCGCTTGCCACTCTGGTTCTTTATCCAGTTATCCATTGAAACACAGACATACCACTGTACTGGATCATCCAATTATAACTAACGGTTTAAAAGTATACATATCACTTTCAAAGACTTTAGCTAAATTTCCATCATCACATTTACAAATAATTTCCTTTACTTTTAAAGGGGTAAAATGGTTTTCCGCCCTAATTTTAAACTTGCACTTATAATTATCTTTTGGCATCCTGATCTGTACATGATATATCGGCAAAACTACTCAGTTCAGGCTACAACAAGAATATGTAAGTTTCGTTCAGTGGAAACAAAACCTTTACGGTGAAGCTTCTCTTGTTTACAGTTCACGGCGTCTTCTCCACAGACCACAAAGAAAGAAGAGAGAGTGATGCGACTTACAGGTGCAATAAACTTTAAGCAGAGTTCAGCAAAGACCCGCTAGAGGACATAAAAAGCAATTGCTAAAGGCGCGGCTTGTGAATTCCTTTTTGAAATGAATTGAAGTGATAAATAATATATTCTTACATGCATTTTCCGTAATTGCGAATGAAATATGTGCTACAAATTGTTTTAAGTTAAAGAATAGTTAGTTATATTTTTCTTGGATTTCGTGCAAGATGCTGTAATGACACTTAACTGTCCATATCAAATGTTGCCATTGTTTGCTATGAACTCGTGTGAAGAACTTTGATAGTTTAAAGTGCTCACAGCGGCAACCAGTCAACCGCACTGAAAAATTTGAATATAAATTAATGAATATTTTGGGAACTAGAATTGCTAGGGAAAGCTTTGATCAAATTGTATATTTCAACAATCTTCGTATAACTGCAAGTTTTTGTCATTTCCTTGTAGGTAGGTACGGATTTGGTGCACCCGGGGTCCCGAGCCATACTCTCGATTGGGTTCCTCTAAGGGGTGAGAGAGCATGTGCCAAACGCCCACTTTTGTGTTTGACCGCTCACCTGATACCTCTCTGAGCACAGTCTGATGGATAACCTACGCGAGGGTTGCAGGTGGATGGGGAGACGCAAGGGGTGACTGGGTAACCGCGTAATTCCCGGCCCCTGGTTATCATGTAGGATCTGTGTTCGTATCTGCTGATAAAGGTCAGTCCCGGAGAGGGGCCATAGCATGAGCCGATGCACTCCTGAAGACGATTGGGTCCCCCTGTGTATACACTGGGAGGTGAGACCATAGGGTGAGCAAGGTCCAGACCAAGACTCTCACGTAAGCGGGTGTGACACCAGGATGTGAGCATGCCATCGGATACATTTGCAATGGTGGAGGATTAACTCACCATGGTGCTTAAAAACACCAAACAAAAACAGTGCAAATGTAAAGGAAGTAGCCGAGTCTTGTGGTCTTCGCTACTTAGCAATAGCTAGAACAGAGGAAGGTAGAAATTTATATCCGCGAGCCCCTTTATCATTCAAAAGGGTTTGGATAACAATGCTGGTCCAGTAAAGTCATGCACTAGATCTCGCAATGGCACGCTGCTGGTTGAAGCACATTCATCCACCCAGGCAGCTAAATTACTGAAAGCCAGTATATTAGCAAGTTATCCAATACGTGTTGAGATACATAGGGCGTTGAACTCCTCGCGCGGTGTCATAAACAACCGTGCATTAGACTATTTAACCAATGAGGAGATTCAAGAAAATACTTTGGAACAAGTATTACTAACGTTTACCGGGTTCAGCATAAAGAAGGTGGTGAATTAAAGCCAACTTGTACCCTATTCCTGACCTTTGATCGAGTAGATCTCCCTCAGAGTATTAAGGCAGGGTATGAATCCATCGAAATTGGGACTTTCACCCCGAACCCGCTCATATGTTTTAAGTGTCAACGTTTTGGACATACAAGCGAGCTTTGTAAGGGACTAGCTGCATGCCCTAAATGTGGAGACGAATTCTACAATGGTGCATGTACTGCAGCGCCGTCATGCGTGAACAGCAGAGGTGAACATCCATCCAGTTCCCGAGATTGCTCCCACTTTTTAGAGGAAAGAACGATCCACGAGATACGGGTTAGAGAGAAGGTGCCCTTTTCAGAAGCCCGGAAACGCTTGCGTTTACGCCAAACGTTTGTGCCAAGCTCCGGTACCTATAGCTCAGTTGCAGCTAAACCGGTGCCGAGGCGAGAGATCGCAACGCAGACCAGCAATCGTAACGGGGCCACAACCTCAGAAAATATACTTATAGCTCATATTTCTATTCCAAAGCCCTCAATATCAACATCAACGCGCACATCTGTATTATAGTGTCCAAAATCTGCAGGTGAAAAGAATGCCACACTTAATCACCAACAAGAACGTCAAACTCAATACAAAAGACTAGCAGGCCTGTAATATACAAGATGTTAGGGGTATGAGTGCGCAGACTTCAAAGGCAACTTTCTGGCGTTAAACTGAAACATAAGTTCCTGTACCATTTTCCTCTATAGTGCATAGTGTCATAAATAAAAATTAAAACTGGTCATAAGTGTGATTGCAAATATGTCCCCACTCCGTTATCGTCTACTTCTGCAATTAGAAGAGCGAGGTAGAGCTACAAAAGATGCGTTATTTATGTCTTTACCATATGTTGCTAAAATGATTCGTTTATCCACAAAATGATATGAAAGGACTGGATTCCAGCGTGTCTATTGGAATAAAATCGTGGACATACGCTTGGCAACCCCGCAACATTAGCCCGTGAGAAGCGCAGAAAGTGAGAGAATGTTGACAGTACAACTACCCCCGCGACATCCGTACACAACAGCAGGTTCTGTCAGTGCTTCAGGTGCGTTTAATGTATTTAGATATGCTTCTTGCTTGGGGCAAAACCGATTGCAACACACGTGAAGCGCAACGCTTGATGATCTTCGCACACGTGTGTTTGAAGCAGCCCTAGAGGTTGAGCAGAACACAGAAGCTCTAACGAGGGTGGTGCAAAATTGGCTAAGAAGATGCGATGCCTGCATAGATTCTCACGGAGCACATTTTGAAGATCTACTGTAAAAGACATCTTGTTGAGTTTTCAGTTATTGACCATTAATAATTTTGTTCTTCGTCTTCTTCTTCTTCTTCTTCTTCTTCTTCTTCTTCTTCTTCTTCTTCTTCTTCTTCTTCTTCTTCTTCACGTCTTAGGCCATCTAGGCTGTTCCGGCTCCAAAGTCATGTTCTTTATAATAGATTTTCCTGTTTAGCAAAAGGTGGCTGTTTTTAATTACAGAATTACACGAATGAGGTATTTCCATACTTAACATTTGAAGTTGCTATCTTTGATCATCCGACTACACCTTATGCGTAGCCTCTTACGCAGCTTTTAGGTTAGTTCTCGTAAATACGATTGAATAGCTTAAAAGCAAACCACCCCATCCCTCGTTACTGTCATTAGCTGACAAGAAACACACAGGCACGTGGCGAACCGGATTTCGAGCGCTAGCCTAGCTTAGACCTTCACCCTTTGCAGGTGTGAACGCATGTCTGGCCGCAAACCTAAACAAAACATTCGGCCTGTGTTGACACACTGTGCAGATAATGTATTCAATAATGTTCGATTATCTCCTTCAACTTTCAAGATAAATGGAGTTGTTATTGGACTTTATTATTAGTCATATTTGGATCTCCCAGAAACGCGAAGTCTGCGCACTCATGCCCCTAACATCCTGTACAATGCCTCACCGATAAAATTCAGAAGAGTTACACGAAAAACGACTTCGTCAAGGAAGATAGTAAGTCTGATCGCAGTACATCGAAGGGATATAAGAATCCAGGAACATCTCGAAGATCCTCTGCTGGGGAATCTTCCGGGGTGGATTCGGACCGGCGTCTTTCTTCTAGCAACCGGTTCGAGACACACGAACTCAAGTTCGCTATGGGAACACGGACGTCCTCGGCAGAGGACATGGAGCTGGAGGAATCTGGCCACACTGGAAAAGAGGCGAGAAAAAGCCTCGGATAAGCATGTCAGCCCAAGACGGAAGAAAAGGGCTAAATTAATCCGCCAACCGCCTACTGCGAACTAATCCAGAGTACCTTGGAGTACCTGTCCCATACAGATGGCTATCCTACAATGGAACATATGTGATATTAGAGCGGAACGACCAGAACTTGAGCATTTCGTAAATAAGAACGAACCTTTGGGCACGTGTTTGCAAGAGACTATGCTGCGTCCACAAGACGCTTTGCATCTATACCATATCTCAGCCTAGTTCAGTCCTGCTGTAAACAACAAGGCGGAGCTGACTCAACTCGCCACGTGTTAGACGTACAGGCACGCACAAAAGTTTTGCAACACTAGCAGTATATATAGCAGCGCTAACTTCTAGACAATAAATAGAGTTGGGTTACACATTAGTTTATTAAATCTATGAGTTGGAATATTAAAAGAATCATGCAGTAACATAATGGTTACCTTTAATCGGATTCCTTCCTCTCTGTCCACTATAACTGATTTCCGCCTCGCTTTTGAAACTTCAATCCAATATCTATCAGCAAACGGTGGAGAGTACTTCGTGAAAAATTCGGCAAGTCTGTGTCAGAATTTACCGCATGCAAAATTTTGTTTAGAGTCGGTGGTTCATTTCTGAAAAACTAACCATGAACTTTACTGCGTATAGCACTTTTCGTAAAATCGTCGTATTTCTCCACGTGCTGTTTGCATTTACGTGATTTTTCCGGTGTTCTTAGAGTTCCGGATGCTTGCTGTTCCATTCTAACACTGTGTACACTACTTGCGGAAACACCAAGGAGATCACTAGTTTCTTTCTCAATGCTTTTTATAGACGATTCCGGGTTTCTTTGTTTAAGAAATGCGAAACAATGCGCGATCATTCGCCACTCGTCACTTTTTAAAGGTTTGCGCCTCTCGCCACTTTTTAAAGGTTTGCCTCGATTGTGTTTCATTTCGGCTGAAGCACCAGTCTGCTCCATGATGAAAAGCTTACTGATTTTAAATTGCATATACATAAGTGTCCTTGGCCTTGTGAGGTCCGCGAGATGTACAGGAAATACAGTGTTAAATATCAGAAGCAACTCCACACTATAAACAAAAACATCTT
Organism: Tenodera sinensis; assembly: GCA_030765045.1. Classification (NCBI taxonomy): domain Eukaryota; kingdom Metazoa; phylum Arthropoda; class Insecta; order Mantodea; family Mantidae; genus Tenodera; species Tenodera sinensis. The sequence continues at coordinate 98,765,328 of CM060962.1, read as the reverse complement.
AATCAGCATTCAACTCGATACAGACCTCGTTGCGAGAGATTTACCTGGTGTAGGAATGCAAAAATATTATATAATAGCAGTGTCCTTTAGTAATTGTTAAGTAAAATTCAGCTTAATTTAACATAATACGCTAATAGTGTGTATAATTTCACCTGTCTTCTGTCTAATCTGTATATAGTATACTATTATGTATATATTCCCTTCAGAAGTCACGAGCCGAGAACACATCTATGTGATACGTGAAGCAGAAAGATAAAATGTGGGGTTGTTTACGTTTATAAGAATCGAAACATTTGCATACTTCTGTGTCCGAAATGAGCTCGCGCAGAGTAGTGATCGGAAAACTACTTACGTACAACACTGTACTTAAAGGAGGGGTTTATCGTACGTACGCAAATAAAAGATAACGCCCATTATCTTCGCCAAACCAATCAACAGCTTAACCGTTTTCTGTCCCAATATCTGTCTCTGTCTCTCTTCCCGCCCAGATGTTTACAACAGGATGGAACTAGGTTGATACATATTATAAGACGATACGCCCCAGCCCGGCGTGATGTTACACCTGAAGAGGGTGTTCCGGCACATGGCGCTATGATACTTGTCAGAGATGATGTATATATGGAATCTGTACCCTTACGGTCTGATATACAATCAGTCGCCGTAAAGATTTTACTGCCAAACATCCAACTCACCATTTGTAACTTATATTTACTTCCGTCCCATGACCTCTCTCGCATATTGGTTTAGAAGATCTAGTTTCCCAGTTACCAGCACCGTTTATGTTGGTGGGAGACTTCAATGCGCACCACCCGCTTTGGGTTCAGGTCGCGCTTGTGCGAGAGGCACGCTCATTGCTGATTTCTTGGACAGTTAGAACCTAGCTCTCCTCAACACTGGAGAGCCTACATTTCTTTCTGACTCTTTCAATAGTTTATCACACCTTGGTCTTGCAGTTTATTCACCTCAGTTGACAGTCTTCTTACAATGGAATGTCATCTCTGATTTACACTCTAGTGACCACTTTATGTCTTATTAGTCTCTTAACGCAAGATACATGTTCCGCACGTATGCCTAGATGGCGTTTGGACCATGCCAACTGGAACCCTTACGCCCAGTTGGCTGTGTTTACACACAACGAGCACGACTCAGTGAATGATTTGGTGCAGCATCTCACCGAGGGGATTCTTTCTGCAGCTGAGCAATATATTCCGTGGTCGACTTCCCACCTCCGTCGATTTCCTGTCCCTTGGTGGACGGATGAATGTCAGAATGTCATTCGTGCTCGAAGGCGTGCTCGTGCGCGCACGAACGCACGGACACACAGAGTTATTTGTGTAAGTTTTGGAGAGCTTATATTTCTGTCAAATGGAACATCGCTATTCATTTTCTCATATGTTAACCATGCAAAGAGAACGGAATTTGAAAGCTTTAAAAGATTGGACTATCGCTCAAATTCTACTGTATCCCAATATCAAGGAAATAAGCAATAAGATAATTTCTGCAAATCTTTATCTCAACTAACACGAAGATGGATGAATAAGAGATCGTAAGAATGGTTAGTACAAGGGTAGAGAAAGTCATGTGAGTGCAACACATCATATTTTAGTAACGTCCTCCAACGTAGTGTCATATCGGACGGTGAATGACAAACGGGTGAAATGATGCACTCAAATGAGCCCGAGGTCCATGGAGCTTTAAGTTACCCGACATTCGTCTTCTCAGGATAAGGGAAAACCTCGGAAAAAACTTCACCGGAATAGCCCACCCTAATCGAGATTGAAACTCGCGACCTCTTGGACTTGAGGCGAAGCGCTGGCAGCACGCTACGGAGGCGGGCTACTTCCATTATGCTTAAATTAACTATAACCTTCGTTTTGAAGTCGGTTTTCTGGTGTTGCAGACAACGGCCTTAAGTATTTCCCTTGTTTTGTTAATTTTTGCAATGAAGACATTCTTTAAATTAAACAATACATTGACAGGAGAAAAATAAATGGTGAATGTATAACAATTATTTTGTATATGTTCATTCACAGTATTAATTTTATTCTCATAATAAGTGAGTTTACTATTTCGTTGAAACACACCGCCTTTTTAATTTATTTTAGCATATTGCTGAAAAAAGGAGTAAAGATTCGACAATCTGGAGAAACGTCTGTTATTGATTCAATTGCTTCTAGCATTAACAGAATTCAAATCTCATTTATAAATATTGTAACATATTTTATATAGAGTGGTCCCCATACATGCAGAAGAAAGAAAAAAAAGAGAGAAGGAAGGACGGAACAACGGAAGGAGGGAGGGAAGGAAACGATGTGTATAAAATCCTCTGAACACCAACTATCATTTCACATTAAAACATGTTTATTTGCTTTTTATTTTATTTTCAAATGGCTTTAGTGGTTTTGGTGAGAAAGAGAGAATTGGGTTTAAGAGTGCTCAACCATAAAAGACTCATTCAGGCCCGGGTTTTAAGTAGAATTGTATGTGATTTTTTGCATTGCCATAACAAAATTTGTCTCGCCAATATTTTAATACTAGCCTATTAAGTCATTTTAATTCTTACCGAGTTATACGCGGAATTATTACGAAACGCCCAAAAGCATGTGGAAAAGATAGTTGTGTGCGGGTGGTTGGGTGCGTGCGTGCGTGTACAGCATAAGTAACAAACTAAAGGTCGGTTAAATACCAAACTGGGTATTTAAGTATAGTATCTTCCAAAGATAACAGGCGGAGATTCTCAAGAAAATCCTCCTACCACAAATTACCCTTTACATGAAGAATTTTTCGAAACGTTTTGTCTTTCCCCCAAAATTGGCCCTAGTGCTTTTGGTCGAAATCCCATATATTTATCATATTTGCATGACAACATGTTTATCTTGAAATTCTTGGTAACTCCTGTGAAGGCCTCTTCATTGTGAAGGAATTTTGTTTAACTGGCAAACCATAAGAGATAAGCAAACGTACTACACTTTCGCTAACGAAAGTCTTGTGAATGTAACAATAGAATTTTTAAGTGCTGCTATTGAGTTGTTTCGATGCCGTGGAACGAGTATGGAATTGCAAGGCCTGCATATAGCTTCGCGTTTGTAAACATTTGACTGTCTTTTCAGTTTCCTGTAGCCCCTATTTCTGTATACCTGAAACGGAAAGAGCGATGAACCTATTTCTGGAAAAGCTTCTCTCGATCAATATGAAATAGAAAAATAAATTTTCATAAGAAGAATGTGTAGAACCTACAGTGAGTGCAAAAAGTGTTCGTACGCATAGGAAATTACATTAAAATGCCTGAAAAAATAGGAATAGAAAGTTGGGATGGATATTTAAATATCATGTCGTATTTGGTCATGCTTTATATCGCAAAACATAAACAAGTTAATTAATAGTCGCCCCTTAATAGAAACAAATACATACTATTATTTCCCACAAATGTGGTCGTACACCTACCACAGGTGTTCTAGAGGGTTGATATACGGTGACTGAGGTGGTGTATAAAGTTGCTTTGGAGTGTTGTAAAGCAGCCAAAAGCGAGTACTTCCAGCTGTATTTTGGGGGTCGTTGTCCAGCTGAAAAATAAAGTTGTTCTCATGATCCAGTTTCTGAGCTCCACAATGAAGATTTTGCTTTAAAATGGTCATATACATTTTGTTATCCATCATTCCATCGATAAAGGGTAAACAGACTGCACCTGAAGCGCTCGGGCGCCCCCAGACCATTACTGACCACCACCGTGTTTTACTGTGGGCACATGTTTTGAATCCATCTCCGTATCCTTCTTTCGCTATGCCATACATCTTCCATGGAACCAAAAACGTTAGATACTTTCGTCTGAAAAAAATCACCCTTTTCCACAAGTCTGGTGCTTAATTCCGGTGCTCTTTTACGAACTTTAATACCTTTATTTGATTTCTCTTATTTGCCCAGAACTTCTTCCAAGGTACTCGACCATGACAACCAGCTTCTTGATAAATGTTGGGCACAGAACTGGCTGAAACATTAATACCACATCTTCCCAGATCTGTAGCCAACTTCACAGGACAGATTTTAGAGTCCTTTGTTATTTCCCGTATGATATATGTTTCATCTTGCTCTGTCAGCAAGTTTGGCCTTCCAATTCTTGGCCTGTTTTTAGAACACAAAACGTATCAAATATTGTCTGCACAGTGGAATGAAGTCTATCAAAAGTTGACATACTTGTCACAGCAATTGGCATCTATTATACGGTTTAATTATTAGTTTTCTTGTTTCTTTGCTGATTACCCTGCGATTGTTCCCCATTTGAACTTTTCTGTGGTTTGTTTTGTGTTTACCGACGACTAGCCCCCCCTTCCGTTTCTGATCATTGCTATCAACAGGCAGGCAGACTTGCAAACGTTGAATGTTGCCTTTTACACTCTTCCTCTCGAACCACTATCTCAGGCGTACTATCACTTTCGTGCCTATTTCGAACATATTTTGTGCATTTTGTTTAATTATTAAAGCTTCTACTCAGCATATTGCGGTTTTATTGGTGGACATACGAAAGGCAGCATTTTGTATTCACACCTTTTATGTTATTACGCTTCTTGAAACCCTAGCTTTCTTGTAACACGCATTTTCAAGCAAAATAATGTAGCTGTGCGATCACACTCACTGTATGTAAAACTAAACCGTAGTGAGTAGAGAGTCGTGTACATGTAAACACCGATATTTTGAACATTTTCTTTATGCAAAGAAGTGTTGTGATATGCTGAGACTAAAATGAATCACGATTACTGCGGCCGCTAACGATTAACACGTTTCTATAGTCAACATTCCCACCTAAAACGAGAATACGCAACGGTTGTTTCAAATTTCACGTTGTTCTTTGTTTTTTCTTTGGTGTTCATATCCATAGTACTGTGAAGAGAAACAACGTCGAAATATATCTTTTTGAAATTCTTTCCTAACCGGTTAATTATAATACTTTATTTGTGTAAGAGTTCATTTTCTCTGCATATGTTAGCTCTTTTTAAGGATATTAGAATCTATTCCAATTACGCGTAATAAATCGAAAAAATGACAAAGTATTTATTATTTTAATGTTTGCTTTTTCAAAATAGCCGACTTTTTTTCTTGTATGTTAAAGTTTTGTCCAGTTGTGTGATTAGGAGTTGTGTGCCTAAGTAAGTTTGCCCTTGTGGTATACATGTCTTTCTCAGCCTCACGACGTGTAATAACTGCTTAATTTAATAATTGTGTTCCCAGTACATCACCATTGTTTGGCTAACATATGTTCATTCGCTATAGTTCGGAAGGTGTGTTTCCAGAGGAATCTTGTTATCAAAGTTGTGGGTTCTGTTATGAAGCCAAGGGATTGAAGTATCTGTCCGAAAGGGCCATAGGGACCAATTCAACTCTACACATTACAAGGTGCTCATGAAAAAGTATTGCATTTGATTCATTGGAAACTGTGTAGATACCCATTTGTGTAATGGTTTCAGCCAAGTTCAATGAAAACGGTGGCCAAAATGGTTTCCTGTAGCAAAATCAGGGAAAAGTGAGAAAATGAAAAATCAGCTATCAAGAGCGACTGTGATAAGTGGAAAGCATACACTTTTGAAAAGACACGTATTGTAATAATCTTTTCGCTTATTTTCAGCGAGAATCAGGATGTGCAATTTGCCGACGGCTGTATACATGCTAAACTTCTGGCATGATCCCAAATCCTCCTCCCACATTCAGAAGTGATTTCCTTTAGAAGTTTATGTAGCGAAATCAAGATACTGCCCTCATTCCGCTTACCATTATGTGTAAAGCGTGACCATAAATGCAGTTACGCAACTTGATCAAGTTCAGGCTCATGAAACATGTTGCGATAGGAAGTGAGTACCACTGTGCACCATGTTAATAACAAGAGCAAATCAGCACTTTCCTTAAGAGCGATGTTTTCATCCAGAGAACTTTTGAAGTTTTTCATTTGGATCTGGATGCACTGTTATCACAGGTACACTGATAACTTACAGGAACTACAGGGACTAGTCCTACCTTGGTAGGAGGCCCTTGCCGCAAGGGATATTTCACTGTTTTTCCTTCTACACAGATCTGATCGCTGGGTACGATTGATAAAGCTGTTCATCGATATCTGTGGAATTCGTAGTTGTATCTAGCCTCTGCACTGGTAGATTTCTAGTCTAGCTGGGCTGAACTACCCTTGTATACCTAGTGCAGTTCAGCAATTTTCTACAACCGTCGATCTGTCTTCTTCACTCACCTTCTCAAGAGAGCAGTCTTTCCTTAACAGATGAATGAAGGTGTTCACATTGGGTTGCGAGCTGTTGGAACTCTGTTATCTGAATGTGAAAACAGCCAAGTTCATTCCTTCTGCTGACTATAACAGGTGTTTGTTCCTGCACATTATTTTGTTGACGAACTTTGCTTGCGTTTGCTTGTTTTGTGCTAGGGTTGCCAGGTCTCCCGGGTTCTCCCGTATTTTAGCCTTATGTTATTGAGTCTCTCAGCTCCCGTTTTTGGACTATTTCTCCCGTATTTCATACTGTCGCCCAGCGCATTATTGTCGGCGCTACCGCAAAGGAGCCGAAGGAAAGAGACAGAGAATGGCCGCATTGTTGGGGCGCTTGCCGAAAGAGAGAAAAGGATAGAGGCTACTGGAATCTTCTACTCCAGCGCAATAAGTGAACGTTCTTGAAGCTTCCAGAATAGTGCCTGGGAGATATAAATAGCGGTAAAGTGTGAGAAGAGTCAGTCAGACGTATGTGAAGGTTGAGTAGTCGTGCCGACGGAAAGAAGAGACGTATGCGAAGCGTCGAGGAGTCACACCAGGGAGAAGGAACAGTTCTTTGTGTTACGAGTTCGGAGCCGTGCTGTTGGAGAATCGAAAAAGACTTTCTTGTTGTTGCAACGAGTGTACAAAGTTACTGTTTACGGAAATAAAAGTGTTTCTTTATCTCGACTACATCTGTCTAATTTACTTCACACCCACCAAAAAAAGTCACACTGGTGTCAGAAGTGGGATCCGTCGAATTGCTTCTAGTTTCGTTACATCGTCGTTAGAAGTTGCAACGTTAGAACCAAGATGGAGGGAGATTCGGAAACCAGGATGATGGCAATGATGAAAGAATTATTCGCCGAGCTGAAAGAAATGAAGACGGCAAACGACAACCTCGCTGCCAAAATGGAAACGTCATACGACAACCTCGCTGCCGAGCTGAAAGAGATGAAGACGGCAAACGATAACCTCGCTGCCAAAATGGAAACGTCAAACGACAACCTCGTTGCCGAGCTGAAAGAGATGAAGATGGAACAACTCGGTGAACTGACTGGCGTGACGGAAGACGTGGAAGAACTCGGCGAAAAGGTGGTAGACCTCTGCCAGCACGTGGACGTCGTGGAGGACGACGGGGAACGTCTTGGCGCCCTGGTAGTAAGAGTTGACGAGAGCGTCAAAGTACTGGATGCCAGGGGCAGACGGAATAGCGCGGAGCCGGGGAGGGAGCACCTAATGGCCGAGGCGGCAGTTGCGCCCGTTCCAGATGATGTGAGGGAAGACGTGAAACAACTCGGCGAACTGATTGGCATGACGGAAGACGTGGAACAACTCGGCGAACTGATTGGCGTGACGGAAGGCGTGGAAGAACTCGGCGAAAAGGTGGAAGACCTCTGCCAGCATGTGGACGTCGTGGAGGACGACGGGGAACGTCTTGGCGCCCTGGTAGTAAGAGTTGACGAGAGCGTCAAAGTACTGGATGCCAGGGGCAGACGGAATAGCACAGACCCGGGGAGGGAGCACCTAGTGGCCGAGGCGACAGTTGTGCCCGTTTCAGATAACGAAAGTGTCCGTCTCGGGGAAGACAAAGGGGCAGTTCAGGGACGTCGTCGAGGATCCCCTGGAGGAGTGTGTCGGGTACGTAACCAACCAGGATATGACGTGGAGGACGATCAGCAGGGAAGCGCACAAGCAAACGAGCAACACGCGAGATCCGACTTGGCGTGTGACATGGGGGGACCGTCGGAGCCATCCAATCACCTGACGCATAGTGCCGTGAACGGAAGAATGGTGGACATCATCTTGGACGGCAGGATACAGGAGAGGCCGTGCCGAGCACGAGTGAACACGAGTGCAGCGGTGGACGCGACTCGCGCGGATGTGGCGGGGTTTGTTGCCGGACCCATCGGAAGCAAGGTGGCTGCGAAGGTGCGCCAGAGAGGTCGGCGGACATGGTACCCAGTGAGCCGTTTCCAAGTGTGCAGGATGGCCCGTCAACACACCAGGAAGAAGGGCAACTGGACGAGGGACCGTCAAGACCGGCGGTACTGTTGCAGAATTTCGAAGCAGGATGGCATACGTCGTCCTACCCAGACCAAGGGACACTATCCAACAGTGATACCTAGGATCGTGCCTCCTGGAGAAGAGGTTCGATGGGATAGTCCGCCGGGGCGCAAGGGAGATGCCGCAGTGATAGTGCTGGTCGGGACGACCAGCCTTGAGGAGGGAGCAGTGTCGCCCAGCGCATTATTGTCGGCGCTACCGCAAAGGAGCCGAAGGAAAGAGACAGAGAATGGCCGCATTGTTGGGGCGCTTGCCGAAAGAGAGAAAAGGATAGAGGCTACTGGAATCTTCTACTCCAGCGCAATAAGTGAACGTTCTTGAAGCTTCCAGAATAGTGCCTGGGAGATATAAATAGCGGTAAAGTGTGAGAAGTCAGTCAGACGTATGTGAAGGTTGAGTAGTCGTGCCGACGGAAAGAAGAGACGTATGCGAAGCGTCGAGGAGTCACACCAGGGAGAAGGAACAGTTCTTTGTGTTACGAGTTCGGAGCCGTGCTGTTGGAGAATCGAAAAAGACTTTCTTGTTGTTGCAACGAGTGTACAAAGTTACTGTTTACGGAAATAAAAGTGTTTCTTTATCTCGACTACATCTGTCTAATTTACTTCACACCCACCAAAAAAAGTCACAATACACTGCTATGAATTCTGAGTTTTAGAAGTATATTTGGAATATGCGATATATCGAAGTGGTAGTTCGTTTTTCCCAATGTTCGCAGCAGTATTTTAATTAGCTGTTGGTAGCAGCGAGCATTCTTTTCTTATTGGCTGGTAGAGTGTAGACAATCCTTAAGCGTACCTGTGGTCATGTGATGCGTGACGTGAGCATGCGTCTCGTTCACTTTGGTCTTTGAATTGAAGAGAGGAACACGTGGTTTGTTTCTTTGTGGTTCTATAAAGCAAGTAAAATCATGGAAGGCGATGGCCGCAATGAACTGAACAAAACTCCACCCAAGGAGAAACCTAAGTACATGTTTATCTTTCTGTTTGGGAAGATACTTATTTCTGGGCAGGACCTGTGAAGGGTAACGAGCAACACGCACATAGCTCTTTATGGCTTTTTAAAAGAGTGAAATAAGTGAGCTTACGAAATCACCATTTTGCAAATATATTCATTGGTTTAAATGTTACGAATAAATAAATAAAATCTAGTTCTGTGCAATAAGCATACATCTTTTAAAATCAATACAGAGAAAAATCGGCATAATGGCAATATCTTCGAGTATTAAAGAAACATTTTTGGAATCTCCCGCATTTTTTAGCTTGAAAACCTGGCAACCCTATTTTGTGCATACAAGTCACATAAGTCTGCTTTAATAGCAAAGCCTTCGGTGATATTGGGTGACCATTTGTGAGAGTACATTGGTTCATTTTCACTGGCTTATATGCATTGATAGCATTCCAAAATAAATGTAAAGCAAAATAAATCAAAATAAGTCCAGCATATTTTATATAATTGAAGTACAGTCAGCAGAAATATAACTAACCTTCCACCCGGTATACTTTGAAATTACAAACGGATGGAGGGTTGGAGGGAGACACGGACGGAGTTCAAGGGCCCGTCGACAGCTAGGTCATTTGGGATTATAAACGTCGTTATTTCAAAACTGACACGGGAAAAACATCATTACTGGCTTATATGGCTAAGTACAATAAGACAAAAACGCACATAGCTTAAAAGAAGACTGATATAAACATGAAATATGATGACTGATGACCATAATTTTCGCTTTTGAGTTATATTGTGATAAGAGACAGTTTCTCCTCGTGCTCATTTTACTTACCAATGTGCATTTGCAGCAAGATCACAAGTTCGAATATCCTATATGGAATACAGCAATCCCTTTTGACACACACACACACACACACACACACACACACACACACACACACACACACACACACACACACACACACACACACACACACACACACACACACACACACACACACACACACACACACACACACACACACACACACACACACACACACACACACACACACACACACACACACACACACACACACACACACACACACACACACACACACACACACACACACACACACACACACACACACACACACACACACACACACACACACACACACACACACACACACACACACACACACACACACACACACACACACACACACACACACACACACACACACACACACACACACACACACACACACACACACACACACACACACACACACACACACACACACACACACACACACACACACACACACACACACACACACACACACACACACACACACACACACACACACACACACACACACACACACACACACACACACACACACACACACACACACACACACACACACACACACACACACACACACACACACACACACACACACACACACACACACACACACACACACACACACACACACACACACACACACACACACACACACACACACACACTTTTAATTTATAGATGAGCTTTATTACTCTTTTAACAATGTGCGTATCCCGTTTTGGATTTTGAAGTTGAAGTCCTAGTCTTGTTGGAGTTTGGTTGTCTCGATTTGTTATATTTAATGCTTTGTAGGTTAAGATGCGTAAAAGATTGCTACTATTTATAATTTTAAAAATATTTGGTGTTAAATTCGCAAGTTCTCTGCACATTTTTGTTTATTTTCATATCTATTCTGCAAATTATTGTTCAGATACTTGTTTTTCTGCGTACTTGGCGTTCTGAAGTGGGCTTTAAGGCTTCATTACACATTTTATTGAAGCTACGCAGTCATTGGGGAGAACAGCGCGACAGGCAAACCTCATTGTATGGGGTGATGAGAAACATTACAAAAGTATTGTGACCAAAACATGACAAAATCCAATCCAGTTATTTTTTCTCACTTTATTTTCTTCTAAAACTTTTTCACAGATACACAGTTCTCTTTTACTGACGTCTACACAGTCTACAGCCTTTCGTGGTATTACAATTCACAACTGTTTTCTTCTCGTAGCCTTGACTCACTCCTTTCACTGTGTTCGCGTGAGTGGTGTGGGGAAGCTTGTCCTTGAGCACCTTTGTTACGCGCCGCGCCAGCGGAGTGCGTCACCGTCATTTGTTCTGTTGCCGCTGCCGTTGGCCGGTGTCACAGTTCTGTTTAAATCTTTTGTGAAAATTCGAACGCACATCAGGAAAGAACCGGCCTTCTCATGCTGTTCATAAACATTTCAAGGAAGACATCGTCACGTCAATATCGAAGACATGAAGCATTTTAATAACATTGTTAGAACAGTTTTGGGGAAAAAGTTATTTTCATGGAATGGCTTGTTTTGGTGAAAATATTCCCCTTGCATTCTGGAACACTACAGCATTGACCCGACTTTCCATTCACAGATATGCTGTTCACGCACGCGCATATGCGATCCTTTTTGTATTGTTTTGGTTCTAGGTCCCCAAAACGTGTGTTTCGATGACATTTCTATAGCAAACTTTTGGATGGAATACAGTGGTTCCTCTGGAAAGCGGTAGAGAAAATGAAACCAATTCATCTCAGGCGATTGCTTCTCGTCTCTTTTCAACATTTAAGGGTTATGAAATCTATGTGAAAGAGAGCCAGAATTTGTAACCTTTGATGCCATACTGCGGTTAGGGAGCTAGCAAATGCTCACCGCAAGAGTATTGCTTTGTTTACGTATCACTGTATCTGGGACACGCCCCCTAACATGGTTTGTGTGGAAAATGATACCGTGAACTGCATCGTATAAATTGAGCTTTTAATCTTTTCCACAGTGAATTGGTTAATCTTTTCTTGCTCGGGATGTAATAACAAAATTGACAGAAGTAGCAGAAAAGTGCCTGCAAAACTATAATTGAAATACATGCCATACAGATGGACAGTATTTTCCAAATGTTTAGTTAAGCCAGGTCCAAATATAGGTAAGGTTTCTGTGCACCACGTTTGCTACAGTGCGGACGTCGTGTAAGTATCTTTGTTTTTTCCTGTCACATTATTGTTTTTCGTGCTGAAAGCAGCCCATCATCAACCGGTATATATATTTGTGGCTTATGGGTGGATTGACAGGATGATTTCAACAGATACGGTTTCCTTTTCTATTTCCATTTATGTGCTACCATTACATTCATATCGGCTGCATTTGCCTTTGGAACAATTTTATTGCTGTTGTAAGACTTGAAGCTTTCAAGGCGAGGATTATTAATCAAGGCTTCACAGGTGATCAGCCGTGTCAGATTTATAAACATTGAGCTTTCGGCCATTGTAGACTCCATGGCCTTCATCAGAATCAAAAGACTGAGAGAAGACTTCCACTCTCCATTTTTACATACATAGACTCTCTCTCTCTCTCTCTCTCTCTCTCTCACACACACACACACACACACACACACACACAAACACATACACATTATTGTTAGGTATAAGGGGTTTGCGCCTTGGTTAGTAATTTTATTGCTCATTGGCAATTGTGTTCACCCGTGCACTATTGCTTATCTTTGGGTTTGTTGACGTTTTTTAACATTAAATTTACACACACACACACACACACACACACACACACACGCACACACTGTCATTCATACTTTCAGACTTTAGGGATGATTTTTTTTGGGGGGGTTTAAGGGTGCTCAACTTCTAGGTCATCAGCGATTAGGGATGATGGGAAATAATCCTGGCTAAAGAAACATTCCCGTCCTCCAGCCGGGGATATATACCAGGAGCTTTGGATTTACACCACAGATACAGTCCTACGGTTTCTTGTGGCGATGTAAAGGGTGATCCAAAAAAACTTGGAATCGGCTACGCTGTGTTTTGTCTGTAAGCGTCCTCGGCGCCAGACACCGACTGCCGCTGTCATAGAACAGCGCGAATGAAACCATACACAATTTTAAAAACTACTTTTAAAGGTTTTACTTACCAATGTTATTAAAGGAGATGCTGAAACTGGCCACCGTCGTTGTCCATACATTTTTGGCACCTCTTTAGGAAATTATCCACCACTTGCCGTAGTTCACATTGAGAAATGCTGGCAATTTCCTGGCGGATATTTTGTTTTAATGCTTACAGGGTGTGTGGGTTTGTCTTGTACACTTTATGCTTTAAGTTACCCCAGAGATAGAAAGCGCAGGGGCTTAAGTCGGACGACCGAGGGGGCCACAGGTCTGTACTAATAATTAGGCCCTGAAAACACTTTCAATTGGCTGTATGAGCTGCTGCAGAATGTCGTTGAAAAAAAGGCAAACAGGACGCCGTCGTACAGACGTGCCCCAGTTCGTTTTCTCGGGTTTCCGTGGGAGTCCAAACTGGATCACCTGACGAGCATGTTTCTACCCCACCTACAGTTCGACCACAGACTACCTCTTCTGCCGTCCAGACGCCAGCTCCGCAGCAGTCGACTAGCTCTGAGACTGCTTCATTGCCTGTTGGACGCCATCGTTCCAGGCATAAACCTCGAGCCGGTAGTTGCACGTCCTCTGTGAAGTCCCGCTCCCTCTCTGCGAGCCTCAGGGGTTCTTCAGACTCCCGCACATCCGAGGAGTCGCCAGAGCACGGTGGACCTCGCATTATCGGTCCAAAGTGTGCGAAGGTGAAAAAGAAAGTAAAGACTAACCACTAATTCGTTTTTAGCATGTAAATAATCCAGTGGAATATTAATGGACTCCAGGCCAGGGCTCCAGACATACACCATTTAGTTTCTTAGCGATCGCCTTCCATCGTCTGCGTACAAGAAACCCATTTGCAGCATAATCATGGTTTACATCTACGTGATTTTTCGGCATTTAGACATGACTCTGCAGTTGGTCAGCGAGCAAGCGGTGGTATAGCTATGCTGGTGGCACATACCATCTCTGCCGCTAGCATACCGCTTAACACGCCGTTACAAGCTGTAGCGGTGCGTGTACAGCTGCAGGGCTTGCGCCTCTCTATTTGCAATGTCTATCTGCCACCGGTCAATGACGTACAAGAACACGATCTTCGGGCTCTTTTGGCTCAGATTCCGCCACCGCTCCTGTTTCTCGGCGATCTGAATGCCAAAAACACTTTATGGGGCTCCGACAATGACGATGCTTGTGGGCAACTTAAAGTAGACGTTTGTGATGTGTTCGGCTTGCTTTTGCTGAACACTGGTGTCCCTACATTCTTACCCTCCACATATGGCACACATTCATCTCTAGACGTTGCCTTCTGTAGCCCGGCATTAGCTCCGCTGCTTGATTGGTCGGTGCTTTCCAACCTATTTGGCAGTGATTATTACCCCATTAATATTTACCTCTTCCATGCTGTGCCAACACATCCTCACTGGATTATTTCCAATGCTGATTGGGGGAAATTTCGCTCCCTGATTCATCTTACCGACGATGGTTTTAACACCATTGACGACATGGTGGAATATTTTACATGTTCTATCTTGCTCGCAGCGGATTCCAGCACTCCTGGTGGATCATCTACACCACGACACGCACCTGTACCTTGGTGGTCTGAGGGATGCCGTTTGACTATCAAAGCGCGTAAACGTGCTCTGCGTCTTTTTAGTTTACATCCTACCGAAGAGAACTTTATAGCATTTAAACGTTCTCGTGCCAGAGCTCGTTTTTCTTCGGAGTGCAAAGCGCAGATCCTGGGAAACTTAAGTCTCTTCGCTTTCCCGTCGCACTTCGGCGCAAAGGGTGTGGACTGCTGTTAGGCGTGTGTTCGGCAAGTGTCGCCGGACGATAATTCCCGGTCTTGCCGTACAGGGCTCCACTTATACCTGCGAGCAGGACATCGCCGACGCCCTTGCCAATTCTTTCGCTGCTGATAGCCAAACCTAAAGTTACAGTACCTAGTTTCTACCAATCAAGGAATCTGCGGAGCGGATAGTCCTCGATTTTAACAGTGACTGTAGTGAACCTTACAACGCCTTTTACCGAAGCGGAGCTGACACATGTTTTGTCTCTCGTAAAGGACTCTTCTCCTGGCCCTGATAACATCCACCGACAAATGCTGCTTCATCTCCCACCTGCGGCTCTCTCCTTCCTGCTGAGCATTTACAACCGTATCTGGCTTCAGCAGGTTTTTCCGTCTTCCTGGAGCGAGGGTATTGTCATTCCCATCCCTCGGCCCGGAAAGGACCGGACACTTCCCTCTAGCTACCGCCCTATTTGCCTGACGAGTGTCGTTTGTAAGACCTTCGAACGTATGATTAACACTCGCTTAGTGTGGTGGCTGGAGACAAATAGCCTGCTGAGCAATATTCAGTGCGGTTTTCGTCACCATCGCTCCAGTGTCAATCTGGCACGCATGAAAGCATATATACTAAATGCCATTCTCTAGAAGCAGCATGTCGTGGGTGTCTTGTTCGATCTCCAGAAGGCCTACGACACCACCTGGCGCTATGGTATCCTACGTACTCTACACGGCTACGGTTTACGCGGTCATTTAGCCATCCTCCCTTTAAACATTTTAAAACTACGCTGATTTCGTGTTCGCATTGGGAAATCACTGTCCCTTGAAAGGATCCAGTAGAATGGTGTACCACAGGGGTTGATTCTCAGTGTAATACTTCGCCGTGGCGATTAACGGCATCGCCAGTGTTGTTCGTAGCGGAACCCCATGTCGTTGTATGTTGACGACTTTGCTATCTACTACCGCTCTTTTAATCTTGAGCAGATCGAACGCCAACTGCAGCTGACCATATCCTCCATCGCCGAGTGAGCTGTTCGCACCGGCTTTGAGTTCTCCCCTACGAAAACACACTGTATGCATTTTCATCGACTTCGTGGTGTCCATCCTCCTGACCTTCATTTGCGTTGCACACGTTTACCGTTTGTCCCGCGCTTGAAGTTCTTTGGCCGTCACCTCGACAGCAAACTCACATGGGAGCGCCATATTCGCCAGCTCAGTGCTTCCTGCGATCGTTCATTTCGGATACTAGGGTTTTATCTGGGGCATCTTGGGGCGGCGATGGTACTGTAATGTTGAAGTTGTATCGTTCACTTGTCAGGTCCAAACTCGACTACGGCTGTTTTATCCATGGCGCGGCGTCCGCCTCTAAACTCCGTCTTGCTATTGGAGCTTTCCACACTAGTCGAGTCGCGTGTCTGTACGTCGATTCTGGCGAACCTCCACTGTCTGTCCGACGCTCGGTGTTGCTTTTTTCGTACGTGGCACGGTTGGCTGCCCACTCTGGTCATCCCTCATTTCAGCCTGTATTGCATCCAGACCTAGCCCACCGTTATATGCGAAATAGCTCTATACCCCGCCCCAGCGGAATTCGGTTTCGCGAACTGCTCGCCGCACATTCTGTACGAATGCCCGCTGTAGAACGGTATTGCCATGGCCGCTTTCCTCCTTGGCAACTCCAATGTGCCCAATTTTTCTTGGAGCTTGCAAGCCATGCTAAGATAGCTACCCCCAACTCGGGGTATCGTCAACTGTGCACCGAGGTCCTGGGACGTTACCGGAATTACCTTCCGTTATTTACCGATGGTTCCCAGGTGGGTGGTGCTACAGGTGTGGTTTCGTGTATAATGATGAGGCTCAGAGGTACCGCCTTCCGGACGCCAGTTCTGTTTTTACCGCCGAGCTGTTCGCCTATTTTATTTCTTAGGCTTCTCCAGGCTCAGGTCCTGGAAATTATATAATTTACTGCGACTCTGAGCGTTCTCCAGGCCCTGCAGCAATTTCTCGGCACTTCAGCACTCATAGTTAAACTACAGACTTTCATCTCGCAGTTATTGACTCATGGATACCAGTTTGTTTGTCTTTATATGGAGTCCAGACCATGAGGGTATTCTCGGTAACGAGGAGGCGGATGCGGCTGCAAAGTCTGCATGTGGTCTACCGGGGTTATTCACACGCACTCTGCCTTTTAGCGGTGTGCAACGATATTTTCGGCGCCATCTTTTTTTTTCAGTCTGGCAGAAGTCGTGGGAAGAGATACCTGGCACTCAATTGCAGACAACCAAAGACACAGCGATATCCTGGCTGATATCATCCTTCAGGGACTTGCGACGGTCGGAAGTCATTCTCACCCGATTGGGAATCGGTCACACCCGTGCCACACACGGTCATCTTTTGCGTGGCGAACCGGCTCGTGTGTGTCAGACGTGCGGTGTACAACTCTCCGTCTCGCACGTTTTGATTAATTGTCTGCGATATACTAGAGAGCGCCAATCCCTTCGCCTGGGTTTTAGTATGTGGTCAATTCTGGGCGACTACCCGGTGTCCGTAGATAAGGTGCTGCGTTTCGTCGCCCAAATTGGGCTTGCGAAATAAGTTTAACTTGTGTTTTTGTTCTGTTCTTTTACTCTGTGGTTTTAGACAAGTTTCAGTTTTATTGTTTTACCGTTTGAGCTGTTTATTTTAATGTTCACCTTTGAGGTTTTTAATGTTTTAACAGTTTTTAGCCTTTTAGTTTTAACGTTTTACTGTTTATCTGAGTTTTAGCTTTCACTTTTTAGCCCAATTAGTTTGTTTTTTAGACTTTAATATTTCACTGGGGGCCCAAATGACCTAGCTGTCGGCGGGCCCTTAAACTCTAACCATCCATCTATCCGTACGCCATCTTTTAGATTTCTGAGCCTGAACACTTCTGTGGCCTGAAATTTATTGTAAAGTTTATGGATAGTTGTACGGCCTGGAACTTTTACACCTGGAAATCTTCCTGCAAATCAGACTTCCACTTGGCGAGCTGACTTAGTACATACGAATCATAAATAAATACACGCTGTGCAGTAGAAAACAAATGCTGAGCCATAATACAATTTGTGACTAAGTACAGAACAAAATAATAAAGCACGCTGGTAATAACTCAACCACACAAAATCAGCGCCATCTCTATACTGCGCTTTCAGAGCAGAGAAAAGCAAGCCATCCGCGTGACGTTGTGTACATCAGCTCCTGTTATCGTGGAGGTAATGACATACAGTTGAGCCTCTAATAAAAATGTGCTAAAATCTGTAATTTTTATTATTAAATAATTTTTTGTTTAAATTCATTATTATAAATTTTAAGTAAACATTTTTCTTGTTTCCATATCTTACAGATAACCGAACTCAATTTGTCAAATTTGAAAACATTTCTAGACAAACATTTATCTTGGTTCACGCTAAAGCTATACAGGCATCTCTTTGGTGTCAGCGGAATAGAAGTTCCCAATCTGTCCCAAGACGGCATACTCGTAGATATCGTGCTCGCAGTAAAAATGAAACTTGCAATCTGATACGTAGAAACCTAAGAGTGATATTAAATGTGATGTTAGTTTTGATTTTCTCAGGACATAGTATGTTAAATACACATTAATTCTAATTTGTTATAAGATAATGAAATACCCATTAGTATTTTTAACTATTAAAACATGATTACAAGAAATAAATAACAAGGACTGCAAGAACGGGGACGGTTGGTCCTGCGCATTTGAACCCAAATTGCTTTTAAAATATATGTTGATGGGGTCAAGGAATTCAGTAATATCTTTAAAACTGCTGCTCAGATCTTCATTTTGGTTTTAAGTCTACAGTTTTGTTGGCGATATATTGACGCATGACTATCGTGTTTTAGGACCACTTTTCTTGTTTTTTGTAAATAGAGGGGAGAAACTATAGAACCTACCAAAGGGGGCACAGCTGGACCAATTTTTGGGAACCACTGCAGCAGATATTGTAAAAGAATACTTGAATTGTTAATGAGAAGAGAAGAACGTGAGCCAGTTACATGATTTTGAAATACTACAGGTGGAAAAAAGGTAAACCATAGGTCCAGTTGTACAGTTGCAAAATAGAAGTACGCACTACTAACGCGATTATTCTAATATTTTTATAACTGGTACTTAATTTAACTGTTTGACAAGAGTGGGGATGGACGGGAGATAACGTGACGGTTATAGAAGTAATGGAGACAGACAGCTACTACTCATTAATGGTTACAAAGTAACTATTTATCCAATAATGGTTACCAAAGTAACGAATACAAAGTAACTAGTTATTCCGTTTACAGCTATTAAAGTAACAGACGGCTAACGAGTCTGGGTTTCATGATTCACTGCATGTGCATTGGTATTGCTTATGGGAACTAGTTATAACTAGAGCCCGGATTTTTATGTAATGACATATTTTAAATCCAGCATAATATTTCAATGAGAAGTAAAAATGTTGGCGAATTACGTCATTTGGGACTCCCTTACAAATTTTTATTTTACATTTTTTTTACATATTTTAACGATGTTACATAAAACGTACATATTTTCTGGGTTTCGTTACAATTTTATTATTTTTTAAAACATATTGTAGTCATATTATAAACTACTGTTTTCACAAGTTTTGCTGAAAGAAACAAAAATCAATCTGCGAAATAGGATGCAAGTTAAATGAAGAATGCGATAATAAGCGCCTCGCCTCGTTCTGATTGTTGTCTGTTTATATCAAGGCAGGTGCCGCTCGACAATATTGACTTCCAGTGTCACGAAAGAAGTCGGTATGTAACTGTGAGCTGTTATTGCGTTATTTGTTTAATAGTTTCGTAAATATTTCTAGTTATGGAAGGGGAAGCTAAGAAGAGACGATATATTGGTAAATTAAGAAGTAAGGAACGCCAAATAATTATGGTGTTAGCTTAGTTTTCAAGTAAAATGCGTGTAAGTAAGGCAGTAAAAGAAACAGCTAAGGCTATCGGGTGTTCAGAAACAGTAGTGTATAGGATTAAAAAGGAAGTAATGAAAGGACCTCTAAGAACGCCGTCGAAAAAGAAAGCAAAAAGGGCGGGAAAAAAAGAAGTATAAATGCATCCATATTATAAAAGCTAATTATTTTGAAGTGATTGTTTCACTCATTGATAAATTGGTTCAGTATTTCAACATTGCTTTACTGTCTAAAATTTAAGTAAAATAATTATGTGAAATGAGTAAGTTTAATAAACATAATCCAAAACATATTTTTTATTTCGTGATTACCTACTTGAAAATACAGTTTAGGTAAATTCTGCATAAAACAACATTTTCCCTACAATTAATTCTATATTTAGTAAATTTTAACTCACTGTAATTAATTTATATACTTACAGACCCACCAAATTACAAAATTCTTGGTAATTTGCAGCCTGCATTTAGGTTTGAGGGGGCAGTCTTAGCATTTAGATTATTACATAATTTTACATATTTTGTTGATATTACATATTTCATTACATATTTTGTTGTTTTTTGTTACATAAATATGTACATATTTCGCAGCTTGATATTACATAAAAATCCGGGCTTTAGTTATGACTCGTTAGGCAGTACCAGTCTACTTCGCTAGAGATCGCGAGTGGCTTTGTCGAACCAATATACCATCTGATGAGAAAATTGCCTACTAATTATCCCCTTTGCTACACATTTGTAACTAACGGAGAGTATCTGCATATCTTGTTTTTGTTAGGCAGTAGTATGTGTTTGGGCGTTAATGTTTCTCCTCTCTAATGACATTACCTTTCAAAATGTCATTGCTATTTTTATCTAACGATCCACGAGAACATTTGAGTTGTTACTCGCTTTAATGAAAGTTATGCTGATGTTGGCTGTAGTGATACTTTTTTCTTTGCTAAGTTTACAACACGCGAAGTTAGTGTTAGGAATCCATATAGCTCAGTTCAGGTTAGTAAACCACCCTATTAATCAAAGTATCACAGCTAGGGAAACTTCCTTTCAAATTGCATCAAATGCCATAGTAAGCCTGTCGACATCACACATGTTCAAACGTAGTTACAGCTAATCGTTCCTGGTAACCATTAATGTAATGTAACTCTGAACATGATAGTCATGAAATAAATAACTTAGTTGTTGCATGTAACCGTTAACCATTTTTAGGTGCGACAGATATAACGGTTGCCCTGAAATAACCTGTATTTTTCACATTCGTAGTAGAGTACCTTGCGTTGCAATACTCGTAAGAATTTCAGGTGGGCGTAGTATAGGTATATGGGATATATTTTGTGTCGTCCTTGTTTCAGTTCTTTCATCTCCTATTAGAGGCCAGGATCAATTAGAGATCTTCCGTATGATCAAATGTATTTATACTATTGAGCTCTTGCAATACATATATGTAAAAGTCTAGTATCCCATGTGGTCACGGAACGTATGATCATTAGCATAACGGCGTTTTCTGCAACGTAGACTCTTGATTTGTCGCGAAAGAACTTGAGCCAGACAACACGGACCAAGAGTTTCTTAACAGAATGTTAATTGCTCGTGAACAGACCAACTTGGCCGCCATTTTGGTACGCTTGTTTGGAACCTAGTTTATTAGGAACTGGAAATGTCCGAACTGTGTTTGAAATATAAGAATTTTCGCCATCTTTACTCTCAACTATCGTAGGGCAGTACGCTGAGAAGCAAGCTGAGATGTTGGTCTTCATCGAAAATGCATCTTCCAATGGGAGTATAAATTACATCTTTCGTGAAAGAATTTAGCTTGTGTGTCTAATTATTTCTGGTCGATGTAAAACATTCATTTGTATCTGTGATGCCTCCGAAAGGTATCGCAAATTACTTTTTTGTTTTTCCCCTCGGGATTACCTTAACATTTGAAAAAAGTGTTCAAAAACAATTTACGTCTGGTAAACATACCCTCATGTCTTTGACGCAGAATGCTGCCACTTGTCGGGAGTTGGCACTGCTTTGATAAGTGCATCTGTAGAGATCTCTGTTAGACACAACTACAAAGCATGGCCTTGTTTGTCGATTAAAGGCGTTTCTTTGGAATGCTGTCTTGAAAAGGTTTCGCTGCATACCAATTGCAGTGCGGAATGTGGAAAATATAAAATGGCTCTACGGTGAGCACACTGAACTAATCTTTAGTCAAAAATCGCATTATAAAGCTGTCAAAACAATTTGTATGTTCTTTAATAGGAGGAAGGTTCTGAGTAAATTACACTGGCCGACGAAAACAATATTTTTGAATGTTGCCTTCAGTTCATGAGTCAAATCTTACTAATTTTGATTGGGGGAAAAAAAAAAAAAAAAAAAAAAAAGATTACGACAAAGGATTTTATAGGCTTAGCCTAATGGTTCGCTATTGAATTTCGCCGTAAATGAATGTTTTAGACCCCTTAAAGACATTTATAGGAAAAGGTTTTGTGTGTGTGTGTGTGTGTGTGTGTGTGTGTGAGAGAGAGAGAGAGAGAGAGAGAGAGAGAGAGAGAGAGAGAGAGAGAGAGAGAGAGAGAGAGAGAGAGAGGGAGGGGAGGGGGAGAGAGAGGAGTATAATTAAAACTGAAGAATCGATTGAATACGAAACTTGGTATTCAAGCATCTTCCAAGGATGCCACAGGAAGATTTTCAAGAATCGACCTCTGCCAAACTACCCTTTACTTGAAAATGTTTCGTTATTGTTTTATTTTCTGAACGGGACTATAAGGATTTTGATTAAAAGTTTACCACAAGTTTAAACTATTTTCGTCACAAATTTTGTAGGAATAGCACACGAAGTCCTCTAATGGGTTTTTGTATAATGGATAAACCATAAGAGATAAACAAAATTTTACTACATAAAAAATCCTTAATGCACATAATTTATGTTGACCACGTATATTTAGAAGCCGCATTTTAAGTGAAGGCTTCTCGTGTGTGATGCCTCTTCATTCGGAAGGAATTTTGTTTAACTGGTAAACTAAAAGATATAGACAAACGCACTACTCAAAAGTTCTATCGCTAACGAGTCTTGTGAATGTAGCGTGTTAGATTTTTTGAAGTGCTGCTACTCAGTTGTTTCTCGCGATGCCATGGAACGAGTATGGAATTGCAAATTGTGCATGTAGCGTCGCGCTTTTAACATTGACCCTCGTTTCCGTTTCCTATATCTCCTATAGAAGTGAGACGAAGTGAGCAATGAAACTATTTGTGGAAAAGCTTCTCTCGAGGAATATGAAATAGAACAATAAATGTTGATAAGAATAGTGTG
Source organism: Tenodera sinensis (assembly GCA_030765045.1). NCBI lineage: Eukaryota > Metazoa > Arthropoda > Insecta > Mantodea > Mantidae > Tenodera > Tenodera sinensis. The sequence continues at coordinate 98,742,097 of CM060962.1, read as the reverse complement.
TAGAAGCTATATAAAAGTTAACCGTAGTGAGCAGAGAGTCGTGTAGATGTGGACACCGAGATTTTGAACATTTTCGTGCCGAGACTAGAATGTGGGTTCGAGACAATGAATCACGACCCATTACTGCGACCGACGAGTAACACGCCTCTAGGCAACATCCCAATGCTAAAACAATGCGCAACGCTTATTTTAATTTTCACCTGATTCTTTTCTTTTGAAAATTGATCTTTTATTTAGGGACGCTCTATTACTGCTGTGGTTTTCAGTGTCTCATTCTATATTGGGCGTGAAAGATGGCTTAATTTTGCTCAGTGGCCTCTTTATCAAACATGAGGTTCTTCTCCGTGCGGAAATCTACGACACGGGACGACCGGCATTACTTCCCTTCTGAAGGAAACCATGTTAAGGATTTTTACGCCCGAACAAATCCATCGCTCTCCGCCGGGTTTGAACCCGCGACCTTGGGAACCAGAAGCTAGCAGAGGGATGTCCAACCTTGTCCCTTTGGAGAATCTTACCTAATGAGGGGCTATATCCCTCTCCACTCCTTCAGTCGGAGGGACCAAAAGTCAGTATCCAGTGACGGACACAGACGATTCCATGGCCGTTTTTAAGCCATACCTTGAATTTTCTGGGAATGTCCTCAGAATAACTCTTCATGTTGGATGCCTTTTACATAAATTGTAAACTGTAAGAGACAAAAGCTTACTAAATAAAAAATGTGGATCTCGTTAAAACATACAATTTATGTCAAATACTTCGTTTTTCTTTTGAGTGAACCATTTCCGAGATATTCTATATTAATTGTTTGAATTTGCCAATACTTATACTTTTTACAAATAGCAATATGTTATTGGTCTTTTTACCTCTTGGCCTTGCAAAGAGAACGGAATATCAAAGGCATCGCATGGCAACCAGCTCTTAACACATTTCACTATAGCTTAAAGCCTACTGTATTACCATATTTCCCTTGTACCTACAAGAAAATTAGCAATAAGGTAATTTCTGAAAATGCTTATGTCGATTAAAATGAAGTAGATAGAGGAATAAACATTTGCAAGAATAGTGTGTATAAGAGTGAGTATAGCTCTACATATATTTACGAACAGTTTCTCAAAGTTGAACCATATCAAAAGTCTGTGTCGCAGATGAGGATCACTTGCTGCATCTTCTAAGGCTATGCACTTCGACTTTGTCGCCAAATATTGATTGACTTCTTAAACGTAAGCAGTGCCAAAGAAGTCACTAATGAACAGATGTTTATCGCATAAAATTTGAAAGTGCTTTCGTAAATCAAATGCAACGTACATGGAACTGACCCGTCAGTGTAACGCAGTGCACGACTGGGGGTTAAGGAGGGGGGGGGGGGAGTAGCAAAGTGAGCGTATAGCGGAAGGAGGTAAACCCAACATCTCTTTCGCTGTGCTAATTTGTTAAGTACCGTGTATTGGAGTGTAGACTAGGTTGTTGAGACAATGGCGGGCGTGGAAAGAATGTAAGTGAAAGGTGCAAGCAGTTGTGTTGGGAAACAACACATTTAGCCATGAAAAAAAGCTTAAGATGCAGTTAGGAGATGGGCGCATGTATTGAAAACAAGTAAACAAAGTGATTCAAATGCGGTAGTGTTCATGAACAAAGCATTCATCTTAGTGATGATTGCGAAAGTGATGGAAAATTAACTGGATAAATTATTAGAATTAAAATTAAAAGAAACGTAGTTGATTTAAAACAACGTCCATGAAAGCAAATTTATAAAGAATAAGTGAAGAACAAATAAATTTTCGTACTGCGATGGGTGTTCTGTTTGTAAGGAAATGAATAGTGTAAGGCTTCCACTGACTGTAGAGAATATGTGCAAGTGTCATTGAAATCAAAATATTGGTAGATAACTTCTTGCATTGTGTCTAATTTGTAAGCATTTTATGCTCTGGAGGGTGAGGGGAGGGGGGGGGGGGGAGATTTCAATGTTTTAAAACAAATCTTCATTTTTGCACTTAATGGAAAGTGGAAACTATAGTTATTTTATTGGGTTTCGTGTTATTTAATAACAAATACACAGGGGCATATTTTACTGCCTTTTAACAGTACAAAACTCAATGTTACATTTAAGCTTTCTGGATTAGTTGCAGATTGTGAAGTAGCTACTGAACACTGCAGCCAAATTTTACTTTTGCAAACGTCGCCTTCAGTATTAGTACCATCTCAGCCAAACATGTTAGAAAAATTCAGCAAGTTCTACATCTTACTACATAGGGCACCACAGACGTAGACGCTGGTGATGCATGAAATTATATTTGGAAAGGAAACGTTTGAGGCCTAATATTAGTGTACCTCGGCAGTATTTGCCAGTTGAGGGTTAGGGCCTATGTATGTACAAAGACTGTAATTAGGGTATTGCAAAATATCTAAGACACATGTTTGGAATGAAATATTTGGATCCCTGTATCTACGAGGACACTTTTATTGATACTTTTGTTTTGCAGAATTGTGAAGCATTTTGTGACATTTACAGAGTTGACGTTAGCATTTTTCCAAAATGGGCTGAAAAAAATGCCAGTACTATGACAGTATGTGGGTATTTTCACTTTAAGTTAGCAATTGCTATTATCCTTCACACACCAACATTTCGTACTTTTATATGTTTGTATAAATACGGGCTAACAACAAAATAAAAATAGTTTTTTTTTTTTTTAGCTTTTTTATAGTTATCAAGCCAGCCCCATTTACAAATAGGTTTAGGGAATAAAATTGAATTAGATAACAGATCACAGCTACTTAATGTTCTAGTCATTTCTTATAAGGATCTTCCCAATATAATGTGGTTGACCTTTCGTCAAAATGATGGATTTTCAATATCGCATCCATTTAAAATGTGAACATCTCAGGTATAACCATTCAAGTGCGTAACTGAAAGTATTATGATCAGAATCACTAAAGAACATACTCTGACATGGTTAATTTGTAGGCGTTCGGAAGCCTTGATACGCTCAAGTCTTTCAAAACAACTTGGCGGTTCAAATGGACAACTTTCCCTGACAGACACTCCTTTTAATCACCATTCATTAATTGACTGCAGTGTAAGATTTCGCAAGATGCTACGCAACACACTCGTGGGCATGTTTATTTCTTACGTTTGAGTTAATTAGGTATGCCTTATTGCTTTGCCTGGTTCCTTGTGTTAACCTGTAGGCTGCTACAACTCGGCAACTAAGGATTTGCACTTTAATAACTCATAAAACTTGGTATGCATATGCCCAGAGAACCCCGTGATGTGGCTTCAAATTGATGAATAAGTTTTGCTGCGCCGTGGCGTAGTGGGCTAGGGCGTCATGCCTCGGTTCCCCGCGACGGAATGCGGCCCGGGTTCGATCCCACCCCTGGGGGTGCGAACTTTAAGTCCCGGGTATAGGACCGGTGCCCACTCAGTATCATGAGGAAATTGAGGAGCTTGCGATAGGTAAGCGGCCCTGGTCATGAAAGCCAACTTTCCGGTTGGGGTGTCGCGATGCTGACCACATCTCCTCCCCGTGTCGGTTGGATGATCGCCCACCTCTACCTGGCGTTGGCAGGCCCTGGTCCGATATGGACTGTAGTGCCACGGGGAGGCTAGTGATTACTATTCAATAATAAATACGTATGCATGTGATTCATAATTATAAGCAAGGCAACAAAAAAGCAAGTATGATAATATATGTAACCCCGTGACACAACAGCCCATTTGGGTCAAGGCCTAGCGCGCTACCGCTGCGTCACCCACCTCTGCCCATCACAGGCGTCATGAGTGGGGTGCAGTACTGGAGGTGGGATGTGGTTAGCGCCCCGGTCCCTCCAGGCCAGTTCAGTCATCGCAAAATAAGTGTCGCGAGACAGCACCGGAATTGTGACGCAATTTTCACGACACACCACCCCTCTCCTCGCTGAACCTCCACCCTAATATAGCTTAAGCAGCAATGTCAGCGGTGGCTCAGTCCATTCTCTGAGTACCGCGTAATGTTTTCAAAACCACGAAAACTCCATTTAGAGCTGAATAAGAGGAGAAATATTTTTCTGCAGTTTGTTGCATGTTTATTGTTCTGCATAGTATTAATGGGTGTCTTTGTGAAATTCACAAAGATCATGCTACGATATCAGGCAAATTTATTGCGAATGGTGTGTAAATTAAAGGTAATTAATATTGAATTATATAATATATAAGGGACTTTCTATATGAATGTAATAGTCATAATTTGATTTCCTGTATAACTGTGGTTTGCATAAAACTATGGAGTCGATTGTTATGGCAATTTCATTTTAGGGCAAGAATGGATAACAGCGTTACGATACCTAAAGGAAGCACAGCCTAGAAAATGTGATAGGCATGGCGATATACAAACCCCGACTGTGATTTAAAAGCAGCTGCTAGCAAGGTATCATATGACTGGGAAAGGCAACAGATGTACAGTTTATAAAATCCTGTGTATGTGATGTTACTAAAAGAAGATCCCGATCCTTCCACCACACGGTGATATAATTATTTTTCGTGCACGCCATTTTTAAAGATGTTACACAGAACGTTTAAGCTCCATGGCAATAGGTTACGTCCACCTACTGAAGTTAACGCAGCAATACAGCTCACTTTTTTCGGATGTTGACTTTGAAATTAGCTCTTAATGTGGTCAGTGAACGAAAAACGATTGCTATCTACCAGATGCCATCTTTCGAATGTATGCTACTAACAAATTCTAATGCAGGCGAAACTTAGAAAATGTTAGTTTTTTGTTGTTTCTCAAAACAATTTTTACCATTTAAAATGCCCCTCGCGTGGCAATTTAATTCAGATCTTGAAACTTTGTATGAAACAAATACCCATGTCTCCGATCAGTTACTGCCAGAATCACAGCTATGTACACCTGAAAACTATTTTTATTATAAATTGAAGACATTTTATTACGAATTAAAATCTAAAGGACATGCTTTACAGATATCAGCATAAGCAATCGTAAGCAGTCAAAATTACTTATGCAGCAACCCCATATTTAGAGTGACGTCACAATGCCATAGAGAAAGAAAATCAAACCAAATACAAAAAATACATGTATAATGTATATACTTGTAATATCCTAAAAACATTTAAATACGGATCAAATGTACTTGTAGCATCCTAAAAAGATTAAATCTTTCGTTCTCTGTTATATCTTTGCTATGAATACTATTAAGTGGTATATGTGATGGTAATACCGATCACAAGCCACCGCGTCATCTCTCTTTACCACGCTCATCCCCGCCTTAACTTTGTGCGTTGCGGGTAGTAGCTCTATTACGTCATGAGTAGGGCTAGGAAGTTCATGCATTTGCATGTTTTTTCATAGGGATTAAAAATGTATGCTTTTACATTATGTGCACGAATTACGGAATTTCCAGTTATTTGGACATGATTTTATGGTGCATATAACTGCATATTTTCTTGATTTTTGATAAATGCATATTATTTCAATACTATAGCCCCTATATTGCATATTTTAATGATTTTTATAGGTTTTTATTGCTTTTTTCTATCTGGATAATATTTTTCATATTGGCAGTACTGCACATGATGATGCAATTCACGAAAATTTCAATATTATTGCCCCTATATTGCCTATTTTAATGATTTTTATGTTTTTTTTTCATTTTTTTTTTTCATCTGTATAATATTTTTCATATTGGTAGCATTTCTGAGACAATGGTTCTTTCCCATTGGTAGATAGATTTGTGTCCAGTACAAAGAGAATTTTTGTTAAATCTCCTAAAAGAGTTAAGTTGTTTAGATCAACAGCACCTAATATCTGACTTCTTCCTGCACCAGTGTTAATCGATGGGGAACCTGGATCGATGCAGTTTTATATTATGCTGAGCACATAGAAATAGCCGAAGAGGTTGTTAATTCATTGGACTCGAACGATGCTTCATCAATAGAAACTGTGCAAAATATTCTGTCAGGCACTGGGTTAAAAGAGGATCTTGGTTTCATATCTGTCCATTTTTCTTTCTTACCAACAGCCTTAATGGCATTGGAAGCTGTAGGATCTCCTTTGCATGAATCGCTTACTGTCTTTGAAAAAAACAATATGTGATCTAAGTTCGGTTCCTGGTAGTATAGGAAAAAAGTGAAAGAGAAAGTGAATTATGTAATTTCAAAAAATTCTGGTTATAAACAGATGTGCGGTATTCGAGACATCCTCGAAAGAAAACCATCTGTCACACCAAGAGACTTGACTCTCTCTGTGAAGCAGTTAGCATCATTTAAATATCCCCATATAACATCTTGTGACGTGTAAAGAAGTTTTTCACGTTACAAAAGTGTTTTGCGAGACAACAGACGATGCTTTACAGTTGAAAATTTGTGCAAAGTGTTTGTTGTGAACTGCAATTTAGCAGTTAATACTAGCAGCAGAACTACTTCTGCTTCAACCTCTAAAGAATAAGGTAACTGTATTATTTATACTAACTCGTCTTGTCTACTGCAAAGGGACATTAATTGTTTTAATTAAATAGTGCATATTTCTTGGCATATTTTCAACTTTTTAAGAGCATATTTGCATGCATATTTCAGTGTTTTTTAGGGCATGAACTTCCGAGCCCTAGTCATGAGTATGTGACGTTTTGCGATCTCTGAATTATGCGTTCATCTCGACCAGGGGCTGCTACTTTTCAATCGAGTAGCTCCTCACTTGGCCCCTCAGATACCTAAGAAGGCTGAGTGCACCCCGGCCCATGTCTCCCAGCGTGAGAAAATCCCCACGCCGGTATTGGGAATCGAAACCGGGTCCCCCTCTTGGTAAGCAGCGCCACCACCACGCTAAGGAGACAAGTGTAGTAGTAGTAGTAGTAGTAATAATAATAATAATAATAATAATAATAATAATAATAATAATAATAATAATAATAATAATAATAATAATAATAATAATAATAATAATAATAATAATAATAATAATAATAATAATAATAATAATAATAATAATAATAATAATAATAATAATAATAATAATAATAATAATAATAATAATAATAATAATAATAATAATAATAATAATAATAATAATAATAATAATAATAATAATAATAATAATAACAATAATAATAATAATATCAGTATTATTATTGTTATTATTATTATTAGTATTAGTATTATTGTTATTGTTATTATTATTATTATTATTATTATTATTATTATTATTATTATTATTATTATTATTATTATTATTATTATTATTTTCATTATCATCATGATCACAAGAGGATCCACGTTTTTCACTATCGCCTGTTTGTTTTCTTAATCCAACTTCTCTTTCAATGACGGAGTTTTTATTTTTCACGGGAGGTTTTGGTAAAGAAAGTCCAGGTTGTTGAGGTTGATTTACAGTTTACACAATCAGATTCCGGATTTGACTTTCAACGTTTAGGTTTTGCTTTTAAACCTGAAGAAATGGTTGAGCGGAAGAAGAATCACACCAAGTGACGAGACCAAAGTTGAGACAGTCTTATTTTGCACAGATGGACAAATCTTATTTTACTGAGAATATTAAAAGCTGGAAAGTGGTCGGACTATATGTATTTATTTAAAAGGCAACTAAATTAAAAAAAATATATTAAATAACGCGTTCTCCTGGTCAGGCCGAGAAATTTAGGAACACTGGTTTCATAGAAGACGCTATGGAGGTACACATGGCTTACATTTTGTGCCCAAGTCGTCACAAGTGCCGTGTTAGGATGTATGAGCAATCAGTTCACACTGCTTGATGCACACTCGAGTGACCTTCATGGAACTGCGTTTATCGAGAGATGATTCCTTACAGCGCAGCGTTAGTTACGTAATTTGCAGTGCGCAATATTCGGCAGGTAACTTAACAACTTCTAACTTCTTACTAATCACTGATATTAATAATCTAATCACAAACCTATCCCTGTAACAGCGTTGTAAAGGAAATATAAAAATTTGACACTCCTGAAGGATGCTGAATGTACTTGTATTCAGGAAACGTGTCCAAACAGCCATTAGTTACCGTATTATATTCCTGGCTGGTTACCAGAGGCTCCTGACGTCCTTCAAGACTTTGGCAACAAACCTAAACAAAGTAAATAGGACAGAAACAGTTCTATTTAGTCCCCATCTAATTTTCAAATGTATTTTTGCTGTCGTAATACAACAGAATCTTACTGCTGATGCGAGAAAATTAGTTATTGACAAGTAGATTATGTATTCCGACTATGGTTGTTAGGAAGTTCAAGGTGACATTTCCAAATCTTTTAGTTGCATTTAAAAAATTGTTACCTCTGTGCTCGACTGTACTTATGTACGTGTTTTAAATTTTATGCAAATATCACGTTTTTGAGATGAAACTTTCTGATGCTAACGAATCAAAGTCCCACAGAATACAGAAATAATTATTTTGATGTTAATAAGAAATCTGGCATATAAAGTTTTGCCACACTTCTGACTGTTTTCGAGGAAGAAAAGTTACATTTTTATGCATTATGTATTTTCTCCCTACAAATTATCAATAATGTAAATGGAAATTTTTCATATAGAACAGTCCAAAGTGCGGTAAAATTCATTTGTTTTTTATATTCACTCTTTTTTAGTTTCTGCTGAAAATGTTAACAATATTTTTTATAAATTGCATCGTCGTGTTTTGATGTGCAAAATTGTAAGTAAAATCGAAGTTGTCAAGAAAAGGCACTTCAGAAAGCTATTGTGCGCTGTACCCTATGCTAGTGAACGTATACAATGATAACGTGATATGATTTAAAATACCCTAAGGGCAAAACAGGTAATTGACGCTAACGGTTCAAAGTATCTGGAACACTAAAACCAGTTTTAATTTTTTGAAAATGTGTAGTCAGCATTTGACAAACGGATTCTTTAAATAATGGTTTAAATCTCTTGCTATGTTCCGCGTAACACACCTTTTCTTTACGAAAAGCTTGTGTAATGCGAAAAGTGACGCATGCATCTTGTAAACAATGTCTACAGGTTTGGGTAATGCGGTGTGTATAATTAATTAATTACCGACTCGAGCCGCTCGCGTATTCGATTCCGTACTGTACAACAATAGTGACGAAGCTACCCCCAACTTGGGACAAGCTTTTTATATTGATACTGATAGGAGTACTGCTGGACACAGTTTATTGGAGCAAAGCATTATACATATATGATTTAATACAAATCTAAAACAAATAAGCTTACTTATTTCCTTAAACTTTATTTTTCATAAGTTTGCTAGCGTTTAGTCCCAAGCGACACAACTCCGGGTGATGTAGGTACATCACAATTTTATAGTGTCTTTAACTACGCAACACTCCAAGGCGTTGCAAGCCTATGATTGGATTTTATGTTGAGCCACCCGCCATTCAATTTTGCTTTTCAAGTAAGTGAAGAACGAGCAAACTTCAAACACGAGTGGAGGTACTCTGCTAATATCTGACCATTGCTGTTCTATTCGTTCATTTTGCAGCGCAGACCATGCAAAAACCACCGGTTAGTAAACCATGTGATTTGCATGTGGGAAAAGTGTTAAGACGAAGAGAAAATGCAACTAACACACCGAAATGGATTCATATCAAGGTACCATTTAAAAGTACTTTAAGTACAGAGTATAATCATTATGAGTAGAGACCGGAAGTTTAGGCATTATAAATCACTAAAATAGGCAGGCAAAAAGGCATAATTAGCTAAAATAGGCAGCTAAAAAGGCGTTATAAACACTAAAACAGATCTTATTTTTCATTTTATCTTTAATGATTTTCATTGTGTCATCGTAACATTCGGTTAAGTTAAGATTTTCGCAAACTTGAATTGCTAGGTACAGATTGCTTAGTGTACATCTCCAGTAACTGTGATTATGTAGAATTCTGTAATTTCCACAAAGGGATTTCGGCGCTGAGGAAAGCGTTACATAAGTCGAATGCAAACTGGGATTTTCGACTCGATGTTGCAATTACTGTTGGAAGCAAAGGAATCTTCTTCCCAGTAGCTTGGAAAGTGCATTTTTGTATTTGATTGTGCCGATATGTTGTGATATAAAATATCTATTTTCATAGTTCACTGACTGCTCGCATGTTTTACAGGTGAGTATTTTACCGTCGGAACAAAATACGTCTGATTCAAAAGTATTAACGAACTTTGTAATTTACTGGTAAAGGAACACAATTCGGCATCTTGCTGCTAGCTACAACAATGTTGAAATGAAAGCGGAAAGAAATAGAAAGTCAAACCCGCACTCATTATTACCTTTTAAAATAATCACAAGCGGTAATTCAAACGCTTTCTGTTATCTATACATGTATTTGCTCGGCAGCACTCATTGTTGCAAAGAAAATAATGAAGTGAATGAAGGACACCCATGTTGTCTGCAGCTTAAAAACAATCATATACCTACATTCGGCGAAGTAACTTTCATTGTCACGGGTTAACGGTTATTGAAATAAAGTGTACCTGAAGAAAATGTTAAATAATTAATAAATGATAGATGTATAATGAAGTAAAGGCAGCAAAAAGAATTTATTTCGTAAAATAGGCATTTATATTTAAAAAGGCAGAAAATGGCAACATAAAACTGTGGCATTTCAATCACAAAGCTATCATTCGTACAGATTCACTTTCAAGTTGAAGACAGATTAGACACATTTAAAAAGGCATTCTGCCTAAGTTCCAGTCTCTGACTATGAGAGTTAGTAAAATTAGAGTTGTATCGACTTGATGTTTTAGACATACGCGTGTAAATTATTTTAGAAGAGACGGAAATATACGTTCGTTCAGGAATGTACAACAGAAGCACGGGACATAATTGGGTGGACATGCCCATTGAAACAGAACCCCGGATTATAGGAAAAAGCTTATGGTTTTCGTGAGTCGTGCCTTATATTGATGTCGCATCAGTCCTCATGGGAACGTATATGTTTAAAATTCGTGGAGAAAGCTCTATGTTGGTGTTACAGAAATATTTATCCATCGATGAGAAAATTGCATTTTTGTTGAGAAGCTTGTATCTGCTGTTAGGAGTAAAGTGAAGTTCACATGATGTGGGAAAAGAAATGCAGAAGTTGCACGCCGATTTTGAGACGCCGCACCGTTAAGATCACTTGCGATTTGGAAGTCTACATGTAACTTGCTTGCTGAAAGTACACGAAGACGGTGCGCATACCATGAGCGTAGGGAGACTTTTTTCCAGGGGGGCCACATGTTGGAAATTTGCAATCAGATAATATTAATTCATTATTTTATTGTCAAAATTTATAATATTTGTTGCAGATAACCACATAAATTTGTGCTAAATAAAAATTTATCTTTACATTAAAATTAAAATAGTAGTTTAATAGTCAGTAATTGATTGCAGATTACGTTGACCAACTTCCAGGGGGGGGGGGCGCCGCCCTTCCCCCTTCGCGACGCCCATGGCGCATACATATTCACACAATGTGAATAAATATATGATTAACTGTTAAAATGTTAAAAGTGTCGACAAGGGAGCTGATCGCAAAGTGCAGAACACGCCCCGGATACGCGTGTGGTCGGGATGGATCTGCGGCAATTAGTCTGACGAGAATTATACAAAGTGCGCGCACGTGAATTAAATTTATTCAAACATAACCGCCTTCGTAATTCGACACCGAAATAGCACGTCCTAAGGGAGAGAGAGAGCCATCACAATGACGCACCTTCTGTAGAATCCCATCACACATTTTTCAAAATATGTGTCTATACCCCTAACATCCCGTACAGTTCTTATAAAAAATAATTAGAAGTGCCTTTCTTTCTAGATTCCTCCTGAGCATTCTAAACCATTTCTTTCTATGTCCGAGTAGACGTTACAATTTTATTTTTATTTTAAGTCGGAATATTTCTAATAATCTTCTACGTGTAATTGATTTCATTGTTGTTATGCCTGTTAATGTGATATACAATGATACCCTGTGTTTCTCTACAGACTGACAGTTTTTTCTAAATCTTTGTCGAACGTTGTTTTTTCTTCTTTTTACATTCATAACTCTACGGCAAAATCAACAATACGCATTAGTATTGCATTTATCTTAGTAAGGCACACAATCTTAATCCAAGAAACAAACACAGAACATATAAACAAAACACAAACATCTCATTGTTTGTGATTGCAGTGAGTGATATTTTTTGTCATCAGTACTTACAGTGATCAACTTGTAAAAATTATCGAAGCCCTGTAAGATACCGATTTTGTGCAGTAATATTGGTGGTTTTAAGAGGAAAGGGTATAATGTTGCAGACATTCAAATCATAAAGTTCCAGTCAACGTAGGAGTGCAGTTTTAAATACAAAAAACACTACCCTTAAAAGTAATTTTTTCATTTTTTTTTCAGTGCGCGCTATGATTCAAATAGCTTATTACCGTGCAAACTTTCACCAATTCTGAACATTTTGACGTTTTTTACAGAGTGGATATATCGCAAATATCTGGCAGACAAACAAACCAGTTTAAGGAGAACAGTATTTTCAGGTTTAGCAGGTTGATGCACTTAAGCTTCTTTATTTCCATCAAAGATGTTAATGCACTTTTTTCAGAAGAGTGGTGAATAATGCACGGGACTTCCGAAATTGTCTACACCGTAAAAACAACTTTAGCCTCTAAGTCAACGAAGAAGGGAAAAAATCGCACTGCTTAATGTAGGAAAAGAACAAACGCCATTACAGCTTACGTGCTGACTTTTTCTAGCTTTACCATTTTGTTTTTTAGTTTTTGATAAATTGCACGGATTTTTCAAACTTTTCATATGCAGTGTTTGCAAAATAATTTTACATGTAGGCGTATTTAGCAGAACAAATGTTTTGGTATACCTAAATTGTGGTAAACGTGAGTTACCTCAGAGAGGGGAGGGGGAGAAAAGAAAGCCATGAATTATAAAGGTACTAAGGTTCTTGAATGCCTAGGTTTTGAAACCGAAATTATGTCAATATATATTTGATAATGGAAAGAAACAAAAGGAGATTCTAGTCAATAGTTAAGGGGAAAACGTAATAAAGCTGAATATGTTAAAGTCTCAAGAATGGAAGCCTAGGCAGATTTAAATGAGTGATAAGGTTACAATTGTTGCTTGTACTAAGCCATAGTGATTCAGCGGGCTGATTCCTATCTTACCATGACGTGCTCCAAAGTTAGCCAATGGAAATCGCTTCCTTCGTGTTGCTCGCGCAAAAACAAATGTAACGCAAGACACACTCGTCTTGAATCGAGTCGAGATAACGCACGTGCAACTTGGGAGTTTTACGTAAGCTAGCGCGTATACATAATTCGGCGGTTGCTAAAGGGTGACAAAGTTAAAGTGTTATAACGTTGTAGTTGAAGTTACAAAGTTACATTCTATTTAAATATCGTCGGCAGTTCTCTACAAATCTGGAAATTTACAAATAAAGTGATATGTTGGTTGATTCTTCGTTTGGTTCCATTCCTACCATAACTCACGCATACCCTGTAGATTAGGACCTCTTGCTAGAGCTAGTCCGGACACCAAACACGAGATCTTATAGGTCTTAAAGTAGACGTCTTCGAAGGAGAGGAACGTTTGCGTCAGTTTTTACGACTTGACAAATTTATTTCTCCGTTAGTTTAAATCATGTGTTGGAGACACTGTCGTATATCATATAAAAGTACTGTAGGCTGTTTCTATTTAAGAGAATGTAGCGCATGAAATGCTGGTCTTAGAGCTTTCAGTTTTATTGAACCCGTTGCAAACATTTTTCTAGTGTACTAGTATAACGGTATTTATATTTTATGTCCGTCACTTAAACGTTTTAGGTATTAAATTAAAAAAAAGATAACGTTATTTGTCTTTAGCATCCCCACAAAGAACAATCAAAAAGGTTATATTTCTACCAGTTGAGCTACTTTGCCAAAAAATTCAGTGACACTCCAGGGAGTATTCGTGCCCGTTTTTAAAATATTCAAATGGCTAAATTTATTGTAAGGGAGTACGCAATTTTAATATGCAAAATATGGAGAAAGAACAAGGAATTACAATTTAAGTGTTGTGGTACTTTTCCGTATTTCTTTTTTCATTTCATTAGTTTTATAATTTTTTAAAAAAGCTACATATTTTTCAACGGTTTTCTGTGTCGTGTTTGCAAAGTATCCACTTATTTGATGCACCTCTTGCAACAAGGTGCATTTCCAAATTATAATTGTGGAGATTTGGTATCAGATATTGACAGTATCGTGTTTGTGAACATGTAACTCTAGTTTGAGGTTAACTTTATGTAGAACTATTTAATAATTTAAGAAATATATAGTAATGAGGAAGAAGTGTAGCAAAATGAGTATTCGGATGATATTGTTGTAAATGGGCATGTTTATTTTGTATGAAGATATATAATATGGGGTTCATTTAAAATCTCGGTTCGTTGCTCAGATTGGATTTGCTACGCAAGTGTAACACATTTTTAATTCTTTTTTGAGGTTTTAACCCTGTTTTTAACTGGGATACATTTTACCTTTTAATGTTTTAACAATTTTGTATTTTAGTTTTTTTAGCTTTCAACTTTTACCCCTTTTTAGTACGTTGCTCTTCAGGGTTTTATTTTATCGTGTTAATTTGTAGGCTGATGTTTTTAGCTGTTTACGGTTTTTAGTTGTTATTTTAAGGTTTTACTTTTAGCCAGAAAAGTTAGTGAGTGTTTTTAGATTTTAAACTTTGACCTAGGGCCCAAATGAGCTAGCTGTCGACGGGCCCTTAAACCTCACTCACTCACTCACTCACTCACTCACGCACGCACGCACTCGCTCACTCGCTCACTCGCTCACTCACTCACTCACTCACTCACTCATTTAAAATCTAACGGAGCATACAGCGTTTCACCTTTCCCGCGACCTTGCTGGATTCCCCCACTACCGCTTAGCGTTGTGCGCGCGGCTAGTTTGTACAGGGCCTCTGAAAATCCACATCGCGTTCAATAAATCCCTCATTATGATCGGAGAGTTGGAGTTTGGTGTGCTGTTAGCGCTAGGCGTATAATCCGTCCAATAATAATTTTCTGACGTTACTTTTCCGCAAGCTCATTTGAAGCCGAGTTCATAGCAGATCTTAATTCTTTCGAAAAATTATATTTTGCTAAAATACAGATCAGAGTAAACTTTTCCGAACAGTAATGCACCGCCTAACAATGGCGAAGTGGGTTTCTTTCATTCGCTTTGCTTTACAGTTACGGTTTTTGTTATGCAAATCTCAAGTCAGGGTGAACCAGTGCAAGAAACCCAAATCTGCGATAAACTGCGGTAACTCGTGATATAATTAGGATTCTAAGCGAAACGTAAACAAGCACGATATGCGTACAGCAGCTTATCTTGTCTGGGTTATAAAATCTACAGATAAATCTTGCTGATATTTTTCTCCGCTATGTTTTGCGTTTCGACCGTGATATCTGTTGACGTAATATATTTATTTTCAGTTGTTCTAAAGCGATTTCGATTGCTGGCCTTTGTTCATTCTAAAATATCCCAGCATCATTGGTCTTTACATGTAATTGGAGACGATAATTCAAAATTGAAGTTATTAAGTGGTGGCATTTTTAAATTAATCTGCGGAAGTAAAGCTAAGACCACGGTAAGGGGCCATTTGATTCAGTTGCTGGTTCATTCAAGCTTTTGCCAAACCAGCGAAAAATGCATCTAATTTTACTCTTACCAGAGATGTAATTGGAGACACCTAAATCTTCCTTTCTGAAAATTTCTAACATAAAGAGGCAATTTTAATTATACTTGGAGTGAATTCATAATCCTGTCTGCTATTTATTTACAAACAATATATTTATCTAGTGAGCTTAAATGTTTTGTCCTTAAGCTCGTTCACAACCACCGGTAACGGTAGCCAGAACGGAAATGAGAACAGGAAGAAAGGCAGCACCCATCATTTTGGTTCACAACGGCCCGGTAACGATAATGGGAATGCATAGGTATTATTGATAGCAAAGTGGAGATCGACATTGCTTACCGTAAGGCCTACCGCCCCGCCTCTGCCTCCTCCTCCTCTACCCACCATAGGTGTAATGAGTGGAGTGCAGTACTTGAGTGGTACGCTGTCAGTGCCCAGGTTGGTATATTCAGCCTTCGCGACCGGGTCGCTACTTCTCAATCAATTAGTTCAGGTACCTAACGAGGCTGACTGTACGCCGGACTAGATCTTCCAGCGAGAGAAAACTCCCATACCGGTACCGGGAATCGAATCCCTGTCTCCCGCCTGGTAAGCAACAGCGCAACCACAGCGCTTAGATGACTTAAAATCTAGTACGTAAAGGGTAGTATGTCCTTTACGCCCTTTATCACATGCACATTTGACTGCCTTGCTGGGATTCGAACTCGCGATGTAAGCTTTGAATGGATGGCCAGTCCGTTACGTTTCGCTCTGACGAGCACGACCCTTCGAACTGCTAAAAGGATGCCCTAAGAAATATTACATTCAAACTGTACGAGGGGAATACCCATACGTTTTTGTTGACCGTATAGTGCTGTTGAAATTCCAGCAAGTGCATGAAAATATATTTTTAACAACAGCATTTGTAGTTTAGAATGATTCTCTTTGCTATTTTTGCAAAAGGCATCTACGAGGGCTGATCAGAAACTTAGGTTACAAGGCCTGGAGTTTCGTCCGTTATGGAGAAATTAGTAGTGTGAGGTAATTCTAATATATGCTATTGGCAACTGTGCAGAGTTTCAGACACATACCACCTACAGCGCTAGTTGTAGGTAAACGCAACTAGCGACTCGTTAGGATAAGTGGTCTCACGAAAAAAATCCGACCAGTTATTCGATTTCTGTGGGTAAAACGTGTAACTATGGCTGAAAATCACCAGAGGCTGGTAGAGATTTAGGAAGAGGTTTTAGTGTCTCATGAGCATACTGAAAAATTGCCAAAGGTTTGTGGCCATTAGAGAAAGCATCACCATGTTGAAGCAGTTTTGCTGGGACATATCAACCACCTTCCCTACAGCCGTTGTCAGCGACTTTCACATTTTTCTTTACTTGGTGTCAAAGATTCGCTTCAGACAAGGAGGTGAAAGACTTAGCGACACAGTCATTGAATACGCAAGGACAGGATTTTTACCAGGAAGAAATGTTCAAACTCATCCCACGAAGCGACAAGTGATATGGACACTATGTCGAAAAATAACCGAATGTACATATATCCTATCAGTTGGCTGTATTGGTTGTATGAGATAAAATGTAGACGTTTCACTGCAGGCTTTGTAACCTTAGTTTCTGATCACCCTTGACATGTATTTGAATTTATTACTTTAATGCTCTCTTTATGAAAGTAAAAGTTTGAGTCTGAGTTGAACTTGAAGCGCATATTGTTATACATAGCCTGTACATTGATTGTGCAGAACGTGAATCTGAATCAACCCATTGTCTCGTGATCCTATTTCTACTCTTCATACGGGGAATTTGCTAGGTTGTTGTTTCCCCTTAACCGGAAAAGACAATTGCTGTATAACTTTGCTCCTTCCCCACTTTCACTTCGCCATTATTAACCGTGGCCTAATTAGTGTCTGTATTCCCGAGTATCACAACGGACGTTAACCTATCGGGAGAAACTCAAAATCTTGCCAGGCTTGAGCACACGTGCAGGTCATATGGGCCAATGTACGCGCATCTTAGAACGTGTTGACAGAGGCGCTGATGCACGTGAACACCATTGTCCGTGAACTGAAAATATATTTGGCACTGTTACCATGTCCCGTGTCCCCGCTGTTTTAAACGAGGTGGGTAACACCAGTCACACTGCTAGGGGTTAGTGCCCTGTGGAATTAGTTAAATCAGGGGTTTACTAAACCTCCAAAAATTAATGAAAGCCATGAACTAACTCAATAGTATGTACATGCCTAGGAGCCGTTGAATCTACAGGTATTTGAGGGAAGGCGTATGTATATCCTACATAAACAAATGTAACATATTCTACCGAACGTTTTGAAACAGGTAACGTGCGAAGTTAATGCAGTATCTCAGATGATTCTTCTCCACTTTTATAAAAACACTTTAGTAGCCAAATTAATAGAGAATATTGCGGTATTTGTTTTGATATCTTTTAGAAATTTTCAGTTCATTAGTTTTATAATGTTTACTTTCTCTGGAACCTATCTATAGTAGGTAAGAGGAAGTATTGTAATCTAGCGAAAAATTCGGTGTCGAGATTTTAACGAAAAGAAATGCTTTGAAGCCCGACGAGTCAAGGAAAAAAAAAAAAAAAAAAAAAAAAAAAACACTATCACGCACGCGTTTTCCATTGTACACGAAAAAATTGTCCATTTTTCTGATTTTCAACAAATCGGCCCTGACGGTGTTCAAATTCCATATAAGCATATTTCATATACATATATGAGGAATAAAATGTATATTTTGAATATTCCGGCTATCATCTGTGGAGTTCCCTTTCAGGAGGAGTTGTGTATAACGTGTAAACCTCAAGGGATAGACAAAAGCACACCACAGGTAATGTAGATCTCGTAGCACATGATTTAGTCACTTAGCCATTTCCAAGACATCTGCTCTTGGTTTGCATTGTTCAATATTTTATCTTTTCTTTTCCTATCTACTGAGGTGATTCCGCACATTTACATCAAAATGTGCTGGAGCTCACGTCGGCCATTTCAGCAGCTGTGTACTGGTACGTGTCGCACGGCTGTTAAAAAGCGTTACAGTACTAGAAACTACACAAGTAAGCAGTAGGACTCTATAGGGGAATTTAGCGCATGCGCAGGAATGTTGTTATGCTCAGGTCGTTCATCCCAGTACACAGATGGCTAATGGCTCGCATATCTTCCGTATTAGAATACCAAAACGAATATTAACAAATTGTCACAACAGTCCATTCTCAAACTTCGACGCTCTCCAGCGCCCAAACTCCGGACAGGGGTTCCTATATGAAAACCGATCGGTTTACCGTCCCACTCAACATATTAAGCGTTGTCGGTGTCTTTTTGGGACACCTGTGTGCGTGTGCGTGTGCGTGCGCGTGCGCGTGCGCGCGATGCTCAATCAGAGCTTCAATTGGAACTTATTGACCTGCAGTATGATAGGTAAACGAAAGTCCTTTCTTCACAAAATAAACATGACTTATGTTTTTGTTTTATTACTTAACATTTCCTGAATTCAAATGTCCAGAATTACACAGACACACAGCTCGCATGTTAGGCACAGGATCTACTTACCTGTGTGAGCAGTATTTTCAGTCAATGAAACGCTGTAAATCTGGTCGCAGAAGCCACTTGTCTGGCAACAATTTGAAATGTAATCTTCAATTTTGTACAACAAAGACAGTTACTCCAAATATTGCAAATATGTGGGAAACTGGTATCAAAAGCTCGATGTCTCATTTCATCTTCTATACACAGTCAATACTGTCAATAAAAGTTCGAACCTTGTGATGTTGCAAATTGTACAACTGAACCGCCACTGCCTTTCCTTCCACCTGTGTTGACCTACAATTCTGTCCGTTTCCAAACGCACGGGCATTGGGCTAAAGAGTATAACGTCACAGTTTAAGTTAGGACTACCTGCTCTACACTAAAGGTAGTAAAAAACGAAACCGTTGCAAAAACTTGCCACAGGTCCAGTTATACAGTTCCAAAATAACAATTCCACAAATTTACAATGACGTGTTCGAGTATTTTCATAACCGGTCCCAAAAGTAGAGCCATGATTGCGAGGAATATTTTGGCTTATAATACAATAGTTAAAAGTATGTATACTGACGTGAGCTTACAGCTTTCTAAGTTTTAATAAAGTGCAGCGTCTACTAGAAATGTTTTGGTAATCAGAATTAATTATGGTATACATGTGAAGGGCAACTACCCGTGATGCCGTTTTGGTTCATTCATTCGCATCATATAAACTAACATAATACATAATAGTGGATCCTCATTCCTTTAACTGGTTTAGTGAGCAGTAAGTATAGGATATATTTGGATGTAACACAGCATAATTTGTTATTGTTGACGGTAAATTAAGAATTCACCCGTACATGCTGATGTAGAGTTGGGGAGGGAGGACTTGACAATCTTCTGTACGCTCCGAAGAATCCCAACTTGGTTCGAAAGAACTAGAGGCAAGCAAGCAACAATGAACCAAGAGTATCTTGCTCTTATGGTTATGCTCAAGTGCTTTTTGGTATACTTGAGTTACTTTGCAACTGTTGTTTTGATCCTATTATTTTTTTAACTGAAGCGGCGGAACTGTTGCTGAAAATATAGCGGATTTTGTTACCTCTACTGTACAGGGAGTAGCTGGAACAGACGCTGCATGTGGCCAATGAAGCCATTGCACCGTCAACAGTGGAATTATCGACAGGTATATGCTGTTTACTAACGACATCTTATTCAAATCTTGACGATATTTCGAACACCATTGTTGGGATGAAATTCTTACAATTACAGTCAAGCATTCTTCAGAATGAGTCGTAATAAAGACACAGCTGTTTCTCGTCGAGTGTATACTCTGTTCATCAAGAGATTAGAGGAGACGTAAACAAAGTCACGTGCGTTTTGACCACAGCGCGCCCTCTTGACGCTTTCGCCGTGTAAATAAAGTCCCTTGAAGAAATACTGTTACTAAGGTCTGGAATGTCACTTAAAGCATGAACTATGTGTACTAAGCATAGTTAAAGTGTAAGAATACGCAGTTAAGTGAATCTGTAACCAGCCTAATTAATTCTACGCGCGCATTATTCACTATGAAAGTAACATGGCGGAACAAGTGAGTGTTCTGAAACCTAAGCGCGGCAAATCGTTGCGAAGTGGTGAAAAGACAACAATATTGAACGTGTTTAACAAATTCTGCGAGAAATATCCCGAACTTGCTATCGAAGACGTGATGAAATTAACATCCGAGTTTACCGGTCTGTCAGTTGCAAGTACTTACAGCACACGCAAAGAAAAATCGTCAGTTGGCGAAGATACCAGCAAAAAGCGACCACGTGCCAGATAAATGGTGGATGTAGTTTGCGACGAATTTGTGAGATCTGCCATCCGTCGAAAAGTTCACCAGTTCTTTGTTAACAATGAACCCCCACCTTAAACAAAGTGCTGTTGGCAGTTAACTCTGATCCCGATCTTCCAGATTTAAAACGAACTTCCCTCCATAAGCTGCTTCTGGAGATTGGTTTCGAGATTGTGAGCAGGAAACGAAAAAGTGTTATTGTGGACAGAGATGACGTAAGTAGCAGTTAATTTCCATGTGCTACATGTTATTTGGATCAAGTAAATATATCCTTTTAGTAGTGTAAAATGCATATTATACTTACGCGTAGCGGTAGGTAACTGTGTTGTGTCATTGTGAATGCGCGTGGCCGCGGAGCGATACAAACCGGTGCTTTGTTTATATCTCCTGTAATCTCTTGATGAACAGAGTATAGACTCGCTAACTACCTTTCTATGTAATATAATAAGCCAGAATTTAGTGGGATATCTCTTAAAATCCGAGCAAATCAAATAATGTGACGGTAGGTTGCGCTTTTTGCGAGTTAAACGTCCTTTAACGGAGTAATTGACTCTTGCTCATTTTGTCACATTCGTAACTCGAGCGTCGGCAGACTTTTTTCCAGGGGGGGGGGGGGGGGGCACATGTTGGAAATTTGCAATCATATATTATTAATTCATTATTTTATTGTCAAAATTTATATTTGTTGCATATAACCGTATTGATTTATGCTAAATAACAATTGTTCTTAATTAAAATAATAGTTTAATAGTCAGTAATTGCTTGCACATTAAGCTCACCAACTTCCAAGGGGGGGCCGCGGCCCCCCCTTGCCCCCCGTTCGCGACGCCCATGATTCATAACCCCTGTGTGTTGTCGGTGGTGGCTTCGACGGCCAAGCTATTTCACGGTCTCTTGCGATTGGCTCTGTGTTTGCGTTTATCATTGTGAATGCCAATATATCGCCTTTAGTTTATGCTAAAGTTTTACGTTGTTCTGTTAATAATTACTTTTCATTGTGAATGCCCCCTTACAGCTTTAAACCCAGCGCAAATTATAGGCTACGCGGAATTTCAAAAGCTACACCTATCTTTATTTTCAAACCCCTTACTTACAGACTAGCCCTTTTACCTGATTTGATAGAACTTAGTGCTGTTACACTGTGGGACCCGATGAAGATTATAAGCAACCTTGCAATTCCCAAAAATTACCTCTAATCCATATTTTCAAATGTGCACACTTATGGTATTTAACCAATTTTGAGAAAATGTTGGACATTTGCACCTTAGAACCTGGAACAAATTACGAGCAATATAAATAAGTACTTCAAAATCTAGCCTTGCTTTATTTTCAAACCACTACACACAAATAAACATTATTTGCACCGTCTGAGGAACATATTGAGGGGGAAAAAAAAACAACAACAACAACAAACTGTATATTTATATCCCGAAGAAAGACTACACTGCACCTGTTTTCAACCAGATGCACAAATCCTAAACTGTTTGGTCACTTTGGACGAAGCTAAGGACATTTCAGAACACTGCGAATATTACCAGCTACTTAAGGCTTTCAAAATCTTCCGTAAATCCCTACTGTTTAAATCGCTTGGTCAAAACTTTAGGTGTAGGAGTTGCCAGTTATGGGCTACCTTATCACTTTGCAAGTTTATCACCCCCACATATTTTCAACCCCTTGCTACACATGTGCGTATCTAAACTGTTCACTCATCTAGAAAAAGAAAATTCATTTTAGGAACCAGCAAAAACTAAAGAACGAGGAGAGCGGTGCTTGTCATGTGCGTGAAGCCCAATTTGATATTCTGATTACAACTTTTACCAATGGTGCAATGAGGCATTATATGTAGTGACATATCAGAACTAGAAATCCATGTTTTAGGCTACCGCAGACGTTATTTTGATTTGACAGTACATCATTCAGCATAGTTTTCATTGGCATCCTACTCTCTGCAGATTCGAACTAAAATTTGTAATCTCCTGTAAGAGAAAAGCATTCCTTTTCATAGTTTTAATGTCTTGAAATCCGTAAAATATGGAGTTTTCCTTATTCAGCATCTATAAATTTTTACTTTCTCTATTCAGTTAACGGAAGTATTCTATTTTACCCAGAATTTTGATACCGATGTTCCACAGGAAATGATTTGAGGCCTTTGAAGAAAAAGTATTGTTTATGTGCGTGAGTTTTGTGCCTGGAACAGTATAACTAAAATACAAAAGCCAGATATTTACCAGACTTGATATTTAAGTTCAGTATCTTCCAAAGATGCGATACGAGGGTTCAGGAAAATCCTCCTACTCCAAAGTACCCTTTTCTTCTTCTTTTCCTGATTACCCTCCCCTTATGTAGGACTTACACCCCTAGGACTTGCAAGCCAGTACCTAGGGTCAGACGCCTGTCGGGGAGCACAGGAACCTCTGGACCGGCCAGTGTGAAGACCTAGAAGCAGGTGACCAGCCAAGTACCAGGTATGAGAGTGAGGAAGAGGATGATATGAAATGCAGGTGAAATCGATGATTGGAAAGGTGATAATGGGGCAACTGGTGGAATGAGTGACGGGGAAAACCGGAGAACCCGAAGAAAACCCGCCCAGACGCCGCTTCGTCCACTACGAATACCACATGCGGGTCCCTGGGATCGAACCCGGGTCACGTAGGTGGTAGGCGAACCCTCTAACCGCTCGACCACGGCGCCGCCAAAGTACCCTTTTCATGGTGAAATATTAGACGTTTATTTCCTCAATAATTGCTGTAAAGGTTTTGATTAAATATCGTATGTTTAAGATATTGTCTACACGACAAGTAAGATGTTTATTATGAATTTCCTGGGAAAAACCCGTGAAGTCCTCTTCATTCAGAAGGGATTCTGTTAAATTTTATGTAACTGGTAAACCAAAGGCTTACTCAACAAAAGCGTGGGTCTGTTTAGAACACACAATATATTTCAATAGTTTTTTGTGGTCTTAGTCATTTCTAAGATATTCTTTATTATTGATTTGATTTTTTAATGCTTGGTAATTGTTTTAAAGTGCTGTAGTTATTCAGTTATTTCTTGCGATGCCATGGGAAGAGTACGGAATTTCAAGGCCAACATATAGCGAGCCGCTTTTAAACATCTTCCTTGGTTCGGTTTTCCTGTATTTCCTTGTACTCGTAGCGAAATGTGCATTGAAACTATTTCTGTAAAGGTTAATTTGAATTAATATGAATACGATAGAAAAATAAGCTTTCGGTAGAATAAAATATAGAATGAATATTGGGGCTTTTGAGCCGTGGTCTAGTGGAAATTCTTCTTCCATACGTTTCGTTCGAAACTGCGTCGAAGATCATCAGTGGTGTGACCGCAGACAAGATGTTTGGCTTGGCTGCTGCGTGGGCTGGTAGATAACGTGCTGGGAGTGACAGCAAAGTTGCCACCCTTCAAGTTGATCACTGTGCGCTTAGGTTCATTGGCAATAGAGATTTGAAACTGTTGTCGTACTTCATCTTCGTTAGAATAGTTTGTAGAAGCTGTATAGAAATAAACAATAGTGGGTGGGTAAAGTCCCGTGAATGTAACACATCCATTAGTATTAGGTATTATTCAGAGGCATTCTGGCATTTATATGGTTTTGCGGTTCTGTTACACACAAAATAGTTGTTCATCACATTTTGTGGAATTTTGCATTTGTAAGTTTTAGTTGGATTTGACGAAAATATTACTTGTATTCAGACTACCGCTTCATAACTGATTGTTGTCAAAATAAACAGTGACTCTTGCTTTTAAGCTAAGATGGCTGTTAGGTTCCTGAAGGCATTGTATTGTGACTCACGAAGGCAAGTGTTTAGCCGTCTATGCCCTTAAACATGTTGCATTCAACTTTACACATTTTAGAAAGATTATTTTGGCTATCTCGCAGTTCAAAGTTTAAAGGGCGCTGCCGTACAGTCTCACCAACTATCATAACGAACTGACATTTTAGGTTGAAGTTTTTCAACTGTAAACGCTTGATATACTAACTCCAGAAATAAATTCTAGCAGTAAGTTTAACATAGAAAATGTAATTTTAATGTGCAGAAAGAAGTAGCGTTATTGCAGTTTACGTGTTCTGGCCTTCTTTAAGATATTTCATTTTATGAATGTTTTGAAAATTTGATGGGTTTTTCAAGTTACCATAAGGGTTGCTTCCAAAATTATTTTACGTGCATTTATAGAATTCAATTTTTTGGCATAAAATCTGCAAATGATTTTTGATCTTAAGGAAGAAAAATATCAAATCAGGGACTATCAACGTCTTCAGTAAATTCCCTTCTTGAAGGCTCAGTTTTTATGACTCCGTCAGTTTAAATCGTATGTCGGCGAGAGTCTGGTATTATAGACTAATGGAGTACTCTGCTTAATTCAGACAAAATCGTTTTGTAAACACCACACATGAAAACGCTGAAAAGAAAAAACCGTGCAATTTTCAAAGCTGACGAAACCAATAGAAATAAAGCTCCGAAAAATAAAGAAACGCGAGGACACTTAAATTACAGTGTCGTCTCTTATTTTCTGCTTATCAATAGTTCCTATTATTTCATTAAATTGATTCGAATGCTTTCTAAAGTCATTGTATTTACTTTCTTTTGTCGCAGCCTCAAAAGCAAATAGGAAATACCCAGTGTAAGCCACAGGGATTTGACACTAGCACCCAATAAGCAAATCGACTCGTATTTCTATTGTACTATAAAAGCTCCGTATTTAACTAACCAAGCAAGATGACTCGCATTCGGGACGTCCCAGGTTCGATTCCGGCCACCTGTTTCTCTCGCTTTTACGTGGTTACTAGCAAATGCTGCCGTGAATTTTCCTGACCCTCATTGGTTTATCATATTTCATGGCCGAAGGATCAGGCGAGTGAACGGCGGAGGCGGCTTGTGGCGATAGAGTTTGTTTTGTGGAACTGTGTCTTCCAGCGTCAGTGTGTAATTTTGGAAAAGTTAGGGACTCTTCCTCTGTCCGAGCCGACCGCCCCGGATCTGATCGTCCTCTGTGTCCTTCATGCCTTCCTGCTGGAGATTTCCAGAAGCACACTAGGCGACTGTGTGCTTAAGTGAAAAAATCCCCCACTGCTTTCCGTTAACCATAAGTAGTATTTACTAATGTTTATAACTATCTGGAACAGTATTAAGTCATTGTTATTTACACATTATTTTGTCTTAGATGTTATTCGCTACATCAGAGTGCCTATTAGTGTTGCTTTGTCCATCCTTGTGTGACACAACTCATGAACAGCATCAACATTTTGTAGTATGTGAATGAGTTGAAATAATTTAAAATTTGAGACATTTCGAATTAGGTCGGAATCGGAGCAAAATTAAAGGAGGCTATAAACAGAACCTCCTAAATATTAATACTTCTTAGGCAAGCTGCTGGATGTAAGGAGTTGGAATGTTTTGTATACAATGTGACCTTAATTAAAAGTGAAGTGTTAGAGGGGTCATAAATAAAGCCAAAACTTTTAGAACCGCATCATGTTTAGGAGTCTATTATGCTGTGTGTTCACCCGGAATGAGAATCACAGCATTGAACAGGACTTCTGATACACATGATAAGGTGACAAAGAATTGTGGGTTTAGTTATCCACGATGGAGGGATCAACCTGATACCTGGTACGAGGGTGATGTAGTGGATGATATGAAATATCAAGACACTGGATGAAAGCAAGGGTGATTATGGGGCAATTGGTGCAGTGAATGGTGAGGGGAAGCTAGAGGACCTGGAGAAACCCTGCCCAGATGGTGTTTCATCCATCATGAATGCAGCCTGGCCTTGGTGAGAGGCAAGCAGTCTAACCATTCAGCCATGGCATTGCTCAAGCATATTTACAAGATAGAAATTTAATCATAATATCTCATAACAAAATGAAATTATATTATATATATATAATATGAGGTGATACAAGACATTCATGTACTGAACTTATAATGAACACTCCAATTGTTTAAAATGGATTTTGTGTGGGTTGTAAATTTAGCAGACTGATGTGGTTTGCTCTTCAGAAATTGAAACTGTTTTGGCTAAAAATTCTATTTATAGCTATTTTTGAGCATGGAACTTGTGAATGGCTTTGTGCTTGACCTTTGAGTCACATTTTGGAGTGCTAGCCCTTCAGTTTTCCCGAAGTCACTGATCTTACTTTTCTTCCATGTACCAAGATTCACCACCTCATGCAGCTAAGTTTGCAACTAGAACAAAATCCTGTTTTGAACACACTTTAAAAACACTTTGGTGGTCTTTATAAATATCACAAGATGGCCATCGCAGCGACAGCACTATTACAAATAGTGCTAAACACACTAAGTGAATGGGCAGAGAGAAACCATCAAGATTAACAAAGAGAAGATGGGAGTTGGTAGTGTTCAGGGAAGGAGGAAGACTCACTGAAGCAGAGAATGTTAAATGCAATGGAAAACTACTCAAGAGGGTTAACAATTTCAAATATCTAGGCATCACAATCCAAACAACGTGAAAAAGTTTCAGACTACATGTAAGATGTAGAGCAGTGGCGGTCACCAGAGTTATAAATGAAATCAGAAACATTACACAACTGTCAATCAGCACAGCTATGGACCTGTTAAGGCTAGAGATACTACCTGTTCTGATGTGTATGGCCTAGAATCAGTGAGAGAATACCTCACATACAAACAGCTGGAAGAATTGGAGCGAGTAAAGGCTAGATACCTGAAGAGAATTTTAGGAGTCCTGCAGAACTCAAGATCGAGGCTAGTGTATGAGCTTACCAGGGAGACCTTCCTGATAGAGGATCTGAGGTGCGAGCTCATACTCCCAGCTAGTACAGACTTCAAACAGCTTATACAAGATCTGCATGAGAAGAAAAACCACGTACTGGAGGACTTCTATGTAACATCTGCTATGCAAGACAGGACCTAGATGGAAGCTAACCATGAAATGCGACATGTGACGACGAGACTGGGTATTCATGGTTTTCACCACAAGGTGTGCCACAATAAATTATTTCATGAACCAAATGATGAGTGTGTGTGTGTGGGTTGTGCTTGGAATTTTGTGACAGGTACCATATTATCAAATGCAGGAATAGACAGAAATCCATCATAGCTTATAGCAAAGACAAGTAATGTGAATGTAATCATTTGCACAGCATGTGTGCATTTCCAATAAATAAATATCACAAAAGAGAGTTACATGAATTAGCATTAAATAAAATCCATTTATTGAAGTATTTTACTTTTCCAGTGTGAGAGAGTTTTAGAAGCAAGAACTGTGTACCTGCTTATGAAGAAGGAGTATAGGATATCAAGAAGCATTCGTATGCAGTGGTTTTTGGATCACCTCAACAAATATATAAAAGTTCCAAGCAGACAAGTCAATGTAAGTACACATGTATAAAAATATGAAGCAGTTGTACAATTGTCTATTAGCTAATCACAGGTGTAATGAACTAATGACATGCAATATATGATTCATATAAAAAGTTACTCTGCTCTCTGGATCATGTTTGCCTAAAAATGGCTTTGTTAATGACTTAATGAGCAGTATTTGGTTGGTTACAAGCAGGATGCATCGTCAGCACTTAGTACTTTATTTTGCAAGTCAGTTTTTGTTATCAGTACAGTTAAGTGGGGAGGAGCTAAAATTTGAGGAAACTTGCAACGTGAATATACCAACATTTTTGGGAATGCCTAATGTTACACCAAAGATAAAATAGATGTGTGGTTTAATGAGATGTACATTTTTTATGTAGTGAGGTGCTTTCTATCTTATTTCTAGGGTCTTTAGTTGAAAATGACAATCAATGGTTTTTAATCTGAAATTTCTTTTGAATTATTTTTCTTCATATTTTGTTTCTCTTATTTCCTTTTTCCACCTGGTGAGCTGCTGGCTTATTGTAAACATTTTCTTAATTCATTGTCCATTCTGTTTAGCAAATTGTAAGTTTTAAAGTTCATTATTTCCTTTATTACAACAAAGGTGGTCATGTGCACCTATTTACCATGTAACCTATTTACCATACTCCATATTGTTTTTTTTATTTACTGACTTTACTACCAATTCCCGATTATACCTCATTTTTGCACTTTCACACTCTAATATAAATATTATATTATATTTTTTGATATATTTTAATGGTCTTTCTGCCATATTTATATGTTTTAGAGAATTCAAAAATTTCACTCTCTTCCATGAAATTTTGATCCCTTTTGTCATCCATTTTTCACACTGGACTTCCACTAAACCTGAGTTGGCTTTCACTTTTTTCAAAGGCATTGTGGTGCTTAAGCCTTTCTGTAATATGTTGCTAAAATTTCATACCTTTTATTTACATGTTCTTCTTCATAAACCTCTTTCCAACTTAAATGTGTGAGGTGTTGTTTTAATCTATGTAAAGTTTCATTATCTATTTGCCTTTTATATCAAAAATTGTTTTGTAAAGTCTCTTTATGTACATTTTCTTTTAACAACTGTTGAAAATGATCCCCTATTCTTGTTTTCATTATATTAGTTTCCCATTTATTTTCTACTATATTTGTAAATATGTTATCTATACAGGTTTTAGTTAGTTTTGTGGCCCTAGTGGGTTTGTTTATACTGATTTTTAAGTTTAACCTGATTAATGTTTCTATTAATCTCTGTTTTAATGAATTTTCTTTTAGTAAATCAATATTGAGATCCCCCATTTATATTTTGGTTTTATTGTCAGGAATTTTGATTAAAAAGTATTGTGAATTTCTAATAAATATTTTTTCATTTGTTGATGGAAACTTATGCACTCCTATTAGGACCATGTTTTGTTTTTTCAAGGAAATTTCTATAGCTATTATTCCACATGCCCTTTCCATCAAACATTTGCTACAGTTATTTCTTTAAATTTTATTGACTCATCCACATAGATCACCAATCCCCCACTTTTATATTCTTGTCTACTGTAATATGTCCCTAAAGCGTAACCTTCATCATTATTTACTATTATTTCCTCTGATTTTAAACCATATTTAGTAAATACTAAGACATTTGGTTTTATCTCTTTTAACAAGAGTTAATAAATGTTCGCTTATTACTGTTGTACATTTTGATGATATAATTATATACCCTCTTTGCATTTACAACTCACCCTTGGTACCTTACAGATTGACTTTGAAGTTTCCTCCTGATTTTCTATTTTGTCTACTTCTGCTTCACATTTTACCCTTTACATTTTCAACATTTTGTACCTGTATATCCCCTTTGTTGCCATCATCTATACCTATTTCTAGTTTCCCTGTTTCATGCACAAATTGACTACCTCGTTTATCATTTGGCTTAAGTTGTATGTTTTCTATTTAAATGCAGGCCATCCCTTTCCAAGCAACTTTCATCTATATACCTATTTGAGTCTACATAAACTACTTTAGCAGCTTAACATGCCAATTTAATTTCATAATTTATAGCACTTCTATACCTTTTACTATAGGTTATCTAAATTACAGTAAAATATGAACAAGTAGTACGTAATTGACGTAACAAAAGTAAAATACATAAAATTGTGTTTTTGCTACTTACAAAATCCATTAGTCTTTGTGCAGTTCATATTTTACAACCTTCGTCCGATATGACACAATGTTGGAGGACGTTAATTAAAAAAAATATATATATATATATATATATATATATATATATATATATATTTTACAACCAAGAAAGAGAGCCTGTTGTAGAATTCTACCCAGGTAGTTAAGTACTGCTAACATGTGATGGTGATCTTGAAACACACTGAGGTAACAGCTTATGTATTAAATACATAGTTATGAACTGCGATGTAAGAAAGTGTAATGAGAGGTGACCATTTAGGCATCATGCTGTAAACATAAAGTAAGTCAAGATGTCCTAGTCATATCACACTGACTGAAATGCTGATCCTAGCATTTTCCCTGTTCAGAAACAAGAAAGAAAAACTCAAACCATTTTTGAAACAATCCAGAGCATCTTTTTTATTTTATTTTATTTCCTGGAAGCATACACAACCTACACAAGCTTGCATGGGGGATAAATTCTTAAGTGAAGATTTTGTGTGAAGAGAAAAATTATTTGCTATTTACAAACAAATCAGAAAACAATAGTAATTTAGTACGAAGAATAAATGAGTAGGTGATTTTATTTCAAACCAATAAGTGATAAATACCTTTTCAGTATAATAGTTTAAAGTAAATGTAATGATTTCTACATTATTGATAACTCACTTAATGTAATGATGTTCTAAATTGTATGTGTTAAATGATTAATAATAATTGAGTGGCTGGGAACTACAGCTTAATATATGTTGGTATGACAGAGCATTAATAAATGTAAAAGGAATTAAGTAATTGATGTTTAGATTGTGAAAGTCAATAAATGCTAGATTTTTACTTCATGTTGGAAACAGCTCTCTGTATTATATATATACATATACAGATGATTTACTTACCTGACGTGGTTGTAATTCAGGCCAAATGAATTATCAGCTTATATCTTAGTATTTGCTGCAACTTCTTGAAATATTAGGCAAACTAGTTTCTTGATGCATCCATCATATCCTCAGTGCTCTTGTTTATAACAGTTACTATAGCTACAAACACTCAATTATGTAATATTTCTATGTATCACCAACCTCTGAAAACAAAACAAATCTGTTAATTGAATCAATCGGTGGTTGATTCTATCAACAGGTTTGCTTTGTTTTTAGAGGTTGGTCATAGATAGAAATATTAAATAATTGAGTGTTTGTAGCTATAGTAACTTTTATAGTAACTATTATAATTATAATATAATATTTCTATGTATCACCAACCTCTGAAAACAAAACAAATCTGTTAATTGAATCAATCGGTGGTTGATTCTATCAACAGGTTTGCTTTGTTTTCAGAGGTTGGTCATAGATAGAAATATTAAGTAATTGAGTGTTTGTAGCTATAGTAACTATTATAAACGGGCAGTGGGGATGTGGTTGATGCATCAAGAAACTAGTTAGCCTAATATTTCAATAACTTGCAGCAAATACTAAGATAAGTGAAGCTTTTAGTCTCTAATTGTTATATTTAAGATTTTTTGTGGATATTTATGAGTCAAATCAATAATGAAAAATGAAAATAAATTATGTTTCAGGAAGGAAAGGAAAGAAATGGTGTAGATCAGCCAGAACTGAGAGTGGTATCTGTGATTCCGCAAGAACAGCCTCCTGATTGGGAACCTGAATCTAGTCATTTGTACAAATACCTGGTTACGTCTCATTCCATGTTAGTCTTCTTAGCACACAAATACTGTACAGTCTACTGTTTGGATATGAGTCCATCATTATCAGCTGTTGTAAGTGAAATTATCAATCTTTTGTGTTACTTGTGCTTAACATGTTTCCTGTGGTTTGGCCTACCCTTGGTACCATGTCCTATTTTGAGAACTTCTGAAAACTATGAAAGTTAATCTTTTGTCAAATTGTATAATTAACACTTAGAAGATATATATATATATTTTTTTTTTTTTTGCTGTGACAAACAAAGAAGTGGAGCAGCTTTTATTACTAATTAATTAATTATTTTATTGTTTAATGATGTTGTCAATTACTAGGATCACATCAGCATCACTGATGTGCCAGAATTTTGTCCCGCAGGAGTTCTTTTACATGCCAGTAAATCTACTTGCATAGAGCTGTCTTTTTAAG
The DNA here is from genome assembly GCA_030765045.1 of Tenodera sinensis. Taxonomy (NCBI): domain Eukaryota; kingdom Metazoa; phylum Arthropoda; class Insecta; order Mantodea; family Mantidae; genus Tenodera; species Tenodera sinensis. Next base: position 98,709,454 of record CM060962.1, on the reverse strand, counting down.
CACACTTAAAAACCATCAGTCTGGGCCAGATTTGAACCTGTGACTTTGGGATCAGTAGGCCAGTGTCTAACGGTCTAACCAACTGAGCCACCCAGACTGACTGCTTTTATTACTTCCCATACGTGTACTTGTAATGTAAAAATATGTTTGGGTGCATATTTTTCATTTTCATTGGCTGGGCAATCATGTATATCAGTTGCTGTTCTGTAAAATTTGGATTCCTGGGAGAAATATAGTGATTGACAAATCAAATGATTCCTTATAGAGGAAGAGTGCCTTTAAGGCAACTTATGACTAGCAAGCCTCATTAGGCTTCATTAAGTCTCTACAGAGTCACTAAAGAAAACATCTTATTTGTTGCACTCACATGACTTTCTCTATAGTTAATCTACCATTTTATGCAGCTAAAAGATTAGTCAACTCTGAATTCAAAAAAATTATTGAAAAATATTACTATGAAAAATCAAAAAATAAAAGATTGGAACTACCAAACATTCAAACAGTAATTCCTGAGTATCCTTAAAAAAACGGCAGTTGCAACCCTCAGGTTGATTACAAAACATTTAAACAGAATTGGGGTATATTCTTCACCACTCTGTCCTCTATGTGATCTGCAAGAGGAAATGGAATGAGACCACCTTCAAATATGCCAGGCCACTTCTAGCACCCCATCCATGAGTAAAAAATATTGGAGAGCAAGAGGATTAATGACTTCATTGTCAGAAATCCAGCATTAGCTAACAACAACTCTTGTACTAACCATTCTTACAAACTCTTATTTGTATATCTTCTTCATGATAAACATTTGCAGAAATTACCTTATTGCTCATTTCCTTGTAGGTGTAAGGGGAATATGGGAATACAGTAGGATTTGAGCTTTAGAAAATCTTTTAAAGCATTAAGATTCCATTCTCTTTGCATGGCTAAGATATAAAAAAATGAATAATTATCTTCCATTTGACAAAAGTTTAAGTATACCAAAACTCCCACAAATAACAAGGAATATCTCCGAAATGGTGCACTCTACAAAAAAATTTATAATGGCCTAAATTTTGTGTTTTAGCAAGATCTACATTTCTTGTGTAGATGTGACCGCCAAAACATAAAAATATGGTGCTCTCTAAAAAGCGGTTACTATTACTGCTATTGCTCTCTTCAATATCATCAGTGAAAAATATTGGAGAGCAAAAGGATTAATGACTTCATTGTCAGAAATCCAGCATTAGCTAACAACAACATTTCTTGTGTAATAAGATTTGGTCTATCTCTTACGGTTTACCAGTTATGCAAAACTCATCCAGAGTAAACAGGACTGCATGGACTATAGCCAGAAAATTTAAAATATACATATCATTTGTCATAAAAATATCTTAAACATATGGCATGTAATCAAAATCGTTAGTCATTTTCGAGAAAATCAAAATTCCCAAAAAATTTTCCATGTAGAGACTAGCTTAGGGTGGAGGAATTTTCTTCAAAATCTTCTTGTTGCATCCTTAAAAGATATTAAGCTTAAATCCAAATTTGGTTTTTAGCAGACTTTTCGTTTTTGATTTATGCTGTCCACAGATATCCACACACACACACACACACACACACACACACACACACACACACACACACACACACACACACACACACACACACACACACACACACACACACACACACACACACACACACACACACACACACACACACACACACACACACACACACACACACACACACACACACACACACACACACACACACACACACACACACACACACACACACACACACACACACACACACACACACACACACACACACACACACACACACACACACACACACACACACACACACACACACACACACACACACACACACACACACACACACACACACACACACACACACACACACACACACACACACACACACACACACACACACACACACACACACACACACACACACACACACACACACACACACACACACACACACACACACACACACACACACACACACACACACACACACACACACACACACACACACACACACACACACACACACACACACACACACACACACACACACACACACACACACACACACACACACACACACACACACACACACACACACACACACACACACACACACACACACACACACACACACACACACACACACACACACACACACACACACACACACACACACACACACACACACACACACACACACACACACACACACACACACACACACACACACACACACACACACACACACACACACACACACACACACACACACACACACACACACACACACACACACACACACACACACACACACACACACACACACACACACACACACACACACACACACACACACACACACACACACACACACACACACACACACACACACACACACACACACACACACACACACACACACACACACACACACACACACACACACACACACACACACACACACACACACACACACACACACACACACACACACACACACACACACACACACACACACACACACACACACACACACACACACACACACACACACACACACACACACACACACACACACACACACACACACACACACACACACACACACACACACACACACACACACACACACACACACACACACACACACACACACACACACACACACACACACACACACACACACACACACACACACACACACACACACACACACACACACACACACACACACACACACACACACACACACACACACACACACACACACACACACACACACACACACACACACACACACACACACACACACACACACACACACACACACACACACACACACACACACACACACACACACACACACACACACACACACACACACACACACACACACACACACACACACACACACACACACACACACACACACACACACACACACACACACACACACACACACACACACACACACACACACACACACACACACACACACACACACACACACACACACACACACACACACACACACACACACACACACACACACACACACACACACACACACACACACACACACACACACACACACACACACACACACACACACACACACACACACACACACACACACACACACACACACACACACACACACACACACACACACACACACACACACACACACACACACACACACACACACACACACACACACACACACACACACACACACACACACACACACACACACACACACACACACACACACACACACACACACACACACACACACACACACACACACACACACACACACACACACACACACACACACACACACACACACACACACACACACACACACACACACACACACACACACACACACACACACACACACACACACACACACACACACACACACACACACACACACACACACACACACACACACACACACACACACACACACACACACACACACACACACACACACACACACACACACACACACACACACACACACACACACACACACACACACACACACACACACACACACACACACACACACACACACACACACACACACACACACACACACACACACACACACACACACACACACACACACACACACACACACACACACACACACACACACACACACACACACACACACACACACACACACACACACACACACACACACACACACACACACACACACACACACACACACACACACACACACACACACACACACACACACACACACACACACACACACACACACACACACACACACACACACACACACACACACACACACACACACACACACACACACACACACACACACACACACACACACACACACACACACACACACACACACACACACACACACACACACACACACACACACACACACACACACACACACACACACACACACACACACACACACACACACACACACACACACACACACACACACACACACACACACACACACACACACACACACACACACACACACACACACACACACACACACACACACACACACACACACACACACACACACACACACACACACACACACACACACACACACACACACACACACACACACACACACACACACACACACACACACACACACACACACACACACACACACACACACACACACACACACACACACACACACACACACACACACACACACACACACACACACACACACACACACACACACACACACACACACACACACACACACACACACACACACACACACACACACACACACACACACACACACACACACACACACACACACACACACACACACACACACACACACACACACACACACACACACACACACACACACACACACACACACACACACACACACACACACACACACACACACACACACACACACACACACACACACACACACACACACACACACACACACACACACACACACACACACACACACACACACACACACACACACACACACACACACACACACACACACACACACACACACACACACACACACACACACACACACACACACACACACACACACACACACACACACACACACACACACACACACACACACACACACACACACACACACACACACACACACACACACACACACACACACACACACACACACACACACACACACACACACACACACACACACACACACACACACACACACACACACACACACACACACACACACACACACACACACACACACACACACACACACACACACACACACACACACACACACACACACACACACACACACACACACACACACACACACACACACACACACACACACACACACACACACACACACACACACACACACACACACACACACACACACACACACACACACACACACACACACACACACACACACACACACACACACACACACACACACACACACACACACACACACACACACACACACACACACACACACACACACACACACACACACACACACACACACACACACACACACACACACACACACACACACACACACACACACACACACACACACACACACACACACCACACACCTTTTTCTAAAAATGCTTTTTTTTTATTTAGGGTCCTCAAAACATATATTTCCGGTGAAATCTTGACAGCAAATTTTTGGGTGGAATACAATACTTTCTCTAGTTACTATACATAGTAGAGAAAGTAAAAAGTTATACATGTTTATTTAAGAAGAGAACCTTCAATGTTTTGTTGCTTTGCAACAAGCGAAGCATGTGAAGTTCATGCCTCAATAACTGAAGACGGTTGGAATCCAGAGCCAGACATATTTGCTTATTGTAGACACAGCTGCCACCACAGTGACTCCATTGTTTGTATTGGAAATTAGTGTTTCTTGTACATGTCAATGTTGCAGATCATACTTTTGTTGACATAGTATTTAAATTATTGTACACTGGAAATCAGTATAGAATTTACAGAAAGTATTAAGTATGCATGATATATTTTAACGGTTTGTCATATATTAGAGATATTGAATTTTGTAAAGAAATACAAACATATTTTGCTGCTGTGCAATAAAAGTATATACACAAGTTGCAAGGAAACATAACTAGCTCCAGGGTTTGGGCAAAATATGAGCACCCTATTAGAAATATTCCATCTCTGGATATTTTTATGCACTGCAATTTTGTACTATTTTGGCATATTTTGTTTTCTGCTTGTGCCGTATACTACTTCTATCATTATGAATCTGTGATCATCAGGATGTTATATTGATCCACCATTGTTCAGATACTTCCAATGAAGTCAAATTTTGGATGCCCTGTTGGTTGGTGCACCTGCTACAAGGTTGCAAAGTTAGTCTTTTGAAATACTGTCTCTTCTGTCCCGGGTTCGATCCCAGGGACCCGCATGTGGTATTCGTGGTGGACGAAGCGGCGTCAGGGTGGGTTTTCTCCGGGTGCTCCGGTTTCCCCCGCCATCTCATTCCACCGGTGCTCCATCTTCATTCCATGTGTCATCAGTGTCACCGCCTGCAGTGCTGTAGTAGTAAAAGCGGGTGTTAAACACTACAACAACAAATGTCTCTTCTGTCAAGATAACACACAAAGTTCATGGGAAAAATATGGCTACTAAACAGTAGTAACAGACAAAACTAATGAGACAGAATGGCATTATGTAGAATTAATTCCTCTCAAGAGGAAAACCACTGTTAGCTGAGTGACTACTGAGCTCAGTAACTGAAAGATTGCAATGTCAATTAAAACAGCCCATTAGAAACTTCACAAAGAAAATGTATGTCCAAATCTATAGCAATGACAAACAATGCATAAAAGAGACTTCAGTGGTGTTAGAAGAACAAAACTTGCACTACCAACAGGATGGGTTTGTCTGGTTTGTCTGATTGGAGTGTACAATCCAGACTTTCTTCTTCCAACAGTGAAGCATGGCGAAAATTTGTGCCATGCTTTGGGGAATCAGAGAATGGTGTCCATTGAGTAGTACTGTTATAGATTGAAAGCAAATATAATTGTCAATGTCTACTAAGGAATTTTAGGTGAATGGCTCTATTCAGTGGTGCAGGCATTGTTTTCTGCAGAGTATGGCTGCTCCTAGTTGCCAATACCTCTGCTCATACAGCTAGATTTGTTTAAGATGGTTTGATGAACACAAAGATTAAATGAATCATCTTCACTGGTTGTACGATTGCCTGATATGAATTTATTGAACCAGTTTGATCTGTATTGGAAGCTACAGTAATGGTTTCTTTCCCCTCCTTCAGTAAATCTCAAGGAATTGAAGTTTGTTTTTGTGGTATAGATTTCCATTATCCAACAGGGTTGTGGCCAGGAAGTGAAATCCCTAGGGGATGGGTAGGATTTCCCTCCCCCACCAATGATTTTATACCCAGAATCCTCTCCCCCCAGGGAGGGTTTATATAACGAGGCAAAGAGTGAGGCACACACTACTAAAATGCTTTCCCCCCACCAACTTTTAACGATTTCTCACCCTGGTTGTGTATGTTAATAGTCATAGGAGGCACTATACAATGATTACACTCCTCTGGAATAATGTTAGGACTTAACATCTATATGTATGTTTCAGGATATACAGCATGGTGAGGTTATGTTAGACGAGATGCTTGCTGCCCTAAAAAAGAGTCTTCAGGGATTAGCAAAACCTGTAAGTATACTTGATAGTACAATAACTAAAGCCCACCTCTGTGATGTGGGGCTAGTATGTCTGCCTCACATTCAAGAAGTCCTGAGTTTGAATCTCGATTAGGGTGAGTTACCAGGATAAGGTTTCTTCTCCTTATCCTAAAAGATTAACGTCAGGTAACTGTAAGCTCTATGGACCTTGAACATATTTGAACATAAGTTCACCCATTTCATTCATTGTCCAATATGATCTAATCAGTTAAAGGACATTAAACAAAACAGACAAAAGAAAAACAAATTAAAACTAAATGTCAAATCATTATTGTGTTAAGGTGTAAAGTACTGAAAAAGTGTTAATAGAAGAATCATAATTTAATCTCCATAAAAAGCACAAGGTGAAATATAAGTTAATGAAAAACTGTCCTGAATTTTTCTCACAGACACTGTTTATGTTACAGTTCAAGCTACCTGGTTCCACTGCGCTGTTCCAGCCAGACATTTTTGTTACTGTGATAGCACATACGCCATTTTTTACTACTCCTGCCCAGCAAGTGAGTTTCGTTTGCACATATAAAATCTCTCTCTTTCAATTTCAATAGGAGTGTTGCTATTGAAGCAGATGAAACATCTTCCTTTAACCTACTGCACTTCAAATCAGATGTTCTGGTGCACCCACATTGTTCAGTGCATCAACAACCACATTCTAGTTACTTCTTTCTTGGCTTCCGGTATGGGCAGTGTCCTGTTGCCAATATTATTATTAGAAAAGCCATTTCACCGTAAACTATATTTGGCTTCTTCATTGGGTGACTGCAAACCTCATCCAACTAGTCACTGCCTTCTCTGACTGGCCTTGCTGTCCCCTCCCACTTGCAATTCTATTGGTTCCTTCTCCTCCAATAGGAGGCTGCCCTAATAGGGTCTTTCATATTGGTTGAGTGGCTTGCCCATGTCACAGTTCCGCCCACCTCGGTAGCGTGATGGTTAGCGTGTCTGCCTCACGTTCAAGAGGTCGCGAGTTCGAATCTTGCTTAGGGTAAGTTATCCGGGTAAGGTTTTTTCTGAAGTTTTCCTTTATCTTGAGAAGACGAATGTTGGGTAACTTAAAGCTCCATGGATCTCGGGCTCATTTGAGCATCATTTCATCCATTTCATTCATTCACTGTTCGATATGACATTACTTTGGAGGACGTTAACTAAAAGAAAAAACATGTCACAGTTCAGACTGCCTTTTCTTTAAATATTTGTATGCGGCCCATACCGGAAGCCAAGAAAGAAGTAATGACTAAAGGCCGTGGAAGTCTACATAATTATTCACATTCTAGTTGCTATCACTCAGTCTATCCATCTGATAGTATACCAGATTGAAGTAGTATAGATGTCATTCTTTAAATGTGAGTGAATCTCATTGAGCACATCGAAAAGTTCTATGAAATCTTCTGTCTTTCATAAATTTATAGGAACAACACTAGGAGAAGGAGGAGAAATTTGGTAACTGTGTGCTTCAGATTGCACCTGGGTGATTGTCTAACAATAGAAGCTATGGTGAAATTTTGTAAGCAGCTGGGCCACATTGTGGAAGTAATGCTATAATTTAATAAGTGTTTATCTGTGGTAGAAGAAAGAATTTCATTATGTATGAAAACACTTCTCGGTGTAGGGAAGTGGCACCCCCATCACCCAGTGGGAAACCACTGCAAACAGCCTTCCGAGTATTGGTGGGAAAAACCAAAACCAAAACCTTTTGGGAGTGGGAGAAAATTCATAACGCGGTTCATGTTTTCTAAAATGAATATCTTTTCCCAAATCATTAAATTAAGAGTTTTGAAATACCACCAATAGATTGTATTTATAAGTTTTTGTTTTCAGAGGTTGGCGACATAGATCTTTTGGGTTGTTGAGCACCTGTAGCTATGGTAACTGTTTGTAAATAAAGCTTTGAGAATGTAGTGGAAGCACCATGGAACATATATCAGTAGCATTTAAGAAAATGCAGCAAATACTAATATAAGTGAAGTTTCTATAGTGCATTTCACCCTTAGAAGACAGTACATGTTAAATGGAGCGCAGTGTTGCAACATGTACTAGTTGCGAATCTTTCTCCGTGCGCGACCCTGAGGTGGCCTGAGTCCTGTACTGAGTCCTTCACTTTTAACTTTAACATTCCTCCACACCTTTGTCACTGTATAGCCTAAATTTACAAATGACTCATCTGTATAAACAATTGATTTCCCCTGGTTCCTAAACCTTTTTACGTCTTTTAGATATTTATGTCGCCATCTGTTGATATCGATATCGTCTCTTTCTGTTAATATGCACTTGTTACACCTTCTTTCACATTCGAACCCCAAATCATGTAAGAACCGACTAAGAGTGGCCCTTGAGAAATTTGGTAGGGTCTCATCACTGTTGACCCGTGACAAAATTATATTCAGTGTGGGTGGAATATTTGCAAACAGTAAAGAATGAACAATTCGCTGCACTTCAGTTTGCACTATTCCATCATATTGCGTTAACCTAGCGGTTTTTTATTTTGCTGCCCTTTTTGCTTTCTTTTTCGATGGCGTTCTTAGGGGTCTTTTCATTACTTACTTTTTAATCCTATACACTACTGCTTCTGAACACCCGATAGCCTTAGCTGTTTCTTTTACTGCCTTACTTACACACATTTTACTTGAAAAATAATCTAACACATTCATAATTATTTGGTGTTCCTTACTTCTTAATTTACCAACATAACGTCTCTTCCTAGCTTCCCCCTCCATAACTATAAATATTTACGGAAATATTAAACAAATAACGCAATAACAGCTCACAGATTACACACAGGACTTCTTTTGAACTAATGCTAGTGCTGCTCCTTATACTATCTTCTGTAGCAGGCATGGCGCGAGAATACGCTGAGTAGATGAATACCTTTTGTTTGCCTTACTGGATAAAAGAAAGAGGTTACGGCCGTTTGGTTTATTTCAAAAACTTTCTCCAACCTTCCTCAACATTTGTTCTCGCTTGGTCCCCGATGTAAACTCAATAACAAAAAAGTTTCACAGTGTGTAACTTTTGCAGTGCACAGACATAAAATTTTCTGAAAACATATAGTTTAAAAAATTGTAACACTTAACTGAGTGAACATTGAGAATTCAAAGTAGGCAGGTAGTAGCACTATGGTTTACTCTAGCTAAGAAAAAAATATAGACGTATTCTAGCAGTTAGTTTGTTAGTGCGTGATGAGTACAGAAACAGCAAAATCGGACTTCTATTGAAAAATATGTTTTCTGAAGAAATATGGACCTATAGAAATGTATAATGACTCTAAAAAGGATATAACCTGATAGAGAAAAACATTCTGCGTAGGATAATGTGTTCAAACCTGAAATTTATAACAACTGAATATTTATACCTTGCTATTAGGAACCTGGCAACAGTGCGAGGGTAGAAAAGGACGAGGCTAATGGCAACTCGTATGCGCTAGATAGAGACAGATATATCCCATTTAACTCCATACTGTCATCTAAGAGTGGGACAAGGTATAGTTTCTAAGTTTGTTTTTATTTTAGATTCTGTTGCTTAATAGCTTCAATATTTCATTGAATAAAATTCTGTTCTTCTGACATTCCCCCATTCCTTGTTTTTGCAACCTACAGTAGTAATATATTCGGTATGCTAGTTTTCAATTACCTGGTATATGTGTGCAGAATATATACATTAGGAGTAATAATTTTGAGCTAAATTCTTTGAAAAGGAGGTAATATATCCAGTTTGCAATTCTACCACACAATTCTTTGTATGAGTTATTTTATTTATACTAGGCCCTGATCAGTGAAACATGCTTGCAAGTAAATAATCCTAATTGTAAACGCTTCCGTCAATTACAGGGGAGCACGAAGATTACAAAATTAACATGCATATGACATGGAATAGTATGGTTATGACAGACTTCTATCCAACGTGTTTGTTACAGATAAGGATAGTGTTTGTTCCTGCTAATTTTGATCTTCTATCAGAATGCATCACATGTTTTATTTTTATCAAAAGATTGAAGCATCTGAAACATAGTACTATGTGTAAATTACTATCTTTTGTTATGTTCATACTGGGTATTTTGTATGTGGATTGAGAGTTTACAGTATTGATATAAATTTATTTTCCTTTAATCATAATAGGTATTGGTCCAAGGTTGGAAAGTCACAGAAGCAAATCTGCCTGAATTCTTAACAACCATTGAGAAACAACTAAGGCGTCTTGAAAATACAGTTGCTGAAGTGGCAGCAATTGCATATGATCAACTGGAAGCTCTGCGGGTAAGTTAATTTAATTTCAAGGCTTCTAGTTCCAGAAAGTTGTTGTTAGCTAATGCTGGATTTCTGACAATGAAGTCATTAATCCTCTTGCTCTCCAATATTATTCACTGATGGATGGGGCATTAGAAGTGGCCGGGCATATTTGAAGGTGGTCTCGATCCATTTCCTCTTGCAGATCACATAGAGGACAGAGTGGTGAAGAATATATCCCAATTCTGTTTAAATGTTTTGCCAGACAATCATGTCCTGTAATCAACCTGAAGGTTGCAACTACTGTTTTTCGAGGATACTCAGGAATTACTGTTTGAATGTTTGGTAGTTCCCATCTTTTATTTTTTGATTTTTCATAGTATTTTTCAATAATTTTTTTGAATTCAGAGTTGACTAATCTTTTAGCTGCATAAAATGGTAGATTAAATATTGATTTCTGCACATTGCCGGTACCCTTTTTTGCAAGAAAATCTCATTACCACTCAGTCCACAGTGAGCTGGTATCCATTGGAAGACTAGGTGTTTTTGAAGTGCTGTTAGATGGATAAGGATTTTCCAACATTCTATAATTGTTTGGTTTTTTGGTGACAACTTGGAAGTAATTGCTATAATTGCTGCCCTGGAATCTGAGAGAATAACTGCTTGCTGAAAATGTGAAATTCTGTACAAAAGATTTTGTAGGGCCATTCGAATTGCTTCAATTTCTCCATCAAAGTTTGTAGTTCCATAACTTAAAGATTTGTAATAGGAAAAGAGGTGACATGTGACTCCAGCACCTGCTCCATCTTGGTTTGATATTATTGATCCATCAGTATAAATATGGAGCCATTCGTGTTCTGGAAATCTAGTATGGATTGTCTCTAATGCCAATAATTTTAGAACACTAGTTGGAGTATCACTTTTCTTAACTTCTTCTGTCAGGTGTAAATAATATGTGATGTCTAATGTTTGTGTCGGATTGACTTTAGATATGAAGTTTTCCTTTGAATTAGGAAGGTATACATTCTTCTTGATGTCTTGAATTTTTGAAAGAAAGCTCTCCTGAGTCTTTAGTGTATGTGTAAAATTTCTCTTGTGCCATGTATTGAATGGGAGTCTGATCAACTTTTCGTGTTGAATAAGAGCCGCTTTTTCTATTTCATATTCAATGGGGCATTTGTTGGTTAGTATTTCCATAGCTGCTATTGGTGTGGTTTTGATAGCACCTGTAATTAATCTCAGACTTTGGTTTTGAAAGATTTGAATCTTTTTTATGTTTGCTGTTACAAGAACTTCGCTGCAGTAAGTAAATAATGTCTTTATATATACATTGTATGTTGTGTTAAGAGTTGCTCTGGAACATCCCCACTTCATTCCTGTTAGACGTTTTAACAGTGAAAGGCACCTCTCTGCTCTTTGTATTACATTTTCTATTTGTTTGGTCCATGTAAGTTTAGTATCAAATGTAACTCCTAAATACTTTGCTTCCTTTGTTTCTGGTAATTGTTGACCCTCAAAATTTAGTTTTATTTTTAGTGGCTCTTTTCTTAGCGAAAAGATTTGGTAGTTTGATTTTGTTGTATTAACAGTCATTAAATTTTCTTTGGTCCACCTTTGTAATTTGGTTAAGGATTGTTGTATGGTTTTTTCTAGTTCTGTACTTTTGCTTTTTGGTTTTGAAGTCCACATTACTAAGTCATCAGCAAATAGTGCACACTTCACACCTGATTCTTGTATTTGTTGTGTTAGATCGTTAATAAATATATTAAAAAGTGTTGTGCTGAGCACTGCGCCTTGTGGTAAGCCACGGTGTACTTGTTTGTATTTAGATATGTTTCTTCCATATCTGGTTGCAATAAAGAAGCGTTGTGTTGGGAAATGACATAGCCATGAAAACATTGGACCTTGTATCCGTATTTTTTTTACTTTCTTTAGTAGTTTTGTTCTGCATATAGAATCATATGCACTTTGGAAATCAATAAAAACTGATCTTCTTTTCTATTGAAGGAGTCTTTGATTTCTTGACTGAGAAGTAAGACTTGTTCATTTGTAGAGTGGAACTCTCTAAATCCAGCTTGACATGGGGAAATTAAATTTTTTGTTTCTAGAAACCAATTTAACCTGTTTGACACCATTCTTTCCATCACTTTTGCTATTATGCTAGTAAGAGCTATTGGTCTATAATTTTTTATTTCTAACACTGTTTTGTCTTTCTTCAAGAGTGGGACAATTATTGCCTTTTGCCATTCATTCAGTTCCAGAAAGTTTCATCACCTATATTTACATACAGGAGTGCTCGATATTGTATAATTAGAATAATACTTTACTCCAGTGTCATTTGTTCTGAAAATTTAATTATCTTATTTTATCTACTGCTGATCTACAGTAGATAGAAGAGGTATTGCATTGGGCCAAAAAATCCTGTATTAATTTCACCAAAGTTCAAGTTTTGAGGACTTTGAGCACAAAAATGTTGGAGAATAAGTATTGAAATTTTTATCTAGCATCTTTCAGGAATGCAAGGTAAGAATTTTCACAAAGTTACCCAATCCCAAAAAGCACCCTTTAAATAGAAACTTTCATTACTTTATCACATAATGGTTGGGATAAAAATATATGTCAGAAATATTGATGAACAAAATGTGTATCTTAAATTTTCACTAAGCAGCTTAGGAAGTGCTCTGAATTCTTAGTGAATGTTGGAGAATAAGTATTGAAATTTTTATCTAGCATCTTTCAGGAATGCAAGGTAAGAATTTTCACAAAGTTACCCAATCCCAAAAAGCACCCTTTAAATAGAAACTTTCATTACTTTATCACATAATGGTTGGGATAAAAATATATGTCAGAAATATTGATGAACAAAATGTGTATCTTAAATTTTCACTAAGCAGCTTAGGAAGTGCTCTGAATTCTTAGTGAATTGTGTGTAACTAAGAAACCTTAATAAGGGACAACCAAAAAATTACTACTGAAAAATATTTAGAACTTCTTAAAATGTGTAATTTGAAATTTGAGAGATTGAAAAATTATTACCAACTATATCATCTTTTGGAATATTTCCAAATCGATTCCAAACTTACACTTCTGAAATATTTAAAGAAACAATGTGCCACAGATGTAGTAAAAGCTTTAGTTTTGTAAACTATACACTCGGATCCACAGTGAATATCTGTATATTTATACTAATTGATCTCTTTGTGATAAAGAAAGGGGAGTAGGAGCAGAGATTCACTCAAATCTATTTAATTTCTGTATCAGCTTGGATTAACACGACACATTTTATTGGAGAAACTTGGAGAAGAAATATTGCCGTAACAGAATTATCTAGAATTAGCATATTTAAAAAAAATGCCAATTTAAAGTGATTCAAAGCAGCCATTATGAAATTGTTTACCAAATGCCGTTCTTAACTTTTAAAATAAGAGGAGCCCCCAAAAACTGTACAAATGCTGACTGCTTTAAATAAAGTAATCAGGCTGCAGTTTTTATTGCTTATTGCAGCCATTAGGGCAATGGATATGTAGATTTTCTTGTGAAGAAAGACATCCAAATCTTACAAAAACCAAACGTGTCAACATATCATTCCAAAAAATTAATCATAAATGGTATTATGAAAAACAGTTGGAGACAAAAATTAGAAAAAATAAATTTACTCAACCTAATATCCCTGAATTAGCAAGACATAAGGTTGTAACAAATTTTTGATTGTTGACTGGATGCAACTACTTAGCTGCACATGTGATATAATTGGCATATATCCTTCACCTAAATGTGTACTTTGCACTGATAAAAACTCAAACATGGATATCGACCATCTACACAAGTTTTGAGCACTAACCAGTCTTAACTCATCTGGATTAAACTTCAAAAGTACAGTGCCTTCGTAGCTCGCCCAGACTGCCCTGCAGCAACATTGGACCAGGCCAGGATCTGCATGCTCTCTGCCAGGGTGATGCATAAATGACCGGCAAGTAATACGTACGGAACACTAACTACTGTACTAACTTACATTGGACTTACCTGCATCACAATAGATGTTGAAATTGATGACCTTTGAGGTGAACACATTCGCTATCTCTGAAAACAATTGTGGTTTACTTGCTAAAGTTCACGTTGACTGATTACCTGTATTTCTCTCATGTGAGGATTTGATGTGTACACTGTATTCTTTAACGCTCCCTGTAAATTAAAATCACTAAGACATTTAGCACAAGCAATTAATATTTCCAACAATGCAGCTTTTGTGGCAATGGAACTTCTGATACTTAAGGGTACAAGGTAACTGTAGTTTGTGCTTCACAACCAGAAGGTCCTGTAATTAGAGTTAATTATTAAGTTGATTGTTGCAGTCCATTCATAATGGTGACGTGGACTCACTTTCACTATTCTTCACTGATGAAGCATGGTTTTATGTTCAAGGTTACTTTTCTGCTCACAAAAATTAATATTGGGCTACTGAAAATCCCCATATTATTTATGAAGTTCATCATGCTGCAAAAGTTAGGATTTGGTGTGCAGTGAGTGTGCATAGAATTACTGATCCCATATTTACGATACGACAGTTAATTAATTGTTTATGTAAGTTCTGTTTTAAATACCCTTTTTCTGTAACTAATGAAATAAAAGATTGTGTAGCTGGTTTCAGCAGGTTTCAGCTACAGTTTACACTATTGGGAATTGTATGCATGAATTGCAAACTGTTTGTGGTGACAGAGTTATTAGTTGAGGATTGTGGTCACCTCGTTCCCATGACCTATCTCCATGCAATTTTTATTTTTTGGGAAACGTTAAAGAATAAAGTGTACACATCAAATCCACACACGTTAAAAGAATTGAACAAAAGTATGAGAGAAATACAGGCAATCAGTGAACATGAACTTTTGCAAGTAAACCACAATTGTTTTCAGATATAGGGAATGTGTTCATGTTGAAGGTCATCAGTTTTGGCATATGTTGTGATGCAAATAAGCCTAATGTAAGTTATTACAGTAGTTAGTGTTCTGTACCCATGACTTGCCAATCCTTCATGTGTGACTCTGGCAGAGTGTGTGCCAGTCCTCACCCAGTCTGATGCCGCTGCAGGGCACTCCAGTCGAGCTACGAACGCACTGTATATTGAAAAGCAACAAGGCGAATGGAGATAATCCAAGTATCTAGGCATTAGATACTATTAAGACAGTGATTCAAATAATTGTCATAGGATTAGAGGTTTGATCCAGTCAGACATTTTTGAAAATTTCCTGGACAGGCATTTATTATGTATAACAGTGTATGATGACGACGACTACGATGATGATGATAGTAATATAATGCTAATACAGTATACAGTTATAATTGGCCTAGTAGTCCAGCTACATTAAAGAGGAATTAAGTTATGTGCATTCGTAGTGCATGTGGCGGCACAGTGTGGGGAACTGGTTCTGTCCATCTACTGTACAGAGCAGGCACAACTTCCTTCTTTTGCTAGCTCACGTACTAGGCTTAGTTATAATGTACATGATATATTCATATTTACAATAAAACATGTGAATGTTAAACATCTGATTTTTAAATCAATAATGCAAGGCACAGAAATTGGCAATTGTCTTATTTAGGGAAACTTGAATGTGAAGTGTGGTAACTTGTTCTCTGACCACCACTCACTTGCACAAGGTTTTCATTGATAGCTTTTTGTTTTAGGAGGGCAGTATAGCCATCGAACAATGCATTTATGAGAAAATAACATGTTCATGTTGGAGTAATTTAATCACTGCAGGTGTTGTAAGCAGCCTGGAAATAAAGTTTTTATAAATTACTACATTCAGCAGCATAGCCCATAGGCAAAGGGAACCAAATTAAAATTTTACTATAAAATGTATTGAATCGTATGTTGCTTTATAGCAATGACAGTAATTGAATGATACGTCAAACTTACATGGAATAATTGATCAAAAAGCAAAAAAACTGGAAGCGATACAGATGATGCAAATTATAATAATAAATTGCACTATGACTTGAGTTTCCTTCACTAAATAATTACATGAACATGTTTTGTAGGCAATTTTGCGTACCTGACCAGCAGACTTTAACTATCGAGCTTGTTACCATTGACACTATTATTGACAGTGATTGATCAAATTAGTAAACTGCTGCAGTTACACTACATCAGAACATTTTATAGTGCAACAAGAAAAATAAAGGAACTGCCAAACCCCACATTGCACAGCAGGTGTCTGCAGATTATCATGCAGTTGTGGTCAAGTATACATAGGCACTGCCATGTAAAGCATTAATACACGACTCAAAAAAATATGAACAACACAACCATTTAGGTCAGATGGAGAAGTCAGCAGTGGCAGAACATTTCCTGCTATTTGGGCATGACATTAACTACAGAGACACTGTAGTGTTCTCTAAGAGTAGTCATTACCATACTTGCTTGATACGTGAAGTGATTGAATTATTTAAGCAAAAAAATCACTTCAGTTGCAAAGGAGAGAGGCAACAGGATAGTAAAGCATGCATCCCAGCTCTGAAAATAGCGAGAGTGAAATCAGAACTAGGGAGGGGCTCTTCCCTTTACACCTGTAGCAAAGACAGGACGACGACGGATGTCAGCCAATAAATAACCATGCTCTACCCTCAACAGGCCACCTTCCATGCACAGCAATAAATAGTGTGCCAACAGACACAGCGCTCCAGTCTTGACTTGCCTGGACTCTGGAGCTAATTACTTTGTCTCCCTGAGGATGCCAGATGCAGTTTTTGGCAAAACGTCAAAGAAGGAAATGTCCTTCAAGCCCAAAAAATAACATATATGTTGATAACCCAGCCGTGAAAGCTTGCAATTTTACCTATTTCTTTATTTTCAAAAATGGGTTTTAATTTTTATTTAAATAATGTTTCATATTTACATGATTAATAAAAGGCATTTTTTGAACTTTCTCTGAGTAGCTTGTGAATTCCCTTTTATTTGTTTACATTTTGTATAATAAGGAAACTATGATAACTGCCAAATGTAATGGTGGCTGATAGCGGACTATTACTATTGTTTTTCCTGTTGTGCAAATAAATTTTGTGGGTGCAAATGATATTAATATCAATGGCTTTACAGCGTGATTTCACAGTGTGTTTAACTAAGCAATATCGCAAGGCATGGCAAGCCTATGATTGAATTTAGTATTGAGCCACCTGCTATCAAATTTTGTCACAGCTATAGATGAAAATTTAAACTTGGAAAAAATGTAAAGCTCATTAAAATTCCCAATTTGTGTAAAGTTTTCAGCAGCACCAGCCTTATTTAAAATATTCCATATTGCATGTTAATAGTTTTTGCAGAAATAGTGGACATATTCATTCTTTTTTTCCTTTTTGTCTTACTTTGTTGAACAAATATTTGAATGCTGTTTCTGCATATTGAACTAACCATTTCTTGTTTAATTTGAAATCATTCCTTAGCAAAAGTATGTATATTGTAATACAATGTGGTTAGAAGATTCCTTTTTATGTATACTGTAACGGATATATTTGTATTAAAAATTGGAATTTTTGTTACTTTAACTTCATTTTCCACACCAGAATGTACTGGAACAAGTTTCAGACTTTCGTCCCCTTCATTTGCCTAGATTGCTGTGCTTCTTTCCGTGACTTGTAGATGGCATTTTGGCTGGCCGTACTGCATGATGAGATCCTTTTTACATGGCACATGAAAGTTCTAATTTTTTCATATAAATATTACAATAACTTCCTTGTCCCCCCCCCCCCAAAAAAAAAAAATTAAAAATAAGATATGTGTAAATTTGACATTGGTAATGAAAGTCATGTGATGTTATCACATCTGATTTTTACAAAAAGTAATGTGGCTCACGTTAGAGAGTAAGGAAGAGTAGGAAAGGAGAGGGGGGAGGGGGTGAGAAAATTTAGGAAAGTAGGGTTGGATGTGGAATTTGCTTCATGAACAATATTGAGTGTGTGTGTTTTTCCCCCCTTTTTCCTTAATGTTGTCTTATTTCTCATGACATTAATTTCTAAGGACTTAGGTGTTGAATTTAGATCAAAACATGTGGACTAGTATGTTAAAAGTATGCATAGCCTATCTGTTCCATGCATTGATGGGCCTCAGTGTGTAAAATACTTAATACCAAATTAATACACCACTCTATTCTACATTGGTTATTTTCTAACAGAGTGATATGTATGGAAGAGAGTGGAGTGAATGTTTTCCTCGTGAGACAGATGGACAGCAAAGGAAGAATAAAAGGAATAACACTAGGAATTTGATGGTTCAAACAATTTAAGCTTCTCACAGCACTTCAAACGAGATGTGATGGTTGAATGAGTTGTGAATCTTATGAAGTGTCTGATGTTAAAATTTAGGGTTGATTCAGAGTTCATTGGACTGAAGCACTGAGTTTGAAAAATTTGTTCACAAGCCACCCATTACTAGCGAGTGTTGTATAAATGTGAGGATTGATGGCGTACCTTGGTATGATATAATGTGATGTTCAACCAGACTTAATCCTTTTGCTGTTGACCTAAACTGCTGCTACTGTTAAAACTGCCAGCCCTAAGAAAGGCAAAACTTAAGTTTGTACTTCAAGATTTGCGCTGTTTTTAAACTGAGGGTTTTGTGATACTCGTAGCTCTTCATTAATTGTTTCACAGTTCCACACAGTTAAATGACATTACTTAAGTTCTCATGTATTAAAAGAATTTTGAAAATGCTAATTTGGATTTTTTTTTTTAGGTACAGTAAAATTAATTATCAAACCCTAATTTTGATATTACTGCTGAATTTAGTAAAATATATTGTCTTAACTTTCAAATTTTGAAGTTCCTGTATTTTAAATTGTTGAAGTGGAGAGAGTTACATAGATAATTATGTCCTGACGAATACCAGAAAGCACTTTAGATATAAAACTTGTGGGTAACAGCTTGTATATAAATGGGAATATTGCCAGCTGGATACTGTATATGTATTTTTAGTATTGTCTATCACTCCATATCACTAGTTGGTTCATCCTCGTCACTAAACATAGTCACTACAACTATTGCTTTCCAGCAGTGCTGCCACAATTTCCTCCTCTGTCAGTGATTTTTTTGTTCCAGTGATGTACAGTGTGCAAAAATAGCAAGAAATCACTACATAATCTCACAGGAAATGCAGATGTTAACAAATGGAAGGTGCTACTAGCATGCAGTTTAAATATCATAGGTCAGCTGGAACTATGCATGTCTGGCATTTGTTGCATGAAATGTAAATTGTTGGAACATGAAAACCAACCTCCTTGAATTGTATTGTATTGCCTCTTGGCAATTTATGTGTGCAAAGTGCATCTGATCTTATTGGAAATTGGCACCTAAGGGTTTCATATTGACCCAGGTTACAAGGCTGTGCAAAATTCTTTATTTAAAGCTCTGGAGAGCATATTCATTAAAATCCAACTTCATAGAGAGTGTCTGCCTTGTGGTTGATTATTAAACTATACTGTATTTCTAAATTGTTACAGTCTGAATCGGAAAAGCTAGTAGGGGGCTTATTTGAAGAGAGCAGTGATACTGGAAAGCTGGCACCACCAGCAGCACGTGTACCTATGGTGGGTCCTGATGCTGGATTCGTCAACATGCTACGCTATGGCATGCTTGCCTTGCGGCTACTGCCAGAAAGCAGTTGTAAAAGTTAGTATCTAGCTCCTTTTACAGACGAATACTCAATGTTTTAATGCACTGTATAAAGGAAATGTTGTGTAACCTGTCAATGCCACAGCTAATTCTGGTGGTTCATGTTACGCTCTACAGTACTGTCTGACCAGCAGAAGGCGAGCTGGAGGAATTTGCTATGTAAACATTTTCTACTGTCCCCATCATGGTTTATGCATCCTAGTATCATATACAATGCACTGTGTTTTCAGATAAAAATGTAATACCTATCACAGCTGTTTCATACAGCTATTAGATCTGGCAGCATGAGTGATTTACATACACAAATTTTGTAGTATATAAACTGACTGAGCAGAGATAAATAATTCAAACCCTCTGGAACTTAAAAAAATTCAATGCCACAGCTGGCATTAAGTTCCAGTTCTACTTCTGAAACATTGCCCACACACGGTTTGTGTTTTTAAAACACCAACAGTAAGTTTGTTGGCATAAATGAATAATTATTCAAACCCTCTCTCGTCATCTTTTGCTGGTCAGATAGTATGCATGCATTATTGTTCAGTATGAGATTATTAGGGACAGATTTTAATGGAAATTCATAGTTTTTCTCTATCAGAAAGTATGCTTACTTGGTATTTGAATTAATTACTAAATTTTGAACAATTTAAACAATATTAATATAATTTAAACAATGTTTATGTAGCACATAATGCATGCTTTGCCTGTTTTATTAATAAGCATAATATCTCGTCAGTTTGCAAATTATGCTGCATATTTGCTTGTCTTAAATGCATATTTTATAATTTTTATATTCATTTTATCTTCATATTTGATTATCAAGTAAAATATTTCAGAATATATGCCAATGAGTCAGTCATTTAACTTGGCAACACTGATGGCGACTCTTATGGAATGTAATCAATAGCTCATATCACATCAGGGAATCCACATCTTACCTGGTTGTAACTGTTCCCACATGGTAAGAAGGTGAAGCAGTTCTTGGAATTGGGTTCAAATGTGATGGTTACAAATTAATAATGATAAATTTAGTTTAAATTACATTTTTTAGTATCTCTTAAGGTTTATAGTGATGTAGACTGCTAATTTATACAAAGGAAAGCATTTCAAAATATTCAGTCATTCATAGTTATGGTTATGCAATTTACACAAAGAAAAGCATTTCAAAATATTAAGTCATTAATGAGAAATTCAATTCTGAAAATACTCCAAATTCACAACTGTTCTCCAGTTAAAACTTAGGTAATTCATTTCAGTGGTGGTGTGTTTGTGTGTGGTGAAGGCCTTGTTTTCATGTAATCATGCCAAAAGTATAATGATTAGGGCTAGGAAGTTCATGCATTTGCATGCTTTTTTACAGGGGTTAAAAACGTATGCTTTTACATTATGTGCACGAATTATGCAATTTTCAGTTATTTGGACATGATTTTATGGTGCATATAACTGCATATTTTCTTGATTTTGATAAATGCATATTATTTCAATATTATAGCCCCTATATTGCATATTTTAATGATTTTTATGGGTTTTTATTATTTTTTCCCATCTGGATAGTATTTTTCATATTGGTAGTATTGCACAAGTTGATGCAACTCGCGAGGTGAGTCATGTTGTCATGCAGTGAACCCCCTGTTTCCATCCCTTCATTATATGTATGTGCGTAGACAATAATCAGTGCGTTATCTGAGAGGTTTATATTAACAAAGATAAAGTGCAGGTCAACGTTTTGAGCAGCACGATTTATCGCAACTCTTGCCTGACCTCCAATAGTTGTGGCATGGTCTTCAAACGTAACAGTGTTGTGAACTGGTTCCCACCAAATTAAATTAGGTGTATAAAATGTTAAAAAGCTCTTCAAATGCGAAAGTAAAACCAACTTAGAGTGGTAGATTAATTAGTTTACAGAAAGAGTTTTCGAGTGATTTAATATCTACAAATAATAGGGTACTGTATTGTGGAGCGTGTGAGAAAAATGTAGGGAGTGAGAAAAGATTTCAAATAGTTCGGCAAATAAATACAGCAAAACATAAGGAGAATTTAATCAGAAAACTCGCAAACAGAGAACCTGTTCAAAAAGAGCTAGTAGAGTGTTTAGGAAGTAGGGTTACTGAATTTTCCTATGACTTGTGCCAAGCATTTTTAGCTGCTGATATTCCCTTGTTCAAAGTTAATAATCCGACATTTAAAAACTTTCTTGCCAAGTACACTCGACAACATGTGCCTGAAGAAAGTACACTGCGTAAGACTTATGTAGGACATTGTTACAATAATGTATTGTCAAATATAGAAAATGAATTAGCGGATCAGTTTGTGTGGTTGTCTGTTGATGAAATCCTTGATTCTGAGCGCTGTTCTATTGCTAATATAATCGTGGATGCTTTAAATAATGAACAAAAGACTACACCTTATCTT
This sequence comes from Tenodera sinensis, assembly GCA_030765045.1. NCBI lineage: Eukaryota > Metazoa > Arthropoda > Insecta > Mantodea > Mantidae > Tenodera > Tenodera sinensis. The sequence goes on along the minus strand of CM060962.1, from coordinate 98,685,841 downwards.
CTTAATGTGTGTGAATTGTCGGCCACTGACAATGTACCTGTAACCCAGTTTGTGATGGACTCTTTGAAATTACTATGGCCATGTGGAATCAAATACGACCGGTTACTTTTATTTGTTACTGATGCAGGTCCTTATATGGTAAAACCAGGACAAACTCTGAAAGGTATTTTTCCTAACATAATTCATATAACTTGTTTGACACACTCTCTTCATCGCATTTCTGAGACAATACGCGATTGTTTCCCATTGATAGATAGATTTGTATCCTGTACAAAGAGAATTTTTGTTAAATCTCCTAAAAGAGTTAAGTTGTTTAGATCAACAGCACCTAATATCCGACTTCCTCTTGCACCAGTGTTAACTCGATGGGGAACATGGCCGATGCAATTTTGTATTATGCTGAGCACATAGAAATAGTTGAAGATGTTAATTCATTGGACTCGAAAGATGCTTCATCAATAGAAACTGCAAAATACTGGGTTAAAAGAGGATCTTAGTTTCATATCTGCCCATTTTTCTTTCTTACCAACAACCATAAAGGCATTGGAAGCTGTGGGATCTCCTTCGCATGAATCACTTACTGTCTTTGAAAAAACAATGTGATCTAAGTTCGGTTCCTGGTGGTATAGGACAAAAAGTAAAAGAGAAAGTGAATTATGTAATTTCAAAAAATTCTGGTTATAAATAGATGTGCGATATTCGAGACATCCTCGAAAGAAAACCATCTGTCACACCAAGAGACTTGACTCTCTTTGTGAAGCAGTTAACATCATTTAAATATGCCCCGATAGCATCTTGTGACGCGGAGAGAAGTTTTTCACGTTACAAAAGTGTTTTGCGAGACAACAGACGATGTTTTACAGTTGAAAATTTGTGCAAAGTGTTGGTTGTGAACTGCAATATAGCAGTTAATACTAGCAACGGGACCACTTCTGTTTCAACCTCTAAGGAATAAGGTAACTTTATTATTTATACTAAGTCGCCTTGTCTACTTCAAAGGGGCATTGTTTTAATTCAATAGTGCATATTTCTTGGCATATTTTCAAGTTTTTAAGAGCATATTTACATGCATATTTCAGTGTTTTTTAGGGCATGAACTTCCGAGCCCTAATAATGATCGATTAAGATATGTTACAGGAGTATATTGTAACTGTGAGTGTTAAAAATAAATTTTAATGAGTTAAATAGTTCTTATGGTTTCCACAGTAGTTTTGTACACATTGAGATTATATAGAATTGCCGCAAATTTCATTAAATATGTCTTAATACTTTTTACAGAGACACATTTTTGCGCATGTTATGGAAATTTTCAATGGATAAATGTGTGCATATTAAAGTGATTATTAGAGAAAACTTCCTCCCCCTAGAGATTATACCGGACATCACTGTCTTCTAGACATTAGAAGAATTAAAAGTCTGATAACCAACATTTATATAAATATAAGTTGTTTCCTAAAATTAACATACTTTCTGCTGAACCAAGTCTTGAAGCTTTCCTGGCTGCGATATGAAAATAATTCTTCTCGGGCTATCAGTCTGGTGAATTCTGGAAGTGATTACGAGCTTTCAAGAGAATGATGCCTCCAGAGAATGATGTGGAGACTGCAGTTCGGTTTATTCTTATAGTCAATCCGGTGGAAGGGGTGGGCCACCACACTTCACCCAACAGATCATTGCATTATTTAAGCATACGCTTACATTGATGTACTTTCTTTACTGCGGACAGTACTATGAACAAACTGATGGATTGGCTATGGGCTCTCCCCTCTTACCAGCTATAGCTAACTTCTACATGGGAGCCTTTGAACATCAAGCCTTGTATTCAACTACTCTCAAGCCTTCAGCCTTCTTCAGATATGTCGACGACATGTTTGTCATCAGGCCTCATGGGAAAGATATGCTTCAAGACTTCTTGGATCATCTGAACAGTCAGCACCTCAACATCAAGTTCACAATGGAAATAGAACAGAACGAGATGTTACCATTCCTGGATATGCTAATTTGCCGGAAGCCCAATGGTTCCCTGGGTCACAGCATGTACAGTCCAGTGCACGGAAACTTTCCGATATGAGGAACAGCTGTTTAGGTTGGTAGTGAATGAACCAAGCCCCCAGTTCAAACCCCTGTCAGTGATAGGAAGGCGTGCACCTGCCCTTTGTTTCACAATGGTGGAGGTGAACCAGAAGCCCAGACAGTTTAAGATACATTGAAACATAATTCAGAATGTGTCTCATCAGTCTTTGATTATTTTATCAGCAGTTATTGAGGATAGGAGCAAATGCCAGATTGCCAATCCTTTTCAAATAATGAATCTTCTCAGGTTTGTGTAGTTTTCTTGGGAAGGGAATGGGGGATGAGGCAGATTTATCTGTTTTATTATATGTGTATTAACTTGAACTCCACATTGCACATATTTATTTTGAATCATGTCATTTCATTACAAAATAATTTAAAGCTGTAACTGAAGCTCTATCTACAGAAAATATACCGAGCATACAGAAGCATGTTTTTGTCACATAGACAAACATAAGGGGAAAACACAAGATGATAATGTTCTAGTAATTAATCCACGTGTCCAGTATCACTTTTAAAAGCTCTTTGTATCTAACTGTATTGCAACCACTCTCTTAAATACTGTTATCACCAAAATAATTTTTAACACCACATTTGTAATGAAAAGTGTTTAGCATCTGCTATCTTGAATTTTGAATGTGCCATATTTCAACACATAATCATTGCCATTGCAAAATGGTCGCACCTTGATTTATAGGCAAACAGGACCTAAGCATTTCACCTTATAATTGTTGCATTAATTTTCCAGATGTTCACTATCAGGAAATATTGAAAAATAACATGCTGTCACTGCAGCCTGTTAGGCTTACAGGAGGGAGTACAGAATATGTATTGTGTTGTAATATATTCCTCGTTGTCGATGTCATCAGTTTGCTGACTGCCAAGATGGTGGGTAGCTCATAAATGAATCTAATTGGTTCTAGTACCTAAAGCATGGGAATTAGCAGACGTGACAGTGATAAGTGGAGTGACAAGTGAACTGAACTATTTGATTAGCATGTGCCAAGTCAATTACCATATTATTCTTCCAATTGTGTATTGCTGTTTGTTTCTATAGTTATTCTAACCAGTTCTTACGTATACTAAATGTTCATGCATATCTATGTACAATGATCCTCACTTATTACTTACTTATTTTAACTTTTTTCTTGGCCAAATTACAGACTTGTTCAGTAGTCTTATAATATTGACACCAGTTAAAAATGTATGTGATTCAACAGTATTGTAATTGCTTTGTAAATAATAGATGAGTCTTAATTCAATAAATCCAAAGTCACTTTTTTTTTTTACTAGAGTAGGTGTTTACTTTGTGGTGTCAGCGTCACTTTTGTTTCCTCTCCTTCACCTCTCCTTTCTTTTCAACTACAAACCATGTAATGTAAGGTGGCCGTGCTTCAGTATACTTGGACTCGCTCTTACTGCAGTTATTTTTTATTTTCATTTCATTCTTTGTTATTTTTCCAATTGTTTACTCCTTTTTTTCTGTCACATACACACAAACACCCATGCCCAAGGCAGTACTTGGACACGTGACCCTCTTTGCGTGGTGGAGTGCTAAGGACATATGCTCCAGCAACCACAGCAATTATGCAATGAAATACAGTATACCATCAAAGTCTCCAGTGTAGCATCAAGATTAAAGTGTTAGGAGCTTTCTATATCATTGCTGTAAGTAGAGCTCCACAATAGCTGGGTAAGTCTATATACTTTGAGATGTCTTCAGTGTTGTTTGTATTCTCTCAGACTGGAAGCTTTAATATGTATAAAAGATACGACACAATTAAGATAACTGGATATTTAATTTAACACTTTCACCGTTACTTGGGCAAGCTATCAGAAAAACAAACAGAGTTGCTAAGCTGGAAAAAAAAAAAAAAAAAAAAAAAAAAAAAAAAAAAAAAAAAAAAAAAAAAACAACAACAACAACAACAACCACCACCACATAAGTTGTATAAACGATTACAGAATAACCAACACTCCTCCTCATTTACACAACCTTCCATTTTTCTCTTAATGCAATATGCCTGCTGGGTGACAAAAGGTTTGGTTAACAAATCAGCTATCATTAGGTCAGAGGGACAATAATTGCATTCAATCAACTGCTTATCTACACAATCCTTAACAAAATGATGCTTTGTATCAATATGTTTTGTTCTATTAGAGAACTTTCCACTCTTAATCAAAGATAAACAACTCTGATTGTCCTCGTAAATTATTGTGGCACTGTTCACATCTTGGTGCATGTCTTTCAACAAATGCTGCAACCACAGAGCTTCTTGACAGGCTTCAGACAGAGCAACGTATTCAGCCTTAGTAGAAGACAATGAAACACATGCTTGTTTTCTGCAGCACCAGCTGATGATCCCTCCATTTAAGAACACGTATCCACTATTTGACTTCCTTGTCTTACGATCTTCAGCCCAATTTGCATCAGCATATCCGAAAAATGTAAGTCCCTCCTGAGTCTCAATGTTACTAAGCTTAAGTTTCATATTGGCAGTAGACTTAAGGTACTTTAGAACACGTTTCAACTGTATCCAATCTTCCTGGCTTGGTGAGGAAACCCTTTGTGCAAGGATGCTTACACTTGCTGAAATATCTGGTCTTGTGTTGACTGAAATATACAGTAGACGTCCAATTAGTTGCCTATATTTTGAATTATCGTTCAGAAGATTTATAGATTCTGACTTCTCATAGTTCTGATCCATTGGTGTATTGACTTTCTTTGCATCTGACAATCCAAAATCAAATGCAGTTTTGTTGATATAATCTGACTGACAGAGTTGAAAATTCCCACTTGAATCTTTTGTAACTTCAATTCCAAGGTAGCGCTGTATTAAGCCAAGATTCTTTATCTTAAACTCCTCAGAGAGCATGTTTTCAACTTTATTTATCTCATCTTCAGATTTGCTAGCAATTATGATATCATCTACATAAATAAGGACATAACACCAACCAACCAAGGATTGTCTTGAATAAAGGCATGGATCTACTTCACTTTGTTTGAAATCTGAATTAACAATAACCTTATGTACTGCTTCATTCCAAACTCTAGCTGCTTGTTTTAGTCCATAAATACTTTTCTTCAATAAACATACCTTTGATGAATCCTCTGTAGCAAAACCTGGAGGCTGTTTCATGTATATTATCTCATTCAATTCTCCATTTAAAAATGCTGTCTTTACATCAAAGTGGCAGACTGGTAGGTTTTCTTTAGATGCAATTGAAAGTAAGGTACGTAAGGTTGTTTGACGTACAACTGGAGCAAAAGTCTCATCGTAGTCTTCACCATACTTCTGTGAAAACCCTTGAGCCACGAGACGTGCTTTGAACTGCTGAATGCTATCATCTTTGCTCTCCTTGATCTTAAAAATCCATTTGCTTCCAACCGCTGTTCGATTTTCAGGAAGACTACATAATTCCCAAGTTCCATTTTCTTCTAGTGATGTCAATTCTTCTTGCATTGCATGAAGCCATCTCTCTTTGAATTTGCTGGAAATTGCTTCATTGTAGGATTTGGGTTCTTTAATAACTTCTCTTGTAGTATGACATTCTTCAATCAGTCTTTGCGGAGCAATTCCTTTTGTTGATCTCTGAGAAACTCGAGTCTGAGAGTCTTTAACTGATTCATTTTCTTTATCACTCTCCTCCTGAATTTCTACTTCTCGATGTGATATTTTAACTTTGGAATCAACATTTATGTTGATTTCAGATCTATTCAAATCATCACGTTTCCCTTGATATGCTTCCACACTGACTGATTATCACCTTTTGTGAAGCTAAATTGTAGCAACGATAAGCTTTTGATTCTTCATCATATCCAAGAAATATTGCTTCTGTTCCTGTATTATCCAATTTCTGGCGTTTCTGGGTTGGAACATGAACAAAACATTTGGAACCAAAAATCTGTAAATTCTTTACTTTAGGCTTTTCATTATTCCACAGTTCATATGGTGTTAATTTCTTTGCTCGAGTAAGGACTCTGTTTTGTATGAAATTAGCAGTCATCACAGCTTCACCCCAAAATTGATTTGGTAAGCCTGCATCAATCAGCATACAACGTGTCATTTCTACCAGAGTTCTATTGTTCCTCTCTGCTATGCCATTCTGCTGTGGGGAATAAGTTGCAGTTAACTGAGTCTGGGTACCTTCATTGGCCAAATATGTTCTTAATTGTTTATTTAGATATTCACCTCCACGATCAGATCGAATAATCTTGACTTTTCTGTCAAACTTGTTTTTCACAAGCGCTACATAATGTTTCAAAGTATCAGGAACTTTAGATTTGTTTGCCAATAAATATACATGAGTATACCTTGAAAAATCATCTATAAATGCGACTATAAATCACTTACCACTTGGTGTCATGGTCTGCATTGGTCCACAAACATCTGTATGGATCAAATCAAGTGATCTGGTAGACTCGCTTGAAGATTGTTTTGGGAATGGTAATCTGGTCAGCTTTCCTTTCATGCACGTATCACATGACATTTGGATACCGTAATCAACTATCTTCAAATCATCTAAGAGACCCTCAGCATACATTTTCCTTATGGCCTCTGGGTCACGATGTTCCATTTTCCGATGCCATGTATGAATACAATTGCTGTTGTGTTCCAACACTGCATGGATTTTGTATGGCTCACACAATTTGTACAAGTTCCCAGTGGACTTAGCAAATCCAATCTGTTTTCCATCTTTGCATATTTCACAATAGTCTTTACTGAAGTTAACAGAAAAATTGCTTAAGTTTAGCTGTTGAACAGAAATTAAATTTCCAACAACTTTAGGAGCATCAAGCACATTGGTAACAATAACTGGTGTCACTTCTCCCTTTTTATTCTTAAACATCAATTTTCCTGTCCCGATGCCAATAACATCAACTAGTTCACCATTTGCAACTTCAATTTTATTAACATAGGATCTATCCAAGGATGTGAAAAACTCTCTGTCATTGTTTACATGCTGAGTGGCACCTGAATCTAAAATCCAACTATTTGACGGAATGTCAAATGTAAATATATGCTCTTTATGTTCAACTGCATTCACTTTATTTGGTTTTTCTTTCCAACTTGAGTATTTCTTGCAATCCTTTTTCATGTGTCCATACCTTTTGCAAAAATAACATTTCACGGAAGTGTTTTTAAAATCTTTTCTGGATACTGTCCTCATCATTTTATCTGAAGAATTACAGGAAGCCCCTTCTGCATATTGTTTACGTTCACATTCAGCAATCATCTTTTGCTGTACTATGGCAAACGTTAGTTCATCCTCTGGACGTGTTTCCAGTGCTGTAATTAATGGATCATAATTTCTAGGCAAACTGCTCAACAACATTGCAACACTCCATTTATCCAATAAAGATTCTTCACCTATGTCTCAAAGCTTTAAAAACAATTCTTGCATGCGAGTAATAATTTGTGGAATATTACCGCCTTCTTCGAGTTTCAAAGAACAAATTGTTCTCATTAAATGAACTTTATTTGTTAACATACTTTTCTCATGATATTCCTTAAGAGCATTCCACATTTTCTTTGCTGTGGACTTACCCCTGATGTGGATAAGTTGATCATCTTCCACCGTAAGTCCGATGTAGGCTTGTGCTTTGCTATCAGCTGTATCCCAATCGGCAATTAACCTTTCGTTTGAACCTGCATCTATCGGTCTTTCAGATTCAATTACCTTCTTAAACAAGTTATCTTTCATTAAAAGCAGTTGTACTTTATATTTCCAGTTAAAATAATTATGATTATTCAACTTTACGATGTCACTTCGAAAGTCAGCCATTTTGTTACTTAAACCTTATGTAACGAAACTGAAAATAAACCGCTTCGCGTATTGCACTTTATACTTATATGCCTGGGCCCATAACCTGTTGTTTGTATTCTCTTGGACTGGAAGCTTTAATATGTATAAAATATACGACACAATTAAGATAACTGGATAGTTAATTTAACACTTTCGCCGTTACATGGGCAAGCTATCAGAAGAACAAACAGAGTTGCTAAGCTACAAAAAAAAAACCACAAAAGGTGTATAAACGATTACAGAATAACCAACATTCAGGTATCCCAAAGACTATTAATGACACATCTCCTATATGTCATGGACCCTTTCATTGCAACCCATTTAACACCTTTGAACTGCAGAGTTGATTCCTTGTCTCCTATTGACATTCAGACAAACCTGCTCAGTGTGTTGCTAGTCAGGTGACATCTGAAAATCCACCCCCTGTGACATGTCTAGTAATCACTCAAATGTCCAACCTTAGGGACTTAAGGACTAATAGGCCACTGCAATGGTACCCTGTTGTGAATAAAGCTTTATATGTAGCACAGTTCTAAGAATGATCAAACTATGAAATGTATGCAGTTTTAGTTTGATAACCACTAGCTTTACAGTGTGATGTGGAATTTTGATCTTGAAAACAATGTTGTTATAATCAATTTAATCATAAACAAGAATAGAATAAACTTTGGCATTCACAAAAAAACTAGTGCAGATGGACAATTACATAAAAGCTCATAGTTACAATCCAAGAAGTCACAAACAGGCAATTCTCAATAGTTTGACACACAGATTGGTGAACACCCCCCTTCTAACAGAAGAATATAAAGAAGAATATTGCAAAATAATCAAAATAGCACAAAAATGGCTTCTCCAAATCATTAGTAGATAAAAAAGTGAAACGAGCAGAAACAAAAAAGTTAAACTACAACACTTTCAGCAGCAGAAGCAAAAATGACATTCAAACAATTCAGATTCCATCCATGGGCCTTTGAAAAATTCAAAAAAGTTTTCAAAGAACATAACATTCAGCTAGCGCCAGTGAACCATTCCTCCATAAATTCAAACATCAATGAATAACTTGAATATACACCATGAATAAAGGAATGGTTGGTAGGGACAATTCTGCTAGAGAAATGGGGAGTAGTATTTGCATAATGGTGTCTGAATTGGAAGAAGATTGAAAAAGTATCATTTAGGAATCAGGATATCACAATGTGCGCTTTGCTGCCCCATATCTCATTCCCAATGTATTGTGAACAAAAATGTTGTATGCTCTTTTGATTCTTGTTCTGGTTTGTGTTCTTATTTATTAACCAGTTTTAAAACTGAAAGATGCAAACAAGTAATAATTATTACCTATGATTAGTGCTCTAATCTCTGAAAAATACTTTTTCGAAAGTCATGTTTGGTCCTGGTGGCACCATGGCTGAGCGGTTAAGAGCGTTTGTCTACCACCTGGGTTGTCCGGGTTTGATCCCAGGGACCTGTATGTAGTATTCGTGGTGGACGAAGCGACATCAGGGCGGGTTTTCTCTGGGTTCTCCTGTTTCCCCTGTCACTCATTCCATAAATTGTACCATTATCATCTTTCCAATCATCGATTTCGCCTGCATTTCATATCATCCTCTTCCTCACTATCATACCTGGTGCTTGACTGACCACCCACTTCCAGGTCTTTACACTGTCCGGTCTATAGGTTCCTGTGCTCCCCGACAGACGTCTGACCCTAGGCACTGGCTTGTAAGTCCTAGGGGGTGTAAGTGTAAGGAGAGGATAATCAGGTAAACAAGAAGAAGAAATGTTTGGTCATGACTAATATTCTAGAGTTTAGGATGCTCCTCTACAAAGCATACATCTATAGCAGTGCTACTTCCAAAGGTTGAACTTGACCCTGTATTTCGTTACATTCATTAATATCACAATACTGTTCTATCTTGTCTGATATCTTCACCAAATTATTTTGTTAGGAATGAGTAAAAAGGGAGCTATTACCTAATCTGTTACAACAAGAGCATTTTTGTATATTTCATTTTAGGTCTAATAATGGTGACTGATGGTGTAGTTGCAAGTCCTGATGTGCATGTTCTGGATTCTGTCTTGGCACAACTGCGTAGTGGAACAGTTTCATGTTCATTTCTTCATGTGGGATCACCTTTTCATCCCCACTGCTGTTCTGGTTTTGTTCCTTACATTGATCTCATGCAGTTCATTGCTGATGCAACATGTGGTGAATACATCAACGTAATACCAGATGTAGTAAGTATCTTTCTTTTAATTAGTTAAGTTTCTTACAAATCTAAGTAATCACATAAAAAGAGAAACAATAAACATCAGTACAATATAATCAGATTTGTACTGGGAAGTAAGAAGACGAGTGGCTCTGTACCAAGAGTCTTAGGTATTAAGTAAACAAATAATGAAATGTACAAGGGATGAATGAAAAGTTATACCTCCACTTTCATAACTTGGGATTCAACGGGAATATTTTAATAAGCCAAATGCAGAAATAATTCTTAGAATATGCCCTTTAATTACCAATATTAACTTTTCTACATAATCACTGGAGAATTGAATACACTTCTGCCAACGATGAACAAGTTTTTTGAAGCCATTACTGAAGAAGTCAACACTCTTTGTGCAACCAGGCTCTCACAGTTCTCTCAACTTCATCAAAGGCATAGTGATGTCCCTGCAGATGTTCTTTCATTATTGGAAACAGATGAAAGTTAGATGGTGCCAGATCTGGACTGTATGAAGGATAACATATGGTGATGAGCTTCTGTCTCCGAAGGACTGCTGTGGCTTGTGAAGTATGTGGTTTGGCATTGTTATGATGCAGAGAAACATTTCCTTTTTCCTTTTTGATCCTTGTCAGTTGTCATTTCAAACTTTGCAGTGTGATGTAATGTTTGGAATTGATTGTTGCCATGTTCAAGGAAACCAACATGGATAGTACAATCTGCATCCCAACATGGTGTTGCCATGATTTTTCTAGTTGAGGGCTATGCCTTGAATTTCTTTTTCTGGTGTGAGTATATGTCAATATTCCATGGACTGATGTTTCATCCCTGGTTGGTAGTGGTGTACCCACGTTTTATCAGTTGCCACAATTGAATGTAGAAAGCCATCACCTTTATTCTTGTAATTCGAGAGGAGTTTCTCTCAAATTTCAACTCTGTGCAATTCCATTTCAGGTGTCAGCATCCAGGGCACCCATCATGCTCAGTTTTTGATAACCAACTAAGTCGATAATGTGACCTACACATTCTTGTGAAGTGCTAGTTACCTGTGCAAGTTCTCTCTGAGCGATACGATTGTCCTGAATCAGTCTCGCAACCTTTTCCATGTTGAGCTCTGTGGTTGCTGTCAGAGGACGTCCATCCCTTTCTTTGTCATGCAAGTCGGTTGTTCCCGCCACATCATTAAACATGGCCAGATGCACAGTGCTCACATCTACACAATCACCATAAACAGCTTGCAGTCTCTGATGAATTTCCTTTGGGGTGACACCTTCTGCTGTCAAGAATTCAGTGACTCCACATTGCTTAAATTGTAGTGACTGACTGTCTGCCCTAGGTTCTATTCTTTACAATGTAACAATCTAGTTGTTCATTCCTAAGGCTTCCCACCAATTGGAGCTGTAGAGGAGATTCTACTGAACAGTCCAGTACCTGCCACATACTAATGCTGCCATCTGCTGAGGAGTTATGAAGGTGGAGCTATTACTTGTCATTCAATCCTCATAATTAGACCTGTCCATGAGTGAATTGAAGAGGTGACTTCCATTGCTAGATGGTGCTGCTTGATTTTAATTGGTGCTTTACAGGAAATAACAAAAATGTATCTTTTGAGGTAAGAGCACTCTTGGTACATGTTGTTTAGTATGAGTTTATTCCTTGACCTAAACTTGGAATTCAAGAGTGAGCAAAGTGTTTCCATGGATAGGAGGGAGGAAGGAAAAGACAAATTTAGGGAGTACTACATTATGATAAACCTGATGTGTGTGAATTTTCTTGTTGTCAGCAGCAATTTAAAATGAGAAGAAACTTACAGTGAAGACAATTTAAATTAACTTATCAAATTATTGGTTCGAGTGTATTGGTCCATTCCTGTTCCTACAAAGGTCTTAGTCCAGCCATTTATTCATAGATCTTCTAACTGTTCTGTTACCTTTTAAGTTTTACGTTGTTACTGTTTTTGCATCTATCTTTCGACATGAGCATCTCGTGTGTTTTCCCCATTTTTTTTAAAAATAATTTCAGCTATATTGTCAGCACTCAGTTCATTTCTTTTGCAGTATGTGAAAAAACAAATGACTTTGATATTATCAATTATTTGTTGTCCAAGTTTCTGTGGCAATGAAATATATATTGTGTATAATAATTAGATACATTATGAATTGCATTTTTGTGTTGGTTTCTGCAGAAGAGAAGGGTGTTTATCATGGAAAATTATTCCTAGTCATATGATGTGGGATATCAGAATGGACTGACTTTACTTCAGATTGAAGAGCAGTGCAAGGAGAGGTTTGACAAGGAAGCACCAAATTACAAGGCAATCTTAGCTGTTGTTGGCAAGTTTCTTCATACAGGATCAGCCTTGTGTCAGTGAAGGGATACAAGAAGTTGTCCAAGCACTACAGCCACAAATGGGAATTGGGTGTTAAAAGAGTTGCCAAAGTTCATATAAACTTGGATTGGGAGATAGTTCTCTTTGGCAGATGTTTAAAGAACTGGGTGGATATGCACACCAGATTCAAGCTGTAGCCAAGGGTTGATTGTCTTATGAGGATCCAGATCTTTTTGCAACAAAGGTTTTCATATGAAAGTCATATTTCACCTTGATGGCAACATCAAGACCAGTCATGCTCACGAGAGGAGAGGTAGTGATTGAAATTGCCTTACTCAACCCTCATTCTCTTGCCGAGTGACGAAGGTTGTTTTGATATAACAAGGGATTGCAGGCTTCACTTCATCTATGTAGTAGTAAAATTTCTACACCAGTTTTAACTATATTGTTTATAGTAAACATATTTTGCATACAGTAATTATTATGGCCACCAACTGTGGTTAGGCAAATTACATAATCTTCAAGTTTATAAACTTCCTTTATTGTATGCACGTTGTATGCCTATGCTGCCTTATGATTAACATACTAAATTGTTTCTCTTTCCACAATAAAGGAAGTTCCAGCTTTATATTTGAAATTTGCATATTAAACAGCAAATGTTCCTGCTTTTATAACCTACAAAAAATTCTCTCTGCCACTTTTCATGAAAAAGACTTCCTGATGAAGCCATACTCGCCACTGAATGAGGCAGTTGGAAGTTGAACAGCAGGGAAGGGGAGGAGTACTTTTTAATGCTTTAACTGTTTTTAACATTCACTTTTTAAAATTTTAACTGTTTAACTTAGTCAAATAATGCCATCAATTTGTTAGGGCTTTATATCAAGACTGAATATAATTACTTGTTCTCTTAAACTTATAGCTGATTCCTGTAGTTTTGTATGTAAGCTTGTGAATGAAATATCCTAAATTGGATGATACTGTATTTGACTGTTTATTTTATTGTTTGCCTAAAAGTAATCTCGTGCATTGCATTTATTGTTCCAGAGTTCCAGGCATGATGATGCAATGAACGTATATCATGAGAAGTTCTTGACTTGGAAATTTCAAATGAACTTTAATGGATCTCTGTTGGGGTTTACTGACTGGAATCCATCGCTATTTGGTTCATCTTATCTAAGGCCAGAAGAATGGAATGTCTGGTGAGCTAGTTCATTTGATATCTCGCTCATGATAAACACACCGCCTGCGGTGCCGTAGTAGTAAAAGAGGGCGTTAAACACTACAACATGATAAACATATCCTTTAGTATGAGAGGTAGAATCAGGACTGAAAAATTCAAGGCCATAGCCAGGATTTGAACTGTGGATCTTACGCTTCATGCGTGGCTGCTCTAACTACTGAGCTACCATGTCAAATTGCCAGCCATGTTAAATTCCCCAACCGATTCATATTTTCCCAATAGACCACTAGAGAATCTCACATCTGAGATGAGTACCTCAAAGCAACTTACAATTGTAAATACATTATGTCCCAGGTTTAATTAAATAACAATTACCATGTCTTTTAGTAACTTTTTAGTACTAACCAATCAGCACCATCCTGTATGCCTTTTGCATGAAGGCACAATTTCAGACTTTAGGTGTTCTGTTGATGTATTGGTTATGTGAAATACAAGAGAACAATAATGAAAATATTTCTGTTTGTGAATGAAGACAGTCAAGATTCATTGCTATGATTGGCCATGGGCACAGTTAGATTAGTAAAGTGGGAGATTATATTTATTAACTAAATCTGAAAATTGACATAAAACTTGATCTGTTAAACACAGGTGGTTTAGCTGACGGAACTAGATACCAGAACACACAGTTGGTTACCAGGGAAGAAAGCAAACCAAATCATAGTTAATAACTAGGCCTAGGATTTTAATTCCCTACAAAATACTAAAAAATGCACTTTAAAAATGCAATTATGACCTAAAAATCTCAAAAAATGCCCTTAAAACCGAAAAATTCTATTTTAATATGTTTCAATTCAAGGGAGTTTCAAAATTACACAGTATAAAATAATGCACTTAAGCAAAGAACAAGTTTAGTTAATGCATTTATACAAGTTGAAAAGGTTTTTCTTTAAGCAATTGACTTATTTTGCTGGAAAATATGCTAGGCACATTATATGCACCATCTACGAGTAAAGAGCTTCAAGAGAATTAGCAGCTTTTACCTTGTATTGTCCAGCATCAGTCAATAGCAAGAGTATGTTGTTATGTTGAATGCCATTGGAACATATAAAACCTATAGACCTGTCAAACATTTCACTGATTGCTGAAAAATGTATTTTTTCTAACTGCTCACAATTGAGTAGGAATTGTTCTCCTGAATCGTCTTCCATTGTGCCTACCACATGTATTACATAACAGCCTAGTGAGTCTGTACTTTGATCAATATATACCCATATTTTTTCCTGACACTTTTTGCCTAATCTCCTTCATTGCTCTTGGTAGCATCTACTAATTTAATTCTTTCTTACAGTTGAATCTGGTAAATTCTATCCAGTATGTCCCTCGTTGAAGGTACATAACATGAGGTTATTCACTTTGTTCGATGGAATATCTGCACAAATGAATCCTTCACAGCATTTTTCAAAGAAAAGTGAACCAGAAGAAGAGCCAGCTTCACCAAGTAACATTTGGCGTGCTGTGTTTTTACCTTCAAGCAGTTGTAGATGAATGTTCTTCTCTCTTCCTTTGTTGGTCTATAGTAAACTTCTTTTCGGCTGCTACTTTTACTTTGCAAACCTTACAGAAAAGTGTATTCCCATTGATGGAGAAAACTTTTTCACCATAATGTGAAACAAAATTCTTTGAATTATGTGCCACACTCTGCTTTACTTTAGGCATGATGAACTCAACATCTCCATTATTTATACTGTGTAAAAGACACCTAATCTGCACCTGCTATTCAGAAGACCTTAAACACAATCATCTACTAAGGAATGTGCCTGTCTGCTACTTCTTGTCGGCCTGGGTGGCTCAGTTGGTTAGACGCTGGCCTACTGATCCCAAGGTCGTGGGTTCAAACCCAGCCCAGGCCGATGGTTTTTAAGTGTGCTTAAAAACGACAGCTCCATGTCAGTAGATTTACTGGCATGTAAAAGAACTCCTGCGGGAAGAAATTCTGGCACACCGGCGACGCTGATGTGATCCTGGCAATTGACAGCGTCGTTAAACAACAAATAAAATTTTTAAAATAAAAAAAATGCTACTTCTTAAATGTAGCTTACAGGTGGTAACTGGGCAAGTTCATTATGAATCTATAGAAGGGGAAGAAACTATCTTTGTCTAGTTTCCTGAAACTTAAGTGTAATTTTAATCTGGTACTGCTAAGAACCATGCAAGTAATTTGCTAAGAAATGAGATATAAAGAAAGGAAATGTTTCTTTGCTCTTGAAAACCAAAAAAGACAGAATGCACCTAAGAAGTATTTAAAAATGCACATATGCAATAAAGCTGCCTAAAGTATATAAAATGCACAATAATGCATTAAAAACTGCCTAAAGTATATAAAATGCACAATAATGCAATAAAAACCCTAAAGAATGCACAATAATACAATAAAACACCTAAAAATGCCCAATAATGCAATAAAAATCCTAAAAATGCACTATACCACACACATGCACGTGCACACACCCCATCCCCCACCCCACCCCACCCCCATCACCCCCCACCACCCACACACTCCCACACCACCACACCACACACCAACCACACACACTTCTTTACGAACTGATGTTAACTTACTGTTGCCTTCTGTGTCATGCCTGGTGCCTTTTAGCCGAGTAAGTGAATACCTTTTGTTTGCCTTACTGATGAAAGCAAGGGGTTACAGCCTTCTGATTTGTTTTAAAAGCGGTCTAAGCCTCCTCAACATTTGCTCTCGCTTGATTCCTGATGTAAACTCAATAATATGGACTGTTGAATTAATTTTTTATTTCAGCTTAACATTATCACAATTATATTACATAACTTAACGTTGATTACCTGCTTTCTTCTGATAATAAACAAAATAAACAAAAGAATTCTGTCAACAATTCTCCCAAAAAATAGCAATATTTGCCATGCAAAATTGAAACAATCCACAAACTAGAATCTTTGAGTTGCCCCTGGTGCAAATATAGATAAACATCATGGTTAACTAGAATATTATACACAAGGTCTCTCTATTTGAGCTCCTAACACAGAATTAACTACAACTAAATTACATATATATCAAATTTACCTGTCGGGCATCCTTTTCATCTTCCAACTTTGTGATTCTCCATATGCTTCTCATACATTTTTCTTTCATCCTTCCTAACAATTCTCCTAGATTTCTAATCACTTCAGTATTGTTTAGCTTTCCTATTTTCATCCTTAATACTTCTCTTGTGTACTTTTGACCACCTAGCCGGTACCCATTTTTCCCTCCATACTTTAGTCCTTTCACAGTCCGTAATAAGGTTCAAATCCTTTTTTATTTCCCCACATATAGAGCACTTCTGCAGATCCATTCCCTGTTTCATACCCCTCAATCCTATTACCCCAGATCTAAACCATGCCCACTCTTCCCTTTCCAATTTATTGCACCAATATATTTCTCCCTGCCTCAATCTTTCTTAATTTGTCTGTAAAATGTCAAGGTTCTCTTATCCCCAACACTACTGAATACCTCCTGTATATTTATATCCTCAATTCTTTGTCTAATCCCCTTCCAAAACTTTTCTTCTAGAATTTCTCTGTTTCTCCAAACGTTCACCATTTCTGTTTCTTCTATAATCCTCTGCCCTGATAAAGCTCAACTATCCGGTGCTAATGTTTTTGCTTGCATTATCATACACTGTTTTACTAAATTCTGATCCTCTAGCACTCTTACCTGATACCAATATTTTAACAATCTTTCCATAATTAACCCTTTACTTACTGTTCTCCCTAATTCTAACAGTGCTCGCCCTTGGGTGATGTCCTTGGTAACCCTAAAATCAAGTGACCGAGTATTAAATCTGAGTATTAAATCCACCCCTCTTCATATCCCCATATTTCTATCCTATATAACATGTTTGCTTCTATTGTCTTATACACTCTTTCTGACCATTTAACTTGTATCTCCAGAATTTTGAAAACACAAGCTCTAATTCCCCTCATGGCCATTTCACCCTTTGCTAACACTACTCTCTTTTGATCCTGCCATTTTCCATTATTACTTAACTGTACCCCCAAGTACTCAATTTTTCTCACTATGGCTATTTCCTGTCCTCCCATACTCCATTTTTCTTCCCTTTTCAATTTATAACCCTTTTTAAAAACCATAACCCTGGTCTTCTTATAGTTTATCTTAAGCCCCCAACTTTTACAGTACCTCTCCAACTTGACCCCACCACCAGATCATCCGCGAATAGAAGACCTGTGATTTCTCTATTCAATGTAGGTGAGTATACATTCTTTTTACCCATTGCTTCCAGGATATCATCTATAAACAAATTAAATAGTATTGGGCTCAACTTACACCTCTGTCCAAGTCCTATCCTATTCTCAATATCTTGTGAAACTCTGTTTACCCCCCGTCTTTATGCAAAATCTAGTCTTCGTATAAATTTTTTGAATTGCTTTAATGATCGTGGAACTCGCTCCCTTCCGATGAAGCTTCAACCAAAGTGCCTCTCTATATATTGTATCAAATGCCTTCTCCAGGTCTACAAAAGCCATGTTAATTCTGCCCCTCTTTTGTGCTAGATATTTATCCACTATGGTCTTGATGACAAATATGTTGTCGACCATCCTCCTTCCCTTCCTAAAACATGCCTGGAATTCTAAAATTCTGTCCTCTTGCTCAGCCCAGTTTCGTAACCTTGCCAGTATCCCAGTGTACATTTTCTCTAATATTGCTAACAGACTTACCCCTCTATAATTAGTAGGATTATCAAATTCCCCCTCTTCCTTCGTAAATTGCTACCACAATACTCTTCTTCCATGATTCTGGTACCTTTCCTCCCTCAAAAATATAATTCAACATTTTCCTCAATACTCCCTTCTATTTCCATCCTCACTCCATACCTTCCAACACCCCCCCTCCCCCCTCCCCTCCCGGTGTCCCATCTATTCCACATCATGCCTTGTTTCTTTTCAGATTCCTAACTACGTCCCATATTTCCTGGTCTATAATTTCTGAATCAAGAACTTCCACTGCTATCATCTCTAGTCCAATCGCTATCGTATAGTCTTCGATTCTGTTACTACCTAATAGTCCCTTGAAATACTCACACCAAGTCTGAACCATAATATTGTTCCTGCTGGTCCTTCTTTTATACTTTTTCTTATAATTTCCCAAGTTTTCCGATTGTCTTGCATACTTAATGCTTGCTGTAATCCATTACTAATCCTCTGTCCCCAATTCTCTCTCTTGAATTCTAATAAGATTGGAAACTAGCTTTCATAAAAGTAGTTTGTGTACCCACCAATGATCAGTAGCAGGTAGAGAAAATCATTTAACATTCAATTTTGTTCCTTTTACGGCCACATTTTGTGTTTGTTCCTGTTTTAGTAACATTTGTCGTCTTTCTAATGTAATGCAATGATTTTTCTTGTCTGCCCCTGCAATAATAGCAATTAACTTCTCTTATCCTTCACAAAAACATGTTCCTGTAGCTACATGTAAGTACATGCATTTTAACTCTTTTGTTTTTTGCCCTATCCATTGAAATCAGAATTTTGTAATTTCTGAAAGGCATTCCTATGTCTACACAAAGGTTTGTAAACAAATATAACTTATAAAGCTGGCTTTTCTGTTATTGTTGCTACTATTCCAATGGCCCCAGATTGTTTAAGAAACGTTCTTTGCAACATTGCAAGCAAATCATGGAGTATTAAGATTTTCTCCAGTGTTTCAAACAGCCTTCATCACTGAGTTGCAAAACACATCACTGTAACATGTTTTAGAATTTAATCTGTGTACCATTTCATAGTGTAATGTACCATCGAGGTTTGGGAACTAATTATATCTTTAAATTACTGCAGGAATTATACATTCATATGTGCTTAGGCTAAATGTTTTAATCTTGCACAAATCTATTAGAAAGCTGAAACTAAAATACTGTTAATGTCAGACAAAGTATTACTTTCCATACATCAAACTTAATAAGAAAATGCACAGCATAAAAGTGTGCCTAAATTACTGAAAATGATACATCAGATATTAGAAAATAATATATCCTATGCTTTTCCTATATCTTCATCATCATTGTTGTTGTTATTGTTTTTGTTACCCAAGTTACATGTATATTTTCTAGCAATGACTGCTTTTATGGTAGCCAGGAACCTAGTCTCCTTAGGAAGAAACAAGAAGAAGATAACTTGTCAGCATCATTACCTAGTGTGCTTTGTTGCAGATTGAGAGAAGGCTACAGAATTAAGGTAATTTGCAGTTTTACACCAAAAGATATCATTTACAAAGTGGTTAGTTCTGTACTTTGAAGGCTACCACTGTGGTTGATGAATGTAATACAGCATTATTTTGGGTTAACGAGTGTCAAGCCTGTGGAACATGCAAAATTTACATTCACTTTAAAACAGAGTTTTATATGCTAATAAGATAAATTCAAGACAAAGAGCAATTGTAAAAAATAAAACAATTATGATTTTAATGCAAGTTTGTGCTATGTTTTGGTTCTTATACTCTAGTTCTAGCCTAATCAAGCATAATATAACATGAAGGAAAAACAGCTATAACTTTTGTGAACCATAACTACCGAGTGAACTTTTTCAATAAATGAGCAGTCTTTAGTATAACATCAAAACATTCAATCAAGATCCATCACATTTGAAAGTTGTTAATTTCCGTAGGAATACAACACCGATGTTATCAAACTTTGGATGAAGGATGATACACGCTCTTAAGAGTATGCTGCTTAATGTTTAACTTTTTCTCCTTACATACTTAACGTAATGTTCACTGAGAATAGGGAGAACAGGCTCTTACATTGGGAGTAGGCAGGTTCACTTATTCTTCTGTCTATCATCTCTCAATTCAAGATTCAGATCTGCTTACTTTAGAATAATATTGCATTATGTGCTTGAGTCTACTGTATCTCTTTGTGTTGCTAGCTATTCATCAACTGACAAATTATTGATCTCAGCTGATGTTTGTCACTGACTGATTTACCTTTTGCAGATGCAGTCCAGCAAATAGAAAAAATGAGAATGTTGGTTATATCAACATGTATTTGTTTGTCAGGAGACCATTAGTACTTTGGTGCCTAGTAAAATAACTACTGTATTTACTCATGTAATTTATGCCCCTACATTTTTTATGCACCCATTTTTATGTAACTTTGAGGGAAAATTTTATTTTTGTTTTGTATAACTTAGAGGGATGATGAAACTGAGTGATCTCTTTTGAAAGCCTACACGTAGGCTCTTGGTGCCCTTTGTTCCTCTCAGGTTGGGCATTTTATCAAATCTGATGGTCCTGATAAAATGGATCATGTCCTTGATATCTGCCCTTCTTATATCCTCATATCTTATATCATTATATGTGAAAATATATAATGATATATTCTTCCAATGAGCTCTTATATCCTCTTCCAATGAGCTCAAGGATATTTATGCATTTGCATAGTATATGCTTGGAGGTTTCATATTCCCTCTCACATTTCCTGCACAAAGGATCTTGAGTAAGTCCTATTTTGTATAAATGTGAATGCAAAGTGTTGTGGCCTGTACAATAGCCAATAGTACCTATGAGCTTAGAGCTAGTTTGATTCAGAACAATCTTTATCTGTTTACTGCTTGGCCCTGGAATAAATTGTGAGCTTGCCTGGCAGTAGTTTGTTTACTCCAATGATGAGCCTTCACAGTTTGCTGGGTTATCTCTGCTTGACATTTCTGGGAGATATGGCACAGAAGTGCTTGATATCCATAAAATTAAGCTCTGTGTCCCTCTTAGCAAACATGCCTGTCGTCTTGTTACCTCTAGCATCAGCATGCTCAGGAACCCAAAAAGGTGACCAAGCATCTGAGGCTTACCATCATACTTTGACATTGCCACACCAGTTTGGGTTTAGTTTTCACTGCTATTAGGGCTTTCATAGCTACCTGACTACATGTTCACTTTCGCTTGTCTGTCTGATAGTGTTAAAATATGCATTCCACAAGTTAAGATTGCATAATCTCAGCCTCGAAAATAGTGTCAAAATTTCTAAAGAGAATGGCAAAGAGGATGTATGGGGTCTGTTAACTGATACTACATCCCTCAAGTGTCTTATATACCAGCCTTTTTGAGCCTTCAACATGAAGGATGTTAGACTGATTGGATGGAAATCCTTAGACCTGCATTAGGATTGCCTACCAACTTAGGTAGAACACTATCTTGGCATGCCTGCTGAGGCTAAAAATGTGCTTCTTGGCAAAACAGGCCCTGAAAATCCTTACCAGGTGTGGAGAGATCGTTAGAGGTTAGAAATAATGATTTTGTGTAGGTTGGTATAATGACCACTGCAGTTAAGTGTAATGTCGGCCTTATTGAATTCTTGGGAACTGGTGATAAGCTGTTTCCCCTATAGCCAGCCTCCCTGTGGAGGCTGCGTGCCCTAAACTGAGGTTGGTTCTTGGTCCATTATACGGGTGTCTATGAAGTGGGTTTCAAGAGGGTCTTCCCCTCTGATTGTGTCTTTGCTCCAGAAGGGTTCACCAAAGAGGCTAACCTGGCCCAACCTCTTGAGACTAGTGATTTCTGCAATCAAACAGCATTCAGTTGTTTCTAATATTGTCACTAAATGCCTCCAAGATTTCTCAAGAGGCCCCTCCTGTTCTCTCTTTTATACAATCTCCAAGATTCCTTAAAGTAATCTTATACTTAACATGGCTTTGTACTAGTTTTGATGCTGGACTGATTGCATTTGGAGCCATAGCACAAAATTTGTACTTGATTTAAAGCAGAGCTGCCCAAATATTTTTTATGTGCAGGACCAGTACTTAACTTGGGCAATTGATTGCAGGCTGTATGCTCAGTTTAACAAAATTAGATAAATATAATATTTTATGGAATGATAATGTTTATTCATTTGTCGTTTGGTAATTACAAACAATATCAATAGACTTCATCATCCAGAATATAAATACATTATATACATAAGCACATTACACATAGACATGCACAAGCATGCACGTAACTACATACACACCCGGGCAGGCGACCGACACAGGCATGGACCCGGACCAGGACCCGAACCCGGACCCTTCTCAACCCTATAAATTCTTCTGTAATTGTAAAGTCCATGCCCACACCCCTAACAAACACTAGTAACTGTGCAGTGACCATCGCGTTAGTGCTCTCATCATACACAATAGAAAGTACTCTAAACATTTTTCCTTCTCAATGATTTGATGCCTGACACTAAGTCACTAGAGAGGTGCTTCAGGACTCAAACATTGCCCACACACGGTTTGTGTGTTTAAAAACACCAACAGTAAGTTGGTTGGCATAAAAAAGTGATAACTAAGTTGCTAGTTCTTCCATATGTATACTTAGTGTTTCTGGGCAGGGAACAGATTTGAACAAGTTGCTGTTTCGGGAGTTTCAGCAGCAATCACAAGGCATATTTTTAGAAATTCTGCTAAGGCAAATGGTTTTGCATGGTTAGGGAAGTGTTTCGAAACCTTGCAACTTGCTTTAGTAATATTGTTTGTTTGTTTAAATTTCTGCCTTGGATTAGAAATTGTTGACTAGTGATTTTGTTGCAAAGTTCTTTTGCCTTAAAAACATGCTTGTGACCAATAAATTTGTAAAATTCATGAGAATGCTTTGTCTGGTGTCTTTTTATATTATATTATTTTATATTACAAATCACACACATCACTTTATTCATGTGATGTGTTGCAAAATAATTACAGAACCATAATTGTTTATTTTTTCTGCACTCTGTATCAATTTTGTACTTTTTTGAAAGCATTTTTCAATCCTTGCAATGCTACTACACAAGTAAATTCAGTGAGAGCAAAGTAGTTACCGATGAAAAATACCGGTGCTCTCCAACCAGTAAAAGAAGGTTTCAATAGATCCTGCACACAAGCGAGGAATGGCCTGCTGCAACCTTTGGTTGCTGCGCTAGGGAGGGTGGACTTGCAAACGTAACAATGCCTTGTCTGAGAGGTGGAATCAGGATTGAAAAATTCAGTGCCATAGCTGGGATTTGAAACACGGGTCTTGTACTTCATGTGTGGCTGCTGTAACCATTAAGCCACCATGGCCAATTTGCTTGTATGACATTAAATTCCCCAACCAGTTTGTGCTTTCCTGGTAGACCACAAGGTAATCTCACTTCAGAGTTAAATACAACATGGGTGACTTACTATCATAAGTAGGGAACAGATTTTTAGGTGCTAAAAAGGTTAAATTTATTTATTTTTTAAGCATTAAAAATTAAGAAAATATTTGTTGAAAAGTTCAAAATATTTACTAAAAGACAAATATTTTCTTTCATTTTACATAATAGAAAAACTTGTAATTAAAAAAGAACTGTTTTGATAACTCACCAGTGATGGATAATTGATATCTATGTCAATTGCTGGAAATTCTTTGGAGTTACGGTGCACAACACATGCCTTCTCTAAATTGTCTATTAGGAATCTCTGTCGGTTGTCACGGAGCACTGCCCGGTATTGGGAGAATGGTCTTTCTACGTCATCTGTCACTCTTGCTTATTTCATAAGAAGCACTTCAGTAGCATTTACACTCAATATCTATTTGATGGCCTTGTTGAACTTGGGCAACTTGTTTCATAATTTGAAACACTGATTTAAACTTGTTTTTTTTAAAGTTTACATTTTTAAGCCTTCGAGTGAGTTGAGTTTACATTAATGATTTCTGTAACACTTTCTATCAAGAGATTAATTGTTGCTTCTAGCTTTTTAATGGAATCGCACAAGAAACTCAAATTAGCAGCAATATACGCCACATCATTTCTTACGCAACTGTTACTTAACAGATTTTGAACAATTTCTATAGAATTCTGCTGAAAGCCAAGTGCCCCAGTGAATAACAATTGGGGTTGGTGGTAATGGAACATTAGGATTTTTGTTTCTAAAGAGATCAACTCTCTTAGGGGCTTTAACAAACACCATTCCATTGGATACAAATTTGTCCACATTGGGATACAGTGACGGAACAGTTTTGCACACCCTATGTAGCACTTGCACAACGCAAGTCATATGTATGATTTTTGGATAGCTGATGCTAAGTGCTTCTGTGGCTTTCTTCATGTAAAATGCTGTGTCGGTCAGGAAAATAAGCACTTTATCGTACTTATCACCATTTGGCCATAATATGTGCATATTTTCATTGAAGAGCCTAGCAACATTAATGTGATTTGCTGCTGACACTTCTTTACAAGCTAGTAAAAACACATGATTAGAAACTGTCATTTTTAAGAACCCCAACCACTACAGTTCCCAATTTTCTTCCTGTTGAGTCTAGAGTTTCATCAATACATACCCATATTTTCTCATTTTTGCACACTGCCCTGATTTTTCGTAATGTTTCTTTGTGGCACTTTAAAAGATAGTGTTTCCTTAAAGTAAATTCATCTGGGGATCAAAGTTTGTGTACTTCACGAGAAAAGCTTTAACCTCTGGATTGATCACTTTATGTAGAGGAATATCTGCCGAAACAAAAGATCAGCATAAATCTGAATAAAATTCATATCACTTGGAAGTTCCGGAATATGAGCGGGAGGGTCCTACTTCACTTAAAAGCACCTGTTTCATAGAAGAACGTGAAACCGCCAATATATGTTTGTTGCCGGATAAATGCTGTGTTACTAGGGAGCGTTGATTGGCTGTTATAGACTTTGCACAAGGCCGACAATATAGAATTTTTCCATCTGTACTGAATGTATCTGAGAATTCTTTAACGTACTGCTACAAACAAAAACTTACACTACCTTTTACCTTTGGCATTTTGGTAATGATACATGAATCACTCAATACGTAGCATTGCTCAACATTTCTGAACTGAACTGAAGGAACAAGAATAACTTGAACATATAATCGTGTTGAGTTCAAGTACATAGTGCAATACTCTGACATCTGAAACTTCTTTCCTGCGAGTTACGTGTGTATATTTATATTGTAGCGAGCTGTTGACAACATGTAATCTAATCTAAGGTTACAGGATATGCAGAAGATTGCACAGCTTCCAAAAACAAAGTCACGTTGTTTGCCACACACAATAAAAGAAGAAACAAAGCTCGGTATTGTATATATTGGTAAAATATGTATAAAGTGTGTTCAAAAAGAAACGAGCCAGCGACATAATTACAGAAACCAGTACCTGTATGTTAGAATTATTGGCCCTGGCTGTTGAGACACTTGTCCCACTGTGACACAAGACGGTGAATGGCTGTCTCATAAAAGTCCCGGAACTATGATGTGAGCTAGTTCCGCACATACAGCCGGACGTCGTCATCCGAGGTGAATCGTTTGCCCCTCAGAGCCTTTTTAAGGGAATCAAAAATGGCATAATCACAGGGAGAGAGGTCTGAACTGTATGGAGGGTGGCCGAGAACCTCCCATTTGAATTTTTCAGGAGTGCCACGACAGTGTTGACCTTATGAGGCTTTGCATTGTCGTGGAGCAGAATGACCCTATGGGTGATATTGCCTGGTTGTTTTGATTTGATCGCTTGGCAAATGTTGGTCAAGGATTGTGAGTAATGCTGGGCATTTACTGTTGTCCCATGTTGCAGGAAGTGTATCAGAAGGTGGCCATCTTGGTCAAAGAAGAATGTCAGCATAACCTTTTCTGCATTTGTATGGATGGCCTAGGCTTTTTTTGGTGGTGGTGACCCTGGATGCTTTCACTGGAGACTTTGTTGTTTTGATTCTGGTTCGAAGTGACGACACTATGACTCATCTCCAGCCACCACTCGTGCCAGGAACTCATTCCCTTCCCTAGCATAGCGCTGCAGATGACCAAGACAGTGGGCCATTTGACATGCTTACTGGTGTGGTTGAAGACTGTGGTGCATTGGGCACACACTTTGCGCAAGAGCAGTTGTTCTTCATGATGGTGTGAACACTTACGATGCTCAATCCGACCTTGGCGGCTATGGCTTTCACTGTCACTTGGCGGTCCTGGGTAATGAGTGCATCAACCAGCTGGACGATGTCATCGGTAATGCAGTGTGGTGCTCCAGACCGTGCATTATTGGCTAACGACACCCGTCCTCCCCTGAAGTGACCCTTGCAAGGGACATGCAGTGTTCGCTGTACATTTGTGACATTCGTCAATGAATGTCTGTTTCCCCTACTCCTTCCGCTGTCAGAAAATGAACAACACCTTTTTGCTCTTCTTTTGATGCCTCCATTTCACTGTTTGCAATGCGACTGGCAGCGTTGGACGATTGATGCATGCTGCTGCTAGCTTTGTATAGTCACGTGACGTGCACGTGTGCCCTCTAGCGATGGAGTGTGAACTTTCAGGCTCTGGTCGGAACAACACGTCGTTACACATGTCACGATATGACCATCCTGTCAGCGGTTTGCACATACCAGACTCCGGCTCAATTCTTTTTGAATGCCCCTTATACTAATAACTAAATTGTGCAAAATATTTAATTACATATTTTTATTCTAAAATTATGCATTTTTATGTGATATAAAACTTTGTGTTTGTGATAGTGGCTGCATACTCACAATTCATGCTTAGTTTTGCACTTGTAACCTCAACCAGAAAAAAATATGTATTTACCTAAAAATCCTTTCCCTTATCATAAGTACTTTGTCCTGGGTTTAAGTAACCTTTAGATGCTAATTGTTATTTATTTTTTTTATGCCAACAAATTTACTAATGGTGTTTTTAAACACACAACCAGTGTATGGGCAATGTTTGAGAGGTGGAATTGGTACTGAAAAATTCAATGCCATAGCCAGGATTTGAAGCACGGATCTTCCACTTCATGTGCGGCTGCTCTAACCACCTCTCAAGCCCACACATGGCTTGTGTATTTAAAAACACCAGCAGTAAGTTGGTTGACATAAAAAGAATGCATTGTCTGTTTTCACTACTCTCTGCCAGACAGGGATGTCCAAAAACTGCCTGTTATTGCCTGAACAATATTTGACCTTGTGTTTTGAGGGAAAACATATGCTTAACTTTGTTCCTTTTGTATTTCTCTATTGAATCAGTTCAGGCATGCCACACAAAAAGCTTTGGCAGGCTGGATATGGTCTGCGGGCCATAATTTGGGCGGCCCTGATTTAAAGGGTTAAAAATTGTGTTTTGAATCAAAGCAAAACCGTAGCTTGATGCAGTATATCCTTCAGTGTACAAATCTGCCTTGAACTAATTTAAATCTGTGAGAGTAGTTATCGCTTTTTGAAACGTCGTTCCTCAAATTCTCTTTATTTATAATATTAGTGTACATTATCATTACCCTTTGAAAACATTGGTGGGTGGGATTAGCTTAACCTTCTCTGAGAAACATTGGAAAAGCTCAAACACCTTTTTAATGTGTTTGAATACCACACCAATGAAACTCCTTGTTAAAGCATCATTCTTTCTCACTAGATGCGAAAACATTGTTATTCATGTTGTGCTAATGCTGCTGTCCAGCATTCTTATTGCAAGATATTTGATATTATCCTGTAAGGCAATGACATCAATATTAGTTCTGCCAGATATTGAAAATTTGTGTATGATACAATATGTATTTTTGTATCATAAAATAAATGACTCATTTATTGAATTTGCATTAATTGCAAAAATTAATTAGTGATCTCTGTAAGCAATACTATGGAAATCTTTCCTTATTTTCCAGAATGTGAACATCATCGGTGGTTCTCAAGTGGAGGTTATTCTGGTTCTACAATGGAAAAATCATATCTATGTTGAGTATACGGTATCTTGCCAGTGGCCACAGATGCAGGATGCAAACATGTTTATTTCTGGCATTTACTCTGCATCAGGAGTTGTGCATTATTCAATCTCAATTGTAGGTGAGTGTGCAACATTAGAAAAATGACATAAGTCATTCAATGGGAAAGAATTTAATACAATCATTGCAATTATTAAGTCAGTTTATCCTGTACATAATCTTGGATTCTAAGATTGTTTAAATGGTCACCATTTTGTGGCTGTGGAACCAGTTGATTGCAAAATGAAATACAAACTTAATATGGAAACCTAGTGTAAGATGAATAAAAATCACATTTTGATAGAAATATGTAGTTGGTTTCAATATTATTTTACATAAAACTCATACATTATGACATTAGTTTGTATCAAAAAAAAAAAAAAAAAGAAGAAGAAGAAAAGAAAGAGAGAAAGCAGCCCAAAAGTGACTTTTTTTCTATGAATGTAACACATTTTTGGACTGAAAATAGCAGATTGTAAGTTCAAAGGTAAACAGGTTAAGATAGCTACTGTGTATTTTCACAACTAGTTGCACGAAAGTGAAAATGGCTAAAACCCTCTTAAACATTAGGTGACTAGTAATCTCTAATGGTAATTAGAAAGTCCAAAATAAAAAGTTTAGATACAGATTACTCCAATACAATTATATTGTAACAGTATTCACTTTTCCTATATTTATTTTCCTTTATTTTACATCCAACTACACAAAGTAACACATTCAGAGCTCTTTTCTGCACATAAACTTTCTCAGTTAGCCTCACAAGGCTCTCAAAAGTTACTCTCAGCCTCCTTGGTAACCTGATGTCAGCCAAGGACATCTAACTTATGGGATGCTTTCTACATGGAAACTTGAAGCAAATCTAATTTATGGGATGCTTTCTACATGGAAACTTGAAGCAATGTCACACTGCCCCCCAGTGCTGCTCGTCCCGAGCAGTTCCACTGGCATCTTCTTGCAGGACAGCCCCTGGATGTGGTAGAACGCATCACTGATCATGACTGACTGCAGCAATGAAATTTACTAGCTCCCAATACCAGAATTTCAGTTTTCAGAGAGAGGCACAGTTTTTCTGTTACTAGGCTATGAAAAATTCCCTTTGTGGATTTATAGATATAGATGGTTTAATGAATGAGCTAGGACTTCAACCATCCCAAGGAAGCTGTTTATTGACTTCTTCTAAGCCAAGTCTCAAAGCAGTAATAATAAATACTGGAAGTTGATGACAGTGTTGTTGGGTCACATTAAAATAGGAATTTTGAGTCAATTAATAACACTAAACAACACTCACTTTTAAAAGTTCCCGGTACATGTTTCAGAGGCTAGCTTTCCTTCATTATTAACCGGACATCGAGTGAACTGTAGAGGCTGGTTCTCAGGGCTGGTATGTCCTGTAAACTGCTGTGATGGTGGTTTTAAGAGCTTGTATGACGGATCGCCTTGTGGCATATCAAAATTGAAAACTCTGTCTTTGTTTTTCCAGATGAAGATCTGTTCCCACATTGACAATTCTTGGTTTCCTGATATGTGTTTTAATAATTTTGGATCCAGATTGATGTGATTTTGTTTCCAAAAGTGAGTGGCAACTGCTGAACTGCTGATTTTTCTAAATGTTTGTATTTTATACGTCTGAAATGTTCTTTTGTTCTTGTTTCCATATTCCTCTTAGTTTTTCCTATATACACCTGGTTGCAGTTATTGCATTCTATTTGGTAGATTCCAGATTTTTTATTTGCTGCAATGCTGTCTTTAGTGTTTGAGTCAAGTAAAGTTTTAACACTATATCTGTTGATTGTATATTGTATTATTTAAAAATCTTTTTGAATTTGTCAAATGTCTTTGGGTAGTATGTGAATTTTTTGAATGACATTTCTTCTTTTGGTTTGCTTAGGATGGTTGTTTCTTTAACCAGTTTTTCTTTTTTGCTATATTAACTTTTTTATATATCCAAGATTTCTGGAAGCCATTAATTTCTGCAATTCTGTTGATATTCCTGTGTTGAAAGTGGTATGTTCTCTAGCCTGTAAATTAAACTGTTGAAAGTTGCTTGTTTGTCTGGTCTTGGCTTGAAGCTATTGTATTTGATCTGTCTGTGTTGGTTTTCTGTAGATCCCAAAGGTTACTCTGTTTTTAGTTTATATGATTTTTAAATCTGAAAATGGAAGTTGTACATCTATCTCTGTTTCTATGGTGAATTTTATGGTTTTTTCTTGTAAGTTTAACAGTTTTTGTGCATCATCGATGTGTTTCCTTGGTACTATTGCAAAGACCTCATCTACATACCATCGCAAGGACCTCATGAAGAGACCTGCAAGTACTGGGGAAAGTGGGTTACCTATTGCTAATCCTGATTTTTGTCTGTAGTATTTAAATTGAGATTGGAAAAAAGTTTGTTCTATGCATAATTTTGTGAGCTTGATGTATTCTGAAATTTCTTCTGCAGATATCTCTATGGATTTTAACCAGTTATTAATTAATTTAGGAAGTTTTTCTATTGGAATACTAGAAAACAGTGATTCTACGTCAAATGATACCAGTATGTCATCTTCTTTTAATTGTAAATCTTGATGTTAACAAATTCAAAGAAGTTTTTGACACTGAAACTATTGAATTTAGGGAAAGTCATGAATTTTCTGGTTAGCCATTTTGCCAAATTATATGTTGGTGAGTTAATACTGCTGATTATCAGTCTCATGGCTATGTTGGGTTTGTGAATTTTTGGTAGACCATAGAGTGTGGGCAAAGGGGGATTGTTTGGTTTTATTATATGTTTGTATGGTATTATCTTGCTGTTATTTATTGTTTCTTCAATTTTTTATACTAAGGTTTTTAATGGGTTTTTGTTAATTAGTTCAAATTCCTTCATCTTAAGCATTTCTTCCATTTTGCTTAAATAACCTGTGCTTTCCATAATGACTATTTTGTTTTTTCTGTCGGCTTTTGTGTATATTACATGTTTTTGTTTCAAGGAATTGATGATGGTTTTGTATTTGTTTCTTTGATGGGGTTTAGTATTGAATTCTTCTAATTCTTTTCGCATTGGTCTTTTGTTATTTTTTCTATTGTTGATAAATTTTGTATTGCCATGTTAGTCTGCAATGTATTCTTCAATTTTGGTAGAAAATGTTATGCAAGTTTTTAAGCATAAATATAACATAAATTTCTAGGAATAATACTTGATAGAAAATTAACATGGGCTGGACATATAAATCATATTTGTGACAAAATTAGTATCTCTGTGTATCTCCTACGTCATTTTAAAAATATCTTAGATGAGAAGGGACTCAAAATGATTTATTATGGAGTTATATACCCATATTTACTGTATGCAATAGAAATTTGGGGCTGTGCTGCTGCAACCCATATGGAAAGGTTATTTAGATTGCAAAAACGGGCAGTCAGATTGATTTTCAATATGAACTCTCGTGAATCATGTAGGGGAATATTTAAGGATAAGCAGATATTAACATTGTATTCTCCGTATGTCTATAAAGTTGTAACCTATGCAGTTCAGAAACAAAACCTAAAAAATAGCAATATCCATAGTCACTACACCCGACACAATGATGATTATTTTCAGCAGAGATGTAGTAAAAATATTTCAAAAAAGGATCCAAATGTCATGGGTTTAATGCTTCATGCAAAACTACCTGCATATTTAAAATGTTCTAAAGGTAAACAATTTGAGAGTGCTCTGAAGAAGTATTTGATAACAAAGACATTGTACAGTATCAATGAACTATAATAATGTCCATATTGAAATTACAGACCCTCTGTGTAAATCACAAATGATAGGTAGCTATAGTAATATGTGTAACCATTAGGTTGTCCATCTCTGTAATACAAATTATAAATATAAATGTGTGACAATGTCAGAAACTATTGCAGTCTATTGACAATAAAGAATTTAATTTAATTTAATTAATTTAATTTAAGCCTTGGTTTAAGAATTACAGTTCACTTTGGGAGAATGTTTTTTCAGTTAGATTTACCACATTGTCAAACTTTTTTGTTATTTTTTGCAATTTTGGAATCTGTTCTTGCTGGTCTGTATTTAAATATATTTCCATGTTGGTCTGAGGATTTTGGTGTAACATTGACTTTTTTTGGTTCTTGGCGTAGTTATTCTTTTTCTGAAGGGATGATTTTTGTGCGGTATTGAACCAGTGATTGAGTTAGTTTTCTAAGTTCTCCCAATCTACATTACCCAAGTTCTTCATTAATTTTAAATTTAGATTATTCAATTTTAACTCTATTTTATCTAACTGTTGATAGTGTTTGTGGATCGCTACTTTCAAAACCTTTTTCTCCGCCACTTTTTGTTGCATGTTACCGTTCTGTTTTACCATTCTTCTAATGAATTTTGCTGTTACTTGTTTGTGTAAGCAAATTTTGGTGAATTTGATGTCCACAAAAATGTTTTTTCTTTTTTCTTGTAGCTTAATAAATGCTTTTACTTGTTTGTATTGAAATTTTCATTGAACTGTTCAACATTTTTAAATTGGAAAGATCTTGCCTTGTTCACCATTTTTGTTTCTTGTTTATTCCGTGCATAGGTTAATTATTTATGATGTATTACTTCCTGAAGACTTGTTGGCCTATTAAGTAATAATAAATACTGGAATATGATGACTGTTGTTGGAATTACATTGCAATTCTGGGAAATTTTAAAAAGTGAGTGTTGTTTAGTGTTATTAATCGACTCAAGTCCTATTTTAATGTTTCTAAAACTCAGGGATGCAAAAGTAAAACAAGGAATATTCAGTGATCCCAGACTTAGAGGCGTTTAAAAGATAAGAACTTTGAAAGAACATAGCAGGTTGGAAAGCCTTTTGTGATTTAGTGAAGGGATTCCTAGGAAATACTAAAGCAGAAAATTACCGACAGATAGTTCAAGATGTCCTGGACAGTTACCAAAATCTAGGATGTAAGATGTCCCTGAAAATTCACTTTCTCCATTCACATCTGGATTTTTTTCTGTGAGAATTTGGAAGCTGTTAAAGATTCCATCAGGACATTAAGAAGATGGCGCACTGGTATTGGAGTAGATGGGATCCCCACATATGTGTGACTACTGCTAGTTTTTAACTAAAGTGACACATGCTCGGAGAAATAAAGTTGTAAGTGTTTAAGTTCGAATTACATAAGATATATTTTATTACAGTTGCATATTTCAGCAGTTTACTATTATACTATTTATTTTTATTTAATTCTTATGCTATTTTACTTTGTGGTTCCATTTTTAAGTTTCTTAGTAAGATTAAACAAGTTCTAAAAACGAAGTAAAATCTAACAATTTTGTTTAAAATAATGAAAATGTCATTTGTTCAGTGGTATCAGTTATTGTACTTTGTGTTATGTTCTATGTAAAATTAAAGCATTTCGTGTGCATATTGAGTAGTTTTAAGTGAATATTAATTACATTATTAGAATCATATGTTAACAAAGTGAAACATTTTGTCACTTTTGTAAGAATCTGCCTCAACTGTCACACAAAAGTGTTACGTGTTACAAAGTTTTTTGCTGTCATTTTTGTATTCATAAGGTACAATTTAGTTTGTGACTTCATTTTGTTCATGTGGGAGAAAAAAAGTTGAAATTTATTGACTAGTATAAATGATCATGTACAAAAAATGCTATTGGTTTATGACTATCTAATTAATCATTTAGTATTAACTCATCACTTTGTTTATTAATGTGATAGCTTTATTGTTTTTTACTTCCCGTGTGGACAAAGATACAGTGCTGATCTAAAAAGGACCATACTTGTACTTCACTGCAAACAGAAAAATAACCTGTTTAACAATAATATAACAGTCTCAGTAATAATTACAAACCAGCATGGGAGTGTAAAATGTATTCAAGAGAGCAATTACTTGTTGATTTATATTGATTCACTGTCAATAGCTTTAGTTTTGTCATTACTAAGTGGTTCACCGGTACCTTATTTATTTATTATTTTTGCATATAGGCAAGGCTTCATACTCTGAAAGCAACAAGGTCGGAATTGAACAAATTATGTAAGCTTTCACGGCCAGTGTCATTAAATAGAAAATGATTATCTGGGCTTGTGGGCCATGGTCTAGCGGAAAATCTCCTTTCAGACATTTTGTTCAAAGCTGCATCGAACATCCTCAGTGGTGTGACCGTACTACTCTGCTAGTCTTGGTGACGACTGAAACAGAGCTATTTGGTTTTACATGCTAAGCATATAAAACCTATGAAAAGAAAATGGCTCCATATCAGTCGTCGCTAAGACGAGCACAGTACTATGGTCACACCACTGGGGATGTTCAACACAACTGCAAACAAAATGTCTGGAAGGAGATTTTCCACTAGACCATGGCCCACAAGCCCAGATAATACTTTTTTATTTGAGATTGGAATTACCATTTGGTAGCCATGCAAATTTAGCCTGCTCTTCATGGGAAAATTGACCTTAGCAGTGGATGCTTTTGGAATGGACTGATGATAAGGTCTAAGGTCCATTTTCCCTTGAAGAGCAGGCTAGATTTGCCTGGATTTGCATGGCTACCAAATGGTCGACAAGCACAGTAATTTTGACCTTGTTGCTTTCAGAGTATGAATTTTTTTTTGTTAACATCCTCCAGCATAACATCGTATTGGACGGTGAGTGACAGAAATGGGTGAAATGATGCTCAAATGAGTCTGAGGTCCATAGAGCTTTCAGTTATATGACATTCGTCTTCTCAGGATAAGGGAAGACCTTGGAAAAAAACCTTATCCAGATAACCTATCCTAAGTGAGATTTGAACTTGCGACCTCTTGAACGTGAGGCAGACACGCTAGCCATCACGCTACAGAGGTGGGCTCAGAGTATGAAATCTTGCCTATCTCCAAAAATAATAAGGAACAGGTGAACCACCTGGTATTAAAAAGAATGTTTACAGTTTACACTCGCGTAAGAGAATAGTGGAATTTTGAAAATTTAATATATGGTATATGGCTATCTCATATTTCCATACTATTTTGTCATGTCAAAATGTGTTTTTAAGTGGTAAATGAATAAATTATTTTATCTGTTCTAATGCTTATAGTAAATGATACTGCATATATTAGTGTCTGTTTTGAACTTGCTGTAATGTCTATTTTTCTACATATTTCAAGTTTTTTAGCGCCTATTGTGCCAAGCTCTAGTGACAAGACTTAAAAATTCATAATTTGACAATTTTTTTTTGTGAATGGGCATTAACATGTTTTATTAGAGCTGTGTTGATGTCTATTTTATAGACGAACAGTAGTGTATGGTTAGTGTTGATTTATCCATTTATTTATATTTTGGGTTGTGGCTATGTTCGCCATTGTAGTTGTTGAGGTTTCTTTGTGTTTTTCTAATATATACCCTATTAAAGTTAGTTGATTCTGTATAACCCAGATTTATGGTGCTAAGGCCTTTTAGCAAGTTTGCAGGGGCAGTTACTGTGAGGAAATGGTGTTTGCAAATGGTTATTTATTATTGAAAATAATAAATAATGTCTATTACTAAACCTCTTCTTTCTGTTATAGCACCATATGAGTTCCTACATGACATTACATGCGTCTTGAAGAAGCCCTTCAAATCTCCATATCGTGAAGCTGTGGTCTCTCGTTTTTGGAATACTTTGAAAAATCTCAACAAGTCAGACCAGCTGTTA
Source organism: Tenodera sinensis (assembly GCA_030765045.1). Lineage (NCBI taxonomy): Eukaryota > Metazoa > Arthropoda > Insecta > Mantodea > Mantidae > Tenodera > Tenodera sinensis. The sequence continues at coordinate 98,649,816 of CM060962.1, read as the reverse complement.
ACCCATATTCACTCATTCCTCAACAATCCCAGCAGCTACACTGTTCCTGAGAGTATTCGGAGTGGAATGCCAGTATTTTATCTCCAAACCAATTCTTCAGTTCCTGTTCTGGTATCAAGGTATGTTCATATATTCATCATTGAGTTTTGCTCCTAAGCATTCCAAATAAGATTTTGAGAAGATGTTGCTACATTATGAAAATTTGTATCTTAACCTCTTGAGCGATGGCCATTTAAACGTCCGCGAGCCGAGAACTGCTAGCATTTAAATTGTTAAATGCGCTTTGTATATACACAACTGTATTTTGTGTAAATATTAAGTTATTTTAATGAAACAAAAACTGGTATAAAACTCGTTATTTGCAGTATAAATGTACGTCATCAGCAAAGTTTAGTTGTATTTACAAAACGTTGAAATGGCACAATTTTGTTTCACTGTGGTGAAAAGTCAACTTTGCTCTGTCGAACGTATCTAATATAAGTTCTCGGAAAGATTCAGTAAAGAAACACCCATTGTATGTGTGGCTAATGCGTCAGCATACTGTGTAATAAAGCGCTACTGCATGCGTGGTCTCTTGAGTCATCAGAATAGATCAACATTACAACTTTTGCTTACACGAGTTTCGTAACTTAGTAGAGTCCGTGTCTTTCTTTGTTGAAATACATACGTATTCTTTCCTGCTTGTAGCTGAAGGGAGAAGTGGTATAAAAAGGTGTTTTTGCACCAACTGGATATAACCATATACAATTGTTTGGGGATTTGGACAGCTCTCTAAGCCCACACAGGACAATGACCGACCTTGACTACCGACTATAAATAACTCGCAGCCTAATTGAACAATACCACGTTGGGGGTTGAAAATCCAAAACCCCTGCACCCCTCAGACTTCAAGGAAAACATTATCCTAAAAGGATACCACCAACAGCAAAGAAGTCCTGCCCATTTCGAAAGTGTTTGGTGTGCCGCAAGAAGGGAATTCGCGAATGTGGAGATGTACGTACCCTTGTGTGTTTATCCCTGTTTTGAGGTAAATCACTGCAGAACGAACATATTAAGGTAAGCCAATAAAGTATATAGACCTTACTAAAATGTTTCATAAAGGGAAAATTATAATAAGTTGAGTTGGATAAGGGATAAATAAGGGTTAAATGCTTAAACGCACAGGACGCCCATATCGCTCATCCGCCATTTTAAATGGACGTGATTTCACATCGATATCCCTCAAGAGTTTAAGTTATTTTATGCTCAACCATGCCATAATGTAGCACTTGTATGCCACTGTAATGGACCTCTTTATATCCACCTCTTCATAATGACGCTACTATGCACCAATCAAAGGCACACCTGTTCATCATGATACTGCTAGCTGCCAGTCAAAAGATCATCATGTAGTGATCAATACTTCAGCCTCTGTGCACATTCCACACAGCTGAAAGCGTACACAGAATAAAGTTACTCTATTTAATAATTAGTATTAATATTATAGATAACATTGTAATAAATTCAATTTGTCTTCTCATTTTTGAAAGTCTACTCTTTTAAAGGTTATAGCATTCATTGCTGTGGCTTGAAATACTGCTATGTGACATTTTTGGTGAAATTTAGTTATGAAGCACAAAATAAGCAAAAAAACTCCCTAGAATCATTCTATATAACCCATCGTGTAAATATTCCTTAGTTTTTTTTTGTAAAAATAGAAAAATAGAAATTGCTATGTGGAATACATCAGAATTGATCCTTTAACGCACTATGTGAATAACACAGCGCATAGCACATTTACTGAATGTTCTTAAAGTACCTCTTATGTTACCTCTGCTCAGGGTTGCCAATGTTTAAAAGTAAAATTGTCGTACTGGCCACTCAAAATTATAGATTTGGCTTCAAAATTATCGTACATCATAAACCAAATGCTACAACAATAAATGTATCAGCATAATACTTATGAAAATGTAATACTATTGATGTTTGTGGTATCCACTTACGAGATTGATGATCTCAATCAGTATTACAACTTTAGTACTTACGTTTCTCGCACTATTCATTTGGAAGTTCATCTTCCTCAGTTGTTGCAGCATTATACAAATTTGTTGTTGAGATAAACTTTAAGATCTCGCTTGCAGGTTTTTGGACCCACCGTGTTCTTTCATAAGTTGAAACGACCGCAAAAACTCCATTTACCGTATCTAGCGCCAATCTGTTTCTAATTTTGGTTTTTGTTAAACCTAGTTTGGGAAAAACTCTTTCACAAGAAGTGTTTTTGTGGGGGCAACGAAATCACTGATCATGCAAACTCGGCCAGTTCAGTGAAATCAGTATTTCCACCAAGGTGACATGTGTTTAACAGCACTCCAGAAACTGCCAGGTTCAGGCATGTTCTTTATTTCACACGGAATATCACGTATTCCGAGTTTTCTCCATTGATCATCAATTTTCTGAACAGTGCCTTCTTCATTGAGGTTACCAGATCTGGGCACACTGGCAACAAGATAATAAAGGGTAGGAGGTTTAGTAGGATATGAAATGGTTGCCTTAAAGAGGTGGAGACAGGCCATGAGGGCAAAAGTGGTGTCGTTATTTGTAATTAATTTCATTTTGCTGGCTTGACAAACCAGTGAAAATGATATTTCGCCGGTATCGAAATTATCGACATCCCCATAATTATCGTACGGGTTGATAACCATGAGTACAAACATTCAAATTATCGTATGCCCCCATAATTATCGTACGGGATGGCAACCCTGCCTCTGCTACACATACCAGATTTTTAACTGACAAATCCCAGGAATATACCCATGTACCTATTTACATGCGCTCTTCTTAAAGCTACCATTAACAATGAAAACAGATTCATGCATTATTGGCCATTTACTCACAATACTGCATTAGTTAACGATGTCTAGGAGAGGAAAGATGTTAATGCAGTTAGCTCTTGCGTCTTTGCTTAAAAATCAGGAAGATGATCTTTTGCAAGGTAAATAATCCATTGTAGAAGATTAACCACGTTATATAGTTTGTGTGTTTCTTGGTATGAATTAATTATTAATTTGCCAATGTGACTTTCCAGATGACTTTATGGTTTACTCCATTTATCCTGGTTCAGTTCCTATGCCATATGATAAATGAACTGCTCCACTGAGTAATGTACGTTCTGCTTATGGAAATGAAGATATAGATGATGGTCACCTATCTGTTCTGGCTCTTTCAAGTGAAAATGAAGTTAACACAGTGACAGAAGTTGAGGTTGACAAGACATAGAGCTCAAATGAAAACAAAGAAGAAGGTATTAAAGCAAATGAACAAAACTGAAGAGCAACCTTCATGTAAGAAGAATCCTGATAATGTAAACAAAAAGTAAAGACTGCATGGTAAAAAATACCAAGGGAAGAAATACAAAGGAAATAAGTATTATAATGTTGTTTGAAAGAGATGAGCGTAAACTTCTTCCAGTTAACATGCTCACATAAGTAATGAAACCAGTTAATAAGAGAGAGGAGTTTTATGTGCAGTGAAATTGACAAAAACAGAGGAGAAAATTCAAACAATGTGGGAGTTTAGCTCATGGGGTGAAAAGAAGACGTATGTATATGGATTAGTGAATTTTCGTACAACTATTAGGAGGAGCTTAAGCAGAATTGTTGAGCAGCTTCCAAAGAAAATGTTGGAAAGAAAGTCAGAGTTTGCAAGAAGTTTTTCCTTGCAACTACAGGCCTAAAAAAAGGATATCTTTGATGAGTGGGTGAAACCTTTCCATTTGTGTAACAATAGTGATTAGGCAAAAATTAAAGAAACAAGAAAACAGTAAAATTCGGCCCAATGTGATAACACAAGCAGTTCAAAGAAGCTTAAATCAGATTCTGTGAAACAGTGGTTGGGGATAATTCCTAAAGTGCCAAGCCACTATTGTTGATCCTCTAGTAATTGAGTTTATGTGGAACCTGATTTTAAATCTGTTAACAGTATGCATGAAATTTATGGGTTCTGGTGTGAAAAGAATGGGACAAAATATGTTCAAAGGAAGAAGTTCTGTGAAATCCTGGAAGAAGAGAAAATTTGTGTGTTCAAGCCTAGAAAAGATCAGTGTGATACTTGTGTAGCATTTAAAGAAGGTAATCTAACAGAGGATGAGATTGATTTTCACATTAAAAGGAAAGAAGAAGCTCGTAAAGCTAAGGAAAAGGTTGAATCTTGCACGACAGAAAAAACCGTTCTGTTGACAATGGATGTTCAAAGTATATTATTATGCCCCAAGTTGCTTGTTTCAAAGCATTACTGTAGTCAGAAGCTTCAGATTCATAATTTCGGCATCTATGTAAAAAACACAAAAGATGTTCATCTATATTTCTGGCATGAAAGAGAAAGAGAAGTGGAAGTCCCAGCAAAAGAATTCACAAGCTGCATAATTGACTTTTTAGAAAAGGAAACTGGTACTGCAAACAAGCTTTTTCTAATATCGGATGGCTGTCAATATCAGAATAAAAATAAGGTTTTGGTTAGTGCCTTGTCAGATGTTTCAATAAAACTAACATCGAAATAGAGCAGGTTATTTTGGAGAAAGGGCACACAATGATGGAGGTTGACAGCATCCATTCTACTTTGGACCATCTCCTTACTCCACCAATCTATTCGTCTGCACATTACTTATCCAAAATAGAAGCAGCAGAAAAACAAGTATATAAAATACATTACCTAAATCACACATTTTTCAAAGATTATGAACATGTATCTTCCAACTACACTGCTGTTTGTCTTGGCAAGAAGAGAGGGGATCCCACAGTCGCTTTTATACGGGGACTACTCTATAAAGAAGGTGATGTGTTCTACAGAATTGATCATTCTGAAGAATGTCAGATTCTTCTTCAAAGAAGACAGAAAGGAAGCCACAATGAAGTGCAGTCCATGTACAATGAACCCGTGAAAATTCAAAAGTCTAAATATGACAGTTTGCAAGGTTTAAAAAGATTCATTTACAAAGACTACCATTATTTTTACAACAGTCTCAAAGTATTAAAATCAAAATTCATGATTGTCTATGGGATAAAAAATATGTTAGTGCTGTTTTAATTTGTTTTTATAGCTAAACATTCTTGATGAATAAAGTTGACTACTGTTAATTGTACAATTTTGTTTTTATGTCACTTTAAACCAAACTACTGTACCATATTAAAGTAAGTAAAACTGCCTATTTATGTAAATTAAGACTAACAATAGAATGTTTATGATCACATAAAACGCTTATATGCTATGTGATTATAAAGGTGCAAAAATAATCTGCTTAGTGCCACAAGAATATACAGAAGTGTAATAAAATAGTATTGTTACATGGGATTTCAATAATATCTAGCATAAACAATATAACATCTATTGTTTCACATGTTGATGCAGTTTGCATACATTATTGACAGCTTGGATAAGATTGAGAATGCTTTTTGCTTCTCCTGAAAAGTTTGTTTTTGCACATAGCAGTTCTACAAGGTGCAATGACAATATATGCTCTTTGTATCATTGTGTCAAGACCATCATAACAAAAGTTGAAGGCACTATTATCAACTCTTGTATGTACAATCGAATAGAGTAACAAATAGTTAAAATGTCAGACACCAGTGACAATAACATGCAGTGTAGAGTATTAAAAACATGCAGTGTAGAATATTAAATATTTAGAAACTAAACTTCACTTATCTTTCTTTTTAAGTTGTTGAGTCTTTGAATAACTAAACCAGTTTCACAAGTAAATCTCTTGCATCCTCAGTAGTGTTTACTATGGTTATCATTATGAACACTAAATGATGGATTTTGTTGTGTTACGAATTACTGAAAGCAACCTTCGGATTTATGAGAGGTAGAATCGGAACTGAAAAATTCAGTGCCACAGCTGGGATTTGAGCCTCAGACCTTCCACTTTACGTGCGGCTGCTCTAACCACTGAACGACTTATTAGAAGTAATAATTACCATCTAAAAGGTTATTTAATTCCGGGACATAAAGTACTGATTGTAAGTCACCCTTGGGGCATTTATCTCTGATGTGAGATTCCCTTTGTGGTCTACTGCGAAAAATACGAATTGGTTGGAAAATTCGATGTCATACTGGCAAATGGCTATGGTAGCTCAGTGGTTAGAGCAGCCACATGTGAAGCGGAAGGTCCGTGGTTGAAATCCTGGGTGTGGCATTGAATTTTTCAATTCCGATTCTACCTCTTAAACATTGCCCACACATGGCTTGTGTGTTTAAAACACCAGCAGTAAGTTTGTTGGCATAAAAAATATAATTACTACTGTTGATTTATATTGCTTCACTGTCAGTAGACTCAGCCTTTTCACTGAGTAGATGTCATTTTTTCATGAAAATAATGCATAATGCTATCATTAATCTGATTTACAATATATGCATTTATATTGTAGTGTATTAATCAAATACAAATACACATTTCTTGTGACAGTTCACTATTATCATGGCACTTAAAAGGTTTATATACTGTATGGCTTTTATTCTAGAGCCCAGGAACTGATGTAGTCTCTGTCCAATGAAATTTTTTCCTCAGTGAAATGTATATGAGCTTAATTTGAATTGGTGTACATTTTTGCCAAATTTTGTCATATACACTTTATAAATAAAGTGTTTCCTTGCAGTGAAAGAAGAGTGAAATGTGAGAGCATATTACTGTCAATAAGGCAATAAGTATATTTTGATGCAAGGAGATACGAGGAATTTGAGGTACTGATGACTGCATAATCAGTGACATGATTATATTGGCAGTGCATGCTGAGTCAACTTGGAGGCAAATATCCAGATCCCAGCAGAATGCAATTTTTGTATGTTTGCCAGAATAAATTTAATAATTTTGATGCTTTGCCAAAACATTTTTTTTGTTGTGTTATAGCAATACAACATGCCCACAGTTTGCACATTTTTGGCGGCCAATTTGTCTGTTAGAACCTTCTGTGTGGAAGAAGTGGCTGCATACTCATCGTGTGGGTCTACTATTGCGGCATGATCATCCTCTTCCTCGGTACCTTCATCTTGCCAATTCAAGTGGGCGATTCCAAGTAGTTCAGTGTCGCCAGGCTGCAGCAGCTCTCTACTCTTTGCTTAAAGACTGGAGCAGTTTTGTTCTTATAGAGAACCATTCGTATGTTAAATTTATTCATGGGTAAGCATTTAACACTTTAATTGGAAAAATATTGCTTGCAAGTTGTCATAAATGGAAATGGCTTCTATCAATGATGCCATCTATCTTGTTAGAAATTATTCTTGGGCATAGATATTGTAATTATTTAGAAAAAAGTTGTAGTGAAAGCTTGTTATATTGTTCATGTACTATTGTACTACTGCGTTTATCACACATTCTTTTTGGTCTATGAAATTATTATTATTATTCCTTTATTGTTAATAGACTGCAATACAGTTTCTGACATTGTCACAAATTTATATTTATAATTTGTATTACAAAGATGGACAACCTAATGGTTACACATATTACTATAGCTACCTATCATTTGTGATTTACACAGAGGGACTGTATTTTCAATATGGACATTATTATAGTTCATTGATACTGTACAATGTCTTTGTTATCAAATACTTCTTCAGAGCACTCTCAAATTGTTTGCCTTTAGAACATTTTAAATATGCAGGTAGTTTTGCATGAAGCATTAAACCCATGACATTTGGATCCTTTTTTGAAATATTTTTACTAAATCTCTGCTGAAAATAATCATCATTGTGTTGGGTGTAGTGACTATGGATATTGCTATTTTTTAGGTTTTGTTTCTGAACTGCATAGGTTACAACTTTATAGACATACAGAGAATACAATGTTAATATCTGCTTATCCTTAAATATTCCCCTACATGATTCACGAGAGTTCATATTGAAAATCAATCTGACTGCCCGTTTTTGCAATCTAAATAACCTTTCTATATGGGTTGCAGCAGCACAGCCCCAAATTTCTATTGCATACAGTAAATATGGGTATATAACTCCATAATAAATCATTTTGAGCCCCTTCTCATCTAAGACATTTTTTAAAATGACGTAGGAGATACACAGATTTACTAATTTTGTCACAGATATGATTTATATGTCCAGCCCATGTTAAGTTTCTATCAAGTATTATTCCTAGAAATTTATGTTCGCTTACGTCATGAATACTGTTATTTTTTACTGGGAAGGAGAAATTTGTGGTGTTCTCTGCGAGAAATGAATTAAGGTTGTTTTTGTCATGTTGCATGTGAGGTGATTATGTTTAAAGTAGTTAATAACTGAGTCAATGGATTGCAGTAAGTTCTCCTTTAATATATCAGCATTTGCCCCTTGACATTGGTGCGGTTTTTTGCAATTATTAATACGGAATGTGCTGTGCTATGAGACTCCTTTTCTATCTAGGTCGTGGTAACGGATGGAATGAAAAATCACACGATGTTTCTTCACCACAATGTATTATTTTATTAACATTTCATCGATACTTTACATTAAATAATTCCTCTCAGCACCATTCTAAATGATTTAATAACGTTTCCACTTTTTCATTTAGTGGAACTAATGCCTGATGAAAGTCTGGTGAAAGTTCCAAGTTCACACTACCCAAATATGTCTTTTCAGCTCGAATACACACACGCGAATGGACAATTTATGGCGTCCTCACGTGACACCGCCTATTTCGTGTACATCCGCGTATGCGTCCATCAAATAGTTCTTTCTTGTTAGGGAAGCGATCCTTAACCATCCTCCCCTACTTTTATTATGGAACACATATAATTCTAATATTTTAATATATATATTAAAATCAAATATGGAAATATTTATGACGTCTTTAAACTAACTAAGTTGTTCGTAATAATGAGCATTTACAACACGTTTTCGCCATTTAACCAAATCATACCAACGTCAAAAAACAAATTACACTTTTAACAAACATTCACATGAACGATTTTCTTTTGGGGTCTTCTAATATTCTGTCTCAACATACAGCAGTTGTATCATCTGCATAAGCTATTATATTTGTATTTTTTGAGATTGGTATGTCATTTACATATAAAATAAATAATAGTGGTCCCAACACTGATCCTTGTGGCACACCATGCATAACACGTTTAAATTTTGATTGCACTTTTCTTACTGATTTGCCCCGTTTATCGTACAATAGTGTTGATTGTCTTCTGTCTACCAAATATGATCTGATCAAATCTCTCCCAAATAGGTTTTTTAAACATTTTTATTGTTCCTCAGTTTACCATGTAAATCAGAGGTTGGCAAATCTGTACTGGCTGATGATATGATGTAATACTACCGTCAGGGGCAAGCGATATGTAGTCCTTAAACCATCTCTCCCTGCCTCAACCAATACACATTCAAACATAAACAAGTAGTGGTTCACACCTTATTAAGTATCACAACCTAACAGTTAAAGCAAAATGTTTTCTTGATCTTGCTAGCTGTCAACCATGGTTTCTTCTTGTACCAGTCTGGATTGAAAGAACTTGGCTGTGATTTTTGTTCCTGTATTAGTGAAACATTAGGGTTATCAGAGCCTAATTGTTAAATGTGAAATTTTCTTGGTATCAAATGGGGCTGTCAACAAAAAATCTACCTTGTTCATAGCAAAAGAAGGCCAGAAATGAAAATATCAGACTGCAATAATCATTATATATGCAAACTATGTATGTGATGAAAGTGAAGTAGCCCTGAATCCCTACTACAACTAGCCATATTTCCACATTCTCCTCTTCTACTAAGCTACGCTCACTTTGCTATATGCCATGCCTTTCTGTGACCAGCCCCAGAGAGCATAGAGAGCACATGGGGGTCTCTAACTCTACATTAGGAGTACTATTCTATGGTTCTACATGACAGCATGTGTAAAGAGAGAAAATTACCCCATGAAAACTAGCTGATGATGACTAGGATTAAAGTAACCCTTTTGTGATAATGATTATAATGATGATGGTGATAATCCTGTTTTGGGATAGTTCTTTTGCGGTTAGCCCCTTGATGCTCCAAAGGACAAAATGCCCCTACTAAAGTGTGTTATCAATGATTAAGGATCAAGCAGACCCCGACAGGAATACCATTTGCTGCATGAAACAGTTGCTTTGGAAACATGTATAAATCTACAATACTATCATTATCATCTACCGTTAAATGAAAAATGTCAGTAGCATAAGATCTCAAGAGTAATTAATACTTACAGCATGAGAGGAAGAGACATGTTTCGGTTGCTAATATGCTAACCTCTTTTGAAAGCTTCAGATCATACTCTCTTGTATTTCTTTGCAACCCTACTCATAGCTGCTTTGAGCAGTTTGTGAGCTGATAGCCAAATAGTTGAATGCCCTTAAACCAAAATAAAAAATTTGAACAGTTTGTATCATTTTCAAAATTCCTGCTGTTGCAGGATTTTATTATGGTGCACAGCTCTTCTTTTGTTAGAAGCAGCATTCAAAAAGTCCCATAACAGTAACTCCACTTGAACAGCTTGATTAGTAGCACCCATTTTACAGCGGCTGAAATTTAATTGCCTTAACACAATGGTATGGTGATGTTAACCTAATACAACGTTTAATATGTCACAACTAACATTGTTTAATAAAACAGATTTATGTTAAGTTTAATGTTAAATCACTGTTACATTGTGTTAGAATTTAACATTGTTTGTGAAACCACATTTAAATCTATTTAAAAAGCTGAAAATTACTGGGCAGTACTATCAGTTTGAAGTTTCCTGTAGTGTTTCCTCCTTAATTTCGGATGTACCTGAATGTAGTGTTCCATTTTGAAAATTGTTACAGAGATAATGACAAACCTCCAACTTCATTTTATTTAATTCGAGTCACCTCAAAGCCTCCATGTGTGGTGATAAATGTGGCTTTCCTTACTGGAACTCCAGCTGCTTTACGTTATAAGGTATGAACACATTTCTGTTTTGCTAAGGTTTCTATTTCACTTTTTTGTACTCAAATGATATATTTAAACAAAGAAAATAAATAAAGAACGAAATAAAATGAGAAAAAAAGAAACTATAATCTTATATTATCTAAGTGTGCTGACATTTTTGAATAATTGTGTTTTCAGTTAACACACTAAAATTGAATATCAAGTATGCTTGAATCTAGGAAGTGCAATTGTTGGGTAAAGTTGATTGAAATTACAGATTGTGGATCAGTTAAAGCAGCGAATAAAAGATCTCACATTTCCTCATCGCCCATCTACAAAGGATTCTGTATCTCGGAGTGGCATGCGCCATTCAAATCAGCAGTCACAAGATCAGCAAGCTCCTCCACAGAAAAAATTCATGGAGATTAACTGCTGTGTGCTTCTTCATAAACCTGTGGAAAAGATACTCATCAGGTTAGTCTGTTTACTTTAATTTTTTTGTGGGTAGTGTTTAGTGCCCGCTTTTACTTTATGTGGCATCCTAGGTGCTGACACTGATGATAATGTAATGAAGATGAAGCACTGGTGGAATGAGATGGCAGGGGAAACCAGAGAACCTGGAGGAAACCAGCCCTTGCACCGCCTTGTACACCATAAATGCCACATGCGGTCACCTGGGATTGAACCTGGGTGCCACTTTATTTGTGAACAACTGCTATCTTACAAATGAACCCTCACAACTCTGAAACAAGCTTGTTAAAGTCCTCATTTTTAAGTGCCAAGTCAGACTTTAGCAAATTTGAGCACAATACACTACTTAGCATTAGTTTTTGTGCTGAAATTACTCAACTGAAGGTGTGAAAATCTTAAAATATTTTAAAGCACCTTCCTCTTCAAAATATTTTAAGAACTGGTGCAATCATGGATTTTCCATTTGCCCAATTTTATACTTAGGTGTGCAGATAAGTTGAGATATCGTCTCTTTGTTTTCATTGTACTTTTATTGAAGAAATTCCTCAAAAGTCTGTACTATTGTTTTTTGTAAATGTTCCAAGTAATCGTGGTGCAATCCCAAATTTCATGCTAGAAATTAATTGCAAATTAATCAGTGGTTTACACTGAACAAATCTTACAACACTACTATTAAGGCATTTCAAATAATGTATTATAAAATAAATGAAAGGAGGATTATAAATGAAGATAGGCAGTATTAGTAACAAAAGTGGTGTAATGTGGACTTTCATGCTGCTTATATCTCAGCCTCTTGAGTCAATACCAGAATGTATAAGAGCATTATAGTTATAATGCACATAGAAATAAATAATATACATAGGATTAATGTAAATAAACGGACAAGTGAACGTGACGTATTTATAAGTGGAGTGAAATTATACAAGTTGCCACAAACTATAAAAGCCAAGCAAGGAGTAAATTTTACAAAAGAATTAAAGGAATATCTAATAAGAAAATGTTTATACGATATATGAATTATAATTATTAGTAGTGTCAACATAAAATGTAACTTAACTTCTTAGAATTGTATTTTGAGTATGCTCGAAACATTGTATAATGTCTATGGACAAAAATAAAAAATAAAATAAAATAAAGCATATTATTTTATCTGATTTTTACATATTTTCAGATATGAAAGAGTGCCATCAGATTTCTCGACCGTTGTATTTCCTGATGGAACAACACCATTGGCACCAGGCAGTCAATCAAAACCACGAACTTCTGGTAGTGGTCTCCTAACAACTTTATCTCGTTACCTGCATCATACTCGTTGGATTTGGGCAACACAGGGTGGACCAGATGAAGGGGATGATGCAGTTGCTCATATACTGGCTGCCATCACCAAGTAAGTGAGCATTCTATACTTATATTGCTGAGAAATTCAGTTTTTGTGGAAAAATATTGTATCAAGCGAGTACAGTGTTTAGGAAAGTTTCCTCTGCATAAGAACTTGGTTATTACCAAATGCTAGCAAGAATATTTCAGTTGGAAATATTTAATCCACTGATTTCAGTGGCTTTCTGTAGTTAACTGTATGCTGCTGTTAGATGCAAGCTTTATATTGAAAACTGGTTGTATTGCAATGCAGTGTATGTTGTGGTTTGAAAGAGTCCTATTTTGGAATAATTGGCAGAGAATGCTGCGAAAGAATTATGTTTGAACTCAAAATCAAATAAATATTTTAAGGGCTCCTGGAGAAAACCTACATTATCATTGGTTTGTTTTATAGGGGTCTGTCTCCATTTCTTATGTGTTTAGGCTGTAAGACTGAATCTTTTAGAAGAGAATGTTAATTTTTCCTTCCATCCTAGTTAATATTGACAACAAAAGCTGCAAGAGGAACCAGCTGTGTTTTAGAGTAGATATGAGATAAGCAAATGATTCTTCTACTGGGGAAACTATAAAACATGTAGTTATGTGTTTTGAAAATTTGAGTTTATTGGTAGGCATTTTATGTTTTCCCTAAAACAATATACCTAATTATAATTCTTTTGTCTTTAAAAATCCATTTATTTAAAAACTGCTTAATAAAAATGAACGTGTTATGATGTACTTAAGAAAGCCTTACAAATAAATATAAAAACTGTATTGGTTAAAAAATAAGCAGCAATTCTTTTGTGGAATTCAACTGCAAAATGTTAGGTTGTGGCTTATATTTCTTACATACCTGTTATTCACTAATGCTCTGTATCTTAAACTGCATCCATTCTCTGTTTGGTATCCCAATAATAGGATGTTAGTAGAGTTTGAATGTCTCCTATTTTTCTTCAATTATATCCTACTACATACCTGTACTGTTAAAAACTGTGTTCATTTGCTGCAATAAAGCAGTGTCTGTAACTCATGCCATTTTATTATGTAACAGTGCTGCATTTCACTGATATTTGGTTTGAGCATTGTGCATATTGTTTTGTTATCTTCTAATTCAGTTCAGTTTTAATAAGAAATTGAACACTAGTAAGAAGTCTGTTTTATTATTTGTTTATGCCAAGAAACTTACTGTTGGTGTTTTTAAACATTCAAGCTGTGTGTGCGCAATATTTGAGAGGTAGAATTGGAACTGAAAAATTCAATGCCACAGCTGGGATTTGAATCACAGACCCTCCATTTACCAGATGGGTAAATAGAGGGTCTGACTGATGTCAGACTGCCTTTGTGGTTTACTGGGAGAAATGTGAATCGGTTGGAGAATTCAATGTCATTCTGGCAGTTTGTCACAGTAGCTTAATGATAAAGCACCCACCAGGCAAGTGGAGGGTCTGTGGTTCAAATCCCAGCTGTGGCATTCAATTTTTCAGTTGTGTTTCTACCTCTCAGTCTGTTTTATGTTGATATGAATGGTCATTAAGAGCAAAAAGCATCCAAACCAGGGAATTTGTTATAATTACAATGTAAGCTTCAAACTTGCCATTGTGTGTTAAACCACGAGCTCAGAGAGGCTAGAAGAAAGTATGGACTGGATGAATCCAATGTGCATATGTGGTTGCTTCAAAAAAAGCTGAAAAAAGCAGTTTCAATGAGAAAGCTGTTCAGGGGAGCAAAATATGGCAAATGTCCAGAACTTAGGATTCTTTTGTACAAAATAAGAGGAAGGAGGGGATGCCTATCTCATGAGAAATATCTAACTGAAGGCCTTGGAAGTTGCAAGTCTTGAACTTACCACAAGTAGATTTTGGTGATTATTGGTTGGTGTCACCAGTTGAGAAATGGCCTTATTCTCCGATGAAGCGCTACACTAACACAGAAATTGCCAGCAACATTTTGAGGAGAAACTGGTTAACCTCCAAACACATCAGCATCACTCATAACCTTTTCATCAGGCTAGCAATGCTGTTGAGACACTTGTATTTTTGCATACTGGGCAACACAAGGGTAGACATGAAAGGTGCAAAAAGTATCCCACTAAGAAGAACTGGAAAAGAAAATAATAGAATAGGGGTGATTTAACTCTAGAGCCAATGGGAGAGTTACCCCCTTATGTAATTCTCAAGAGAAAGAAAGCATTCCTAAGAGCTTAATGATTTACTGGCAGGAAAAGGACTGGAGCACATTGAAACTCATGGTTGACTTGCATTCTACCATTTGGAATTGCAGGCCTAGAGTACTGTTTGATAAGAGAGCCATGCTAGTTTTGGATGCTTTTAAGGGTCATCTAGCTCCTGAAGTAGAGGGTAAACTTGCTGTCGAAAAGACAGACCTTGTTGTAATATCCTGAGGCATGACTGAAACTGCAAATGCTAGATGTTACTATAAACAAGCAGTTCAAAGACAACTTCTGAAAATGGTATTTAGATAGGCTCCTAGAAGCAGCTCAGTCCTTACGCAATATAATAAAATTAAAAAACTGTTAGTCACCTCTTTATACAGGTGGATTTTTGCTTCATGGTCAATGGCGTGTCTTCAAAATTTTGCAAAGGCATGTAACGTGAAACATGGAAATTATATACATTATGAACAGTTTGAATGTTATAATGTAGAATTTAGGTCGTAGAAATAATGATTGGATTATTAATAACAGTGCAATAGTAGTGATACTTATTGTTCCATATGTAATGAATATTTATATTATTAAGAAGTTGTTATAAGTGGCATGTAACTGGATATGACTGGCAAAGGGCCTAGGTTGAATGCCTAGTTATATCCATAAATAATTACTTAGTACTAATATACATTATACATGAATAAACCCAATCTTCACTATTCCAAGGAGATTTATTCTTCTTGAGTAACAAACATGGCCAGCAGAGGATCTTATACTCACACCTTGAATACAATGACACAAAGTGCATACATTTCTCTATATCTCACAGGTTGCTGTTATGATGTCATGATAGCAGGCTATGTGGTGAGAATACCTCAGCACCTCACCCAGGCTTTTGGAAGAACTAATAAGCAACCACTATCTGCTGTTCAGCCTAGAAAAGCTTCTTTGGAACAGAATTCACGGTTTTCTCTCTTTGTTCCTGGCTCATTAAAGATTTGTATGCTATTTAAATGGGGCTATTTTAATTATAGACATATTAGTCATTTCATTATTCTACAATGCATGCAGTGCATTCATTTTGTTCATGGAGAATACACCAATGTTCATGGTCTGCCATATGACTTAAGGTTGACATACACTGGTCCGTCATGAACGGAACAGAAATTTGCAGCTGTCTGTCTTCTGTGGAAGTTTAAATGCTTACTGCTTGGAATATTCCAACTGGAAAATTTAGTTGATCAACAAATATGGATGGATGTAACAGCAAAAGCTGCAGCTCTTCGGATGGGAGATATTGTAATGTTAGGTGTTTTAGCAAGCAAGAAGAGAGAAAGAAAAAGTGGAAGAAAGAGTGGATTCGCAGCTTAAACCAGAAAAGAGATCTGTATGGTGAATTTATTAGTAATCATCTTTTTCCAGACTTGCAAAAAGTCCCTAGGAATGTTTTTCACTGTGTAACTGTAGTAGTTGGCGTCTGCAGCATCATATAATTGTTTATAATTTTTCACAGTCAATGCTAATAATTCACCATCTACTGTTGCAGGTGCCTGGCTTCTGTTTATGTGCATGTGATAACGATAAGCAGTATGTTGAGGGTGTCGAATGCATACATAATCTAATGAGTGTTTACGAAGGCCACCCGACACCAATGGAAACTTCCACGAGGGTCGTGTGACACGTATCCCTCTTGGAAGGAGTGGAAGTGAAATCCTTCCGTTCGAGCCAATATGTGTTTGACCATTAAATAACATGAATCTGACCCTTGTGGGTATTTTCTGCTTCATTCCATTATGGTCTTGACAGACCAGTGTGCGTCAACCTTAGAGTCCATCATCAAGTGGTTCAAGAAATGCTGCATATTAAATGAGTTGGTTGGCAGCAAGAATGACTTAGTATGGGAAGAGAATGAAGTAAATACAGGTCGTGACAAAAGTGAACAAGACAAAATATGGTAATGTGTTGCATCATATGTGAGAAAAATGTTTATGTACATGTAAGTACAAGAAAATGTTAATGGTAATTTTTCTTCCCTCAGTCTATCTGTAGACAGCTTATTTGGGTGCCAAACATTCTTTTCCCTTTCTTTTCTTTTTTCTTTTGCATCTCTAATTGTAAGCCTGTAGTTTATACAGGTACAGCGTATTTTCAAACTAATACGGTACATAATTACAGATAGAAATGGATGCAGAATATTTACTCTAATATAAACTATAATAAATTTTTAAAAAATGCATTACAGTATTTATTTTGTATATTTTATATTGCATTCAGATTTTCCACATTCCAATTATCAATCCTGGATATTGTAAGAAGTGTAAATCAAAGCTGTGGGGGTGGGTTTTGATCCCTTCAGCTGCCATAGTGTGAGTACTGCATACCTTCAGCAGTCACAGTACTTCAGACATTACGAGAACCGTGTTGAGCCAAATCACTGAGGCACTCCTGTTAGGGTTATCCTCCATGGTCTAGGTTTAACATGTTAGCCTCTGGTTCCTGAGGTCACAGGTTTAACTCTTCTGTCCACATTGGGTTACCCAGGTAATTTTATAATTATAACTGCCAGTGTATGATGTGTATTGAAGCTGGTATGAAAAGCCTCTAGTTATTCCTCATTTGCATCTTTATAAATATCACAATAAAAGCAAAATTTAAATATATTAAATAAAAACATTTAAAATGTTAAGGAATATAATCCATCCTGTAATCTTTATTCGGGTTACCCAGGTAACCCTATATCTATTAGTACAGCTGTAAAGTTCAATTATGAAGTTCTTGTTTTCTTCACATATTTTTATTATTCATTAGGCAGCTGAGCAATAACACAATAGACATAAATATGTGTAAAATATTAATTGTTTATAATTGTGCAGTTACAATTATTATATAGCTAATAAATTTTCCTCTCTTTACATTACAAAAGATATACTTGGAAATATTACGAGGGGCGTCTCAAAAGTTGTTGTTAGCTAATGCTGGATTTCTGACAATGAAGTCATTAATCCTCTTGCTCTCCAATATTTTTCACAATGATATTGAAGAGAGCAATAGCAGTAATAGTAACCGTTTTTTAAGAGAGCGTCTCAAAAGTAACTTGCACTATTTTTTTAAAAAATAACAAAACGTTTAAATATTTTAAAAAGGGTATATTTTGAAAGCTACATTCAGTACCTACCTTTCCACATAATTTCCTTGAACCTAAATACATTTTTGATACCGTGGTAACAGTTTTTTTAACCCAATGTCAAACCACTCTCCCGCCAAACTGGATAGCCATCTCTCCACTTCTTGTTTCAGTTCCTCGTCATTTACGAAGTGCCTTCCCCCAAGATGTTGCTGCATCTCCGGAAAAAGATGGTAATCCCTCGGTGCAAGGTCAGGTGCACTAGATGGATGACCGAAAACATCCCATCGAAACTGTTCAAAATGGCAGCATGCGGGAGAGTGTTATCGTGGACCAGAAAAACTGTTTTGCTCAACTTTCCCTTCCTTTTGTTTTGTATGGCTCTTTTGAGTTTTCTCAGCACCTCACAATAGCGAGCAGCTGTTATCGTGGTCCCATGGAGCAGGTAATCGATTAACAGTACTCCTTTCGAATCCCAGAATATCGTCGTGATGACCTTGACAGCCGATGCAACAACTTTTGCCTTTTTTTGGAGTTGCCTCTTCCATTCGTTTCCACAACTTGCACACACTTTCCATAGACACCGATCCTTAGAAATAAACCTGTGAAGCGATGCACGGCTTATTTCAATATACGGAGGAAGTTGAAACAAACCTGCATCAAGTGTAAGGCGCTGATCGGTGTTCACGACTGCTCGAACCTCGTCAACAATATCCGGAGCGAGGGAAGTGGAGGGTTGGCCGCTTCATTGCTCACTGTGTAATGTTATTCTCCCTTCAATGAACGATTGGGGCCAACGAGAAACCATTTGTCTTGACGAAACGTCTTTTCCATAAACACTGCACAACTCGCAATGAATTTCAGTCACACATTTATTTTTTCCCGTCAGAAAACGGATTACAGCGCGAACTTCGCAATTGGCAGTAGGAACGAGTGGAGTCTCCATTGTTACTACCGTTTTAATGTCCAAGCAATAAACTTAGGGGCCTAGGAATTTTACGGTGCTGCTACTACATCCATACCTATATACCCTGGGACTTTCAGACTTTTTCCACCTACCGCACGGGTTTAAAAAAATAGTGCAAGTTACTTTTGAGACGGCCCTCGTATTTATTCGCTAATTTCTCATTGTTGTTGTAATGCACTGTTCATCACAAATTGGTTGTTTACATTTCTTACAACTTTTTCTTGTCTTCCTCTTCCTCTTGTTTGGTTGAGATTTGCATACAAAATAGTCACCAATGATTTTGAGCCATCCAGAAGCATCTAATGGCTTCCACATTTTCGTTGTTCCTTCTGAAGTTGTTATAATTTGTGAATACCTTATTTGACTTCCTGTTGGTTTCATGTACTATTGTATCACACATTTCATCTGTAAATATACTGTGGAAGGTGTCTTCTATAGCAAGCATTTTTGTAGCATGTATTGCACCAGCCCTTTCCCTCAAGATATTATGCTACAGTAATTTTCTTGTCCCAAAAGGTTCTTTATGCCATTTAGTTCCATCTTCATCGTGTAGAATGCCTGAGAACTCGCTATGACTACCTGTTTTCGTCACTTGTGTCACTTTCATCACTACTATTATCACTTTTCTCACCTTCCATTTCAATATCACCATAGACATCAATAGCATCTTCAATATCTGAAGCAGCAGCAGCATCTTCCTTACTTGGAATCCATTCACCTGTAGAATCTTCTGCACTGACATCTGATGCTTCACCCTCTTCTGAATCAACAGTAGATCATAAGTTTCTGGTATAATTTTCTTTCTCTTCATAGCTTTATCTGCTGAATTCAGATTTAGAGAGTTCTCGAGTATTATCCATTAGCGCACACAGTTGATGTGCACTGTGGCAAAACTTACATGACAATGAATAGTACAGATTATGTGCAATTATAGCCAGTAGCAATTAGAATGCATTGTTGTAATGTTTTTGCACATACCCAA
This sequence comes from Tenodera sinensis, assembly GCA_030765045.1. Taxonomy (NCBI): domain Eukaryota; kingdom Metazoa; phylum Arthropoda; class Insecta; order Mantodea; family Mantidae; genus Tenodera; species Tenodera sinensis. The sequence goes on along the minus strand of CM060962.1, from coordinate 98,629,877 downwards.
AACTAAGTGTTGCCAACCTTGGCTGGTATCGCAATTAATTTATGAGGTTACCATGGTAACCCAGTTATACAACAAAGTAGTATTTCTTGTATGTGGACACAAGGGTTAAACTTGGTGGGCGGGAGGGGGAGGCAGTGGAGTTTTTTGGTCACAAGGATCCTTAGCATAGCTTCTTTTGGATGGGAAGCAAAGCTGGTGGTCTGTTTCATAGATTTGCAGCATATTAAAGAACCTCAAGCCTGATAAAGAGGCCTCTGAGCAAAATTAAATGGTCTTTCACTCCCAATATAGTTTGGGAAGCTGAGGACTATAGCAGTTAAAGAGCCTCCATGAATAAAAACTTAATTTATTTCCCTCCCATCAGGGAGCTGTTTGAATTGGGTTTGTCCTGGTGATGTAGTTGGTTCTGACACCCAAGGCATAATGGGGATCTTTGGGTGGTGACGCCTGGGCGGGTTTGTGTAGATGCCCTAATGGCCTGGACAGCTAATAGTGAGATATGCCCTATTGTCCCCATTGAAGATTTTCAAAAGTCTGCCCCTTGGATTGATGTACTTAACTGGCATATCCACTTGTAGTCATAAGCTATAGACTTATAAGCTGTAGGCTTGCCTTTTTATGAAATCAGATAATGGCCCAAATGGAAAACTTCATGAATGGAGAACCGCTCAGTTGGTGCCTTTCCGGGGTCTACCAAGGGAGGTTTAGCTCCTGGGAGTGCTAGTAACTGTTCGATTTCCTTATGGATGATTATTTATTATATTAATATACAAATCAACACATTCTTGCTCCAGGCAGCTGCACTGAAACTACTGCAGGATAGCAATAAAAGTCGCTTCATTACACTGCATTGGATAAGAAGCAGGATAGGATATTCTCTCTTCTACAAGCCTACCTCATTTCTGAAGTATGACGAGTGGTACAGTTTGAAACAACACTAAATATGAACAAATTCAAGGCGTTCTTTTTTTAATGTTGTATTCTGTGCTGCTAAATACACCGTATTTTCAGTGGACTAGTCTAAAGAAAGTTTTATCAGAAATTGAAAATGTATTTAATTTTAATTAAAAGTCTAGCCTTTCAATACAGTACTCCGAGTAACATTTCACCAATCATTCATGGTAAGGGGCTCAAATGACCTAGTTGTTGACAGGCTTTCACTCACTCATGCCACCTGCTCACTCACTCACTCCACCTGCTCACTCACTCATGCCACCTGCTCACTCACTCACTCCACCTGCTCACTCCCTCACTCACTCACTCACTCCACCTGCTCACTCACTCACTCACTCCACCTGCTCATTCACACCACCTGCTCACTCACTCACTCACCCCACCTGCTCACTCACTCACTCACCCCACCTGCTCACTCACTCCACCTGCTCACTCACTCCACCTGCTCACTCACTCCACCTGCTCACTCTCACTCCACCTGCTCACTCTCACTCCACCTGCTCGCTCACTTCACCCACCTGCTTGCTCACTTCACCCACCTGCTTGCTCACTCTGCGCACCTGCTCGCTCACTCCACCCACCTGCTTGCTCGCTCTACCCACTCCACCTGCTCACTCACTCCACCTGCTCACTCACTCACTTCGCCTGCTCACTCACTCACTTCACCTGCTCACTCACTCACTTCACCCGCTCACTCGCTCACGTCACTCACTCACTTCACCCGCTCATTCACTCAATTCACCTGCTCACTCACTCACTCACTTCACCTGCTCGCTCACTCATCCACCTGCTCGCTCACTCATCCACCTGCTCGCTCACTCATCCACCTGCTCACTCACTCATCCACCTGCTCACTCACTCACTCATCCACCTGCTCGCTCACTCATCTACCTGGTCGCTCACTCTACCCACTGCTCGCTCACTCTACCCACCTGCTCACTCATTCCACCTGCTCGCTCACTCACTCCACCTGCCCCAGTCACTCACCCACTCACACTCACTCACTCGACCCTACTCACTCACTCGACCTGCCCCAGTCACTCTACCTGTCTCACTCCACTCACCCATTCATGGTGCATTAAGTATTAAGCAGTAGATATGTTTGATCAAAATCTATTGACTGTCAAAAATAACCCTAAAGCTATACTATCTTGATTTGAGAACATATATTAATGTGTAGGATGATCCTTATAGAGCTGAACCAAATATTTTGTAATAACCAACAAATAAATGAAATTGAATGTGTAAATTTGTTGGAGTCTATTTAGGTGTGTGTAAGATAGGTGAACAGTACAAAAGATGCTGGAGGTGAACACCATCTACACATTTGGGCATGATGCTTCTGTTATGTATAATGCATTCCAATGTCGCCCAAGTACCTTTAAATTTCATTCCAATAAGGTCCTCTAGCTGTAGCAGGGTTTAGGGTCTGTTATATAAACTACATTAACATAATTAAACAAATTATTTTGTTTGTTAATGACACTATTTGCCAGGATCATACCTGGACCACCGATATTACAGAATTTTGCATGCAGGAGTTTTTACATGGCAGTAAATCTATGCTCTCGCATTTAGGCACACTTAAAAACCATTGGCCGAGGCCTGGTTTGAACCTGCGGCCTAGGGATCAGTACGCCAGCATCTAACCATCTGATGCCACCCAAATTGACTACTACTTTAGGATAGCCCCATATGATCAGGAACTGCCAGAAATTACTCACTTTTCAAAATAACTGGAAATTTATAAAATTGATGATAGTGAAGTGTTTAAAACAGTAGAGCATGTTAATAAACTTAGTTGAAAACTATGTCAGCATTCTGCTCCAACTCACTTGTAATAATATTTAAAACAGTACTAGTTTTGGAGAGGACTGATCAATAGCAAGAGCAGCAGGCCAGGCAACTAGGGAAGGGGGAGGCAGTTACCTGATGTTGAATTAGTCAACTGAACAACTGAATGATGGAGAGGACCCTCTGAGAAACCAGTACTGTTTTAAATATTATTACTTGTAAGTTGAAGCAGAATGTGTTTTTAAATGTGGACATAGTTTTCAACTAAGTTTAGTTTTTAACTGGAAATTATGACTCCTGTGAATTCTTTTTGTAAGTATAGTGTCAATAGCATCTTGGAAAAAGAATGGCCCAATAATTCTTAAATGAGATATAGCACAACATATTCATACTTTGACTGGGTACATCTATGATTCATGTGGAATCATGCATTCCAATTTTGATGAATTTAATGCCATACAAACTTTTTTGTGTACTGCCAATGCATTGCAAATGTGATCCAGTGCATAACATTCAAGAGAATGGCTACATTTACAGTAGTCAGTTATTTTGATTGATAGCAAAATATTGTTGCCAACTATAGATCTTCTGCATAATGTGAAGTTAAATGTGCTTCACTTTAAAAGTGATTTTAAATGAGCCTACTGCTTAGTTTTTAATTTATAACCAGTTTTGTTGTTTCACTTCTATAAAAGTCATCCTGTGTGTGTGTTGTATACTGATTTGATAGTACATAGAAAGTAGTATGGATATGCATATGTAGATTATATATGATTTCAGTTACGCATTTGATTTAATAATACTGTCACTTTACTGCTTACAGGATGAGGCTGAAAGAAGGCTTTAGTTTTGCTCACTCTACATCGGGTATTATCAACATGGTCCTAGAAGTTCAAATGAAGGTAATAGATCCTTATTTATTTTATAATTAAGTTGTTTTCCCCCTATAATTATATAAAAATTTGATTGCAACATGTACTTAATATGTGATGATAAAAATAGTTATTTTCTGTATAGGTATACAGCTGTTTTGTTCTTCATTAATATATGGAGAGCTATAAGTGATTTTAAATACTTTTTTTAACGGAAAAACTAATAAAAATTTATTTTAAGTTTGTTGATGTAAAGGCTAATAGAATAACTGTGCAATAACTTTTAAAAAATGATCTTAGAGAGTAATATTGAGAACAATCTTTGAATTTTTGTTACTCTAACTTTACTTTCTACATCAGTTATTACTGGGACATGTTTCATAGGGACTGTTGTCTCCTTGATTCATTGCTGTGCTTTCTCCTGTGACTTGTAGATAGCCTTTTGGCTGGTTGTCCTGCATGATGAGATTCTTTTAATATAGAACATCAAAGTTTAAGGGCCCAAATGACCTAGCTGTCGACGGGCCCTTAAATGCTATGCACTCACTCACTCACTCACTCACTCACTCACTCACTCACTCACTCACTCACTCACTCACTCACTCACTCACTCACTCACTCTCACTCACTCACTCACTCACTCACTCACTCACTCACTCACTCACTCACTCACTCACTCACTCACTCACTCACTCACTCACTCACTCACTCACTCACTCACTCACTCACTCACTCACTCACTCACTCACTCACTCACTCACTCACTCACTCACTCACTCACTCACTCACTCACTCACTCACTCACTCACTCACTCACTCACTCACTCACTCACTCACTCACTCACTCACTCACTCACTCACTCACTCACTCACTCTCACTCACTCACTCACTCACTCAAAGTTTAATAACTTATATTAATTTTTTTTGAGTGAATAATTTTTTCCCAAATGGAGAATTCTTATGGTTTTCTAAGTGCTTTTAAAAGCTTGGGCTTTTCTTTCAGCTGACGATCTGCAGACCAAAAATACTCTGGATCTGTTAATTTATTTGTTTGTTTATATTTTATGTTTGTCATGTGTTCTTTAAACCTTATATCAATATTTCTCTCTGTCTTCTCTATGTATACCTGTTTGCAAACTTTACATCCAAATTCATAAATACCACAATTCCAATACTGGAATTTTGTCATTTGTGTTAGTCTTGTGTATTTTTTTAAATAATGCTTGTTAATTGGGACTAAGGTTATACCATATTCTTTGAATAATTTTGTGAGTTTCTCAAAGACCCATGGGTGGAATGTGAATTCCTTGAACAATTTGGTTCCTTTTATGCTACTTAGTATGGTGACTTCCTTTATTTGTTTCTTCTTTTTGGATTTCTTTATCATCTTGTCTATGATCTCTTTGGTGAAGCCATTTTTCTATGATTTTCAGTATTTGTGCTCATGGGAATGAATTATAATCTGAAGGTCAGGCTGTTTATTACTGCATACTTGTGTTCCCTTGGGTTGTAGATGTCATTTTTGATGTGGTTATCTATTTGTGTCTTTTATATAAATTTCAAAACTTATTTTATTCTGATTCCTCATAATTTTTAGTCAAGAAAGGGGGACATATTATTAGAGTCCGTTTTACTGATGTATCTTGTAGGCTTGGCAAAACTGTTGTCTACATATTTGTACCAGAGTTTATATTCTGACATTGCTTCAAGCTTCCATGTGGAAGCATCCAAAATCGAATGCTCCATGGCATGACATCACATAGTCAAGGAGGCAGAGAGAGTAACTGCAAGTTGAAAAGGCCAGTTCATGAAAGTTAGTGCAAAGAAAAGGGTTTTATGTTGATTTGTGTTGAGCAAGGCCATAGTTAATTGTAAATGTAGAGAAAATAAAGTAAAAAAGATATTTATGGTAGACGCAAAATTTAGTGACAGCTAATAGCTGGACTATTACTATTCTCTTTCCTGTGTGCAAATTTTGTGGGTGCAAATGGTATTTATATGACTGCAAACTAAATATGTAACAATGAAGGAGTGTTTGCCAAAGTATGAAGAAATTGGTGAAAGAGTTGCAGAGCTTAGAGTTCCACACATGGTGAACATTTTGAACAATATATGTGTAAAACAGACGAATCATTTGGTTTACTAATTTTTTTATATCTGATTTTAGAGTTAACCGTTTATTGAACTTTATAAATTCCTATTGCTGATGAATTAGTTACTTCATTTTTACATGCCATAAAGGAACTGACTTTCTTATTACGCACTGATGTATTATCAAACAATGCAATTTTAAAAAATTTTATTCAATTTGGAACAAGTTGATAAAAATGTCAGCAGATTGTGATTTTAGGTTAACAATGTATCATTGGAAGATTCAAATTGTGGGGATGAAGAGATTGTAGACACACTTTGTTTACACTTTGGATTGTTGTGCTGTGCTTTGCTGAAAGCAAGCCTTTGAAAGTAAAATAGCAGTGCCGCCACCACCACTGCCATGTGGGTAAAAAATATCTGCATGTTGCCAGAATTTGTTTTATACCCTTGAATAAGCAAATATCTCATTAGATATTGGTTATAGGAGAAACTTTATTTTACAGCATGTGTTGAATTTAGCAAGGTCTATAGGTATTTCATTGTGGTTTTAACTTACAAAATTTCTAAGTGTCTACTGTTGGTTTAGAAATATTCATCCAGAACCATGATTTTAAAACTCTTTAAACCATGCTTAATTTTGTATGGATTTCGAGCACATTTGAAGTGTGTCAAATTTTGTTAAAACATACTCATGCTGTGGTTTGCCTGAACATTAAAAATGTTTTAAGCTTAATTTTCTACCAATTTCAGCCAAATTTCAAATATTGTGATAAATTCATTCAAAATATAGTGCATAAAATTGTAACTCTCTACATGCAGTGGTTAGTCAAAAAGTTGAAAATTTGTAGGAGGCACTGCATCTAAGCAGTTGTTAATTTTTTTACCGATTTCAAGCAAATTTGAAATGTGCTGAAACATTATTTACAAATGGCTATATGCAGAGTATCTAGTCCATTCTTGCAGTGTTTGACAGGTTGTTTAATGTGGACAAAACAGAGTGATAGTCACCAAAAAGTGCTAATACAGAATTGCAAATATATCTGAACTGTATGCTTCAAAATTGCTGTTACTCTTCAAGTGGACATAAAAAAAAACTGCCCTAGGACAATCTGTAATAAATATGCTTTGCAAGCTCGAGTATCCTGGTAATGATAGTCTGCAAAGCACCATCCTTTAATAAAACTATGCTAAAGAGTATAAGAATAAAGGCTTTCATTTCTGGAACATTGTATTTAATGATACTGAATTTACTGTATTAGATTTTTTCTTTACATAGGGTGAAGGTGAAATGCAGGCAGAAGAAGTTGGTAAAAAGAAAACTGAGTGGGATGAAAATCTGCACCCATGTGTTATCCAGTATGTGATGTTTCCTCCACATATGACAACAAGTAACAGTAAAGAAAGGTATTGCTTTTCTTGTGCATTTGTGTTTGTCATGTGTTTTTCAAAATTGTAGGCATGTTGTTTTTGGAACTAGCATAACTTGAAATTTTTAAAAGTTCAGGAAGACATATCTCTGAAATTCAGTAATGGTAGGACTTGAGCTATATCTGAAAACTTGATACTGTCATATGTAAACTTATCTTCTACATTACAGACCTGATTGTATTTGAATATGAAATTGGTCTAGAAGACTTTAACAGTTTGTTTGTAAATATGGTTGAAGAAATTAGAAATAACATTATAAAGCTTAAGGAATAAGTCATACTTAATAACACATCCTAAGACAAGACATAATCAAGACATAATCCAAGGTAAACCCACATCATGCATTGAACATTGTTTAGTGGGTTCAAGTCATCAGACATTTGGTAATGTTGCCAAATATAGGCTTAGGGACCATGTAACTCAGGGCACCAATGCATGAGAAATGAAAGCAATGAGCGGTAGTAAAGGAATTGTGTAGATGGCAATGTGTAAAGATGAGAATGGAGATAACTTCTGGCAATGCATATACATAGATGACGTAAATATGAAAAAGGTGAGAAACTTGTTCATAATGATGAACACCGGTAACTAGAAGGCAGGGAACTCTATTTTACTTGCACATACTGTTGTGGACCTGTTATTGTCCATGGTTATGTGTTGTACTATGGAGGAGTAAGGTTAGGAGGGCTACCCCTTGGCTGGATATGGCATCTTGTGCTTTCTTCCAAGCGCTTCCTCATGTGAGGTGGCTGCGAGGGATCAAGCTGAGTTTGACACACCAGCCCACAAGGTTGTCTAGAGGACTAGCTAGTGCCGGTGAGGCTCCTGCTTGATGGTGTGAGATATGCTAGCAGAGAGATCTGCTGAGCTTGAGCACCACCCGAAATCATCACACCAGTGAAGCTAGACCTCGATGGAGGGAGGAGAGGAATAGCGAGGTGTGGACAGGTCGTTGCATTAGAAAAAGATGAATTTGAGGTTGGAGATTACTTGCGCCAATGGTAGCCTGTGTGGTGGACCATACGAGGCGAGGAGCCAGTTGTGGCTGGCTGTTAGTCCTATCAATTTCAACTCGCAATCAATACATAATGGTCTGGCTGACTCGTGCAAGATACTGGTGGAGCTATCCAGTTTGTTAGTCTCAACTATATACATTAGCGGTTGCGTGAAGGAGCTGGTGAAGGACAGACGTGTTTACACGCACTCTGCCTGCGGAAAATCAAATGGGAATTTCAGTGGATGTCTATCAGGGCAGAATTGGCTTATTCAGTAGGGGGTGCATTAACATGAACGTAAACGCCTCTAATGGACGAGTGACTTCATATTGGTATGCTCTAGTGTTGTTGGCACTACTGGTAATTGGAAGAAAAGAGCTTAATCCAGGCCTCGAGTTGGAACGAATAGTTGAAATGCTAGAAGTAATTTCAAAAGAGATTGCAGATTTGAAAAAGATGGAGAACAGGTTGGATACAAAAATAAGTGACATTTCTCAGGAAATGAAGGTTGCAGGTTATCAGCTGAAAGTGGAACATGATATCCAGAGCCACGAGAAAAGGATAACGAGGCTTGAAAAGAATTAGACAAATGATAGGAAACATAATATTATAATTTTTGGAGTGCAAGAAAATAGGGGGAAGAGAGCCTGGGAAGAAGTGGAAGACATATTCAAGGAAAAACTGAAAGTACAGATATAAGGTTGGGAAATAATGGACACATTTAGGGTTGGCAGAAGAGGGCTCAGGTCGAGGCTGATATTAGTAAAATGCATAACTATGAAAGTTAAATGGGCGGTGTTGGTAAATGCAAAAAAATTGAAAGTAACAAACATTTTTATTGAGCAAGATTAAGGAAAAAAAGAATGAGAACTTAGGGCCATTTTATTGAAAGAAATGAAGAAAGCCAGAGAAGAAGATAAAACTGCTTATGTCAGAGGCTTGAACTTATTTATATATGGCAGGACAAAATTTGACGACTGACCGAGGCAACGAAGATACAAGAAACCTGAAAGACCAGCATGCGAGTAGTGAAGCAGCAGTGGAAGGTATGAAAAGGACAGAAGAACTGGCGACAACTTCGACATGTCACACCGGTACATCACCACAACAGCTGAGAGAAGACGTCAACAGGCTGGCCTTGGGAGCGACAGCTGGTATAGACATGTGGATAGAGGCAGGCTTGAGTGTAATGTCTATGCCGGGGGGAAGTATTATGCAAGTGGAAGAGAAGAGATATGAGCCACACACGGAGACGAGACAAACAAGAAGCAAATCGAAATTGGATCAGTTTAGATTTGACAGAAAGGGCTCTGTATAGCGGTTAATCTCTCTGTCGTTAGTAGGGTGGAATGTGGAAGGATTATATGCTAAATTACAAAGTGTTGAAATTCGTCAAATAGTGAAGTGGGCAGATGTGATAGCAGTGGTGGAAACATGGTTATTAAAAGACGGAGACATTCATATCAATGGCTATGATTATTTTGGTAGAAAAGGATGTGAAAGTTAAAGATAAGGGCTGAGTGTCTGGTGTCTTAGGGCTGTTTGTAAAAAAAAGTAGGAGCTTGGAAATCAAGGTTGAAAATGATCTAGGAGGTGATAAAGTGTTCTGGTGAACTTTTAGCGATTTATTCAAAAGAAGTGTAAAAGCGTATGTAGGCATTGTTTATAATCCACCTTATACCTCCAGTTATTATGACTCAAACTTGTCTATTAAACTGAGGCAGAACATAGAAGAATTACAAGACAAATATGTAGGGGTAGAAATAATTCTAATAGGAGACTTCAATGCAAGAGTAGGAGAGGAGCAAATTAGGGTAGATTTTAATGGTTTTGATTTAAAGGAAGTAAACCTGGAAAGCCGTTGTAGCAGTGATAAAGTACTTAACAATGAGGGTAAAAAACCAATTGAGTTTTGTGAAGAGAGCAACCTCTTGATGTGTAATGGTGTAAAAGGGAAAGATGATTGGGGGGGATTTATTTTTGTAAACAAAAACGGCCAAAGTGTCATTGACTATATATTATATTCAATAGGTCTAGACAGATATATAGCAGATTTTGAAATTATGAATATGATATGCACAACAATAATTTCCCATTAAAAATAGACTTCAGAATATTAGAAGATAACATTAGGGACGAGGATTTTAATTTAGGTGTAAAATTAGATCTTTACAAATGGAAAAATGATAGAACTGAACAATTTTATATTAAATTGAATTAAGAAGTGGAATGGTTAGAGGAGAACAAGCTTAAGAGCTTGTTGGAGGATAAAAATGTAGAAGGAAGTATTTTTAACTTAGAGGAAGCAGTTAAAAAAGCTGGAAATGAAATGAAAGTGACAGAAAGCAGGCATAAAACCAATTATAGTTGGTTGACAATTAATGTTTGGAAGTTAAAAGAAAGGTATAGAGAGAATTAAAGCGTTGGAGGCAAACAGGTCAAAAAATAGATAGGGAAAATTATCTAGTAGAAAGGCCCAGATATAGGTCATTATTATAAATGAAAAGAAATGAGTGGGGAGAAAAGCTGAGCGAAAAGTTAAATGAGACAGCAAAAAAAGAATGATAGCAAAACCATTTGGACAATGGTAAGCAAATTAAAAGTAGGGGAGGAACTAATATTACATCACCAGCATCATGGTACAATTTCTTTCAAGGACTTCTGGGAGTTAAAACCTTCATTATACAGGACAACTTTATAAGTATAAATCCGTTGAAAATAGATATGTTGGATAGTAAATTCACTTTGAATGAAATTTTAGAGCAAAGTAAGAATTTAAAAACTAATAAGACATGCAGAATAGATGGAATACCAGGGGAATTTTGGAAAGCCTGGACAGAGGGCCTAAATAGATCCAAAATACTAGTGAAGGTACTGAACTTAATCTTCGAGGAGAGTAAAGTACCCAAAAATTGGAGAATGGGGATAGTAACCCCAATATACAAAGGTAAAGGAGGCATGCGAAATCCGGCAAACTATAGAGCATGGGTGCACAAACAGCGCTCTTTGAGCGTGAATGCTCGGTACGAGCGGGCGAGCCACAATGACAGCTCATAGAGCGCTGACTGTGTGATAGAGAAGGATGACGTAGGGCAGTTTTAAAGCAGTAGTCTAGTGCAGTGGTGTCAAGGTCACAGGCACTTCGGGGCTCAACTGTGCAACAGCTATATGCAGCAGGCCAAACATGACGTAATACATATCAACAGTAGAAGCTTTATCAATTGACACCTGTTTACTTGCAAGTTGGTCGCATCCACGAATAAAACCTTTCTTGGAGTGCGTGCACCTTGCACCTTATGAATTTTTTTCCTTCAGAATTGCCTACAAGGATACATAGCACAGATACAAGTTGGATCTGCGAAGGGGAACAGTACCTACATCTCACGCGTAAATAGAAAATTACTTGACGTAGTTATTAAAGTTGATTAAAATAGTTGCAACCTTCTGATGATTAGGCTGAATTATAGGTACTATTAAACCTACCCTAGCCCTTGGGTTAGCATTCTCAAACTGGAAAGTACACCACTTACACACTTGCATACCTCTTAAAGATAGATGTTTTTATTACTTTTCAATCCCAGATGTAAAAATGTCAATCTATTTTGAATGAATGAATAAATAAGAGGATAATTACACAGTATTAATAATAGTGCTCTTAATACGAACTTGTATTAGATATAATCTATATTTATATAAAAAGTAAATAGCAGCTTTCAAATCCTGTTATACCTTAAATGAATATTCTTAGCTATTTTGATTAAACATAATAACAGAATATTTACTTGTATTATCTTCAAATAAGTGAAATAACACAAAACATTATGAGTAACAGGGGTTGGCGATTTCCTCCAAAATTAAAGGAAAGGACTATATGCAAGTTGTTTGAAAACTACTGTCCTTAAAGATACATATTTTAGTGTTAAGCGTTTGCATAATGAGTTTAAGACAATCTTACTGAAAACCTAAGTAAAATACCACATGTTACACATTTGCAGGATCAGTCACTTGGCATATTTTTCAATTCACACACTTTTCAAAATTTGGCTTACAAAGACAGATTCTAAGACTGGATGCCAAATTGCTATTCGAGAGTCTGTTTTGTGGGAAATTAATGCAAATGTTTAGTATAATATTCAACAGAAGACACCACTAACTTAAATTATTAATGCAAATTTTTCAAATAATTACCACCAAAAATCTTCCCTTTGATGACGCTCTTTCACATAATATTTGTTGTGCCTGGAAAGAAAGGATAAGTTGCTAATGTGAAGACATCAGCAGGTGAGTACTGTTTTCATTGTGCCACTGTACATTCCGAGTATTGCCTTTCCCCTTGCGTTCCCTCACTCCGTGCAGATCCCTAGACTTAAGGAAGCAAACAAAACTGTGGCGTTGTGCAGGACGTAGATAACCTTAAATGTGAATATATTTTGTAAACATATGTTTATAAAAGAAATATAAAGCTGTGTTTTGGAGGTATAAACCATATAACCTGAAATAATTGTGAAATCATATAATCTCACACAATTGTGCATAAGATATGGTAGATAACTCTACAATATGAATACATATTATAATGTATGTTTAGGAAACAAATACAATATTTAATAAGAGTTAGATGTGGTAGATGATTATCAAACAGGATGCTTTAAGCATAGGATTTTACTGGAAATAACCGTCACAAATTACTGATGATTTCGATGTTATTTGAAATGCGGATGTCCCCTAATAATAACAGCTAAAGGGGAATGAGGGAAAAGGAAATCTTCACTTTGTAACATTTTCTGCTATTGATACACCTCCTTTATTTACATTATTCTGCTATTTAGTTTGCACTCCTATACTGACAAAGTCAAAATTCTGCAAGAATCTACGACCAATCAAATTTGAATTTGAACATTGTTTCAGTTTTACATTGTGCTTCCGTTCCATTACCCGTATTCCTCTCTGATTCGTAGTTGCCAACCTTTTTGTCCAGTAGTGTATTTCATGTCAAATTGGTATGGTTTAGTGACATTGCGCATCAAGAAGCTCATATTCGGCATATATGTTAGAATTGTTAGAAGTTATTCCAGTGTATAAAAAAGGGGATAAAAGTTCTGCAGCTGGTTATAGACGAGTATCACTTGTCCCTATATTTTCAAAAGTACTTGAATCACTTATGTATGTGCAATATTACAGGTGTCTAGACAAACCCAACATAATTACAGGATCACAATTTGGCTTGAGGAAAGGAAAGTCAACTGTTAATGCTATAGTTTCTTTGGTAAGAAAAATACTGTAGCATTTGAATTGAAAAATTATGCAAGGTTACTTTTTGTGGTAAAGCACTTGATTGTGTTGGCCACACTTACGTAATTAGTAAATTGAATTATTAGAAAGTTAAAAAGCCCTGCAATAGAATTTCTTAGGTCCTACCTGGAAAATTGAAAGCAAGTGATATCTATAGGAAATGAGAGGTCAAATATGGCATTCCACAAGGTTTAATCATTGGACCTTTATTAATTTTATTAATGATAAGTGATCTCCCATCTTTGGTGGTTTCTCAATTTTATATGCAGATGACACTACTTTTCTTGACAGCAGTTCAGATTTGCAGACACTTATATCCACAGCAGAAAAAGCACTAATGCAGACAGATAAATTGTTTAGTGCCAATGCTATTTTTTACTCAATGAGAGTAAAACTTAAAATATTAATCTAAGAGAGGCTCCTAGAAGTTATATTGGATAATATAACATTTTTAGACATTTAAGTTGTAATTTCTTTATTATTATTACACTGTAACATATACAACATAAATCTGTCAAGTTCTAGGGCCAGCTATAAGATTTTCACTAACAGCATGGGACCAGGCTGTGAAATTAGGAATTAGCATTTTGTTTGATTTTTAACCAGATATTTGTGATTATATTCTCTTACAAAGTTCCAAAATTCCAAGATAAATCCCAGATAAATTCATTGAATAGCTTCTGAGAAAATAAAAAAGGCATATATATAATAAAATGTGTTTTTCTTTGAAAATATCTTACAATTCACTTATAAATCTGTTTATTGGTATCGTAGTTAGAATACAATATTTAATCGTAAATAAAAAAATTATTTAGAGACTAAAAACTTCACTTATCTTGGTATTTGCTGCAAATTCTTGAAATATTACACAAATATTGTTTCATGATGACTCCATCACATTGTCAGTGCTCTTGTTTATAATAGTTACAATGGCTACAAATGCTGAATTTATTTCTATTCTGGGTCTTCCATATGAGGACAGTTGTTACCTTGACTACCTCCATCATCTGCGTAGGTGTCAGCGCATTCTGGATGGTCTCATATTCACTGAATATTAGGCACTGACATATCTCAGTGTCACACACCCTGACAATGGAGTGGGCAACTGCCTGGTACACATATCCAGCCGGTAGGTTCATTGGAGCCTTATTCACTAATTCTTTACTATCCCGGGCAAACTCTTGCAGCTGTTGCAGCCTTGACATGAGCTGACTGTGATGCCAACATTGGGATCACGATCAGTACTTCTTCCGCCCGTCCCTGCAGGCTAGCTATCAGCTGCACAGCTTCCTCTTCTGTTGACCATTGGTTGCAGATGGTGACAGTGGTGAATTGTTGGTGAAAGACTTAGAAAATCAATGTGCCATCATACCTGGGTGGCTTGACACACGCAGATGTTGAGTCACATCCTAGCATCTCAACCTTTAAGTTCTTAGGATTTTCACTAATAGTTTGTTCCACCCTGGCATTTGGTTGCATGATGCTGCTGTTGACTCTGTCTTCCAGGATGCTAACATGTTCCCCAATGTCCTCTGAGGCGTTAACGCATTTGCCAAAGCCTTTCACAAATTCCTTCTTGCCAACCAGTTGCCCATCAACCATCGGTGACAACTCTATTTTCATCTCGTTCATATCATTTTTCATCTTTGCCATCCATTCCAGAATTCATTTCGATCATACCAGCCAACGGCTGTTTCATCATTACTTCCATCTTGATTTTGTGCTTTCGTCGCACTCCTGACACCAAATGTCACAAAATTACTCTTCACTTATCTTTTACTTACTCTTCATTTTCTATATTTAAAACAGGAATGGCCTCACATACACAAATTTACACCAATACACTGATTAAACTCTTTTTGTGCACATGGGCATCAGTAGAGTTTTTTTCGGAGGGGGGGGGGATGGCATATTGGGAGTTTAAATTAAACAATAGTAAGGGGTAGTGATGCGCCTCCTATAGCCTCTCCTACCCAATTCCCATCCTCATCCTGCCCGTGGTGCACCCTGCTTTTAACAGATGAGGCTCTGGGGACCGAATCACAGCGGTATAACTGTTTCATCTAAAATGGAGGAAATGTCATTTACATATGTGCTGCCCTATCACAGCACAACAGCGTCCCTCAGAGGCACATGAGGGGAAGGTCGGTGGATCTAAATATCATCTATTTAGTCCTCCCGGCTAGGTCCGATGGACCCATTGACCAACGATAGGTGTGGTCCCCCTTGCAAAATGGGGGTTTAAGTCGGGTGATGTAACTGCCACATTGTAAAACTGGTGCCCGTTAAGAAAACAGTTACATGAAAGCCACATACATGAATATGAGTCCTAAAGATAAACATTCCGGAGTTAAAACTGTCCCCCAATCGGATCTCCGGGTGGGGACATCTTTAGGCAAATTTCATCATTGTTCCAATACTTTAAGAATTCTACAATGGAATGCAGGAGGCATGTCCCAGCCTAAAAGACAAGAGCTAATGAAAATATTAAAAGACCAAGATATAGATGTCTTCACAGTACAAGAAGCCAATATATCAGAAGAACAGGAAATATACTTTGAAATGGATCAGTACACTACACATATACTTCCAAAGGCTCGTCAAATAGCAAGTGGTATTATGGATTAGGGATTAAAAGAAATATGAAAGCTACTATCCAAATCCAAAAAACAATGGAAGAACAAGATAAATCAGAAATAGTTAAAATTGAAGTATGGAAAAGTAACTACCACTATAGAATTTACAGTATCTACAATCCTCCAGACAATACACTAGATCTAAATTCTATTCCCATAGAACCCAAAAGTATTTTAATAGGTGATTTTAATGCACACTCCCCTAGGTGGGGCTACAGAGATATAAATTCAGCAGGAAGAGTCATAGAAGACCTATTAAACTCGTCAACAATGGAATTAATATTTAATCCAAATGATCCACCCACTTACCTTCATTATAATGGTTCGGGTACAAATCCTGACCTTCTGATGGTGTCATCTGACATAATTGACAATACAAAAAGAGAAATAATAGAAGACCCAGGTTCAGGCCACAGAATCACCATAAACTCCATAAGAGGTCTAATAAATAAAAGTAACAAACCAAAAGTTAAAACTTCTTGGAATTTTAAAAAAGCAGATTGGTCCAGTTTCCAAAATGAGATAGAAGGGAAGTGTAATATACTGTTAGAATCAGAGTTCAAGTCAACAGATGAAATGAATAAAAAAATTTGTGAAATATTATTGACAGCAGCCAAAACACATATCCCCAAAGGAAAGTTAAAGAAATATAGCTACTTTTGGTCTCCATCTTTATCTAAGTTAAAACACGAAAGAAATATAGCAAGAGTCAAAGCCGAAAGAACCAAGTGTCCAGAAGATGTACAAAACTGGAGAAGAAAAGCAGCCATTTTTAAGAAAGAATTAATTACAGCAAAAAGGGCCAGTTTCACAAATTTTGTAGAACATATGGACTATAGGAAAGATGGAAATAAAATATACAAATTCCTTAATAAAACAAAATTATCAAAAAATACAACTGAACCATTAAAATATAATAACAAAAGCTTAACTACAGATAGGGAAATAGCAGAATCCCTTAACAAGTTTTATGCTCAGTCACAAAGAGTACCCCAAGCGTATAAAAAACAAGATAAGGCTATCCTAAAAACTATCAGAGAAACTAGTAAGCCAAAAGGTATACGAAATGATATTTTTATTCAGGATTTTAATGAAACAGAACTGGATTTAGCAATAGAACAATTACAGAACAAAAAATCTCCTGGACCTGACAAGATCCATCCAGAGTTTATTAAACACCTTGGCAGGAAAGGAAAAGAAATCCTACTTAAACTGTATAACACGTGTTGGAGAATGACTGTACCTTCCGACTGGAAAAAAAGCCATTATCATCCCGATTTTAAAGAAAAACAAACCCTCAAACAATATTAATAGTTTCAGACCAATATCTTTGACCAGTGTTATTGCAAAAGTGATGGAAAGAATGGTGGCATCTAGACTTAACTGGTTCCTAGAATATTACAACTTAATTAATAGTTCACAGACCGGCTTCAGACAGAATCATAGTACAAGTGAAAATGTACTCCTACTAAGCCAAGACATCAAGGAAGCTTTCAATAGAAAGGAGGATACCTTGGCAGTATTCATTGATTTTAAATCAGCATATGACTCAGTCTGGAGAAATAAATTAGTTGAGAAGTTGCAATCAATAGGTGTGAAAAGTAACATGCTTAAGTGGATAACTCAGTTTATTTCACAAAGATTTTGTGCCACAAAATATAATACATACATTTCCAAATATAAACAAACACACCGAGGACTTCCACAAGGTGCTGTTCTGAGCACAACACTCTTTAACATATATATAAATGACCTTCCATCAATAATAAAAACTTTAGAAACCAAAATTGCTCTATTTGCTGACGATGTAGTCATTTGGACTTCAGGCTCTTCAAAAAAACCTGAATTAATTAAAGACAGAATAGAAACAGCCCTAAACAAAGTACATGAATGGAGCTCCAAAAACCTCATGACTATCAATGTGGAAAAAACAAATTATGAATTATTTACACTAAAATACAAACCAGTTAATATTAGCATAAATTATAATGGTAAACCACTCAAAGCAGTTGATGATGCCAAATACTTAGGTATCACTTTCGACAGAAAGCTAAGTTGGAAAAAACATATAACAAACATCTCAGAAAAGGTTGAAAAGAAATTGCAAATCCTGAAAAGGTTAACTGGTGCTAAATGGGGCTGCTCAAGGAGAGTCCTTAACACAACATACAAAATGTATATTAAACCAAACCTCTTGTACTGTTCTGAAGCTTTAATAACAGCAGCAAATGCTAACATCAATAAACTTGAACAAATACAAAATCAGGCTCTTCGCCTAATCACTGGAGCAGTTAAATCCACACCTATTGATGCCATGCTTGCCTTAACACGGACCCCATCAATAACAACAAAAATAGAAGAACAAGCATTGCTCCAACACGTGAAAATGTTACGACTGCCAAACTCTAAATGGACAGAAGAGAACCTCCCCCCTTCAATCCTTAAAACTCATAGTAGTTTCCTAGAAAAGGTAACACAGATTAAATCCAAATTGAACATTCCTAACACCAGAGAAAATCTACTTATTAGAGAAAATCCATTGGAATTATTGCAACCTACCTTCAATTTGGAATTAATAGAGGAAATAAGTAAATCAGACACACCAAAAGAAATACAAAAACTTCTAGCACTGGAAACAATCAATACTAGGTATCCCACAGAAGAATGGCTGCACATATATACTGATGGATCCTCCAAGGAAAACCTTACTGGAGCTGGAGTTACATGTTCACATTTTTCCTTTTATCATTCTGTTGGCAGAGACACAACAAATTATGATGGAGAAATAGAGGCTATATACATTGCTCTCCGACAATTATTAAATCTTCCCTTAAATATATTTAACAAGGCAGTAATTCTTTCGGATTCTAAAGCTGCAATTCAGGGAATATGTTCAAATACTACAAAGAAGTCAACAAAAATTAGAGAATGCTACAAAATGTTATTACAACTCCAAAAAGTTAATAAGACTGTTCATCTCCAATGGATTCCAGCACACTGTGGAGTCATGGGGAACGAAGCTGCAGACTCACTTGCAAAGAAAGCCACAACAATAACACAAAAGTCTAAATTCAATTTCTCATATTCCTCAATAAAACGCTTGATCATTAAAAATTTTTGTCATTCATACCTACAAGAAATAGAAACAAATGCCAAAGATAAAAAATGGATTACACTACTTTCCAATCCAGATATAATCCCCCAGAGACCAAGGAAAACAGCTGTTGCAGCCTTCCGACTATTGACAAATCATGACTGCTTGGCAAGTCATCTCTACAGAATAGGTATCTCAGCCTCACCGATATGTGTCCTGTGTAACGATCCAGCAGAAATGAATGAAGAACACTTGAAGACCTGTGAAGCATTAAGATCAGAAGAAACTACAGTTCAAAAGTATTGGAAAGCACGAATGCTAATGGCTTCATTGCCAGATGCAAGGCACTAGAAAACAACAACAACAACAACAACAACAACAACAACATTTTTAGACATAATAGATAATAAATTATCATGGGCACCACATATTAACTACATAACATCTATACTCTCCAGAGTTATTAGAGTCCACGTACCAGAAGTGTATGTTAAATTATTATATTATTTTGTTTTCTTCCAAAGCATAACTTATAGAATTGTACCCTGGGGATATAGTTCACTTGTTGCAGATATACGGGGTGCCCCATAATAACCAAGCCTGTCCAAGCGGCACGTTTACTCTCCGATATGTAAGCTGCAATATTGGAGGACCACGCATAGTTTTTGACCTTGCAATACTGTATTTTTGTATGTAGACGTTATTTTAAGTATGAGTCGGTTTACTGGATATGTGATGCATTTGTTCAACAATTTCCTTGTGAAGTGCTACCTTCACGATTTATGTAATTGTAAATCAATTTGAAACTACCAACTCAGTGCCAATAAGAAAAATACACACACACACAAATAATTTTAGTATAGGAAAAGCTAGATAATATTGGTGCAACTCTTGAACAGTCATGGAATGAATCACTCACAAAATTAGCACAAATATCAGTTTCTTAGAATCTCGGAAGTGTTTGCAGACAAAATGATCAGCCTGGTCTATTTCCCACTTGTTTCCCAGATCTAACATGTGTGATTTTGACTTGTGGGGTACACTGAAAGAAAAATTGTATTGAAGTAATCAGCATACATTAGACGAATTGAAAGAAAATATTACGAATGAAATTGGAAACATTACAGTGACAGAACTCACTGTCAGCCAGAATTTGATGACACTTCCAGCATCTTTGATAAGGTAAGAGTTGATAAGAGATTTCACATAAGATTGTATATATACTTAAGGCATTGTGGCTGCACGTGACATATACTCGGCTGAGGCAACTGCCATAGTGGAGAACACATACACTGTGCTTATGTTCTTGGTTTGTATGGGAGACCCAATATTTACATTGCAAAAAAAGGGTCATACACCAGCACTAATCACTCTATGTTCAAACACTTCCCTAATTTTATTCATGGACTCCTCTGCTGTATGGACAGTAGCAGAATCTTGTTGAAATCACCCATATGATTTCTCTTCTTCTGTCAGTCCATGATAAAATGGGGTGAAAATGTCATTTCGGTACGCGTCTACATTTACAGTCTGCTTGTAAAATATTGAACTGATTATGTGTCTAGCACTAACAGCACACCAAACTCTAACTCTCTGACCATAATGAGCGATTTCTTGAATGTGATGTGGATTTTCAGAGGCCCATTACTGACTGTTATGACCATTTAAGTGGAACCAGGCCTCGTCGGAAAAGAACAGAAGCTGTGGATCAATTAAACGACATTCATTGATGAAAGAAACCATTCACAATAATGCATTCGTGATACTGGTTCACCTTTTTTTAAATTATGAACATGTACACTTATACAGCTTTAGTTTTAAGGATTTAGTTGCTCTATGTGCAGAAGACTCTGAAATTCTCACCTGTTGTGCTAGTTTTTGGATGAATTTGGTTGGTGAACATTCAAAACATGCACCTATTTCATTTAACTTTCCCTCTGTTAAAACTGTACGTTTATGCTTTCGTATTTTGTTTGCCACAGAACCAGTGGTTTTGAATTTTTTTACAATCTCGTAAATTGTAAATTTGGAAGGAGGCACTTCACCAGGGAACGTTTGAATATACGCTGTGCAAACACAGGTGATTCCCACTTATAGTAACTTTTATACACAAAAATTCATTGTTCTAGATTCAAGCACCTGATCATGTTGATGACTGGTACAATACTGCTGAGTGGAGTGCACACCACTAGCCCACATGCACAATGACAGGCAGTAGCAGGAGAGGTGAAATGCTGTGTGCTCCGTTAGGTTTTAAATGAAGAACCCTATCTATAAGTTATGTACAGTCTTTCACATCCTGTATAAGCATTTGCGTGTAATCCATTTGTAAATACTGTAATTGCTATTAAAGAAGATTACATAGGTAATATCATGTTGGAGACTATAATTCTTAAAGTTGTCTATTGCTGTACAGCTCAATGACAGTAAAATTATTATTTATTTACTCATTTATTTATTTATGTATTATGCTTAAGCTAATAAAAGTTGCTTATTCCAGTGGGTCAGACGATGAGGGGACTGATGATGTGGAGATACAAGATAGTGATGGGGATGGAGAGCTTCAAATCATCACTGAGTGTTGGATTGAACCTCAACATGGAGTGGTAGTGAACTGTCCTCCAGAACGCAGCTACTTGGAGAATCTTCCCTACCATAAGCTGGCTGATGTGGTAAGTACAGAACATTTCATATTACATTTGATAATATATTTTAATTATTACAGTAATAGATTTTGATCAGCTGCTCCAATATGAGAATAAAGTTATAAAGAGCTTAAAAGTCCACTCTTGAGACTTGCCTTGTGCCCCTCCTAGTAATATCTCGAATACATAGCTCCATTTAAGACAGGGGAGGACAGGTATCGCTGCTGTGACGTCAGCTCACGCAGGTCACATGCTCCCAGCGAAGGTCAGTTGAACGTGTGACATCACAGTGGGGAAGAGGCAATGGTGTGTGGGATGCAGCAATGTATGAAAGACAGAAAACAGATAAGGTGTTAACACAACTAACGTCTTGGATATCGCAATTTTAATGCTGACTGTTTCAATTACAGAATAGTCACAGATTATAAATAATTACATTTCGGCTTTATGCCATCAAGAAATATATCACAATTCTAGTTTATGTGAACAGTCATGTTATAGCGCAAATAGAACAGAAATTTAAAATATTTTGCCTGAACTTTAGAGGAGAGCTATACAGGACAATTAGGAGGACGTTTTGCCATTTCGCTTTTCTTTAACTAGTTTGTCAATGTTAGGACGTAATGTACGGGACATTTTTAATTGAAGACTGCATATTAGATTGTGATCTGACAATGTGCTTTGGGATTTTGACTTAAAAAGGTTCATAATAGAAAAGAATTGTTCGCACAGATACGTAGAACCAAACATACATAATATGCGTGCAGCAAGGGCATATAACCTCAGAAATCTGGTTTGAGGAACATTCTTGTAAAAATCGGCCAAGTCTTCCTTGTGTTTACATTTGTTCTTCAGCAAATCGTTGCACTGTAAATTTATCAATTCAATTTGGTACCTGCTAGGAACATTGTTAACATCCAATGAATACGGGGTTGCAAAAAGCTGAAATGTAGTAGACAAGGCTTCTACATCTTGAAACCTCATCTCAAACTGGTGACAAAGATTTTGTAAAGTCTGCACATATTCTTCAGAGAGAGTATTATCAGGAGCACGCACTTGCGATAACTTCGGAAAATGTACCGTGTTTCCAGCCAACAGTTGATTCACCCACAGATCCAATGTCATTTTGAAGGCTTTAATTCTGTAGTACATATCTGTTATGATAAGGTTCTTGCCTTGCAGTGAGCTATTTAAATCGTTCAAATGAGCAGTTAAATCAGCAAGTAAAGCTAAGTCACAAATCCAGGTTTTGTCTTGTAGCTGATGAACAGGCTGATTGCGACTAGTCATGAATGATGCTATTTCTTCTCTTAACTCAAAGAATCGATCCAACACCTTACCCTTGCTCAACCACCGAACATCACAATAATAAGGGAGATCACCATAATGACTGCCATATTCTTCAAGAAAAGTTTTAAATTGTCTATGTCTAAGGCCTCTTGATCGGATAGCATTTGTAACTTGCACCACGATATCCATAACATTTTTAACTTTCATATTCTTGGCACAAAGATTCTCTTGATGAAGAATGCAGTGTATTGTAGTGAGATCATCTGTAGCACCAGGAACACGTTTCATATGCTCTTTCATTCGAGTTATTAATCCAACATTGACTCCTGTCATAGATGGAGCCCCATCAGTTGCGACAGAAACAAGCTCATTCCAACTTAGGCCAGCGTTTTCAACAGCTCTTTCAACACCTTTGAAAATATCCAAACCTGTAGTGGTGCCTTTAAGGGGAACTAAATCTAACAATTCCTGTATGATGTTCAACTTGGCATCGACACCCCTAATGAAAATAGGTAATTGCGCAGTATCAGATATGTCACTACTGTCGTCAACAGCTAAGGAATAATGTACAAACTTATACGCCATAACATCAAGTTGCTCCTGAACATCTGTACCCATTTCATGAATACGCTGCATAATAGTCTTAGGAGACAAACTTACTCTTTCAAAGTGTTCTAACAAATGTGGACACAATTCTTCAGCAGCCATCACAATCACTTCTGTTGCGAAGTCTCCTTCAGTAAATGACCTTACTTTCTTTGCTATGTGAAGAGCTATTCTGTAGCTCAAACGGACAGACGCTTCACTACTTTGACAGTCCTCCACGTCAGCTTGTTCCTTTAATCCAGATATTACTGCTTCACGTCTTCTCCTTGATATTTACCATATTGATTAGCATGGCACACAGTATAATGACGTTGTAAATTAAAGTTCTTAATGCTCCGTACTTCTTTGTGACATACTAAACACTTAGCAACATCACCACATTGCACAAACAGAAAAAGATTTTCCCATACTGACAGGAAAACTGGTTGCTCCATTTTACTGGAACTTTCCATGTTATCACTGAGAGCGATAAAACTGACTGAACCCTTCTGTTTCGTACAAGTAACGCCGCTGATCTAAGCAGCATAGCAATACACCGCTCTTGCCAGACGTCACACGAATGTACAAGCTGGCTCTTCGTTTAAATACATCACACGATCCGAAGTTGTCTTCCCCTGATTTAAGACCTGAGTCCTCTCACTTTGGTTACCTGTTGTCAAAACATATCTTGCTTCTACATACAAATCAAGTTTCCCAGTGATGTTAAGACATCTCTCTGGATTTTTCTGAACAGCGATTGAAGCTGCAGTTTTGTAGTGTTTAATATCCATTTTCACTGCATACTGCACTGCAGGTGGTGGACACAGATGATACATAAATAAAATGATAATTGGGAGAGCAAATTTTGGAAGGAAACTTCTCAGGGTAAATTAAGGGTACTTCCCTAGCATTTGCCAGGTATGAAGACTGAGAAAAACCTGTAAACATGTTACTAAGGCAGAAAGTTCCTAGCAGTATATGAACTATAGACCTGTTCACAACAGCATTAACAACCTCGGCTACTTGTGTCCTATAAAACTTATTTTTAGTATGCATAGTTGAGTACCACAGATAAGAAAGCAGAGTTTGCACAATATTCAATGGTTTGCTAAAGGCTAAATTTCATTTTGTCAGTGGTATACTATGAGTAAAACTTACCAGTTGACAAAATGGTTCAGCTGCTAGCATCTGAAGCTCTCATATGGAAAATCCCAGACTCAAACCTTTAGTTAGCTTACTATCATAGGAATATATTTTTTCATGGCTTTTCCTAGTAGCTAGGTGAGTACCAGGATATATTCTTAATTTACCACACATTTTCCAAGGAGAGTTCCCTCTCATTTCACCTCTTCATCTTTCAGGTTGCAAAAACAGGCACTGTGGACAGTGATGTGCAAGTATATATTTCTTTGAGTAGGAATGGTATCAGAATCAAACTTGACTAGATTGAACATTCTGAAAACATTAGGGACCTCTGTGCTGTGCCTGCTGCCACTAGATCTGGAGATGTTGCATACCCACTCAGTTTGTTCGTACATTGTTGAGGTTAAGCAGGTGCAGCAGGCCTGGACTTGGTCACAGTGCTGTAGTCATTGCCCTATACCTTTTGAGTAAAATTACGAGTTTGGGAGACAAACATAAATAGCACAGAAATGAGGTGTTTCTTTCTCCAAGGCTCTCTTTCTTTCTCCAAGGTGTTTCTTTCTCCAAGAGAAAGCTCCAAGAGCTCTCAAACTCTTAAGTTTGTACCAATTGCTACCAAATTTGAAATAAGAGAACAGATTTTCTTGAAACTGTATATAGTTTGACTTTTATGTAATACTTTGGCTAGAAATCATACATTTTTGTGAGGTTCTTCATACAAAATGGCTTCAATTTTGTGCTGGTTTCCCAAATATGGAATGTGTTGGCAAATTTTTTTAATCTTAACTTACCTTCCCATTAGCTTCTTTAGTACGTCAGGGGCTTTACTTAAGAAACAACTTACTGATGGCATTTTCATTCTTTGAACTTTACAGTTTCCTAACTTTTCCATTAAATACACACACCCACATTCACACCGGCATTCATACTACCCAGCAAGAAATCAAACCTAGGACCTCTGGGTTGAGAAGCCAGAATGCTCACTACTTGACCACAGAGGCAAGCAACCTATGCTTGATTTTTTTTTCATAAATTTATAAATTTAAGTGAGCATTGTATTCACACAGCAACCAGCAATGAGCAATGGGTTAAACCAAATATCAGTAACTGAACACTCATGCACCTACAGATGAAGGAAGAAAGTGAAGTCTAATAAGTCACCACTTCAGTAATAATACTCAATTCTAGATACAATATTAACCGGGCTTGTGGGCCGTGGTCTATTGGGTTCCTTCTTCTTCCCAAACGTTTCGTCTGCGACTATGGCAGACATCTTCAGTGGCGGCGAGGTCGAAGTTTCCTAGTGGAGATTTCAGCACCGACTGCGCTGGTCACCACCAGAGGTGCAGTATTTATGTCGGCGGCCGGAGGGGAGGTACGTTGTGATTGGTCCGGGTGGCCAGTGGGCTGGACTTGTACCAGCGGAGTACTACAAGGAGCTGGCGTCTGATTGGCTGGAGAGGGGTTCTGGATTTTTGTTTTTGTTAACGCTGTTTGCCATATTCTGTTGAGTTTAAGTCCTTCCTCTTTGCGATTGATATTATTTTTGTGCTTGTGTATTTCAATGGCTTCACGGAATAAGCGAGAATAGTAGTGCGAAACATGCGAAACATTGCGAAACATGCCATACTCGAAGAAGGGGAACACATCATCCAATATGGTAACACAGATATTCTGGCATCTACATCCCACTACTATTCTCGCTTATTCCGTGAAGCCATTGAAATACACAAGCACAAAAATAATATCAATCGCAAAGAGGAAGGACTTAAACTCAACAGAATATGGCAAACAGCGTTAACAAAAACAAAAATCCAGAACCCCTCTCCAGCCAATCAGACGCCAGCTCCTTGTAGTACTCCGCTGGTACAAGTCCAGCCCACTGGCCACCCGGACCAATCACAACGTACCTCCCCTCCGGCCACCGACATAAATACCGCACCTCTGGTGGTGACCAGCGCAGTCGGTGCTGAAATCTCCACTAGGAAACTTCGACCTCGCCGCCACTGAAGATGTCTGCCGTAGTCGCAGACGAAACGTTTGGGAAGAAGAAGGAACCCAATAGACCACGGTCCACAAGCCCGGTTAATATTGTATCTAGTATTGACACCGGCCATGAAAGCCTTAGAACTTTGATGAATACTCAATTTCTTTGAAAACTGAAAATGTTTATAAACATAGTTTGTGACACTTGTATGTATGTATGTTTAAGCAAATACAGGGTTATTCCAAATTATTGTTGAGGTTTCAGAAATTCATAACTCACAGTGCAATTGACGTAGGAATATGAATCTTGTTTTATTGTGTACTGTAACTCATGAAGTTTTTTTACATACATTACAAATGGTCCATATGTGTGCCTTTTGTCACTCTACACATATCTACTCGATAGTCTATCTCTTCCCACACACAAATCAACACGATAACGGTGATGGTTTCAAAGGTGGTTCGAATGCGATGCTTGAGTTCCCACGGTTGTTTCCTCTGCACACCCAAGCTGTATCCACAAATTGTGCATACCATCTGCAAATAGACTTGTCAGAGGGAGGCTTCTTCTGTATTTTGTTTGAAAATGGTGGACTATGAGGTGTTAATGATATTCAAGAGTACAAAAACCTTTCTCCTAACCACTAACCACCATTTTGTTAACCTCTTGAGGGATATCGACGTGAAATCACGTCAATTTAAAATGACGGATGAGCGA
Organism: Tenodera sinensis; assembly: GCA_030765045.1. Classification (NCBI taxonomy): domain Eukaryota; kingdom Metazoa; phylum Arthropoda; class Insecta; order Mantodea; family Mantidae; genus Tenodera; species Tenodera sinensis. Next base: position 98,602,350 of record CM060962.1, on the reverse strand, counting down.
TATGGACGTCCTGTGCGTTTAAGCATTTATCCCTTATCCAACTCAACTTATTATAATTTTCCCTTTATGAAACATTTTAGTAAGGTCTATATACTTTATTGGCTTACCTTAATATGTTCGTTCTGCAGTGATTTACCTCAAAACAGGGATAAACACACAAGGGTACGTACATCTCCACATTCGCGAATTCCCTTCTTGCGGCACACGAAACACTTTGGAGATGGGCGGGACTTCTTTGCTGTTGGTGGTATCCTTTTAGGATAATGTTTTCCTTGAAGTCTGAGGGGTGCAGGGGTTTTGGATTTTCAACCCCCAACGTGGTATTGTTCAATTAGGCTGCGAGTTATTTATAGTTGGTAGTCAAGGTCGGTCATTGTCCTGTGTGGGTTTAGAGAGCTGTCCAAATCCCCAAACAATTGTATATGGTTATATCCAGTTGGTGCAAAACCACCTTTTTATACCACTTCTCCCTTCAGCTACAAGCAGGAAAGAATACGTATGTATTTCAACAAAGAAAGACACGGACTCTACTAAGTTACGAAACTCGCGTAAGCAAAAGTTGCAATGTTGATCTATTCTGATGACTCAAGAGACCACACATGCAGTAGCGCTTTATTACACAGTATGCCGACGCATAAGCCACACATACAATGGGTGTTTCTTTACTGTAACTTTCCGAGAACTTATATTAGATGCGTTCGACAGAGCAAAGTTGACTTTTCACCACAGTGAAACAAAATTGTGCCATTTCAACGTTTTGTAAATACAACTCAACTTTGCTGATGACGTACATTTATACTGCAAATAACAAGTTTTATACCAGTTTTTGTTTCATTAAAATAACTTAATATTTACACAAAATACAGCTGTGTATATACGAAGAAATGTGTATGGCGGAAGAAATGTGCCTCATTAAAAAAAGAAATTAATACTGCTAAAAGGAATCACTTTAATAATTTCTTAGAAAAAATGGATTATAGGACAGATGGTAACAAAGCTCATAAGTTCATAAAAAATGTCAAGGACAGGAAAGAAAACAACAGCACACCTATCATACACAACAAAAAAAGTTAGTAAATGATGCAGTCATAGCCGAAACATTCAATAAATATTATGCTAATGCACACAAAGTAACAAGAAATAATAAAAAGGAACGTAAAGAATTTAAGAAAGATTCGAAACAAGAAAGAGAATGTAATCCTAACACTCAGTGCAATATCTTTTTTCAAAATTTTAATATGCAAGAATTGAACATTGCAATAAATAATCTAAAAAACAAAAAGTCTCCTGGACCAGATCACATACATCCAGAGTTCATAAAAAACCTTGGAAAAACAGCAAAACAACAACTACTGAAACTCTACAATCTATCCTGGAAAACCACTGTACCTGCTGAATGGCGAAAAGCAATAATTGTCCCACTCTTGAAGAAAGACAAAACAGCATCAGAAATAAAAAATTATAGACCAATAGCTCTTACCAGCATAATAGCAAAAGTGATGGAAAGAATGGTGTCAAACAGGTTAAATTGGTTTCTAGAATCACAAAATTTAATATCCCCATGTCAAGCTGGATTCAGAGAGTTCCACTCTACAAATGAACAAGTCTTACTTCTCAGTCAAGAAATCAAAGACTCCTTCAATAGAAAAGAAGATAATTTATCAGTTTTTATTGATTTTCAAAGCGCATATGATTCTATATGCAGAACAAAATTGCTAAAGAAAGTAAAACATATAGGGATACAAGGTCCAATGTTTTCATGGCTATGTCATTTCCTAACACAACGCTTTATTGCAACCAGATATGGAAGAAATATATCTAAATATAAACAAATACACCGTGGCTTGCCACAAGGTACAGTGCTCAGCACTACACTTTTTAATATATTTATTAATGATCTACCACAACAAATACAAGAATCAGGCGTGAAGTGTGCACTATTTGCTGATGACTTGGTAATGTGGACTTCAAAACCAAAAAGCAAAAGTACAGAACTGGAAAAAACCATGCAACAATCCTTAACCAACTTACAGAGGTGGACCAAAGAAAATTTAATGACTGTTAATACAACAAAATCAAACTACCAAATCTTTTCACTAAGAAAAACCCACTAAAAATAAAACTAAATTTTGAGGGTCAACAATTACCAGAAACAAAGGAAGCAAAGTACTTAGGAGTTACTTTTGATACCAAACTTACATGGACCAAACAAATAGAAAATGTAATACAAAGAGCAGAGAGGCGCCTTTCACTGTTAAAACGTCTAACAGGAATGAAGTGGGGATGTTCCAGAGCAACGCTTAACACAACATATAATATATATATAAAACCATTGTTTACTTACTGCAGCGAAGTTCTTGTAACAGCAAACACAAAAAAAATTCAAATCTTTCAAAACCAAAGTCTGAGATTAATTACAGGTGCTATCAAAACCACACCAATAGCAGCTATGGAAATACTAACCAACCAATACCCCATTGAATATGAAATAGAAAAAGCGGCTCTTATTCAACACGAAAAGTTGATCAGACTCCCATTCAATACATGGCACAAGAGAAATTTTACACATACACTAAAGACTCAGGAGAGCTTTCTTTCCAAAATTCAAGACATCAAGAAGGATGTACACCTTCCTAATTCAAAGGAAAACTTCATACCTAAAGTCAATCCAACACATACATTAGACATCACATATTATTTACACCTGACAGAAGAAGTTAAAAAAAAGTGATACTCCAACTAGTGTTCTAAAATTATTGGCATTAGAGACAATCCATACTAGGTTTCCAGAACATGAGTGGCTCCATATTTATACTGATGGATCATTGATATCAAACAAAGATGGAGCAGGTGCTGGAGTCACATGTCACCTCTTTTCCTATTACAAATCTTTAAGTTATGGAACTACTAACTTTGATGGAGAAATTGAAGCAATTCGAATGGCCCTACAAAATCTTTTGTACAGAATTTCACATTTTCAGCAAGCAGTTATTCTCTCAGATTCCAGGGCAGCAATTATAGCAATTACTTCCAAGTTGTCACCAAAAACCAAACTATTATAGAATATTGGAAGATGCTTAGCCATCTAACAGCACTTCAAAAACACCTAGTCTTCCAATGGATACCGGCTCACTGTGGACTGAGTGGTAATGAGAAAGCTGATTTTCTTGCAAAAAAGGGTACCAGCGGGGTACAAAAATCTATAGTTAATTTACCATTTTATGCAGCTAAAAGATTAGTCAACTCTGAATTCAAAAAAATTATTGCAAAATATTACTATGAAAAATCAAAGAATAAAAGATGGGAACTACCAAACATTCAAACAGTGATTCCTGAGTATCCTCGAAAAACAGCAGTTGCAACCTTCAGGTTGATTACAGGACATGATTGTCTGGCAAAACATTTAAACAGAATTGGGATATATTCTTCACCACTCTGTCCTCTATGTGATCTGCAAGAGGAAATGGATCGAGACCACCTTCAAATATGCCCTACTACTTCTAATGCCCCATCCATCAGTGAAAAATATTGGAGAGCAAGAGGATTAATGACTTCATTGTCAGAAATCCAGCATTAGCTAACAACATATACGAAGCGCATTTAACAATTTAAATGCTAGCAGTTCTCGGCTCGCGGACGTTTTAAATGGCCATCGCTCAAGAGGTTAAACACTGCTGTTCCACACATCTTGTGGTAACTGATGTCACTACAGTTGATGTGGAACAAAACTTTGGGAGTTTGTCTAATTGCTACTGCAACAAAAAAATGGCATGTTTTCTACATTTTCTAAAAGAAAAATCGGGAAACCCCAACAATCATTTTAAATAACCCCGTATGTATATATATATATATATGTGCATACATCTATTTCTAGGGTTCAGATTACTCTAGGAATACAGCCTCAGCAACTAAAGCCACATTACAGATATAATTATTTTTGTTATTTATTATCATTTGTTGGAATAACACTAGATAGAATAAAATATTTTGAAGGCATTCACAAATGAACTCTCTAATGCAGACAGTATGCTTACTTTGCTTTAACCGCCAGAGCAGTCCCTGTGGCCCACTGTATGTAATTTTTGTCATACTATGGTGGTCCATATGACCGGTACTTTTCTTTGTCACCTTAAGGTTTTTATATGTCAGTAGTCCACTGAAAAAGCTTTTACCTATAAATTGAACCTCTGTAATCCTTATCTAATTCTTACTATCTGGGGTTGGAGCTGGTGATTATGGAGATAAAAATTTCAGTATTGTAAAATCTATAAACAGTCTTTATTATAAACTGTGTTTAAATACGGTTACATGCAATAGAATGTAGTAATACTAACAAAGAAAAGCTTCACTGTGATTATAATGAAGTGGGTTTAGCTCTAATACACAAAGCATACAAATATGGAGTGTGCAATGTATTATATCTGGAAGATGATTTGAAGTATCTGTTTAATTGTTGCTATATACTGTTAAATGGGAACACTGTTGGTTTGCATTTCATTTCACCAAAACAGGTGAATAGTATGACAAATCACAGCAGCATGGTCTCGGTTTTGGTCCCTAAAATTTATACTCCTGTATAATGAACCTGTGTATTTTACCAAGTTTTATGGCACACAAAGCAGAGACATGCAACTAGATATTTACCAATAGAAAGGAAAATTTTGGGTATAACACAGAGATACAATACAAAACCAAGAAATATGGAAGAGGACATTATTAAAGGACACTAAGACCAAAGGAGTGAGTGAGTGAGTAGGGTTTAAGGGCCCGTCGACAGCTAGATCATTGGGGCCTGCGACCAAAGGAAACTACCTCAAATGGAGATGGGCTGGACTATTATGAGGCGGTGCCCTAATAGTTGGACACATAGACTGATTGTGTGGGACTCCAGGATTGGTCAGAGGAACATTGGTAGTCAGAGAACCTGCTGGGCAGATGAACTGAGGAGGACCTTCGGCAGCAGGTAGACCATGATAGCCAAAGCGAGAGAAAGATGGAAACAACTAATGGACTGTCAGTAGGACAAATAAACTAAGTTGATCTTTCCTGAAATAGCCAACTGGGACTGCAAAATCCAGCTCCTTTTCAGTTGAAAGAGGCCCTTGTCCAAAATAGATGTATGTGGGCTAGTTGTGAATTGTGAATTTGGTTTATAAATCATACAAAGCATACATTTTTATTGTGGCATATTACTATAAGTTGTTTCTGTAAAACTTCTTGTGTTACTCTGCCAACATCAACTACTGATTTATACAAATGTGACAAAAATTCTGCCTTCTAGTTGTGGGAATGGCTCTTAGAAGTAACCTATTTTTTCTTTTTTGTCAGATCTTTGAAGGAAGAGCAGATTTGCCCTTTGTTGTTCACATGTGTTGATTCATAAAATATATACTTTTTTCCCTTTCATTCATGATTGTCTTTTCACAAACCTTACACAATAAAACGGTTCCATAAATTGAAAATGCGCTGGCGCCAAATTCATTAACATAACTGTGAAGTTTACTTTTAAATGGTTGACTGAATTTACGCATCCTAGTTAATCAACATTATGCCTGCATATAATACAAGATTTGGTCTCTGTAATAAAGGATCTTCCAAGTTCCAAGATAAAGGGGAACATCTAGAGTTCCCTGAATGTAATGGAAAACTGGAAAATAAGTTGATTTAAAATAAGGTAAAAATTGCTGTTTATAATTCAGATAGGGAGGTAGACCTTAAAAAGGCAAAATAAAAACTGGCTCTACAAATTTTAAATACCTCAGAAAATACATAGATTGATTTATTACCACCCAGTAAAAGAGGCATTTTGCCTTATATCTGGACTCTGATAATCATATAAATGTAAAGAAGTGAGAAGAGAGGAGAGTGAGTAATATTGTACATCCTTGCTCACAAGTAGCAACTACTACTTAAAAACAGTTGGTTTGTAAAGTTATTAATAAATGACAGTCATTTATAGGATTCCTACACAGTGATTTGAAATAAATGCTTGTTTTTACCAGGAGGAGAGCAGCTAATCTGCTTTTTTGCTAAAATATCTTGTTCTATTTCTGAGGTTTAATCAGACTGTAACTGGGTCATCTGATGCAACATAGTAATTATGCTGAGAAAGGCATTATATCCTGGAATAATGCTGTGATCAGGAAATTGGTATTAAATTGCTCATATCTGAACTGAAGGATGATTTTGGTATTTGTCAAATAAAAAATATCTGCTGCTTTCTCGTTTGCCCACTGTCTTATCTAGTATCAGAAAACAAATAGCCACTCCTTGATATGTGGAGTATCTCTCAATATTTGTAAGTGAATAATGGTAACAGAGAAGGAGAAGATTGCATAAGCTTAATTCCACAAGCTGATTTTCGTATCAGAGAATATACTAAATATATTTTTAGTTCACTTTTATTCGCATGTAAATATACAAGATTAGTTAAAAAGTCCTGCCACCTAAAAGTGTGAAGCTCATTACATGAAAACTAGTATTTAATACAGTTACAAAGTTTGCAGTGTGATTATAAATGATTATAACTCTTTGTTTTAGACAGAGCAATAAGATTGAATTGTATCTATGTAGCTTTTCAAACCTACAAAATTTGTTAATTGTTATGTTTGGTCAAGTATTCTTTGGAGTATTTCTTCTACTTAAAATAAAAAGAATTGAAGTCATAAATGCAGCATATAATTATTGATGATACCTTATTCTTCTCTCCCCCAAGTATTTAGGTATAACCAAATATCCATGTTGAAATGGTTTTACTGAATAGTTTATTTCTTCACATTTCACAATTACAATTAACAATACAATATTCAACTGCACATGGATTTGCTTGCCATTGCAGGATCTCTTATGCTTAACACCCAGACTGTTTATGTATTCTAGATCCAACCTTCAAACCATTTTTATACTAAATTTATAACATGTATACCATTTCTAGGTAGAAATTTTTACCACTCAAAAGGAAGGTACTTGGAATGAACCAAAGTGAATTGGACCAGTGATAGTTTTTATCAGTCAGTTGATGCTCAGATAAGCCTCAGAACCATTGAGCTTAGAGCTACTGAAATTTATTTTATGAGGATAAGGGAAAATCCTATAAAAACCATATTCAGGCAATGGATCCCAAACTTGAGCTCTGCGGTTTGGAAAGCAAAGCAGACACATTACCCCCAGACCATAGATGTAGACCGTTAGTTTGTGGAATCATAGTGCTCTGTTAGATAAGAACTAGGTGTGCACCACTTGAAGTTGTTTAATAACTACAGTTCATTAATTGGTTGATTACAATTTAAATAATGCTGTTGTTTTCATCATACGGTATGAGCTCTTGCCAGTTGATATAAATCTTGCACTACTTTTATGCATTTTTCAATGCTTGATCTCTTGGCAAAAATAGCTCCATTTGGAGCTGATCGTTAGATATTGTAACTTAATTGTCAATCTCTGCCAAAAGTAATGGTATATTTTTCTCTTGGAGTTGGATCTCCTCTGGAACAAATTGCCTGTGTAAAGCTTTTCCTGTAGACTTTCTTTATCTTCAAAAGGCACATGCTATGGCAGACAAAAAATTTAATGGCAGCTGATGCTGACTATTTCATGACCAAATTATTCTCTTTCCTGTTGTGCAAATAAATGTTGTGGACACAAATGATATTTGTATCACCGGCTTTACAGCGTGATTCCACAGCATGTTTAACTATGCAACACTGCAAGGTACGGCAATCCTCTGATTGGATGCTGTATTGACCAGGTCCTCCTGCTACCTAACATAAAGTTTTGTATCTGCTATAGGTACTTAGCTGAAGAATTTCTACCTTAGTTATACTCTTCATATTGTATGTCCATTCAGATTTACAAATATATTTCATTTGACTTACAATTAAAGTTAAGTGAGGTGCATTTTGTGACACTGATGTGCATTAATAATTTAGATCAATAGTTCAGTCAATTTGTGACCCTGCATCACTTATTATATTTAGAAATGGAAAACATGTTTCTGGATTAATTGCTCCTGTAAGCAGTTCCTAGTTCACTACCAGCATCATTCCTCATCCTCATAGTGGTTGGCCTTTTCCATGGTGATGATTGGGTGAACCTCTGCGTAAGTATGTCACCTCTGGGATTTCAAAATTGGAAACACAGTTCCTGTTCTTCCAAATGTAAATGCTTTCACAAATTGAAAGTTGTTTTTCCTGAAATGTTTCTTAGTATTTTTCACTTTCTATTTCTGGTGTGTTGGTCTCTCTAGAAATGCCAAGCTACCACTGATTTGTGTTCCTGTTTTTGGTTTATGTTACCAATGTGTTCTTTTGCTCTTGTTATTTTTCTTTTGGTTTTCCTGGTGTAGACTTTTTTGCAGTCATTGTAGCTGATCTGTTTTGAATCCATTTTCTGTAGCTATGCCTGTTATATTGTTTAGCTCATGGTCATATTCCTCTTTGTTCATGGGAATATGAATTAATCTGTGTGCAAGACCGTTAGGTACTGTGTATTTGTTGATAGGGAGCGGTATGGTAACTTGTTTTGTTTCATGTAATTAATGGTGTGTGTGTGTTTCCTGTAGATAACATTGTGAAAACTAAAGGAGTCATAAAAACAAGGGCAAAAGAACATATCAGGAAAATAAAGCAAAAACAGGAAGACATCAGCAGTAGCTGGGCATTTTTGGTAGGTCAGCATGCCATAAATAGAAATTAGAAAATGTTGTTGTTGTTGTTAGCTAATGCTGGATTTCTGACAATGGAGTCATTAATCCTCTTGCTCTCCAATATTTTTCACTGATGGATGGGGCACTAGAAGTGGCCCGGCATATTTGAAGGTGGTGCCGATCCATTTCCTCTTGCAGATCACATAGAGGACAGAGTGGTGAAGAATATATCCCAATTTTGTTTAAATGTTTTGCCAATGTCCTGTAATCAACCTGAAGGTTGCAACTGCTGTTTTTCGAGGATACTTAGGAATTACTGTTTGAATGTTTGGTAGTTCCCATCTTTTATTCTTTGATTTTTCATAGTAATGTTTTTCAATATTTTTTTGAATTCAGAGTTGACTAATCTTTTAGCTGCATAAAATGGTAGATTAACTATAGATTTTTGTACACCGCTGGTACCCTTTTTTGCAAGAAAATCAGCTTTCTCATTACCATTCAGTCCACAGTGAGCTGGTATCCATTGGAAGACTAGGTGTATTTGAAGTGCTGTTAGATGGGTAAGGATTTTCCAACATTTTATAATTGTTTGGTTTTTTGGTGACAACTTGGAAGTAATTGTTATAATTGCTGCCCTGGAATCTGAGAGAATAACTGCTTGCTGAAAATGTGAAATTCTGTACAAAAGATTTTGTAGGGCCATTCGAATTGCTTCAATTTCTCCATCAAAGTTAGTAGTTCCATAACTTAAAGATTTGTAATAGGAAAAGAGGTGACATGTGACTCCAGCACCTGCTCCATCTTTGTTTGATATCAATGATCCATCAGTATAAATATGGAGCCACTCATGTTCTGGAAATCTAGTATGGATTGTCTCTAATGCCAATAATTTTAGAACACTAGTTGGAGTATCACTTTTTTTAACTTCTTCTGTCAGGTGTAAATAATATGTGATGTCTAATGTATGTGACGGATTGACTTTAGATATGAAGTTTTCCTTTGAATTAGGAAGGTGTACATTCTTCTTGATGTCTTGAATTTTGGAAAGAAAGCTCTCCTGAGTCTTTAGTGTATGTGTAAAATTTCTCTTGTGCCATGTATTGAATGGGAGTCTGATCAACTTTTCGTGTTGAATAAGAGCCGCTTTTTCTATTTCATATTCAATGGGGTATTGGTTGGTTAGTATTTCCATAGCTGCTATTGGTGTGGTTTTGATAGCACCTGTAATTAATCTCAGACTTTGGGTTTGAAAGATTTGAATTTTTTTTGTGTTTGTTGTTACAAGAACTAGAACTAGAACTAAATTAGAAAATGTTAAAAGATGTTTCAGGAGAAACAGAACTTACAGTTTGAGAAAGCACTTATATTTGGAAGAACAGAAACATGTTTTCAATTTTGAAATCCTTCCAAGCAAAATACCTATGCAGAGTTACATACAATTGCCACCAGGGCCAGGGCTGATCACCATGAAGAATGATGCCAGTAGTTGACCAAGAGCTGATAGTGGGAGCATTATATGCCTTCCGTTTCTAAAATAAAAGGTGTATGTCACAGATTGAGTTTATAATTAATCTAATCTCCAGCTGATGGAGACACAAGTGTGGAACGAATCAAGTGACTGCTGATGCTTCTTTGCGCTGTGGTGAAGAGACCTGCTGAATGATTGGCGTCCATGCATTGCTGATTTGAAGGCTGTCATCCCTGTTAAAGTTGTTTTCATTAGCTTTAATGTATAGAGCTTCTTTAATCAACCTGTCATAGTACTTAGAGGACTTTTCTAGCATTTTTGTGGAGGCAAGGTTGGTTTCGTGATCTGTATTATGTGTGTGCTCAGCCACTGCTGATTGTTCTGGGTAACCTAGTCTAATACAACGTTGATGTTCTTTGATGGAATCTTCTACAGTTCTACCTGTCTATCCTGTATAAACTTTGCTGCAACTGCATGGGATTTCATAAATGCTTGGTGCATGTAGCACATAGCCTTCTGTCAATACAAGTTGAGCTTGCTTCATAATTCAATCCTTGTGACTAGCATTGGTTTCAGCAATCCGTTGCAGCACAAATATACACTCATTCACGAAAAATCACAGACAGGCAAGCTAACAAATTCATGAGACTGTCTTAAGTCCCCGAGGGACCCATTACCCCTCTAGATGAAAAACATGTGGTCAACTCATCAGCTACAGTGCTCAGAAAGGATATGGTCTCCATCTTGTCAATGGGGCTTAACTTCGCCCTGACTCACAAAGTGATTCTGTATAAAGATGTAATCAGTGGTGTAGAGTGTGCTATGTTTTAATATCCCAAAAGAAGTGGCAGAAGAAACTAGAACATAACTAGAGCTGAACAACAAGCACGGCCCAGATTCGATCCAAGGTAACTGCATGTGGGATTCGTGGTGGACAAAGTGGCACTGGGGCGGGTTTCCTCCGGGTTCTCCGGTTTTCCCCGCCATCTCATTCCACCGGTGCTCCACCTTCATTCCATGTATCATCAATGTCATCGCCTGCGGTGCCGTAGTAGTAAAAGCAGGTGTTAAACCCCCCCCCCCCCCCCCCCTAAAAAAAAAAAAGACAACCACTGCATGACGTTAAGATGAATAAAGAACTATTGGTACTTTCTGCAGACAAGGGAAATGCAGCCGTTGTAATATCATGAACCCACTATGAGTCAAAACTATTAGAGCTACTTTCTGATAAAGCTTACAAACAAAATTGTACCTAGAAATTACTTCCAGGCTTAAATGCCATGGTCTACTGGAGTTTACAAGCAAATCCCTAAAGGTCTTATCAACAAAGTGAAAAGAAAAACAGGTGCTCTATTAAAATCTTCTTCCCCTAGAAGTCATCAAAAAGATAATGCTGCATCACTAGACTCCTCCCAGACCTTATGGCTTGCCAAAAATACATAAACCAAACATTCCTTTCAGGCCCATTGTTTACACTATAGGCTCTCCGACATGCTCTCTGGCTACGTACCTAACAGAGCTGATGCAACCATTGATTGGAAATTGCAATCACCATATGAGAAATTCATTAGAGTTTACCAAAGTTATACAGGGAATCCAGGTAACTACTTCAGATTTATTGGTTAGTTTTGATGTGTAATCACTTCACTAAAGTGCCCCTCCAATTTCCATTAGAACTGTTGAAACCCCACTTTGATGATAGGATGATTAACTTGTTCTGTCATGCTTTATCTTCCACGTATTTCCTGTTTAATGGCACCTATTATGAACAGGTGGATGGTGTTGCTATGGGTTCTCCATTATCTACGGCTATAGCCAATTTCGACATGCAGGAATTTGAACCTGCACCCCAAGCTCCTAGTCAGTTCTTCCGCTGTGTGGATGATACATTTGTGGTATGGCAACACGGAAAAGATGCCCTGGCAACATTCCATGAATTTCTCAGCAGCATCCATCCCAACATCTGGTTTACCATGGCGACTGAATACCGAGATGGCTTACCTTCTTTGGACTTACTTATTTATAGAAATAATGATGGCCACCTGAGCCACAATAGGAAGCCAACTCACATCGGTCTATACTTTAAAAGTACCAGTTGTCATCTCCTGGTGCAGAGGCAGACAGTACTCTCAACACTCATGTATCAAGCAATTTCCAGTTCTGATCTGAAAATCTACCACAAGAAATACAACACCTTCACACAGTTTTCAGCCAGAATCAACACACTAACAAGAAAATAAACGGAACTTTTAACAAAATGTGCTCTAAACGTAACTGTGAACCTAACACAAAAAAAGAACATGCTGGCTTAGCAGTCATTCCTTATTGTGGCGCCCTGTTGGGGAAAATCACATCAAAGAACATCAACATTGTATTAGACTAGGTTACCCAGAAAAATCAGCTGTGGCTGAGCACACATATAATACAGATCACAAAATCAACTTTGCATCTACAAAAATGCTAGAAAAGTCCTCTTAAGTACTATGATAGGTTGATTAAAGAAGCTCTATACATTAAAGCTAATAAAAACAACTTTAACAGAGATGAAAGCCTCCAGAGCTTGACCGATGGGAAGAAAGTAGGTGGATCTCATCCACAGCTGGCTAGGTAAAATATTGCAACATCAGTAGTCTAGCTTCATTTCCCTTGAGGATGGTGTCAGAGTTATTTGTTGAAAGCTTGGGCAGTTACCCAAATTTGACCTGGCTGTTAGCCCAAGAAACTATCATCAATGTCATGCCCTCATTTATGATTAGTGTAAGTTATAGTTTATCAAAGTTCTTTTGGGAAAATATAATGAAGCTTTTTTTAGCATATTAAGCACTCAAAATGTTTAATCACTCTAGCTTCAATTCTATTGCAGAAACTTACAAACATGTTTTAGAGACATGTTGTCTCAATTGTCAGCCAATAGTTGCTGCCATGCTTTCTCTTGTGGTGGAAGTGTGGACATAATATTTGCAGATATGCCCGTGTTGTCTTTTGGATTGATTTCTTTCCTTATGGAAGTGTGCATTGTAATGTAGTTTGTGTTAACCACTGCCAACAAATAAAAATGTATGTTTGTATATCAATTAAAAAGTTATCAATTTAAATGAAAAAAATTCTTTGCATTGGTGGGGGTTAAAATACTAAGTTGCTTTGAAATGGCTCAGAGATGGAACAGCCCAATAAATAACCATAGATTGAGAGGTAGAGCAAGGACTTAAAAATTCAATGCCATAGCCAGGATTTGAACCATGGATCTTCCACTTCACACACGGCTGCTCTAACCATTGGGCTACCATGGCAACTAACCAGTACAACATTAAATTCCCCAAATGATTCTTATTTTCCCGGTAGACCACTAGGGAATCTCACAGCTGAGATAAGTACTCCAAGGGGGGACTTGCTATTGTAAGTACTTCATGTCCCAGATTTAATTAAATAACCTTTAGAAACATTGCCCATACACGGCTCATGTGTTTAAAACCATCAGTAAGTTGGTTGGCATAAAATAACAATAACCATAGATTGAGTTAAAGATTTCCAAAATAACTGTTTCAGTAGATAACCATAGGTCACATCATATGGTTCCAAAATAAGCTGTCTAGTGCAAACAAATTTGCAGAAACTCTGTTCATACTAGTGTGACTATTTGTCATCTGTTCTAAAAATAACAATGATTCAGTAAAGCAGTACAATGATTCTCTCATTGTGCTAGATGCGCTTATACAGTCATGATTTAGGAAATCTTGTTACTCCCTACTCCTTCATACATTGATAGTATATATTATGTTGGAAGAGACCAAAAGATGAAAAATATGTTTGAAAAACCTCAAAGCTAAGTCTGATACTGTGCTGTTACCTATTTTAAGCATACTCTATGTAGCATCATTTTGAGTAGGAATGATTATTTGAAACCAAGTGTAAATTATAGAGCTGTAAATTATAGACTGGAAATGTTTTACTTAATTTTTCTGACTACTTTTCTGATCATATACTGTTTGGAAAAAAAGGCAACCAGTAATTGTATTGTTTTCTGCAAGTAAAAGGACAGCTCTCTTTTTGACACATTCTTGGTCACAGAATTATAGTGGCACCATGCCTAAACTCTGGAGTACCTAAAGTTTAAATGAGAGAGCTTTTCACCTCAGGGTTTGCTTTGTCCAATTTGGTTTAGGTGGTAAATATTTCCAAAGTTTGATAAGACCTGAACAGTTATGTAGATCCAGTTTTAAATTATGGAGGATTGGATGTGTGAATATTCTCTTATGGAAGCAAATAACCTGATTCCATCACTGTGAATATTGTGCATAATGCTTGCAGTGGTATTAAACAGGATAGCTAGCAGCAAATATTTGAAAAAAATTTCTCTTCTCAAGATAGCTGCATAATGCACCTTTTCACCTTTTTCATCTCTTGCATTTTTCCTGTGCTTTTTTCACCCTCTTTGTATCCTTTAAATAACTAAAAGAAGCTATTTATATCTTCTTTTGAGCATTGTGCTCAACTCATGATCATGTTCAATTGGAAAGATATCCTGTGCACAGGATACGGTCTAACAACTATATGGTTTTGAAGTTCCTCCCCCCCCCCCGCACATTTATTGGCTTAAATTCCTTGTACAGTGGAGACCTTTGCTTTGGCAAAATAACCACTGAACTGAAATTTTAGATTGTAAAAACTATTTTATTGGACATTACCTAGTAACACTATTTGCTCAAATAACTCTTAGCAAAGGTTGATAAGATACTGCAGAAAGAGTGGCATATCACTTGATTCTTGGTAAATATTTTGGAATATTTACAGATGATTGTGACATGGCTCTTATCATATCTTTAAGTACAAGTGGCATGACTTCAAAGTTTTCTTAACAGAAATGGCTTATCTATATGATTATTGGAATAAGCAATTGCAATAACATAATTCTGCACTTTTCCTTTTCATACTTTATTGTCCTGCTAATTATTAATAAACTGGTGGGAATCATAGGGTCCTTAAGGAATTTTGCTAAAATGTACATCCTAGAGTATGCTCTCCCCTAATTATTATTTTTACAGAAAGACTCGTTGAAAGTTTATTTGTAGGGAAAACTGTTTTGTGTTTGTTCATGTGACAGTTTATTTTTTTTACATGTAGGCGCTAATCAGCTTAAGGTGATTCAACTAATCAAAAACCACATTAGCATGCAATGCACAATATTACAGTAGTAGAAGACTTTGAATTCTTTTGATAATGTATTAGGGTATAAGGATTCAAACCCATGGGATTCTTTGTAATAGCTGTAGCTTGATGTATTTTTATATTATGAAATATTTTGTTCTAAGAAAGTGAAAGTTTAGAATACTAAGCAGTGATGTGGAAATAAGTCAGTTACTTAAAAGATGTGGTTACACTCTCCCTTCACCTTGCTATTTTAAATGCGGTTTTGAACAAAGAGTAAGTTCTGGTTTCAGTTGGTGGAAGTCATTATGGAATACTCTTTAGTTTCTGCAGAACAATTTTGTTACTGAAGACAATAAAGTTAAAGTAGTAAACAAGTGTTTACAAGCATTCAAGAACTCATTTACAACAAAAATTAGAACTAATAGATCACTACATTACTGATCCATTTTTCTATTTAAACACAAACATCAGTAGTATTAATTTACATTACTGTGTAATTTTTATGAAGTACTGAAGTAGTGTATGGTGGAATGTTTAGGATTAGAAATGGAAATGAGTGCATGAGAGAGGAAATAACAATTTTATCAAATACTTTTCCCAAAATTAGAGCTTTGCTTTTGATCAGAACCATTCCACTGTTTGGTAATGCATTCTTGTAGTACTACAAGAAATATTGCTCAAGATCATTTGTGCATGTGCCAGGACAATAAATTATTAATTAATTAGAAGAATAGTGCTTGAAATCTGGAAGCTACGAATAGTTGAATATACTGATTTTAAATTTTGCACACATATTATACATATAGAATTATACTGGCTGGCAATCAGTAATACTCCCTTCTCATCTCAGTTGATTTGAAACCAAACTTTTTTCAAAAGAAATGTGACAAAATAAACAGTTGACAGTTACAGCAAGATAGCAGAAGATAACAAGAAAGATAATGAAACACAAGTTGGGTTTTAAATCAAGTGAGATGAGTTGGGCCAGTTATTTGTGCCCAAACCTAAAGTCTAATAGCTCTTTTTTTAACATATGTTTTTAACATTTATCTCATTAGGATTAATGACTTCAATGTCAGAAATCCAGCATTAGCTAACAACATTTATCTCATTGTTGTAGCTACTCAAAGCCATTCTCAAGAACTTTGGAACTTTTCTGCAAAACTTTGCTAATATATTTAAGCACTTCACGCAAAAGTTGACATTTAAATTTAACTGTATGTTAATTTTTTAAGCAGTAAAATATGTTGCAGTGAAACATGAAATTTAGAGAACATTATGTCAAAGCCTTTTGAGAAAATGTATTTTACTTCTAGGAAAGCTTTGCACCACAATGTATACAGCACTGTCTATAGAATGTCTTGAAAAATTATGATATAAAACATAAAGTTGTGATTTTGAGTGTAACAAATCTGCCCAAACATTAAGGCTGAGAAAAGAGTTTGAAGTTGTGGAACGCATTTAGCAAAAGGAAAAGCCTTTTAAAAGCCTCTTATATTTCCTCTAAATAAATTCTGTATTGTAAGTGATAATTTAACATTTGCTTTTTCAGTTAAGATCATGTATTACTTGAGGGAAGCCGCTGCACTGAGTTTTTCACTGCATTCCAGTATTTGAACTTTATGGGCTAAGGAGGCTAACTTCATCTAATTTTATTTTTGAACAGTTTGAATAGCTCCCAGTAAGCAACAATAAGATTTATCATTTAATAATTTAAATTCATGTGCTCTAAGTGCATTGATAGCAATGAAAGCACTATTTTGTATAAATTTGACTTGAGATTCTACTCATTACACAACTTCAGTTTCTGAACTAATTCTGACAGGAGTATGTAAACTTTTACAAATATTAAAATACTAAAGTGGAAAGTGGAAATTTCTTTTTCTCTAGTGCACAACCATCAAGCATATATTTCAAAAAGCTCGTTTATACAACTGGGGTGGGGGAGGGGGGGTAACCTGAAGATATTCAAGGATTCATGAAAATGAAATTGAGATTGTTCCTGAAATCGTGCTCAGAGTTCTTGCTAGTCTCTTAAGGTGTTCATAGACATTCAGATAATGGACAGAGAGTGTACTTATACTGATATTGCAGACAAACAGCCTTAGCTAAGATAATGTGAATCCACTGGCAAGTGCCTTGGGTCTTACCATCTGTATTTCTTGTGTACACTAACAGTAAATCATGATGCAAACATTTATGTGAATGCAAGTGTTTTGTAGGCATATCAATCCTTAATGACTGCCTCTATATGTTGGATCTTCTCAATTTATGGTTTGTAGAAGAGTGTGTGTAAGATTGGTTTGAAATATCCCTGAAGTGATGAGATTGCCTGAGATTCAGGCAACAAGCTAAGCTGTTTCTTTAGAAAGGTTGCATCTATTTCTACCAATTTTACAAGGTATTAAATTACTGTGTACAGAAACGTTTTTATAATTTAAAACAAAATATTGCTCTTGGAAACCAAAAATAAGTTCTGGTTTTAAAACTTTAAAGGAAAAGAAAATCATATTATTTTCAAAACTAATGTTTTATGTAATATGTTTCTGTGGCATAATAAGCCCTCCTGGCTGGCATGAAAAGGGATTCAGGGATTCCCAGCCCACACCAAGTTTCAAAGATTGCAGAAGCCCACCTTCGTGTAATGTGTTTGCCTCAAATCCAAGAGATCTTGATTTCAAATCTCGGTTAAGATGAGTTATTGGGATAAAGTTTTGTTTTTTTCCCTCTGAGGTTTTCTCTTATCCTGAGTAGAAGAATGTTGGATAACTCTAAGCTTTAGGGACCCTGGGGTCATCTGAGCATCATTTTTAACCATTTCATCAATTTGCAGTCCATAAAAGAAAAACATGTAGAGGCATTTAAGTAAACCAGGCAGCTTGCAGCCTATAGTGTGTGAGGTTTAAGTTGAAACATGGAAAGTCATATTTGTCGCAGGAGTTTAGCTATGACCTTGTGGTTGATACAAGTGAACTGGAGATAGTGCACTGTTGTTTATTCCTCTTGCTCTGACGTTTCACACCCTGCTTGAAAAGCGACTTATCCTTCCTTTCCGAGGGCAATAAATATTACACAAAAGAGCATCACTAATACATTACATCAAACAAAGCAATTTCGACCATACTTTCAATATATCACTAATGAATTATGTTCATTGGATACTCAAGAAACCACAGGATATGATATTGTAACAACTCTGGCTCGGCTTACAGTTCAACTGCATTGTAGACAGCAATTTTGAACTGCTGGTATTACTCTATTTATATTGTACCAAAAAGCTCCCCACTCCACAGGGCAATTGCATTCAAGGACAAAGACATTCTCCTGAGTTAATGACACTAGCAGCACAATGGTCATATTTGAGCTTAAACTTCACACACTATAAAATACTCCTGTGAACGTCCATGGACACACTGTATGCATCAGTTCGAGCTCTTCCCAAGAATTCGAAATTGCATAACCAGGCAATGCACAAAATATATTGAAGTTAGTGGTAGCTGTTTTGAGCACCTTTAGTAGTTAATTAAAAACTTATCTGCCTGCTTACAGAATTTCAGTTTTGGTTTCTGCTTCTTTCATAGTGTTTTTTGATCCATGGTGCCTCGTCCTCCATATTTCAGATACCTGGCACACAAACATTGCGGTTTTGGACAACAGTTTATTTATGTTCTGTATAACTTTCCTAAGGTCCCAAGTTATAGTTTCTAACAAATTATGCTATTTATAAAATTTTGATAGGATTAATATTTAAGCTCTGCCAATTTCTTTTCACTATTATTTGTGTATGTAAACCAGTTAGCACAAACAAAAAAGCATATGAAATAACTATAGCATTACAAGAGTGAGGAACAGCCACTCACTTTTTTGTCATTTTAGTCTTTTACTTATGGTTTAATTTTTCTCAACACTCCAGAAAAGAGTTTTATCCCATGTTTTCAAAACCTCATGAATTGTACATACATTGTACAGAAAGTGGAAGAGGGAGTGGGAGAATAAAAGAGAGAGGAAGGCAAAACAGAAATATATTGGAGGGAGAGAAGGAAAAAGACAGAAAAATAGTAACATCTAGTTCAGTAATGCGAGTAGAGCTGAATGTTACACCAGTAAATAAGAGACAAAATCGTGAATCCAAATCTTTTTACTGTAACAAATGAGATATGAGAGGATTCTGCAAAACTATTTATCACATAGACACTCTGTGTAGCACAACACTGTTGACACACCTCAGAACAGAACACCATTGAGTCATCAAATCACACTCACGACTGAACTGCAGTCACCCTTCATTGTCCCAACTCTTCGACTTCTTGTTGTCTAACTGGGCACCGGTAGCCCCTTATATAGCCTCCGCATACAAGGAAGGTGGAACCGTTCTCGAAGGGGAAGCTAAGGGGCTGCGCGGTGTTTTGCCTGTCCGCGTCCTTGGCACTCGCCGTCTGCCGCTATCATAGAAAGGCGCGGATGAAACCATACATTTTTAGGACTACTTATAAGGCTGTATTTATCAACTTCATGAAAGAAGATGTCGAAACTGATCACATCGTTGTGCATACATTTTTGGCCCCTCCTTAGGAAACTATCCATCACTCGCCGTATTTCACGTTGAGAAATGCTGGCAATTTCCTGGCGGATATTTTGTTTCAATTCTTCCAGTGTGTGTGAATTTGTGTTGTACACTTTATGTTTAAAGTTACCCCAGAGATAGAAATCGCTTTTGGAACTCTGAGAAACCTTTCTCCGATAATGGCGCACCATACACCAATTTTTTCGTCATGAAGAGGTACTTAATGAACATTATTAGCTTCCGAGCTATAGGGCTATTTTTTTATTTCGAGTAAACAGTTGACGCCTATACATACACGAATGCAATTTTTTTTAAGAGAATTGACAGACAGGGAGTGTGATTTTGCCTTTTTTCAATAAGATTGCAATAGCTCATTGTCAATCTTTCGATGACAACATTTGAAAGTGCGTTTCAGGACAGAATTATTAGTAGAGATTTGTGGGTCCCCCGACCTAACGCCCTGCGATTTCTCTCCCTGGGATAACTTATAGCATATAGTGTACAAGATAAACCCACACACCCTGGAAGAACTAAAACAAAATATCCACCAAGAAATTGCCAACGGAACTTTTGTGCTATCCCGTTACTTGAACACCCTGAGAGAGGAATCTTGTGGCAGAAATTATGGAAACTGCGGGGAGGCGGCACATTCAGAGTTTGTTGCAAGGCCATTGTTCCGAAGGTCTGGTGGAAAGCCCCGATCCAGATAGCCAGGTAAATGGGTCGACACGTGCTCACACCGACGCGCGGTCACATTATTGACTGTCCTACTGGGACGCGTCCATTTCGCGGTTCCCAACTATAACATGATTCAAAATTGCATCGCTGTAAACTTCAGTGTCTTATTATTCCAAGTAACCTGTTTTGTGAAGCCTGAATAATGTAACCCAGATCCAGGGTTTGCGGGAAACATTTCAGGTAGGTACCCATATATTGGGATAAAAGAATTTTAGTCTGCTCTTGGCCTACAAAATCATCATAATATAGTCCTCCAACTTATTCTGGTCAAGAATTTCGAAATCATTCGAAAATTTATACCACTGGAAGTGTGCAATTTGAAGTGGGTTATTCTAAAGGTAAAAGTTTAAATGTATTCTTATGTCTTCCAACATATTATCTGTGTTATGGGGCATTGTTATTTTAGTACTTTACGTCAGTTCTTACCACATAGGGCCCAAATGACCTAGTTGTTGACCGGCCCTTAAAACTCACTCACTCACTCTCACTCTCACTCTCACTCTCACTCTCACTCTCACTCTCACTCACTCACTCACACACACACACACACACACACACACCACATACGGCACCGCAGACGGTGGTCAGTGGTGATATATCAAATGAAATGATAATTTGGGAAGGAAATGTCCCAGGACTAATTTTAGGACACTTCTTCGGGATGTGGCAAGCATGAGGACTGAGGAAAACCTGAAGGGAGAGAGGAAGAGAGAGAGAGAGAGAGAGAGAGAGAGAGAGAGAGAGAGAGAGAGAGAGAGAGAGAGAGAGAGAGAGAGAGAGAGAGAGGGGGGGGGGGGAGGAGGGAACTCAGGGTTTTGACCCGCGGACCACCTATTCGGTAGTTCGTGGTACCAGTGTCGGTTATATTGTTGGAAAAGTAAACTTGAATAATAACGATGGTTTTTATTAGAAGAGATGAAACAGTTTAAGTCCATACAGTCAACTCATTCATCAACATAGTTGCAGTGAACATAACTGCATTGAGTTAGTTCATCGACGCGGTCGGAACGGGGATATCGCGGTATATTCACCCCCTCCCCGCCCTAAATTTTACAATATCTTGGGTAATTATATCTTCCACTGGTAATTTGTGTTCATGCAACATTGTACCAAAATTTCAAACTACAGTTTGTCAATTTTGACATACCTAGTTTAAACTGCTGTTCAGGTATACACGCCAAACAATGGAATGAATTGTGCGTAATATTGCGTTTATTGCGTTAGCAATGGTCCATTCATGGATTGTATGCATCATACACACCAGTGATTGAGGGACCATCGTCTACTCTGAAGAACTAGCTTTCCAACACTGTATTATACAACATAGTAAATGATTTGACGCTGATATCAGGCTATTGAGAAGTAGATGTGATTCCCGAAGAAGGAAATACCTTCTTGGTCATGCAGACTCAAAGAAGATAGATATTGTAAGACTTGAAGCTTTCACGGCGATGATTATTGATTAGGACTTCTCGGGTTACCAGCCGTGTGATGTTGATGGAGTTGCTCGAGCTTTCGGCCATCTTAACTCTGTGGCCTTCATCAGGAGGTGAAGTAAAGTCTTTTTTTTTTCGAGTGGAGGAAAAATCCATTTATGGAGTTCCACTGTACTGGGAGGCACAGTGGGGACTGTGAGCTTCACCCGAAGGTACTACGCACTAAAAAACCTCCACCGGAGAGAATTCGAGGAAGGATATCCGGCAGTACCCCGAATCGCACCTGCGGATTCAAAGGAGAATATGTGTTGGCCGGCCGTGTGGCCGTCGCCGGGTGAAATTGGGTGGCCGGACGTAAACATGACCGAGGCCCTATCTACGCCCTGGCGAAGTCATGGTGTGGGATTAGTTAAGGATTAAGGTTCGTTTCCGGATGGAAACGCCGTCGCGGTGTGTTACATCCTGAAACATGAGGACATAGAATTCATTTTGAGAGACTTAAACTTAGCAGTATTCTTTGTTTTTAATCTGACCTCCAATAGGGGAGGGCGTCTTATTGAGTTGTATTAATGGGCGCACGTGTATACGTCAGTCAATGTACACTAGTATATATAGAATATATAGAAATAGTTTAGTGATTAGTGTCGCAAATAGTTGCGTCAGTCAATTGTATTCCTACTTGAGTTTTTAGTATTGTCTGCGCTATAGCTGTGTCTTATTATTTTAGTGCTTAAGTTTTACACAAATTGTTTGGGCTTATATTTATACTAATTTTGTTTGTAAATCATGTCCAGAAGTTCTTAGCTAGGAAGTAAAGTCAAAGACGGGCAGGTATATATACTGTCCATGCGGTGGTCGGGGCTACGTGGCGCAGCCAATGGGAGCGCTGTGTCTTGTGAGTGGTCCGACGGACTACGTGGCGCGGGCCAATGGGAGCGCTGTGTCTTGTGAATGGTCCGACGGAGAGATGGAAGGTCTATTGTTTTTTATTGTCCCAGTCCATGCAGAGCTGAGCCATAGGCCATTGTCTCTATTAAAATTATTTGGTTCCAATTTGATCTCAATCGCCTCTTTTACCAGTCTGTCATAAAAACGGTTACTACGGTGCAAAATCGTGATCTCGTCAAACAAAATACTATGATCATAATCAAGGCTGTGCTGAGCCACCGCTGATTTCTCAGGTTGAAGCAGTCTCAGATTACGCTTGTGTTCCGCGCATCTCTCTTCTACCCTACGGCCTGTTTGTCCTATATAAACTTTCCCGCATTGGCATGGGATTTTGTATACGCCGGGGGTTTTTAACTCCAGGTTGTCCTTCACGGGCCTCATATATTGCCTCAATTTCTTTGGTGGCAAAAATATCGTCTTAATGTGATGTCTTTTAAGAATACGTGCAATTTTGTTTGATACCGTACTATAAAATGGAATAAAAGCCTTCCCTTTGGGTTTTTCTTCTGTGTTGTTTCTGTCCTTGGTGTGGTCCCTATGGTTCTTAACTTTCCGGTGTGCCTGGTGAATCTCCCTGCTTGTGTACCCATTCTTTTTAAACGTGTCTATTAGGTGACTTAATTCTTGAGGTCTGTGTTCTTCGTCTGCAATGTCGTAAGCACGATGAAATAAGGTGGTAAGGACGGTACTCTTCTGGCCCGGATGGTGATGGCTGTGTGCGTCCAGATAGTGATCTGTGTGTGGCTTTTTTGTAGACACTGTGTCCCAATGTACCATCTTGTTTTTTGTGAATTTTGATGTCCAGAAAAGGAAGGGATCCCTGATTCTCAACCTCCATAGTAAATTTGATGTTTTTGTGAATACTGTTGATGTGCGAAAGAAAAACATACAGAGCTTCTTCACCGTGCTGCCAAACTACGAATGTGTCATCCACGTATCGGAAAAATGCCTTGGACTTGAGTAGGGCCGATTGCAGGGCTTTATGCTCGAAATGTTCCATATAAAAGTTAGCTACGGCGGGAGACAACGGTGAACCCATCGCCACTCCATCTGTCTGTTCATAAAATTCACCATGATACGTGAAATACGTGGACTTTAGTACATGTTCGAAGAGTCTTACTATATCCGAGGAGAAATGTTCAGATAGTAGGTTTAACGTTTCGTCTAGGGGCACCCTAGTGAAAAGTGAAACTACGTCGAAGCTGACTAGTAGGTCCGATGGGTCTATTTGCAGATTTTTGATGATTTTTACGAACTCCACAGAGTTCTTCACATGATGCTCACAAGTACCCACCAGTGGGGCAAGCATGGCCGTCAGTTGTTTGGCAAGATAGTATGTTGGTGCACCAATCGCGCTCACTATAGGACGGAGCGGAAACCCTGCCTTATGCACCTTGGGCAGTCCTTATAGTCTTGGTGGCACAGTGTAGGATGAGGTAGCAGTCTGCTTGACTTCAGGAGGTAGGCTGGATGCCTTAATAAGTTGTCGTGTAGTCCGCGTGATCTTGTTAGTGGGATCCTTATTGATTTTTCTGTATGCAGGGTCGGCAAGTACGGCGAGGATCTTCTCATGGTAATCGGTCGCTTCCAAAACTACAGTGATATTGCCTTTGTCTGCTGGGAGTACTGTTAATTTATGGTTCTGCTTCAATGTGCAGAGTGAGCTGTATTCCGCCATAGAAAGGTTGTTCCTGGGCTTCTTTGACTTGGTGATGGACCTATTTACCTAATGGCGCACTTCCTCCCTAATATCTGGATATTATACAGCTTATTATAAATGATAATTATATTTCATGAAATGTTTAACTATGTTTACACTACCAAACTTCGTCCGTATTTACAACTTCCCGGGTTCGATTCCCGGTACCGGCATAGGGATTTTCTCTCGCTGGGATACCTAGTCTGGGGTGTACCCATGCTCGGTAGGTCCCTGAGGGACCAATTGAGTTGCTTGACTGAGAAGTGGTGATCCCTGGTTGCGAAGACCGCATATACCGGCCGGGAAGGACCGGGGCAAAGGTGGGGATGCAGCGTTTGGGCGGTGGACTTAGACTCGGAAAGGATTGTTGTGTCGCAGGGGGTAAAAAGTTACTCTTTAACTTAAATATTTATCTACTGAAAGAGGATTCTGGAGACTGCCATACATTAGCACTGGATATACACTATCGCTGTATAGCAATATTGGGTGGGAGGAGAGGGAGGGAGGGAAAATGTGCGTATACTTTTGGACTGGGTGAAAATAATAGGTTACTTTTAAGCACCTATCAAAAATCCATTGGGGGGGGGGGGGTGTCCAATCATTAGATGAAGCGATGAAAATTATTAAAATTTCAAAATTGGTTTTTATATCTCCAAGTTTGTATTCGATACATGTGAGTTTTTAAACGCAATGCCACTTAAAACGTGTGGTAGTCATATTTAAGGGATAACTATATCCTGTATATTAAATTTTAATGTTTATTTTTCTCGTAGTGCTGATTTTCACATTTTTATACTCTAAGGGGGGGGGGGTTTCTTTCAGTTGCACTTGACTTAACACAGAGGTCTGTAATTGTGTAATAGTTTTGAGTCCCGGGAACGGGAAGGAAGACTTGGTCGAAGTTTAATATTCTGGTTCCCACTTCCGGGCCCGGCATATTAGTTTCATATTGTGTATATTAGACTTCTCACCGTATAAATGAAGGTGACAGTGACATGAAACAGCTTCTATGGAGCTCTCTTTATACTTTTATTTTCGAGTGTTGTGGTCCGACGTAAGCGGGGGTCGGGGGTGGCACGCAGAGGGTGAGCGCGGAACGTCTGTTGCTGTGGTAACAGGCGCCATGTTACCGTCGCCATCTTAACACGTGATTGCTGTATTCACTCTCCGCGTTAGGCTCTTTCCTTCAGCTTGCATTTGTCTTGTTTTCGCTGTGTTATGTTCTCCAAGTGTAACAGTCTCATACCTTAAGAAAGGAGTGCTATTATTTCCGTTCTGTGTCGTGTTATTGGTTGTGTGTAATGTTTTACAGTCAGTGAATTATGAAGTCGTTATGTCTACGCTAGCGCTCAATTTTCACAAATAAATGAAACAATATGGCGTTGTGTAGCAGAAGTGTACATCTATTGCATTTGTTTTCCCGTGTATTTCTTTTACTCACCCAATTTATGAACATTGTCAGAAGTATGCGCATGTCAGGTGGATACGTGTTGCGCATATTGGCAACATGGCACTGTAGTTCAGAGTTTGGCCACTAATCTGTCAGACCCCAACTCTCGAAAATACAGGTTATAATATAAGCTGGGAAAATTACGCCGGAAGAATTCTCAGCAAATGTGCGTGTTGATCACGTCCTAAATTATAGAGCGTTGGTTCCTCTAGCAAAACCGTCATCTCTAGTTAGTTTATATAGAATTCAAAAGGGACTATTGTGGGGGGGGGGGGGGGAGGGGGGGGGGGGGAAGCTACAAGGAACAACACAAGAAATAATGAAGAATCACAAGTAACTAATGAAGAAATTACACTTGGTAGCCTTAACTATAGAAATCGGAAATAGTAATGGAACTGCGTGTAGGAAATGCTTCTCAATAGTCATCCTCCGTGGTCTAGGGGCAATATCCTGGCCTCTGGTTCCCAAGGTCGCGTATTCAAACCCGCGGAAGACTATGGATTTTTTTTCAGGCGTGAAAATACTTTGCAGGGCTTCCTTCAGAAGGTAAGTAAAGCCAGTAGTCCCGTGTTGTAGATTTACGGCACGCTAAAGAAAGTCAAGCCTGATAGATAGGCCTCTGAGTAAAATTAAACGGCCTTTCACGCCTAGTGTAGGATGGGACGCTGAGAACCACAGGAGTTAAAGAGGGTCCATAAATAAAAGCTCATTTTCTCTGCAGAGTTCAGACGTTGGCTGACCTGCATTATATTGGCTGAATTGGAAGTAGGTTAAAACAGCAATTTAACGTTAATGGCTGGCTGTGTATTCCGAATGCGAGCTGTGGTCTGCAGCTGTCCGACATGTTGATGGATGGTAAACAAGCTTTCCGCCACCATATTTCCAGCATGCAATTCAATTATATAACGGAAATTCAAAATTTGGGCATACAATGCCCCTCATATGCTTGTAGTAATACATATTGAACTTTGATAAGTCGGTCTGGGTGGCTCAGTCGGTTAGACGCTGGCCTACTGATCTTAAGGTCGCGGGTTCAAATCCGGCCCAGACCGATGGTTTGTAGGTGTGCTTAAAAACGACAGCTCCAATTCAGTAGATATACTGGCATGTTAAAGAACTCGTGCGGGACGAAATTAATAGGCATATTATTTGGTCCGGTTTCATAGTTCAAGCCTTTTTTCCGCTGAAAATTTGAGGTGCTTTTTTTCTCCAACTTGCTATATATCTGCAGTATTATGAAATTAAGTTTTACATTGTATAATATTCGTGTTAACCATTGTTTAGTGAAACCAAGTTTTGCAGATCTCGGTCTGCGTGAGTGTATACAGTAAGAAATAGCCTTTTCTTTTCAAAACACGAATGCATCCACTCACAAAACTCGAGATGCAATTATACTGTAAACAGCGTGCAATCGAATGATGTTCTGTGAAAGTAACGGGAGTTTCTCGGAATTCCTGCTCGATTTTGTTTTAATTTATGAGAATCATATCTCGTTAGTTTTATACCTAGAAGTAATATTGCAATGTCTAAATGACATGTAAACCAGCATTAAACCATTCATCTCAATTTTATCCCTACTCAGTCCCTGCCGTGGTGCAGTGCGCTAGAGCAGAGATATTCAACCTGGGGTACGCGAGGAATTCTTAGGGGTACACAACATTTAAAATACTCTTACAGTCAGAATAATAAGTCTCCTGAATAATCACAAATAACGAGAAGTAGTAACATTTATAATACGCATATAGCCCAGCCAATATAACATGTTTCCTGAATGATCACAAATAATGAGATTTGAATTGTCCTCTGTCCAAGAATCTATTTTGCTTACTCTACTGGTTAGTTAGTATTGCTGATAGATTTTTAGAAATAATCAAATTCCATGTACAAAATCTCAGGTTACAATTTTTAAAATACTTTCCAGAAAGTAAGAAAGGCGATACAGCATGGATTACAAATCAGTTTTGCACCACAGCCATCAGTTCCTCTGATCTTCCCTAAAAATTAAAAGGTGTTTTTGAAATGTCTGTTGACAGTTCACTGAAAATAAACATCGAAAACACGTCAATCCGCGATTTCTGGTGTTGTCCACGCAAAACTTAGTGACAATGTCACTACACACCTTCTTCCCTTCCCCTCTACTTACTTGTGTGAGCAGGTTTTCTCTGCGTTGACAGCAATCAAAATGAAACAAAGAAATTGCTTGAATCTAGAATCACCATTGATACTCGGGCAAACGAAGATACAGCCACGAATAGAAGAGTTGGTGTCCACAAAACAAGTTGAGCCATCTCTTTATAGGTCAGAAACATATCCAAATTTATATACCTTTTGTGTATGTGCTATATGTAACCTAGTTCCTGTATTTATTTTATGCATTTGTAGCACAATCCCTTTTTGTAGTATTTATTAAATTACATTTTAAATCCATTTTAGATATGGTTTTCTATAATTTGAATTAAAGATATTGTCAAAGGCTAGACCTAGGACCCAGGCTGAGGGGTACAGGCTGGAATGGAAAATAGTCTCTGGGGGTTCGCGGAGGAAAAAAAGGCTGAATACCACTGGGCTAGAGCGTATCAACTCTGGTTTCCGGGTACTGAATGTTCCGGGGTTCGTTCCC
This sequence comes from Tenodera sinensis, assembly GCA_030765045.1. NCBI lineage: Eukaryota > Metazoa > Arthropoda > Insecta > Mantodea > Mantidae > Tenodera > Tenodera sinensis. Next base: position 98,573,635 of record CM060962.1, on the reverse strand, counting down.
ACACATAGGCGTTGGGCTTTTAAGCCCGGGTATTATTCCAGTGTTCGATTCACCGGACTCCTAGTATTAGGAGATAGGGGTAGGTCGAGGTATGAGGGCCCTTGAACACCATATATTACTACTCCCACCCAAATATTAACTGCATTAAAAAAAGCATGAAAGGAAACGCAGGTATCGATAGAACGTGTAATAACTTGTGTTTTTTCACATAAACGCTTGATTTGGTCTTAATGAGAAGCTAATGAACTAACATTTGAGTTAGTGCACCCATATGCTAGGCGATGATTACCCATATCTACCCAAATTTGTTTTAGAATATACTATCTTATTCTATGATATGCGCTAACCACATCTTCACTGTTTACCGCTCATCAATATGGCGACCAGTAAATACAATAGCTCGTATTTTGCAGGAAATCCACAGCAGCACGCTCTTTATGTAAAGTAAGTCCTTGTTAAACAAATATAACTGGTCATTTACAGACAAATGCCGTCCCAATGCACAATTTCAGTTGCAATCGACATGTCATGGATATAGGCAGGGAAAGTACCTTGGTTGGTTGGGAAATGAGGTACACAACACACAGACCATTGCCGCTCAGTGGAACCGGTTTGTTCCTGCTGGCGGCGAGCGGCTGCAACATGTACTGCTACCTGTGTTCATTTAGATACAAAACCAGCAGTACGACACTTACGTGATAGCGACTTTATTGTTATCATTACAATGATATACATTCTAAAGCTTTCAAAGAAAAAGCTTCTCCTATTGTCATGCAAGCATGATTTGTACATTGAAAAACTTCGTTCTACGTCACAGGATGTGACAGGCGCAGCAGGAAATAAACAGTTGATGCAGTTGGTTTTCCTCCTAAGGCATCTCGAATATCTCTCATGACGGAATACCCAGTATTTTTCAGGAGAACAGAGTTCAACTTCTGTTTTATTTTTTCGGTGATCGATGTAGTTGGAGCTTTATTAAGTCTTTCTGACAGTGTCTGCATTAGCTCAAGAGCTTTGGGCATTTCTGTGTGGCATGTCTGCAGATGTGTGATTGTATCAGAAATATGCCCAAAAGAGTTGTTGATAAACTGGAGCTTTTCACGTAAGTGATCGGAAAGCAGTGATTTTATTATTCCGATTGCTGAACAGTCCGTACTGTCGAAGGTATTAACTATTTAGGCGGTTGTAGTATAATGCATGGCATAATATGACACCGCATTGAGCCAGGTTCCCCACCTCGTAATGACGGGTTGTGGGGGTAGAGGTACTCCTGGTGCCATTGCTTTGAACTTCATTATTCTTGCCGGAGCCTTCCGGAATATTCTCTTCATATTTGAAATGAATTTATCTACGTCATCATAAGATGAGCGAATCTCCTCCGCCACCCTGTGGCAAGCATGCGCCAGGCACGTTAAATGAATCATGTTTGTGTAAGTTTCCCGAAGCTAGTGCCCAGCTTTAATCATGTACGTAGCCACATCGGTTACAAAAAGGAGTACGTTTTCATGCTTGATTCCCATGGGCCACAGAAGACGCATTGCGTTATTGAAAACAGCTTCAATTGCAGTGTAATTTACTTTCTCCAGGACCTCTGTTGTTAGTAGGAAGGTTTGAAATCTGGTTTCGGGTGAGAGAATTCCTATAACCACGTTTGCAATGTATCGACCACAAACATCCGTCGTCTCGTCTATACTCACCCACAGCTTGTTATCTGACACAGCTTCTCGTATATTATTGAGTACCCTTTCATAGCTCATCGATACATAATTATGTCGCAAAACTGATTCAGGTGGAACTACTTTACACGTATATTTTTCAATAAACTTCTTAAAATGCGAATTATTTACTTTATACAAAGGTATATCCGCATTTATAATCATTTCACACATATCTCTAAAGAACTCAGATTGTTTATTGGAAAGCGAATCTGACGATGATGATTCAGAAAGTTTATCCTTTTGCGATGATAAATGTATATGTTGCTTATGTTTTTTTGTGTTACAATGTCTCTGGATAAACCTTCGTTCTTGTACCTACCTGTATTTCTGTTGTACATAATATACATGTAATTGTCTCCTTATTATCTCGAAAATACGCACTGCCATACTCTTCAATCAGTTGCTTAATTTTCGAACTTTTTGTTTTGGGCATTTCGGTTTCACCTTTTTAAGAGCTTGAATGTCTTCTAGAACGAATGTCAGCTGCATGCGGTCAACTGCCACAGTGTGTTTATGTCTGTACGTTGTTGACTCGTATGCACCGCGGCTGCGCACTGAGCCGCCTGGACGTCATGTGCCGTCGCATCGCATGACAGGCGCGTGTGGTATGCGTTCTGAAGCAGGGCAAAAATCCGGTCTTTCCATCCAGTTATCGATCCATCAGTCTCCTACCAGTTATCTCGAAAGTATTCGAGAAACTGTTCCTGTTTCGCCTCGGACCTCTATTGGAGGAAAAAGGTCTCCTACCTGAACATCAGTTTGATTTTCGTTCTGGCCACTCCACGACTGAGCAACTACTGCGCGTAGCCGAGAAAGCTTCCCTGGCTTACCAGGAGAGGGCTAAAACGGTGGCAGTGTTGCTTGACGTGGAAAAGGCATTTTCTACCACCTGGCATGAGGGGCTTGTCTACAAGCTCATACAGCACGAAATCCCCCCTCCATACATTTACTTGGTGGCTAGTTTCCTACAGGAACGTAGCTTCCGAGTGAAGGTGGAGGGATCATTGTCAAGAGAGAGGCCCATTGGCGCAGGAGTCCCCGAGGGCAGTGTACTGTCACCGGCACTCTTTGCAGCTTACATGGCCGATCTCCCCACGCACCCCAACACACACATCTGTCAGTATGCGGACGATCTCATGATCTTCGCTACTAACAAGAACCCGCGCTACAGTTACCGACAAGTACAAGCCCACCTCTGTGCCATCAGTAGATGGTGCGAGAACTGGCGTATGTCAATTAACCCGGAGAAAAGTTCTGCGATTCTCCTGGCAAATACGAAAGCCAACCGGCTCCCGCAAGACCTCGTGCTTCGGCGCCGTCGGATCCCCTGGGTCACTACGGCGAAGTATCTCGGAGTCACGCTGGACCGGCGGCTGACGTATAGACATCACGTCAGGGGCAAAGTACTGCAAGGCCACGCTGCTCTCCGGCAGCTATACCCAATTTTCAGTTCCCAAACCATGCCCTTACGCCTGAAGCTCCAGCTGTATCGAGCGATCATCCCGCCTCTGGTCCTGTACGGATGCGAGATCTGGGGAGTGGTGGCAAAGTCCACCTTCATCAGACTCCAGACGCTGCAGAACCGGGCATTAAGGATGATCTATGATACCGGCTGGAGATTTCCTGCCCATATCCTCCACGAACATTCCGGTTTCCCGTGCATTGTCGACGTGATTAAAACTCGCGCTCGAACAATGTACAACAAACTCCAGAACCACCCTAACCCACTGGTGAATACTCTGGGACAATACGACCAGAGAGAGCCACGCCGACTACCATCAAAAAGACTACCAAAGGACATCTTAAGTCCGGCGGTTTAACTTTGAAGATGGGAAAGGCGAAAGTACAATCTGTATTCAAAATAGAGAAACACACCTGTTTTCAGTTCACCTCTAAGTGAGTGACTGACGGCCAGAACCCTGGTGGGGATTAGTGCGTTGTCTGAATGGCTGGAAACAACCAATCAGCAGCCGCGCACAGCCCGCTCGCGGACCAATCCCTGCCAACCACCCCTCCCGCCCCTATAAATACCCCTGTTGCAAAAATTGTTTCCCAGTGTAACACACATCCCTGTAGAGACCTAATCGAAACCATCGCGCAGGTTAAGCCGTATAACGGCTAGGTACTGCGGTAAAGACACTCGGGTGGGGGAATAGCTTCCCCACTCGACTCGAACTGCCTCTGGTGCTCTGGTGCATACGTCGGTTGCAGTTAACCTGTGTTCACTGCAGAGCGCTACTATGCCAACCAAGGTACTTTCCCTGGATATAGGTATATTGCCGTTTCTCTGCTCGGATTATTGTGAACCAGCCGTTACCCCATATCTTTATTTCAACTACTTAAGTACAAGTCTAGACTGTTTGACCTTTGAATGAACTCTGAGCTCTTGTATCTTAAAATAATGCGAATATTACATCCTGCCTATTACTTAATAATCTTTCTGTAGGTAATTCTCATTTTCAACCCTTTGCTTAAAATCTCCACTGCTTAAAACATCCGGATAAACTTTGTGCGTTTACATGTAACAATTACTGGCTGCATTGAAAATGTTATAAAATGCCCCCCCTCTCAACATTTTAAGCGTCTTAAGTACAATTCTAAATTATTACTTGTCTAGAAACAAAATCGGACACTTAGGCTTGTGGACCCATTATACACTTTTTTTACAAAACATGACGGCGTCATCCCAACCCCTTGACCAGAGCCTTCTCCCTGCCACTGGACAATAAACATTAGCAAACAAAAGGCGACCATCATTGGAAGGGTGAAAAACAACGTAGCCAAATGTCTTTCTCCTTCACCTTTGTCAAGCAGTCAGGCCGTGTTTCGTGTTGATCTAGTACATTTGGAAACTGGCGAGTTAGTGCATGTTCCTTTTTCGACCCTGTATATCGCCGAACCTGAATCTGAATCAACTTCAGCAATCTTCACCGAAACTTCCAGTGAAAAATAACAAATGCATATCCATTGATTTATTACTATAACAATAGTGTAAGTTGAATTTCTTGCATCCAGTCCCGGTATCCTAACTTACCTGAGTGTTTTGTCTATTTTTCCTCATTAATTCGCGTGAGCTATGTTAAATCGTAACTTTTTCATGATTATTTTATCTTTTGCATTGCAGGCATTGAATATAAGATTTGATAGTTGAACTTTAACATTTATATTCTTGCTTTAACAGTTTTATATCTTCACTTCATTTTTATTTGTTAATATTTACTTACGATTTAATTTATACAGCAGCTAAGTATGAGCTGTAAGTCATTAATTTGTTAAGGGCAGCATCCAGGTATGGATAATCGATCGCTAGTAATATGTAATATAGGTGTAGAAGAATATGAAGGGAAGGAAGGAGATTGGATCGAATCTCAGTTAATACAGATGAGAGAGCTGCGGCTTCTGCTAGTTGTAATACATTTAGTGTTGAGTAAGTACACGTATTCATGAGAATCGCGCCTCACAGTTTGAGCTTCATTTAGGTTCTGGTAACTATGAGGTTTGCTTTAGACAGCCAGCCCTGTAAAGCTCTGCCTACATGGGCAGGGGTGGGAGGCGAAGCCGTCATGTTTTGAAAAATGCTGTGACTTATTCCAGTCTTGTATTTGAGGCCTAATTTTATGTTACGATAACATTTTTGCTACTATCATAGGGAGTGCAATAAATATAGTTTAAACATAAAAGCACAAAACACATGGCTTTATTACATTATTTTTATTTCAAAATTACTTACACAAGACTCCAGTCTTGGCATCACTGTTTAAGTAGGTATGTAAAGTGCTTTATTTGTTAATATGCATATTTGATACAAACAATGCACCTACTCGCCTCTGTGGTGCAGGGATAGTATGTCTATCTCACATTCAAGAGGCCCGAAGTTAAAATCTCGGTTAGTACGATTTGCCCGAATAAGGTTTTTCCGTTTCTCTCCCCCCCCCCCCCCCCCCTGCCTTCCTTAATCTGAAAAAAAATGAGCGTCGTTTAACTTTAAACTCTATGTACTCGGGCTCATTTGAACATTATTTCACTAATTTAATTCAATGTCCGATATTTACGTACCAGGCTAAAGGACTCTAAAAGTTAAATAAAAAAATGCTCCTGTAAAACGTCAAGTAAGACAGCAAGTGGTGAGGTAGGTATTACTTATTTACATCTGAATGGTATATCATTCTGAATAAATTAAAGAGGAAAAAGTGATAGAACGATTGTGCTCGTAATGACAACCAATGCTGCTGCCAGCACCACAACCACAGCAAACACAATTTCAACTTTTCTGGAAATAACTTTGCGATGAAATAATTAGGAGAGCAAGCATTTTGTCACACATCATCTTTTTTATATTTGGCATGTGTACGTGTATATACTCGTCATTGTTTATAGCAGTTCATCTCTACAGCTGTAGTAATAAGTAATACCTATGCGTGGTTGGTAACTACTATTTATGCCAACAAACTTGCTGCTGGTGTTTTTTTAACCACCTATGCATTTCAGTTGGTGCCAGGTTATGCATTGACCAGAGTTGTTGAACAAATCATTGTCAAATTTAACGTTTTATGGGCCCCAAAAGAAGATAAAGGTGTAACTATTTTCTTTGCCGCGCCTATTTTTTTTTTTCAGTTTGTATTTACTTTTATGCACATTATATATGCAGCTTTACTCGGCAGAAAATTCCCACACATTAATGTTCTCTGCAAGATTTTACTATGACAAACCCAAACGGGTTGGGATCCTACCTTGTTTTCCATATGTTTGTGCGTTTAAAGTTCTTTTATTCCGAATGCTTTTAAGTTAGACACAAAAGTATCTTGCGTAATAAGTATTGTTAAACTAGAACCTCAAGTTTTAAAACTATTATTTTCGAGTTACTTCTTTGAAGACATAACAATCGGATGCTAGGATTTGGAGTGTTTTTGGAAGGCAGGACAGAATAGGTTAGTCGGTTATAGCGTCACGTCTTTGCGGTAAGTCGAAGCTTCATGGTTTAATCGGGGGTACAATCGTGTTTTTCATATCTGTTTGGTCATTTCGTTATCCTAACGGAAATCGTTTTCATGAACGTGACGGAACCCAGTTTTATATACAGCAACATCACGATATAATACTACTATTTTTTAATTTGTTGCATTAGAATAAACAAATTTTAATCTCGAGAAAGAGCATTTAGGAACACGCGTTAGGTTTATTAAATTCAGAACACAAGAAGTGGATATATTTAACTAAGACTTGGCGTTAATTGCCGGCTAGCGATAATGGATGGATAGACAGACATCTCGAGATGCAAGCGAGACGAAGTTCCGAAAGGGGAGAATCGCACGGCTTATCGGGGCGTCATCGAGATAAGGTGGACTTTGTTCCGTCCAGTAAGATATAAATCCACCTGCTGCACTGTCAGGTACTAGTATTATGCACAGGATGCCACGGAAAGTCGGACGCTTTCCATTTTTTGGGTATGTACATTAAGTATTTCTTACAAATTCTGCAATATTTGTATGACGTTGAACCATTAACGACAATATTGGTCTAAGTGTAATTTCGAGTAAAACTAATAATTGCAAGACGTTGTATTAAACAAGTTATATTATGTAAACAAAAGACTCTTGTATCCTTCAGGTAATCTAGTTTTGCACCGTAAGCTCCTGCCTTTTAGATAAACTTTGAATAGTATAATCTAAATGCAATCTCTTTCTGATCTTTTTTTTATTTATTTATATATGTATATTTTTTTTTAATGAAATTCACGAAACTTACTTTGTTAATAATATTTCAGCTCAGGCTACAGGGGCTTTGAAATTCATGTCAGTGATAGCACAGCTATATATTTTATATCTTCAGTGTCAGCCTAAAAATCATGAAAAGTGATACATATAGTATCCATTATTAGTATTAAAGCCCCACAAAATGACAGAAAATATATGCGTAATCAGATCTGTCTCGTGCCACACATCTGAACAAAATTAGTTGAATTTTTTTTTTTAATTTATGAATCTAAAAGTAATGCATTTTAATATTAATTCTGTGTGTCTGTGTAGATTTGATCTACAAAACTCATTTGCTGGTCATATCAAAGATATAATGAAACAAACAAATTCCATTTAGGAATAAATTAAGTGTCCAGTGTGTTTTGTATGGCATGAACAATCTGAAGTTGCTTAACTATGTAATTACTGAATTGTAATGCCTGAAGTTACAGTTACAACTAGCGTATGAGTTTTAATCTTAATTTTGGAGGATGGATAAAGATGCTTGCATGAGAATTTTTTTTCTTTTAAAGGAAAAAGCAAATGTTTGTTCTAAGACAATTCAAAACAGAGGCATATTTTAAAATTCTTGTTTTTACCAAAATTTTAGAATTTGTACCAAAAATAATTTAAAACTACCATATTTTCAGTCTTATAGAGTAGGCTGCAGTTAATAGGAACAGAAGTAATCAAACTATACTATTATAAAATTTGGTTACAAACCACCATGTTTTCAATTTTCTAGACAAGGCTACAATTGACAGTGTCATTGATAAGGAACAGAACTAATCAAACTAAATTGTTATAAAACTAGTTTATAAACAAAGTTGAACTGGAGCAGACTGGAAAGCTTGACATTTGAATTTGTATGTTCTAGAACTTCTCTGCTCTGTTAGAAGGGGAGTGGAGTACAATTTCGGTCAATTTTTAAATAAAAGCTATGCTATTTTGTTAGACTTCTCTCATAATTGGAATTTGACATCTAAATCATTTTATTGTTAAATGATGAGAGCTGTTTCTGATTTTGCAAAACATGTACTTTTCTGCTTTTAATAATGTTCAATATGGAACACTGGAGAAATGATGCTATAGAACTTAAAAGAGTGGACAATAATCAATTTAGAGTGCCACTTATGTGACTATGTCATATCCAAAGGAATTTTAAAAAATGCAAACATTGATCGTAAATTCAGAAGAGAGCAGTTTGATCTCATGCACCTGGCATAATATGGCTTCCAAATTATAGCTGGAGGAAATCAGTTATTTCAAGCAGTAATCACCCAATCAGATGATTTGTAGTTTTGAACAAATTTTGAATATCACTTAATGCTAATTTAAGTCATATTTTCATGAATTTTTAGTAAATGCTATATGCAATATTTAAAAGCCAGTAAAATTATTTATCATAGTTTGTCTAAGTTAGAACACAGCATAGAAAAGTTGCATTCAAGTCTTTTCTACACAATGGCTGCATTCTTTTGCCCTATAAACAGAGTGAATGTTCACATATTTTTATAATTACAATGTAATATTGTGCTTCACCTCTCCAAATAATGTCTTTTCCCTGGAATTTTAATCAAAAGCAGGACAGAGAGTTACAGGCAACTATTTGTGCCAGTTCTAAAATTTAGTCAAAGCATCCTGGCTTTTTGGTGAAGTATTAGTTTTATATGGTTAGCATGTTCAAAGATTTATTCAGTTACCACAGTGTATTCATATCAGAACCACAATGTTTAAGCTTGAAATTGGAAAATAGTAAAAGGTAGGAAATGTCACTGCTCTACTTAGAACCTTATAATTAAAAAAAATTAATCTAGTTGATTCCAAAACCAATTGCACAGTTGAGGGAGGAAAATATTAAAAGAAAGATATGAAGCCTGTTAAGAAATGACATTAAGAATTACTTTCTTAGTGGAAAAGCAAAGGAAAAATTTCCAATTATATCATTGGTGCTTGATAATGGCAGAGGATTAGTGATATTTTAAAATTAAGCAAGTGTAATAAGCCATGCTAAATAAAAAGGGAGTGGAATTCAATTTCATAAAGAAACAGGAGGAGGAGCCACATAAAAAAAGCAGCCGAAGAATTAAAGTTTAATGTTTCTTTACCAATCTTATTCTTATCTACATAAGAGCTCAATAGGCTTGAGACATAATTTAGTAAAATGTTTTTTCTGTTAAACATTGGTTTCATTTTCTAATCAAGACAGTCCTATTCATGAGATAATATAGATAAAAAGGTAAAAAAGGATTGTACAGTTTTTGGAGGGAACAACAATTTCCAGCAACTTCATGCCACAGGCCTCTGTTGCCATAAAAAAAATCTATTTTACTTAATTGATTGTTCTTAGCATATTTATTTCGATGCTGTCGTAGGCTTCTAGATTCCCATCAGAGTTGATATGTTTCTTGTACCATAATCTGGAGATGGCCATAGTAAATCTTGTGTATTTAGTCTGCCATTTTGACTGTGTTCTGCACTTTCTTTATTTTCTGAAATTTTAAGTCAACATTTACCACTAAATGGCCATTTATTTTAATGTGTATGAAGTACATAAATGAAGAAATGAGGAGTAAGAAATTTAACTTACAAATTTTCAGACATAAGTTTGAAAAGCTCAAAATCAAAGATGTGTGTTGGGCACCAATTTCAATAAATGGGAGAAGTAAGAAAGGTGGAATATTAACATTATAGTAGCACATGAGTTCAACTCTTAGGCGTTTAATCACCATTGGCCCATAACATAACCACTGCATCATATATGGATCTTCTGAATTTGAGCATTTTGGTCAAAGGTCAATTCATGCCTTATCTTGGAAATCTGAACCTCTAATCCATCTTAAACTGATTCTTAAACAGTAAATATATGTAGTTCCAATGAAGTATATCTGTTTAAATGCCTAGCACCCACTTCATCTTTTTCATATGTTTAGAGCACCAATATTATAATCTGCAGTAGATTGCTTTGAATGTAGGAGGTTGAAATTTCTGAAAAAAGGTTTTAATAATGAGCACATGATAGTAGATGTAAGTATTAATAAAATGCTAAACAGTGATTTTATACATTTGTTCTAGAATTCTCAAAACCAGAAGTAGAGAAAAATATAACCATTTCAGGCTTCATTCTTTGATTATTTTGCATTAGTATATTTCAGGTTGTTGCAAATCAATAGCACACCTTTTACTGTACCTAGGCAACTGATGTCCAAAATAAATTTTGAGCAGCTTTTTGCCACATTGTACTGAGCAGCCACTAAATAGTATAAATACTAAGTAAATTGTCTCCTTTATTTACAGTGCAGCAGTATAATTAGGAAAATATAGTTTCTGCACAGGAATGCATTAATGTTTGATGGTTCTGTAACCTTTTATGTAATAATATTGTCAAAACAAGAGCTTCATTACAACTATTACCAAACACACTTTTAAGAACTTCCATTATTAAAATATAATTTTTTGTGCAGTTGTATGTAGTTTATTAATGGTTCAACCCTGTCATTCAAATATTTTTTAGAACAGAGAAATACTTAAATGTATACAAGCCCAAAGGCATTGTATGAAACGTGAAGACAAAGGGTTTTGTTTATGAAAATTTGTGCTCACACAGTGTTTAGTTCTCTGCTGATCAGCATGCTGCTGTAAGCAGTGCTTACACTTTTTTACTCTTATATTTGGCAGCTGTGATGTTTGTGATTTCATTACTAACAATTTCTTTAGCTGTAACGATGGTTTCCAAAACTGGTAATCAAAGATGGGTAAATTTAAAGTATAGGTGATACCAGTGACATTGCGCTTAATATGCTTGTAAAAAATGCTGTATGAGCTCAAATTTATAACTAAGTCCATTAGAAAGTCTAATTTGAAGAGTGGACAATACTGTTCTTCAGTATAAGATAAGTATGAATTATAGAGTAAATGTTCAGTAACATGTACAAACAACTTTGTTTCAATGAAATTCGAATATGCAATTTTAAATATATTACTATTTTATGGACACTTAATTGAGTGTGTGTGTGTGCACATGCATCTGTGGGCATGTATGTGTGCACACCTGCAGCTCTGCAACCATCTAAATATGTTTTATTTGCTTCTACTTCAGTTCTTTTTTGCACCACTTTGATGAAATTAGACAGTGTAAATGCCAAGCAGGGTAAATACTGAAATAACAGCCCAAATAAAGAACATAGGTAAATGCTGTTCCAGTTTTTTGTGCATTTAGTGCTAATAATTGTCTCAAGGAAGTATTACCAATTTTTTGTTTGCATTTGTTCTAGTTTGTTTTATAATGAAACAAAATTGTGAAAATAGTTATTGAACATTACATGCACAAACATGAAAGTGAATTTACTTGGATATGCTATTATTACTTGATTTGCATATAAGAGGTATCTCACTTACAAAAATATAATTAATTTTTCATATAAAATGTTTCTTGCTGCTGTTGAAATAGTATAATGCAACAATGGCTCTGTATAGCTAATTCCAATGAATGATGTGAAGCAAAGGGAGAGGGGGAGGGAGGGCGAGAGAGGCACATTTAAAGCCTTCATTTCAGATGCTTAGTCATGTTACAGGGAATTGTTTGCCTTGAGTGCACTGCATGTTTCTAAGTCGGTCTGGGTGGCTCGGTTGGTTAGACGTTGGCCTACTGATTCCAAGGTTGCGGGTTCAAATCCGGTCCAGACCGATGGTTTTTTAAGTGTGCTTAAGAACAGTAGCTCCCATGTCAGTAGATTTACTGGCATGTAAAAGAACTACTGTGAAACAAAATTCCAGCACACCAGCGATGCTGATATGATCCTGACAATTGACAGCATCATTAAACAAAAAAATTTAATTTATGCACGTTTCTAACCACTTCTATTTCCCCTCCACTTGCCTTCCTCTTGGTGTGCCAGCCAAATCAATTGATGCAAGGCTTGTGCTACACAGAGGTTGATACATTAGGAGACCATGTTTTTTTAGTCTTATATTGTGTTAGCAGTGTCACAATGCCAAAAGTTCTTTACACTTAAGCACACAAAATATCCATGTAGAATTCATATGTGACAACAAACTCTTGCAGAGGAGAGAGACAGTGATTTATAGAGAGATTCCCTGCTATTTGTGTGCCTCACATTGAAATGGTTCATAGTCTGGTGAATAGATTTCATTAAATGGGATCTATTTTATAAGAGGTTAAAATCAAATTGCTGTATCCTTAAAGAGGAAAAACTTCAGGAATCAGAGAAAAGTTAGAAAAAAATGCAAAGAAATCTTTGAGAATGCTTGCACAGGAATCAGGAAATTTGTAAACCTCAGCTTGAAATGCCACTAAACCTTTAAAATCCTATACAATAACTGTTGTTTAGGAATTGCAACCATCCAATAATGTAAGTAGAATTAACTTCTGCAGTTGGAAGTTGGATAATGTTAACGATTACTCTTTACCCGCGCTTAATTTTTTTTTTTTTTTTTTTTTTTTTTTTTTGGACAAGGGATGTTCTTGTTACATGGCCTTGAAGAATTAACAAGTGTTAATGCAAATTTTTTTAAAAGGTGTGGGAGATGTGTAGCAACACAAGAACATAATTTTCAACATTGTCAGTGATGAAGGGAAGTTGTTGCAATTAATTTGCAGGCAAAGCCTATGCGCTTGAATTCAAGGGGCTATGAATCTCCAACACCCTTGGCAAGCAGTGCCTCTCCCAGTGCCAAGAAAATTCCTGTTAGGCTGGCCACATGTTCAAATGAAGGCTCTATAGATGTCTGCTGCAAATGATCAGAGTTAGTGTGGCAGATGCTGCATCTAAAATAAACCTTGTATTTAAAAAAATACTTCAGCTTTTTTAAAACTGTCTTTTATGTGTAATGGATCTGAACAGGGATTGGAGAGTATTCTAGAGAATATGAGGTAACAATTATGACTAGCATAAGCTTAAAAGCTAGCTTGCAGTGGGTGCATATAATTGTTACACAAATTCATATTTTCTGAAATATGTCAGTTATGAAGTGGCAAAAGTTGTTAGTATAACTCTCTTTCTTTCTTTTTCTCCAAGAAGGATTACAGCACAAATTTGTATTTTCTCTTTGGATTTAGATGAATTTCCAAGAGCAAGTGTCATAAATTTTCATTATAAATTCTGAATTTTCTTGTAAAGTTTATAAGATATTTTACCAAATCCTTTGAAAATCTCAGTGGTCTTCAAAGCTCACTATCATTGTATATAAACTGGAAAAGTATTTAACTGGTCATGTAAGTTTCTCAGATGTAAAGTTTAATTTATTTATCTAGTAACTCTTTATGATGCAGATGTAGAATATGCTTCTACATTCATGCTAAGATATGCTAAATATAAAATTTCCAAATTTGGATCATGGCATGATAGAAAAGAAAGACCAAATTCTATATTTGCACTCAAGTAAACAAGTTTGGTATACATGAAAAAATACTGCTGAGTTTTTGGCAAAATAAATGGTCAGTTATTCAGAAGTGCTCTTTAACATTTTGTAAATACTATGGATAATTTGTGTGTGTTCAGAGTCACTTTTCTTCTTGGGGGATATTTTCATATGGAGGTCAGGGCATTTAATAGACTGTATTTCAGAATGTAAAATGCATTTTTAATGTATTCAAAATGTTCCAGCCACATTAAATATAATCCAAAGTGAATAAAACCTATGTATATCCATGAATGAACAGGCTACAAATTTATGGAGAATCATTTTGATTTTAATTAGAAACACATCAAATAAAATTCTGTAAAATATGCAAACATAATTAAAATATTTAAGTAATCTAATAATGTTTCAAAACACTAACATTATTTCTAATGGCCTTATCAGTGTTTTCAAAATTATCAGCCTTTTGTCTCATGTAACATGCATGGGACTATCCAATTACACACCAGTTTTCCACAATAACTTCAAAATTAATGGCCTGATTAATTTAAATTTTGGCTTGTTTCTCTCTGAAAGTGCTTTGCAGCGTCAGCAAAAATTCTAAAAGAATATCAATAAATGTGGAAGTTTGAAAACTCAACAGCAATGTCCCCATAAACTACACATTATGAAAATCATGATCAGACTTCATCTTTGGAATCCACTCCTGAGTCATGGTTGACTGATGATTATAGCATTAGTGATAGAGCTTCTTAAAATGCTTTATCAAAAAGCAGAAGCTGATCTGTATAATTCATAGCCATGTACAGTATGTTAATTTTATAGCAAATGTATCCAGCATCACTAACCTCCAAATTTATTCATTTTTTGACTCTTAGGCATTTATGGATGAAGCAGTTTTAAATTGCGGAAGGATATTAAGACACTACAGACAATTTATGAAACTTCACTGGAAGACAAGTGATGCATTATTAAAGTGTTGAATGTCAGGAAGCTGAGAGTTGGAAGTGGGGATCTAGGCAGAGTTGTGAAATTTTATAAACACATGCCAGATCTAGCTCTTCCATCTCATGGCTTCTTTGAAGTTTCTTCGCATCTAATGAATATTAGCAGTAATTACCTTCTTTTAAGCTCATTGTTGAATAATTTAAGTGTCCCTAGGATGATTGCTGTAAGGCAGTTTTTGGGTTGTGTAGTTTGAGGGAATACCTTCATCCATAGCTTGGTATGTCATGTGTGTCAGCCTGGATTGAAGAGAATAGAACATGGTTATAGTCAGTATTCTTAAACAATGTATCATACAACATAATCCAGTATACCCTCATAACTGCAGTATCCTAAAAGTGCCATAAAATATATTGAGAAGACCTCAATCACTTACAAGTTTTTTTCAGTTTCATTTTTGTATGAATTTGAAAGTTAAGCATGACTAACGTTTCAAACAGTTCTGTATTGTGAACAGAAAAAGGTGAGAGAGATTTCTACAAATAGACACAATTAGTTTAAATGTTTGCAGTTTAAGTAAATAAGTGTTTTCAAGTATATTCAAATCGGGGATATTTGGATTTACTCATTGCATCAATAGAATTGACAAAATTAATTATTGTTTATTAGTTTAGAACATGAGGCAAGCAGTCATTCAATTATATTAAATCATTGATTTCCCATGAAATTGGAAGACTCACATTCAATGGAGGTTATAACTCAGTTTTAAGTGGTAATTGTCATTTTTAGCAGCATTACAGTACGTTTCTTGTTAGACACCTTTGGAAAGGTTATGGTAAACAATCAGTAGGAGTTACTGTATTAGTGGCCTTAATACTTGCGTAAGTAACACATGTCTTTATTGTTAGGCTTGTGCACTTTGGAAGCATAATGATTAATGGACAAAAGAAAAAAAAAAAAAATATTACATTCAAAGGAGGGAGTGTTTGAAAATTTAAAAATCTTCAGTACTGCTGGTAAACACAGTAGGTTGTATCCAGATTCAACTATGATTTAAATTTTGTACCTGATTTCTTTAAATATTAGATATTAAAAGCACTTTGAATATGGTCAGGTCATATCCCTTCTAGCCAGTAGCTTTGTTTTGGAAATTAAGAATATCTCCATATTCCCAGTTGACTCATTAGTGGTTCTTTTTCACACATTGTAAGATTCAATTTCATTGGACTAGAAAGCAAATGGATAAAGTTTCTATTTATAAGGCTGCTTACTGAATTTCATCTTACTCACGGAAGGTATAGCTGGTTGCTTTAAAATCATTTTACTAAAACAGCCTAGGCCTTACTGACTAACTTGTCGACAGCCCCTTAAACACTACACACACTCACTCACTCCCTTAAAAGAACCTATGTGGTCACTACTAAATTTTAGAAAGGGAGCCAAAGTCTTCATTCAAATGAAATGGAATGATTTGTCACTCGAGGTCTCTTGATTTTAGTAGCTGTGGAGATTGAATTCTGCTGCCTTGAGGAAGTAACATGTTAAGTGATACGTATGAATGTCTTCATGGTTTACTTTGATACTCATTCTATCATTGATCATCTCTCACTGTTACTGGTATTATTGATCTTGAAGAAGGGTACTGGACACTCTGAAGAGAGAGAAAAGTGAAGCAATATGTTCTTTGGTAAATGTTCTCTCATGCCGGCTGTGGGTAGGAAAATATATTTTCTCTGAGATTCCCCTAGCTGATTATACAGCAGTAATAAGTAGTTCTTTGAGATTTCATAAGTGTAGAACAATGTGCAGATTCTTTCGTTTATTAATACCTGAATCTTTTACTAGGACTGGAATGTATAGCAAAGTATTCATATTAAATTATTTACTGTGTGATTATTTTGGACTTATAATAATAAATTCATACACAGTTAGTTGTATATTAACTCAAGCTTTCGAAAAACATTTCCTGTGCTTTAAATGCTCTTACTCATTCTCTTTCCTGCTCTTCAATCACATTTCATTCCCTTGCAGATACAGCATGTGTATCAACTAAAATTCTTGAAGTGCAAAAACACCAAGTTAAATCACATTGGGTTTGATTTAATAATATAGCATAACTATTGTTTATGTTGGTTTTATAAAACAAGTATAGTGACTCCTAGTTTTTTACCTTTGAATGTTGGCTTGTCCCTAACTAAAGTAAAAAGCTTTCAAATGAATGTAGATGGTTGCACATTAGGCAGTGAGGAACCTCTGTTACCACCAGAAACACAGTATATCTGACATATTTTGTAGAACTAATCTTAGGAGCCAGTGCTTGCACAACATCAATGCTGCATAATGCCACATTTGATAATATTGTTTTACTCTGTGAAGTTTGAACAACTTGTAGCCACGGATGTGAATGATCCCTTGTAAATATGACTGGTATATTTAAACAAATACAAAGCCATTTGATACTAGTGTTTCAGATACTGTGTGTTTTTTCTACTGTTGTGAAGCTTGTTGTATAAGATACTTCTACCAGCAGTATTTTTAAGTTACTGGTGCCCTTATATTCTGAATACATTTTAGTCATGTTGCTTCTCTATTATTCACATATAATGTGCATATATAGAATAGGTGCATACGTAAATCAAATGTAAGAATCTCTTTTTAATTTTTAAATAAGTTTTTACATAATAACTGCTTTATGTGTCAGTAGCATTACCTTTTTCTGTGATAGTACAGTACAGTACAGTACAGCACATTTGCCCCAGAATTTTAGAAAGCATTTGATATTAGAATAAAGTAATAGTCTGTTCAGAAAACAGGTTTCTGAATATGCAAATTAACTAATTGTAAGTATATAAATAATGTCAAGAGAGGCATCAAAACCTTCATGCCAAATCGTACCTCAAACTGTATATTAGAAAAGCTACATGGGATAGAAAGCCCCATCTAAATAATTAGCTACCAGTTTGAGTTGCAAGTTCTCAGAAGTGTAGCTGGAATCCTGCAACCGCAGTTCAGATGGCATCCCTGCTTGAAGTGTAGTAGAACTGTGTTTGGTGCAATTCACTGCACCTCATGTTCCTACCAAGAACTTCAAGCATTTATTCAGGGCCATCTATTCCAGTTGGCACAAGTGTAGCTTCCATATGTTTTAAATGAATGATTTGGTTCTCCATTTCAGATGTTGTGTTTGAAACTGGCAGGTAGTTTTCTACATGTGGAACTTTCATGATAAATTGCCTTTTTAATGGAAATTTTGAGGTGAGATTGGTTGAAGGTTTTATACTTGTAGATGAGTATGAATCGTTCATTTCTTTGAGTTATTCCCTTAAAGCTCAAGGGATTTATCAACTTGATCTCTGTGATATGTGAGAAGCTCCTCCTGCGTGTAACTGTGGTTCTGTACATTGATGAATTTTATATGTAAATTTAGAAGAATTTTTTTTGTACTAACTAGGTACATCAGCAGTGCCTAATAACTTCTAAAAGGAGTTGGTTGTCTTCGTGAGGAGTAATGTACTCACGTCAGGATCCATCTTCTCCCATAATCAACCCTCCTCCTATGTTTTCTCTCTCATTTGTGATGACAGTGTATAAGCTTTTATGATATTTCCTTACTTATCAATACTTAACACCTTCACATTTCTTGCTTGGTTGCATTATTGTTCAGTGATATGGCGATTTATCTGTTGGAATATCTTTGATGTATGTGATGAGCAGGCATAGGAGTTTCTAAGTAAGCATTAAAGTCAGCATGAAAGGAAATGAAATCAGACTGTTACTTGATAGTGACATCTCACTTTACAAACCACCCCTTCCCTCATACAGTGTGTTTATGTTGGCAGACTATGTTTACCTGCCCATCAGCAAGTGACTCATGGACATTGCTGTTTACATTTTTTGTATTGATAATGGTTTGTGGTTAGATAACATGAAGTCAACAGCTTAAAAATTCCTATGCCTGGTGATGAAGTAAAAGCAGTACATATTTTATAGTGTATTTTGATGGCTGCTATTTAATTGTTATCAGTTCTGTCTAGAGCATAGTTGGCAATACTATCCATGACATGAATGCATAAGCAAAGGTAATTACTGTACCAATAAAAGGGGCTAATATTTTTATTCCAAGTGCTTCCTTGTTTAATTCTCCACAGTCAGATAAGCTATTTTCTTTTGATTCATGGTTCCTGTTATACATGGATAGGAAACAGTATTTTAAATTTTCATGCTTTTCTGTTTGTTATGGTATATAATTTGTTTTAGTTAAGTTGTTATTTGCATCATGGCAGAAGATATATATATATATATATATATATATATATATATATATATATATATATATATATAAAGTGCTAACCTTTGTGCGAATGTTTGTGTTTATGACACAGGAATCTTGAAAGACATTGTTTCTAACATGATGTGAGAATGTCATGTGTAATGCAGCATACTCAAGTGGTCACTGAACTAAGTGGAGAAGTGGTCTCTTCACTTTGATACTAAGTGAGATTCAACTCCTCCAACTTATTTCTGCCACTATTTTCATCTGCTGCTGCGTCGTCATGTTTGCTGATACTTGCCTGCAGTAATGTGAATGGTATATATTTTTTATACTGCCATGTTGCTATATGACATAAGCATTGGCTCTAAATTCAACAGAATGGTTCCATGGCATTAAATTCAGCTGATTTGGAGAAAATATCAACGAAGAGATCAACTATATATTAACCTGAAATACTGACTGTAAGCAATCAATATACTGTGTGCTACATTGGGAATTATTAGAATAAGTTTTACTCTGTTTTTGTACATGTAATATTTGTAAATAAGAAATAAAACTTTCAAGTTGAATAAAAGTGTATATAATCTGCATATTGTATGCCTGAAGATACATTTATCATCTGTGTGGAATGTATTCTTCATATTTAGTAAAGCAGAAGTACAATGATTGTAATTAATGAGAGATAAGAAAAATATGTTAATTAAAAATAAAGAATATTTATAAGAACTGAGAATTTCTTACCATATAAACCTTTTAAAATTGACAGATTATGGACAAATAAAAGACAAAATATTATTTTGTGGAATGCAAACCACTTCAGTTCTTTCAATGCCTTTAACAAAACAACTTGAATCATTTAACTTCCTTCAGTATTGTTATTACAGAAATAATCCAGCATTTGTCAAAAATCAGGATGACTCGACTGCTGTGGAGGGTGGATGGGAACTTATACAAATACTGGGGAATCCTCTATTCAATATGAAGCTGCGGATGCGGCAGCTAAATCTGCATGCCGTCTGCCGCAGTCTTCTACCAACACTGTACCCTATAGGGATGCTCAGCGGTACTTCAGTTGCCAGCTTCTATCGGTTTGGCAGCAGTCTTGGGAAGCGTTGACTGGCACACAGCTGCAGATAATTAAAGACAGCGTGCAACCCTGGCTGACCTCCTACAGGGATTCCAGGCGGGCTGAAGTTATTCTTACCCGCCTGAGGATAGGTCACACATGAGCCACTCATGGCCATCTTCTGCGTGGTGACCTGGCACATGTCTGTCCGACATGCAATGTTCGCCTCACCGTCCCACACGTGGTCTTGGATTGTCCAAGACACGCTCGTGCGCGCCAGTCAATTGGTCTGGGATCTACAGTAGCCTCAATTTTGGGTGACAACCCTGTGTCTGTGGCCAAGACTCTGCGGTTCGTTGCTACGCAAGTGTAACACATTTTTAATTCTTTTCTGAGGTTTTAACCCTGTTTTTAACTGGGATACATTTTACCTTTTAATGTTTTAACAATTTTGTATTTTAGTTTTTTAGCTTTCAACTTTTACCTCTTTTTAGTACATTGCTCTTCAGGGTTTTATTTTATCATGTTAATTTGTAGGCTGATGATTTTAGCTGTTTACGGTTTTTAGTTGTCATTTTAAAGTTCTACTTTTAGCCAGAAAAGTTAGTGAGTGTTTTTAGATTTTAAATTTTGACCTAGGGCCCAAATGACCTAGCCGTCGACGGACCCTTAAACCCCACTCGCTCACTCTATTCAATAAGTGGAAAATTTGGTGTTAGTAGTTTATCAATCCAGTTATCACTTACAATACAATGTACAATGAATGTTGGGACATATTAGGAAAAGGATAGAATACATACAAGAATCAGGACTAGAAAAAGAAAGAAAAATTACATAAATTATACTTAATGTTTTGACAATGAACCTTGACCACTGTGTGTGCGTGCGTGCGTGCATGCGTGCGTGTGTGCGTGCGTGCGTGCGTGCGTGCGTCTATATATACATACATACACACACATATATACTGTATTCCATGATGTTCTGTGATTGACTGATAGCATCTGGGAGTGGTTCATATTTTGTGGTAAAGGCTATAAGTACTTGTATTATCAGAGCAATATTATTCTGTAATAAATGTAACTATGCTCATCTGACAGCATTGTCTTCACAACTTTCTGGGTCTTACTCCATTATCAAATCAGATCTTTAAGTTGTTAGTTCCAAAATTGGTGTAAATGATCCCAAGACAAGGTCCCAAATAAAACTGTTCTGAAGCTAGAAGTAATGCATCAGATGCAGCCTAAGAGTCCAAGTAAATTACTTGCTTAATAACATTGATGGATAATAAGTTCATAAAATTGTTAGTTTCTATAGACTGTCATTTGGCATGTTCCTTGACCTCAGAGCTTCAGTATCAATGAAGTAAGACTAAACTAAATAGTAATGGCAGCTCTTGCAGACATGTACCAATGTGCTAAAATATTTTTTTCTAACAAAACACAAGTTTCCAACGTACTAGCTGGTAGCTCATTTTGTATGGATTTTGAAATCCCCTTGAAAGTCTAATCACTTACGTGTTCTTTCCCTGCACTGTCTATGTAGGAAATTTAATCTATCAAAAATAAAGATAACTGGATTTTTCAATCTTTTTTTCTTTCGTGCCCTCTCAAAGCCAGCTCTAAAGCACATAAAATTTGATACAATCAATAATTCTAGAGAATAAATATTTGTTTCCCTTCTGCTGATTGCATTTCATTATCTTGTCATGATAAGCACGACTTAATAATGTTGCAATGTTGCATTACCTAATGTGTCAAGATCAAGCAGGCTATTTATATGCTTATTAATTAGAAATAGTTTCTTTATTAATGCATTAATATGCCTTAGATCTATCACCATCCCTCTACCCTATGCATTAGTTTCTAAATAACAACATGGAAAGGAAAAAAAAGTGCGTTCCAAACATCATATCTGCAGATTCATCTGTTTTCATACACTTTGGTATTAAATTTCCTCGTATACTCCCCTTTTTAGCACTACATTTAGCCTTTTAACTTAGAGTTATATTTAGAGTAGCTCTGTTTAAAAAACAAAACTAAAACAAATATCCACTGCATATATACCACAGCAGCCTAAAACCAATGTTAGACTGTGAGTGGCTACATGAATCATAGCGCACTCACAGCTGCCTAAGATAAAAGCCCAACTGGGCATGCATAATCCAAATTTCACAATAAACACATTCTCTCTGAGTAGGATCATTGAAGCGGAACTCTATTCAGCACTTGATACTGTGCTACCTAGCTGTGCGAGTTTGTGCTATTCTGGAGCGAGCGCTGCAAAATATAATTTTGTCCATTTTGGTTGTATATCAGCTCGCAATCTTAAGAGTATGTGTATAATATTGGTGCAATTTTTACATTGTGATGAGATATACACATTAACATATGATCATTGGCCGCCTCTGCCAAATAGAAGCTGTTTCTGTTTTTAGCCACAGAATTACATAATATGAAGAGCATTCAGATAAAATTGCTAAAGCATCTGTATAGATTTACTAGGATTACTACGAGTTTTCCTCACTACAATTACAGCACTGAATGGCATACATAAGCACCACCTATTCATATATATAGCTAAATTCAAGCCTGCTGTACAATTATAATAAAAAAATCAAATTGAGAGAAGCCTACCGCAAGGACTTCTACGTTTCCCTACTGCTCTAACAAAATAGCACTAGAGTGCCATCAGTTTCTTGTCTTCCTTTTGGCTAATGTATGCCTAATAAATAAACTAAACCTAAGATAGAATTTCCTTTACCTAGGAGGTATCTGATTGCTTCTCTCTCTTTTGGTTGCACACGCACACACACTCATGCATGCGTGCACACGCACACGTGCACCCACACCCACACACACACTCTTACTTGTGGAATCTTACAGTGACCATATCAAGCACTACAGTATTTCAGCTGTACTCCTTTATTGGGGATCAAAGACTTATTTCGTCACGTTGCAACTACATTGACATTTTATAGAAGGTATACATTTGTGTAAATTCTACTAATATATGCAGTTAGAAAAAAAGAAAGGAAGATAAAGCTTTTCAGAGTTACAAACTGATCAGAGCAAAATTGTTCATAAGAGCCAGGTAAACATCCAGGAAGAAAAGGGGAGGGGAAAATAAATAAATTAATAAAAAATAATGGTAATCTGACTAGTTGTTCCTTGTGGAAAATATTCCATACTGCTTGGTATTCTGGGCTGTACAGTTCAGAAGTTTGTTGTAGAAGCATAATCTAAGTATGTTGTTTTGCCAATATTGGATTTTGGCTTGTAATAAGGAAGAGAAAGGAAACACTTGGCAGAATGAATACATTTTAATCTTGCAGTTTAGCAGCAAGAAAGCAAACATTTTCCTGTTTTATAAGTTATCTCCCATATAGGGTTTTAGGGATTAAAAAGCTTTGGGGTTTATACATGTGACCATAAAGCACAAACATTTCAGAAAATATACATATAGAAACTCAGAAAGTTCATTTTAGAGGTTTTAAGAAACAGACTGTCTTTATAATTTATATCATACTTAAATTGCTTTCTTTGATAGGAAACTGAGAAATGTTTCAAGTTTGTTTCTGATTTTAAATGTTATGCCCTTATAATGCAAATACATGCAGCCACTATTAATCAGGAAGGCTACTTAAACATAACTGAACATTGGTAAATGTTGGACTTTCCAATACAGCTTTGGTTCACTTTAGAAAATGCAGTTTCCACAATATTCTTCTAAATTCACATTGTGATATCTAGTACCACATGCATATTCATTGATCAAAAGCATTAACTATTATTCAGTAGATCTGCTACAATTGTCATTTGATTCTTCTCTGTATGATTCAATGGTTATCAGTAAAGGGACAGAGAAGTGTAAAATGGGGGATGGGGGAGTGTTTTTGTGCTTTAAATGGATTTGATTAAAAATATATCCATTTAAAATACCTGACCAACAAGAATAACCACAAAAAACATTTGAATGTTCTGTGCATTGCTTTAAGTTTTGGAGTTCCACATTCTTTTCTGCTAAAACTTTGAATATTTCATTGTGTGTTATCTAGTGAAAGGATGTCATAGGATTCATTGGAAGCATCCCAGATCAAAAAGCACAGAATTGCATGTCAGGAGCTAACACAGGATACAGCTAATGACTACTACCCTGGAATGCACTAATAGTTCAAATTTAAACTGCAATTATCTCAATATCTCAAAACTATATTTTTCCAAACATATAGACTTTTTCTAAAAAACTATAAATGTTCCAAAGCTGAAATTTTGCAGACCTGTTATATATACTCAACCATAATCGTATTTTTAAGTATAATATGCTTTAGAAGATTCAGAATTTTGTTTAAACAATTTAGATGCATATTTTGGTTCATTGTCTTTACAGAAGTTAACCCTTTCAGTCCTGAATTATTTTGCCACTTATGCCGTTCTTCCTCTAATTCAAAACCGGTTTAGATTAGGCAGTCTGAGACACCTTCAGCCTACTGACTTGAATAGCCATGATCGTTAAGGCAACACGTATTGCATTGGCCATGCACTCAAAACCTGAGGTTGGGAGTTCGAGTCTCAGCAACCGCAGTCAAATGTGCCTGTAGTAAAGGACAGGGAGGGCCCATGTAAAATAATTGGTGTGATGGCACTCATGGATGATGACAGGGTATCATTTGACTGCGGTTGAATGGATTTTGCTTCTTTTCTTATATATATGTTGTTAGCTAATGCTGGATTTCTGACAATGAAGTCATTAATCCTCTTGCTCTCCAATATTTTTTGATATTGAAGAGAGCAATAGCAGTAATAGTAACCGCTTTTTAGAGAGCTCCATATTTTTATGTTTTGGCGGTCACATCGCTCTCTCACAACCCCCAGAATGTCTGGAGGACCACACCTGTCGTTGGTTTACGGGTCTCACCGACCTGACCGGGAGAATTATCAAAATAAATTCACCGACTATATCCTCTGATTACCAATCAGAGGACGTATTACATGCCATGACAGGTCAGCAATACATATGTTTAATTGGTGACGAACAATATAACAAGAATATAGCAGAAAAACCGTTAAAAGTATTACAAATAGGCAAAAAATGCCTATGTTCATTATAATGGACACTGGGACTGAAAGGGTTAAAAGCAGTCAGGACCAGAAATAAAAGTGATAGCTTAATCTACATTTCAGTATTATGAGGTAGAATATCGTCATATGCAATAAACACCTCAACTCTCTGTTTCTGCTGGTTTCTGAGATAAAGGAACCCAGAATATCAATTTTTTTGCCCTTTATCTAGCAAACCTTACATAGAAGTTAATAATTTGTTTAATGCAAACTACAAAACTTATTTTTGTGAAAAGGTAAAGGGAGATACAGGCATGTATACTGAAAGTAATTTTTTTACATTGATCATCCAGAATTGGAGATATCCATGTTTATTGGGTTAGCTGCAAATCCATATAATACTCAAACTTCCCACTCCCCTTAAAACAGAAGCTTTTAATAAATTATTTATTTATTACTATTGGTATTATGTGTATTGTCATTTAGTACCCACATCTCTCAAGAAATACAGATAAAAACATACCAAAATGTTTTATCTAGTAGCATGAAAAACTATTTGTAATAAAAATTACCTACTTTAAATATGAATTATTCTAATTCCCTTCTTGACTAGCTGATCAGCTCTTTCATTGTCCTCAATACCTCGATGGCCTGGCACCCATCCCAGCACTACAGAATTGTGCTGTGATAGTGTTGCAAGGTTTGAACACATTCCCACACCAATTTCAATTTGAATTGAAATCAAGTGTTTTTAAGACAGGTTGACTATTGAAGAGGATAAGTTGAAGAGGATAAGTAGGTGCTTTCTTTGTGCACAGGCAAGCATTGCACATATCTCTGCCTGAAGCAGAGTGCTATGTTTACCAAGACTGAAACTAAGTTCTGTCTTCAGAGAGACACTTAGGATTCCTGCACTAGAGTGTATTCCATATCTTGATCCATCTGTAAACCATGTCATGTGATTCTGGAATCTGTATGGGATTTGTTTACTAGGCCACTCTTGTCTGGTTCCTATCTGGATCTTGAAAGAGTTAAACAAGTTTTCAGTTATCAAGATTAGATCTCATTGCTATTGCTGAATTCCTTTCTACAGTGTTTTTGATCAGGATATGTCCATAACCATGACTGTCCCTTTTTCTAGTTGTCTATATTAATTAATAGGGCTAGGAAGTTCATGCATTTGCATGTTTTTTCATAGGGGTTAAAAATGTATGCTTGTACATTGTGTGCACGAATTACGGAATTTTCAGTTATTTGGACATGATTTTATGGTGCATATAACTGCATATTTTCTTGATTTTTTATAAATGCATATTATTTCAATACTATAGCCCCTATATTGCATATTTTAATGATTTTTATGGCTTTTTATTACTTTTTTATTACTTTTTATTACTTTTTTAAGAGAAAATCCATTGGAATTATTGCAACCTACCTTCAATTTGGAATTAATAGAGGAAATAAGTAAATCAGACACACCAAAAGAAATACAAAAACTTCTAGCTCTAGAAACAATCAATACTAGGTATCCCACAGAAGAATGGCTGCACATATATACTGATGGATCCTCGAAGGAAAACCTTACTGGAGCTGGAGTTATGTGTTCACATTTTTCCTTTTATCATTCTGTTGGCAGAGACACAACAAATTATGATGGAGAAATAGAGGCTATATACATTGCTCTCCGACAATTATTAAATCTTCCCTTAAATAAATTTAACAAGGCAGTAATTCTTTCAGATTCTAAAGTTGCAATTCAGGGAATATGTTCAAATACTACAAAGAAGTCAACAAAAATTAGAGAATGCTACAAAATGTTAACACAACTCCAAAAAGTTAATAAGACTGTTCATCTCCAATGGATTCCAGCACACTGTGGAGTCATGGGGAACGAAGCTGCAGACTCACTTGCAAAGAAAGGCACAACAATAAAACAAAAGTCTAAATTCAATTTCTCATATTCCTCAATAAAACGCTTGATCATAAAAAATTTTTGTCATTCATATCTACAAGAAATAGAAACAAATGCCAAAGATAAAAAATGGATTACACTACTTTCCAATCCAGATATAATCCCCCAGAGACCAAGGAAAACAGCTGTTGCAGCCTTCCGACTATTGACAAATCATGACTGCTTGGCAAGTCATCTCTACAGAATAGGTATCTCAGCCTCACCAATATGTGTCCTGTGTAACGATCCATCAGAAATGAACGAAGACCACTTGAAGACCTGTGAAGCATTAAGATCAGAAGAAACTACAGTTCAAAAGTATTGGAAAGCACGAATGCTAATGGCTTCATTGCCAGATGCAAGGCACTAGAAAACAACAACATTACTTTTTTCTGTCTGGATAATATTTTTCATATTGGCAGTACTGCACATGATGCAATTCACGAAGATTTCAATATTATTGTCCCTATATTGCATATTTTAATGATTTTTATGCTTTTTTTTATTTTTTCATCTGTATAATATTTTTCATATTAGTAGCATTTCTAAGACAATGGTTCTTTCCCATTGGTAGATAGATTTGTGTCCAGTACGAAGATAATTTTTGTTAAATCTGCTAAAAGTGTTAAGTTGTTTAGATCAACGGCACCTAATACATGACTTCTTCCTGCACCAGTGTTAATCGATGGGGAACATGTATCAATGCAGTTTTATATTATGCTGAGCACATAGAAATAGCCGAAGAGGTTATTAATTCATTGGACTTGAAAGATGCTTCATCAATAGAAACTGTGCAAAATATTCTGTCAGGCACTGGGTTAAAAGAGGATCTTGGTTTCATATCTGCCCATTTTTCTTTTTTACCAACAGCCATAATGGCATTGGAAGCTGTAGGATCTCCTTTGCATGAATCACTTACTGTCTTTGAAAAAACAATATGTGATCTAAGTTCGGTTCCTGGTAGTATAGGAAAAAAGTGAAAGAGAAAGTGAATTATGTAATTTCAAAAAATTCTGGTTATAAACAGATGTGCGGTATTTGAGACATCCTCGAAAGAAAACCATCTGTCACACCAAGAGACTTGACTCTCTCTGTGAAGCAGTTAGCATCATTTAAATATCCCCTTATAACATCTTGTGACGTGTAAAGAAGTTTTTCACGTTAGAAAAGTGTTTTGCGAGACAACAGACGATGCTTTACAGTTGAAAATTTGTGCAAAGTGTTGGTTGTGAACTGCAATTTAGCAGTTAATACTAGCATATAATACTTCTAATAATATAATACTTCTGCTTCAACCTCTAAAGAATAAGGTAACTTTATTTATTATTTATACTAACTCGTCTTGTCTACTGCAAAGGGACATTAATTGTTTTAATTAAATAGTGCATATTTCTTGGCATATTTTCAAATTTTTAAGAGCATATTTGCATGCATATTTCAGTGTTTTTTAGGGCATGAACTTCCTAGCCCTATTAATTAATCTATAGGCAGCTAGCAAACTTCTGCTTTTAGGTAAAGGTCTAGCGATGGAAGATCTAATATAGTTTCCATTGCAGCTTTTGGGATGCTTTTAAAGGCACCAATTATAATTAAACAAGCTAGTCTTTGAAGACTTGCCAGTTTAACTGCCACCAGGGCTGTGCCTTCCCTCACCAGATCAGGGAACCATAAGTGGACTGATGACTGACACAAATGGCCAAAGGTAGATTTGTGGCTTTAATCCCAGGAAGGTCCAACAAAGCATCTACAGGTTGCCATTGACCCTTTGGCCCCATGGATAATATTAATATGGGGTTTCTATGTCCATCTCTTATCCAGAGTTATTTCTAGATATTTGATGGAATCAGAAATCCCTGCACAAGTATTTGCAACTTTTGTTCCTTTAAAGGATTCAAGATTCCTTATCCTTGTGATAGAAACAATGATGGTTTTTGACAGATTAATTCTATGATCTTCCCTCTGACTGCATTCATTGATTTAATGTAAGCCTACATTCATGATGTTGCTTATGGTATCTGCAAATTTGCCTTTGGCCAGCAGAGGTAGGTCATCTGTGTAGCTGTGCAGATATCCTTTCTGATGTAGATCCACCAGGAGATTGTCTGCAACAAGGTTCCATAGTAGAGGAGATAAGATTCCTCCCTGTAGACAGCTTCAGGTAGCGGTTATCTCCTGTATTTCAATGTGGTGCTGATCCATATGGGGTTGGTTTTCTCTACCTCTCGCACCCTTTAGCATTGATCAATATGAGGTATTGTCAAAGGCTCCCTAATATCAAGAAATGCAACCAATGCATTTTCCTTAACAGCTAGGGAGTCCTCCTGCCTGACCACCCAACTAGCACAGCACTCATGGATTTTGTAAACACAATTGCAAAAAATCTGGATGAAAAAAGACAAACTGCTGCCCTAATTTGCGATATATCCAAAGCGTTTGACTGCGTAAACCACAACATACTAATAAGTAAATTACAACAGTATGGCATAAGACACGCGAACTTAGAATGGTTCAAATCCTATCTAATAGATCGTAAACAAAAAATTATATTAGAGGGAAATGCTGGCCCTATACATACAAAATGGAAGCCCGTCAAAAATGGAGTCCCGCAGGGTTCAGTTCTGGGTCCACTCCTTTACATAGTATATACGAACGATCTTCCAGTCACTGTTAGCGGACAACAGATACTTTATGCTGATGACACCTCCATTATTTTGAATGGTACAGATATTCAAAATTTAAAGACAAACCTTAACCAGGCTGTAAAACAATTGGAAGCATGGTTTACTTGCAACGGATTAAAACTCAATAAAACAAAAACAGAAATCCTGCAATTCAAAACCACGGCAGTGAATAATACACAAACAAATTCGTTAACTTCAGCCTCCTCAAAAGAAGTAAAACTATTAGGATTATTTATAGACGAGCGGCTCAAATGAAGCAATCACTTAAACTACGTAGAAAAAAAGTTGAATATTGCCTGTTTCCACATGTCCTGCTTGGCCCAAGTTACAAACCTAAATACTAGAAAAACCATATATTTCAGTTTCTTTCACTCAATTCTCTCATATGGAATAACTATATGGGGTAATGCTACAGGTTGGGAGAGAATCTTTAAAATCCAAAAAAAAGTTATACGCATACTGACCCACTCAAGTTATAGAGTTTCTTGCAGGCCACTATTCAAAACATTAGAAATCCTGACACAACCCAGCCTATATATGTACAATCTAATTATACACGTGCACAATAACCATGACAGATATATAGCAAATCAGCACCAGCATGAACACAACACAAGGCGAAAAGGAGGAATGAAATACCCAGCGCATAGGCTTGCACTCTATGAAAAAAGTCCACAATATATGGGGTGTAAAATATACAATAAATTGCCACAAAGGATTAGGAAAATCCCAAATCCAAACCTCTTTAAAAAAACAGTCAAGAGTTTGTTTGCCAGCAAGGCATACTACTCTGTTACAGAATACATGGAAGATGTACTGTGACCTCAATTTTAGGTGTCTTAACAAATCATTACTGTACATTTTTTCTCTTTTACCTTTCTTTTATATTTCTATACTCGTGTTTGTAAATATTGTAGACTTATTTTAATCCTTAAAAGTGTAATTATAGTGTATTGACGAGTCACCAATTTACGAGCACCTGCTCACCCATGTAAGTGTAATGTGACGAATAAAGTATAAGTATGTAGGGCCAAGTCACACTATTTGTCTGGCATGCTGATTATGGTGAAGTGGCTTATTCCATGACTCTTCTCTATATGTGTCCTATCAGTCTATCCATTGTCTTAACCAGGAAAGATGACATTTTAATTGGTCTGAAGGACCTTGCTTAGGAATAAATACCACTATGTACCTCCAGGGCTGAGGTACATAGCCAAATGTTAGACTCGCCCTGAAGAGTTAGCTAAGTACTTTATAGAGGGAATCTGGACCTCTCTGTAAAAATGCAGGATAGATTCTATCTCCTTTGGTGATTTAAATGGGCTAAATTTATTAATTGCCCATTTTATTTCAGTCTTCAGTAGATGTCCTGGACAAAGGGTTTTCTGCTGTCAGGCCGGTCTCCATTCTCTTCATCTCTGAACATGCAACCTGGGAAGTGTATGCTTGAAACTTTTAGGGTTTTTCCGCAGTGTTTGTATATTCACCTGTAGGTTTCTTAACTAGGTCTATGGGTTGAGTAGGATCACAAGCCATTATCCTCTGGATCCTGGTGACTTTCCTCAGGTATTAATTTCCCGAAAGAAGTTCTTCCAGGAGGATCTTTTGGCTTTGTGGATTGTAATATTATATGCAGATAGGACTCATAGTGGTCCCAATTACAGCTTCTCTTTACGTTATTAAAAAGTTGACATACCATCCTCTTTTTTAACTCCAGTTCATAGGACCACCATTTCACCTTCTTTGGTCCTGATTGGGTTATGAAGGGGCAGTTATAATTGTAATAATCAAGGATTGTTTCTTGTAATAGAAATGCTGTCCTATCAATGTTACTAAATAATTCAGCTCTCTCCAGTAGTCCAAGTCTTGTTGCTAGGTTGCTTCTGTCAGATTTCTGTAGGAATTGGATTCTCTATTACCATCCTAATTATACTGGATATATTATGGTCAGGTAGAGAGAGTTCGTCTAGGACTTTCTGTCCTTTGATCTATCCAGTGTGTTCTGTCAATGCTTTTCCTCCTTACCCTACTGGAAAAGGTAGGCTTATCATTGACATTCAAAATATGCAGATTGTTACCAAGCAAAAAGTGCAAAAGACACTCACCTCTTTTGTTGGTTTCTGCACTGCCCCATACCTCATGCTGGGAGTTAGTGTCATACCCACTCTGGATGTGGCTTCCACTCCTTCCATGTATTTCCATCAAGAACTCAAGTTCTCTTGAGGGTTTCCATCATCATAAGGAAGATAGAGCTCAAGATAATGTCCCTGCCTGCCAATCCCTGAGAGTAATGAATTTTCACAGTTGTGATTACTCTGGAATATAAATTCATTAAGGTAGTACCTGGATACCATTTCTTACTAGGATACATGTCCTGTTATTATTGGATTTGCATCAAATTATCCTATGATTGGTATCTCCTAGCACTGCAGTTTTTCTCTTGTGAATCCAAGGTTCTTGTATTAGAGCTAGGTCTATATTCTTTTCAACAAACTATTTAAGTGAAGGCATGAGTAGCTGCCTTCTTACGCTGTAGGTTGATCTGAAATAGTTTTCTTCCTTTCACACGTTAGTAAGAATGACAAAGATTTTTCCTGTGCCTAAAAATGCCCATCCACATGAGTACTTAATTGTTTTGACAACATCCTCATCAACAGTGCACACCAGGGTTTTACAGGCTTGTCGTTGGAGCTGATAACCCTGCACTCTTCTGTTTTCAGCTTGGGGTTTTGATTACCCAGCAGTTCAAGGATATTCAGGGACTATATACACAGGAACATCTTTGGCATCTTAAAGAGTATGCTAGTTATCCTGAGAATATCTCCCTTCAGTCCTACAATTAGTTTAGTGTCCTTCCAGGCACTAAGCTTATGTAATATGTTTTCCAGTTTATTAGTTAGCACACAAGAGGATAAAGACTCTTTCTCAATGTATGAACCTGAAAACTGGGGAATCTGCTATCTGCCAATATGACAAATTATCCACTATAACTTCCTGTACATTTGAGAGGTAAAACTGGAACTTAAAAATTCAATGCCACAGCTGGGATTTGAACCATTTGAAGCACCCGCCTAGTAAGCGTCTGTGGTTCAAATCCCAGCTGTGGCATTGAATTTTTAAGTTCCAGTTCTACCTCTCAAACATTGCCCACACACGGCTTGTGTGTTTAAAAACACCAACAGTAAGTTTGTTGGCATAAATAAATAATAATTACCATCTGAAGGTTATTTAATCCTGGGACATAAAGTACTTGCAATAATAAGTCACCATTGGGATGAATGTCTCTGATGTGAGACTGCCTTTGTGGTTTAGCAGGAAAAATACGAACTGGTTTGAGAATTCAATGTCATTCTGGCAGGTTGTCACAGTAGCTTAATGGTTAATGCACCTGCCTAGTAAGCGGAGGGTCTGTGGCATTGAATTTTTAAGTTCCAGTTCTACCTCTCAAACATTACCCACACACAGCTTGTGTGTTTAAAAACACCAACAGTAAGTTTGTTGGCATAAATAAATAATAATTCCTGTACATTGTCACCCTGTTATTGGTCAGACAGAAAAATCAGCGATTGCAAAATGTGCCATACTCGAAGAAGGGGAACACATCATCCAGTATAAAAACGGACATTCTGGCATCTACATCCCATTATTATTCTCGCTTATTCCATGAAGCCATTGAAATACAGAAACATAAATACAACATCAATCGCAAAGAGGAAGGCCTTAAACTAAACACAATATGGCAAGTATCACTGACAAAAGTCAATATCAAGAACTCCACCCAAGCCAATCAGACGTCAGTAGACAGCAGCACACTGCCAACACAAGTCCAGCCCACTGCTTACTTGGACCATTCACAACAGAGCTCTCTTCCAGCCACTGATATACTGCAGCCCATGGAGGAACCAGCACAGTCACTATTGAAATCTCCACCAGGATACTTCGACCTCGCCGCCACTGAGGATGTTTGTCGCAGTCGCAGGCAAAACTTCTGGGAATAAGAAGGAGCCCAGTAGACCATGGCTCACAATCCTGGATTACACTGTATCTAGTATTGACACCGACCGTGAAAGCCTTAGAACTTTGAATCTTTTTCTTATTTGTTTCTTAATTCAGTTTTAATTTATGTCTGTATGAATGTTTGTTCACTTCTTTGCTAAGAGTTACCCGTTGAAAGGAGTGCACTCTAATCCCATACATCCTGTATGTTTACAATATAACCAGACTTGATGTATTAGTGGTTGGGTGTATTTTTATGTAAAACTGTAGGGGCAGTTTTCTTCCAATGTCTATAAGTATAAATATGAGGCAAGTCAGACTGGGGAGGGGGAGGGGCAAGAAACATTAGAAATATACAGAGGTAACCAGGTATAGACAGACTTATGAATTTCCATTCTCTGCACAGTAGATGAATGAATTTGAATTTCTTAACTTCATCCTTTCATAAGCCAGTGACCTGGGTGGCTCACTTCTTGTTGCTGCTTGATCATTTCCCTACGTTTCTTGGTTCAATGAGTGCTGTTCCTGCCTCTGCTTGTCATTTGGTCTGTTCTTTCTCTCTACTGCATGGTTAACTGTGTGCAGTTTGAAGTTTTTAATGTATATCCTCTTGCCCGTCTGTCTGTTCAACTCCGTCATTTGTGCTTTTTGTGCATATGTTAAGTCCCTGTTGATGTAAATGGTCAATCCTCTCAATTCTTTTGCCTATTTTAGTACTTCCATAACCCTTTACATACTTGAGAACTTCACAAGAATAGTTCTTTATCCTAGTGATTTGGCAATTCTAAATGAGTTGAAAATCTCACAGCCTCTCACTTGTATTTCTAATCTGTTCACTAGTAGATCCCTTAAATCCTAATTTACTTGTGCTAACCATTGTTCAACTCTGAAATTACTAGGTTGTACCATCTGCTTCTGTCTTTCATATTTTCCAGTGTTCTTTTTAAGTTATGAATTTTCTGTTCTAACACCTCCATTTCTTTGTTTCCCCTTTTGTGTTTCATCCGCTCTTGTCTGAATTTCTCTGCCAGTGCTTTATCTCTTACTATAACTATTTTATCTACTCTTTGGCTGCCATGTCACGTAACTCCTTTTTCCACTCCACTGTGGGAGCTTCCTTCACTGTACATCTGCTTACCTCCACTCCCTGATTCATACTCCAGAGCAGTTATTATTTATGCAGACATCTAAATCACAATATGCTTACATTGACCACATTCTGATTACCTACTGCACAGCAAACTGACCATAATCATGATTACACACACAATCATGATTACTTATTTTACTTCATGTTGAAAAAAGTACATCATCATTGTCACTACCTGTGTTAAGTATAAATAATATTTTATTTGTATTCATTTTAACCTAACACCTGCTATCAGAGCTGATGGGGAACTGTTAATAGTGTAATGTTACGTTTTTGTGTTACAGATATGTCGAGTAGATTCTGAATGCATTTCTTCACTGCTAACATTCCAGCATCTAAGTCGCATGTGCAGTAAAACTCGAGTAAGATCTCCATCGGCATTAACATCTGCAAATGGTGTTCTGAGATGCTCACCTCTAGATCTTCATGGGTAAATATGATTCAGTGATTTATAATTTAAGTTTAATATTTAACTTATTTATAAGGCATAAATAACTGGTTTCTTAGACTCATATGAAGAGTGCTGCATTCAGCAATGTTTTATGTATTCTAATTATGGAGTTGTGTAAGATGTTTCAAATCTAATGAATGATGGAAAATGTTAAAGAATGAGGTTATTTCCCAGGTTTATTGGCTGTGGCATAGAGGGTTCCATAGATCGTGACATGTCACCAAGACTTGCGCTTGGCACCTTTAGAGGTGATACAGGTTTATTTGGGTCTGTTATTAGTTGCAGGTATACCCACATCCTGTCTTCATCTGTCAGCTACTGTGCCCATTTATAGAATGAGACAATAGAAATTCATAAAGCTTGAAAAAGAAATTGAATAGTTAAACATAAGCAACTCTCAAGACAGCCCATTAATAGATACAAACCAATTAGTACGTAGCTTCAGATAACTGGCTCCACCCACCAGCTGTATGGAAAGAGCACAACCGTGGCTGTGAGCTCATTCAAGCTGTAACTAGTGTAACCTTTAAAGATGCCAAGTGCAGTACATTGCAAAGCGTGAGGATCTTTGAAACCTTCTAGCCACAGCCAATAAGTGCAGAAAATAATCTCGTTCTTCAAGATGCCAGCCATGAAAACTTCAGCTTGTTTAGGAAATGTTTAAAATTCATTGCTGTTTGATATTACTTGCAATTAAATTGAGCTTTATTTCTTGCAATTAATCCTTGTTTAATTGCATATCTTGAGCACTGAAAATAGAGTTTAATCACTAATAGAGAATATATTTTAATATATTTAACATCCTGAAAGAAATAAAAATAAAATATCCTAGATATTTTTCTTGTATAGCAGTGGTTCACAAACTGAGGAATGTGAGAGTTTTCCAAGGGAGAAGCACATGTTTACTCAGAAGAAAAGCAATTTGTCTGCTAAATAGAGAAATCAAAATTAAATTAAAAATACATTTTAATTATGGTGACAGTAAAATAATCCATGGAATCCATGTAAGGTGCAGAATTGTTCATATATTCTGTTGATTGTGTCCTAGAATGTTCCCTTATTTAGCTTTTATGTGTTTTAGTAACTTAAAAAATTGCACACAATAATTATAACTAGGTATATTTTTTGCCTTTCACTATCTTCATTTCCTAATTTTCTTTTTCCATTTTTCTAGAAGCCTTTTTCCAATTAATCTCTTACTCTCCATATTTCTCCCAAATGGCTCTTAGCCAAAATGTCTTTAATTTGATTAATCTAAGTTTCTCCTTGATAAATTCATTTGATGTACTCTCTTTATATAATATTTTCTGTAGTTCATTCCATCTACGTTAGCATTTAATCATATTCCTAAACAATCAAATTACTACTTCTTTCCTCGGCTTGTTGGCCATCTTAAATACCATGACTATTGATTTATTTAATTTTAAACTCTCATATTTAAATCATCTATTGCCTAAACTGTTTAATTAATCCTACATTGGTTATTGCTTCTGCTTCAGGATCATCAGGAAATGGTAAACCATAAATTTCTTTATTGTTCATTATTGGAATGTGTTTGTTAGCCGTATTAATTCTCTCTAAAGTATCATCAATAAACAAGTTAATAACATAGGACTTAACCTACATCCTTGTCTTAATTATTTGTTATTTGGAATGGCTTTGGTCACTTGGTTGTTTGAAACCTTTATAAAAACATTGTTTGTACTACCCTTAAGAACCCTTTCTCTTCAATTTAGATCATAGTGCTTCCTGGTGAGTTGTATTAAAAACCGTTTCAAAATCCACAAATAACTTGCATGATCATCCTTTTGCTTTAAATATTTATTTACAATTTGATTAGAATGATTGAGACTAGGGTAAAACTTGTTTTATGGAGCCTAAGATTGTTAGCAATTCAGTTTTATTAGTTTTAATTCTTATTTAACAATCTTGCTGTCATTTGTAGCTTTACTTTAAGCATCTTTTATGCTATGTTACTACTTTGCAGTGTGGTTTGTTACCCTGCTACTAGTTGTAATAACTCTGCTACCTAACTCATGACATTACTTAAAGGTCTAGTGTGATTGGGATCAAGGATGTGGACATTAGGGGTGAACTTGTGTATAATATGGCCTTGCTTGTTTATTTAAATGGTATTTATTAACACTATTATTAAATATACATTGTTATTAAATGTAAATGAGAAATTAGCAAATGGTTTACAAACATCACTAAGTCAGTCTCTGACTTACTTGCAGCCAAAGATAAGTGGTAATCCACATTTCAGTCCTTCAGGTTGGTGGGTAAACCACTGCATTTGAGGTGGCGTTTTTCTTTAAACTGTACTAATCCATTATATTTGCATACCTAAAATTTACATTAAAAAGAAAGACCAATGATACATTTCAAAGCCATTTACTAATTGAGATACTCAAGTTTACAGCTATGTAAACATTTGCAATGCATGCTAATTCTTTAAACACAATTTTTAAAAATTACTGTTCTTGCAGTAACATGAAAGTTTTAGCTGCCATTTAACAATTATTCTAAAAGAATATTACCCCTTTTGATTGCTGTGTGATCCATTTTCATTTTAACCATCCAGACTGTTGTGCACTATGGAATGTGTGTATCCTTCCAGGTTGGCTCAGCTTGTAAGCTGAGTGCTGAACCAAATGAAGTTTGTGAATTCTACAGCTCTCTCTCTCCAAACAAAACTGGCAAAGACTGATATGTTGACTGTTGACATAATGACTGTATAAATGTACCCTCCATTAAACAGTTGTTGCAAGTCATGTTATACTGGCTTAGGCATACTGCCCTCGATGTCTTTGCCACTGAGCAGACTGAAGACCTCTTGTAGTGAACTCTCCTGGTGAATTGGTTCGTGTACTTTCTGATGCAAGCATTGGCAAATATGTACTCAATGAGGCCTCGCAACTATGACGTGTCAGGGGCAGTGCTTACTCTGTCTCCTCTTCCCTCGCAGCCTCAACTGGCACTGCATACACACCGATCACGGGCGGACTGTCCTGTCGTATTTACCTGCACTTCTAAACATGTCTGTCAAAGTGTAATTTAATACTAAGATTTAAAGATAAATTTCTTTATTTATAACTTTGAAGGATATAGTTTATTTAACTTAAAGTCTTAGTATATTCATAGAATTAGAGTGCATCTAATTATTCCTGGTCTATTAAATTTGATATCTAGAATAGCACTTTGATGATTTCTTCTCTCATCATGTAAGGAACTTAAGGTGTTTGTTGTGCTCTAAAGTTCAAAAAGGCACTCATCAATGGAACATCAAGCGGCGTTATGGTACATGTCATAAGATCACCATACCATTCTAGACAAGCATGTATTCATAAATTTACAACACGATTTAAAGTAGCATAACACTGACGTAGTGTCCTTTATTCATTTTTTTTTTTCAGGTCTAGATTGGACTAACCAATAGCAACAGCTCAAAGAGCAATATTCAGATAATACACCTAATATTAATTCAAATATTATAACTGATAGAAAACTTCACGCCAGCTATGCTGTTGCTTTGGCGATTGCTCAGTCACTGAGGTGTTTTAGTGATGGAATTTTCATAAAAAAATGTGAGAGTAAAGTTGGCAACATAATTTGCCATGAACAATATGATATTTTTAGTAATATTGCATTATCACCACAAACCATACAGAGAAGGATACATAAAATAGCAGAAATAACCGAAAAAAGACTACAAACCAAGGTCCATGAATTTATAGCTGTTTCTCTCACGTTGGATGAAAGCACTGACAACGTTGACACAGCACAATTGGTAATTTTCACTCGTAGAGTTACTAACAACCTCTCGATACAAGAATATATGCTTGAGGTCATTCCACTTAGGGAACATACAACAGGGACAGAATTATTTCAAGCATTTAAGAAATGTGTAGAAGAAAATAAACTGAATCCAAAAAAATCTTGTATTGCGATTAGCAGATGATAATTCTCTATACTGAGAGTGGCTACTTGTGATATATCACTAGATTTTCATGGTACATTGCAAATAGAAGTGAATTGAAATATATTGCTCAAATATCTAGGCCTACCTAAAGTATCGTAGACCAAAATAGCTGGATTCAAGTATGTGTACTATTCCTTATTGTACTCTGTAGCAAGCGAGTCCAGCACTGACTCTGAACGAAGGCCAATGCCATCCTCTGTTCTAGATTACGTCATGTGCATTGCGGGTTGCATGTTGAGACGTCATACTGATACCTCATTGAGTACATGTTCGCCGATACCTGGTCTGGTGTACTGTCTGGTATACTGCTATTGTTCCACATACCTTTCTTTATATATACCAGCAGGCTCTCCTGTCAGCATGACGTATAGTCCAAGGTTCTTTCAAGCCATCTTCTGAAAATGCATCCATACGTTTGAGCGTTACCACTACCAACTCAACCAGCCACTACTGACTCAGACAACCACAACATAAAATGTTGCTACTCCTATAAGTGGTTTGAATTAGTAAATTGTAAAACATTCTAGTTCTTTACATTGCCCTGCACAAAAGTGTAGTCTTGATTCTTTTTATTTTAAAATTTGAGCTCTTGCACTTTTGGGAAGTTCTATAGAATATATGGCAATGATGAAAAAATAACTAAATGAGGCACATGATTAAACTTAAGCATGGATAATAGGTTAAAAGGAAAGAGAGAAAAAAAATATATAAGTGTTTTGTACTATAGTAAGTCCAGCCTAAGAAAAACACTTAGCATCAATACTGCTAATGTATTAGTCTGCTCAGCACGTGGAGAAACATGTGTTACATTGTGCACTGTCAGTAACAAGAAATATCATTTATCATTCATGTGTTATGTGAGATCCATTATAATATCTGTGGAAATAGCTTACATTTAAAAGACAAGCTTTAATTTTCGTGTCTATGCATTTATAATTGTACATGGCACGAATTAAGCCTAACAATAAGAAGTTCTAATAATTTAGAAAGTTAAATACATGTGTGTCTATTTGCATTGATCAGATTCACAATCATCATCACTCACGGGTAATGTAGCAACTCTGAAGTCAGAATCTGACAATGACCCTGAGCTGTTGTCACCAATGTTTATCACCAAACTGTCAGAAACATTATCAGAGAGATGATCCAGTTGCCACAGCTTCCCTTCCTCCTCAACTACATGGCTAATGTCAGACTGCTACATTTGAGTAGTGACCTGACCCAGTGTCGTGTGTAAAAGCTGACAAACCTTTTAGTTTTAAGGATTTGTTGTTACTGGCAATGTAGCCTTTAACACTGCTCCACATGAGTTTCAGTTTACTATGATAGGGGAGCAACATTTCTACAGTAAAACCAGCTTTCATTACCATGTCATCTATCACCTACTTGTTTTCATTGTTGTCCATAGTGTTCTGAGCTAATTTCAGTAGCTCCAGCTTTACATTATTAGCATCAAAAGACTCACCACTGGATGTTAACCAGTCAATAAAGTCCTGTTTTCACGATCCAAAATTTGGATGCTGGAACAGTTTCACACTATGCTATGGCACATTGTCCATGACATTGACACTCCCAGGTTCAAGCTTTGGTAGTATGTTTGTGAATCATGTCTGAAATACGTCTCCGGTCATCTCTTCATGGTAATCATTGCTTTTCTTTGACTCAAAAATAAGGGTCCCATCATCAACAAAACCAACCTATGTGAAGGATGATTAACACTTTTGTCCTTTCCACTAGGATTTTGCAACCCCCAAGGGATGCCAGAAAGGAAAGTTTGCTTTCTGCCCACTGCAGTTGTGTCTACCCATATTTTGGAAATGTAATGACCCTCATTAATCCATGTCTCATCCAAGTAATATATCTTCCTGTTCCTATCCCTATAGCAATGAATATTTCTCAAATATTTATGCCTTCACAAAGTAATGTCGTCTCTGTCAGCTATCGTGCTCACATTGTTTCTTTTCACAAATAAAAACCCCATTTCTGTTAATAAACTATGGAAGCTTGTTTTCTTAAAATTAGATAAATTGGTATATTGACTGCACTTTGTTGATTATTGGTGGTTTGTTTTCAAAAAAGAACTTGTGCACTTTAGACCGAATTGCACACTTCACAAAATCGTCTACATTTTTTAACACTGTTTAAGGCTTTTTCCTCTTCTTTTACAGAGTTTTAAAACAGCCAGTTGCCTTGAACTCCTGGTGAGCATGCACAGCTCTGATCTCTGATAACTGGTATATTGTGTAGTTAATTTCATTAAGTCATTCACAAGTACACCCAGATGGTGTTCCATTAGCTTATGAAGTACATTTAACATGATTTGTTTTTCACCACTTTTTAAAACAGTTTTCCCGTGGGGTATTTTTTGTAACGCTCAGCAATCATTTTTTACGTGGTCATGTTATCGCAACTCACAAGTTATCCACCATATTCCTTACTGGCCGACTAGCATATTGTGTTCACTTTATTACTATATGCCTCATAATCAACCATAGGACTAGTATTTGCAAGCATTTATATTTTGTTGTTTATCCCATTGCAGATATTGTATAAAAAGTAAAATGCAGAATTTGTTACACTACCAATTTCAGAGCATTTAATGACTGTGCCGTAGCTGAGTGGTTAGACCATTTGCTTCGCACCAAAGTGGCCCGGTTCTATCCCAGGCAACCACATGTGAGATTTGTGGTGGACGAAGAGACGCTGGGGCAGGTTTCCTCCAGGTTCTCCAGTTTCCCCCGCTATCTCATTCCACCGGTGCTCGATCTTCATTCCATATATCATCAGTGTTACCGCCTGCAGTGCCGTATGTAGTAAAAGTGGGCGTTAAACACTACAAAAAAAAAGAGCATTTAATTATTAATTTTAATACTAGGGATGGAAAGTTGATACTGCTGTTACCTCAATATTCTTGATACTTGGTGGCAACAAAGTATGTGTAATACTTTGGGATAACCTTTGATGCTTTTTTTGATACTTTTGTAAGCTTGGCATTATTGAAAGCTGTTGTGTTTAACTTTATGCTAGATAAAGAATGAAAGGAGCTGAGGCTTCTCATTATTGCTTCATGCACGTCCCCAAAGAGTTGCTGGATGATAGTTCTTGTTAGAACTTAATTTTATTTCCTGTGTCTCAATGAATGCAAGATTCCATAGACTCTTGTATTTAACTGAAAACATGCAAAACGGTGGGAAAAGGTGTGGGGGTATTAATGTAACATGCGACATTGAGTTGTGAGTGAAGCTGATTTAGCTGATCACTAAACCATATTTCTGCAATAGAGTGACTTGGTAACTTACTCTCGGCCATTACATTTATCTACTCTGGTGAACGCTAATAACCACGTAGTTGATCACCCTTAAACCTACTACTCTGTTGAACAAAGTCTAGGAATATAGCAGAAACAAATCAGAACTCAAGACGTGAGATAATATAGTGCAAGGAAATATTTGTTCTTTACTTCCATCTGTTAGTATTTCTCAAGTTAAATTTGGGTCACTACCATACGTCACAGGTATAATGACTAATTTCCATAAATGTTTTGTTTCGCCATTGTACAACAGTGACGTTGAGTAAAACAGAAGTGAAGAGTGGAATTATTTTGAAGTAGACAGTACAAGTAACAGTTCAGAGTGTAAAATATGCATAAAAACATTTTTATGTGATGAGTCACATAATACAACAAATTTAAAGAAGTATGTTAATTCATACACTAAGTGAAATACACTCTGTTGAAAAAGTAATGTATGAGTTTCCCGTCACTGTCAGATCATGATTCCATGGCATCTGAAAATGATGAGCAAAAACAAAATGTTTATACGCATTTATATACAGAGAGTTGCTAATAAGAAATTAGTTTAGTGAACAAGCCATCACTTTCACATTTTTTTATAAAGTGAATATCAAGCATCAGTGCTTAAGAA
The DNA here is from genome assembly GCA_030765045.1 of Tenodera sinensis. Lineage (NCBI taxonomy): Eukaryota > Metazoa > Arthropoda > Insecta > Mantodea > Mantidae > Tenodera > Tenodera sinensis. The sequence goes on along the minus strand of CM060962.1, from coordinate 98,530,326 downwards.
TCAGTATCAGTATTGAGTATGGAGAAATAGTGGTACTGTCCCATCACTGGTTAGTATCCATACTGATGAATATTTTTTATTTTGTTTTATCAACACTGCAACCTCAGAGAATTTTTAAATGTATTTTAACAATTTGTGTATAATACTCCTCAATACATAGGATGTTATTTCTTGTTTTTATAGCAGACACAGTCCCCACATAGTGACTTTGGCAGAGCAGAGAATACATTACATTCCATTTGCATTCAATCTAATGAACATTTTACCAAAAAGTCAACAAGCAGAGCTACTGTATTCTTTGTTCATTCAGGGTGAGTAATTCAGTTACTACTTGTAGTAAAAGTACAGAGCTATTAAGATTAAATACAATTTTCTTCGTGGAATACTTTGAAAAGCATTAGGTTAAGAGTAGTTGTTTGCAATTGTTTTTCCCTTTCAGTTGTTCCTTCATGTATAGTTGATTTTTATATTGCAAAAAAAAAAAAAAAAAAAAAAAAAAAAAAAATTTACATTCCTTACATTCGATTTCCTTGCATGTATACAGCAGCCACCAATTATTATATTCCGTAAACAAATCTGAGATAGAAATACACATGACTTTTTTCAGTTTTAGTCGGGTTTCTCTTGCAAATTAATTTTAACCAATAGGATGTTACAGGGCTTTCGAACCGGTTCTTCACTGCTGCACGGCCTTTTGCCTGTGGGAGTTTGAAGCTGCCGCGGCCGGGTTTGCCGCTACTAACAAGCCACACGTAAAACATGTATAAAAATCTTACCTTATAGAAAAGGCTGGAAATGTCGTCCCTCCTCCGCTATACAGGCATTATATCGGGAAAACACATTCTGATTCACACGGTTAAGTTGGGCAACTGTAATGTCTGTGATTTCATTCCTAATATTTTGTTTTAGTTCTTCCAATGTGTGAGGATTTTTCTCGTAAACTTTGTCTTTCAGGTTACCCCACAAGTAAAAATCACACACTGTTAGATCAGGGAAGCGAGAGGGCCACACACCAGCACTAATCACTTTGTCTTCAAACACTTCCCTAATTTTATTCATGGACTGTATGGGCAGCAGCAGAACCTTATTGAAACCACCCATATGATTTCTCTTCTTCTGTCAGTTCACGAAAAAATGGGGTCAAAATGTCATTTCGGTACCTCTCTCTATTTAGTCTGGTCCTAAAATATTGGACCAATTATGCGTCTAGTGCTAACAGCACACCAAACTCCAACTCTCCGATCACAATGAGGGATTTCTTGAACGCGTTGTGAATTTTGAGATGCCCAATACTGACTGTTACGAGTGTTCACGCGATCATTTAGATGAAACCACGCCTCATCTGAAAAGAACAGAAGCTGTGGATTGATTAAACCATCGTTCACGACATTTCCAGCATTTTATATTAGGTGAAGAAGCGATTCGAAAGCCCTGTAGTATTCCGTATTACATTAGTGTATGTCTGTTGGCTACCATCTGATGTGACCTGTTATTGTTCCATAGCTTCTTAACCATTTGCCACCACCATTTAAAGCATTAATACATGGTCAGGAATGCTGCTTGTTTTAAATGGGTATTCAAATTCAGTCACCCATGGAAGAATTTGTATCTTCCCACAAAAAAAAAAAGGAAAAAAAAAAAAAAAAAACCAACAAAAAGTAAACTTAAAAAATATACAAATGAAAGTCTTTTTGCAATTATTCCTAAATGTTAAAGTATGTATTGGTCAACTCAACTAATTTTGCACTTGTAAATTTTTCTGCTGATGGTGTCTGCATTTATAAGTTACCTGTTTACCCCTTTTGGATGGAGTTATCTTTTTCTCACCGCACAAAGCTTATATCTGTGCACAATCTGAGATTTTGTCTAAGTGATGAAAAAGACCAGGGGATGCAGAGCCATGAGCTGCACCTATTGGTTGGTTTGTGAGGTCCTACAGAATGAGTAAGTTCATTAAACATACATTGAATGCAAAGTGCGATAAATACAAAATCTTAGCACATTTGTTACTGAAGCTCGTATCTTTGGTTGTTTCCAGGTCATTTGACATCCATTGTGTGCCAACATTGTCTTCATCTTCATCTTCCACTTCTTCTTTGGTGTGAGATTACTATCAGTGCTTTTATCTGAGATTTGAAAATATCCGTGTTTGTTAGATTCTTATGGAATGCATAAGATTTAGAAGCCTCTGTCTCAAACTAATCTGAGCTGTCAGGACTAACACTTGACAATGAATATGTGTGCCTGTTCCAGTGTTTAGTGCTTATTTATGTTCTTACATGTGCAAGAATGCTTACAGTCACTTTCAAATGGTATGATGTTTGTCCTTGAGCTCAACAGTCCTGCTGTGTTGTAATATTACGTTCCCCTGTGAGCCATGACATGCGCCAAGCAAATCCATTTCTAATAATACTATTTGTACTAAGACAAAATATTTAAATTTTGCAAAAAATAATCAATGAGGAAGGTAGAGATTAATGTTTTAACTTAAGTGTGAAAACTACATATTTATCTGTATGAGATGGTATCTGTTCCCATAAAATTCATAGTGTCTCTAAATCCAATCATATGATCATGAAGAGAGTTATACAAATGTGCATCACTAAGGATACTTTACATTCTGTAATGCCTCATTTGTATATTGGAAACATTCCAAAATGTCTGTCCAAAATACATTTAATATCCCTGTTTCTGGTGTTTGAAACTGTTTAAACAATCCACATGCTTGAGGTTTAACTTCTGGTTTCTCTTTAGAATTTTGAGCACTATCCTCTTAAGTGTAATAATATGTCCATACAGCCAATAATTGACAAAGCTTTACAGCCACCTTGTCATCCAGCACATAGTTAATAATTTTTGTGGAAATAACCTTTTGTTACTCGTGCTCGTCTTGATCTCATCTCTAAGTTTCATCCAATGTGAAGTAAAATGTATATACTTCTTGCAAAAACATTTTACATTTTATAGCCCAAAGACAACAATTAGCTGATGCTATATCTACAAGATTTAATGAATATGCTTAAAATAGCACAAAAATAACTAGTGGATTGTGAGAACGAATTCTCTTTGTAACTCTGAATAATGTTCTGTCACATTTTATACATTATCATATGACTGTCGTCTCATATGTTCAGTTGATATGTTAAAGGATGACAGGGTATTCAAAACTTTATTTTCTAATTTGTCTGCTGTATGTCCTGAAAGTCTGATAAATTTTATAAATCTATGGAAATGCCATCTTCATGGACATACCTAACTATAAGCGTAAGCTGATCAGAATTTGTGACTTGGGAATAGAATCTGCGGTAATCAAGTAACACATTAGTGCCTTCATTTTTTGCTCTATTACATTTCATGTTTCTTCAACGTTAAATCAATGAATTCATTACAAATTGCCTTAGAAAAGCAGTTGTTCTTCTACTTCTTGGGCTACCATGTATCTTGATATGGTTTTTCAAGAAATTCTTCATATTCATCTATAAGAACTAAAAGTCCCTGGAGTTTCCGTTTTCATTTGAATCAAGTATTGCATTGTCCTCTACCTAATATGTTCCCTCTCATAACAATTTTGTTGTACATTTGCAATGTTCATTGCTAGGTTCATGTTTAGTTAGTCTAATTGTTTTCCTCCAGTCATTAAATCCCCATGTGAATAAATATTCACTATGGTGAAATACCTAGTTTACAAGGGACAAAAAGATGCTTTTACTTCCCGAATATAGTATCAACCCCCATTTTTTAAACTTGCCCTATGATATTGTAATGAAAAACAGCTGTGTAGAGAGTCTTATTTGACCAGTGTAAATGTGTTTCAAATGTGAAAATGTAGTCTGTTGACATTGCACTGCACTAGCAAATTTCATATTGAGTTGCCAACGTCATCTGAAATTAACTTAAACCATAATACAGGGTCAGATAGGTTTATTTTGAATTTCACATCAGTATTAGAATGAATGATTTTATCATTGTCCCACTCTTGAAGAAAGACAAAACAGCATCAGAAATAAAACATTATAGACCAATAGCTCTTACTAGCATAATAGCAAAAGTGATGGAATGGTGTCAAACAGCTTAAATTGGTTTCTAGAATCACAAAATTTAATATCCCCATGTCAAGCTGGATTCAGAGAGTTCCACTCTACAAATGAACAAGTCTTACTTCTCAGTCAAGAAATCAAAGACTCCTTCAATAGAAAAGAAGATAATTTATCAGTTTTTATTGATTTCCAAAGTGCATATGATTCTATATGCAGAACAAAACTACTAAAGAAAGTAAAAAAAAAATAGGGATACAAGGTCCAATGTTTTCATGGCTATGTCATTTCCTAACACAACGCTTTATTGCAACCAGATATGGAAGAAATATATCTAAATACAACAAGTACACTGTGGCTTACCACAAGGCGCAGTGCTCAGCACAACACTTTTTAATATATTTATTAAGGATCTGCCACAACAAATACAAGAATCAGGTGTAAAGTGTGCACTATTTGCTGATGACTTAGTAATGTGGACTTCAAAACCAAAAGCAAAAGTACAGAACTAGAAAAAACCATGCAACAATCCTTAACCAACTTACAGAGGTGGACCAAAGAAAAATTTAATGACTGTTAATACAACAAAATCAAACTACCAAATCTTTTCACTAAGAAAAAAACCACTAAAAATAAACTAAATTTTGAGGGTCAACAATTACCAGAAACAAAGGAAGCAAAGTATTTAGTAGTTACATTTGATACCAAACTTACATGGACCAAACAAATAGAAAATGTAATACAAAGAGCAGAGAGGCGCCTTTCACTGTTAAAATGTCTAACAGGAATGAAGTGGGGATGTTCCAGAGCAACTCTTAACACAACATACAATGTATATATAAAGCCATTATTTACTTACTGCAGTGAAGTTCTTGTAACAGCAAACACAAAAAAGATTCAAATCTTTCAAAACCAAAGTCTGAGATTAATTACAGGTGCTATCAAAACCACAGCTATAGAAATACTAACCAACCAATACCCCATTGAATATGAAATAGAAAAAGTGGCTCTTATTCAACACGAAAAGTTGATCAGACCCCCATTCAATATATGGCACAAGAGAAATTTTACACATACACTAAAGACTCAGGAGAGCTTTCTTTCCAAAATTCAAGACATCAAGAAAAATGTACACCTTCCTAATTCAAAGGAAAACTTCATATCTAAAGTCAATCCAACACACACATACATTAGACATCACATATTATTTACACCTGACAGAAGAAGTTAAAAAAAGTGATACTCCAACTAGTGTTCTAAAATTATTGGCATTAGAGACAATCCATACTAGATTTCCAGAACATGAATGGCTCCATATTTATACTGATGGATCATTGATATCAAACCAAGATGGAGCAGGTGCTGGAGTCACATGTCACCTCTTTTCCTATTACAAATCTTTAAGTTATGGAAGTACTAACTTTGATGGAGAAATTGAAGCAATTCGAATGGCCCTACAAAATCTTTTGTACAGAACTTCACATTTTCAGCAAGCAGTTATTCTCTCAGATTCCAGGGCAGCAGTTATAGCAATTACTTCCAAGTTGTCACCAAAAAACCAAACAATTATAGAATGTTGGAAAATGTTTAGCCATCTAACAGCACTTCAAAAACACCTAGTCTTCCAATGGATACCAGCTCACTGTGGACTGAGTGGTAATGAGAAAGCTGATTTTCTTGCAAAAAAGGGTACCAGCGGTGTACAAAAATCTATAGTTAATCTACCATTTTATGCAGCTAAAAGATTAGTCAACTCTGAATTCAAAAAAATTATTGCAAAATATTACTATGAAAAATCAAAGAATAAAAGATGGGAGCTACCAAACATTTAAACAGTAATTCCTGAGTATCCTCGAAAAACAGCAGTTGCAACCTTCAGGTTGATTACAGGACATGATTGTCTGGCAAAACATTTAAACAGAATTGGGATATATTCTTCACCACTCTGTTCTCTATGTGATCTGCAAGAGGAAATGGATCGAGACCACCTTCAAATATGCCCGGCCACTTCTAGTGCCCCATCCATCAGTGAAAAATATTGGAGAGCAAGAGGATTAATGACTTCATTGTCAGAAATCCAGCATTGGCTAACAACAAACATATATTTGCTTTACTTTAATTATGAAAACTTTACACTTTGTGGGCACCAAAAGGTCACTCTTAAGAGGACACACAGGCTCTGGAACATTAATTATTGATGCAGGTGAAAATTAAAGCAATTTTTATTTTATTTATTTTATTATGCCTTAGGATTACTAATGGCCATGAACTTCTAAAGCAGTGATGTAAAATGGTGCACTTGAGCGCAAATGCACACTTTGGAGCTTAGCAGGCCCATGCTGGCCGTAGCAGCGGTACGTGCTTGCTCTGCTTGGGACAGTGTTAATCAAGGCTGTACAACGTGCATACCATGGAAAAGGCGAAGCCATTTCCACATTTGCAGTCATAGCACAGGAATTAATAAGTATTGTGACATATTGGATGCACTCTTAGAGGAGTTTGTTGGAGGATTTTCAGATTTAGAAGCTCTCATCCAAACTAGATCTCTCTTTCTTGCCGTATTCTGTTGATCCCGAGAATGTTCCAGTTGAACTTCAACTAGTACTTGCTGATTTATGCTGTGATTCAGATCTAAACAATGCATATAGCGATACGAGTATGGTCAGTTTTTATCAAGGCTTTCATTCACAAACATACCCAGAATTTCGTAAATTTGTTGCAGAAATTATGTGTATGTTTGGCAGTACATACATCTGCCAACAGTGGTCGGTCTGGGTGGCTCAGTTGGTTAGACGCTGGCCTACTGATCCCAAGGTCGTGGGTTCAAACCCGGCCCAGGCCGATGGTTAAGTGTGCTTAAAAACGGCAGCTCCATGTCAGTAGTTTTACTGGCATGTAAAAGAACTCCCGCAGGACGAAATTCCGATACACCGGCGACGCTGATGTGATCCTGGCAATTGACAGCGTCGTTAAACAACAAAATAATTTTCTGCCAACAGTTGTTTTCTTTAATGAGCTTCATGAAGTGACGTCTAAGAGCAAAATTGTTTGGTGATAACCTTGTCTGCCTTGAAACTTGGTTTTGTGACTAATGTTTCCCCAAATATTAAGACGTTCGTGGACAAGCATAAACTGAGCATAATAAATGTATAATTAAGTTCAAAATGTGACCACAAGTAGAGGTTTTAATGTGGAGCTATTTTTATTTACTGTTACAGGAGCAGTTTGTTTCCTTTTAAATTGTAAATTTAAAAGTTATATAAATATTTATCTTTTGTGGTTTTATTGTTTTGTTTTTGGAAATTAATTTGTTTTTGAATAATTATGTTATTCTAATTCATATTAAAATCTCGTGATCACAAAATCTGTGTAAATAAATACTTTTAAACTAAACAAGAAGAAACCCACCTTGTGCACCTATGTTTTGCTATGTTTTACTTAATGCTGCTGCTACCTGTGTGTACACCACAGTCTTTCTCGAAGCACTTCGTGCCCATGAGTACTGTCAAGGTCATAAATTGTGCTTGGGTGGACATAGCTGTTCTTAAGAAACATTTAAAATCAACTTCACTGAAAGCTCATTATATTAGCCTCCCATACTAAAAGCAAATTAATTGAGATTTGTTGCAATTTAATTATTGAGAAAATAGGTGATGTAAACAATGCAAAATGCAGTACTGATCCGAAGGTTCTAAAAAATAATGCTAATTGCTTCTCAGTCGTCGCTGACAAAACACTGATGTGGATATTGAGTAGTTTTATTTGCATGTTCATTACATAGTGGCATAGAGGAGGAATTTGATCTTCATAAATATTCCTTAAATTTTTCCAAGTTACAAATACATGTTTTAGCAGAGGATATTTATTATCACTAATCTCTTAAGGCTTAGGTATTGATTTAAACCACTCTTGCATGCAAGCCTACAATGGTATGAGCTATGAATTGTTATTTCCAGGGCCCGGATGTTTAAGACCTAAAAATGTTAGAAATATGCTTCAAATGTTGATTCCAGAATTTTATTTTGTGGGTTCATGGGAAAAGATTTTGGAAGCTACATGGAAAGTGATCGAGTGAAAACTGTTTCAGCATATAGTATAACATCTTTGTTATTAGATTTTATGTTAATTAAGGGGACCGGGTAGTGATTTGGGCTCAAAAAGTAAATTTTTTGTTTTTCATCTTTAAAAAAAGTAGAAACCTTCCTCTTCAAAATGATATATATATATTGTAAGGGTACCGGCACATTTAAGGCTTTAAATTACCCCATTTAAATATGGCGGAGTGCTGGGCCACGCTAGGTAAAGAGGGCTTCAGAGATGACACACTTTTCTTTAAATGTTGTTGTTAGCTAATGCTGGATTTCTGACAATGAAGTCATTAATCCTCTTGCTCTCCAATATTTTTCACTGATGGAAGAAGAGAGCAAATAGGAATAATAGTAACCGCTTTTTAGAGAGCACCATAGTTTTATGTTTTGGCGGTCACATCGCCAAAATGTAGTTTTCTGTAACTTGACATTATTCAAACTCAGGTGCATTTTTTTTCAGAACCACTGAACCTATTTGAATGAAAATTTCACAGTAGTTCTAGAAGCATGTACTCTACAAACGTAACCCATTGTTATTGAAAAAATCCAAAACACAAAATTTTAAAAAATATTTGTGAAAAAAAAAAATATTTTTTTACAAAATTCTTTTGAATATTGCCAGAGATATTTAGGTTACCAATTATGAATACGCATTGCCTAGTGCACTACAATAGTTTCAACACATATGCTTGAATGTTGTAGAAGGAATTTGTACCGTTAGTACTATATATATTATATTTTTTCAAAAACATGTTATCAGTTTTTGCCTTATTACATGCCCATTTTAAATAATTGGTTTGATGTTCTCTATATCAATGTAATCACAATGAATCACTAAATATTCATCCCAAATTAAATTTTGATCTGAGCAGCAGAAGTTTAGATATCCTCAACTAAAGTTATGTTTTGAAATACTGAAATCGTGTACGAATCACTACCTGGTCCCCTTAAACTAACTGAAAGGTTAAAGTTATGTGGAAAACAATTTGCATGTTTCAAATTTTGATTCCAACATTTTATTTTGTGGGTTCTGGGGAAAAGATTTTGGAAGCGCTAATGTTAGAAGAATGATTTAAGTTCAGTTTCTGTAAGCAAAGCTATATTTCAAATCTGGAAGACAAATTTAAATTGGTTACACCTCCAAACCTCCCTTTAACTGCCATTGAATGTCTCAATTGGTGACAACAGTTTCTTCAGAAATTTTTACTGATTTTTCAAAATTCTGTGTACTCTACCTGTGAAAACAGGTACCTGTGATTTTTGATTTGAGTTGGTTTAAGGGCGCTCAACTTCTAGGTCATCAGCGCAGGTACCCGTGACAAAAGGTAGTTCAGAAAAGAGTTTGTTCACTCTCCCTATCTCTGTAATTCATATAGTGAAGAAAGACTGAATAGACTAGCACTGCTTAATGGACATAGGGAAGTGAAAGTGACATCAGAGGAAATTCTCAACATATTCACTCTGCTACAATGGAGTAAAAAAAATTTCAAATCTTTCAAAACCAAAGTCTGAGACTAATTACAGGTGCTATCAAAACCACATCAATAGCAGCTATGGAAATACTAACCAACCAATACCTCATTGAATATGAAGTAGAAAAAGCAGCTCTTATTCAACACGAAAAGTTGATCAGACTCCCATTCAATACCTGGAACAAGAGGAAATTTTACACATACACTAAAGACTCAGGAGAGCTTACTTTCCAAAATTCAAGACATCAAGAAGAATGTACACCTTCCTAATTCAAAGGAAAACTTCATATATAAAGTCAATCCGACACAAACATTAGACATCACATATTATTTACACTCGACAGAAGAAGTTAAGAAAAGTGTTCTACTAGTGTTCTAAAATTATTGGCATTAGAGACAATCCATACTAGATTTCCAGAACACGAATGGCTCCATATTTATACTGATGGATCATTGATATCAAACCGAGATGGAGCAGGGGCTGGAGTCACGTGTCACCTCTTTTCCTATTACAAATCTTTTAGTTATGGAACTACAAACTTTGATGGAGAAATTGAATTTCACATTTTCATTAAGCAGTTATTCTCTCAGATTCCAGGGCGGCAATTATAGCAATTACTTCCAAGTTGTCACCAAAAAACCAAAAAATTATAGAATGTTGGAAAATCCTTACCCATCTAACTGCACTTCAAAAACATCTAGTCTTCCAATGGATACTAGCTCACTGTGGACTGAGTGGTAATGAGAAAGCTGATTTTCTTGCAAAAAAGGGTACCAGCGTGGTACAAAAATCTATAGTTAATCTACCATTTTATGCAGCTAAAAGATTAGTCAACTCTGAATTCAAAAAAATTATTGCAAAATGTTGCTATGAAAAATCAAAAAATAAAAGATGGGAACTACCAAACATTCAAACAGTAATTCCTGAGTATCCTCGAAAAACGGCAGTTGCAACTTTCAGGTTGATTACAGGACATGATTGTCTGGCAAAACATTTAAACAGAATTGGGATATGTTCTTCACCACTCTGTCCTCTATGTGATCTGCAAGAGGAAATGGACCGAGATCACATTCAAATATGCCCGGCCACTTCATCATCAGTGAAAAATATTGGAGAGCAAAGGGATTAATGACTTCATTGTCAGAATCCAGCATTAGCCGCCAACAACAACAACAACAACAACAACAACAACAACAACAACAACAACAACAACAACGGAGAGTGGATTTTTTAGACAGATTTTGGTTTGCTTGTCTTAAATTCCATATTTTTGTTTTCTCAAGTATCTTGCATGCAAGTAAGAGGTAAGGCATCCCCATCATCTGTAGTTCCTAGCTACACCACTGCAACTATACTATATGTGTGTAAAGTCTGTGCTGTCATATTGTATGTATCTGAGATGTATTATTTGTACATAATAAGTGCAAGTTGATTTTGTCAAAAATTGTTTTTTTCTTTGGAGTCTTGATTCTAAGAATAATTATATAAAAAAGCCAAAGGAAGCAGTGTTGGGTGGTTAATGCTGTCTGCAGAGAAAATAGTGGCAATGAAATAATTTTAGTGCATCAGTTATGAGAGAAGATCTAGGTAACATTTGAAATTTTAATTTTACAGATCTGAATGTGCAAGAACAAACTGATCTAGTTGTGGGTGCTCCAAACAAACTGCTCATAGAACACATGTATGAGCAACTAAAACAAAACTGTAATGAGGAGATACAATTGACTTTGGAAGATTCACTTGCATTCCTGCAATTATTGTATGAAAGAAGACGTAGCGGTTGTGACTATTCATTACCTATTCCAAAACTTCCTCAGTTAAACAAGACATCAGGTAAGTTTAATTGGATTTATTGTTATAGTTCATTAATTTGCAGTCAGCATGACTTAATACTAGGACATCTGTTGCATACTAGATGCCTGAACAGACCACCTCCATAGCACAGTGGTAGCACACCTGCCTCTGGCACCGAGGACCTGGGTTCAATCCCCGGTACTGGTGCAGGGGTTTTTTCCTTTCTGGGAGATCTGGCACAGGGTGCACTCAGCCTTGTTAGGTCCTGGAGGAGCCAATTGAGGAGCTGCTTGAATAAAGGAGTAATGACTCCAGGTTGCGAAGGCCGCATAACCAGCTGGGAGAGTACACGGCGTTGACCCCATCACACCCTCCAGTTCTGCACCCCACTTATGATGCCTGTGCTGGGCAGAGTTGGGGGACACAGTAGCTGGGCCCGCGAAGAGCTGTTGCACTAGGGGTTTAGTTGTTTTAAATGCTTGAACAGGGTAATTTGGCCCTTAATAATCATTACTGTGTTTGAATATTCCAATCACTTGATTGTAAGCAAATTATCATCATGAACATTTATTAGTTCTGTAAGTATTTTATGTTGTCATATAGTGTGCATATTACATTTTTAATCTTGCAATTTTTATTTCTTTTCAATTCACTTCCCACTTATAGCTGAGTTGAATGAGGAATGGAATGTGTGGTGAAAGAACATTATTGTTATAATTTCTAAATATAAGCATTGTTATAGTTTGTAACTCTTGATATAAATGTACATGTCATTAATATTACTTAGAATGCATTTAACTTGTTCAGTATGAAAAAGAGCAGTTTTTGTATATGAATTGTCCTGGAATGTTTGGTAAATATAATCAGAGATTGCAACTGAATTTCAGGAAAGAATTAATTGTTGGTGAGTGTAGTGAGCACATTAAATGATAAAAGTCACAGGAAGAAACTGTTGAATTAGTTTTTTCTACCAAAGTATGGGTATTTAAGGGTTAAATTGACCCCTCCTGGCATCCTAGTGTTAATACTGTAGCACATAACAGCGAGTGGTAGGAGAGAAATAAAAATAAAGGTATGTAACTGGATTTTTTTTTTTTTAATTAACGTCCTCCAACGTAATGTCATATCGGACGGTGAATGAATGAAACAGGTGAAATGATGTTCAAATGAGCCTGAGGTCCATGGAGACCTAACTGGATGTCAACAAAACTTTGCAAAGTGTGAAAACTTGTAATGAATAGAAGTTTGTGGGGAATGTGAAAGTCTGTTGTTTGAACTTTAAATCAAAAGGATACATTTGAGTAGTTGGTGATAAAATTGTGTATTATAAAATCGCTGCTCTAATTATATCTTTTTACAAAGTAGCAGCTTTGTATTTTACAGCTTTTGAGTGACTGTTGTTAAGAAATCATTGCTTTATCAAAGCATGTTTGTTTCTTTTGGTCCAATAATTCTGATTTTGGTTTACTGATAGTTCCCTTAAGCCTGTTTGGCTTCCTTCCCCATGAGGGTTAGTACTTGTTTGAATGTTAGCATCCATAATCATGGTAGAAGAGATTAAAAGACAATATATAAACGGAGAGCAGATACAGGTTGTAGAAGAATTTTATTATTTTAGCATAAGGTATTCATTCCATTAATGGTAACTAGGAGGCACAGACTCAAGTTGCCCTAGTGAAAGGAAAATTAGCCATGAAAGCAGCCAGGACATATTTGTACAAAATACCTAAGTTTTCATTGAAACGGTTAGAAAGACCATATGCAGCAGTAGTGGATGCAAAGGTGATGTGTGCCATAGAAATCTGGGGACTGGTGAAATGAAATTGAAATGGAGCTTTTAGTTATAGGTAATCTTTAACTGCTATGGTTCTCAGTATCCCATTCTATATTGGGTGTGAAAGACTGCTAAATGTTGCTCAGAGGCCTCTTTATCAAGCTTGAGGTTCTTTTATGTGCTGTAAATCTATGACACGGGATCACTGCCTTTACTTCCCTTCCAAAGGAAGCTATGCTAAGGATTTTTACGCCCCCAAAAAATCTATTGACCTCTGCTGGGGTTTGAACTGGCAACCTCAGTGACCAGATGCTAGCATATTACCCCTAAACCATGGAGGACGACTGGCTGGTGAAAAGGTGACAAAAAGTTGATATAGTGCACAGAGGTTCACCTTGAGGAGCAAGTTTGGGTATTGCTAGGAAGAATAGCAAGGAAGGTAATAGTTGAGAGAATTTTGAAATATTGGTATAAATGAAATCAGATTATTTAATGTACTCTAAGTATCAAAGAGATGTAATGGGGGATAAGAGTTGATTTGAAGAATTTGGAAAGGGAGAAGTTGGGTAATGGGGTGAAAATAATTGCAATGAATTCTAGGAGGAGTTGAGGTAGCATGTTGAGGATAGAGAGAAGCAGGTGTTATGAGCTAGTTTTGAAGATGAATGTTCATTGGAATTAATATAGAAAAATTCCAAAAAATTGGAGTAGGGAGAAATAGGTGGATAATTCTGGCGAAGTGGAAAGGATGGGTTACACTTGGGTGGGAACAGATGTACTATTTCCTACAGGATTAAGGTTGAACTTGACAGAAGGATGCAATATATATGGGAAACCAGAGGACATATACCATTGTCTAATTAAATGTGAAATGGTTAAAGGTGGAGGGATAGTATTTGGAATGAGAAATGGAATAAATTACCAAAAGATATAATAGTAAATAAAGTGTTAGCAGATAATAGAGAAGAAATTAGTAGGATGGGGGAATTTGTGGGAAAAAGTAAGTATAAATGGGTAATAAAGGTTCTACTTCTTGAAGGAAATACCGCTAACAACATAAAATTTTCTTTTTCAGATCTGGTTCAAATCCCAGTGAGCTCACATGCAAATAGCATCACATCTGAAGTTACCATGTGCGACAAAGTTCTCCATGGTCCAGTAGCAATACCAAAATGGCGTTGTTTCCTTAAAGGTGTTAGTGGTGTTAGTAACACACATGTAGCACTTGCATTTTTGCCTGCTAGTTATGCTGATCTCAAATCACTAATGCTGCCCAATCATTCCTTAGAAAACATCCATCCTGGGTCAGTTAAATTGACAAGACAAGGAGAGTCTCCAGTAGAAGATGTGAGACCTGAAATTCAACCAGAACAAAATAATATTGCACTGTCTCGCAGTTCATCCTGTGATACATCTTGCATATTCAACAAACTTCCCTTAGTTAGTCACTTGCAGTCTGATTCTTGCTCTCCACTATCATTTGATCAGTTTGAATTTCTAAGTGATGCACCATTCCGAATGAGAGCCAGCTCTTGGGATACAGTTACAAAACATGCCATGAACCCTAGAGAGTCTAATTTAGGATTAGATCGTGTTCGAACTGGTTCCATGGATTCCAAAATAAAATTAAAACACATGTTTGTGGGTCCGTCCTTAAGGTTAAGAGACATTGTAACAGATATAGAAGAAAGCAAGAAACCAGGTGGCAAATATCAACTTGAATTAACACCTCCGCTTCAAAATACATCCCCAAGCACTAATCAAGATCATAGAACACACATATCAAAATATGGTTCCATAACACTCCCAATATATATCTATAACTGCCCAATGAATACACTTATGGATTTTATAGTATCTCATGATGCACATTTTGAAAGTGGGAATAAAGGGATCAAAGACATATACTTGGATCACACATTCAAAGTGGAAGGCACAGGAGATAGCACACAATCTTCTTTACGTGATGGTATTATGAGCTCAAAGACTGCCACTAGGGAGAACATAGAAACTGATAGAGACGAAGAGTCTGATCAAGCGGTAGGAGATACCGTCATTGAAGTGCACATACCTGCTAAACATTCTAGTCCTGAACCAAAATCAGAGGATTCTGAAGACGTACCAGGTAAAGTATCTGAAATGTAGTAGTTTCCTTCCAGAATTTACAGAAGAATGTCAAAGTGCAATTTCATTCCCTAACAGAAAATTTAAAATGACAAATTAGGTTTTTTATACATAAACAGTCTATGTAATTTGAATATGGGTTTTTGCAGAAATAAAAATAAGTTTTCAAATTTTAATACACACATTTATTACAGTAAAATTATTCCATGCGCTTTAGGTTTGAATGCAGAAAATTTGTGTTTTTGTAATATGTATGCTTTATTACAGAGAAAACAGTGACATATAGCTGCTT
Organism: Tenodera sinensis; assembly: GCA_030765045.1. Classification (NCBI taxonomy): domain Eukaryota; kingdom Metazoa; phylum Arthropoda; class Insecta; order Mantodea; family Mantidae; genus Tenodera; species Tenodera sinensis. The sequence goes on along the minus strand of CM060962.1, from coordinate 98,514,747 downwards.
ATTTTGCACAAATGAAATACTTTTGCTATTCAACCTCTCAGCTGTGGATGATATTAACTTTGTACCCCTCCTCTACTGTAGGAAATGTAATGTATCACTTCTTCTGCATTAAGTACACTAAATTTTACATTATTTATGCTTGTTGTGTCACCATGCAGATTATAAAAATGCTATTTATGCATTTTGCACTTTCACCTCTCTCTAGGAGGTAGTAAAGAAGGCACCCTGGTTTACATAAAGGGAATTCACATTGTCCACACTTTCATTTTGCTTCAATAGTGTGATTGACTGCATTTTACGTCTTCTTTTGCTGAACATTCCACACAATTTTCACACAACATTTATCTATTGTATTGTATTTTAATGTGATATAATGTAGGGGATGCAAAAGCACTAGGTAGGTTCCTTTGTCTCCATGTACATTGATATGATGTGGAGTTTCTGATCAACTGATTTGCTATATTTTTTCTATATTGCAGTAATCTGCTTCTGTGCACTGGCAGGTCTATTGCTCATATATGATGAAACTATTTACAATTCCTGTGTCTACAACAAAGTGGAATAGATACTTCCACCATTTCTTAACAGGTCGACTTGGTCCATATTATTTCCTTCATTGATCAGCCAAGTCAACACTTCCCATTCCTTACAAATAATTTATGGCTGTGTTTGAGCAGGGAGTATTCACATTTCGTTTTTCTTCACTACAGTTTCTCTCCATCACAATGTGGATCTTAGTTTAAAGAGGTTAACAAAACCTTTGGTTATCACGCCAAACAGTGGCAGTCATACCCTCAGTTTAAAGTTTGTGATTTGCCCTATTTTAGTTTTAGCTGCTGGGGTTTATGAAATTCCTTTGCCAATCTTTTTTTTCCCTGCATAGATGCTACTACAGGCATATGCTGTCTTTTATAATAAAATTTTCCTCAAGTCTAGCAGAGAAGAGGTTATCAAAGTAAATATGATGCTATTGACCTGTATAATCCATACACATGTCCAAAAGAACCTGCTGCTAAATTTATTGCTCTTATTTTCCCTTTTGCCAAGGTACTTTTACAATTAGGAACATAGCCAATCATATTGTCTGGAATTTCCCATGCATTTGTTCTCCATTTTGTTGGTTTGTTGGTCATGCACTGCTTCAAATAAATGTACTGCTTCAAATAAAACCTCCCTTTGAGATGTACCATAGCCTCGTCTACAGCAAGATCATGGCCTGGATTGTAATTGGAATTTGTATTTATTTGTTTTGCAGGACTTGTATGTGGTCAGTTATTAGGACCTCTGTTGCAATGTTGCTACCTCAGTGCATATTACAATTTGTACATAACAAAAAGCTAATTATATAAAATGGAGTGATTAAGAAAGAAAGTGAAGATAGCAAAATTGTATACTAGTTTTTCTGTGTTATATTTAATGAAGAGTTGACTTAAACATTGTATATGTGCATTATAATGCAATGAGAGTTGTGAGAAAGCTAATTGTGCTGCTGAAATAAGTGTTCATAAACTGAAATAGTATTATAATAATAGTACACAGAATTACCACTTAAAAGGATGAACATCAATACACTTTCTACCAGTATGAAGGTTTTTTATGTTGAATTATGTTCTATGCTTATCAGTTGGTTGCATTAAAAATGTCCGTGTCTCTGATGTGTTCTAGATCACTGATAAAGCTTTTAGTAATCAGTATTCTTGAAAGAACATTTTAAATTTTTAAGCATAAAATTCCACCCTTCTTTGTTGGGCTGTTTAAAATTATCTTGAGTTATTTTGCTTGGTGTGCATTTGTTACAAGAACATCTGCAACCACATACAATTTCAACCATCTTAAGTTTTTGTCATGCTAATGCTTCTGTTTACTGTGTGCAAGTTATGTGACAGGTATAAATTGTAAAAATACAGTACTTTAAAGAGTTTCTAACAGTACATTATGTCCATTTTTGTTGGAACCTTTAGTAATTATTTCTACTTCAGCATCAGTTTGAAATTTCACATATGCTCATTCATCCACAGAAGTGCCTTGCTTGAGCCAGCTCTGTGCACAGGTGAGCCTGGCATACTGCAAAGTTTTTGTATACACAGTGTTCAAATCGCTGCATCTAAACTACTCGATTGAAGCTCAGGATGTTCAAGCAGCAGTGGATGAATGTGAAGAAGCACTGATAGAAATTGATATCACGGATTTCATCAAGGTACTTGTAACATGCAGTATTAAGTACAGGGGTATTTTTTAGAGGTGGCACGTGACCTTGCTCGGATGTGTGCGAGTGACATCACACAAAGCGATGGTGGGGGTAAGTTTCCACCAGGAGCCTGCTGGCTAGTGGGTTAGAACTCGAAGAGATACTAACCAGACACCCCTTTTATCTTGCAATAGACAAGTGGACTCAACCATGAGCTACTGCACAGCATTACGTCACACGCCACCTCTAAAAAATACCTCTGTACTCTATTTTATGGAGGATTGATTTGCTTTTCATCTCGATTAAGGGGTTCATCACTGGTGTATTATTAGGTGACTTAACATGTTTAAACACCAAAATGCATGCAGTTGCTCTTTGTAAACACATGCAAAAATATTATTTCTTTTATACAAATTTTCATCCTTAATACATGTTTTTTTTTTAATATTTTAATGGCATGAATTGACATCATGTTTTGCCCTATTGACTTTTCTTCTAGTGGTTTATAGATTTCCACTCATTGTCATTTGTTTTGATACAGTTGCATTAATTTTTCTAATTCGGTGGTAACCAACTAACCCCATGGTGCAATAGCCCTTTCCGGATCAAGGCCTACAGCCTGGCCACTGCATCCCCCACCTCTGCCCACAAGTAGAATAGATGAATGATGAGACCACTGTCATCCCTTAAGATAACTGGATTTCATCCAAGAGATCATAAATGGAATTTGTGGCCAACAAAGCAGCTTAAGGTAGTTCTCTATCACTTCTTGTTTTTGCCTGCCAGCCATTCCTCCACTGTACTAGCCTTCATCCTCACCCTCTACCATTATTCAGCTTGTCATAGTGCACCATGCTATTGATAAGTTAGTATGAGGGTTGAAAATGGACCATATGTGCTGCAGTTTGTCTCCTTATTTTGAGTGAGTGATGAATAGGGTTTAAGGGCCAATTATTGGCATTTGACATCACTTCCACCAAAAATGCTTTTCACTAAAAACACAGATTGGTTTTGCCTGCAAAGTAGTATTTATTCCATGATCGCCAAAGTCATAATGCTGTTCTTGCACAAAATGAGCACTTCAAGGAACAGTTTGTATCAGTCTACAATTTTTCACTGCGAGAATATCAATGTCCAATATGGCATAATCCATCATGGTATATTGCTGAGTAATTATTTCCTCTGTCTTTCCTGTATTCGCAAAATTTCCTGCTCACCTAGCAGAATGTCATCATTTGGTGTTGAAGTCCTAATGAAGTAAATCACTTGCAGATGCTTTTACTGTGGTAACTGAGGATAGTGACATACTGTATGTTATGGAGAGAAACTTTAAAATGTATAGCACAAATATCAGGGAATCCTTTGGTTGCTCAGAACTGAAACAAAAAACCTGTTGAAGTGTGTCAGTATGTTATTGTGCTTGTCACAGGAAAAAGGTTAGGTATGTTTCTGCAGCACGAAAGGGTTATGAAATTCCTAGAACTGCATGTTACATTTGGAGTTAAATTTTACTATAAATGGTGGCTTTGCATTTCTTTGCTGCTCACTAGAGCCAGGCAACCAGTCTCTTTTTACTACTTGTTAAGTTATTATCTTAGCAAGGCAAATAGACAAAGAAAGCTGTTATTAAGAATGAGGTTACTGGTATTATAGTTTCCAAACTGAACAATGCCAAATATTACAGCTGATAATTGCATGCAGCAGCATTGTTATTCACGGTTCAGAATGAAACAGCAGTTTTAGGGCAGTGTGACATTGTGGTATGGATTAGAATTAGGCATTGATTACAATAGAGCACAATTGAGGCATTATGAACACAAATAGAAAATGCAACCCTGGATGATTAATTTTCTTTCATTTTTGTGAATTAATTCATGAAAACAGAAAAGATTGTAAGACTCTCCAGTTGCCCAGGCTCCTGCAAAATGGACACACATGAGTTATTTTATTGCTGTATCATGGAACAAAGCACATGAGGAAGAAGAAGAGCATAACAGTGACAATATCATTGGCTGTTATAAATAAAAGGAAGCATTGTCTTATATTATACTAATTTCAAGTTTCCCGCTTGTAGTTCTACAATTGGTCATTGGAGCACCTTGGAGAAAAACCAAACTCTCTGTCCTCAATGTTGTTCACTGATGAAGCAACTTGTACTAGAAATGGGCATGTACTGAACTCAGGAGCAACCACATATGGGACTACAGAAATTCACATTCCGTTGGGGAGGCACACAGTCAACTCAGGTTCAGTGTGAACATGTGGACTGGCATAGTTGATCATTTATTTAGACCATATCTTGTGTCTTTATGGTTAAATGGGCAGGTGTACCTTCAGGGTTTGTTTAATGTGCTGTCCATATTCCTGGAAGATGTCCCAAGTTCAATATCAAATGCGATTCCAGTTTGAGGTTTCTCCCCATTGTGATAGGAATGTGTGGCATTTTTGGACAATATTTTTCCTGACAGGTTGATTTACAGTGATCCAGTAATCCAGTCTCACTAATCTCTTTATCTCACATCCCCATAGATTTCTTTTTATGAGGATATTTCAAGAGTCTAGTATGTGGAACACCAATGGACTCTTATGAAGAATTGCTGGCAGGGACATAACTGAAACAAAACCCTGAAAACAAGTGTTGCTGTACCATCATACTAATTCATGAACACAGATTTTCTTCAGGATATTGATTTTATTTTTTGTGCAATGAAGTAGCGTGAAATGTGTTTGTTATTATTTGTTTATTTGTGACATCTTTGCTAAACTTAAAGCAAGCTACAACATCTTTGCTTCTTTCATCATGCTTAATTTCCCATTGTTTACCCTTTCAGAAGTGGGGAATTTTTTTTCATTGTAAAGCCCAAAGGCTGTTTATCTTAACATTTATTCACTTTGAACATCTTTACTAAATCTAAAAGGCAAACACTTTCCTATTTTTCTTTATTCTACTGTACATATTTCCATTGTATACCCTTTCAGATGAGGGCAGTTTATTTTCAATGATTATAAGTTACTACTGTGTTTAATTTCTCCTTTCAGACTTTTGCAAGTCCTTCACATTACTGGCAAACAAATTAACATATACAATTTCAAAATAAACAAAAACCTTATAATTACATCATGCGGTGCACTTGTGCTGTTCTGTATTGAATAACATTACTTAACCAGAACTGCAGTGCTGCCATTCCCCATATGTACATATTACCAATACGTACATGAGAATTTGAATTTGAATGAGCTCATTTCTTTTTCATCAAAAATTTTATTTAAACGTATGTACTATATGCTATAATTTGTAAATCTAGCACAGCAAAAGCTTAGCTCTACCATACTCTAAACTCTGTATGTAAGAAATATAGCCACTAAAATGAATCTCCAGGTTTCAAACCAGTCGTGCTCATTTCATAAGTCCCTTATCATGTCTTGCCTTCATAAAAGTGCTCCTCTTACATTACTTTTCACTTTTCTTGCATTTTAACTGTTACTATATCATCTTGTAGTCTATCCCAATTTTCATCTTGTGTGATATTCTTCCATCTTTTAACCATGTTATACTCTAGTAGTCAGTGGAACATACCATCTAATTTCTCACACATAATACATTTTTCTTCACAGTTATTTCTTATTCTCTTAGAAATAAATAATCCTTCTCTTTGCATACATGCATAACCTATTCTTCCAAACTAATTTCTATGTATTTCTTCCTCCCTCACTTGTTTCGTTAGGTTATTTTAAACAAAAATAAAGAATGTTTGTTCGCAAGATCTCTTACTTATCTGTGTCTTTCAACCTTCTTTCTTCACTTCTTTCCAAAATTTACTACAGTTGTCATGTAGTAGCCAAATATTCCCCCTTATCATTCTCCTCTAGCAATTTTCCCATATCTGAAAATCATCTCTCTAGTCCTGTTTAACTATGTAATTTTAGGCATTCATTTAGTATGTTAGCATCATCCAACTTTAAACATCTGTACCAATATTTAAAATTCTCTCTACCTTTTCTACAAAGCTTTCCTAGTTCTGCCAGTGCTATTCCCCTCTGTAAACTCTTAGGTAATTCCAGAACTTCTCTGGCTAAAGACTTAAAGGATAAGATAGGCAAGTTACAGATGACTTTTGTAGATCTAGGTAAGCATATAATAAAATTGAACTACTACTGTTGTGCCACAAATTTCTGAGTTAAATTTAAATTTATTTTGTTCTTTAACGACGCTGTCAATTGCCAGGATCACATCAGCGTCGCCGGTGTGCCGGAATTTTGTCCCACAGGAGTTCTTTAACATGCCAGTAAATCTACTGACATGGAGCTGTCGTTTTTAAGCACACTTAAAAACCATCAGTCTGGGCCGGATTTTAACCTGCGACCTTGGGATCAGTAGGCCAGCGTCTAACCAACTGAGCCACCCAGACCGACACAACAAATTTCTGAGTATAGGAATGAGTAAACAAATGGTAAACACTCTTAAAGCTTTATATAGTGAGAATTCCTTTCATATAGGGTCAAAGCAGGTGTGGTAACAAGAGAAATCCAGCAGGGGAAAGGCCTCACACAAGGATGATGTATCATTAGAAACTGGGAGAAATAACATATTTTATGGTTATAATAATATCCAGATTCCTAGGTTACTTTTTGCAGACAATTTAGTATCAGGTGTAATTACAATTAATGGCTTGAAACAATTCTTGAAAGGAATTTACAAATACAGTAAGGAATGGCACTTAAAAGTAAACCAAGATAAGACCCAGATTGCAGTGTTCAAGAAAGGGGGAAATTGAGTAAACATGAAAAATGAAAGAATGAAAATAAAGAATATGGGGTAGTGAGAGAATATAATTTTTTAGAGGTAAAATTGACAGTGGCAGTAACTTTGAAAAACAAGAAATTTGCACCAACGAAAGGAAAAGGAGCTTTATCAGCTATAAGAAGCTGCAAATATAGAGTATCCAATGTAAATATCAACTGGATCGACAAAGCACGCAATATGGTGGTTCAGGCAAAATTGTTATATGGTATAGAAGTATGGGAGTTAGGAGAATGGGAAGTTATTGATGAGGGGCATAGCATGTTTTGTAGAGAAATGCTCTGGCTATCAAATGCAGCTTTTAGGCAGATATCACAAATAGAGCTGGACAGTGGCGAGTAAGAGAAAGATTACAGAAAGCGCATTAACATTTTGGTATAGAATCGTGAACTTAGAAGAAAGAAATTTGCTAAAACAGTATCTAGAATATTAGGAGGGATATTTCAAGAACAATGGATGGGTAAACTGTCTTAGGAAACATTTGGAAAGTAATGGTTTAAGAGAGATATGGAGAAGAAGAGAAAATAATGTGAATAATTTTTGGAAAATTGTAAGTAGGAGATTTAAGGATGTAGAAATACAAAACATGTTTTGTGAGATAGACGACAAGAAATCATTAATGTTCTATAAACCAATGAAAGACACTTGGAGATATGACAAATAGAGAGGAACAAGGAGGTATTGCATGGGTTAGAACAGGAGTATGGAGATTGAAAGGTCTAAGGAAGGATATCCTACATGAGCAAGGTCCTATATCTGGTGGAAATGATGATCTTGAACAAATAATATTTAAAGGTAAAGGGAACTGAACTTTGCAGAAAAGAGTACAGTAATGAGAAATTGTTTAAGATAGATAGAAATATTGCTATAACTGAAATGTTTTATAAAGATAGTAAAAAGAAAGAACAATTGTTAAATGTAGGGAAATATAAATGGATGTGGACAGTAAATAGGGTTAAAGAACAAAATACAGATTAGAATTAAGGAATTAATTAACACTTGAAATTCTGGCCTCCTTTTAACTTTACACCAGGACTCGACATATTCAGACTAACATGTAACAGTAATGTGAAGATCAATTGAAATTGGAAATTCAGTAGCTTGAGTCACTAACATTTCTAATTTACGCACTTACTTGAATGCATTTCGGGAACCAGACTTGTTCCCATCTTCAGCATATGTCCAACTGGTTGTTTTGTTTCCTGTTTGGAAATTCTTGTACAAGTGTCTTTCGTGTAGAGCCAACTGGTGCCAGTATGATGAACTTTCAAACAAGCAAATAAACAAACAACATACAAACAATGTATAATTTATCCCCTAGCTACATATGTGCCCTCCTCAAAAAGTTTTCAAAGAACACAACATAATACTGGCACCACAGAACATATTTAGCATTAAAAATTTGTTAAAATTCCCATTAGAGGAGTCAAATACCACAAGAAACTAAAAGTTAGGCATTTACGGTATCAATTATTAAAAAATATGATTTGAAGCTTTCCTGGCGACGAACATATTCAAGATGCTCTCAGGCTTCGAGCCAGGTGTAGTGATGAAAAGACATCAACGTTTCGGGAGTGTACATCTCTCCCATCTTCAGGATGAATGACTAGCAAGAGTGAAGGGACTAGTACTGTCAGACAGTACGTACTGAGTAGAAAACACCCAGTCTTGTGTGGAGGTGGTTCACCGCTCCGTTGGAATCTGTGTTTTCTGATGTTAAAAAATGTGTCAAAACTTACATTTGAAAAACAAAGTGAAACTTGGATATTAAGCTCAAAGAGCACTTCAGAAGCCTAAGGGATAAAGAAACTGACAAGTTTGCAGTAGCATTAGTTTTTGGAAGGGAAACCATAGGATTGGATTGTTCAAGGAGCAATGGAACGTACCACATGGGAGAAGAACCTGATCAAGAACTTTGAAGGAGGTAAACCTTATGAATGTTGACATTACATGCGATGAAAATCTTAACTTCATAATTAAGTGATTTCTGAGTTGTCACCTTGGAGATCTTCTGAGCAACATTCAGGTGTCGATGCTAGCTGAAGATGTCATCAAGAGCTCAAGAAATGTATTCTCTACAAGTTCTAACAATAAGTGGGGCTTATAGCATTTGACTCAAAATTGCACCTTTAATTTGTTGCTTCACTGTGAGACAAGTCCATTTAATGCAGCTTCACTAAAGTGACATTTCTTTAACATTTGACATTAAGAAATTACATTTGTGTAAATTAATGAGTCAAAGTGTATACTGCATACACTTTACATAGCCCTACAAATGTACTCAAAGTTTTTCATACTTTTGGTATTTCAAAATCATGGCGGTGCCATGGCTAAGTGGTTAGACCACTCGCCTACCACCTAGGCGGTCTCGCATGTGGTATTTGTGGAGGACGAAGCGGCGTCTTTGCAGGTTTCCTCCTGGTTCTCCAGTTTCCCCCGCCATTCATTCCACCAATTGCTCCATTATCACCTTTCCAATCATCCATTTCGCCTGCATTTCATATCATATCATTCTCTTCCTCACTCTCATACCTGGTGCTTGGCTGACCACCTGCTTCCAGGTCTTCACTCTGTCTGGTCTAGAGGTCCCTCTGCTCCCCAACAGGCGTCTGACCCTAGGCATTGGCTTTTAAGTCCTAGCGGGTGTAAGTCCTACATAAGGGGAGGGTAATCAGGAAAAGAAGAAGGTATTTCAAAATTTCCCAAAAAGAAAATATTTTTCACATGAAAGGAAGGTCTCAAAAACTTTGCTTACTTAAATGGATTGTGGTAGTAATGTGAGTCAAGAAACCTTACCCATAATCATGTACCATCTTTAAAGATATATTGAAAGTGAATAATTATCTGAAGAAACTAGTATGGTTTGGAGCCCTAAATAAATCTTTTCATGATTGGAGAGTGCCAAAGGATTGGCATATCTTAAAAATTATTATACACAATAAGTGTAACTGGGAATGTATGGAGTACTACAATCCGAAGATTTGTGGCACATTAACAGTATGCGAGTTGGATTAATGCATGGATGAGTGGGGCATAAAGTTCATATTGTTATTCTGTCTATGAACCTAATTTTGGACCGCAGTCAACAAACCCAGAAACTTACGTTATGATTCATTGTGAAGAAATTTACCATGAAAGCCTGGATTTATATTTGTTAAATAGAGATGAGCAAGAGTGAGAGCATATATGTTTGCCTACCTAGAACAATTTGTCATTCATTTTTTTTTACAGACTGTTTGTGGCCATTTGAAAGATTTCCGAATGAAGGCCAGAGTGGATGTGCTGAAACTTAGAAGTGCTGGTAGCAGTCCACAAATACAAGATCAGGATGCTATGGTTTTGCCAGGTGATGCTTCCTCTGAACCACTCATTGAAACCCTGGAGTCTGTGGATACTGATTCTACAGCTGCAGTAGAACAGTCCCCAGACTTGGAGCCCAGGTTTCCTCTTTTGTTACTTCACACACATGCTCCTTGCCAGGAGCTGGATCGCCTTCACAAGCACATCAAAGCTAAATTCATGCAGATTCTCATGGTTGCCTTTAGGCCAGTTCCATCACATCCAGAGTTCTACTTCTGTACACCAAACTGGGAGAAAAGTTCTGTGGTAAGTACAATTGCTATATTTGCTGAAAATAGGAATCTTATGCAAAAATAATGAATTAATATATATGCAACTGAAGATTACCAGTGTCACAGAAAAAACTAAAGGATAGATCTCAGATTTTCAGGATCTTAAGGATCAAGTCTCCAAAATTATCAAATAGGAGTTAAAACTTTTAGGCTAAAATATAATCTAAGCAGCTAAAGTAGCATTTTGTCCACCTGATTTTTGTGTTAAGCTACTCAAATTACAGTCAACTGCAAGTCGTGAATATCAAGCACTATGAAGAACTACTTTTTAAGAGAAAAGATAGTTATATGAATAAAAAGTAACGAGTGCACATATAAATTTAGCATTATTACTATCCCCTCAAGCATTCAGCAAGAGAGGAACATTTAGCAAATTCTTAAATTTGAACACCAAACTATACTTTTTTCTTGGGGCTGCCGTGAAACTGCTGCAATATCCTGTTCATCACCAGGAGCTATATTACCTCTCCATAGATATGCGTTAGTAAGCTATGCCAAACAGTGTGATAGTTGTTGAGTGATCATGCATAAATGTTTGTCAGGTCTCACATAGAAGGACACTGAAAGGACTGAGTCAAGGCTATGAGAAGTAAACAGTTGTGAGTTGTTATGTCATGAATGACTGTAGACTGTGTTAACGGTGAGAAGAAAACTGTATATTGGTGCAAAAGTTTAGCAGACAATAAAGTGATAGAAAAGTAACTGGACTGGACTTTGTTGTCTTTGTCACGTTACTATATCTCTGGTCACAGAATTGGGAACTACACTGGCAATTAGGATAGAATGGATCACATGTGCAGTGGGATGGGTCACGTGTGCAATGGCTTGGATCACTTGTGTAAAACGAAGGTCTGCCTATAGAGTACATGTGGCGGAAGGGTGACTTCACTGCAACTTTAAACATTGCAATGGTATAAAAGAAGAAAAGAGGTTTTTACATTTTTAACAGTTATAGGCATTAAAACCTAGAGCTTATTAAAAGATTTGTGCATTCTGGACAAGCTGAGTAGTAAAACCTATGAACAGTTGGTGGAAAAGCACCTTTCACCAAAACCTTTTATGGCTGAAGCGTACATCAGCAAACGACAACAGTTTTGCATTCGGAATAGAAGGAATATCAGTATATTATATAAGCAGCGAAAGCCTTAGTATGGAAGCTTGTGTAATCCCACATTGAACTATTTCCTCCTTAGGTTTATAAAGATTCTTTGTGATCCGTTCTCCAACGTGGCTATAATATTTCTAAGGATGTCAGACGTAGCAGTTATGATGGGGAAGTGTTTATGGAAACCATGCTGTGTAGTTCTAGCAGTATTATTAGAAGATAGGAACTTATATATTCTGGCAAATTAGTTTTCTTAAAAGGTTTTCCTTACAATGGAGTGTGATTGCACAATTTTTCACATAAGTTTTGTCTTCTTTCTAAGTAGACACACAATACTGGTTGTTAGACAAGAGGGAAAGTGCACTCACCAGAAAATAGTTAATCATCTGTATTTATGTCTTCAGCAACTCATTTACATTGCTTTAAACTTTTGGGTGTTGTAGCATCCTAACACTAGACTGTTATCATGAAACATATTAATAATATCCATTATTTCCTTGTCATCTGTTAGTTGATTGTATGTAGTATTTGCAGCTGTATAGCATCGACTGCTCACAGGCATACACTTAGTTGAAATACCAGAGTTTTTCACGAGATGTAATCAATTCTCAGCATAATGGGTGCACATTAACTATTCTGGTTGGCAAATAAGCTAAATTAGCTTTGTGGCATAGCTGCTGCTTAAAGTTTGTACTGTGGATGTTCACAGAGCAATCTTATTTTAGTTACATGTGTTCGGTACTGACCTTTGGTGTTCAATTCTGGAGATTATACTGTAATTCTAAGAAGATGTACAAAAGTGAATTTGTGAAAAAATTTAGCACAGTTTTATGCTCTACCAAGTAAAACTTATCTTCAGAGTTTTGAATTAATGTGCAACATTTTTCTTCTTGTAAGTTTATGTTGTGTTCTGGTTATTATAGCCTGAACATCCAGCTGATTTGAGTGTACCTGATGAGGGCAAAGGGACAGAGCTAGATGATGAACTGGATAACATGACATTCCATTCTGAAATTGAGTTTCGTTCAGAACATGGCAGTGGTATAGGTAAGCAGCTACTTAACATGCATGAAACATTTTAAAGGTTTGGTTTCTGTTTAGGGAATATACATATTGTTCTCTTATTGGTACTTCTAGGTTCATGTACAAGTGATATTTGTATGAGACACATCCATAAAGTAAGCTTCCCATTCTCCCCGGAGCTAGCAAACCATATGTTGCACAAAGTGATTGCATATACATGATAACACATGGCTTATGTGTTAGTAGTACTTCCAGAGGTGTCAGGTTGCCAAAATTTCATGATAAGCACAGTGGGAGACCCATCATTACAGGTGACCTTGCAGACCTTGTGCAGGAAAGCATTATGAAGAATTGTCGCTTCAAAATCACGGAACTCAGTGGTCAGCTACTACAGATGTGCCAGTGGGTACTGAAGCAACTGACTCCAGAATACAAAGCTAAGTATATGGGAGCAGCTTTGACATTTCTGCAGTGGTATCATGATGACTGTGACAAGTTTTTGGACCAGATCATCACAGGTGATGAAATGTGGGTTGCACACAACATCTCAGAAACCATACAGCAGCCAATGCACTGGTGTCACAGTGGTTCTTCCTGCAAGATGAAATTCAAGCAGACTCAGTATCCTATGGCCTAGACCTTGTCCCAGAGATTTCCATTTGCTCTGGAATCTCAAGAAATTCCTGTCCAGTTAGTCAGCATTTTCAGACTGATAGAGAGGAGGAGAATGTCACACAGTGGTTCCAATCCCAGGTGGCATACTTATATCACACAGGGATATAAATGTTTGTCCCATAGTATGACAAATATCTGAATACCAGTGGTGAATATGTTGAAAAATAGATCAACACTTTCTGCACCTGTTCCAATACATCTTTCAACTAAATTGTGTTTTGCTTCTTTGCACGATCTCAGGGAAACTTAGTTTTGAATGCACCTCATACATTAAAAACAGTAATTAAATAAACAATTCAGTAAAGTTAACATCACATTTTTCCAAATTTACTGAGAAATATATATAGTAAATAAAGTACAAAACTTTTATACCTTATTGCTCATGCAATATTGTGTTTATATTATTGTGGGTTGCAGCTAGGAGTGAACTATTTACCACCTGCAAAAATGGTACTATATTAAGCTGTCCCTGCTGTATTTGATTTAATTTGTTCTTGGATTCAGTATAGAATTTAAAAATAAATGTTGCAGCAGTATACTTCCTAATGAGCTAATGGTATCCTAATGATTAGTGTTTCAAATGAAAATCTTTTGAACTGTTGCATTGACTTTAAAGATGGCATAATGTGCATTGTTTTTTCGTACATGCAGAAAGTTTTGAGTGTACAGGGCTGTTGCCCTCAGGTTGCAATGGCTTGCCTGTGCATATTAGAGTCTTCCTCTGAACTATGTACTAAGAATGAATGTCCCAGTAATGTTTGCATAATCGGTGTAAGTAAGTGATGTAGTTGGTTTGGAAATAAGTTCTTGCACATCAGCTTTTATTAAAGTTAAGATTCCATTAAATGATTGACCTTGTTAACTAAAGTAATTGCTTTGCAAGTAGTTAATTTTCATTGTTATTATTAAAATTAGATGTGTGGCCATATTAAGGGGAATTGCATGCCCTGCAATGCACTGCAATGCACTGCACTGTTTCTAACCAGTTGTGTTCCTCCTCCACTTTCCCTCCTCATCACATGTAAGCTAATTGGTGTACATGAGGTCTGTGCAGAGATTGATACATTGTGAGACCATGTGTTTTAGTGTTATTGTGTGTTTGAGCTGTTATAACGCCAAAATGTCCACGTACTTGAGCTCAAGGAATCTTCATGTATGATTCCTATGTAACAGCTCTTGTAGAAAAGTGGTTTAGAGACAGATTCCCTGCTATTTGTGTGACTTCCAGAGAAAAACTTTTTCATCTTGTGAATAGATTTAGGTAAACAGGAGCTATTTTGGTTAAGAAACAAAGTAAATTGCCAGTTCTCACAAAGAGAAAAAATTTGATGACATTGGAGAAAAGTTAAACACAAGTCCAAAGAAACCTCTGAAATGTTTGTGTTAGAATCAGGAATTTCACAAACCTTGGCTTGGAATGCTACTAAACTTTTAAAATTAATACCCTATAGATATTTATTTGCAATAAATCCTTACATTCAATTAAACAATATTTTTCCTACATTGTTTGAGTTGCTATTTTATTCTTTGGTCTACCATACATTTTAACTCCATGGTTATTTTGTATGGTTGGGCCTGCCCTGATGCACACTATTTAGTTTCCTATACCATTTCTCCCTTATTCTTGCCATAAATTCACTTAATAACTTTATATCCTCTTCCTTCTTTAACTTTATTATCTTGATTTTCGTAACCTCTTCGTTATTCTTCCCCCATTTCTTTGGTATAAACTGTCCACTACCCTGTTTCTTCACATTCTGTTACATAATGAAAGTCATTGTCCCTTTCCCCACATAAAGGGCATATATCCTAGCTCACTCCCTTTCTGACTTCTCTTAATCTATGTATACTTAACCTGGTCCATGCTCAACATTCCCTGCCCTGTTACATACATCCACATACTTCTCTCTGCCTCACTCCTCCTTTAGTTGACTATGCACTACTAAATGTTTATTTTCTCTAAGACTTTGAAATAGTTCCTGTCTCCCTATATCCTCCATCTCCTTACTTTCCAGAAACTTCTAGCTCATCCCTCCCTCTCTTCCCATATGCCCTCCATTCCAATTACCTGTAAAATTCTCTTCAATCCCTGAGCCCAGTTCATCTCATTAGGGGCTTTTTCCTGCATTATTAAACACTGCCTCAAAATATTCTGCTCTTGCATTACTCTTATTCTATACCAGTCTTTTAATATCCTTTCCACAATCAATCTCTTACTACCTACCCTTCCCATTTCCATCATTGCTGCACCATTTGGTACTTATGCTGACCTGTTTCAAAATAATGTATTTATTCTATCCAGCTCATCCTATCCCTCCTCATTTCCCCAAATCTCTACCCCATAGGCCATTTTTGCTTCCATCCCATCATATACCTATATCCTTTCCAGCCACTTGATTTGTATTTCTGGTATCTATTGTGGACATGATCTTAAAACATTCATCACTAATTTTCCCTTAGCTAAAATGCCCTATAGGATAACTGTGTTTCAGAATAGCAACATGATAATGTGACTAATGTGACGGGCTAATTCTTAATGTGACTAGAGTCAGTATCTGAAATTTGGTGTTTGGATAATGTTTGTATCACCCTATTGACCCGCATATCATTTTTTATGGGCTAAGCATGATTTCATGAAGAATAGGGCATAGTGTTGATGCAAATTTTCATAAAAATGTATGCGGGGACACAAGGCATTGTTTCCAACATCTTCTAAGATGAAGGCATGTGATTATTGTAGTTATAATTAGTATGAGAAACTTACATGCTTGAATTTAAGGGGTTATGAATATCCAATTTCACCAGCAAACAATATGCTTCCCGGTGGCAAGGACATTTCCATCAAGCCAACCACACATGCAAGGGTTAAAATGTTTTGTATGCCTCAAGTATTTCCTAAGTTAAAACATTCCACATGCTTAGAGCCTAATGCTTAGGTTCACATAGTGAGGAAACGTACAGTTCATTTTTTCATTTAGGTTCATCATCACTTCTATTGGAGTGTGGAATTTTTTGGCTTAGAAATAAGAAAGATGCTGAAATCTTCTGTCTCCCCACGATATATTATAATGAAAGTAATTTCAAATCTGTGAATTATGATAAACACTATTTCAATAGGTGCTGGAGTAGCGTGGGAAACTCAGACTCCAGATGATGCTCGTACATCTTTACTCTCCAACATGGACTCAGACAGTTTGAGTGATCTAGCAGATGAAGAAATGACAGAAGAAGTTTCACCACTGTTTCTACATCTTACCTGTTCAGTCCATTCCAAGGGAAAAATTAACAGCCATTCTGTTCGTGTTCTTCCCACCTGCCTTGGTAAGCATTGTGGCACTTCCTTGAATATTTATAATCATTATTGAAGCATTTTATAGAGTGAAGCAAATATAGAGCTGCGATGCTTTTATTGCAGGTGAGTTGATTAAGTCATGGGGTGCAGAGGAAACAGAAATAGACCTAAATGATCTGCAGGTTACACTTGACATTATTTGTCTTACTCTCTCAGTGGATACGGAGGAAGCTGATGCTTCATTGGATCAAAATAATGATGCAGCAGAAGCTGTTACTTCAGAAGAATTTGAACAGGAAGCTTTGGTTTCATTAGAAGACCCAGTGTCTGGTCTTCCCTGTAGCAACTTTTGTTCAGCAGAGATGCTTGATTCACCAAACACTAGGTTAGCACTTACAATGTAACATGTTTTTGCAGTGTGAATGAATATTTATTTTAAGGAGTACATAAATAGGAGCACATACCATCAGTTTATTACTGTTCAATAAAGTGTATAGTTAATAGACAAACAGCATTTTGGTCGTGGTAGCATAACCAAAATATTTGCTTTTGTTCAACAATCACTGTTTTGTCAGCTTAAAAAGTGTGTATTATATTAGAATTAGTGTAACTTACCTAATATAAACTATTTCTATCAAGAAATTTTCATGATGTCAGATAGAAGAAAAGTTTTTGTGTAAATAATTTGTAGAGCAGCTACACATAAAAAAGATTGTGTTACACAACATATTACTTTAAAGAGTTTCAGATAGCAAAGGAGAAGCCATCAATACATATAACTTCCAGCAGCTTGCACATTTACCAGAATACCAACGGAAAGCAGTAACTTCTTGTGTTGAGGAAGTAAGTAAACTTTATGAATTGTGTTTCCATAATACATTTAAAGTCATTATTCTCATCGTATATGCATAAGTAACAGCCATTAGGTTAACATATAGTTTCATTCACCTAAAAGCTCAAAAGACATTTTATAACCCAGAAGTGTGCTTTCCTCATAAATCTTCCCCATATAAAACACTAGATTTCTGCACTTGCATTCATACTGGATGTAAACCTTATTTCCATGGCATGATTTGTTGGAGAATCCTTAGTGGTACCTTGTAGAGTTTAGCCTAATTGAAATGTACTATCATCATTCTAATTTGCATCTTTTATACTGGACATATAAAAAAATAATGGCACAAAAGATAATACCAGGAGAGCCAATAAACTAAGAACCAGCTGTACAGTGTTTTTTCTGTTCACATTATCATCACAGCACTTGTTATTTTCTGCGGCTGTATCAGAATTGTGCAGAAGCAACCATACCACATTTTTAGAACTAATTTTGAAGGCTTTACTTGCCAACTTTATGAAAGGAGATGCTGAAATTGGCCACTGTCGTTGTCCATACATTTTGGCACCACTTTAGTAAACCATTCATCACTCACTGTAGTTCACAGTGATAAATGCTGGCAGATATCTTATTTTAATTCTTTCAGGATGTGTGCATATACTCTTTATAATTTAATTTACCCCAAAGATAAAAATCATAGGGTATTAGTTCAGGGGACCAAGGGGGCCACAAATCTGTACCCATAATTTGGTCCTTAAACACTTTTTCAATTGTTGTTGTTGTTGTTTTCTAGTGCCTTGCATCTGGCAATGAAGCCATTAGCATTTGTGCTTTCCAATACTTTTGAACTGTAGTTTCTTCTGATCTTAATGCTTCACAGGTCTTCAAGTGGTCTTCGTTCATTTCTGCTGGATCGTTACACAGGACACAATTGTTCTCATCAAAATATTGGCCTATGAGATGTTGCAGTCTTGTAGAAAAAGGCAAAATCACACTTCCTGTCTGTTAATTCTCTAAAAATGGGGCAAAATTGTATATGTTGACTTAAAAGAAATCAAAATAAAAAGCCCTATAACTTTTTCTCCTTTCATGGTGAACCACACACCAATTTTTTTTTGTTATTTATGAAGAGGTATTTCATGAACAAAATTAGATTTGTCAGAGCTCCAATAACGATTATTTTGTGTACCTGCATATCCATGAAGATGGAACTAAGCTTAGCCCTAGAAAAATACTAAATATGGTCTATTTTGCTAATGTATATATTATACCCCTCTCATAAAATGTAAGCCTAATTACAGGATCATCTGGTTGATGAGCATGTGCCACAGTTATTTATTAAATTGTATGCATTGTTGTATGACTTGGAACTTCTACCCAGGAAATCTTTCTCCAAATCGTATTTTCACTCGACGAACTGAGTTAGCACATGCAAATCATAAATAACCATCTTGCAAATAGCTCCTTTGCTTTGAGATATGGTATAATTTCACCAGTTTTTATAAGATGGAAATAAGTTATTGGTAAACAAATATTATTCAAAACTAGCTGAAATAACCAATGTTTCCCATGCTTTGAATATTTTATCCCTAAAACTTTTAGACTTATGTTGGATAGTATAAAGAACCTAAAATAAATAAAAACACCGGGAAAACACTATATAAAAGCAGTGTTGAACAACTGCAAATATCAAAGGAAGAAAAGTGAGTAGAGAAAGCTGTGTGAATGTAAGATGTTGCATTTCTATGTCAATCATACAGAAAATTGTATGAATTCTTCGTAGAAGAGAGAGTAGAGAAAGAAATGTGATTGTTTCATAAAAGAGACGTCAGTAAAGATAACCATGTGAATGTAATGTATTGCATTTCAATTTCAGACTGGAAAATTGTAGGAGTTGGTAAGAGGGAGTAAAAAAAGAAATGTGATTGTTAAAAAATGGTTGGATAATCCATAAATGAGGTAGTGGAGGGTTGTTATACATGGTGATAATGAGGTTATAGTGAAGTAGTATAATTGGGTAATGGAGATTAGCGAAGTGTACAATGTAAACTGATTAATAAAAGCTATAAGAGTGAAGCTGATAAAAAAAAGTTGAGAAAGAAGGAAAGTGAATTGGGTTGGTTGGGAGATGAAATAAAACAGAAATAAAAATTAAAGGGTGGGAGGAGGGTAAGATTAGTGAAAAGGGGTGTAATGTGTATATAAAAGGCAATTATATAGAAGGGCTACCCTAACAGCAAGTGGGCCAGAGCCCAGCTTAGGGGTAGCCCAAGGTGTTTAAGATTTGGTACTCAGTAAATCATTCATTCATTACATGAGCATAACAATGTCTAACAAGAGCTTTAGGATACCTTTCCAGTATTTATGTTGAATTCCCCTGATGATCGGTCATCTCAGTGAAGATCCATCACATGTCTGAGCAATTAACTTACTCTCACACTTTGTGACTGAGTGGATGGGTGTGTGGGTGGTTCTCAGTGCTTATGCATGATATTAAAAAATTGTTCCATGAGTTTTTCCTCTTTCTCTGAAAACTAATATAAAATAGTTTACATTTGAGATCTGTTGCTTTTGTCTGATGTTTCATAAGCATTATAGCTATACAGGTGCAAGGTACTGCTTCGGCCAGAAGAATATGGCTAATAGATGCAGATGTAAGGAACATAAAATGCTAAGTTTCATTTTGGTAGGTTTAATA
Organism: Tenodera sinensis; assembly: GCA_030765045.1. Classification (NCBI taxonomy): domain Eukaryota; kingdom Metazoa; phylum Arthropoda; class Insecta; order Mantodea; family Mantidae; genus Tenodera; species Tenodera sinensis. The sequence goes on along the minus strand of CM060962.1, from coordinate 98,494,498 downwards.
GTTTTGTAAAAATTTAAGTTTTTCGGTAGTGTAAATGGCAATGCAGTGCTGTCTTTGACATGCCAACGGCCTGTGTTGAACCCAAGCAGCGTGTGTTTCCAGGCCAGTACTACCTCAGATATAAACAAAACAACTGACTGGCGTGTGCCTCACATGTAAACAAAACATGACCAGCATGTGCCAGCACTGCACTAAGACATCAACAAAACACTGGCCCAGTGCATAGGATCAGTTCTTGCACACACTAGCGACTTGTGTTCAACCCGAGCAGCGTGTGCTATCACATATAAACAAAGCACTATGTACCAGTGAAGCACTCACAATCTTGTCAGTGTGTCATGCCTGAAAGGTGTGAGTATAACTGAAATGACGCGTTCATTCAAGTAATAATGAAGATGCAGTTTTCCATAGTTAAGACAGCAGAAGAATGAATCAATCAAAACTATGTATTTTAAGGTAGAACAATGCTGACGTAAAGGGATACAGAATTCCCTAATAGTGAACCTTCTCCTCCTCCTCCTTCTTCTTCTTCTTCTTCTTCTTCTTGTTCTTGTTCTTGTTCTTCTTCCTCCTCTTCCTGTTATTGTTATTGTTGTCATCGTCACCATCACCACCACCGCCACCGCCACCACCACCACCACCGCCACCACCACCACCACCACCACCACCGCCGCCGCCGCCGCCGCCGCCGCCGCCGCCGCCACCACCACCACCACCACCACCACCACCACCACCACCACCACCACCACCACCACCATCACCACCACTACTACCACCACTGCCACCGCTGCCGCCACCACTGCCACCACCACCACCACCACTGAAAATCGTTATTTTTGTCGTCATCTGTCACAAACTAAAACAATAGTAATTGCCTTTAATACACAAGTAAATAAAAGACTTCCCCTGCATTTTTCTTAAACAAATGTGCTCTTCTGTGGATTATCAGGCTGACAGAAAACTAATGATCTCATTGTAAATTGCAGCTGTCATCATGAAGGCGCCTAAATAAGAAAAGCAAAATGAAATTGTTCTCTACAAGTAAGCATGACAGTGATACTATCCTTAAAATACAGTATACATAATATGGAGTTTCTCTATACTTATGACAAACCAAATTTGTGTCTAATATGGGACTGAAGCACAATTAATGTACTCTAAAAGATAATGCTACGTTTACAAGTACTATTTAACATAGAACATAAATACCGGTCAGGATTTTGAAGTAAATTCAATAATCCTGTTTAAATACATTTTTAAGCACTTTACAACAAGTAATACAAGGTATGTTGTTTATGCTGATTATGTGGCATTTATTTAGGTTTTATTATTACTTAATTAAAGTTCATAATATTGAGTCACATTTCAGTTCACAAAAGACGACATGAATTTTATGGGTTTTTTTTGAAAGGGGAAAATAAGAAGAGTTGGAGAAAAAGAGTGGCTTATTTTGCTAGGTAAAGGGTGAGGAGGAGTGGGAACATCAGGCTTTATTTTCGCGATTTCATTGTTATGTTTTTAATTTTATTTTGTATTTCTTATTTTTGTATCTATTTATTTATTTTTTATTCTTAAGGGCAATTTCCCCATGAAATTAGAACCATGTCTAAGTACTCCCTTGATGTGAACAGGTTCATGATTGCAAGCTAAATTCTTTCTTATTGCAGAAAGTTGTACCTTAACCCTTCCTTCTTCCGCTGACCCTCACACAGTGAAGTGATACTTCACCCAACCCCCTGCAAGCAGCCGAGTTTGTTGTGAGAACACGTGACAAGCATGCTTGGACTGGCCCACAATGTTGCCATATTTCGCTTAGAAATTAAACTTTGCATGACACTTTAACATTAAATTGTGGCTAAATTCATTTGAATTAAGATAAAAAGGCATTACACCATTGTTCACACAATGTTTGCGTGACAGTCAAATAATAAACCATTTGTATCCATTCGTCAAGGAGCTAGACGGCTCCAAATGTTTGACACAAATTAATTTTTTTCAGCGAAACAGTTCTTTATTGACAAAAATTGTATTGGACATATTTGTTACACTCATCGTGTAGAATCCCTGGTTAACCTATGGTCAAAGCAGTACCTTCCATCCTGTATAACCTGTGTTATGAATTTTGTGGCAAATTTCATCTCTCATTACAACAGCAGCAGAATTTATGAAATCATTTTGAGCACTGAAAGTACTGCAGAAAGTTGTAGAAAATTGTAAATGTACTTTTAACGTGGAATCACCACCACAATCACTACCGTCACTGCCACTACAATATTTTTTTTATAGCTAGCAAAGTTTTTCAAAGCCCTTAGCTTATGTTCAGAAATATTCAGTTTCAGTGAGAATCTTCTCTTTATTTAAATTTTCAACTGATTTCAACTAAATTTTAAATGTGTTGTCAAATTTTGTTCAAACTCTTGTCTATAAAATTTCATCATATATGCAACAGTTTCCCTAAAAATTGAAAATGTGTAGGAGGCTCTCTATTAAAATTAGTCTAATTTTGTAATGATTTCCACAAAATCTGAAATTTTATACAAATGTTTATCAAACTCATTTGTATTGCAACAATAAAAGCGCCAGTTAAGCAGTTCAAAGTTTATTTATTGTGCTAAATGTGTTACAAGTCTTTCTTTGCAGCTCTAACTTATAAAGTGCTCATAATTTGCTTGCAACACTCTCATATCTGACTCATACTTATTTTCTGCCATCTTTCTATAGTTCTCTGTTGCTAGGCAGATACGTTAACGTAATGTTGCAGACCTTACTAGAATGCAGATGGCAAACTTTCAGGAAGAGTAGCCAGTCAAAGCCTCTTCCAGCACTTAGCCAACTGTATCATTAAGCTTAACTTTTTCAGATATCCCACACTCAAGACCTTCATCGATGGTTCATGTGGGTTTAAATACAATATAAATTCTTGACTTCTTACTTCCAGTTGTTACTGAGTTGTGTCATTTATATGGCAGAGAGATGGATTTACAAAGTGATACTAATAGGTGCTCCACGGTAACATACATACTTAAAAATTTGTATATTGGCTTAGTATGAAGAATAAGGTTAGAAAAATTGTACATTATGTAAAGCTATAACTATAATGCAACTATCAGACAATCCATGAATGAATACAAATACCTCATGAGCTGATATAATTTTTATTAAGTGTACTATTGTAGTCCATATACCTGAAGATTTTGCATAAATGGCATTCTTTTCTTTTGGAGCCATGTCTTCTAACATTTGATACATATTATTGTGATGTAAATGAAAATGAGTGAGAGAAAAATTTCTACTTTGATTACAGATAAAATGGCTTATGCGTGATGAGATTGCAGCTTTCCTTCTAGATACCTTTCCTCTAGAAAAGACTACGCTGAATCTTGTTGCAGACCACGTGAAAAATTCACCAGGTCGTCCCAGTTGTTTAATGGAAATAGTTCCTCTACAGTTTGTTTTTGGACCAGAACATAGTCTAGAACGCTTTCTGCAGGTAGTTTCTTTTGTGCAGCCATAGATTTTAGTGGTTCTAGAAAAATAAAAATTATAAAAATTAAAGTGTGTTGAAAGATGTTGACAAAATGTAAAATTAGGGAGAAAATGAAGAATAATTACATAGACTTCCATGGTCTTTGTCCAGTACTTCTTTCTTGGTTTCCAGTAAGGGTCATGTCATGTTGGCTTTTTATAATCATGCCAACATTTTGCCGTAAACTATGTTTGGTGAAATGTCAGCATGATTAAACAAGCCAACATGACATGGCCCATACTGGAAACCAAGAAAGAAGAAAATTAAAAGGTTTTGTTGCGGTTTGTATCTACAGAACAATTCAGGCAATACAGCACAAAAGAAGAGTTTAATTATATGTCTACCATTGGATATCAAGGTATCTGTTATTACTACATTGCTGAATATGAATCTCAGAAAATGTGCTGTCATAAAACCAAAGGCGTATGTACTATCAGTTATTTTAATAGCTCATACTCTAGAGAGTAATTTGAAGAGCGCTCAAATCAGAAAATGAGCTCAGTAAAGAATTTTTGTATTAAGTATAAAGACAGTTTGCTTCATCCCAGTATGAAATTTTGTCACTAATGTGTAAATTATACTTCAAATTTCCTTCAAAAATGTGATTGCAAGTGAAATAGAAAGTTGACAACCCTTTTACCCCTTGTTGCAATAGTAAAATTGTATACTTATAAATATTGGTCACTCGATTCATGTTAAAGTGGATATCATACACTACTGCTAATGCCACTGCCATAGTAACCTTCATCAATCAATTTTGATGATGATAATGGTAATGTGTTTCAAAATGGCACCTTGGGCAATTGCCTTGGCATGTGTACTGGAGAGCTTAACTGCATAATTAAATTTAACAAACTGGAAGATTTTGAGTGGGCAATACCCTTTCATGGGACTAGAAAGCACGGATGATACCAAGTGTTGCATCATATACATGTAACTGTTGTATTACAATACAACACTCACTCTATGATCAGAGTGTTACTTTTGCAACAGGTTATAAAAATTGTTTTAATTTAAAAGGTGAGTCAATTGATAACACTGAACAACACTTACAAGTTGTAAGTACAAGTTGTTGTAAGTGTTGTTCAGTGTTATTAATTGACTCACCTTTTAAATTAAATTAATTACAACAACAACACTGTTTTCAAACTTCTATGAAAGGAAGATATAAAAATTGTGTTTGTACAGAGTTGGAGGACTTATTTTAGAGCTGTATAATTGAACCTATGATTTTTTTTCGCACTTCTAATATGATCATCTTGATAAGACCAGAAGAAAGTTTTTACCAGATCTATCATTACTTGTCCATTTGTAAAATATTTTCTTTTTCAAACTAAAATGATAATTTTTAAATTCTTAGATGATTTTTTTCGCATTTGTAATATGATCATCTTGATAAGACCAGAAGAAAGTTTTTACCAGATATATCATTACTTGTCCAGCTGTAAAATATTTCCTTTTTCAAACTAAAATGATAATTTTTAGATTATTAGATGATTTTTTTCGCACTTGTAATATGATCATCTTGATAAGACCAGAAGAAAGTTTTTACCAGATCTATCATTACTTGCCCATTTGTAAAATATTTTCTTTTTCAAAGTAAAATGATAATATTTAGAATCATATACCACTATTATATTAATAAGTAATTGTGAAGAACAATTTTATTGGAATTCCCAGTTTTTCTAGAATAAGTATGAACTGAACATTGCACATTTTTCTTGCAATCCTCTGTCTTCAGTAAACACTTAGTCATTACAAACTGGCAGGGTAAATAGTTCTTAGCATTATGCTTTTGTCTTTTCCAACAGTTGATATTGACTTTTGTAACAGGAATTCCGCAACCTTGGCTTGAATGGGTATCATTTATGTCAAGAAGAGGATTTCTATTATTTGGTTCGTGATAAACATTCCACATCTGCATCAGCTTCAGCATCCATGTCAGCTTCTGCTTCAGATCCTGTTACTGGTGGTGTAGAAAGAAAGAAAGCAAATGAAGGTTTGTTGCCGTCACTTGGCATGAAACTACAGCCAATGTACCAGCCTGGCCATATGGCTGACCAGGCAGAGTTGTGGACTGAAATGAGACGTCCCACTACTGCTGGATCTAGTAAGTATTTGTAAAGAATGAGGTGCTAAAGCAAAATTATATTTTAGTATGTTTTCGCACAAGCTGCAATCGATTCTGTTCTAAAACTTGCAGTTGATATCATGAAATGGAACTTAGCGGTTTCCATAACATTCACCGCCACCACCGCCACTGCCACTGCCACTGCCACTTCCACCGCCACCACCGCCACCACCGCCACCACCACCGCCACCGCCACCACCACCACCACCACCACCACTGCCACCACCACCGCCACTGCCACCGCCACCGCCACCGCCACCGCCACCGCCACTGCCACTGCCACCGGCACCTCCGCCAACTGTGCATTCCTCCCTCAACTGTGCACTGTGCACTATCAATATCACACTGTCATCTCTAAATTATCTTCCACTACCTATGCTCCATGTCGCTTCCATATATCCAAATATTTTCCATGCCCATTTCTTGCAAACCTTGGTGCAATTTTGTTGTCCAACATGTATTGCACCCTTTCCTTGCTTGCTCCTTGAAGCATACTACATGTAGAAGTGTCTGACCTCTCTGTACTATGTGTAACTAATATTTAACTCTTCTTATAAGTTTATGCTTCATTGTATAAATCAAATTCTTTTAGAACCCCACCATTTGCAGTACTCCTCTCTATGTGTAGGGTTTGCTTCAGGAAATGCCTTTGAGTTTGGTTTAACTTTTCAGTACTTTCCCACCCCAAAATATCTGCCCCATATGATAAACTAGAGCGTAACAACCACCCTATATGTTTTCATTGTGCTCATTGGTATGACAGAAACCCTTGTGGATATATTTTTTGCAGTGGATTTATCTTATAAGATGCCTGCTTCCCTAACCTTCTGTTCATAGATAATGTGACACCCAGATATTTAAACACTTCAGTGTTCTCCAAACTCTGTCCTGCGTATGTCCAGCTCTACCATATACCCTTCCATTATTGAACCTCAATCTTTTGATTTTCACTTCATTAACTATAATTTACCATTCTTTATAATAACATTCTAGTTTCTTTTGCTCTCTGACAGTGAATTATGGGAATTAAAATTGGGTCATTCACATACAGCAGAACAGGTATGGGCATGTCTTCTGTACAAAGTGCATCAACTTCAACAGAGTTGAATATTTCTGGTGGATCATCCACAATTAAATTGAAAAGTATTGGTAAGAGAATACAACCGTAAGTGGCACTATAGCTGAGTGGTTAGAACATTTGTCTACCACTTAGGTGGCCTGGGCTGCATCCCAGGGACCCGCATGTGGTATTCGTGGTGGACGAAGCAGAGTCTGGGCAGATTTTCTTTGGGTTCTCTGGTTTTCCCCGTCACTCATTCCACCAATTGCTCCATCATCACCTTTCCATTCATCCATTTTACCTGCGTTTCATATCATCCTCTTCTTCACTATCATACCTGATGCTGGGCTAACCACCCACTTCCAGGTCCGCCGGCTTCTGTCCAGTCCATAGGTTCATCTGCTTCTTGAGAGGTGTCTGACACGAGGCACTGACTTGTAAGTCCTACATCAGGGGAGGGTAATCAGTTAAAGAAGTTGTTGTTTTCTAGTGCCTTGCATCTGGCAATGAAGCCATTAGCATTCGTGCTTTCCAATACTTTTGAACTGTAGTTTCTTCTGATCTTAATGCTTCACAGGTCTTCAAGTGGTATTCGTTCATTTCTGCTGGATCGTTACACAGGACACATATTGGTGAGGCTGAGATACCTATTCTGTAGAGATGACTTGCTAAGCAGTCGTGATTTGTCAATAGTCGGAAGGCTGCAACCCCTGTTTTCCTTGGTCTCTAGGGGGTTATATCTGGGTTGGAAAGTAGTGTAATCCATTTTTTATCTTTGGCATTTGTTTCTATTTCTTGTAGGAATGAATGAGAAAATTGTTTAATGATCAAGCGTTTTATTGAGGAATATGAGAAATTGAATTTAGACTTTTGTTTTATTGTTGTGCCTTTCTTTGCAAGTGAGTCTGCAGCTTCGTTCCCCATGACTCCACAGTGTGCTGGAATCCATTGAAGATGAACAGTCTTATTAACTTTTTGGAGTTGTGTTAACATTTTGTAACATTCTCTGATTTCTGTTGACTTCTTTGTAGTATTTGAACATATTCCCTGAATTGCATCTTTAGAATCTGAAAGAATTACTGCCTTGTTAAATTTATTTAAGGGAAGATTTAATAATTGTCGGAGAGCAATGTGTATAGCCTCTATTGCTCCATCATAATTTGTTGTGTCTCTGCCAACAGAATGATAAAAGGAAAAATGTGAACACGTAACTCCAGCTCCAGTAAGGTTTTCCTTGGAGGATCCATCAGTATATATGTGCAGCCATTCTTCTGTGGGATACCTAGTATTGATTGTTTCCAGAGCTAGAAGTTTTTGTATTTCTTTTGGTGTGTCTGATTTACTTATTTCCTCTATTAATTCCAAACTGAAGGTAGGTTGCAATAATTCCAATGGATTTTCTCTTATAAGTAGATTTTCTCTGGTGTTAGGAATGTTCAATTTGGATTTAATCTGTGTTACCTTTTCTAGGAAACTACTATGAGTTTTAAGGATTGAAGGGGGGAGGTTCTCTTCTGTCCATTTAGAGTTTGGCAGTCGTAACATTTTCTCGTGTTGGAGCAATGCTTGTTCTTCTATTTTTGTTGTTATTGATGGGGTCCGTGTTAAGGATAGCATGGCATCAATAGGTGTGGATTTAATTGCTCCAGTGATTAGGCGAAGAGCCTGATTTTGTATTTGTTCAAGTTTATTGATGTTAGCATTTGCTGCTGTTATTAAAGCTTCAGAACAGTACAAGATCAGTTAAAGAAGTAGAATACAACTGAGTTATCACATTTTTTGATATGCATCAGTTTTCACATTTTTGGCATCACATTTACACAGAACTCAACTTTCTTGTATAATACCTGCAGTGTTTTAATCCTTTTTCTTTTTTCTTAACAAATCCTTCAGGCCACACCATGGCCAAGCAGTTAAAGCATTTGCCTACCACCTAGGTGACCCAGTTCGATCCCAGGGACCTGCATGTGGTATTCGTGGTGGATGAAGCGGCATCAGGGCAGGTTTTAGCCAGCTTCTCTGGTTTCTCCCACCACTCATTCCACCAAATGCCCCATTATCACCTTTTCGAACATTGATTTTGCCTACATTTCATATCATCCTCTTCCTCACTATTATACCTGGTGCTAGGCTGACCACCCACTTCCAGGTCTTCACTCTGTCTGGTCCATAGGTTCCTGTGCTCGCTGACAGGCGTCTGACCCTAGGCACTGGCTTGTAAGTCCTAGGGGGTGTAAGTGCTACATAAGGGAAGGGTAATCAGGTAAAGGAGAGAGAGAGAGAAAAAGAACCAAAAAACAAACCCTTCACCCTGAGTACTTGTCTTACAGTGCAGTCTAATACTTTTTGAAAATTTATAAAAACAGTGTAGCTTGCACCCCCCCCCCCCCCTCCTTTTACTGTATTTGCTTCTCTCTAAAATCTTATGTAAATATATTGTGTACTGTATTGTAGTATATTTTTCATGAAACCTGCTTAATTGTTGATAGTATGTTGGTTTTGTTAATTCATTGTCTCAGTCTCTGGTATAAAATGTTACAGCAAATTTTACTCATTATAGGAAGAAGTGCTCCACCACCCTTATAGTTACTCAGAATATTTGGACTTGTAGTTGCCATTGTTTATTTCTGAAGAAACATCATCCCCCCCCAACCATTAAAAATTTTATTCAATACTTTTGTGTCAAATATCTAAAAATATTTTTCATTCCCTCCTTAAATAATTCAGTAGTCTGGTTCCAATGTACTGTTATTTTTTAAGCTTTTTTCTGTCTGAATTACTTCCTGATTGGCTGTACTCATATATTTAAATTTTTAGCATGCCTAGCAATGGTACTTCACTCAGTGTTACTGCTTCCCATTCCCCTCATTGCCAAATATTTCCTAAAAATGGTCTCTTCCACTGTCCTGGTGTTATAAACAGACATGCACAAAGGAAGCCCTCATAACCCTTTTTAGAATCCTCTAAACTCTAGTTTCCTGGCCTTAGAACAGTGCCTTTGTAGTTTCCTCATTTACTTATGCTTCTCTTCCTACTTCTTACTTATTAATAGGCCCTTGTATGCTTTTCTTTTTCTTAACCAGGCAAACTTTACTGTCTGTCTTTCCCTATTCCTTCCCAAAGGCTTTAAGAGCATGGTCCAATGCCCCTGTGCGCTCTCTGCTATACCGGTCGTCACAGGTGGAAAATGTACTTCTGCTAGTTTTTATTTTCTTGTTATTCCAGCCTCTCATATTACAGAGTTAAGTCGGTGCACAGTGGCATCTCCGGTGTTACACAGAATCTCCTCCCTCAGTGTTACTGTATTATTAATTGGCCCGGACTTTCAACCCATGGAATGTTTCCTCTCTTTCCTCTTTGGAATGCATAAACCTTAAGGAAAATGGCAAGAGTCAGTCCTAAGGTATCACCAGAAACCTCTAATTGATTTTATAATATCTAGCTGCTAAATATAAATCTGCTGAGCTCCCCTTCATTGGCATTTCTAAGCGTTAATCTGCACCATACACGTAGACCACAGTTGTCATTAATAGTTTCTAAACCTAGTGTATATAAAACTTAAGTAGCTCCCTTCTTCCTGCATTTATTATTTTATCTCTGCTTATCCTACAGGCTGTCCCCTTGTCATCAATTACTTCCTTCTTCTTTCCTCAATGACTAAAAGAGATGCTTTTGCTCCCTCTCCGGAATTGAAGTATCCTGATATTAAAATCATGGCATAATGCTTTTCCTGATCTATTTCTTTTCCTTTTAAGGCAATACACCAAACTTGTGCCAAGTGATAACTATTGTTTGATACTTTCAGACACATTCTGTCTCCGGCAGTTCAGGAAGTGACACATAGAAAACAGGATACTCTAATTATGTCCAGACAGGTGGGAAATGGTCATTCCTTTGATGTGGTGAGGGAAAACTGACCAGCAGTAGATTAGGGCAAACTCTCTTTCATATGCTGACATTATTTGCAGGTGGCAAGGTCAGAGTAGGTTGCACTACAGTATTCTGTGAAAAAGTAATAAATACAGTTTGTGGCAGTGTACACCCACATGTGTATCGACCTTTAATGATCATAACCTGTGAATCTTTGTTCAGCATCTTGCACGTATGTATCACTAGTCTGCTTAGTTCTTAACTAGGATTTTCAAGCCTTTTCAGGCCCATGACTTAAGTCCATTTGTTAAACTGAAATAAATCTAAAACTCAGTAGAACAGCTGCTAATCGTGCTTTACAAAATTTGTTACCAAGACCGGTTCAAAACACATTGCAAAATATGGTAACAGTGATTCCACATGCAAATTATCCACCAATAAGAAAATTGGACACTATGTTACCAATGGTTGAAAAGGTGTATTGCAAGATAGCAAACTGTTGAATATGTATACTAATCTGTTGGAAGCTATTTTTAGTATTATGTCAGTGCCAAGCTTGAATCTACCATACAGATTAACTGACCAATAAGTACAAATTGTATCACCTTTTTCTTTTTTTTTTATTTTTTTTATTATTATTTTTTTTTATAATAAATCTCATTATTGTTATACAATTAGAAAGACGATTTTCCTTTTTTTTTTATATCATTTAAACAAAATTATGCAATCCCTAAACGTTGGTATTCTGTGACAAATGTTACTGGACATGTTCACATTGGATATAATGTATCTGTATAATATGAGGTGCAATCAAAAAGTTTTCTGAATGAGGCTGTAAACACAACACCACACTTTAGATGGTAATTGTTATTTCTTTTTATACCAACTTACTGCTGTCACAACACAACACTTTGATTCACCAATTCTGCACCATCACCCTCCAAGTAGTCTGTGTGGGGTTTGATACACTTGTCCCAGCATTTTTGCCACAGCTGAGAGCATCTGTGGAAGTCATCTTAAAACAGTTCAGAGCCTTCTCCAATTCGTGATGGATAACATCAGTGTCCTCAAAATGGTGTCCTCGAAGCCACATTTTAAATCGTGGGAAAAGGATAAAGTCCACTGGAGCCAAATCTGAAGAATAGGCAGGATGACGAACAGTATTCATTCTATTTTTATCAAAAAATTAGTGGACAGGAAGGGCTTGTGCGCTGGCACATTGTCATTTTTAAGAAGGCAGGGGATAAACTGCAGAAATTCTTCTCATGTCCAAATTGTCCTTTAAAATGCTTTGAACATTTCCAAAGGAGCATCCTAATGAATCAGAAATTTCTCTTATTGTAATACATCTATCATTTAATATCATTTCCCTCACCTGATTGATATTTTCATCAGTTTTGCTGGAAGAGGGTTGCCTCAAATGATCTGAATCCTTACTGATGCCACACCAATCTTAAGTTTCAAATCCATTGAAATGCTTTTGTTTTGCCCATTACATTCTCCCCATAAGCTGTTTATTACATTTCATAGGCTTCTGTTGCAGTTTTACTGAGCTTGAAGCAAAATTTGAAGTTTGTTCTTTGTAATCTAAAGTTTTTGCTAGACAGAAAGATTGCAGCAGATACAAAACAGTGGTTCGCTTCAGAGCTTCTACTTCTGCACTGCAAGATTGCAAAAAGAGTCATGTGACCTCTCATTTTTATCAGAAGCAAGTGCTGCATGTACATTTTGGGTAAGAATTAATGACAGCTCAATGACAAAGTTCTGAAGCCATTCCAGAAACTTTCTGATCACACCTTGTATGTTCAGTTTCGAAGGCGAAGAAAATGGTATCATTTAGGAACCAATCTTCACAGAAATGGATTCCTTACTCAATTTTGATTATCAGGATACATTTTAATTTTAAGAAAAAAGGCTCATTTGGAACTAATGTTTTGGAACAAATAAATATAAACTAATCATGTGTGTCAAATTGCACACTTTTTGCTCCATCCATGTTAATTTAACATATAAGTTGACGTAGATAAATTATATACTGAATAAGAACGCCATTAAAGTATGCCAGGATTGTGTTGCTGAAGGATGACATTTTGTATGTTATATTAGGTGAAGAAAATGTGCTGACTGAAGAATTTGGTGAAGTATGCACTGAAGCTGATGACAGTGATACAGATGATGATACAAGGCAGCGAACCAGGATTAGAACAAGAAATAAACCATACATAATGGCCAATAACAAGGAAGATTCTGAGCTCTCACTAAAATTCGCTCCACACTTAGATGGACTACTCAGGTAAATTTGTCTTACAGCAGATTGGTTATTTTGCTACTATAGACTTCCATAATAAGGTTCATCTGATGGAGTGTTTTAGAAATGAAGTGTTTAATTTTGTAGTTCCCCATAAGAAATTATAGAGAAATTCTTTAAAGATTGGGGTAGCAATTCTTTGTTCTTTAAGAAATAGAATATATATTAATTTTCCAATTTTTGAGAGCTGAAATATATTACTGGATTTTATCAATCAGTTTTCTGCTCTAGTGCAGTTGTTTCACTGCAAATCCAGTCTCTTCTTCCTTCTTTTGTATATTATGGACAAAATAAATGAGTCATTGCCAGATTTCTGTACTGATTGGGGGACTTCATGTAAACCTTGGTAACAGGTTTGTTCACAACACACAGGCAGGAACTGTAGAATTGTCTGTGCCTATGAACGCAATGGTCATATTGCAAGGTACTGAAAATGAAGCATGGTACAATGTTATATGACCAAGAGGTTAAGAAGGTACTGCTCGCACTCATAAGCTCCTCAGTTTAAATATTACACTAGTTATTATTCTTTATGTTGTTAATTTTGTGCCTGTATAAGTATAACGTAATACTGCATTAATATCTCATTTTGAATTTTAAGCATATGTATGCTTGCAAAAGTATAATTCTACTAGAACACTCATTCTAAATAACTAAAGAAATAAATGAAAATAAATTATTCCTATCTTTTAAAACTAAAATACATAAAAAATAAATAAAATTAATATCAGGTGTATGAACCTCAGCACATATAGGTGTCCTCTTTCTTTGGGGCATACACAAAATTAAATCCTTGCAGTAACTTGGATGGACAAGCGAAAATGCCCCAGGCTTCATGAATTTGTGCCCATAAGCCATTTTTTGTAATTTGCACATCTGTAGGGAATTTTGAGTGCAGCTCCCTTTTCACCTCAGCCCACACATTATTACTTACTCAATTAGTCGAACCTCTTCTACCAGCTGGTGTAAAGGACTTACAGAGAGCTTTCCATCTGGTCCTGTCCATAGCAATTACTTTTGCTTGTTTCCAATTTTCTTCTCTTTTATTATGTCTTGGATTCCTTTGTCCCACGTCTGTCTGTGTGTATCCTTTGGCCTTTTCTCTTCTGAGCTAGCTTGCCATACCATCTTTGGCATCTTTCATTGTCCATTCGTACCACATGCCCAAACCATCTAAGACGTTTTGACTTAATTATGCCAATAAGAGGGAGACTCCTAATTTTAACCTTATTGTTTCGTTTCTTATTTTGTCTCTTCTTGTTTTCCCCTCTATCCATCTCAAGTATCTTATTTCTGTGGCTTGGAGTTGTATTCTCGGTTTGTTTGTGTCTTGTTTCGTTGCGTTGCGTTTCGTCTCGTCTAACGTCACCGTCACGTCAGCGTCACGGTCACCGTCACGGTCACGGTCACCCTCACCGTCACGGTCACCCTCACCATCACGGTCACCGTCACCCTCACCGTCACGGTCGCCGTCACTGTCACCCCACCGCCACCGCCACCCATAAATTGTGATTGGCACATATACAGTTTCATATACTGTTAGTTTTGTTTAAAACTTCTTTTTTACCCACATGTTTATAATATGTTCAAATCTGATGAATAGGGAGTTGGCAGGTTACCTGCTCTCTGATGTCTTTTTGCTGAACAGTGCCTCTCTTTTCTCAGTAGAGCTGCTTGTAATTGCATTGAGAGTGATGGTTATACACAAACTATGCAATGAGTGGTGGTGCCCTGTGCATTGCACATGACTGCATTTAGTTGATAAACAGTAGTGCAACCAGGGTTTGTTACCATTGTTGGGAAACTTAAAATTGTTTAATGAATTTATTTATGACAATGGAGTTCTCTATTCTGCTATCCGAACCACAACAGGCATGCCAATACTACAATATATAATAGTATAGCACAAACTTATTAAAGGTGCTTAATAAATACTGTCACCGCGCCCGCCGCATCTAATTGCCGACAGCAGCAGTGTCGCCCATCGCATTATTGTCGGCGCTACCGCAAAGGAGTCGAAGGAAAGACAGAGAATGGCCGCATTGTTGGGCGCTTGCCGAAAGAGAGAAAGTGATAGAGGGCTCTAGAAATGTCTGCTTTGTATTTCACCGCAAAATAAGTGAACGTTCCTGAAGCTTCCAGAATAGTGCTTGGGAGATATAAATAGCGGTAAAGTGTGAGAAGAGAGTCAGACGTATGTGAAGGTTGAGTAGTCGTGCCGACGGAGACGGACAGACGATGTGGAGAGTTGTGCCGACGGAGAAGAGTTAGTTCTTTGTGTTAAGAGTTCGAAGCCGTGCTGTTGGAGAATCGGAAAAGACTTTCTTGTTGTTGCAACGAGTGTACAAAGTTACTGTTCACGGAAATAAAAGTGTTTATCTCGACTACATCTGTCGTATTTACTTCACACCCAAACCAAAAAAGTCACACTGGTGTCAGAAGTGGGATCCGTCGAATTGCTTCTAGTTTCGTTACATCGTCGTTAGAAGTTGCAACGTTAGAACCAAGATGGAGGGAGATTCGGAAACCAGGATGATGGCAATGATGAAAGAATTATTTGCCAAAATGGAAACGTCATACGACAACCTCGCTGCCAAAATGGAAACGAGAAACGACAATCTCGTTGCCGAGCTGAAAGAAGAAATGAAGACGAGAAACAACCTCGTTGCCGAGCTGAAAGAAGAAATGAAGAAGAGAAACAACCTCGCTGCCGAGCTGAAAGAAGAAATGAAGACGAGAAACAACCTCGCTGCCGAGCTGAAGACGGAGCTATCGGCGAAAATAGACGGCGAACTGATTGGCGTGACGGAAGACGTGGAAGAACTCGGCGGAAAGGTGGAAGACCTCTGCCAGCACGTGGACGTCGTGGAGGACGACGGGGAACGTCTTGGCGCCCTGGTAGTAAGAGTTGACGAGAGCGTCAAAGTACTGGATGCCAGGGGCAGACGGAATAGCGCGGAGCCGGAGAGGGAGCACCTAGTGGCCGAGGCGACAGTCGCGCCCGTTTCGGATGATATGAGGGAAGACCTGGAACAACTCGGCGAACTGATTGGCGTGACGGAAGACGTGGAACAACTCGGCGAACTGATTGGCGTGAGGGAAGACGTGGAACAACTCGGCGAACTGATTGGCGTGACGGAAGACGTGGAACAACTCGGCGAACTGATTGGCGTGACGGAAGACGTGGAACAACTCGGCGAAAAGGTGGAAGACCTCTGCCAGCATGTGGACGTCGTGGAGGACGACGGGGAACGTCTTGGCGCCCTGGTAGTAAGAGTTGACGAGAGTGTTAAAGTACTGGATGCCAGGAGCAGACAGAATAGCACGGACCCGGGGAGGGAGCACCTAGTGGCCGAGGCGACAGTTGCGCCCGTTTCAGATAACGAAAGTGTACGTCTCGGGGAAGACAAAGGGGCAGTTCAGGGACGTCGTCGAGGATCCTCTGGAGGAGTGTGTCGGGTACGTAACCAACCAGGATACGACGTGGAGGACGATCAGCAGGGAAGCGCACAAGCAAACGAGCATCACGCGAGAACCGACTTGGCGTGTGACATGGGGGGACCGTCGGAGCCATCCAATCACCTGACGCATAGTGCCGTGAACGGAAGAATGGTGGACATCATCGTGGACGGCAGGATACAGGAGAGGCCGTGCCGAGCACGAGTGAACACGAGTGCAGCGGTGGACGCGACTCGCGCGGATGTGGTGGGGTTTGTTGCCGGACCCATCAGAAGCAAGGTGGCTGCGAAGGTGCGCCAGAGAGGTCGGCGGACACGGTACCCAATGAGCCGTTTCCAAGTGCGCAGGATGGCCCGTCAACACACCAGGAAGAAAGGCAACTGGACGAGGGACCGTCAAGACCGGCGGTACTGTTGCAGAATTTCGAAGCAGGATGGCATACGTCGACCTACCCAGACCAAGGGACACTATCCAACAGCGATACCTAGGATCGTGCCTCCTGGAGAAGAGGTTCGATGGGATAGTCCGCCGGGGCGCAAGGGAGATGCCGCAGCGATAGTGCTGGTCGGGACGACCAGCTCTGAGGAGGGAGCAGTGTCACCGCGCCCGCCGCATCTAATTGCCGACAGCAGCAGTGTCGCCCATCGCATTATTGTCGGCGCTACCGCAAAGGAGTCGAAGGAAAGAGACAGAGAATGGCCGCATTGTTGGGCGCTTGCCGAAAGAGAGAAAGTGATAGAGGGCTCTAGAAATGTCTGCTTTGTATTTCACCGCAAAATAAGTGAACGTTCCTGAAGCTTCCAGAATAGTGCTTGGGAGATATAAATAGCGGTAAAGTGTGAGAAGAGAGTCAGACGTATGTGAAGGTTGAGTAGTCGTGCCGACGGAGACGGACAGACGATGTGGAGAGTTGTGCCGACGGAGAAGAGTTAGTTCTTTGTGTTAAGAGTTCGAAGCCGTGCTGTTGGAGAATCGGAAAAGACTTTCTTGTTGTTGCAACGAGTGTACAAAGTTACTGTTCACGGAAATAAAAGTGTTTATCTCGACTACATCTGTCGTATTTACTTCACACCCACACCAAAAAGTCACAATACAATATAGTAGCTTCTCTCTTAGACTCATGGGAGATTTAGCACTAAGCCCCCCTTCCTGCGCCACTACAGCAATCCTCAGTAAATGTGTTTGCATATATTCTTAACAAAATTAATATGGATTCTAATTGACCATTAACTATAGTTGGTGCACTCTTAGTTGGTGATTGACGTTTCCTGCCCATATGCTAATGTACTCTGAAAATTCTAGCCGGAGGAGGGAGGGGGTTAAAGCTTCACTCGCGTCTCATAGCAACCACTGGAGGCACCAATTAGAGGCAGGCTTCCCCAAACGGTTTCCTTAGCAACGACAGGGGTCTTTGCACGGTTGCCAGCAGCAACATTGAATACCACATGTTTTCCACTTAGCACAGTGACTGAATTCCTTTCCAGGAATCTTTACCTGATTCTAACAGTATGCTATTGTGTTGCAGTGTAAATCTGTGAATTGTTGACGTCAGTTCACTTGTTTGGGTGCACTCTTTTAGTTTATGAAATGTTGGTTTACGAAAACAGAATTCATTGATAATTATTATGTGTAGTGTCAGTATTACGCTTGCGTTTACGAATACAACATTCAGTGATAATTATTATGCATAGGTCAGTATTACCCTCACATTTACGAACACAAAATTCAGTGATAATTATTACGTGTAGGTGCATATGTATCAGGATTAAATATTGTTATTTAACTACGTTGACTGAAAATAGTGAAAGTCAAAACGGCACAGCAAAGCTTTCTGGGAATATAAACAAAAGGTTTTTTCGGAAGAGGTATTTCAATATTGCATTCATGCAGATGATTATTGCTCATTTTATAATAACCACTGACATAAATATCGAATAAAATATGACAATCAGTGTGTTTAAACATTTGAATTTAATCTTCATTCTCTGTTTGTGCTTGTTGCCTTAATCTGCTTGATCTGTTATTGTGTACAGTCATTGTTAATTCCTGTGAGTTTGCGCAGCATTATTCGTGTTTCTGCTACGCATTTGGTCACTAAAAGTGGCAACACTGTTGTCTCCGCTGGTTGAAACGTCAATCACCAACTGAGGGTGCATAGACTTCAGTAGTGCATACTGGAATCTGAATAATCTGAATTAAATTACTTTCAACAATAAAGTAACTGAATTTTATAATTAAGTTTAAGTCATAGTAATATGAAGTAAATATAAGAAACCATTCCAACTACAATTTAGGTAGCATTTCTACCCTGAATGGTAAATGGCAACTGTAGTTCAATGAAAATGATATAACAGAGATGTTTTACATAAGTGGAGTTTATCACATTCAGCATGTACCATAAATAAATCTTTCAGTCAAACGTTCTCAAATGTTTCTTCAGCTTGTCAAAAAGATTACTCATTATTAGAATGACAAAATAGTGGCACAATGTATTCTGCATAATAATTTGTTAGGCTCAAGGCAGAATAACACCTACTGGGATTAAGTAGGTTAATGTGAATGTGGAAAATTATATATGGTCTCAGTATTTTTAAGCCACTTCATTTTCCAAGCTTACAGCTTTTTGGGCTCTTTTTGCTCTTTTCTCCTTCACTAATTTGTACATGTTCATTTCATTGTCTGACTAAGAGACAAACGAAGAACATTCGTTAAGTTCACAACTAAAATGTGGTTCCTGTTGTGAAGCTTACATATAGCTTCATGCATGAAAACAACTGTTCATATATATCTATAGATAGAACCGAACATGCTGAACAGCCAGAGGTTGAAGCAGAAGTGGTCCCGCTGCTAGTATTAACTGCTAAATTGCAGTTCACAACCAACACTGCACAAATTTTCAACTGTAAAACATTGTCTGTTGTCTTGCAAAACACTTTTGTAACATGAAAAACTTCTCTCCACATCACAAGATGTTATCGGGGCGTATTTATATGATATTAACTGCTTCACAGAGAGAGTCAAGTCTCTTGGTGGGACAGATGGTTTTCTTTTCAGGATGTCTCGAATATCGGACATCTGTTTATAACCAGAGTTTTTTGAAATTACATAATTCACTTTCTCTTTCACTTTTTGTCCTATGCTACTAGGAACTGAACTTAGATCCTATATTTTTTTTTTTTCAAAGACAGTAAGTGATTCATGCAAAGGAGATCCTACAGCTTCCAATGCCGCTATAGCTGTTGGTAATTAAGAAAAATGGGCAGATATGAAACTAAGATCCTCTTTTAAACCAGTGCCTGACAGAATATTTTGCAGTTTCTATTGATGAAGCATCTTTCGAGTCCAATGAATTAACAACCTCTTTGACTATTTCTATGTGCTCAGCATAATATAAAACTGCTTTGACCCATGTTCCCCATCAGGTTAACACTGGTGCAGGAGGAAGTCGGATATTAGGCGCTGTTGATATAAGCAACTTAACTCTTTTAGGAGAGTTCACAAAAATTCTTTACTGGACACAAATCTATCTACCAATGGGAAAGAATCACCTATTGTCTCAGAAATGTGATGAAGAGCATGTGCCAAATAAATTATATGAATTAAGTTAGGAAAAATACCTTTCAGAGTTTGTCCTGATTTTACCATATAAGGACCTGCATCAGTAACAAATAAAAGTAACCGGTCGTATTTGAATCCACATGGCCATAGTAATTTCAAAGAGTCCATCACAAACTGGGTCACAGTTACATTGCCAGTGGTCAACAATTCGAAAACATTAAGAAGATAAGGTGTAGTCTTTGTAAATTATTTAAAGCACCTAAGATTATATTAGCAATAGAACGGCACTCAGAATCAGGGGTTTCATCAAATTAGATCACCCGAAAACTCTTTATGTAAATCAATTGATCTAGCACTCAAAGTTGGTTTATTTTCGGCATTTGAAGAGCTTTTTAACATTTTATACACCTAATTTAATTTGGTGGGAACCAGTTCACAACACTGTTACGTTTGAAGACCACGACACAACTACTGGTGGGCAGGCAAGCGTTGCTATAATCGTGCTGCTCAAAACGTTGACCTGCACTTTATCTTTGTTGATATAAACCTCTCAGATAACGCACTGATTATTCTCTATGCACATACATATAATGAAAAAATGGAGACAGGGGATTCACTGCATGACAACATGACTCAGCATTAATTCTCGCCACCTCGCGAGTTGCATCATGAGCAATACTACCAATATGAAAAATATTATACAGATAGAAAAACTAATAAAAAATCATAAAAATCATTAAAATGTGCAATATAGGGGCTGTAATATTGAAATTTTCGTGAGTTGCATCATTATGTGCAATACTACCAATATGTAAAATTTTATATAGGTGGAAAAAAGAATAAAAAAACCATAAAAATCATTAAAATATGCAATATAGGGGCTATAATATTGAAATCTTCGTGAGTTGCATTATCATGTGCAATACTACCAATATGAAAAATATTATACAGATGGAAAAAAATAATAAAAACCATACAAATCATTAAAATAAGCAATATAGGGGCTATAGTATTGAAATATTATGCATTTATCAAACTCAAGAAAATATGCAGTTATATGCACCATAAAATCATGTCCAAATAACTGAAAATTCCATAATTTGTGCACATAATGTAAAAGCATACATTTTTAACACCTATGAAAAAACATGTAAATGCATGAACTTCGTAGCTCTAGTGATGTCATTGGAGCACTGTCTACATTGAAAATAGTGACATATAACATGATGAATAATGGTGCTGCAAACTGAACATTTTAACATACTGTAATACCTTATGACAAATTAAACATTTTGCCACAACGCATACTCTTTAAACGTGTATAAAGTTTCCTGCATAGATACAAATGTACTATACTCGGCACCAATTAAGAAGAGGATTGACACATGTTAACCATGTTGTGGAAACTTATAAATGAACAGGAAGGAATGAATACATCATAACGGTTGTTATAGCAATGAAAAGGAGGACTAGTTAGAGCTAAGGCATTTCCATAGCAGTGGTACATGCAAGGACCCTGTTGCCAGTATGTATCACATGATGAGCATGTGGCTGATGAACCCAGGAGTAACATAAACTGCTTGTGTTATGTTCTGCTATCGCTGCATATAAACAAATAATGTCTTCCTGTAGCCCGAGCAGCTTGCAATACATGCATCAGTTAGAGCAGGCAGCCTCGACTCACGTAAATACGGGCAGCGGGCAAAGTCAGCATATCTGTGTGTGCAAGCGGTCATTGTGTTACAGTTGTTTATCTGAGTGCAGCAGCAACGGACGTGCGTAACTAGTGTGCAGTGACGGTTCATGAAGTACAGAAATGGCAACATCTCTAAGTGTGGCTACCTCATGTAATCCTCGCCCATCTTCCCCATATACTTTTTCCTCTGTTTTTGAAGAACAGTATCTGTTTATAGACCTAGGGGGTGCAGCGAAATGTTTAGTGCGTGGCAAGATTGTTCAAGCAATTAAAAAGTATAACCTACAACGACATTTTGCTACTCATAGCAGTGAAAACAATGGCTATAAAGGAGTGGAACGTGACATGATGATAGAGAAACTCAAAGACACTATGGCTACTGACAATGATGTGGACCATAAAATAAGTGAATCGGCTGTACGTCGTCTTAGCTATAAAATATCACTGGAAATTGCTAAGCAACTTAGACCATTTAAAGATGGCTTTAAATTGGCTTAAAGTTCCATGGAATAAACTGATATCTATAGCTACATATGGAGCTCCTGCTATGATCGGTGGTAGACTTGGTCTAATAGGCTGTGTTAGAGATAAAATAAAGGACCTTGGTACTAATCAAAACATCGTATCTATTCACTGCATAATTCACCAGGAGAATTTATGTGCAAAACGTATTAAACTGAATAATGTGATGAATGTTGTGAAAACCACTAATTTCATTAGGTCAAAAGGACTGCGTCATCGCCAGTTTAAAGTGTTTCTTGATGAATGCAATAGTGAATTTGGCGACTTGCCTTATTATTGTGAAACGAGGTGGTTAAACCGGGGTGCGTTACTGGTTCCTGAACTTAGTGATTCAAAGTGGATTTGTGATTTGGCATTCCTAGCAGATCTCACAGGACACCTCAATGTTCTTAATCGTTCTCTCCAGGGCAAGGGACAAATTATTACTCACCTGATTGAATCTGTACTGGCCTTCAAACGCAAACCTGCATTATGGAAACAACAATTAATCAACATGAACACATCTCACTTTCCAAAACTTTAATCAGCTTCTCAACATCTTTTGAACATTTTATCATAGAAGACTTGCTCCTGCAATTGAAATTGGATCATCATGACCACCTTTAGGAATTATTCCTGGAATTTGGAGCGCTTGAGCAATATGCAAGTGTACTAAATGATCTACACAGAGAATTCGGAGTGCGATTCCAAGAGCTAGAAACGAAGGAATTTACATATTTTCCATTATTTGTCACTCCTTTCACCATAGACGTTGAGAACGTTCCTACAGAGTTTCAATTAGAACTTATTGATCTGCAATATGACCGGGAAATGAAGGATTCCTTTGAAATTTTATATAAAATTTCCTCAGTCCAGGTTTCCACAACTACACAGACAAGCAGCTCACATATTAAGCAAGTTTGGCCCTACTTACCTCTGTGAACAATTCTTTTCGCTAATGAAACACTGTAAACTGGGTCACAGAAGCCAATTATCTGACAACTTGAAATGCAGTCTTCGTCTTTGTACAAAGACAATTATACCAAATATTGAAAAGATAATTAGGGAGAAAAGGATACAAGAAACTTGACGTCTGAATCAAAATTGAACTCATTTGGAGGTATTAAATGTAATATAAGTGACATAAGCTATGAAATGGTATGTTAAATTTGCTCTATTAAGCATCTAGGTAAATGTATGTTTATTTCTCTTTGCATACTCAGTCAACACTCAATAAACGTTCAAAGCTTCCGATGTTACAAATCTTAGTTATTCTGCCACTGATTGTTTTTAGAGTCTTTTTTTGGACGCCGGAGCCTGTTTTACACAGCTTTGACTTCCCTGAAGATGCCGAACGAAGTTTTCGGCGAAACGTTGGAGAATACAACTAGTAGACCATGGCCTACAAGCCCGGAAAGAATGCATAATGGAATTGTTTTTCTATCTCTTTTAACCTTCATTTCTGCCCGGTTCCACACGCTCGGGCATTGGGCTAAAGGATGTGACGTCACAGTGCATTGAGTTGAGGCTGCCTGAGTTAGAGACTGCCTGTGTGCTGAGAAGTTTGTTTGCATCATTCTATATACATGGTCATTTGCTTTGGGTTTAGATGTTTCCGAGTCTGTGTATCTGTGCTTGTGTTGTGAGCTTTTGCAATTGTGCTAAAGCTTTTAATGAGTATTTAACAATGTCGAAAAA
Organism: Tenodera sinensis; assembly: GCA_030765045.1. NCBI lineage: Eukaryota > Metazoa > Arthropoda > Insecta > Mantodea > Mantidae > Tenodera > Tenodera sinensis. Next base: position 98,470,691 of record CM060962.1, on the reverse strand, counting down.
TAGTGACAAAAAATGGTGCTACCAAACGAAAAATTGAGCATACTCATGAACTGAATAAATCTGTATTTATTAAAGTTTCACGGGCGATCAGCCGTGTGAGGTTTGAAAATATTGAGCTTTCGGCCATTCTAAACTCCATGGCCTTCGTCAGAATGAAATGACCGATATTTTTCCCGCTCCCCCTATATATACCATGTTAGATGAGAGGGGGTTGCGTTGCCCTGGCCAATGAGCGGGTGACGATTTGTGATTGGGCCTGCTGTTTCGGGCTATGTTTGTCATCGGCCACAGTGTTTTCTTGAGGGTCAGTACTTGGACCAGAATCACTATAGTTGCTGTTGTGAATGTGTTTCATGGCTATTGTCCAGGCAGGGCTTAGCTGAAGACCGCGGTCCCTGTTGTAATTGTTTGGATGTAGTTTGATTTGAATGGCTTCCTTAATGACTCTGTCCCAGTATTTATCCGTATGCTCCAGAACTTTGATGTCTTCAAAGTTTATTTTGTGGACATACTCTATACAATGCTCGGCCACTGCTGACTTATCTGGTTGTAGGAGCCTGATATTGCGTTGATGTTCTTTACACCTTTCTTCTATTGTGCGTCCTGTTTGGCCTACATACACTTTACCACACTCGCAAGGAATCCTGTAAACTCCTGGGACCTTGAGTCGAAGTGGTTCTTTTACCGGTCTAAGGTATTCTTGGATCTTCTTTGGAGGTGTGAAGAAGGTCTTGATGTTATACCTAGCGAGTATGCGGGAGATCTTGTTTGAGACGGAACCGTAGAATGGTATGTAGGCTTTGCTCGGCCAGCTATCCATTCTTTGAGTGAGGCGTTGGGGGTTGTTTCGATTGTTTTCAACCTTCTTGCGTGCCTTTTTGATGTCGTTATCACTGTATCCGTTTTTCAGCAATGTGTCTCGTAGGTATTTAAGTTCCTGCTTAATGTGGTCTTCATCCGCAATATCGAAAGCTCGGTGAAACAAGGTGGAGATCACTGTCTTCTTTTGAGTAGGATGGTGGTGACTGGAGGCGTCCAAGTAGCGGTTGGTGTGTGTTGGTTTCTTGTATACCGTGTGACCTAGGCTGCCGTCCGGCTTCTTGTAGACCAGAACATCTAGGAAGGGGAGTGAGCCATCGATCTCAACTTCCATGGTAAACTTGATGTTCGCATGTAGGTTGTTGAGGTGGTCTAAGAAGGTGGAAAGTTTTCCTTTTCCATGTGGCCAGATAACAAAGGTATCATCCACGTATCTGAAGAAAGCCTTTGGTTTGTCTGAGGTGGTATCCAGGGCAGTATGTTCAAAGTTCTCCATGAAAAAGTTGGCAATAGCAGGTGACAACGGTGAACCCATGGCTACCCCATCCGTCTGTTCGAAGAACTGGCCATTGTAATTGAAGTATGTGGAAGTGAGCGTGTGTCTGAAAAGCTGGGTGATGTCTTCCGGAAACCGTTCAGATAGGAGCTGTAGTGAGTCCTCTAGCGTTGCAGAGACTACTCAGTTGTTCCACGCTTCGCTGAGGTACATCACCATATTAATACGAACCAAGCGCAACACATCCTCCGTCGCGCCAGTCTCGCGCTGGTGAGGGAAAGAATACACAGCACCTACTGCCTTCTGGACCGCATCTCTAGAGAACTTCTAACACTGCATCTCCAACTGTTTTCCTCGCTTTGGAGTTTGGACTGTGAATGGATCGACTTATCTTTATCCACTCAGTACTGGCGACACCAGAAGAAAACCACTGACCGCCATGTTAAGAAGTTCAATAAATTTCACTGCACGCAACAACATCACGCTCAGTTAGACCCGTCTAGGCTGGTGATTAATCTAACGGAACGACCATTAGACCACACAACTACTTCAGTTTTGGCGAGATGACTCAATTTCGCCCCGGCACCCAGATCCATACCAACCAAGGATTTCATCAGTGGCACTGAGCAGGCACTAATTAGTCTTCCGGCAGACGTAGCTGAAGAAATATGCACCGAAGTCAGCCTTACATTAGCAAGAACCAAGAAACCCAGGGCCAATATCTCATCTGCTGAATTTAGAGCGCTGAAAGCACTGCGACAAGACGCGACTCTAACTGTGCTTCCTGCTGATAAGGGCAATGCCACGGTCATCATGGACACCATGGATTATCACCAGAAAATTACGAAACTACTTGAAGATCCCTCTTTCAAGGAACTGGATAAGGATCCGATGACCAAGATCACCAGAACAACTACAAGTCTCATAAAAAACTCCAGCCTAACCACTGCAGTACAGAAAAACATCATTCCACACGCAGCAGCTCCACCTAGACTCTACGGACTGCCAAAGATTCACAAGCCTGAAGTACCCCTTCGACCCATTGTGAATGCCATAGGCTCACCTACTTACCTGCTTGCCAAACATCTTACTACGCTACTGAATCCGCTGGTGGGTGACTGTCAACACCATATTGCAAATTCCAGTCACTTTATACAGAAAATTTCAGCGCTGAAAGTGGACCCGGATGATATTTTGGTGAGCTTTGATGTGGAATCCTTGTTCACCAGAGTGCCGCTAGAGGACTCACTACAGCTCCTATCTGAACGGTTTCTGGAAGACATCACCCAGCTTTTCAGACACACGCTCACTTCCACATACTTCAATTACAATGGCCAGTTCTTCGAACAGACGGATGGGGTAGCCATGGGTTCACCGTTGTCACCTGCTATTGCCAACTTTTTCATGGAGAGCTTTGAACATACTGCCCTGGATACCACCTCAGACAAACCAAAGGCTTTCTTCAGATACGTGGATGATACCTTTGTTATCTGGCCACATGGAAAAGGAAAACTTTCCACCTTCTTAGACCACCTCAACAACCTACATGCGAACATCAAGTTTACCATGGAAGTTGAGATCGATGGCTCACTCCCCTTCCTAGATGTTCTGGTCTACAAGAAGCCGGACGGCAGCCTAGGTCACACGGTATACAGGAAACCAACACACACCAACCGCTACTTGGACGCCTCCAGTCACCACCATCCTACTCAAAAGAAGACAGTGATCTCCACCTTGTTTCACCGAGCTTTCGATATTGCGGATGAAGACCACATTAAGCAGGAACTTAAATACCTACGAGACACATTGCTGAAAAACGGATACAGTGATAACGACATCAAAAAGGCACGCAAGAAGGTTGAAAACAATCGAAACAACCCCCAACGCCTCACTCAAAGAATGGATAGCTGGCCGAGCAAGGCCTACATACCATTCTACGGTTCCGTCTCAAACAAGATCTCCCGCATACTCGCTAGGTATAACATCAAGACCTTCTTCACACCTCCAAAGAAGATCCAAGAATACCTTAGACCGGTAAAAGAACCACTTTGACTCAAGGTCCCAGGAGTTTACAGGATTCCTTGCGAATGTGGTAAAGTGTATGTAGGCCAAACAGGACGCACAATAGAAGAAAGGTGTAAAGAACATCAACGCAATATCAGGCTCCTACAACCAGATAAGTCAGCAGTGGCCGAGCATTGTATAGAGTATGTCCACAAAATAAACTTTGAAGACATCAAAGTTCTGGAGCATACGGATAAATACTGGGACAGAGTCATTAAGGAAGCCATTCAAATCAAACTACATCCAAACAATTACAACAGGGACCGCGGTCTTCAGCTAAGCCCTGCCTGGACAATAGCCATGAAATTTTTGTGGTGGGGAAAAAGGCTACTTACGCCCTTACCGCATGCGTGCATGCGAGTGTAAGACTCCTACCCTGGCTTCGAACCCGGGCAGCCTACTCACTAAAAAACCCCACCGGAAGACATTTCATTGCAGAGCTGTATTAGGGCTTCTGCGCGTTCAATGGTGATGTATGAGAGCTGCCTGCCGGGGCAGTAACAGCTGGTAATTACAGAAGAGATGCCCTGTCTTGCAGGGGAGAATTTGGTGAATGATTGTGGGTATGATAGTCGGGTCCCGCATTTGCACCCCGGTCAGTGACGCAATGTTTCATGCTGGCATGCAGTGCATGCGAGCGCGTCAACGATGAAATCCCGGGCTGCAGTCATGATCAAGTCCTGGCTACAGCCTGGGGAGATTGAGGTGACAGTGAAAATGAAATTCGTCGTAGTTTTACTTATAACAACTTTATAGTGCTTTTACTTATTCTATGTTAGGCGTCCCTAGTGGGAGCCCCGTCTGTGCTTGGCGTCCACATTGGGAGCCGCGTCGGTGTTTGGCATCCTCGATGGGTGCCGCGTCTGTGTGTGTGTGTTTTTTTTTGTTTTTTTTTCTTCCCTTTCTTTCTCTGTGTTTCCGGGTGTCGCCTGGTCGTCTGGAGTGCACACTTGGTGGGCAGTCTGCCTAAAGTGCAGGTGCGGGCCAGTGCCACTCCCGAGGGGGCCCTCTCCCCTGGGACAGCCTTGGCTAGGTAGCGCAAGGTCTTGGAGGGCACTGTGGGAGATGGACGTCACGTGGTATGTCTGTAACATAAAGGCAAAGTCGGTGGATTAGCTTAATGTATCAGGTTGTCAAGGTAGTCGTTTATGGCGTCGTCTATGTCTGGGTTGGTTAAGTTTCTGTCAAAAAGGGATAGTGGTCTCATGTGTTTGTCGATGGTTGTTTCGTATTGTCCAAGTGTAGTGATGAGTGTATTGTGGTGTGATGGGATTTTATTGTATAAGTCGAAGGCTAGTTTTTTAATAAATTGTTCTATCGTATGCATGTGTAGGTCTTCGTGCAGTTTTTTGGATGGTGCTAAGTATGGGACTTTTGCTACTATACGCAGTATCTTATTTTGTAGTTGTTGAATTCTTTTGATATGTGTTTTTGCCGCGTAGCCCCAGACCGGCGCCGCGTACGTCAGTATGGGCCGTATAAGCATTTTATAAAGTGTTAGGCCCATGTCGAGCTGTAGGGCGTTACTGTAGTTGATTAAGGGATACAGCTTGCTCAATTGAGCATAGGCTTTTCTGCACACTTCCTCTATGTGAGGGCGCCAGGTGAGTCCCGGATCCATCACTAGACCTAAGTACGTTACTTTATTGGTCCAGGTGATATCATTGTTAAAAAGTTTTAGCGGTTGCAGTCCATGCCTCGGGTGGAAGTGTTTTCTGCGTTTTGTGAACATTATAGCTTTACTCTTAGTGGCATTGACTTTTATTCGCCATTGGGCGAGCCAGGGCTCCAGCTGATCCAGTGATGTCTGGAGGTTTCTGTGTACGAATGCAGGTTTACCTGACTGAGCCATAATCGTCGTGTCGTCAGCATACAGGAGATATGTTGTGTTCGCGCTTTTCGGGATGTCGTTTATATAGATATTAAATAAAAGCGGCCCTAGTATACTACCCTGAGGGACACCCGCCAGAATTGGGCGGGGTGTGGACTTTGCATCGTTCGCTAGCGAGGAGAAAGATCGCCCGCGCAAATAGTTCGCTGTTAGTTTAATCATTGTGTCCGGGAATTTAGTGTTTATCATTTTTCGTATCAGTCCTGCATGCCACACGCGGTCGAAAGCACGTTCTATGTCAAGTAGGACGGCTCCCGTTGACTTATTGAAATTGAAGCCTTTCGTAATGTATTCGGTGGCACGCAGGAGTTGCAGTGTGGTTGAGTGGTTGGCCCTGAAGCCAAATTGTTCGGGAATTAAGATGTTATGTTTTATAATAAATGCATTAATACGTTTTAGTATTACTTTTTCAAGAAGTTTGCTCATCGTGTTAAGCAGGCTAATAGGTCTGTAGTTTTGTGGATTCGCGTTATATTTGCCTTTCTTCGGGAAGTGTAGCACATTTGCTGTTTTCCACCTATTTGGGAAGCAGCCGTGCAAAAGTCAGAGGTTGAATAGTTTCGTTAGTATTTCGAGTGCGCTGGCCGGTAAGTGTTGCAGCGCAATGTTCGGGATTTTGTCTGGTCCTGGTGTTTTTCTTTTTGGTAAATGTCTGATGATCCATTTGATTTCGCAGGCATGTGTTTTTCTAATTCTGTCGTGCGCTTGCCTTTCATGTATGTTTTGAACTACGGCTTCAGTTTCGTTTACAAATACTGGCAGTGATGGCGTTATGTTTGGTTTGAGTGTATTTTCTAGTGCATCTGCCAGTGCTTCTGCTTTCTCTTCATCCGTGGTTGCGATATGTTGACCCACGTGAAGAGGGGGAATGGAGATCTTGTCTCTGGTGAGACATTTTGCTATTCTCCATACTGTGTTGGTGCCCGGATTTAGTGACTGTAATGTATCGTTCCACTGGGTGGATATAACAGTGGATGTTCGTTCGCGAAGTTGTTGGTTCAGTGTTTTGAGTTGGTTCTGAAGTGTCGGATGTCGGTGCTGTTGCCCTTGTCGCCTGGTTCTATTTCTTTGTTTAGTAAGACGTTGTATGTCTGTTGGCAGGCGTACAATTGTTTTCTTTTGCCGCTGTAGTGGAACTGCCACCATTGTGGCTTACTGTATTGCTTTTTCCACCTTTTCAGTAGCAGCATCTATATCCTCAATTGAGTCAACTTTAATGTCCGACATTTGGGCATCTACGGTTTCTGAGAAGGTGTCCCAGTTAGCTTTGTTATAATTTCGCCTTGGTCTGGGTGGCACACTCCGGAGAGGGCCTTCAAGTTTGATAAGGACCGGTAGATGGTCTGACGATAGCTCGTTAAAAACTTTGAGCGAGACGCGGGCGCCGGCTTGCCTTTCTAGCACTATGTCTAGAATATCAGGCGTTTGGTTTGCCTGAAACGGGACGTATGTCGGTTCTGTGGGTGCGTGTATTATATAATCAGATCTGTTTTCATGGCGTAATAGGGTTTGGCCTGCCGCGTTCATGTTGGTTGAGTTCCATAGTGGGTGTTTGGCATTTAAATCGCCTGCTATTATAACACTTGGGTTTAACTGCAGGAGCGAGTTAATGTCTGCTGTGACTATGTCGCCTGGTGGGTTGTACGCTGAGACGATGATTATGTGATTGTTGTTAATTGTGGTAGCTATAGCAGTTGCCTCGAGTCTGTGCAAGGGTGGAACTGGTATTTGATGATGGGCTGTGTCTCTGCGGACAGCTATGGCTGTGCCGCCACCACGCCTATCTCTGTCGTTTCTATATAGATAATATCCGGGTAAGTTACATCTATCACTAGGGCTTAGGTGAGTTTCTGTCAGAAGGACTATTGGTATGTCGTGTTTATCTAGAAAGTCGAGAAGTTCATGTTTTCTTTGTCTCAGTCCATGTGTATTCCAGGTCATTAAGTTAGTCGTGGGATTAACGTCCATCATGTGTCACATCAAGAAGTCGTTGGAAGAAGTTGTAGTAGACCTGGAGTGTGTCCATAGTCTCGTCAGGCTTGATTTGTAGTCTGTCCAGGGCCATGTAGCACATGAAACACATTCACAACAGCAACTATAGTGATTCTGGTCCAAGTACTGACCCTCAAGAAAACACTGTGGCCGGTGACAAACATAGCCCGAAACAGCAGGCCCAATCACAAATCGTCATCCGCTCATTGGCCAGGGCAACGCAACCCCTTCTCATCTAACATGGTATATATAGGGGGAGCGGGGAAAAATAACAGTCATTTCATTCTGACGAAGGCCATGGAGTTTAGAATGGCCGAAAGCTCAATATTTTCAAACCTCACATGGCTGATCGCCCGTGAAACTTTAATAAATAACGTGCGCCGTGAAAGCTTTAAATCTTACAAATCTGTATTTGATAAAGGTTCTCCAATTAAAGGACAATGGCGGGAAACAATATGCTTTGTAAGAGAATATTTCAAAGAGGAGAAATTGAACGGGTTCTCTTATTCCAGTCTCTAAAGTACTTGATATGACCTCGCATACTAGGAATCAATAAGAATCAGAGCGATTTAGATATCAGCAGCATTTTCTCATGGAACAAGCATCAGCATTTCACAGGGATGTCTCTTTTGTTAACACAAATCTTTACACTTGCATGTTCTATCCTTTGAATGCAGATGCAGTATTTTACTATTGCCTTCGCGTATGAATATAAATAATATGTACACAACATTCCAGACACAATTCAGTCTTCTTCGTACACATCATACCGTGTTCTCCACGTGGTCGCTATAAGTGGTAATGTCACCTCTATGTCCCCGCGAACTGTCAGTCCCTTATTATTTATTTATTTATGCCAACAAACTTACTGCTGGTGTTTTTAAACACACATGCCATGTGTGAGCAATGTTAAAGAGGTGGAATCAGGACTGAAAAATTCAAGTTTACTTAAGGTTACTTAAACGTAGTTAATTAACTTAAGGTTAAGGTTACTTAACTTAAGGTTAATTAAGGTTACTTAAACCTGGGGCATGAAGTACTAACAATTTGTAAGTCGTCCTTGGTGTATTTATCTCTGATGTGAGATTCCTTTGTGGTCTACAGGGATAGTACGAATCGGCAGGGATTTCCAGCTATGGCATTGAATTTTTCAGTCCTTATTCCACCTCTTGTCAATCCCTTTTTGGCGCCAATTATAGGTGTTGATGGTCTTTCACTAGTGCATTCTGCTACATCAGCTATAAGGTGTAAATGCACTTCAATGTGTAAGCCAATAAGCAAGCACATTGACACAATGAACTACAAGATTAGGCGCCATGGTACTACCACTGATGGATGTGCACTACTGCTGTTTGATGTGCACTACTCATGACTAGAGCTAGGATTTTTATGTAGTATCACTTAGCAAAATATGCACATAAATATGTAGTAAAGAGCATTAAAATATGTAATATCAAATATTTAATTCTAACTTATCATTTTCTTAGCTACAACACTCAAATCATACTTATACATTCTGTTTTTAGCAAAGTGAACAAATGTATTTTTCAATGTTTTCTGGGGTCGTTGAAAGACGTTTGTCATTGAGAATGTTCTTATAGACACAGAAATATCTTGCCGCATTACATGATGTACTGGGGCAAGGAAAGGAATTTTTTCTTGGAGAGATGTCCTCAGATGGATCAACATCATCTCCATTTAGAATTTGGCATACACTATGAAATGTCGAATAGCCAGGATTTCTCTTTAACACATTTTGTAATATACTTAATATACTTGCACCAGTTTCTCCATGCACAGCACTTAGTTTTTCAATAGCATCCTCTATGACAGCAATAGAATCTTGCATAGGCAGTCCTGATGTTTCTAAACGTGTGATGCCTTCTGGAAGCCAGCCGAAGTTGCTCCTGATGCATGCAACTGCCTTTAGTGATGTTGTAGTCACTAAAGGCAGCCTGGGATTCACAAATAAGTGTACCACTTTCAGGATCAAAAGAATCTACAACAGTCTTAATATAATTTAGATGCTCACTTCTATCCATGTTTCCCACCTCCTTAATACTGGTTCTAGAGGCAGTGGTATCTCTGGTAATTGCTTCTTCTAAGAAAGCACTGGTGGAGATTTTATAAAAACCTTTTTATTTGCTGAAATTACCCTATTCACTTGAGGAAACTTAGCTCTAATATCTTCGACAACATTGCAGTCCATGAGCCAAGCAGGTAAAATGGAGCATATTGGGATAAAATACTGTCATAGCAGTTGCAGCTTTAAGCATATATGCTGCACCATCTGAATACATCACTAATACCTTCTCATGTTGGCCACAGGACCTTTAAGGGGACCGGGTAGTGATTTGGGCTCAAAAAGTCAATTTTTTGTTTTTCATCTTTAAAAAAAGTAGAAACCTTCCTCTTCAAAATGATATATATATATTGTAGGGGTACATTTAAGGCTTTAAATTACCCCATTTAAATATGGTGGAGTGCTGGGCCACGCTGGGTAAAGAGGGCTTCAGAGATGACACTTTTCTTTAAATGCAGTTTTCTGTAACTTGACATTTTTCAAACTCAGGTGCATTTTTTTCAAAACCACTGAACCTATTTGAATTAAAATTTTACTGTAGTTGCAGAAGCATGTACTCTACAAACGTAACCCATTGTTATTGGAGAAATTCAAAACAGAAAATTTAAAAAAAAAAAAAAATTTGTGCAAAAAAAAAATGTACTTTGTTTTTTTTTTTTTTTACAAAAGTTAAATATTTTTTCTTTTGAATATAGCCAGAGATATTTAAGTAAATTTAGGTTACCAATTATGAATACACATTGCCTAGTGCACTACAAAAGTTTCAACACATATGCTTGAATGTTGTAGAAGGAATTTGTACCGTTATACCGCTTGCAAAAGTTAAAGGCATGTGAACGCTGGCCAATGCTGAAGCGGAGCGCTGTTGCCAAGCGTATTGCGTGTACCAGCACAGGTTCTGTACATAAGAACACATTTTACACGCCAGCAAAGGTTCTGTCTATTTTTCCCATAATTAAACAACGCATTAAATATTCCTAAAACATTAAACTCTTACCTTGACACACGTCACGCAGTGGAACAGCAAGCATGGTTTCCTCCTCGTCTTCGTCTTCAGAGGCACTTAATTCGGAATCATCACTTTCATCCCTTAAGTTGATGATAATCGACTGCATAGTATCGTCCTTGGCAATTTCTCTGTTGAAGTCTTCCTCCTGAAGCTGTTCTGCATGCCTAACTCGTGAAATCTAGTCGTCTGGAGGCACGTTGTCTATTGTAAAAAACTTGTTCGCATTAAATATAATTTTTCTGCCCTGAGAATGAATCACTTCACGTTTGTTGGTTGAAAACTCATTTGTCCCAGCTTCGAGGGACATGTTCACGCACTCGGATCGCAAACACTGCATAAAAGATATGCGTATAGTCATAATTGAATGTATTATTAACAATATTTCAGTGCTAGTTAGACACACGACTTAACGATGCCGTTCACTTTAACAAAATAACACGCCACTACTCTGAAAACGAACTGAACATTAAATCAGTCTGTTTGAAACTGCGTGATTTGTATTTTCATAGCGGTGCACTGTTTGTTTATGCTTAGATAAGTGTTGTGAGGAAGGAATGGTGTTGTTTTTCAGGCTTATCTGTGTTGAATGGATGTTGGGTACCCATTAGCATGTGAAGATAAAACGTGCATCGCTCGCGTTCTAAGTATCATAGAGACAGGATTTTTGTACGGTTATGATCAGAAAATAAAATTCTTTCTTATTATAAGAATGGCATCTGTCATTTTCAAATATTTATGCGAGCGTAATTAATGAAGATAATGTTCTCAGTGCCGACGCGTGAGATGCGTGTACCACATTCGGCAACGCTGGTAGGAGGGGCAAGCTTAGGATTTGCTGGACTCTGCAGTAGGGCCCGCCTCCATATGCCTTTAGCTTTTGCGAAGATTATAGTACTATATATATTATATTTTTTCAAAAACATGTTATCAGTTTTTACCTTATTACATGCCCATTTTAAATAATTGTTTTGATGTTCTGTATATCAATGTAAGCACAATGAATCACTAAATAGTCATCTTAAATTAAATTTTGATCTGAGCAGTAGAAGTTAAGATATCCTCAACTAAAGTTATGTTTTGAAATACTGAAATCGTGTACGAATCACTACCTTATCCCCTTAATCCATCGTTGACAAATCTTGCAATAGTTCAGGGATTTGTGAAGTCCAGCTCTTTACAGGAGATCAAACATGGTTTAGAGGTACTGTCAGGTTCTGGCTTTTCTACCACAAGATTTGCAAGAAATTGACCCTTGGCATCAGTTGTTTCATCAACAGCAACCCAAATGAAAGCATTTCCCATGAACTCTCTCATACAAAACATATCCATGATTTCAACTTTGACACTGAGTGTCAAACATCAACACAGAAATTTGTATTTATATATATATATATATATATATATATATGAATAGGAAAATGCTAAAATATGTAATTTTATATCACTAAAAATATGTAATATACTCACATATATGTAAAATGAAATTCAGTTATACTAACCTTAACATAGTGCTTTGTAAACATATCACTTTTCCCAACATCTAAATAGCAAGGAAAAAATATGTAGATAATTACATAGAAATCCCAGCTCTACTCATGACTACTGCTCCTCACACAGTACTCCATTGGCATTCGGCTGCTCCGACGCCATAAGTGCAACACTTGCTGTCCCCTGCTGTACAAATTCAACAGTTCCATCAGGATATCTCATCCTCACAGAGAGAATAGAAATATTCCCAAGTATTACTGTCTATTGAGCACTGTTCAGTGTATTGTCAGGCTTCCACAATAACCTAGACCGTCCCTTGATATCCAGCCCCAACAAGATACAGATATATAACCATGATGAAGTTGTGAAGCCATGTATTTTGCATTGTATTGGGACCCCTTTGGATGGTAGACTTTCAGCTTTCTGTTGTGTGGATAAAATGTTACTTGTTCTGAGAATATCATGTTATTGCAGTCACAGTTGACATTTTCCTTTGCAAACACAAAGCGAAATAACCTCTAATCGTCTATCAGATGTTGCATTTTAGCTGCTGTTTGCACAAGAAACACTGTGTCATTTACACATCACAAAGCTGTTCAAGCTGATCTAGGGAATTGTAAATGTGCATTCATTTCAGAAGCAGTTTGGGAAGGGTTCCTCTCTGCTGCTGCAACTAAAGCTGCATCCATTTTGGTAGTGGACACATGTTTCCTTCCTGAAACAGGAAGATGGTGTTCAATCCCTTCCCTGATTAGTCTCTCCTACCTCTGTATTGTAGATGCAGGGACTCAAATATGAGCAGCAGCTTCACCAGCAGAAAAGCCTGCTACATTGACTAGTGCAAAGAGAGACTTCCTTGTGTCTTTGTCTTTGTTTGCATGTTCTGCCATTGTAAAATGTAGTGTGATTCACTGAAAGAGAACCTGCTTGGGTCTGATGTGCTTGTACACCCTTGTGGTTTTATGTGCTGCATATTGCAGATATGCAGAATAAACCCTTAAAGGAGCATTATAATAACTATTCTAATAACTATTAGCAACTCTACCAAAAGTTGTGTATGAAATGCAGTATATCAAAAATACGTAGCTGCTATGTGTTGATTAAACATTATTAACAGAAGAAAAAAAATTGTGTTTGTTACATGTGAGAAGTGAACCTGAGGTCTTAGCCATAAAATTACCCCATGCTTTGCCACAGTGTTGAGAGAACACACATGGAAGATAGCATGTATAGTAATGGTGTACAACTAATTGATGCATTAGCTACACAACTGCATTTCATATGGTGTACACAGGGTGCTGTGTGATGGAGGACTTAGAAAAATTTGGTGTTCAATACATGATTGACTATTTGTCTATGACTGTACATTTTGTTTTATTTAGCCATGATCAAATGAGGCCCTTAGAATAGCAAGGGCGTATGTGCCAAAAGCTAGTTTTGAGAAAAATGTGATTAAAGTTTTACTATGCAGTACATATTAAAAGCATTTATAGAGAGATTAAAAATTGCTCAGATATGAATCTAGTGGATTAATACGGTTAATTTGGAATGTAAAATGTTATTTGGCAGATATTTAAGATTTCAGAAGGTTAATTTCATCAACAACATAATTTAGATAACGTATGCTTTTATGCGCGTTATAACCAAAATGTTTACTTGTAAAGTTAGCATTTTGCAAACAATACTTTAACTAATATTGGTAAATATTTGTTCTAATACTAACAAACAATACTTCTAAAGTGAATATAAAGAAGTAAGGTAACAAAAAGTATGTTTAGATCACCTAAGATGTTTAACCCCTGGTCCAAGTTGTGTTTTACTGAGAGGAGCTGGAGTATGTTAGTAATGTAAAGTATCGTCATCCACTGCTGCCTCTTCTTCTACCCCTGGTGTGTGCCTTTACTACAGGTTTGATTTTTTAACTTACATGTTCTTTGCCTGCATTTCTCTTCTTCTTAGCCATATGCATCTTCCATTGGTTTTTCTGCATGTGGCGTTTTCTGGGACGACTTACGTGATGAGAAATAGAATCATTGTGTGTCACTCATAGTGCTTAATAAAAGTAAATCACGACGCTAAATGCACTAAAGGTTTGCTCAGTGGTATTGTTAGTAAACAACACAACTCAGAAACATAATGCTAAATAGAAGTTAAACCAAGAGCTGCAAGCCACTAAAACTTGTTACAGCTTTCTTTAAAAGCAACAGACTGAACCAAAGAAATACCCTGTACAGGCATGAGTACATCCAGGTTGAAACTATTTACAAAACCACAAAAATGTTTGAAATGTTAAGGAATAACCATTTATGAGGGGGGTAAAGGCCTGAAAATAAACAGTAGCCTCTCTTTAGTGATTTATTGCTACATTCTCTTCAAAATCGACTGTCACAGCGTAGCGGCCAGCAGGTTGGCTTATGCGCCTTTGCTATTCTTGAGATTCGGCTGAAGCGTGTTAGGTCTTAACACCATGCTGTATTCAAATGGAGAATTCGTTCATATCCAGGGCGTATTAACCATTCACACTTAACAGGCATTAAAGAGTAGGCTTCATACTATATGTTGCAAGAAAAACAAAAAATTTGTACTTTGGCGCTTACGCCCTTGCTATTTTAAGCACCTCAAATGACATGCATAGTGAGATGCTGTTTACATCTAATGCCAATTGGCATGAACGCAATAGAGGCTGCAAGCACATTTAACGGGAATTGCCAATAACTTGCTGCATTGCCATTTACATTGTTAGAAAACAAACTTTGTTGCTAAATGATGAAACCTACAGAAACGTAACATATCTTTTTTTTTTTTTTTCCTTTTCACCATTATATATACTAGCCATTTTATTTTGATTGAAGCAGAACCTGTCACGCCATGCAGTTTTCACTTTTGTGAAAATTGAAGGTTAATGAACAAAGAACTAGAAGAGCCTACCTCAGCAATTTACTTAGCAAGAATAAAATAGAATCATCTAACACAGAAAGTAATTCTTAAACATTTAATTTTGTGTTAGAAATTTAGAACTTGCTCTGAAGGCATGTCCTTATCATCTTGAGCCATAGACTTGCAATATACAGCCATTTTGTACCAGTTAAATTATCTTCATAAATTTTATATCCAAAGGTCAATGCTGTTTTCAAGATGTGAATGAAGTGTTCCATGTACAATTTGTAATATTCTGCTTTCTGTTGAAAGGGCTACTTCTGGAAGTGATGATAAAGAAATTGCAGTACAGGAAACCTCTACGCCAAGTGAGCTACTAAGTCCCTCAGAAGACCATAATGTGGAGTTGAGGCACAGCCATAGCTATAGTTTCAGTGATGAGGGTCCAGGGAGAGAGTCCTCATTACGTTGGAATGCAGTTGCAGCTTGGCAAAGACGACAGCTCCATCAGCAGCAGCAGCCACTACCATCAGCACTACAGCAGCTACCACAACTACCACCACTGCCACCACCGCTTCCACCACCACCACCACCACTGCCATCACAACAAACACCACCACAGTCACAGCCACAACTGCAGCAACAGGTACAGGGTACTCCAGGACATCGAAGTGAAGTTTCCAGCATAGTGGAGAGTGCACTGGGCACAGAAGATGGTAGGTACTATTCAGAACAAACTGAATTAGACATTTTATTACTCTTCTAAGAAGAATGACTCTCTTAATTGTACAAAAAGGTATGCAGCTGTTTTTCTAAGTTGTTTTAGCTTATCATCTGGCCATTAATATCCTGGGTATCCCCAAAAAAACACTGACAACGCTTAGTACGTTGTGCAGGATGGCAAACTAGTAGGTTTTCAAATAGGAACCCCTGTCCAGAAATGCGCGATTTGGATGCTAGGAAGCATCAAAGTTTGAGAACTAATGGTTGTGACAATTTAACATTCATTTTGGTATCTTAATATGGAAGGTATGCAACTCTTTAGCCATCTGTGTACTGAGATGGACGACCTGAGCATAATAAAATTGCTGCACATGTGCTGCATTACTCCATAGAGTCCTTGGTGTGCATTCTACTACGTTACTTATGTAGTTTCCAGTACAGTAACGTTTTAACAGCAGTGCAACACGTAACAGTAGACAGTTTCAGAAATGGCTGACATGAGATCGAGCACACTTTGATGTAAATGTGTGGAATCACCTCAACATCGTATGACCAAATCTATGGTAGAGGTGGACCAATTCCATGGCCAGCACGGTTGCTAGATCTGATACCTCTCAACTATTTTCTGTGGAGTTGTATGAAGAGTATGGTATATGGCACTCCTGTAATGCTTATGGCTCAAGTCCATGGAGTGATTGAAAATCTTCAAAGACAACCGCACGTGATGGGTCATGTGCATGAGGCTTAGCACCACCAATATAGACTGTGCAATGATGTAGTAGGTACGTCCATACTATTTGGACAGGGGTTCCTATTGAAAACTGATCAGTTTGCCATCCTGCACAACTTACTAAGCGTGGTTGGTGTTGTTTTGAGACACTCTGTATATATGGGTATATATCTTTTAAATTTTCCAGCATTCAGAACTTTGTTTTACTCTCACAAAATATAGTAAGATTCTATGCTTTGGTTGAATAAGAACCTTAATGTTTTAGTACAACAGAGAATCATAGACAGTTTTAGATAGCATTCAGAGGAAATAGAATTAATGTTTTAGAATTTAAATTCAGAGAAAGGTAGAAATTTAGTTACGCAATTAATTGGTAAAGGAAAGTCTAATGAAACAATGGCTCAGTTAGAAGAGGGGATGAAAATAGCTGGATGTTAAATGAGAATGAGGAAGTGGATGACAGATAAAGAAAATGGTTGATATGATGAGTGGTTTTTGCAAAGAAAAGGGTGAAAAGAGGTTTAAGGGGATGGAAACAAATGGAAGAGACTTAGAAAAGGAACACAATGGAGTTCTAAGTGTCTAATTGAGAAAAGAAAGAAAGAAGGGAGTGACAACTGGAAATAAGATCTATAAAACAATAATTAAAGAAGGTACTAATTAAATATGAAGACTAGTGAAAAGGGTATGTAGTAAAGGTAGTCAAGTGTAACCAAACTGAACTAACATATGGAGAGATTATTTAAAGGAATTATCAGGGGAAATAATTTGGCAATGGAGACAAACTCATCAGGTGAGTTTAATATTTATGTGGAAGACTTAAACCATGAAATAGATCAGAATAAGGTAACTGAGCAGATTATACAATTAACATATTAATAGAAGGTGGGAAGGTTTTTCAGAATTTGAAATGGGGATGTTTGTGCTAATTTCAAAGGAAGAGAAGGTAAACAATCCAGTGAATTACAGAGGCATTTGCCTGTTGTTAGCAATAGAAAAAGATACATAAGAGTGTTAACCGAATACCTACTGAAGAGGGCTAAGAAATAAGGAAAATTATCTGAACTATAAACAAGATCCAGAAGAAGTTCCTCTATAGATATTTTTATAAGAAGAACAATTGTAGACAAACATTTGAAAATGAAGGATATATGTATTTTTTGCAGATTTAGAAATTATATTTGGTACTATTCACAGAGAGGTACTGTGAACCCAGTTGAGGATAAAGGGGCTAAACAAGAAGTTAAAATGGGTGATAGAGAGGCTATATATGGATAATATGTTTTGTATGAGACAGACAGGTAACAAAGTGATGGGTTGCCAAATATAAGGGGAAAAAACAAGCATTTAAATTCAATTCAATAAATATTATGCTAATTCACATAAAGTAACAAGAAATAATAAAAAGGAACATAAAGAATTTAAGAAAGATTTGAAACAAGAAAGAAAATGTGATCCTAACACTCAGTGCAATATCTTTTTTCAAAATTTTAATATGCAAGAACTGAACATTGCAATAAATAATGTAAAAAACAACAAGTCTCCTGGACCAGATCACATACATCCAGAGTTCATAAGAAACCTTGGAAAAACAGCAAAACAACAACTACTGAAACTCTACAATCTATCCTTGAAAACCACTGTACCTGTTGAATGGCGAAAAGCAATAATTGTCCCACTCTTGAAGAAAGACAAAACAGCATCAGAAATAAAAAATTATAGACCAATAGCTCTTACTAGCATAATAGCAAAAGTGATGGAAAGAATGGTGTCAAACAGGTTAAATTGGTTTCTAGAATCACAAAACTTAATATCCCCATGTCAAGCTGGATTCAGAGAGTTCCACTCTACAAATGAACAAGTCTTACTTCTCAGTCAAGAAATCAAAGACTCCTTCAATAGAAAAGAAGATAATTTATCAGTTTTTATTGATTTCCAAAGTGCATATGATTCTATATGCAGAACAAAACTACTAAAGAAAGTAAAAAAAATAGGGATACAAGGTCCAATGTTTTCATGGCTATGTCATTTCCTAACACAACGCTTTATTGCAACCAGATATGGAAGAAATATATCTAAATACAAACAAGTACACCGTGGCTTACCACAAGGCGCAGTGCTCAGCACAACACTTTTTAATATATTTATTAAGGATCTGCCACAACAAATACAAGAATCAGGTGTGCAGTGTGCACTATTTGCTGATGACTTAGTAATGTGGACTTCAAAACCAAAAGCAAAAGTACAGAACTAGAAAAAACCATGCAACAATCCTTAACCAACTTACAGAGGTGGACCAAAGAAAAATTTAATGACTGTTAATACAACAAAATCAAACTACCAAATCTTTTCACTAAGAAAAAAAACCACTAAAAATAAAACTAAATTTTGAGGGTCAACAATTACCAGAAACAAAGGAAGCAAAGTATTTAGGAGTTACATTTGATACCAAACTTACATGGACCAAACAAATAGAAAATGTAATACAAAGAGCAGAGAGGCGCCTTTCACTGTTAAAATGTCTAACAGGAATGAAGTGGGGATGTTCCAGAGCAACTCTTAACACAACATACAATGTATATATAAAGCCATTATTTACTTACTGCAGTGAAGTTCTTGTAACAGCAAACACAAAAAAGATTCAAATCTTTCAAAACCAAAGTCTGAGATTAATTACAGGTGCTATCAAAACCACAGCTATAGAAATACTAACCAACCAATACCCCATTGAATATGAAATAGAAAAAGCAGCTCTTATTCAGCACGAAAAGTTGATCAGACTCCCATTCAATATATGGCACAAGAGAAATTTTACACATACACTAAAGACTCAGGAGAGCTTTCTTTCCAAAATTCAAGACATAAAGAAAAATGTACACCTTCCTAATTCAAAGGAAAACTTCATATCTAAAGTCAATCCAACACACACATACATTAGACATCACATATTATTTACACCTGACAGAAGAAGTTAAAAAAAGTGATACTCCAACTAGTGTTCTAAAATTATTGGCATTAGAGACAATCCATACTAGATTTCCAGAACATGAATGGCTCCATATTTATACTGATGGATCATTGATATCAAACCAAGATGGAGCAGGTGCTGGAGTCACATGTCACCTCTTTTCCTATTACAAATCTTTAAGTTATGGAAGTACTAACTTTGATGGAGAAATTGAAGCAATTCGAATGGCCCTACAAAATCTTTTGTACATAATTTCACATTTTCAGCAAGCAGTTATTCTCTCAGATTCCAGGGCAGCAATTATAGCAATTACTTCCAAGTTGTCACCAAAAAACCAAACAATTATAGAATGTTGGAAAATGCTTAGCCATCTAACAGCACTTCAAAAACACCTAGTCTTCCAATGGATACCAGCTCACTGTGGACTGAGTGGTAATGAGAAAGCTGATTTTCTTGCAAAAAAGGGTACCAGCGGTGTACAAAAATCTATAGTTAATCTACCATTTTATGCAGCTAAAAGATTAGTCAACTCTGAATTCAAAAAAATTATTGCGAAATATTACTATGAAAAATCAAAGAATAAAAGATGGTAACTACCAAACATTCAAACAGTAATTCCTGAGTATCCTCGAAAAACAGCAGTTGCAACCTTCAGGTTGATTACAGGACATGATTGTCTGGCAAAACATTTAAACAGAATTGGGATATATTCTTCACCACTCTGTCCTCTATGTGATCTGCAAGAGGAAATGGATCGAGAGCACCTTCAAATATGCCCGGCCACTTCTAGTGCCCCATCCATCAGTGAAAAATATTGGAGAGCAAGAGGATTAATGACTTCATTGTCAGAAATCCAGCATTAGCTAACAACAACAACAAATTCAATTCAATATTATTCAACCGTTTTACAGATGACATAAAAAGAAATAGGGAAAGAGTGTACCTATTGTTCAGTAATTGATAATGAAGATATTCTAGAATTGCTGTGTGTAAATTACCTAGTAGCAGCATCAATAATGTATACAGGGCTAGGTAAAGATTTAGAAGCAACAAGGAGATATTGTAAAGAATGGTTTCTAAAGATAAAAATAAACCTAAAATAATGGTTTCTGAAAAAGGCACCTAACTTAGAGATCAGAAATGGTGGCTAAAGAGCAGTGAAATTAAAGTAATAAAGAAATTGATTACTTGGGGGTTAAGGCTAAACAATAAGGGAAGAACAGAGGGAAAATATACTAGGCAAGGATAAACTAACTTTTGACAGCATAAGGACCTGTTTGAGGGAAATGCCAAGCTTGAGCATAGCTTGGCTAGAGAGAATTTATGTAGCTACCATTGGATCAAAAATGTTGTATGGAGTGGAAGTTTGAGTGGAGAAAAGATCAGAGATCATTGTTTATATTTGTAGAGTATTTTTAAAAATGATTTTGGGATTACCAACTGCAGCTCCTAAAGGTTTAGACATAGCTCAGTTGGGAAGAGTTGATAGGAAAGGCAAAGTATTCAAGCACATACTGATACATTGACATAAAATCAAATCAAGGAAGGGAGGTAATAATGTCAAAGACTCTTTATGGATACAAGAGATAGTAAATTGGGAAAGATGTTGATTATCTGAAATAAAGAAAATAATCCATGAATTTGGAATGGGCAAGATAAGTAATAATCAGCAGATAATTAATAGACAAGGATTGTGAAATAAGGTAAATTAAGGATCAGTAACATTTAAAAGCAGGAGATATGGATTCTACTAAGAGATATTAATAGTTTGAAATATTACACAATGATTAAGGAAGAAAATGGGAGTAGGAAAAATATGTGGATATTTGCAATAAAAGGAATATGGAAGAATTTGCATAGTTAAGTGCCTGAATTGTAGTCTCTGGTTAAGGTTCCAGCTAGATGTTAACTGTGAGTCAGTCCAAATTTCTATATTATGACCTTTGGTTAATAGAAACCAGGAGTTATTCTTAGCAATGAATTAACTTGGAGGCAAGTGTAAAAAGATGACAAATATTGGATCAATGTTTATATAAAAGGTGGAAACCCAAAATAATTGGATTTCAAAAAGATACTTTCAATGTTTTGGGCAAGGAGAAATTTCTGAAATGGCATGCAATTGGTGAAAGTTTTAGAGTTGCTTTAATTGTATTTTTACATTTCTGCTGCCTAAAATATGCAGCATTATTCTTAGGCATAGTTAGCTTTGTGTTTTAGTCTGTTTTTGTTTTAATGTGGGGCCAGAT
The DNA here is from genome assembly GCA_030765045.1 of Tenodera sinensis. Classification (NCBI taxonomy): domain Eukaryota; kingdom Metazoa; phylum Arthropoda; class Insecta; order Mantodea; family Mantidae; genus Tenodera; species Tenodera sinensis. Next base: position 98,449,305 of record CM060962.1, on the reverse strand, counting down.
TTTCTGAAATGTAATCCAGCTGATATTAACCCAATATGTGTTTGTATAAGTATGTAACCTATTTTGCAGATGACTTTTACAAAAGGATTGTAGCAATAGTGAAACTAACATTATATCCAAAATATCCTTTTTCCTACTAACTTATAGAAAACTGAAAGCCAAACTCCATACTAACTCTCCGAAACAACCAACAAATGTTGTATGAGTATATTAGCAACAAAATTGTACATGACATAGGATTTCCATTTCTTATTTGTTTTTTCGTGCACGTTTCCTTCTAATCATAAGCATTTATTAATAACTTCACACTAACCTACAGAGAACATCTTAACAGTGAAGCCTATATAGTTTAATACTGTGAAACATTTCAATCCAGTAGAAGTTCAATATTCTTTTGGTAGTGATGCTGAGAATGAAGTGCTGAGGCATCATATACATAATAGCAATAAGACGAGAGGGATTAGGAAATTGCAAATTGATTCAGGTTAACGAAAACTGCACTGTGGCTTTATTTTCTATTTCATTTATACTCTAAAATTAAATTATGTTGTTTAACAGCGCTGTCAATTGCCAGGATCACACCAGCGTTGCTGATGTGCTGGAATTTTGTCCTGCAGGAGTTCTTTTACATGCCAGTAAATCTACTGACATGGAGCTGTCATTTTTAAGCACACTTAAAAACTATTGGTCTGGGCCAGATTTGAACCCGCGACCTTGGGATCAGTAGGCCAGCGTCTAACCAACCCAGCGACAGAGACAGACCCATTTATAGATCAATGCTTCACGGGTGATCAGCCATGTTAGATTTAAGAAGGTCGAGCTTTCGGCCATTGTAGAACCCATGGCCATCTTCAGGACTAAAAAGATGAAAGTCTCCTCAGTTTTCCAAATATATACTATGGTTTGGAGGATGCGGGTTGTGTTCTAACACTTCATCTCAGCGTGTTTTCTTCGCTACGGAGTCTAGACAGCGAATGGATTAACGCATCCATAGCCGCACAATACTGGCGCCACCAGAAGAAAACCACAGATAAGCACGTGAAGAAGTTCAACAATATCCACTACACACAACAGGACCACACTCCACTGGACCCGTCCAAGCTGGTGATTAATCTCACCGAACAGACACTAGGCCAACCAACCATCTCAGTTATTTCAAGAGGACTCAACTTCACACCGGCACCGAAGTCTATACCAACTTGGGACTTCATCAGTGGCACAGAGCAAGCACTAAGCCACCTTCTGGCGGACATAGCCGATGAAATACGAACAGAAGCCAGTCTCACATTGATGAAAGCCAAGAAACACAGATCAAACATTTCTTCTGCAGAATCCGGAGCACTAAAAACACTACAAGACACGTCCCTAACTGTACTTCCAGCAGATAAGGGCAATGCTACAGTGATTATGGAGACCACAGACTACGACCGGAAAATCAAGCTACCACTCGAAGACTCTACCTTCAAGAAACTGGACAAGGACCCGACAGCCAGGATCACTAAGATCACCACCAACCTCGTCAAACACTCCAGCCTAACCACTGAAGCCCAAAAAACACCATCCCGCACGCAGCCACTCCACCCAGACTCTACGGACTTCCCAAAATCCACAAACCTACAATACCACTCCGACCCATTGTAAGCGCCATAAACTCACCCATGTACCAGCTGGCCAAACACCTCACCACCCTATTGAATCCACTAGTGGGCTCCTGTCATCATCACATTAATAACTCCAGCCACTTCATACAAAAGATCTCAACCCTGAGATTGGACTCGGGGGATATCTTGGTGAGTTTCGACATTGAATCCCTCTTCACCAGAGTGCCTCTAGAAGACTCACTGCATCTCATAGATGAACAGTTTCCGGGGGACATCTCACAACTCTTTAGACACACTCTCACGTCCACCTACTTTTGCTACAATGGCCAGTTTTACGAACAAACTGATGGAGTGGCCATGGGTTCACCATTATCACCGGCTGTTGCCAATTTCTTCATGGAAAACTTTGAACACACCGCACTGGACACCGCCACACACAAACCAAAAGCCTTCTATAGGTACGTCGATGACACTTTTGTCATCTGGCCACACGGGACAGAAAAACTTACCTTTTTTTCTGGACCATCTCAATAGTCTACGTACAAATATCAAATTCACCATGGAAGTGGAGAACGACAACTCTCTTCCCTTCCTGGATGTTCTAGTGTACAGAAAACCAGATGGCAGCCTGGGACACACAGTCTACAGGAAGCCCACACACACCAACAGATACTTGGACGCCTCCAGTCACCATCATCACACTCAGAAGAAAACAATCATCTCCACTCTATTTCACCGAGCATTTGACATCGCAGACAAGGACAAGGACCTAGAACTTCAATATCTACAGGATACCTTACTCAAGAATAGGTATAGTAACCAGGACGTCAATGAGGCCCGTAGGAAAGTAGAACGCAACAGGAATAACCCACCACAGCTCACACAAGGGAAGGATAGCCCTCAAGAGAAGGCCTACATACCCTTCTATGGTTCTGTCTCCAACAAGGTTTCCCGTATACTCGCGAGACATAATATCAAAACCTTCTTAACGCCCCCCAAGAAGATCCGACAATTCCTCAGACCGGTGAAAGAACCACTTGGGCTTAAGGTCCCAGGAAGATACAGGATTCCTTGCGAGTGTGGGAAGGTGTATGTGGGTCAAACAGGACGCATGATAGAGGAAAGATGCAAAGAACATCAACGGAACATCAGACTTCTCCAGCCGGAAAAATCAGCAGTAGCCCAACATTGCATAGAGCAGGTCCACAAAATAAACTTCCAAGACACGAAAGTTCTAGAACACGCAGAAAATTACTGGGACAGACTCATCAAAGAGGCCATCCACATCAAATTACACCCCAACAGTTACAACAGAGATGGTGGACTTAAACTAAGTTCCGTGTGGACAACAGCCATCAGAAATACCTACAGAAACAGCAACACCATGGACCTTGAACAAAATACGTACCCGCAGGAATTTTTTTTTTTTTTTTTTTTATACTGTGGAGGGGAAAAACCCGTTACAGGCGGAGGCCGACATGCTGAGGCCAACAGTGTGAGGGTCCCTGTGCCCTGAAGGGGGAGGGTTACTCACTAAAAAACCCCTCCACGTGTTAGTTCGTACAATGCTAATGGTTTCGTGCATCATCGTGCGTTAGTCGGGTCCCGCATAGCACCCCGGTTAGTAATTGAAAGCTTTAAGCTGGCATGAAGTACATGCGAGCGAGTCAGATGTTGCTTTTTGGTAATGCCCATGAAACCTGGACATGACCAAAAGAGTTACATGCGTTGTTTAGTTGGTGTTAATATGATACCAATTATGCTTACTTATGATTAATGTTGCACAGGCATAGGCCTGTTAGTCGTTATGGTACGTGCTAATGTTAGTGTTAGCGTAACATGGTGTAATTTGTGCAATGCTTACGTCTAGGGTTGCACAGGTATTTACCTGCAAGTCGTTATGATATCTGCTAATGTTAGTGTTAGCATACCTGAGGTTATTCGTGCAATATTTGAGCTTATATCTAGTGTTACACAGGTATTTACCTGCCAGTCTTTATAATATCTGCTAATGTTAAAGTTAGTGTAACTGAAGTTATTCGTGCAATATTTGAGCTTATATCTAGTGATGCACAGGTGAAACCTGCAAGTCGTTGTGGAATAAGCTAATGTTAGTGTTAGAGTACAAAAGATGTTTTTCGTGCAGTGTTTAGGCTTATGTCTAGTGTTGCACAGGTATGTACCTGCAAGTCGTTAGAAACAGCTAATGGTCAGTGATTTTTACACATGCTTAATATGAATGCTATCGTGCTAGATTTCTACTTTGTCTGCCCGAGACAGGCAGGTCTTGTATAAGCGTTTGTCCTGGTCTCGCCGTGTCGTCGGAGTGTCCTACTCCATCATACGGTGGCCCGCTTTCACCGCGCACGTAGGACACTGGTGGGAGGCCCTAGTTCTCCCGGTCCGCCTCGGCATCGCCGAGGGCTTGTAGGGCTCTGTGGCAGGCTGCGGTCTGAAACAGGGAATAAGGAAGGTTTAGTTGTGTGGTGAGAGGGAACAGTCCTCTGTCAATGATTCATTTAGTCGTGTAGTAGGTTGTTCAAGAATTCCTCTACTTCCATGTTATTTGGAGTTAGATTTCTGTCGAAAAGCGCTAGCGGTCTAGCGTGTTTATAAATTTCCATAGTATAGTTACCTAGGTTCGTTACTAAAGGGTTGTGATGTTTATGCAAGTGTTTATATGTATCGTGTGATAGCTTTTTAATGAATTGCTCTATCATGTGCATTTTTAGTTCGTTGTGTAATAAGTCCGCTGGTGCAGTGTAGGGCACTTTTGCTACCAGTCGTAGTATTTTGTTTTGTAGCCTTTGTAGGCACATAATATGTGTTTTTGCGGCATAACCCCAAACCGGAGCAGCGTAAGTGAGTATAGGGCAGATAAGCGTCTTATATAATGTTAGTCCCATTTTGAGTTTTAGTTGCGAGTTCATGTTTATAAGGGGATAAAGTTTGCCTAATTGGGCGTTCGCTTTTCCCCTTATTTGGAATATATGCTGCTTCCATGTGAGTCCCTGGTCCATTTTAAGCCCTAACCAGGTGACTGTGTTTTTCCACTCAATGTTCTCTCCCCCGCAGGAAGACACCCCAACCGGCGACACCGGACAAAGTTTGTACCCGCGGGAAAACACTTCAGCCGAGGATACACATACCTCACGACAGCAGGCCCAATCACAAACCATCACCCGCTCATTGGCTAGGACAACACAACCCACATCCTCCTGTAGTATATATTTGGAAAACTGAGGAGACTTTTTCATCTTTTTAGTGCTGAAGATGGCCATAGAGTCTACAATGGCCGAAAGCTCGACCTTCTTAAATCTAAGACGGCTGATCACCCGTGAAGCATTGATCAATAACGTTCGCCGTGAAAGCTTCAAATCTTATACAGACCCATTTATAGTCTGTAGTTTGTTCTAGCAGCATCATAACCTGTTGCTGAATTTATGGAATTTTTTAATTCCAAACACTTGTCAACACAGTTGTTTTAAACGTAATATGCTAAAATTTGTGTGTAGTGGAGTAAGCCTTATAACTGATGCCGTTGTATCATCAAACACTTGACAGAAATAAAATATGTATAAGGTGCATCCATAAAATTCACAACACTTGCCAACATGGATTTTTAAATGTAATCTGCACAAATTTGTGAGTAGCAGAGTAAGCCTTATTCTGACACCTGCGTACCATCAAATACTTAGCAGAAATAAAATAAGTGTGAAGTTTATCCATATAGTAAGTTTGCCACTTGTCCCACAGCTTGTAAACCATATATTACACAAAGTGTCTGCACATGTGTGATAGAGTAATAATGTGGCATGGCACATGTTCTAGCAGAACTTCCTTAGCTCTCACAGTAGCATCATTGCGGCGGGTGAAGATAGAGACTTTTATTTCAGCTCCTGCTAAATGTGAAGTGTGTGTATGATAAAGTTTTTGAATGTATAGAGCATAGCTCTGATTGAACTTCATTGTCCACTATGTCAGGTGTATAGGTCTGACGCCATGAAAGCAAATGGCGTATCGCTGGTGCAGGCAGTTTTCAACAGGTCAACAAAATGTAGATGATAAGCAGAATGGGATACTATCATCATTACAGATGATCTTGTGAAGCTTGCATAGGAAAGCATTATGGAGAATTATTGCTTTACAAAATTATTCAAGAACATCACAAGTGAAGGATCGTCTTAGTTATCTTGGTGTTCTTGCAATTGAATCTGACTTAACCGTGAAAATGGATTATGACGAACTCATAAACTTGTTTGCAAATGACAGGGCAAGGAGGGAGCCTCTTGTTATTTAAAAAGTATATGTTTTGACATCTAATGCTCTTTAGTGTAAGTTTTTTCCATAAAGATGTTTCGACATAAATTTTAATAAACTCACTTATGGTGTTTGCCATTCATACTTCAGTATCCAAACTAGTGAAACCATTCTCTATGTTGTGAAAATTTAAGTAATATATGTATTGCAAGTTTGGGGGGGGGGGGGGGGGGCAGCAAATGTGTGGTGTTTTTTTTTTTTGCCCAGGGGCGTCAGAGGTCCTAAATTCGGGCTATCTCTTGCATTTTTAAAGATGCACATAAAGAATGATGTAAATTAATTATTGTATTAAAATAAGATCAAATACAATGCTTTGGCTAATTTTCTTAAAGATTATAAGAATATATTCTGTGTAAATGGTTCAAAATGCTCTTGAGTACAAAATATTTTTAATTATAAAAGTTATATTAAGTATAAAAAGTATTTTTTGATAACAGTATTTAGGAGAACAATCTTTGCACTAAAGTTAAGTCTGAATTTAAAGTATTAGCAAATTTACGAGATATGATTTTTGCTTTCCTCTGAGAATATTCTATTATGGATTGATCTTAATAAAGTGTAGATTATAATGCTTGCACACTTCTGCAAATATAGATTAGAGCCTAAAATGAATTAGTTTCATGTTTAGCAGGTGGATAAAAGGCTGCTACTCCGAAAAGTGCCTTGTTGACATTTGACATTTCTAGGACATAAATGGATCTGATTTTCCATTAAGTATTTAAATTTCTCTTGTGTTCAATATATGCACAAAATAGATATAATTATTCTTTAAAGAGAAAAACTGATGCATTTTTCTGTAAGAATGTGTTTTTATGCTTTTAATTTAGTAATTATGTATATCTTACTAATAGATTTCCATGGATAAAAAAAGAAAGAAAGAAATATTACTTTGTGTTTTATCTATAGAACTATGCATAATCTTCATTATTAATACTCAATATGTTTCCAAGATTAAAATGACAGAAATCATTTTTATTGCACTACTACCATTTACAAGGGTTGTCTGTAAAATAAGGTACACAATTTTTTTCACAATGAAAACATGTTTATTGGCATTGAATAATACAGTTTTGGAAATCATTTGTCATATTTTTCAACATATTCACAGTTCCGATCAATGTATTTTTGCATGCGGTATACCATCTTTTGTATGCCTGCATCGTAAAACTCTTCCACCCCGTGGCAAAGCTAGCTTAAAACATGAGAGATGGTAGTTCCTTGGAGCTAGGTCTGGGCTGTAGGAAAGATGTATGACAGTATCCCATCCAAATTTGTTGACAAGAGCAATGTGCGGATGAGCATTGTCCTGTTGGAAATGCACTCCCTTTGTAAGCATGCCTCTCCTCTTGTTTGGAATCGTGCAGCGAAGGCTCTTCAATGTCTCACAGAAGCAGTCCACACTGATTATTGTACCGGTAGGCAGGAATTCACACAGCAATAACACCTTCCTGTCCCAACGCAAGCTCGCCATCTCTTTGCCAGCAGACAGTGTTTATTTAAACTTCCATGGCTTTGGCGGCGCTGAATGTTTCCACTGAAGAAATTGTTGTTTTGTTTCTGATATGTAGTAGACCCAGCTCTCATCCCCAGTGATAAGAATTCCTTGCCATCAGTTTCTAGGCCTGAAGAAACTTGCCAGTCACTTCAACACATTTCTGTCTCTAGTCCTTAAGCATTCTTAGGACCCACCTTGCACAAACCTTGGTACACCCTAAATGTTCTGTCACAATTTTGTGAATGCAGGTTTAGGTGAAATCAGGGATCATCTTGCGGAACACCTGAACCATCACCCTTGAATCTTTCAGCATTGCTTCTTCCACTTTCAAAATTCTTTTGTCCAAAACCGATGGCCGCCCAGAATGCCAGAATGTCATAGATATCTGTATGTCTGTCTTTGAATTCTCTGCACCATTTGTGCATTTGTTGTATGCTCATACACTGTTCTCAGTACACTTCATGCAATCCACCAATGTAGTCTTTTTTGCTCATAAAAAACAAATAGAGCGTAATTCATACCTTGTGGGAGAAGCGAGTGGAAGCTCCATCTCTAATGGCTGCCAAGCTTAGACTGAGCATTGCAGACAACTCGCTGGGAGGTAACTGGGGGAGGGAGAACCAAGCTACATGCTAGAGTTGCCGGATCTTGTGTAGCAGTGTTCCTTGTGACTGCAGGTCCTTGGGAATCTTATTTTACAGACAACCCCTGTATCATACAATTTAGATTGATAATCTTATTTTAAAGGCTCCCTGATGATTTCTTTAAATCAGTTCATTGGCGTAGTATGTGTTAATTTAAACTTGCTTTTCTTTGTTCTTTAGGTTATGAAGGTTATGAGGGGGATAGCAGTGATTCAGCAGATGAATGTGATTGGTTGCAAGATCTAGATATGCGTCGTCCCTCTCTTCCTAATTTCTGGCTCATTATGAAGGTGCAGCAAAATGCTGTGACAACATACTTCCACTCTAGGTATTGAATGTGATGATGTATATTAGTATAATAGAATAGGTTTTTGTTTGTATATTAATCCATTTTGCTGTTGTACAAGTCATTTAAGAGATAAGTCAAATAAAATATTTGATACCTAGATCTGTTGTGACTTGGGCACACAGTTCATAAGGAAGCTAAGTCTAATGCTTAGCTCTTTCACTATTAATGATAGATATACAGGTTGTCGCTAACCTTTAGGGTCAAAATTATACAGATGATAAAGACTTCTAAACTGAACAATTTGACATAAGGAACCTGTGGTTGGAAGTGAATATTTTGGACACTACGTGATCTTCAAAGTGAATGTGAGCAATGTTTCTAAAGCTGCTTTAATTTTCATAATAAATTGCCTGGTACTTTCATTTCTTATTTGTTTTGTTTACAATGTATGATGGAGTGTTACTTGTCACAGGAATCTGCTGACATGCATTTAATGTATGGTGCAGCAGACTGTGGTGCCCAGAGAGCTGAATAAATGTACTGAGAGAAGTTTCCCAACAGGCATCATCCAAATTGGAAGAAATTTATTGCTGTAGATAGGAACTTAAGAGAGACTCCTGTAGTAAAGTTACAGAGAGTTGGCCAGGGAACGAAACAACCTATGGGTGCAAGCACTGGGGCTAAATTATTTTCATCCCAGAGTTCAGTTCTATCAATGGATTATTCAGCGCTGTACCAGACTTTCCACAGCATGCATTGTTCACTGATGAGGCCATTTTCACCCGTGATGGTGTATTCAACTGCTACAATAACCATACCTGTAGGGACAACAATCCACATGCCATCCATGTGTCTAGTCACCAGCAGAGATTTACTGGTATTAACAAGAATTGTACAGAATCACCTCATAGGATGTTATCTCCTGCCATCTGTTTGAATGGCCAATGCTACCTCGTGTTTCTATGCCAGAGTTGTTGGACAGCATGCTGCTTGTCCACGAGAGGGTATGGCTCAACACAACGGGGCTGCTGTATAGTTGGGGACACCCTGTATAGTTCAGAGTGTTTTCTTCCTTCCTGGCCATCATCCGATGTTCGGTTTCATTACCTTTTCCTTTGTAATATCATCCATGTGCTCTGAAATGTACTCAGAATGGTTTGTGTTTATGAGGCTGGCCCTATTTTTGACTTTTACTTTGTAAGTTACATAGTAAATGTCTTTTGTTTAAATGCATGTAATACACACATAAACATGCCATATTTAAGTTAGCCAATAAGACTTCCAGCTCTGTTGAATGGTGACATGATTCCCATTAGCTTTCTCTGAACGCAGAATGGGACAAGCAGAATTTGCACAGGACAGTGAATTGCTACCCTACACGTCATCTTTGTCCACCCTGCATGGACAGAAAGTCAATGTGAGACATGTCAACATACACAGAATTGACTTATTTGCAAATGTATATGGACAGGTAGTATGTACTATATGTCATCAGCAGGATGGCAAAGTCTTTCCTCCATTAGTGTGCAAGTGGGACAAACACAGGAAATAACAGTTTGTCATTACTTTGTTTCAATTTGCAATTGCAACTGAATGTCAATTTTTTGTTAAGTTTCCATTCTCAAGCAGACTAATAACACTACTCATTAATTTTTCATTAATTGCAATTATTAATTAACTTGAATATTGCATGTTATGTTGCAAAACATAAGATTTAAAAGGACGTTATTTCCAACTGTTTTTCTCTGTATTCTTCTTTCAGTATCTTCACTAATAATGGTGTTATTCTAAGTTTGCGTCACTTTTGAATTACCCTATATATTTCTAGAGAAATCGTTGCAAGCATAATTTAATGATAACCATCTGGATTCAGTTAAGAAGTGAGTCCACAAGGTTGTGCAGCTATGTCACATTCAGGTTTAGCCACTCACTGAGAATTCATTTGCTCAATTCCACCAAATTGCGGAGATGCTGGTATCAGCATTTATCTGCTGTTCCATGTACCACAGATTTTCTATGGGGTTCATGTCGGGTAATTTTGCAAGCCAGTTGAGCTGGAGTAGTGTTCATCAAACCAGTCACATGTTCTTCCAGCCCAGTGAACTTTGCAGTTGTCATTTGAAAAATGTTGGCATCAATAGCATACTCATCGTGCAGATGTTGACTGAAAGGCAACACCTGATCATTCAGAATGATTGAATGAACATGCTGTCTCATGTTAGTGGTTACCTCAATGAGTGGGTCCGATCCATAAGAAAAACATCCTCAAAACATCACGGACCCTCTTCCAGCTTGAACCGGACCGTACACACATTCAGGTTGAAATGCTTCATCTAGCCTTTAGTGCATTTGATGCCCTGCATCATTTAAATAAAGGCAAAAACGTGATTCATCAGAGCACATTACTGCATGCCAGTCAGTTACTGCCCATGTTCAATGATTTCTAGCCCATTGAAGCTGTGTAACTTTATGTGCCTCTATGAGCAACCTCTTGCGAGGTGACCAACTCCAAATGTACATTCCATGCAGTTACTGTCACAATGCTCTCTCGCTAATAGATTGGGATGAACCTGCATTCACTGACTGCAGCAATTCCTGTTGGGTTTGGAAGCGATTTTAATTCACAAGGTGAAGCACGTCTTTGGTCTCTCTCAATGAGGATCTTTTTCCGACCACAATTCTGACATCATGTTTCGTGAGCACCTATATTACACCACTGTTTGTAGACATGTTGAACAGACCACTACGAAACATCAACATATCCAGCAACTCCACACACTGTATGGCCATGGGCATATCCAAACATGATTGCCACTTTTTGCCACTTGATCACATCCATGTTTACGTTCTTTGTCTATTAGAAACATAAGTGTCCCACTTATCACTCCTGCCTTATGCTCACATAGAGACAGTGCATGTGCAATTAAGCACATGGCTTGATTGCTGTGCTATAAACAATTCATCTGTGCATGAGCCCTAGGGTGACTAATATTTTGTTCAGTGAGCTTAGTTACTCCTTGGTTGCTTCAATCTTTTTAAAAACTAAAATAAAAGCTTGATAAAATAAGTCACTATTGCAGTATTTTTGGTAGAAGCTTCAATCCTAATCCTTCACACAAGATTTTAAATTTATCCAAGTTACATTTTCATAACGATGTAGCTCAGTAGTTTTGTTTGCAGCTCTCATGCTGAGGGTCTGTGGTATGATTCATAACTCTGGGGTGTGATTTTAAATTGGTCCTATCCAAGCCTTTAGCTTTGACTTGCCTATTGAAGTGTTCCCAAGACCCAACATGGTTCAGAGTCAATAGTAAAAACTGTTGGATGTGTCATTCCACTGCAATCCTCATTATCAACCTACCATCAGAGTTCATGCCTCCAGCTCAGAAATGCGACCAGTCATTGGTTCAATGATGTTACTCCCTAAGGTCAATCAAACCATATAGGGAACACTGGGAAAAAAAAAAAGAAATATATGTATATATTTTGCGGGCTTTTAATTGTCATTTTGTGAAGATCCTAGGCAGATCATGAAAAGAGCATATGCTGAAAAAATTGCAAGTACATGTTCTGCTATGTTCTTCATGAAATGATGGAGCTTGTTAGGCATATAGTGTCACTTCATTTTATACATCATGACTTTTCATGTGCTTAGGAACTTTGCAAAATGTTGGGTTTTAGCGAAACACATCCACCATCTGGTAGGGCTTGTATAAGCTGGCAGATAGTGAGAGGTTATCAAATGACCATTTGCTGCATTTCCATTTGTCTCTTGGAACATATTTTTCACAGGTGGATGAAATAGAAGGACTAGTCGTCCACTGTAACTGTTCATAGAGAGGCAATGTTGTGTTAATGTGCAATTAAAATGATTACTTGTGAGTATTATTGATCCTTATTGTAACCACCATCCACATTATTATTTTGTTTTCATTATTGTAAAACCCAATAATTGACCAATAAAAAGATTAAAAGAATGAACAGTTGGCTAGATAGCTATATATTAACTTCCAACTTCAACCGTCATTACAATAGGTTGGGTTCTACATTTTGTTGAATATATAAAATCAGTGTTTGTAATCATTATGTTAAGCACATAAAAAAGTTAATGGACTAATGCATTTGAGTTTTCCACACCTGAACCAACATAAATAACCTTTCTTTCTGCATATTAAAATAAAATCTAAACCTTATATAAATATGTGAATGCTACACAATTACATTCTCTGCATGTGAACATTGATAGTACTATAGTTTCAGAATTGTAACAAATTAATCTCATGTCTTTGAATATCTGCAAAATGTTAAAAATCCTATCTCATCGTGTAAAGTACACAGGAGATAAAATGTCAGTCTAAGAGATCTAGTTGATTAGGTCCTGGCTTGCTTACCCTAAGGTTGTGGGTTCAAACACGGACCACACCAATGGTTTTCAAGTTTGTTTAAAAAATGACAGCCCTATGTCAGTAGATTTACTAGCATGTGAAAGGACACCTGTGGGATGAAATTCCACCACACCGGTGGTGCTAATATTATTAACCAAACAAATATTTATTTAGATGATAAATTTGTGCACTAGTGATTCAGTTTTTATGCATGTGTTTTTACTATAAAATAAGCATTTTCTTTCATTTTGTTTTTCAATTACTTATGATTATATTACCGGAGATAATCTACTTTTACGCACATAATTTTTATTATTGTATAATGCATTTATGTCACTGAAAATGAGAAAATCAATTTCAGTGGTTCACACAGGGAATTTTAATACATTTATTGTGTGCTCCGTATTATGTCCACAAAAGTTAATTAATGTGACACGTATATGATGAACCTAAAATAGCTGTTGCCTTTGTTGGATAACATATTACACATATGTGTGTGTCTAATGCTCTGGAGTTAATAATAAAATCATTCTCTGTCTGACTTCCCAACATTTGGAGATTAAATCTTCTTGGATCTTCAGACCTTCACATACTGCTAGATGGTTTCTATCCATATCCTCTTGTTTGGTGCGCAACATGCATAGAAGAGAGGTTACTAATCCTATTTTGTATAGATGTTTACAGAGACAATCATGGCCTATGAGAAGATGACAAGTAGAGACACTTGATTTTCTTGGCGAGTTTGGGATTGAACTGAATTGTTTTTTCATTTTTTGCCAGTTGAAGTTTTCAAAAGAGGAGAGATATCTCAAATTTCAGTGTGAATGTATTTTTCATTAATAGATTAATTGACACAAATGGGATTTCTTATTTTACTTCATAAACAATTTTGGATCCTTTCTTTGCTAACATTTCCTCTCGTTCATTGCCAGTTATTCCACAATGAGCTGGAATTCATTGGAAAAATATTGTTTTATGTAATTTTTGTGATTGGATAGATGTATTATGTATTTCATATATTTTTGCAGCTTTTGGATAATCTGTTGATATTATAGCTTGAATTGCAGCTTTGGGATCTGATAAGAAGACTGTATTAGTAAATTTGTTTTGTCTAATAAGGAAATTTTGTAATGATACATAGATAGCATCAATTTCTCCATCAAAGTTGGTGGAATTATCTCTAACATGTTTATAAAAGGAGAATAACTTGCAAGTGGCACCAGCACCTGCACCTTCATCTTGACCGCAAGGGGAACCATCAGTACAGATATAAATCCCCTCATCTTCTGGAAATCTTAAATTGATGGTTTCAAGAGAATATTGTTTAGCTTTTATAGGATTGACATCTTTTTTTGAAAAATTTTCAAGTAGATCTAGATGATGGTTCACTTCTAGGATATTCAACGGATTATTGAGATGTATGAATGGTTCTCTTTCAGATGGATAATTTACATTGTTGTACAATTCTTGTACTTCCTGTATCACACCTATTTGAGTCTTTAAAGTGTTGACACAATTATGGTATTTTTCTCAATTGTTATTATCAGGTAGTCTCATAATTTTTTCGCAGATTAAAATTACCTGTTCTTCAAGTTCCATTGTGATAGGTTTATTGCATGTTGTGGCTTGTAATGCTATAATTGTGGTGGTTTTAACTGCTCCAGTTATTAATCTGAGAGCCTGAGTTGGAGTATCTTCAAGTACTGCTAAGGTTGAGGGGGATACAGTTATAAGAACTTCACCGCTAATTTGAGAATTGGTTTTATATACATGTTGTTTGTTGAATTTAGAGTATTTTTTAAACATCCCCATTTAGTTCCAGCTACACTTTTTAATATTTTAAAATGACTGGTGGCTTTATCCTTTACATTTTCAATGTGATTTTTCCATGTTAGTTTTTCATCAAAAAGTGTACCAAGGTATCATGCATTTTCAGTTCTAGGTAACAGGGCATTGTCGAATAAGGAGATATTGACTGATTTATTTCTTAATGAAAAGAATTGAAAGTTGCTTTTATCAGTATTAACTTGCATAAATTTGTTATTGCACCAATATTTGAGTTTGAATAAGGAATTTTGAAGTGATGAAATTATACCTTTAATTTCTTGTGAATTCTTTGAATTCTTTGAAATCAACAGCATATAATGCAGTTTTAATGCTAATCTGTTGTATCTGTTCTGGAAGATCGTTAAATAAAATTGTACTAAGAACAGCTCCTTGGGGTGATTCGAGATTTGTTTATTTTATATTTTGACATTGCAGAGCCATAGGATGTGGCAGAATACCTTTCAGTGATGAACTCTGAAATTTAATGAAGCATTACACTTATATTAAACATTTATATATACATGAATAAAAGAAGGGGAAAAAACAAGGATTTAAACAATTTCAATAATTTTTCAGAGAATTGAACCTGCATCCTGCTACATGGTAGTCGCACAGTTACCACTGCGCCATAGCACTGATCGTAGTGTGTGGCATATTAAGAATATTTCAAATAAAGTCTTTAATGCTCCACCTTTCTCTTTCATGTTTTCTATTTGTTTGGAGCAGGGGGGGGGGGGGGATTTCTTGTGATGGCATAAGAGAATTCCTAGGTTGATTAACAATGTTAATTATTATTCCAAGATAAAGGATTACAGGGTTCATTATTCTACACTTTATTCTATATTGGAGGACTGCATTTGAATTGATTGTTATTTAAACGAGCTAAATGTTTATTTCTGCATAAATAGACAAAGCCTTCATGTTACATTTACTGTGGAGTTACACAGGCCAAGCTATTTTCTATTCCGGGCTCTTTAACAATGCAGTAATTTCTATCACTATCTGCTGGCTTTTAGAAGCCTTGTCAGTTGTTGAATATGTAGTAGACGTTTGCCGAAACCTGACATTTTGCAAAGATCCTATGCACATCATGAAAAGCTCTGGTGTATGGAATGAAGATGCATTGTATGACTAACAAGCTTTGTCATATCATGAACCACAGCAGAACATGCTCTTTCACATCTTTTTAGCTTGCTGGTGTTTCATGATCTGCACATGCACACGCACACGCACACCCACACCCACACCCATGCACACGCACATGCACACCCACACCCACACCCACACCCACACCCACACCCATGCACACGCACACCCACACCCACACCCATGCACACGCACACGCACACCCACACCCACACCCACACCCACACCCACACCCACACCCATGCACATGCACACCCACACCCACACCCACACCCACACACAATGTTTATGTATGATTTAGCAGCTTAAATACCAAAATTAACATATGTGTATTTCAAGACAGTATAAAATCTTTTGTACAGAATTTCACATTTTCAGCAAGCAGTTATTCTCTCAGATTCCAGGGCAGCAATTATAGCAATTGCTTCCAAGTTGTCACCAAAAAACCAAACAATTATAGAATGTTGGAAAATCCTTACCCATCTAACTGCGCTTCAAAAACACCTAGTCTTCCAATGGATACTAGCTCACTGTAGACTGAGTGGTAATGAGAAAGCTGATTTTCTTGCAAAAAAGGGTACCGGCAATGTGCAGAAATCTATAGTTAATCTACCGTTTTATGCAGCTAAAAGATTAGTCAACTCTGAATTCAAAAAAATTATTGAAAAATACTACTATGAAAAATCAAAAAATAAAAGATGGGAACTACCAAACATTCAAACAGTAATTCCTGAGTATCCTTGAAAAACAGCGGTTGCAACCTTCAGGTTGATTACAGGACATGATTGTCTGGCAAAACATTTAAACAGAATTGGGATATATTCTTCACCACTCTGTCCTCTATGTGATCTGCAAGAGGAAATGGATCAAGACCACCTTCAAATATGCCCGGCCACTTCTAATGCCCCATCCATCAGTGAAAAATATTGGAGAGCAAGAGGATTAATGACTTCATTGTCAGAAATCCAGCATTAGCTAACAACAACAACATTTCAAGACAGTTAAATATGTAATCCACATGTTTTCTGAAACTGTTGAAACATGACTAAGCTAATACAAAATTCATGTAATTTGGCTTGCTATTGAAAATAACAAAATTCCCAAATGTAGAAAGTGATCATTTATTGTTATAAAATGATTAATTGCAGTAAAAAGGCTGAAAGAAAGTTGGCAAATTGGACACAATTTATCTTTGCATACATTTTAATTTTCAGTGTCTTTGATTCTTTTTTCTGCTGTCCTTTCAGAATAACATTTTCAGTTGACTGCTTTGCTTATACAGATGTCCTGAAGGGGAAGAAGAAGCTCCTTATCGCAATATACAAAGGAGCATGATAACAAGCATCAAACGCCTTTGTAAGGTTGTTAATCAGACAATGCTATTACAAAATCTACATGACACTCGTATGTGCAATCAGCTTTTAGAGCCAGAGGCAAGTGAAGACATTTGGAAAACTGGCACTACTTCAGCAGCTGGGTCAGAAGCTGTTCTTTCTCGAGCTAAATCTGTGGAAGGTACTTATATTTATACTCCTGATTCAAGTTTTATTTTCTTGATATAAGTGAATTTTGTATTTCATATCACTTCCTCTGTATGCTAATGGGGCACAAGTTTACTCAGTAGTAGGTGAAGATAGGATTTTACTTGTTCTAATGTATTTTCAAGCTACCAAAAGATTATTTCACACATAATTCATCGTGAAAGCTGTATAATATGTTTGTATGCAAATCCTGCATTAACTGAAGTGGCTGGAAAGACTTCATGAGGCAGTAGTTGAGTCAAAAAATTCATATAGAATAGAAATCCATGGGGATGTCAAATGTCAAGGTGGTGGTTAAGGATTGATATAGTACATAGAGTATTTTGCAAAGAAGTTCTCTGTTTATCCAAGAGTTTACCAAAAGAATAGGACTGGCAGAACATGGAAGGGCAGGAGGGAAAGGTATAACATGGAAAAGAATTTTGAAATATTGATACACATGTTTGAGGTCATTTTGTGTCACCTTCACTTAAATTGTTTTAAAAACAGGAAATGTTTTCAAGACCATTTGGTCCCATCATCAGCCATTGGGTGACTGATGCTATCTTCTGCTGCTAAACCACTACATTAACACCACTCACAAATAACAACTGGAAATTTAGAAAATTCACCTACCTTCCCTGGGCCTTCAGGAAATTTGAAAGAATCTTCAAAAAGCTAAACATAAAACTGGCACCACAAAACAAATACAGTTTAAAAAATCTGCTGAACAAGCCACTTAACAATCTAAAATCTGGAATTTGCCAAATCAACTGCAATAGTTGCGAAAAAAGCTGTATAGGAAAAAGAAAAAGAAATTTGGATATCAGACTAAAGGAACATCAGAGGAACATAAAATTAAAAGAAACGGAAAAGTCTGCTGTGGCACACCACTTTTGGAATGAAAACCACAACATTGGCCTCAATATAAAATTGTTAAAATTTCTAAATTCACCAATAGAACTGCACATTTCGAAAAAATTTACATAATCTAACACAAAATAGAGAGATTAACTTCAAAATCCCAGCTTTAAATGAAGTGTTAAAGCTTTGTGTCCCTAACACCAGATGGCAGCAGGACGATATTAGCAGAGAGGGGGAACAAGAAGATAGTGTCAGTCACCCAACGGCTGATGATGGGACCGAATGGTCTTGAAAACGTTTCCTGTTTTTAAAACAATTTAAGTGAAGGTGAGTGTAAAAAAGTGACTCAAAATGACCTCAAACATAAGGAATACTTCACTGTTAATAGTGCTTCTATTTGCAATATTCATTGATACACATGTTCAAAATTAGATGACAGCAGTGTACTAAAAGAATGACTAGTCAAAAGTGAAGTAATAGGAGGAGACAGTTTGGTAAAATGGGAAAATCAGTAGAGGAAAATGGTGTGGGATATTTGGTTATTAGATGAAAACAGTTGTAATGGATTCTGGAAATAAATGAGTAGAAATGGTGGCAGGTCTGTTGTAAGCTTTTTTATAAATTAGGAAAAAGAAACTGGCTGCAGGGGAAATCTTTGGACGTTTATGATCATTTTGGAGATCAGGTCTTGCATTTAATGCTCAGGAACATTATTTCTAAAAGGATTAGGAAACAATAGAAAGATGCATTTTGTATGGGAAATCAAATGATGTTTTTGGTTCTTTAATGTAGTGTTAAATAGTTAAAAGAGGAATAGTGTATGGGATGAAATCTGAAATGAATTATTTACAAGAATTGGTAGCATTTAAGATATTGGGAAATACATGGGCGGTGACAGTTAATACAATAATGGAATTTTTAGAAAGGGTAAGGGATAAATCAATAAGAGGCTTATAAAGAAGCAAGAGAGTGCTTTCAGTTTTGAAAGTGGAGATATATTTTAGTGGCTCTGTTATATACATACAATCAAGGGATTAAGTTACAGGAGAAATATTTTTAGTTTTGCCAGATTCTTAAGTTGGTCACTGTTGTCATCTTTTTACCACCTGAACCTACTTTTCATCCTGCTGTGATACCACATGGCAATGGCATTGTTGCTATCTTTATGTCATAAATAGCCTATCTTGAAACTTTAAGATCAGCAGCTACTTGAACTACAAATGTGCCTACCTCTAGCAGAGTCAAAGCATGAGTCTTCTCCTCAGCACTGAGCTGCTTACGTTCTATTATACAGTGGGTTCATAGATTGACTGCACGGCCCCGTGGCAGCACCGGAACTGGCGAGGACCAGCTTGCTCTTCACCAGACTTATGTGTAAAGGACCGGCAAGTAATGGGTACAGAACACTAACTATTGTACTAACTTACATTAGACTTACCTGTATCACAACAAATGTTGAAACTGATGACTTTCAATGCAAGCACATTCCCTATATCTCCAAAAACAATTCCGGTTTACTTGCAAAGGTTCATGTTGACCAAATGCCTGTATTTCTCTGGTGATTACTTTCAATTGTTTTAAGGTGTGCAGTTTTGATGCAAGCACTTTATTCTTTAACATTCCCCATAAATAAAAATCACTGAAACGTTTAGCACAAGAGGTTAACATTTCCAAGACATCAGTTATTGTGGCAGCGAAACTTCTTAAACTCCAACCACATGATCTTGTAAGTAGAGTTAATTATTGCAGTCAATTTTTTGTGGTTCATTCATAAGGGTGACATGGGCCCACTTTTAACATTCATTGATGAAGTGTGGTTTTATCTTCAAGGTCACATTTCTACTCAGAACAGTAGATACTGGGCTACTGAAAATCTCTGTTACTCATGAAGTTCCTCACCACACTGCAAAAGACGGGGTTCGAAGAGCAGCAAGTCCATGTAAAATTACTGGCCCCATATTTTACAACATAACAGTTGCTGATTCACATGTTTATGTAAGTTCTATTTTAAATAATTTTTTTCCCATAACTAATCACAAATGAAAAATTGTGTGGCTGATTTCAGCAGGGTTCAGCTATAGCACACACTATGGCAAATTCTATACATGAATTAGGAAGTGTTTATGTGACAGAATAATCAGTCAAAGATTTTGGCCACCTCATTCCCCTGACCTATTTCCATGTGAATTTTATTTATGGGGAATGTTAAAGAATAATGTGTATGCATCAAAACTGCACACATTAAAAGAATTGGACATCACGAGAGAAATACAGGCAGTTAGTAAACATGAACTTTTTCGAGTAAACCAGAATTGATCTCGGAGATATAGCAAATGTGTTTGCACCAAAGGTCATCCATTTCAACATCTTTTGTGATGCAGGTAAGTCTGATGTTAGTTAGTGTTCCGTACCCATTACTTACCAGTCCTTTATGTATAACTTTGGCGGAGGGTGTGCCAGTCGTTGCTCGTTCTGGTGCCACCGCGGGCTGGTCCGGCCGATCTATGAATGCACTGTATGTGTTAGAAGCAGAAATGCACAGCTCCTAAAACGGCCCTCAGAAAAAATGGAACTCTCTGTAACAAACTTGAGAGTAGCCTGATAATGACGGCAAGAATGCAGCTGTGCACATAAGAGTCATATAACTTGTAGCTCTGAATGCTGCTTTAGATGGTGGTGGAGGTCAAGCCAAGCACATTATTCATGTGAAGATTTCCCTTGCCTAAAGTACTGAAAGATTTCAGTTGCCAGAACTATGTGATCCAAGCTTCCTGATTGAGAGCATTTATGCAAGAGTTTTTCCCCAGCTTAAAACATTAATGTTGGTTTTCACTCATTGTTGGTCTTAAATAATTTATTTGGTAAGAAAGAGATAAGACATTGACATAAATATACTTACTTAGTAGTTTACAGATATTAAATACATGTGAATGTTTTTACAGAAGGACAACGGGCAGATGGTGATGGTGAGATGAGCTACCTTGAAGCCACTCTTAAATTCATGCCAGGCTCATTTGCATGTAATGTGGTCTGGGAAGCACATTTTGGTTTGCATCCTCGCCTCAAAACAGGTCAAGGAAAAACTAGCTTTTCACGGGGCATTCAAGCCCTTCGTACAGTATTGAATCGCTTCTCAGTCAACAATCGGAAAAACATGTTTGTGTACCGTGACAATTCAGGAAATGTTTATTATTTAAGGTTAGTTCTTAATGAAACTAGATGTGATTTTGTTTTACTTTCTTTTCTTCTATGAAATAAAGGATTGTCTATCAAGTGTAGAATGTAACATTTCTTCTTTTAAAGGTTTTTTTCCTACTTTCTGCAGATTGCATGAAAATGTGCGCAGTCATAGCAAGCTAACACCACCTGGAGGTATAGGAAGATCTGATACTGAAGATAATTTGCCTGGGCCAGTGTCACGCAGTTCTTCAATTGCATCTCTAAATGCACGTCGTCCAACAAGTGGAGTAATCATTCCCATTTCAAGTACAGGAGCTTCTGAAGATACATCAAATCAGGTTTCATACACATATATTTTCAAAACTCATAAATAATTAGAAATACTTTTGTTTTTCTTTTAGTAAAGGACATATGTGCTATTTTCTAAAATTTTGGCTCAAGTTCTCTGCCGAGGATATAATCCGAGAGTTCTCCATCAGTTTCAGATAACCTTTCATAATGGGATCTGCTGACTGTCCCTGGGTCTGTTGGTTAGCATGTTAGCTTCCAAACCCAGAGGTCCCGGGTTCAATTCCTGGCTGGAGGATGGGAATTTTTGTTTGCCCAGGATTATTCCCCATGCTCTCTAGAGTCTGGAAGTGTGAGTGAGAGTATGAATTTGTGTGCGAATTTAATGTATATAAAGAAAATCCAATGTAAACAAACCCAAAGTAAAAGAAGGATTGGAATATAATTAATGCAGTTGAAAGGAGATATTTAAGGGCAACTAAGGGATGTGCAATTATGAACAAAATAAAAAATGAGGACATAAGAAACAAATTAAATATTTTCCCTATAAATGAAAAAATAGAAGAATATAGAACCTGATGAAAACAGTAAAAACAGTATGTACAAAGAATGGAACAAAAACGCTTCCCTAAGTTGTGTTATGAGTTCCAGCCGATTGGAAGAAGCTTCGGAAGACCCATGAGGAGATGAGAGAAACGTGAGACCGAAGCAGGAGAAATTCCTAATCCATGATGATGATTATGATGACGATGACGATGATGATGACAAACCCAAATTTGCACAAATAGTAAATGAGTGAATATCATTGCTGTTGATCAATTGTTCCAAAGGAAAAGCTGCTGATATGACCTTGGTATTAAAATGGCATATACTGAGGGGGGGGGGGGCAAGAAAGGGATCTAGGAGGCCATGCATTTTTACTCACTATTGGATTGTGAAATGATGAACAAATCTCATGCATAGAATCATAGGGGATATGTGCAGCAGCATTATTTTGCATAAAATACTTGTGTTTATACTCATCTTCAGTCAGTTCAGCAAAAAAAATGGGGCCAATATCAGTGTTATGTATCATGTTGAGTTGACTGTGCTCTCTCTCTCTCTCTCTCAAAAAAAAAAAAAAAGTACTGGTCCAATAATTCTGTGTACAATGATAGCACACCAGGCTCTGAGTTTTATATCATGAAGCGGGGCTTCATGCCCACTGAGGTGAAGCCAAGTCTAATTGACAGAAAACTAAACCAGATCGAGGTGTCTGCCATGAATGGCCTTCTGAAGCTATTTACAAAAAATAATACTCATTTCAAAGTTTGCTGGTGTTAGTTCATTGACAACCAGAATTTTATATGGTTTCAGTTAAAGAATTTTTGTGGCACTATGAGCAGAAAATTTTGACACACACCCTTGTGATAAGTACTTAAATGGTTTTCTTGGCCTAGCTTTTAAGCAGGCACTAATTTCATCTAATTTGTCTTCCATTTAAGATGAGATGTTTTTCTATAACTTTTTTATCTGCAACGATCTAGCAGTTTTTAATTTCTCTACTGGTATAGGGGCTCTAATGACCTAGCTGTCGACGGGCCCTTAAACCCTAATCACTCACTCACTCTACTGGTATATTTATTATCCTCTTAGAATGAAGGGGTAAATTTGGGAATTTTGTATGGAAGATAATCCCTTCCAGTTATTTGATCACAGCTTCTCGGGTTACCAGCCTTGTAATATTTATGAAGTTGCTTGAGCTTTTGACTATATTAAACTCCATGGCCAACATCATTTCCTGATGTTTCAGTTTGATTAAAATTCATTATAAGTTGGGTAAAACATAGATGGTATTCTGAATGTGTATTTGTGGGATTTGTGGGATTTGTGGGTGTTAATTTGTGAGAATGCATAGATATGCATAGACCTGAAGCTAGAAGCAATTGAAAGCCATTATTGGTTACCTAATGATGAGTAAATGACGATAGCCATCTTTTTGGATAGTGAAGGCATAATCCTTGCACATTGCGCTATATTATGTGCTGTATATCATGGAGAAGTCCTGGGGATGAATTTTCAAAATAAATACAAGGGCTGTTCTAGAAGTACCCAACCTAACATATAGATAACTGTTGTTTTTTCAAACAAATGACTATGGGAGAAAGTACCAACCTTATAAAGCTTAAATTTGATGTTTGAAAATGCTATGTTGTTTAGTATTTGTTTGGCAAGTATCATTAGTGAGTGGTCTCAGCGAATTTGTAAACCTGGATGCTCCTGGTTATTTTTATGTGATACAATTCTTTTATTTGAAAGGTCTTTGTCCAATTAATATTAAAGCTGAGATATCTGCTCTGGAGGTGTCTGTTCCTTTGTTTACAACAGTAAAATATTGGTTAGCAAATTTAAGTGAGGCCATATGAACTGCCAAGACAAACATTGCAGTGTTCAACCAAATGAGGTGATCATACCAGAAATTGCGAAGAAAAATCCACAAATGGTATTGGATTACCGTCGACCAAAAGTGCGTAAGCTAGCAATCATTGCAGGCGTTTCGAAAAGCGTTGTACATCGCATACTGACTGAAAATTTGGACACCAGAAAGCTGTGTGCAAGATGGGTGCCACATTTGCTCACAATGGAACAAAAACAGCATTGTGAGGATGTTTCACTTGAGTGTTTAATGATGTTTCATCACAATAAAGCTGAATTTTTGCATTGATTCATAATCATGAATGAAGCATGGGTCCATCACTTCACACCTGAGATGAAGGAACAGTTGAGATAGTGGATTGAAAGGGGAGAATTGGTTCCAAAGAAGACAAAGACAGTTCCATCTGAAGGCAAGGTAATGGTGTCTTTTTTGGAATACACGTGGGATAATTGTATTGATTGTCTCCAAAAAGAAAAAGCAATCAATGCGAGATCATGCAATCTTGTTGCAGCATTTGGGTGATGAAATCAAGCAAAAACAGCTGCATTTATCTCAAAAGAAAGTTTTATTTAATTAAGACAATGTATCAGTTCACACATCCATTATTGTCATGGCCAAAATCAATGAGTTAAAGTTTGAATTGCCTCTTCATGCATCTTGTTTGCCACATTTAGACCCCTCTGATTATTTTCTATATCCAAATTTGATTAAATGGCTTAGTGGTAAAAGAGATAGAGTCTGCAGTTGATGACTGTTTTGCAGAGTCCATTGGTTCTCACTATAAACAGGGTATCAAAGCTATTGAGCATCACTGAGAAAAGTGTATCAAGCTGAAAGGTGACTATGTATAAAAATAAACTCTCGCTTAGGGTAAGTTATCCGGGTAAGGTTTTTTCCGAGGTTTTCCCTTATCCTGAGAAGACAGATGTCGGGTAACTTAAAGCTCCATGGACCTCGGGCTCATTTGAGCATCATTTCACCCGTTTCATTCACTCACCGTCTGATATGACGCAATGTTGGAGGACGTTAATTAAAAAAAAAAAAATGATGTATAAAAATAAAGATGTTTTTTCCTGAAATTTTTGTGCTTTCTTTGTTAGGTCACATACATCTGGGACAGCCCTTGTATGATAAATAACCAGAGAAAGAGATGCAGTCATTGGAAGGACCATATTCAGAAGTTACTCAGTACTGTTATTGTTGCTACTAAAACCTGCACCACCAATGCTGCTGCTATGTTTTAAAGTGCATTAAGAGCAGTTACACATTTTCTAATTGCTCTTGTGCCAACTGTTTTCCAATTAGCAAAACGGGCTCTTAAAGAACCATTCAGTCAATGCAATCATGGTACCCATGTTGCAAATGGAAAAGTGGCAAATTTTTTATATAATGTTTCCAGAAGGAAACAATAGAAGGAAAAAGACAAAGAAGGAGGAAGTTTTAGAACTTGAATGCACATTTATTTGTTGCAATAATAATCCCAATGGACGACTTTCTCAAAAAGTAGTGAAATTCTATAGAGGATCCACTGGATTATTATTGCAACAATTGGTGTGCTTCATTTTTTCTTACCAAATAGTTAGTGCTTTATAACACTTAGGTGTTATCATTTCTATGCCTCATAAATTAATTATTGGTATGCATGACCAAACTCAAGATAAAATGCCTGTTTTGGAATGAGAATTTTGTAATCATTATAAATATCCATGAGCAGCAAGAATTGTTCCATTCTAGGGGGATGGAAGGCCACGGTTGCGGTCATTTGGAGAAAAAGAAGTAATTGTACCCAGTTCGTCAACAGGTCTAAGTTCGCTTACTGGTCTCAGTTCCAGTGAGGGCAATGCTGCAACTCCAACTCCATGCGTCACACCACAGCTACTTTCATCACGTTCAGAAGACACCATTGTTCTTAAAGTGCATGGAATTTCAGAAGCAGGTACTTTGTAGATTTAATTTGTAACTCAATTGCAAGTTTAAATACCTTAGTATTGTTTCCAGCATATGCTGTCTGTATTAGCTTTGCTTTCAACCAAGACTATTCTTAAGCATTATTGGCTATGTTTGCAGTTTTAACCTGTTGCTTGATGACCATTTAAAACTAGAACTGCTGGAGCTAGTTGTATACTTAGAACCACCAGCATGGTTATTTTGGCCACTGCTATATCCTTTTGCTAATGACCATGAAGTTGAGCGCCCTTAAACCTACATCTACTGGTATCCTATAGTTAGAAAATTTCTGAGTATCACAAGCACTATTTTCAATGCAGGTTTTATAACACTAAGGAACCAACTTCTAAATAAGATTTTACAGGGAATGGTTTAAAAAATAAATCTTTATATAATACAATATTAAATATTTTATTGGTATTTCTGTACATTTCCATGTTTTTACATTTCTTTTTATGGCCTTATAGCAATCAAAGATTTTTTTGTCCAGAGGCCCTCTAATTATATAGTTATGGCTCCTAGATCACTCTACAAAAGTAACATAAAAATAAGAAGTGAGTACCTAAAAAACTAAAAAAATATAAAACATTGGTCTTTTGGTGGGAAATATGCTACACTTTACTTTCCTCTGCATTGATACATGATCAGGTTCAGGAAGTGCTGCTGTCTTGTCAGGATGTACTCTTTGTTCCTGATAGATATTAGGATTTCCTTTTGAGTCAGCTTCAGCTTCTGTAAAAGAAAAGAATATATAAATTTCAAAATTTCATAATAAGTAGATAACAGAATATGAAAATCTAACAATTATGTAAATAAAGATATTAGTATAATCTTCACAAAAGTTAAAGGCATATGGAGGCGGGCCATACTGCAGACTCCAGCGAATCCTACGCTTGCCCCACCTACCAGTGCTGCCGAATGTGGTACACGCATCTCACATGCTCTTTCTCTGCCGGTACATGCACTATGCTTGGCAACAGCGCTCCGCTTGAGCATTGGCCAGCGTTCACATGCCTTTAACTTTTGCGAGTGGTATAGTATTGATGGTGATGGTGACAACATTATTAATATTAATAGTAATATTATATCATCATTAACATCATCATCATCAGTGATGTCAGTGGTGATGATCGTCATTGCCACCATAGGCGTCATCATCGTTACTGTTATTAATTTATTCCAAATATTTTTAAAATATTAACTCTTTGTTTATTCATTCAGCAAATCTCATGTTTATAGTTATTCTAAGGAATCAAACTTTTTCTAGAGAAACACATTTCTCATGTAGTAAAGATGTTACAATTGTTGCATGTTGCATCGTTACAACTGGTGAATAGTATGTTTTGACAAACCTTGTGAAGTATTTTACGTTGGTGAATAAAAATTAAGAATAATTTATAAGTAGAAGAACCGTCACAATATGGAACAAGAAAGTTATTAAAGCAGCATTAATGCATCTCATTTTATCTAATAAAGAGTTTGTGTATGTTTGTACACGGTCTCTGAAAATGCATGGTGGGGTTTTATTAGTTCACTGTCATCTAAGTATTATGTGGAATTGATTACAAATACATTTAATTAATCCAGTAACTCAGTTTACAAATAACATTAGTTCCAATATGGGCACCATTCACTGCACAACAGAAAGAAGGGAATATAAAATTGTTAGAGGAATTTATGGGAAGAACAAAAGAAAATTGGTAAAGAAACATAATTAAAAATGAGCAGGAGTAAGCTAGGGTCTATCACACTATAATAACCACAGTGTTAAAATGTATGATGGACTATGGTATGGAATGGCAACCTTTAGTAATGTAAAGAAAATTATAAATTATGTATAATAGCATGGAAAGTAAAAATACAAATATAGGTAATGTAATAATACAGACTATGCCATTTCTTTGTGTGCAACCAACTGAAATCCTGAAAGTTGTTGTGCAAGCTTAATTTATTTTGATTCTGCAGCCTCACAATGAAAAGAAAAATACATTTTCGTAACATTGCTCTTTTTATGCATTATGAGTTAGTTTCATACCTATTTAACTTAATTTTGATCATTTTTATTTAATGTCATTTAATTTTGTAAATCAACTTTAAGAATTAAAAAAGCTGCAATTCAGGGAATATGTTCAAATACTACAAAGAAGTCAACAAAAATTAGAGAATGCTACAAAATGTTAACACAACTCCAAAAAGTTAATAAGACTGTTCATCTCCAATGGATTCCAGCACACTGTGGAGTCATGGGGAATGAAGCTGCAGACTCACTTGCAAAGAAAGGCACAACAATAAAACAAAAGTCTAAATTCAATTTCTCATATTCCTCAATAAAACGCTTGATCATTAAAAAATTTTCTCATTCATACCTACAAGAAATAGAAACAAATGCCAAAGATAAAAAATGGATTACACTACTTTCCAACCCAGATATAATCCCCCAGAGACCAAGGAAAACAGCGATTGCAGCCTTCCGACTATTGACAAATCACGACTGCTTAGCAAGTCATCTCTACAGAATAGGTATCTCAGCCTCACCAATATGTGTCCTGTGTAACGATCCAGCAGAAATGAACGAAGACCACTTGAAGACCTGTGAAGCATTAAGATCAGAAGAAACTACAGTTCAAAAGTATTGGAAAGCACGAATGCTAATGGTTTCATTGCCAGATGCAAGGCACTAGAAACAACAACAACTTTAAGAATTACATGCCATCAACAGTACAAGTAGGTATTTATAAGATATGAGAAAAATGCATCTATTTTAGAACAATTACAAAATAAGCTTACATACCACAAAAATTACAATAGTATTCTTCCTTTCTTTTCTTTTAATTTTAATTCAGGTGACCTATACAAAATAAAACAGAAGAGAAACAAGGTGAGCAATCAGTAGTATGTAATAGCCACAGAATATACCAGAGAAGCACCATTATAGAAGACATAAATGTGTTTATCACTGCATCCTTCATAGCAACATTTGATATACCAGCAGTCTATATTTTTTTTCCATTTCATTTCATTTTCATCCCTTTACATTTGAAAGGATATGTCAATAAATAACCTGTTAACTTATTTACATGATACAGAGGCCTGCCTCGGTAGCGTGATGGTTAGTGTGTCTGCCTCACGTTCAAGAGGTCGCGAGTTCGAATCTCGCTTACTGTAAGTTATCCGGGTAAGGTTTTTTTCCGAGGTTTTCCCTACCCTGAGAAGACGAATGTCAGATAACTTAAGGGAAGGCACAACTGAAATTGCTATTTTCTAAACTATCTATCCAATCTGTCTGAAATTTGAACCATATATTTGTCTTGTAATGTTAAAACAGTTTCATGAATTTAAAAGCAAAATCTTCAGTAGTTTTTTATTTATAAATTTTCAAAAATGCAAAATTATGGGTATAGGCAAAATGCAGTACACGATGCAATTTTTTAAAAACAAGAAAATTAAAAAATTTTTATTGCTTCTCAAGCATGAAACTACAAATTTGACATATAGTTTCTTTCTGACATTTTTAGTTTATGATAAAAAAAATTTTGAATTTTAATGACTGTATTTTTTTCAATTTTAGGATGAATTGTCATATTAAAAAAATTGTAAATCAAAAACTTTTTATGATACAGAAAAATTATATGACAGTTTTGTTTACTTAGGTTTTTAAAATAAGCATGCAAAATTTTAAACTGATTGGATGAAAATTGCATCGTGGCATGCATTTTCAATATGCAGAAATGCTAAAAAATTTAAATGCCTGAAATTTAAGTTTTAAAATTATAATCATATTTTGGCTATGTTTCATACCTTGAAACTGGTTAAAATACCCCAGGCTCATATGTTGGACCTTCTTGCCTCCTTTTCCCTTGTTCTGCAACACTTTTCTTCAATTTTAGCTTCCTCCTAGATGTTTTGGCTGATTTCTTTGTCGAAGCAGAAGCATGTTGCAAACGTCTAACATCCCTCCCATGGGTTATCTTCAGAGAAGCAGGTGAAATTGAAGTGCCTTTGACTTCTGATGACAACTTCAATGAAGATGAACTACCAAAGTTGAATTCAGCAACTGCCTTAGGCACAGCAATTTGAAGTCTCTTCAATGAAACAAAAACTTCCTTAGGACACTTTCGCCATACGACACTATGCAGGCTTTCATTTGCGTTTTGTGTCTTACCAAAAGTGCACCGTTTTAAAATCTCATCAGAGGCTAGCCTTTGATACACTGGCATTATTTTTGAGATAACATCTTGCCTCAAAAATGTTCTCATTGTTCTGGCATCATGATTTGGAATTTTTTCTTTCTTCGCTATAGCTCTGTTATAAAAGCACCATGAGGTAACTCCAGTAGGACAATTTGAGTGCTGGGGATTACTGTCTGTAGAACTACAGTGATGCAATGTAGCAAAAGTACCCCTCTTCATATCCTGTACATTGGGAATGTTGTCCAGTATGGCAATTCTATAATAAATTTGCAGGCGAGCTATAATATCTTCTGTCAGACTTCCAGGCTTTTTTCCTCCCAGTGTTGCACCTTTCTTCTTCCATTCTTCAACAACTGCTTTCAGACCCTTGCTAAGCCTTTTAGAAACATGATTTATACATTCTTCTTTTTGAAGAGGCACATCATCTCCATAAACCTTAATATTTTGTAGATGTTTAAAAGTTTTAGCATCTCCATCAGACAGAATGGTGGTGTACCTAAATTTAGTAAAGTATGTTTACCTCTCCCATAGGATTTCAGCAGCTTTTGCTTCCATTGCATTTGAGGAGCCATCATAATTCTTTTCACATGTGCCACTTAGTTTGTGTTCTTCTAGCCATATTTTAAATTCTTCCTCATTTAATTTTACTTGATTCGTTGAGCAATATGGACAAAATTTTGACAATATTTCAAAGTCAACTACTAATCCAGTGAGAATATCAATTACAAATCCCATTCCATACAATGATGAATGTCCTCTCTTCATCCAGGTACCATCGTAAGACACAGTTATGTCAATTATGTCACTGTCTCTTAGGGTAGCATCCATGTCGATGTGAGCCTGCCTTACTGCAGCATGTGCCTTCTTCAGCACCTCTTTTGTGAAGTCAGCATTGCTCTTTGCTATGTATGTGACATGCTTACTGTAAGTGGTTGATGAAAAGCATGTCATACCCATTCCAATACAAAATTTTTCTAAATCTGCATGTCCTGAACCAATATTTAAAAAAGAAGTAACCATCCTTCGGTTCACTTCAAATGGAGGCTTGGCACTGTCATCACTGTGTACTCGTGGGCTTGATGAAACTTCTTTTATTGTAGTTTTGCAGCTTTCACAGGTTACTAATATTTTGAAGGCAAAGCCAGAGATTTCTAAAGTTTGTACTTTTAGTGCTGGTTTGCTACATTGGGTGCACTTCATGCCTTTGTATAACTGTTCCCATACACTTGCATGAACTAGACTAAAATCAGTGTGAGGCATACCTGGGTCGACAGAAGCTTCAAATGCTGCAAGACTTAATTTTCTCCCACTGGCAGTTGTTGATGGCAAAGGTGAGGTTCTTATGCAGCTTGTAGATGCTTCAGGTTCATTGTTTTCTCCTGAGGTTTCCAAATGCTCACTGTGTACTGCTGCTGTCATTTCACTTTTCACATTTGGTTTCCAACGCTTGTTTATTAAATTTGTAGCCTTATTGCAACGTTTAGAGCCCTTCTTGCCCTTATTGCGTTTATCACACAGCCTATTCATGTTCTGTTCTAATAAATGACTCTGTACTGAAAGATTTATCTAACAAAACGGCAGCTGTAAACTAACCTGACTAACCTAAACTACAAACGCTACCTACTTATCTTCCCTATTAAAGTTTATACTACCTAAAAACTATACTTATATTTCTTATAAACAATTAAATATGCAGCAATAATATCTAAACCACATATATGCCTATTCACCAACAACAATTTCACAAACACAACTCAACAGAGCAACAGACTAGCAAAACCAAACAAACATCTGTTTACCACCAAAATATGCTTTAGAGCATTCTTTTGTTGATCAGTTGAGCCAACACAGTTTTCTAGACAAGAAAATCCCTTCTTCTTGCTTACCCGCTAATTTCAAAAGCTGAAAATAAAAGCAATGCTGTACCAGCTGCATTGGAATGTATGTGCGCAGCATTGTGATTGAAACAGCTGGTAAACACGTGCGCAAGGGCATTTAAAAAGTCACGTGACGACCTTGAAACATACGCTAGGGCAGAAACAGAAGTGGATTATGAAACTAGAAGGATAGGAGGATTTTTTGCAAAGATAAAAAAATTTTGAATTTTTGAGCGATTTTGGCCAAATTTCAGTTGTCCATTCCCTTAGCTCCATGGACCTCGGGCTCATTTGAGCATCATTTCACCCATTTCAATTCATTCATTCGTCCGATATGACACAATGTTGGAGGACCTTAATTTAAAAAAAAAAAATGATAGAGTTAAGTATTACACATCTTTTTCATATTATATATCTTTTCCCGATTTCAATTCATTACATGTAAAGGGACACATAATTATTTAACCTATCTGCTTATTCATACATTACACAAAGTATTATACATCTTTTGCATATTTAAATTCTGCTATACTATAGAATGCATTTTCAATCAAGTATTTTTTTTGAGGTTTTCATCATTTCTTTTATTTGGGTTATGTTTTTTATTTAATTTGGTAGCTTATTAACTTATTTCCTTCCTGTAATTTCTACTGCACGATTATTCAGTGTTCATCATAGTGCTGTTCTGTAGTAGTCATTATTTCTCAAATTATAGATGTGTATATTACAATTCTTTTGGTATCTTTTGTATAGTATGGAACAGTTAAAATATTTAGGTGGTTAAGCAAGCTTCTACACATTTATTTATTGTTTATTTTACGTAGTATTCTGATGGCATTTTTCTGGATTTAAACACTTTTTCCATTTCTCTTTGGGTAATATTCCCCCATAGCATGATACCATAGCTTATATGTGAGTGTATAAAGGCGTAGTAAGCCTGTGTCATTGTTTTGTTATCCATTGTCTTTCTAATATGTTTCATTACATAGGTACCTTTATTATCAATGCTCTTTTTTACATTTTTTGCCACTCTAAGTTAGAGTAACACTGCTTTATGGTTCTAAAATTGTGTTTGCCCTATTTTCTACCTCTTTAGCTGTTTTCTCCCTAATTATAATGGTCATGTAACCAGCATACCCAAATGCTATGCCCCTTCTTTTTTTTATTCATTCGAACATTTCATATATGTGTATTAAAAGTAGGAATGGTCCTAATTTTGAGCCTTACAGAACTCCTTGGTGTACAGTTTTAAAATCTGATTTTATTTTTTCTGTCTGGATTTTGATGATTTATTTCTACTCATTGTGTTTGGTTTTCTAAGTAGGTTGATAACCAACTTTGTGCCAGGCTGCTGATTCCATATATTTCTAATTTGTCAATCAGTATTTTTATGTCATACAGTGAAATGCTTTTGATAAATCTATAAAGATAGCAATTAGAGATTTACAGGCATTTAGAGCTTTTAGCCTTTTGTATTGTTTTTATGATGAATTTATGCTTTTGAAAACCATATTGGCATTCTGATATAATATTTAGTTTTTTACATAATTTACTAGTTGTTTTAAATATATGCCTTCCATTAATAGCTCATTATTTAAAGTAAGCAAGAAGACCACCACATTATTTGAGATCAAGATATAGGAATTCCTGTATGGTATATGGCATGTGGGCTAGTAAGAGCTGGTTTTATTTAATTTAAATTGTTTCTTATAAAGTGATTTTAACTAATTTGGCAGTTTATTATACAAAAAGGTTCCTCTATGGGTGGCACTGTTAAAGCTTTTATTATTCCTTTGGTAGCCTAAATGTAAACTATTAGCTATTATCGCGTTATATTTATAAAAGTGAGATTTTTGTTAACGAAGGTAACAGGAGAGTAAAATACCTTCAAACAGGCTGTGTGGTGTTTTTCCACTAGTCATGTAGAAACATGATAACAGACTGCAGCATAAACAAGATCATGCTGCTGATGTGGTTTTGTTCTACAGTATTGAATTGACGGTGATGTAATGTGGTTCAGTTATTACAAGTGATTTATTACTTTGTCCTGTACTTTGTGTATTGTGGCTCAGCATATGTTTTCTACTCCACAGTGTGTATTTATTTATGATTCATAGATGTTAACTCAGTCAAATTGCTAAGTGAAAGTACGATTTGCAGGAAGTTTTCCATTTAATATTTTTCACGGATGAGGTTTGGTTCCACCTTCATTGATATGTGTGTACGCAAAATAAACATTATTGAAGCTCTGAGAAACTTAATGTTGTTTATGAAATACCCCTTCATGATGAAAAAAATTGGTATATGGAACACCATTAGCAGAGAAAGAGTTATAGGCCCAATTTTTTTCGAGTTAACAGTTGACACCTGTACATATGTGAATACAATAATTTTGCCCCCTGTTTTTAGAGAATTAATAAACAGGGAGCACGATTTTGACCTTCTTCAACAAGAATCAGCAATAGCTCATACAGCCAATCTCTCGATGAGAACAATTGAAAGCATGTTTCAGAACAGAATTACTAGTAGAAATTTGTAGCCCCCCTCGGCCCGCTGACCTAATCCTCTGCGATTTCTATCTCTGGGATAACTTAAAACATAAAGTGTACTAAACAAACCCACACACCCTGGAAGAATTTAAACAAAATATCCACCAGGAAATTGCCAGCATTTCCAAACGTGAACTGCAGTGAGTGATGGATAGTTTCCTAACGAGGTGCCAAAAATGTATGGACGACAGTGGGAAGTTTTAGCATCTCCTTTCATAAAGTTGGTAAGCAAAGCTTTCAAGGTAGTTTTAAGAATGTTATATGGTTTCATCTGTGCCTTTCTATGATAGCAGCAGATGGTAACGAGTGCAGAGGTTAAGGAGAGGGAAAACACTATGCAGAGTTTCAGAGGTGTTTTTCCCTCTCACTGCACATTCTGATGGAAAAAGCATAGTAGACAAAATATGTACACAAAAGGAACAGGTTATATCTATAACTCTTGGAAGATGCCTTTAGTAGGAGTTTGGGTACATACTTTTTGTGTTGTTCATACATTCTCTTGCACATGCCAAAATTAATGCCACTTATACACAACTGAAAGTATAAGAATGATTGTATAAGTTGTTGGAGCTTACCTTTTAATTTTGAAGAAAACAGAGCAGTTGGGCTTCAGAAGTTAGATTACTTTATGCTCTCTCATTGTCAAATAGCCTGCCTCTGTAGCATGGTGGTAGCGTGCCTGCCTCATGTCCAAGAGGTCGCGAGTTCGAATCTCACTTAGGGCCAATTATCTGGGTAAGGCTTTTTCAAAGGTTTTCTCTTATCCTGAGAAGACAAATGTTGGGTAACTTAAGGCTCTATGGACTTCGAGCTCATTTGAGCATAATTTCACCCATTTCATTCATTCACTGTTCTATGTGATACTACAGTGGAAGAAGTTAAAAAAAAAAAAAAATATATATATATATATATAATAAAATTGTTAAATAGGTAGGTATTTTCTCTTAACTGCCTGGTTTTACTGTGAATGCACTACTACATAAGTGCTGCCAGTTTTTCTATTAGCAGACGTTTATTACAGATCTTTCGCATATACATAAGGCACAAAAGCACCATAAATCCACGTAATTGTTGCAAGACTGTTTACATAAAGATACTAGAAAACAATTTCTATTTGCTTTAATTAAATGAAATATTGGCCATTACTATACCTCATGACACATGATAATATTAATTTGAGATGATTCAGTGTTAATTACAATTTAAACAGAGATGGCAACTGTCTGTATGTTCTGCAACAAGGCGAATGCTGGGATATGAAGACCAACATTGCTTGTGGTCGCCCAATAAATCTAAAGAGGGGAGTCCTGAGTTGTGCTTCAAGCATACAAGCTTTTTAAAAATCTAAAATTTTGAGCACCCAGAATGCTCTTCCAGGAAAAACATCTGGAACCTGTTCTTGGAGAATGGAAGCTTGTGAGTTAAGTCAGTGCTTCAAATGCACTATCAAGTTAAGCAAGTGAAAATGAGTAGTTTTGAACGTACTTAGTGGCAAGTAGAATGTTGCAGAAGTGAGACAGTATTATCTCTGATTGGACACCCAAGGGAAAAATGGAAAAATGAGGTGTGAGAATTGTGTGGTATAACATCCGTGGACTAAGGGAATCATGGACTAAGGATTAATTTTATCAACATTTTTATATGGGATTCCATAAAATTGCTAAATTTGCTGCCTCCTTAAGCCTGCTGTCCTGAATATTTGCACAGTTTGCTACCCTTAAATACAGGCCTGAATATATTGTAGGACCTCGTTCCATTAGTTTTCAAGGAGGTGGAGCAGAGGAAGAAAATTATTTACATAGGAAAATGATAATACTGAGAAACTGTGCATACAAATCTGAGAAACTGTACGTACAAATTCCTAATATGAACTACTAAGTGCTATAGAAATAGAATCTTGAAAATATAAACTTAAAATGTCCTATGCTTTATGAGTTGCAGTTTGGTAGTTAGAATGACTGATATAAGCATTTCCATGCCCACTGACAATACTGAAGCATTGGTATTAAAGCTTTATACATGTTGCATGAAAAACAATTTAAGTGCCAATGTTTTAACAAAATGACAAGTTATTGTAAAATATTGCATCTTCAGTGTTGAATTAACTTTCAAATCTCCTGTCATAGAAGTGACAAAAATTAAAAGTATTGCATACTTTG
Source organism: Tenodera sinensis (assembly GCA_030765045.1). Classification (NCBI taxonomy): domain Eukaryota; kingdom Metazoa; phylum Arthropoda; class Insecta; order Mantodea; family Mantidae; genus Tenodera; species Tenodera sinensis. The sequence continues at coordinate 98,412,608 of CM060962.1, read as the reverse complement.
CTGTAGGAGAGTGCAGGATTTAAGTAATCTGTCATTTATCACAGGTCCTGAGGTAAAGGAGGAGTTAGTGCAAGTGCTTCAGAATAGACTGGATGATGCTGTCCTAGAAGTGTTGGCAGTAATGCTCGCTAGAAATCCTATGTGCAAACTTGCACCAGAAGATGTGCATTTCATACAGAAGCCTTTCAAATCTCCTGAATCAGTAATACAGGTAAGTGTACAGGCAATATACCATAATACATGTAGTCATTCTATAAAAACTACTGTTATCATTACCATCATTTTTCTTCCCTTATCTGGTTTTGCTTTAATCATGCCATTCTTTTTGTTTCCATCAATCAATTATTTTGTGTTCCATTTTATCACATTATCACTCAAATACAATAGCCTTGACACCATTTCCCCCACAGAATAGCTTAACATGCTTTTCAATTGACAAACTATTTTATTTGTGCTCATTACCACGCAACATACTGTGGTTGGTTACCCAATGGAAACAGGTTACCAGGTATCCAAGTACTTAACTTTTCACTGCTATATTGTTTTAAACTTTCTAACCCCTTCATTTTGTTTAAATATTTTGTTTGTTAACAATGCTATGAATTATCTGTGCTGCCAGTGTGCTGGAATTTTATCCCACAGGACTTCTTTTACACACCAGTATATCTACTGACATAGAACTACTGCTTTTAAGCACACTTAAAAACTATTGGTCTTGGGCTGGTTTTGAACCTGTGGCCTTGGGATCATTAGGCCTGCACCCAGCCAACTGAATAACCCAGACTGACTAAGCCCCTCTCCCCTTGCTAATTTATTTCTGCAGGAATTAAATTCTCTTAAATATATATTACAATACTCAAAATCAACATCTATGTTCTGAAACATTTGCCAAACTTCTTGAAGATAATTTAAGGCGACCATATGTTAAGATTTTTAAATCTAAAAAATTGTTAAAAATACCACCCATAATGCTCATGACCAAGGGTGAGCAGATTATTAATATTTTAAAAATATTATCAGTTTTCACCATTCACCTTTTTAGAATGTGTGTTGAGCAAAATATATTTATATATTTTCTATTTACAAAATGGGGTGACCAAAATTTATTGGGAACTACTACTGCTAGTTCACTGTAAGCATTACATATAACTTACGAATGAAATTACATCCTCCCAAAATTAATTTTAGTGTTTCTTTTGTGTGTGATATTTTTTAAAGTAGGGGTATACAAGCCCATATTACATTTAGTACATGTATTCCTGGTATTTTGCATGTTTTGGGGCCCAAAATTTGTATTGTAACATACATGAGACATCCTAGCAGGCTTTGCTTTCTTTGCAGTTGGTGGAGAAGTGTGTTTCAATGGGTCTAGGGGGCTGGTCACCAGATGTTGGTTGACTTACTTTGAGTGTGTGGTACTGCTCGAAAAATTCTTGAATAAGAGAGAGCTGAAAATCTGTCAGAGTAATATTCCTAATTTTTGTGCATGGTTTATGAAAGTGTTTAAAACAGTGAAACTTTGTCAAATTGGTTAAAATTTAGGAGTAGGACGGTGATTACACTTTAGTCTCACTTACAAGGTAAAGTTATTTTTGTACAAATGTTTTGATGGAGACTGCCATCATCATCTACAGTGTGCCTACTGACATCAAGTCTGAAATCCTTCTTTGAGCTGCTCATGGTGCTGTTCTCTTTTTTAATTGTAAACTTGATATCATCAACTGGTGGGTTTTCAAAATTCATTACTCTGTGTGCGCTTTTAGCTATAAATATTTTTCCCACACATTTAGTTCTCAAATAATTTTTGCCTGTTTTAAATATTTTATTTCTGGTTTTATGTCATGTTTGGCTGACCAGAAATGATTGCAGTTTTCACAATTTATTTGTTAGATTCCTAATTTTCAATCATTTGGTATGGTGTCCTTTAGGGCAGTAGTATTCAACCTTTTTTCTCCATGTATCCCCAAAGACAATTTTCTATTTCTGCCTGTATCCCTAGGCCTAGTCCTAGCCCTAGCCCTAGAGTTATCCTTAATTTCAATTATACATAACTACATCTAAAATAGATTATAATATTTATAACTTAACTAATGCTACACAATGAAAGATTAAATTAAATTGCATTTTATGTACCACCTAAGAAGTATTCACGTACCCTAGGTTGAGTATCACTGCTTTAGGACAGCGGTTAGCAAATATCGAACTTATGACATATGAGCAGACAAGCGCTGACAGATCACTCTGTGAGGAGCAGACATGAGCAGTGCACACACAGTAGCAGTAAACACGTGTAGCGCTGTGGTGGCTTGTATGGTTTTATTTGTTACTAAAAGTAACCTAATTGTAGATGATTTAAAGTCCAATGTGAAATGTTAATTTATGATGAGCTAGAATTTATATTACTTTTGTTAATAGTAAACATATTAGCTGTGGGTTGACTAGTGACACAACTTCCCAAGAGTCCTGCACAATAGCTACTACATTATGTTTAATGAGCTTGTGTAACATTATTATTAGGGCTAGGATTTTGATGCCCTATAATGCACTTTAAAAATGTAATTATGACCTAAAAATCTCAAAGAAATGCCCTATAATATTAAAAAATGCCCGTAAAACTGAAAATTTTTATTTAAAAGTATACAATAGGATAGAACAGAATATTTATTTCTCATCATTCTTTATACATACATAAATACATTATTTAATACACTACCATTAACAGCATTCTTAACACATAACAATCGTCACCACCACCACCAACACCACTGTCACCACCAACACCACTGTCACCACCACCGCCACTGTTTTAAGCTATCTTCGCCACGTGGCAGGAGATTTCTATGATGCAGGCATACAAAAGATGGTACACCACATGCAAAAAATACATTGATCAGAACGGAGACTATCCCAAAAATAGGAAAAAGTCTAAGCTTTTCAAAATGTAATACTCAAAGTCAATAAATGTTTTTCATTGTGAAAAAAAATTGGAAACCTTATTTTACGGACAACCCTCGTACATAAATATGCAATAAAACCAACTAAAGTATATAAAAATGCACAATAATGCAATAAGAATTCTAAAAACTGCCCTACACCACAAAATTAGCAAAAAATGAAGAAAAAATGCCCTAACAAAGACGGTTAGTTTAATTCTTTTACTCTGAAATGGATTTATATACAACTCATTAAGGAATTGGACTTACTTATTGTATATTGTTATAATACTGGTGTGTTTTTCGTGTTTATGATAGCTGAAGAGAAGACTCCATTAGCATAAATGAATGAGTGAATGAACGAATGAACGAATGAACAAATGAATGAATGAAGAAACAAATAAATACATTAACAAATAAATTAATTAAAAGTTTCCCAACAAAGTTACCAAATCCTGGCTGTGCTACTGTTTTCTAAATTCACACAATTACAAAGCACAAATGCTGCTGCTGTTCAGTGGAGGGTCATTGCCCAACCCTCTCCTCGTCTAGTCGTGCAAGCAGCTGTGCTGAGAAAAGAAAAGTCCTACTCCGCGGAATATCACAGAGCGACTAAGCTGCTGGGTGGTTCAATAAATTCCTAAGGTTATTCTTATAGTATGGAGCTAGTTTAATGCTATGTTCTTGAAATAATTTGTTAAACTCATTGAAAGTCTTGGGGTGGAACATGAATCTGGAGTATCTTTGTTGTGTTTCATCCTTTTTGTGAAGGTTTGTGATGACCTTCAGTCTCTTTAGCTGTTGGTGTTTCTTCACAAGTTTTTCAGTCATGTTTCTTTTGAATCTTTTCTGTATAGCAACTTTTTATATATGTTGGCACTCTGTTGTCACTAATCACCATGTAGTTGAGCGACCTTAAACCTTCTACTCTCTGTTATCTTCTTTTTTTTGACTGGTAATATTGGTCTGTGCATATCAACACAACAGTCTGTGTATGTTCAACAATTGTTTGCATATATCTGCAGCCAACAAACATTATTTTTTCTGGCAAAGAATTTGATGAAGTGCATCAGTTCTTCTACCTCACTTTTAAGCCTTCAGGCATCAAAATCATTTGTATATTATAACTTTATTTAAGTATACAAATCTTCTAATGCGAAATCACGCACTATTGCTTATCTTGCTTGATAATAATCAATATCTGAGAAATATTTCTGCATTCATTTACAATGCCTTGCACATATTTTGTACCGCAAAAAATTATGGAAAAAGGAAAGCATTCAACCTTCCATTATACATATTATTCATAGAATATGAAGGGACATATGATAACATAAACTGGCACAAACTGTGGCAGATGCTGCAAGAACATATATATACAGATTTAATAAGAGCCATACAAAGCGTATATAATCCAAATTAAACTACCAGATGGACAAATAACAGAACCTATTAACACCAACAAGGCTACGGGTTGTATCCACTCTTATTTAATATATATATATATATATATATATATATTGATAGAATACTTCAAGAATGGAAACAAACAGTAAATAGTGGAATTCCGTTAACAAGAAATAAAATAGTCCAAACAATATATGTGGATGATCAAGTTTTACTCTCAAATTCTGAAGACAGCTTACAAATGGCAGCGTACCAACTATTCAAAATCACCAGCAAATATGATATGAAAATTTCTTCTTCAAAATCTAAAACAATGGGAATGTGTGGAAAAAATATACAACGCGTGAAAATCAAGATTGATGCAAAAATTATAGAACAGGTATCTGATTTCTCATACCTAGGAAGTGTATTTGCAGATCACAAGAGTCATATTGATACAAAATAACAAAAATGTAATAAATAGAACGGGGTAATAAGGAGACAGTTTGATTAACAGATGACAACTGATACAAAACTAAGACTACATAGTATCACATCAAAAGCTGCTCTCAGTCATGGAAGTGAAATTTGGATTTTAAATAACAGAAATTCACATAAACTTGAAGTAGCCCAAGTGCGTTTCTTGTGATCACTGTTAGGAGTTACTAGGTTGGACCACCAAAGGAATACAAACATCAGAAAAAACCTTGGAGTACCAAATTTGACTGAGGAGATAGAAAAATACCAATGAGAACGGAAAAATCATTTGATGAGAATGGAAAGAACTAGACTCCCAAAATTGGCATTCCAGTATGCTCCAACTGGTCACAGGGACCAAGGAAGACCAAAACAGCGGCTACATGGCCTAAAATGAACTTGTTCATGATGATGAATGCATATATACGAGGGTTGGCTGACAAGTCCCAGATCTCACATAGAGATGGTGCCACTGGGCCAGTTTGACGGATAGGATCATATAGTTTAACTCTAGACTAGCTTCTATCCATAGATATAGGTCAATAGCTTGTTTAATTTTTGAATGACAGCATTTTAAACAAGACAAGTATAGAGGTTTCACGAAAGTGGAGGATTTGGAAAAATGAGCAGTGATGAAATACTTCCATTTGAAAGGCTTAACGCCTAAAGAAATCAAGAAGGAAGTGGATAGTACATTGAAAGACTCTGCCCCTTCAAATGCAATGATTAAAAGGTGGGTTGCAGGGTTTAAAATAGAACGTACGAGCACTAGTGATGAGCCTCACTCTGGACACCCTGTGGAAGTCACAACTCCAGAAATCATTGAAACAATTCATCGTTTAGTACTGGAAGACCACACATTAAAGTTATTTGAGATAGCAGAGGCTATAAACATATCAAAAGAATGTACAGGTAATATTTTAAGTAATGTTTTAGGCTTTCACAAGGTCTGTGCAAGATGGGTGCTGTGTGTGTTGACACCTGATCAAAAGTTGCAAGGAAAAACTTTCTGTTAAGAATTTGGAGCTCTACCGTAAAAATCCCAGGGAAATTTTGAGACGGCTTATTACCATAGATGAAACTTGGTACATCACTATGCTCCAGAAAGTAAATCACAGTCAAAACAGTGGATTGTGGCAGGTGAATTAACTCCAAAAAAGGCAGTCAATTTTGTCAGCTGACAAGGTTAGGGCGAGTGTTTTCTGGGATGCACAGGGGATTATTTTTATTGATTACGTCGAAACGGGTAAAAGTATCACTGGTAACTACTACTCAAGCTTACTACAATGTGTGAGTGATTAGGTGAAAAGAAAAAGACCTCATTTGGCAAAGAAAAGAATCTTGTTTCTTTAAGACAATGCAATGGGAAAAATGTGCAAATTAGAGTTCGAATTGATTGAACATTCACCCTATTCACTAGATCTAGCACCCAGAGACTACCACTTGTTCCCAAACCTCAAAAAATATCTTGGGCGAAGATTTCACAGCAACGAAGTCACTGATGTGTAAACAGCAATTTTGAGGACCATGATAAATCGCACTACAGAGATGGTTTAATTAAATTAGAACACTGATATGACAAGTGTATTAGCCTTTCTGGAAATTATGTTGAGAAATAAAGAAAAAAGTATTAAAGTTTTTTTTTTTTTTTTTTTGTAATAGTGAGGCCCAGGAATTATCAGTCGACCCAGGTATACATTACCCTACACTACACTAATGCAACGCAACACAACGCGATCCAGAGTCAGAGTCAGAGCCAGAGCCAGAGCCAGAGCCAGAGCCAGAGCCAGAGCCAGGCCCAGTCCCAGTCCCAGTCCCAGTCCCAGTCCCAGTCCCATGTCATAAGCCTACATATTTTGAGGCATTCTGGCGACCCAGACCCAATGTCCTAAGCCTACCTATTTGGAGGCATTCTGGCCACATGTCCTCCCCGTTTCCATTTAAATGTTCTGCTTTCAGCTACATCGTCCATTCCACTTTTTCTTCTTAGCTCCTTGTTTTGCAGTTTACCCGTGAGTCTAATCGTCATCTTCTCCATTTCTGCTGGTATATCTGAATCATCTTAATCTGTTTTATTGTGTATGTCCAAATCTGGCTTCCATACAGAAGTACTGGGATGACACAGGGTTGTAGGGTTTCTAATTTCGAATTCTGACATATATGGTGATACAACTTAAAAGTCATCAGCTGGTGAAAAAGAAATTGTTCTTGTTAATCTTTTATGACAGGGTGCCACATGCTGGAATTAAATTTTGGTACTCTTTTCCATAACATTGCGGCAAAAACTAAATAGTGAGAGCATATAAGATTTGAAGCTTTCATGAAGCTTCTCGGGTTACCAGTCATGTAATATTTATGAAATTGTCTGAGCTTTTGGCCATATTAAACTCCATGGCCATCGTCAGGTAATGAATAATTAATAAATGGCCATCTCAAACTCATGGCCTTTGCCAGGAACTGCATATAAATGTCCATCTCAAAATCGTGGCCTCCTTTTAAGTATTTCTGTTCAAGCTATGCTCAGTCTTAGGCCATTATCCCTATTAAAATTATTTGGCTCTAATTTAATTTCAGTTGCCTCTTTCATGAGTCTCTTGTAATGTCAGTTACTGCAGTATAAAACTGCAACTCCATCAAATAAAGTTCTGTGATAATTGCTATGTTGTGCTATTGTTGATTTTTCTAGTTTTTGTAGTTGTGGATTACATTTGTGTTCCTCATGTCTCTTTTCAGTTATACAACCTGTCTTTCCACATTGGCAAGGAATTTTGTAGACACCAGGTGTTCTAAAACAAAGATTGTCCTTAACCGATCTCATAAACTGTCTCAGCTCAAACAATTTCATAGATATTACATGGCTGGTGACCTGAGAAGCTCTAACTAATAGTGAAAGCATTTTTAAAAGAATGATATTAAGAATTGAAAATTTCACACTATTAACAATGGATATGTTGAAAATGATTGATACCACAAAAATTTATTGGGAATAAAATCTGTACTTTAAAGAGATCTACATATTTTGTGTACTATGGTTTTATCTATCTCTTAATGTTTACCAGTTCTACAAAATCATACAAAGTTCCTTCGGAATGAAGAGGTCTTCATAACTATTCCCAGAAAGTTTGAGTTATACATTTTATTTGTCATGTAAATATCTTAAATATGTTGTTGTTAGCTAATTCTGGATTTCTGACAATGAAGTCATTAATCCTCTTGCTCTCCAATATTTTTCACTGATGGATGGGGCGCTAGAAGTGGCCGGGCATACTTGAAGGTGGTCTTGATCCATTTCCTCTTGCAGATCACATAGAGGACAGAGTGGTGAAGAATATATCCTAATTCTATTTAAATGTTTTGCCAGACAATCATGTCCTGTAATCAACCTGAAGGTTGCAACTACTGTTTTTCGAGGATACTCAGGAATTACTGTTTGAATGTTTGGTAGTTCCCATCTTTTATTTTTTGATTTTTCATAGTAATATTTTGCAATAACTTTTTTGAATTCAGAGTTGAGTAATCTTTTAGCTGCATAAAATGGTAGATTAACTATATAAAATATATTAAATATATGGTATTTTAATCAAAATCATTATAGCCATTTTTGACAAAATAAAACATTTTCCATGTAAAGAGTAGTTTGCTGTGGGGAGACTTTTTGGGAATCTTTGTTCATATCCTTGTAACGTGTTGAACAAAAATAGGAAGTTTGATAACTATCCAGCTTTGTGTTGTTAAAGAAAAGCAAAAATTTTCAAACTACATACAAAATGAAATCATACATGGATAACTAAAGGAATTATAACTTCTTGCGAAAGAAAAAAAAAAATGTTACAAAAAATAAATAGAAGCATAAATAATGAACACTTTAAGATGTATTACAGAAAATATACCTGTATCTTAAGAAAGGTTATACGTGAAGTAAAAGGATGCATAACTCTAAATATATTGAAGAATCACAAAATAAAGGAAAGGCACTTTGGGAGGTAGTCAAAAGAGAGACTGGGAAAGTAAACTATGACACCAAAGGTAAAATAAACATTTTTTATGAAAATATAATGTAACAGATCCCCAAAAATTGGCTGCTATATTTAATAACTTTTTTATTGATTCTGTTAAAAATATTCATGCATCCTATTCACCTGATGCAAATAACACCATTAATAACACAGTCGTGAATACAATTTTTCTTAAACCAGTATCTAAAGAGGAATTATGCTGTATAATAAAATGCCTAAAAAATAAAAAATCTCATGGAGTAGACTGTATTCCAGACTTTTTACTAAAAATTTGCTCTGATTTTGTTGTTGACCCCTTAGTAGACATATGTAATTCCTCTCTAACATTGGAAATATTTCCCAACACTGTGAAAATTGCCAGAGTACAACCAATTTTCAAAAAGGGGGACAGAAATAGCATTGAGAATTACAGACCAATATCCTTTTTATCTGTTTTTTCCAAAGTTCTTGAAAAGGTCATGTTAAATAGATTGACACCCTTCTTGAAATTACATGGTATCCTCTCAACATTGCAATATGGCTTTCAGAAAGGGAAAACCATTAACGATGCATATTTTCATTTATTGATGATATACTCCAAGCCATAGATAATAAACATCAATCTTTGGGATTATTTATTGATCTTTAAAAAGCTTTTGACACAGTCAATTATGCTATCCTGCTTAAAAAGTTAAACTCCTATAGTGTTAGAGATGTAGCAGGGAAATGGTGTGCATCTTACCTGGAAAATAGAAAACAATATGTGGAAGTTGATCAGTTTTGTTCCAATGTTATAAATCTGGAGCACGGCGTTCCCCAGGGTTCAATTTTAGGCCCAATATTATTTTTATTATATGTAAATGACTTACCCTTATCTTTACCACAAGCAAAAACAGTGTTATTTGCGGATGACACCAACATTATTTTCAAAAGTAATAATTTAAACCAACTCCAATCTGTTGTAAATAAATCAAATCTAATGTTAGAAAACTGGTTAGAAAAAAACAAGCTTTACTTAAACAATAGCAAGACTATTTACATTAATTTTAACCATCAGAAGGTACCAAAATCACTGAATATTTTTATGAATAACATACCCATCCAAGAAGTAAATGAAACAAGGTTTCTTGGTGTTTGGATTGATTCACATCTCTCTTGGAGTACCCATATTGATAAATTAATACATAAACTCACTCGTTTGTGCTGTGGGTTCAGAGTTCTTAGCAATATTGTTACGCTAAATGTCCTGCGGTCAGTATATTTTGGCTATGTGCAAGCTCACATCTCCTGTGCCATACCATTGGGTGCATCACCAAAAGTATCCCAGGTATTTCAAATTCAAAAGAAAATTATAAGAATAATGAAAAAGGTACCTCCGCGAACCCCCAGTAAGGGCATCTTTCAAGAATTAATAATACTACCTGTTGCTTCTGTCTATATCGTAGAAACATTGTGCTTTGTCCACCAAAATGCAAGATCGTTTAAAAAAAATTCTGATTTTCATTTGCACAACACAAAATAGCAAATAATTTGCATTTAAACTCCCATAGGATTAACAAAAGCCTTAATAGCATTGCCCATAGAGGAATTTGTTTATATAATAAATTACCACAGAAAATAAAATCACTGAATAATAAACAATTCAAAACTAAATTAAATAAACTTTTATTATTTTACATACCATATACCACACAGGAATTTCTAAATCTGGGCCTCACATAAAGTGGTAGTTTTTTTAGTCTTGAGTTTTTCTGTGTACAATGAATATATTATTTACTGTATATATTGTTGATGTGGAGGTTTTGGAGAAAAAAAAAATTCTTCCATTATTATGCACTTGTGATAGAATATTATAGAACTATAGAATATTGTGATTAATTTCAGCTTAATATTATCAAATATCTTGTGAGATTTTCCTTTGAAATTATTGTGTTTTGTATATTAAAATGTCACAAAGTGTAACATGCTTGTTATATTACTATATTTGAAGATTATATTTATTATATCACAGTATATTATTGTTTTTGTACATTAATGTCACTGTATATATTGCTTTCATTATATCACATTGTTTTTATTGTTTTTGTGTATTGACAATGCTATAAATTCCATGTAATTATCATGGCGAAATCTAAATGTATGTATATGTAAGTTGACGTGTCCTATAACATATGTACCATGTTTCTATGGATGAAATAAATACAATACAATACAATACAATCATGCTGTTCAGTCACAGACATACACACATGGACCTTTCTCTAAAAATTCTTTTCTTCATATTCAGAGTGTGTCAAATCATGTGTTTCCAGTGAAATCTTGATAAGATCTTTGGACTGGAATACAGCAGTTCTCTACATAACCTGGAGGAGGAGTAGGAGGAGATATAGGTTTAAGGGTGCTCAACTACATGGTCATCAGTTCCCTACATAACTTAGAGAAAGTAAAGATGGCACCTTAGTGCAATGGTTCTCAGTGTGCAGTGCACCCCACAGAGTAGATTCAGATGTATACTTATAGATAAAAATGGTGTTACAGGAGGGAGGGAGGGAGAGAGAAGAGAGATGGTGTGGAGGAGGAAATTGGTGAATGGGAATTGGGGAAGAGAGAGAGAGAGAGAGAGAGAGAGAGAGAGAGAGAGAGAGAGAGAGAGAGAGAGAGAGAGAGAGGGGGGGGGGGGGGAGAAGGAGAATGGTGGAAGTGGAGGGAGGGAGCGAGAGATTTGACTAACACCTGTTGCTCATATGATTTTTGTTACAGTTTTCCATTCAGTCTCATGCCCTTCCATATCTACAAGCACTTGCTTACTATATCCGACAAAATCTCCTGCAATTTCTCTACATTCCAAAGTATACAGATTCTCGCCAAGAGTGTCATTTTCAGGTAGGTTCCAATTGTTACATTACTTTTTTTATGCCTTTGCTTATCAGATGATAAATACTGACGTACTTAAATGCTCAAAGATGCATATTTTGTTACACATGGAATCTATCAAATGTCCTATAGCATTTTAAAATTTTAGTGTGTCTGCATATAAATAGGTTTCTGTTAATTACTGCAAGGAATAAATGTTGTATTATTATTCTTGATTATTATTTGTTTTGCCTAAAGGGCTTCTGAGTATGGTCATTGGGAGGGTCCAGGGAGTCCCCAAACTTCATTGCAAAATAACTCATATTAATAGTTTTGTTAATCATATAAAGTTCATATTTTGCAACTTGCTGTTATCATACTGCAAAGCAAAAACAGTTATATTCTAACCAATTTGTGTAATTCTGTTTCCTCTTCTCTCTAAAATCTTATCTATAAACTCGTGTCAAAATATTCAGCATATGAAATCAGAAGTGAAAGGCCTGATCTGCTTGTGTATTAATACATTATTTTTTATTCCGAAGATCATTATCTCACACGGATTAAGTAATCAGCTTATGGTCTGTAGCACTGCAACTTTTACTTTACTCTGTGTGACCTTTTGTTGGCCTTGCTTGTGATAACCTTAGCATAGTTGATCCTATGAGCATGGTGCTCATGGCTATTAATGTCATGGTGAATCCAGTCAACATATTTCCTTCTACCAATTATTAGCCTGGCTATATCAGCCTAGCTAAAAGGTGGTAAAAAATTCCTAGGCATCTGAGTTTCAGAAAAAGGCACCAAAAGGCACTGCTTGTTATATTTTCTTTCCCATTGACCTTAATTGATGAAGTTGGAACTAATATTGTGAAGTAAAGTAATAACTAAGACACTTTTTGAGCCTTTAAAACACTTAAGCATCACATATAGGTTATACAAACTGAGGTAGAACATAAATGTACTCATTAAGTTGTAAAATAACCAAGCAAATGTTTAAGTGAATTTATTGGGGGTTGGGAAGGGGGAGAAATACAGAGTGCCTGAACCTGAGACTTGTAAACTACAATTAAAATATATTGAATATTCAAATAACACATAAATGTTACATTTCTGCATTAGAACTGTTCTGATTTAAATATCTACAAAATGCGATGACTGCTTTCAACACTTTTCTTAATATTTTTTACTAAAACATGTCCCCAGAATTAAATTTCAAAGTTTAAAAATACTAGATAGTCCTGCACATGTTATAGTGAGTTGGAGTAATGTGCTGTTCAACTCAGCATTGTGATGCATCTTAGAAGCTGTAGTAGGTACTGATCTGTAGATAAGCCAATATTTCAGTTGGGGAAAGGATGATGCTGACCACATATCATCTCCATACTGCCACAGATTTAACATTTGAATATCAAGTAAGCCAAGATGTTAATGGACTCTGGACACTTTTGCACTATTTAATTAATTTCATTCTCATCTTGAAATACTGTATTGGTTATTGGAATTCTAAACACTTATCACTCCTTAAATATCCATTTCACATTCTATTAATGTACAAAGTCCTAATCTTTGTGTCTGTAATCAGAAGTGAAACATTTTCATACTGATCCTCGATGACAGCTTTTTATAAGTAGATATCAAAATAAAAGTTTTTCTTCCTTGTGCATTGTGCAAAGTATGAAATATTCAAACTTATCATAAGCTACAATAAGGTTTAAAATACCAAAACTATGATTATCTCAAATCCTCATAACTGGCAAATGCCAGAAACGTACCCTAAATTTACCTTCTTAAACTTTCTTTCCCAGGTATCATTTAACTTCATGTATTACCACTGTCACCATCTGTGGCACCATTTGTAGTAAGAACAGGCATTAAACACTATAAATAAAAGTAAATAAAGAAAAACCCTAAGACCTTCAGTAACACATAATTTCAGATATTTGGATAAAGGTGTTCCAAAATATATAAACACTATAAATAAAAGTAAATAAAGAAAAACCCTAAGACCTTCAGTAACACATAATTTCAGATATTTGGATAAAGGTGTTCCAAAATATATTCATCTAAGTAATATCATAATTATATGAAGTAGTAACAGTCACACTTGAATGTAATTTTCAATTCAAGCAAAACCAAATTCTCTCAAGTGAGAATGATAATAGAGTATGTGTGAAGCTATATAATTCAAGCATTCTGTGTAAGTTGCAGTCAAATATGGTTTTGCTGAAGTAAGAAGAAACGTAAGTAAAACTACCAAGCAGGATTGTTTCAGAATGTGGTGAGTTGAAAAATTTGAATAATGGAAATGGAAAGCAAGAGAATTCATGGTGTCAAAATAATCAGTATGAAATGGCCGTAAAACGGTGCAGCAAAACCATGCATTGAGGTTTTTTTTTTTTTTTTTTTTCCCCTTAAATTATTAACATCCTCCAACCTAATGTTATATCGGACGGTGAATGAATGGAATGGGTGAAATGATGCTCAAATGAGCCCGAGGTCCGTGGAGCTTTAAGTTACCTGACATTCGTCTCTCAGGATAAGGGAAAACCTCGGAAAAAAACCTTACTTTCACTTTGCATCTTTTTGTTTTTTAACTGGGGCGTCAGTTATATGAATACAAATATGTCTTTTCTTCTGTTTTCAGTTCATAGTACAATTAATAATGTTAAATTCTGTCGTTGTAGTTCTACTATTCTAAAGTATATTGTATAATTCTATACACTTCAGGATTATTCAAAACCAGAAAATTCTACAAAGCGGGTCCAGGAGACTGATTTGTTCCTATATAACCAAAGTCCTGGATCAGGCAGCAAGGGGATAGCCTGTATTGCTATGGCTGTAGTAGATGGCAATGGAGAACTGATTAGAAATGATCAGTACCCCAAGCCCTCATCATATGCCCATCTACAAACTGTAAACTGCAGTGAATTTGAGTCCCTCACGTCAACTAATTTGTATGAATCATGGTCCGAGCAGCAAGAGCCTGGTGAGTTTAAAATGTATTTTTACTTCAGATTTGTAATGTAGTGAGTTTATCAGCAGTATACAGTTGAACCTGCTGTATACATAGTCCAATTCTAAGTAATTCATGTTTATATGTAAGCTTTTGTAGGTCCCGGCAAAATTTAATTTGGAAATGTGTTAATAGAACATTATTTATACATAATTTGCTGTTATACGTATTAAATTTCAGTGAAAAATAACTCAGTTTTACATAATTATAATGAGCATATGTCATACAGTATCTTAAAAGAAACTTAAGGCATATTTTTCTGATCTCTGTTGACAAAGATGCAAGCTGAGGAATGGCTTTCAGCTGGGTAAACAAAAGACAAAGATGTTTGCTGGTAGAGCTGGCAGCTTTCGCATAACAATGTTGTAGCAACAAACGAGAAGTAAAGATAAAAATATTTGGTATCTGGTGTTTACTGATTAACAGTGGCTTTGTATTTCAGTTCTCAATTGCTTTTAATCAGCCATGGGGAACAGAAAAAGAAATGTTAAACAATAGACCAGAAAGTAAAATTCATATGAGATGTGGAATTTAATCCACACAAAGCCAAAATCGAAATTGCTTTTACCATGCTACATATTCATCAGTAACAAAATGAGGTGTATGCACTTAATGCAAGAAAAGTGAAACAAGCCAAATTAACTGATTTCTTTAAAGCAGGACTAAGTTCAAAATAATGTTTTCTATATACATATGTTCATTGTTTGTAACATTTTACACTTTATTGCTTCTAAAAAAAGGATATGTATTATCAAAATCTCATTTGTAGGTAATTCGAGTTGCAAGTAATCTTCCTTCTTTCCTTTGATATACGCATAAATGAGGTTAAACTGTACATCACTCCCTCTAAACATTATATATCAAGTAAATTTGTTGAATAGATGTTATCACATGGCAGTAATTTGTATTCCCCTTTTTCACGTAAGTAGCACATATTCTGTGGGCTTAAATAAAATGCCTGAACTTAAATTTGTAGAATTAGAATGCAATTAAATTGTAAGTGCATTTTTTTAACCATACAATTCTCATTACTTTTCAAATTATACTGTCAGCAATTTATTTTAAGTTGATATAAAACAAACTTGCTTACAAATTATTCTCAGTTTAATAGTCAGTAACATAAAGGAACTTGTGTTTAAACTAGTATGCTATAAACAGGATTAATTGAATATTTCTCTTTATCTACATTAAGTTTTGGTGTTACTGACAAGAGTCACTGAGTGTGATAGATCCACTTTCACAAGTTTCATTTACAGCAGATTAAAAGCTAGTGATTACGAGAGTTAATAATTGTATATGAATTCCTGTTTCAGTCTACAACAGTTTGTCTGTTGCTTTCTATACAAAGTGTATGCTACATAACCCTATTCTAGTTACCCTACAGTGGTGATGTAGACAGAGGTATGGAAGAGTACTGGCAGGATTTATATCAATCTGTTAAAGTGTTAATTATACATATTTTATAACTGATAAATATGTTTTATACATATACATTTTGAAACATCTAAATATGTTGTACAAGTCAGTAATGATTGGAAGTCTTTTGAACAAGTGAGGTTAAACAAAGAACTGAAGGAAAGTTTTTATTTACACCCTGCCTCACTTACTTTCAAAAATACTCGTACATTTTGGGAATCTTCATTCCCATCTTCAGTTAATAACTGACTGACTGATAGATATAAATGTCATGTGCAGGATACTATTGATGATGGAGGTTTCTGGCATTTTTTTTTTAAATTAACGTCCTCCAACGTAATGTCATATCAGATGGTGAATGAATGAAACGGGTGAAATGATGCTCAAATGAGCCCAAGGTTCATGGAGCTTTAAGTTACCTGACATTCGTCTTCTCAGGATAAGGGAAAACCTCAGAAAAAACCTTACCCAGATAACTTACCCTAAGTGAGATTTGAACTCACGACCTCTTGAATGTGAGGCAGACATGCTAACCATCATGCTACCAAGGCAGGCTTTCTGGTGATGGTGATATGAACCTGCTAAGACATGTACATCTATCAGCCAGTCAGTTGTTAGCTGGGGATGGGAACTAAGGTTTCCGAAGCATGTAAAGAAAATATGATTATAAGTTTTAAAAAAAACCTCAAATATAACTACATTGAATGATAAAAAGCATACAAACTTGCCAAATTTATGTACCAATATATGAAATAACTCTTGCTGTAGCCCTATCTTTTCAGCAGTTGAAAATAAAGAAAATAACCATGCAGTTATAAAACTGGTGGATTGCTCCTAGACAGTAAACCTTGGTTCTCCAAATGATTATTTATGTCAGTCATAAACTGCTTTAATTTTACTGCATACGTTAATATATTAAGAGCATTATTCTACATTGAGTTTCAGTACCTGTTTTGGAATTCCGTATTTGGAAACAAGGAAGGGTCAACTTGGAGTCTTTAACCCAAAAACTACGTAGTTCAGTACGTCATGCCACTTGGGACCTTCTTATGGAGTTCCATTTCCTCACTGCTCCAGTGACTGTCATTCCTCATCAGCCTTCTGTATCACCTAGAATCCTACAAATATGCACATCAGCATCAGCAGCTTCATCAGCAGTAACATCACCATCTTCTGTGGTTCATCCAGCACCAAGCTCTGAGCCTCCTACACCCAGCAGAGGTTTGTGAGCGGACTTCACTTATTTGCATAAACAAATTTGCTTTATATAGTGTTCAGAAATAAAGGCACATGGAAAAAAGGTACTTATGATATAGTGCTATGTTGCCAGATATATCCACTTGCTGGTGGAGAATTTCTATCTGGAACACATTGAGAGTGTGCAGAAATGAAAATCTTAACTTATTTGTGATAGCTCCCGAAGTTGCTTTAAAGCAATTAGAAAGCAAAGAAGCTCAGCAGCATTTGCTTCATCCTAACTCTGCTCACTGCCAGTATATCACAAAGTGTACATTTTCATCTCTCAGGTTATTTGTAATGAACTGAGCAGTTTACTTACAGAAAGTTTTCTCTTGAACCTCTTATACATCTATACTAATTGCTCTTTATAAATGGAGAAGAAAGAGCTTTTAAGAAAGCTAACATATTAGCTGTGTTTTTGTGCAAAACAACCAGCTGCAGCCACCTTCTACTGACATTTTTGTTATTTTTAAGTTTAACATATTTTAACCAGCCTTCCGACTATTGACAAATCACGACTGCTTAGTAAGTCATCTCTACAGAATAGGTATCTCAGCCTCACCAATATGTGTCCTGTGTAACGATCCAGCAGAAATGAACGAAGACCACTTGAAAACCTGTGAAGCATTAAGATCAGAAGAAACTACAGTTCAAAAGTATTGGAAAGCACGAATGCTAATAGCTTCATTGCCAGATGCAAGGCACTAGAAAACAACAACAACATATTTCAACCAAAATGACCAATTAAAGCTTGCTATAAGAAATGTTGATAGTCTGGCATTATTTATGCTGTAATCAGGGAAGTACTCATGTAGATGGTAACTGTTACTTTATGCCACCCAAGTTACTGATGGTTTTAAACAATGTACAGCTGCTTTAACCACTGAGCTACCATGGCAACTTGCTAGTATGACATTAAGTTCCCCAACCAATTCCTGTTTTCTGGCAGACCACTAGGGAATCTCACATCTGAAATAAGTACCCCAAGGGCAACTTACAATCATGAGTACATTTTTAGGTAAAAAAGAAAACAAAACTGCATACAAACAAGTTATTATTGTAAATGTTGTGAGGGATAAGCAGAAAGTACACCAGAACTTGATCCTTCATGTCTCTGACTTCTCTCTATCTCTCTTTCTATCTCTCTGTCTCTCTCCTCACTCACTTTGTTTCTTTCTATCTTTCCTTTCTTCCCATCCCTTCCCTACTCCCTCTTCCCCTTCTCCTTTCTTTCCTTTCCTTGTTTCCTTTCCTTTCCCTTCTTTCCTTTTCTTTCCTTTCTAATTTTCAGTTATTGTATAAGAGAAAGATACTTATTTGCCAAAGCTTCTGGTTAACCCAATGATCTCTGATTGTCGATTTATATTAGAGTTTTAAATATTGCTATTTTTATTCCTTCTGCAGCTAAGAAGCAAGTAAAATCAATTGAGTTCCTGGAACAGATCTCACCATCGCTGATAGAATCTCAGATTCAGGTGAGTGTATAACGTATGCTTGAGATAGAGCAAAGACAAAGTACTTTAGAGTTTTTAAATATCTGAAAAAATTCATGAAAGCTGTGTAGAGCTGAAAAAGGTTATATTTTTTTAAAGATTTCTTATAATTGGACAGATTGGTGAGGTGGTTTCTGTGTTTCTAATATTGTCATAATATGTAACAGAGAAACTGGTTTAGAGATAAACACAAGGAGCATAACTAATGCAGTTCAAAATCCTGAACCCCAAGAAAGAATGAGAGCCATCTAATGGACTGTGTTTTATCAACTCCTTTTTCTAAAAACATTCCTAGTTTTTAAAATATTTTGTTTATGATTAAACTTCTTAACATTTGCTTTTAATCTATTTTGGTTTAGAATCAAATCAGATCAAGAAACAAACTTTTTGAAATGGAATCTAAAGTCCTTCTATACTGAAGCTGGAAGTCGTTGCTCGCTTCTCGATGTATCGCCATTTTAAGCTGGAGTCGTTGTTCGGTTCTAGTTGTTGCCCGTTGATTTGGTTCTTTCCCGCTAGCTCAGCTTGAGATCTCTTTATCTCGGGTCTGCGTAGGTGTGTAATAGACAACCCAAGAAAATCTTTGCATACTATTTATTGCATCTTAGATACATGCGGGAGCTATGCCGATCTGCTACACGCAGAAGAATCGCACTCACGTCCGCACAGCTCAACGTACCGTACTGGTCTGGGCTAGTGACCAGACGCTTTCTCGCTTACCCACGCTAAGAAACCGTTCACTTCAATTTTGAATGTCATGACGTCATCCAAGAAAGCCTCGTATCCAAAATGCTATTTCCTTTTCCCACAATTTAGAAATGTCCCTTTCTATTATAACATGTTCTTTTATGAATTTTGAATATATAATTACCTTTTTAGGATTAAACGATGTTTACTTTATATTTTATTAAATATATCGCGCGACTTTTAAGGTTGGTAGACTTGACTTTCGAACGTGTATTTAAACTATGTAGTATGACGTCATGACTCGTTAATTTTAAACTAATAATGCGTTTATCCTACAAATTTAACGACTATTATTTACTCATATCTTGCTCACCTTACAACACTTCCTGCTCTATCATCTATTTATGTTATTACTTAACACTTATCGCAAATCTCACATCCGGCAATTAAATTAAAACGTGTCTTTATCAAGCCCATTCGATTGGAAATCTAAATTTCGGTATCAAATGCCCCCATTTATGTTATTTTATTATTTCATAATAAAATAATGTAAATGTCTTGCCCGAAAGAAAAATTAAAAATTACTCCTGTATTTTGAATAATCGGCAACACTCCCATTATATACAATTTTCAATTACACTGTTTTGAAATTGGTTATTAACATATCTTCTCATTAATCTTTTTAACATGACAAACAATTGTACACTTGACTAAACATTAATCCTTAAATACTAATTACAATATGTTATGGTTTCTTCTGTGAAGCTTTTATATAAAGGTTAAATTTCAAGAGTCTTTCTTTATACTTCCTTCTTTTAGTTCATGTTTGCTCACTTCGCTCTCACTATCACTTGCACTGTGATTTTTCACTTTTGTTATTGTAACACATATCTGTACTAGATCCTTTAAGCACTAAAATGTACATATATTTATATAAATCCATTACACTCTTCAGACAAGTTCTTTCTTTGTCTTGCTGTGATAACTATCTATACATCTAAATATTTTAACAAATGTTTACAAAGTAAATATTCTGTTTTCTCTCCATGCGGAGATGAACATTTTAACAATCTTTTTGAAGCTGTTATTGTGAGCTCTATACAATATATTTTTAAGCTCTTTGTAGTATATAGCAATTCACATTCTGCATTTTTCATGAATATGTAAGTACCTGACCAATATATGATTTTCAAGTAAGCTAACATTTACATTTTATCTCAAAGCTGATTGGGCGCCAATATACAATGACACTTCGAATTTTTTTTTTTTTTTTTTACATGAAATCAAGGTTCCAAGGTACCACACGGTTTCTTGTATGGTCGAAGGAGTTGTTTATGCCATCTTCCCAGACATTTTTCATTTTTAACATCTTTTAATTCATAGGTATGATAACCAAATTTGGATATAATTTCTGCAGGACCTTTATATAACAATTCCATCCTTTTGTTCCTACCTCGCAACGCACTTGATAACTTATGGTCTTTAACTAGTACCCAATCGCCTATCTTAGGTTCCCATTTATGTTTTCTACTCTTTTTCTTTAATTTTCGCTTCTCTGCCTTTTTCTTGATTCGTTCAAAAGCAATTTTCGCTCTTTCTTCTTCACTTAACTGAATGTCATTAATTTTCAGTATTTTTGGTACCCCGGTTAATATTGGTTCTGGTTCAATTCCTAACATTAATTTTATTGGGGCAAACCCAGTAGTTACATTAATGGTGTGATTGATAATCTTTTCTATCAATGGACAATATTTCACCCAATCCTTGTGATTATGATGTGTAAGTACACGTAAATAAATTCCTATATCTCGGAGGACACGTTCTGTTGGATTCCCTGATGGAAAGTATGATGAACAATAATTTAGTTTTCTCGAGTCTAATGTCACCCTAATCTTTCCATTGGCCTTATTTACAATACATAGGGGATTCACAAATTCTGAATTCGAAATCTCAATAACCTCATCTTCTAACATTGACTTTATAACTGCATCTACCTCTTCTCTTATTGTACTAGGGATAGCTCTTGCTTTATGTGTAAAAGGTTTGATAGGTATCATCTCAAACGAATGAGTATAAATATTACATTTACCAGGTTTCTCAGAGAATACTTCTTTATTTCGGATTAATATTTCAAACAGTTTATCCCTCTGTTGTTCATTTAGTTGATCAGCCTGAGTTACTTTTTTTCTCAACAATTCTTCTAAGTCTTCACTACTCTCCCTATCATAGTACCTAGTTGCATCAGAAAACCTCAAATTGTCTATGAAATCATTTTTATCCCATTCTACATTTTCTTTATTATCGACACTGTACTCTTTGACATTTACTTCAGTTAATTCCATAGCTCCTACTTTAACATATTCTACAAAGAATGTATCCCCTTGGATTTCTTCTTCCTCTTTTTCTCGTACAATAGTTTCTGAACTACTATCTTCCACAAAAGGCACTATAATGGTCTCATCTTCAACTTTCATTTCTACAATCATGTTTTTAAAATTCACCACAGCTTCCCAGGCATAAAGACAATCACAACCTATTATAATATCTGTCACAAGTCTTCCTACAATCAGAAATAAAATTCCTAGTATTCTCCCATTTATTTCAATATTTATCATTGCTTGAAATTTTACTCTCTCTTTTCGTTTTCCCACAGCTAGCGAGCAATATATCCCATTAACTGGTAAAGACATTACTTTAAAACCACTACTTTGTAAATTATCATAAAAATTTTGTGAGCATACTGTGCTATTTGATCCCGTATCTACAATTGCATTGTATTGTTTTCCATTTACTCCAATTTTGATTTTAGGTGGATCTCCTACTTTTTCGTTTTCGTCAATTCTATTTTTCCATTCTCTTTTCTTTTGTATCATCATTTGCCTTCCAGGACTATTTATTTCCGAGTACTTATCACAATCATTACTATGATACCCAGTTCTCACTGAAGGCGCGTTTGACCGGGTCTGGCGTTTCCCTGATTTTTAGGTATTGCTCCTGTACTATTTCCCGAATTGTTACTTCTGTTTTCCTGCATTAAATCGGGGTTACTTCCTACCATGTTTTTGACCGTGTTAATGGCCTCAACCATTTCCGCATTTTCGGGGGAATTTCGTCCATTAGAATACCTTTCTCCCTGTCTTGGTGACCTCGGTCTAAACTCATTATCTCCGTTTGTCCAATACCCATCATTTGAATTTCTACTATGTCCAAAATAACGTCCCCGTCTACCTCGATCAAATCTATTTGTATTCATATAATTCACCCTTATATTTCTTCCCCTTTGATTACCATTTCTATTTTGGTGATGCCCTTCCTGGTTATATCTACCTTGATTTTCCCACCGGAATGATTCCATCCTTGGTACTGGTCCTTTATATCTTTCCCTAATCTCACTTCTATTCTGATAATACTGTGCCCCTTGCCCGAAAGAATTGACAGTTTCTTTTTCTTCATATTTATTTCCAAATGCGTGTTTTGGCTTATTGACTTCTAAGGCTGATAATAATTCGATCATAGCTGCAATGCTATCGGGTCGGGCTATGATTAGGTAGTGTTGAAGCGTTTCCGGAAAATGTGGAGTAACTATATTTATTAGATCTTTTTCATCTAAGGGAGGATCCAACATCTTCGATTTTCTCGCTATTCTCATAAAATAGTTGACCATCGATTCCTCCGATCTAGGATTAAACTTTCCATTGCTTAATTCAACTCTAATATTAGCCTGCCTACTAGCTCCCCAATATCTGGTTAAAAAGATGTTCCTAAAGGTCCTGTAATCATTATTGTTACCCATAGAAAGGCCTAGCCAATTAGCAGCATTACCCTTTAGGCATTTTCTTACTATCACCATCTTGTACTCCTCTGGTATACGTTTCACCGTGAAGTACTCTTGTAACCCTTCTAAAAAGGCTTTAGGATCATCTGAATCTTCATTTTCAAAAACTGGACGTGTCATTTCATTTAAGACATGGTTAGGCCAATGTAAATTTGAATTGTCACCTGTCCCTGCACTATTTCCGAGATCAGAATGGGAATTACTGTTACCCCTATTTTGCATTGAAATGTCAGCTGATACACCTGGTATTGCCTCGTTTCTTGCAGCTTCATTATTAAGATTGTTGTGATTACATGCATTTTCATTTAATTTCAAATTTTCTAAGGCCTCTTTTACCTGAGTAATTTCTGTTACTACCCCTTTTATTTGGTCTGTAACATCCTCCAAATTTCTAGCCTGCCTTTCACTTTCTACATCAGATCTTTCTATTCTAACTTTACACCCCTGTAACTCTTCTCTAATTTCTTCCCTTTGTTTGTCTAATCTATATGTTACTTTTTCCCTTTCTTTATCTAATTTTTCACTCACTTGTTGACCTAATTTCTTTTCAGAATTCTTTACTTCTTGCCTTATTGTCTCTAATTCTCCCTTAACCTGTTCTCTATTTTCTTTTACTTCACTACTGACTTTATTAATTTCCTCCCTAACTTCTTCCCTAAAGGTTTCTAAAGCTCTCTTCTGATTCTCCAATTGCATTCCCAATTCCTGTTGTCCCTTCTCTAATTTCTGTCCTAACTCTGTTCTTAATTCTTTACTAGTTTCATCTATCTTTTGACTTAACTCTGTACTCATCTTTTGACTTAACTCTGTACTCATCTTTTTCACTGTTCTTAATTCTTTACTATTTTCATCTATCTTTTGACTTAACTCTGTACTCATCTTTTTCATTATCTTTTGAAACATATTCTCTATTTCTGACATAATTGCTGGCCTTTCTGAATTACTACTAAACATTTCTGAACTACCTCTAGGTGTTTCTCTAACGTTCTGATCTTCTACTTCTTGGCATATTCTGCTACCAATTACATTCTGACTATATTCTTCCATCCTACTTACACTTTTCTCAATTTCCGGACTCTCAAAACCTAGAAAATCGCTATCACTGTCTTCCATTTCTAAGCTATTTACATGTGTTTTTCTACTCACCAAAATTTTCAATATTTTCACTATTTGACTATTTTTTTTTTTTTTTTTTTTTTAACTGCACTTAAACTTGTTCACTACACGTTTCACAGATGTTGACACGCTGGGCACCTTCTTGTCTGCTGGTTCGATGCTGGCTCGGTCGTCTTGGGGTTGGTCCATTCTTTCGACGCCACACGTTGGGTTGCCATTTGAAGCTGGAAGTCGTTGCTCGCTTCTCGATGTATCGCCATTTTAAGCTGGAGTCGTTGTTCGGTTCTAGTTGTTGCCCGTTGATTTGGTTCTTTCCCGCTAGCTCAGCTTGAGATCTCTTTATCTCGGGTCTGCGTAGGTGTGTAATAGACAACCCAAGAAAATCTTTGCATACTATTTATTGCATCTTAGATACATGCGGGAGCTATGCCGATCTGCTACACGCAGAAGAATCGCACTCACGTCCGCACAGCTCAACGTACCGTACTGGTCTGGGCTAGTGACCAGACGCTTTCTCGCTTACCCACGCTAAGAAACCGTTCACTTCAATTTTGAATGTCATGACGTCATCCAAGAAAGCCTCGTATCCAAAATGCTATTTCCTTTTCCCACAATTTAGAAATGTCCCTTTCTATTATAACATGTTCTTTTATGAATTTTGAATATATAATTACCTTTTTAGGATTAAACGATGTTTACTTTATATTTTATTAAATATATCGCGCGACTTTTAAGGTTGGTAGACTTGACTTTCGAACGTGTATTTAAACTATGTAGTATGACGTCATGACTCGTTAATTTTAAACTAATAATGCGTTTATCCTACAAATTTAACGACTATTATTTACTCATATCTTGCTCACCTTACAACACTTCCTGCTCTATCATCTATTTATGTTATTACTTAACACTTATCGCAAATCTCACATCCGGCAATTAAATTAAAATGTGTCTTTATCAAGCCCATTCGATTGGAAATCTAAATTTCGGTATCAATACCAATCAGACTTGAAGTTTCCAACCTTGAAATCTCAGCTGTCATTATTGCTTACCTTTTGATTAAAAACTTTTGCTCCAATTTTAACACTGATTGTCAGTTGTGAAATATATGATTTATTAGTTCACTGTTGATTAACCTGTGTCAGTAATGGCAGGTTTTAGAATTAATATTTTTATTAACTCAACTCTCATATGGGTGTAACAGGTTTTTTTATATCTGTTGGATGTTTAGATGTCTTGTCACGTATTATGCACCACAGCTTAGCCTCAGACAGAGAGCATGACAATTCTTATTCATGAATCTCAGCCGCAGTACAGATCGGTTTTTGGTTTTTGGAGAAATGCTTCGTAAATGGTAAACAAAATCCTGATCAATGACCAAGCACTATGAACGACCATACAAGGCCTATATCACAGTTCAAACTTGTAACAAATAGTTAATTCAAATTATCACTGCTTAGAACAGTTTTATTAAAGTATTACATATAAATCTTGAAATCTTTTACATCATGGTATTTACATTATATCTTCAATTGTTGTACCATCAATCAATGACCATTTTATCCATAGTTGTTTATATGACAAGTGAAGTCAGTCTCTGTTGTCTCAGAGGGCTTGCACAAGAAACTGCTTCACACCTATACATACATGAATACAGTTTTGCCTCATGGGTATGTATACATTGTTCCCAATTAAGCAACAGCAATGCCAAACTTTATATGCGTGAAAGATGTGCGGTAACTCTAAAACCAGTAAAGGACCTATCCAAGTAGATGAATACAGTATAAGGAAGGACAGAGGTCCAGCAAAACAATCAGTGCAGGAAAAATCAGATTAAGTCCAGGATGTACTTGTTAACAAACATATAATAACAAAAATTCTAACAGTCACAGAGACCAAATCAAGTCACAGTAGTATTTAAACTACAAAACCCTTTGAATTGATCTAAAACGTTATAAGATAAGAGCTTCTAAAATGAAAATGATAAGATAAATTACATCAAGTATATATAATGCAATTCAATGTAACATTTTGAAACAGTTAAAAAAAGTCAGGATTTTGGAATAATACTAAAATCACACCATCATAGACTAACAATCATATTTCACTTCAACATCCAAATAGCCAAAGCATTATACACACCTCGTGCACACACTTATTTTTTTGTTCAGATATTTCAAAGTCTTTGGTAATGGCAATTATGGCACTTTTCACAATAATATTTATCTCTTGGCTTTTGCCATGATCCCATTTTTTAAGGATGCTGATGACCAGCTAGTTGAATGCCCTTGAAGCAAAATCTCTCTCTCTTTCACAATAATGTAACAAGAAAGGGATAATTCCAATAAAACAAGAGAGCAAAAATAATTGCAGCAATAAAGTAAGTGACAGACAAAAAAAAATAAAAAAAAAAAACCACAACTATATTCTATCAGGTAGCTAAACTAAATCTATAACTTGCATAGAATAAGGATATAATTAGCATATAGTTATCATGTGGAACTAATAACGATAACGAATTTAGCAAAAGCAGTGAGGAACTAATGCTTTATTTGTAATAGTGCTAACTAATTATCGAGGAAGAGTAAATAAGAAAAATTGAAGCTATTAACAGTGAAGCAACAAGATTCTAAACAAAACATCCAAAAAGAACTGCAACATTACTAAGATAAGTGAAGTTTTTAGTTTCTAATTTGTTCTTACTTTAGAGGAAGAGTAAGCCCAAAACTGTAATAAAGAGTCTTACGTGTATAAAAATAACTGGAAGGATGGCTCCATTTATAATGCTCCATTTATTTTAATACATATGCAGTTCAAATGAAATTCCATAAAAATTACATGAAACAATAAAATTAAACAGTGAAACACTAAATATTACTTAGCATGAGTGAGCAACTTTACTGGGTGGAAGGGAACTTATTACATTCCGTTTAATGTGTGCTTCATAGAAGCATTACAAACAAAAAAAGTCTAATGGCATTTTGTTCTTTGATCAGCCGACTTCAAAAAAGTAAATGGTTTTTGTTCCAAATTGGATGCATAATTCCACAAGAATGTATGAAGATAATAGTTTACTTATTAGTTACGTAGAGTAACTTCTTTCTGACATAGTTTCAGTAGTAATTATGACACATCACACAGGGTTTTGAAATCATTAATTACTTTAAAGAATTAAAGGAATATTCCAAGTAGCTTTTTCAGATGTGAAATAACTCAGCATGTCGGTTTGGTCACGGACCTGAGCCGGTTTCTGGATGTAAACATGTCAGTCACTTGCAAACCACTGTTGGGTGGTGTAATGTTTTGGGAGATAATGGTTGTGATTGGCCTACACTCACACAGTAAACATGGAAGGACACAGCATGGTATTTGTTTATGTTCACGAGACATGCTGCTTCAATGTTTGTTTATATACTGACATAGTGAAAGTGACACCCACACAATCTGCAGTGTTGCCAGTTTGTTTTTGAGAAATATAAAATATCTTTGTAGGAAATGGCCAGAGACAAAAGCATAAGATACAAAATGTGTTCCAAGTACCGAGATCTATCACTGGTTTAAAATAATGTAATGACTTCCCTTCCACTCGGTATATTCATCTACTGGGTTTTCAAATATGTCAGATAAACGTTTACACTATTTCACATGAGGAAAGATTTTGAAATGCAATAACGTGCTACTCAGTAATGCATCACTATACTGCATATCAGTTGTATCGCAATACCAAGCCAAAATGAAGTGTTAGACAGAGGTATCCAGCAATAATTGCACTAAGAGTGTGAGGTAAAATGTAACTAATACTCAAATATACCTGCAAAGCCATTCAGTAATTCCTTTCATAGATTGAAGAACAAAAATATACATATAAGCCAAATAAATTTCAACTGCAATGAACTGCAAGTAAATTGTGTTTTTTAAAGATTCACAAATTTCAAAATTAACCCAGTTTATCTCTTAGTAAAACCTCTAATGTGAGCAACATGTTATTTCTATGGAATAATATGAAAGTAGAATTACACCTTTTAAATAAAAACGGACAAAACAAGTTAGATACTATGCTAAATAATAACTAAAGAGCAAATTAACCAGAAAGAAGCAGCTAATGATTATTGCTCATATTCATTTGACTGTTCACCTAACTTACTAATGAAGCAACACATTATATATCGTCACCAAACAGTGTAAACTAAATATAACTTTTTTAACATGCCATGAATATGTCTGAAAAAAAGATAAAGATAAAATGATAAGTTGTTTATTGCTATAAGTTGCAAAATCCAAATACAGATTTAGCATATATAGTAAAATTGCAAGGGTATTGACTTAGTAATGAAGCAGCACATTATATGTTCTCACGAAACTCTATAAATTAAATATAATTTCACCCTGCTGTTAAAAACATGTCTTCTGAGAAAAGTGAAGCCTTTTGTAACACAAATATAGCACATACAGCAAAATGGCAGGAGTATTAATGACAATAAAGTAGAAAAAAGAAAATTATCTTCTTGTGATCACATCAAAAAGATGAGTCCAAGTCTCTCAAAATATTAACCATCAACAGATCAAGCTGTCAGAATCTGCCCCTTCCCCCCAATAAAAAGTTAAACCTGAAACAAAATCACATGGCAGCTGAAAAGCAAGAAGTCTTACCTAAAACATCTCAAAATATACTCCACACACCCAACACAGGATTCTTTCACCTGCTATCCAACAGCCCCTGCTGCAGCAAAGCGTCATAGCAGCACAGCGTCTTGGAAGAAACTGCAAAGCAATGCAACCAAAATGACAGCCAATGCAAAATGCAGAATGTAAAAAAGGAGAGACTTTAGTGATACAAAAATAAAATAAATATTAGTACTTAGTGCACAGAATGTGCACTATAATTGAGCCTGGGAGTGATGCTCATAAATAGGCATCTAACATGCACATCAAACTTGCTCATTTTCAACCTGTAATCATTTTAATAGTTCTTTCAAAATGAACTGAAATAAATTCCATACAATGGTTAAAGCTTACCTTCATAAGCTGTGTTTTGAATGATAGAGCTAAAACACATTTCTACAGTCATCACAAATCATATTGGTTTTCTTCTGTAATCCTGGTTTGTGGCATATATACTCCTAAGATGTTCACATTTTTCTGATATTGAAATCCTTTTAGAAAAGTGCTTTTCGACTAGTCTAAGGGTTAGATTTTTCATTCCATTTGTGTACTGGACATGTCTTTTGTAGTCTGAAATTAGGTTGTGAGCTATTGTAATGTAGAACTCTAGCTTTTCATTCTTTTTCATGTGCTAAACTATTTCAAAATTGCCAAATGACTTTTTATGGTGATGTCAAACTTGTGAAAACATTACTTTATGCACCATTTTACATTTGTTTTGGAAAGAGGAATATGTATATACATTTATAACCACTAGACTGATACTGTCCATATTCCTATTGTACTCATTTATAACACAGGCTTAAATGATCTTAGAAAAGAGAATTGGTTTTCCCATTTAAATTATTATCAAACTGCTGAAACTTCAGTTGGATAAAACTATAGCTGCACTTCTATCTTGCCAGATATTGTACAAAACTGATGCACCTTCATTTCCTATCTCATTACAGTCTATGTATTTGCATTCTTGAGCTTCCAATATGAATTGAATGCACTGTTCCAAGGGTATAACAGTTTTTTATGTTGATTTCATGTTCATTTTCAGTTTAAGCTTAAGTACCTACTCTTCCTAAATCCTGAAAAACAGGTAAACAAATTGAAATAATTTGAAAATTTACTTCTTTCCAAAGCTGAAGTTATTATTGTTGTTTAATTAAAACGTGAAGCTCTTAACAGTGAAGCAACACAATGTCACAAATGTAACAAGTATATAGACTGTATGCTTCACTTATCTTAGTATTTGGTGAAGATGTATCATGAAACTATAATCTGTGTTTAATGTCAAGAACTTGCAGCAAATACTAAGATAAGTGAACCTTATAGTCTTTCTCTCTCTCTCTCTCTCTCTCTCTCTCTCTCTCTCTCTCTCTCTCTCTTTATTTATTCGTGGCATTGTTGTTAGCCTAAACATAATAAGCTGTACTTATTATTGTAGTAAAGTTAGCAACATATTTGGCTGGAAATTCACAGTTTAGAGTCCCTTGAAATACTTATACCTATGAATAAAAGAAATATGTACTTACAATCTAAAGAACCCTAAAGCAGAGATGGGGGGAGAGGGAAAATATTTACATTTGGTATTTAAGATCAGTATCTTCCAACAATGGAACACAAACTTTTTCAAGAAAATTCACCATCCTAAGCTACCCTTTACATCAGGCATGTTCAACCCCTTTTGGAAAAGGGCCACTGTTGTCAAGGTGATTTAGTTTGTGGACCAGGGGATTATATTTTTTTAATGTATTAAATAGGATCTAAATTCTAAGATAAAGCAATTAATTTAAAAAATAGCTAATCTATTGATATGTGGGGCTCTAATGACCTAGCTGTCGATGGGCCCTTAAACCCTAATCACTCACTCACTCACTCACTCACTCACTCACTCACTCACTCACTCACTCACTCACTCACTCACTCACTCACTCACTCACTCACTCACTCACTCACTCACTCACTCACTCACTCACTCACTCACTCACTCACTCACTCACTCACTCACTCACTCACTCACTCACTCACTCACTCACTCACTCACTCACTCACTCACTCACTCACTCACTCACTCACTCACTCACTCACTCACTCACTCACTCACTCACTCACTCACTCACTCACTCACTCACTCACTCACTCACTCACTCACTCACTCACTCACTCACTCACTCACTCACTCACTCACTCACTCACTCTATTGATACGTTATTTTTATTAAAATATTAATAATACATTAGTTGTTATTTTTAAGATCATATTAAATATATATTTATTTTTTCATGCATAATCTAGTTCTAAAATCTAAATTGAACAATATAAGTAATAAATAAAGTACCTATTACTAAACCTTGTATGTTTCATATAAATTTTATATTAAAATTTAAATAAAATTGTAATAGTGAAATAATTGAATTAGTATTTTACATGACAATGCGACACCTGGTGCTACTTCTCATGAACAAAGCACCCAACATCTGGTTTGATTGATGTCGCAGCAGCTTGAAGTGAACTCTCCAGATGATTTCACAGTCGGTGATTCCCATTCTCACATGTTTCATCCTGGAGAACACGTGTTCGCATATGTATGTTCTACTAAAAAGTGATGCAAAATGAAATCATTTCTATTAATGCCCGGATATTTTTCCCTGGGAAAGTAGTCAATGGAGTTGCAGTAAAGGGACATTGTTAAACTTATTTATTAGGTCTGACGCAGATTCAAAATCAACAAACTCCATTTGCAGACCTCAGATACATCGTCTATATTAACCTCTTGAGCGATGGCCATTTAAAATGTCCGCGAGCAGAGAACTGCTAGCATTTAAATTGTTAAATGCTCTTCGTATATAAACAGCTGTATTTTGTGTAAATATTAAGTTATTTTAATGAAACAAAAACTGGTATAAAACTCGTTATTTGAAGTATAAATGTACGTCATCAGCAAAGTTGAGTTGTATTTACAAAACGTTGAAATGGCACAATTTTGTTTCACTGTGGTGAAATGTCAACTTTGCTCTGTCGAACGCATCTAATATAAGTTCTCGGAAAGATTCAGTAAAGAAACACCCATTGTATGTGTGGCTAATACGTCAGCATACTGTGTAATAAAGCGCTACTGCATGCGTGGGCTCTTGAGTCATCAGAATAGACCAACATTACAACTTTTGCTTACGCGAGTTTCGTAACTGAGTAGAGTCCGTGTCTTTCTTTGTTGAAATACATACGTATTCTTTCCTGCTTGTAGCTGAAGGGAGAAGTGGTATAAAAAGGTGTTTTTGCACCAACTGGATATAACCATATACAATTGTTTGGGGATTTGGACAGCTCTCTACACCCACACAGGACAATGACCGACCTTGACTGCCGACTATAAATAACTCGCAGCCTAATTGAACAATACCACGTTGGGGGTTGAAAATCCAAAACCCGCGCACCCGTCAGACTTCAAGGAAAACATTATCCTAAAAGGATACCACCAACAGCAAAGAAGTCCCGCCCATTTCGAAAGTGTTTCGTGTGCCGCAAGAAGGGAATTCGCGAATGTGGAGATGTAGGTACCCTTGTGTGTTTATCCCTGTTTTGAGGTAAATCACTGCAGAACGAACATATTAAGGTAAGCCAATAAAGTATATAGACCTTACTAAAATGTTTCATAAAGGGAAAGTTATAATAAGTTGAGTTGGATAAGGGATAAATAAGGGTTAAATGCTTAAACGCACATGACGCCCTAATTGCTCATCCGTCATTTTAAATGGACGTAATTTCACGTCGATATCTCTCAAGAGGTTAATGGAGAAATGGGAAAGAAACAGATTGCTTCTTAAAACATTCTCTTTGAAGTCTTGAAATCTAATGCACAATTTGTTTCTTAATTTTGATATAATTTCTGCTTACTTTCCACGATTTTGATTATTACACTTTTGCAGGGCTGGAAAATGTACAAAGTGTTGCTTTTTAATTGTGACTCCCAAAATTGCAATTTTGTTTCAAAGTTGATCGTGGTAGTGATCAATTGCTTGTTACCTTGAAGACAGGAATTAAGTTCATTCAGTTGTGTTGTTATATCTACCAGAAAGACAAAATCACATATCCATTCTGCCTCTTTAAATTCAACAATAGATTTACCCTTCTCCTTCATAAATGGTTGTATTTTGTTTGAGATCAAACACCCACTTCAAAATTTTGCCACGGCTGTGCCATCGTACTTCAGTATAATAAACAATATCTTCTAATTCTGTACAGAGATTTAGTAAGAAATTTTGAAATTCTCTATGTCGCAAACCATGTGAACGAAGGAAATTCACTACCTTTATGACTTTCAAAACACCATCTAAAGTTACAGATTTATCACAAAGTGTTTTTGTGTATTAAGCAGTTATATTGCACTACAGAAATGCTTCCTACTTTAGCTGCCTCTGCATGCAGTAATTTAAGTATTCCTTTTCATTTTCCTGCAAATGCAGGTGCTCATATTGTTACATCAGATTTGTATATTTCAAGCCAAGCCGGTTCAAGATTTCAGTGACACTGCCATTAAATCATTGGCTTTAATGGTGCCTTTAAGAGGGACAAGAGCAGCTATTCTTCTGTAACATCGAAACCTTTATCAACTCCCCTATAGAAAATTGCAAAGTGGACAGTACCACTAGCACCACTACTCTCATTGTTGCCAGAGAATAGAACTGGAAATTTGTGGCTCTGTATTTTAAAGTTCTCTCTATATTGGACTCATGCGTTGTTTAACAAACTCTTCTTCTTTACCTGATTATCCTCCCCTTATGTAGGACTTACATCCCCTTACGAGCCAGTGCCTAGGATCAGACACCTGTCAGGGAGCACAGGAACCTATGGACCGGACAGGGTGAAGACCTGGAAGTGGGTGGTCAGCCAAACACCAGGTATGATAGTGAGGAAGAGGATGATATGAAATGCAGGTGAAATTGATGATTGGAAAGGTGATTGGAGCAGTTGGTGGAATGAGTGTCGGGGGAAACCAGAGAACCTGGAGAAAACCTGCCCTGATGCCGCTTCGTCCACCACAAATACCACATGCAGGGCCCTGGGATTGAACCTGGGCCACCTAGGTGGTAGGCGAATGCTCTAACCGCTCAGCCACGGCGATGCCTATGTTTAACAAACTCGCCATCTGAAAATGGTCTTGATATTTTTGCAATCATTTTTGCTGCTGCTTAACTTGCTTTTACCGGAGATTCAGTTTGAAGTGACATATTCTTAAAAATTAACTGCTGTCCCGAAAGTTTAATTTTAAGTTTGGGTACCTTATCCTCACAAAATTGACCCTCAAATTTGTCATATGAAGAAACAAGTTTGGTGTCGTAATGTCGTTTTATCTTATGCTCCGTCAACACTAAAACTGTTTCACTGCAAATTAAATGCACTGCTTTCTTGTATATTTCAGTAAAAAGTACTGATTTGTCCATCCTCTTTGAAATGATCTACCTTCATTTGAAACATTTATTTTCTTGCTGCTACATTTTCAGTTGTCAGTACTATTTTAAAAGACAAAGGAACCAGTGTACAGCAACAAAATACAACTGCACTATTAGGCATAAATGATTCTCTTTTTTGTTTCATAAAAAGAATTAAAAAACACTTAGTGTTTTAATGAAAATAACTCCACTAGCTCAGGAAAAACAACCACCTTGGTTACAGGTTATAATAGGTTAATAGATCATTATTTAATGTGAACTATTTTAATGTTTCCATAACTTTGTTTTAGGCAATACCTCCAGGAAAGAGGGCCAAATTGGATGCTTTGGACTATGGTGAGGCTGGAGAACTACATGAAATGTATCGTGTTACAATGCAGCCATGGTTAGACTTTGGAGTAGAACTTGGAGTACCTGCTGTTCGCAAACACACAATCACACTAAGTTCCAGGTATTTTAAGAGCAAGATAATTTAATGTTTTCTTTTGCTTTTACACATATACTTGCTAAAGGTTTTCATTTTAATTATAAATTGGTTACATTGTACAGTTGAACTTTTCAACTGATCTTTTAATTTAAACATTTAAAGCAATAAAAGTAGTTACAATAGAAATGTTGTATATAGTAGAACTTTCATAGTATTAAAATAGAGTACGTGTGGAATTAGATACCACTGAATGACAGGAATACAACATGGAATGTAAGCACATCCATAAAGTTCCATCACTGGAACAGTTTCAACCATCTATTAGTTGACTGGTTAGTTAGGAAATATCAAATTAGAAAAAGGGTAAGGGATATTATAACATTAAATAATGAAGATGGCTCACAACAAAACTACAGTAAATTCATATTTCATCCATAGACAATATTTAAAACAGAATTTGGCAGAAATGTACATTTCCAAAAATTACTATGACTGTGACAGGGTTCGGAGGGGAGACTTAAGACCTCGTCCAATGAAATCTTTTGTATCTATGCCCCTAATGGGGCATTCCCTGGGAGGGAGAGGTGAAGTGAGAGGATGCTAAGGGTGGCCAGACAGAGGAAATATGACAGCAGAAGGGAGGGTCACAAACCACTACAGATTTTAACTCCCAATAGCGGCTTGTACAACTGGCTGCAGCCCCCTTCCCCTTTGTGGGCTTACACATCCTGGGGAACCCAGGACTTGGAGACCTCCCCTAATCTGAGATGAGGATTTACAGAGTACAATGTACCTGCCATGCACCCTGAAACTCCCAACAGCACTTGGAACCATGGAAGAACCACCAGGATGAAAGGTGAAATGAAACGAGAAGTAAGTTAAAATGGAGGGCAGGGAATTTGAAGGATGTAATTATCCTTCCCAGCATTCACCTAGTGACCCGGGGAAACTCTTGAAAAACCTAAATTTGGGCCACAGACCGGGGGATATCTTGGTGAGTTTCGACGTTGAATCCCTCTTCACCAGAGTGCCTCTAGAAGACTCACTGCATCTCATAGCAGAACAATTTCCGGAGGACATCACAAAACTCTTCAGACACACTCACATCCACCTACTTCTGCTACAACTGCCAGTTTTATGAACAAACTGATGGAGTGGCCATGGGTTCACCATTATCACCGGCTATTGCCAATTTCTTCATGGAAAACTTTTGAACACACCGCACTGGACACCACCACACACAAACCAAAAGCCTTCTATAGGTACGTCGATGACACATTTGTCATCTGGCAACACAGGACAGAAAAACTTACCTTTTTTCTGGACCATCTTAATAGTCTACATACAAATATCAAATTCACCATGGAAGTCGAGAGCGGCAACTCCCTCCCCTTTCTGGATGTTCTAGTGTACAAAAAACCAGATGGTAGCCTGGGACACACAGTCTACAGGAAGCCCACACACACCAACAGATACTTGGACGCCTCCAGCCACCATCATCCCACTCAGAAGAAAACAATCATGTCCACTCTATTTCACTGAGCGTTTGACATCGCAGACAAGGACCACTTACACCAAGAACTTCAATACCTACAGGATACCTTATGCAATAATGGATATAGTAACCAGGACATCAAGGAGGCCCGTAGGAAAGTAGAACGCAACAGGAATAACCCACTACCACTCACACAAGGGAAGGATAGCCCTCAAGAAAAGGCCTACATACCATTCTACGGTTCTGTCTCCAACAAGGTTTCCTGTATACTTGCGAGACATAATGTAAAAACCTTCTTCACGGCCCCCAAGAAGATCCGACAATTCCTCAGGCAGGTGAAAGAACCACTCTGGCTTAAGGTCCCAGGAATATACAGGATTCCTTGCGAGTGTGGGAAGGTGTATGTGGGTCAAACAAGACGCACGATAGAGGAAAGGTGCAAAGAACATCAACGGAACATCAGACTTCTCCAGCCGGAAAAATCAGCAGTAGCCCAACATTGCATAGAGCAGGTCCACAAAATAAACTTCAAAGACATGAAAGTTCTAGAACACACAGAAAATTACTGGGACAGACTCATCAAGGAGGCCATCCACATCAAATTACACTCCAACAATTACAACAGAGATGGCGGACTCAAACTAAGGTCCGCGTGGACAACAGCCATCAGAAACAAACACCATGGACCCCGAACAAAATACGTTTTTTTTTTTTTTTTTTTTTAAGGTGGAGGGGAAAAATCTTGTTACGAGACCCCATGGTACTGTGGGAGTCGCCATTGAAGATGGCCATACCCACTAAAAAACCCCATCCACCGGATTAGGTAGGTTAAAGCCTGCTGCGGTACTGCCTGTAGCACCTGCGCATTCAGTGGTGAAAATAGAGCTGGTTCGCATAGCGTAACCAGACGGAGAAGGTTAGGAGCTTGGAGACGAGCTTGACCGAAGCCCAGCTTGCCCCCTAGCGGAGTCATGGATGGTTTGGTAGGAGTCATTTGTGATTGCTGTCACGAATCAGGGTGCTATGTTGCTTGTCGTGTATACGCCACGTCTGTTCATGTGCCTCAGAAGTCTGGGAGCGTGTCGATACCCTGCATGCTGGATCCCTGAAACAATCTAAATATACATGTACATACACTAAGAACAAAGGAAGTGCGTACAATTAGTCTCTTAGATTAGTGGTAATTTGCGCGCTAGTGGCGTCGTCAGTCTACAGTAAATTATAATTGTTACGTTCCGCCTTATGGCGTCGTCTGCAATTCATAATTAAGATTGTTGATATACCATCCGGCATCGTCAATTAGGTGAGTGCATGTCCGTTGTATCGCCTGTTGGTCTGGAGTGCACACTTGGCGGGCAGTCTGCCTGAAATGCAGGTGCGAGCCAGTGCCACTCCCGAGGGGGCCCTCATCCCCCTGGGTCCGCCTTATAAATAAGGACTTGAGGGTTATCTGAAGAGAAAGTGTAGGTATGAATGCGTGCGTGCGTGCGTGCGTGCGTGCGTGCGTGCGTGCGTGCGTGCGTGCGTGCGTCCTGCACAATTCACATGTGCAGAACATCGGGGTAATTAACTAGATTGTCCAGATATTGTTGCATGGCAACATCTGGCTCCCCGAGACCAATAGTTCTCTGGAATAGAGATAGTGGCCTTGCATGTTTGTCGTGCGTTATATCATAATTCCCTAGGTTTTGAATTAGTTCGTTGTGGTTTTTGTTTTTCTTATCAAGTAAGTTACAGGTGAGCCTTTTTATGAATTGTTCAATGGAATGCACTTTTAGCTCCTCGTGTAATTGGAGCGTTTGAGCTACTTCAGGTAGTCTCGCGATTATTCGGAGTACTCTATTCTGCATCGTTTGCAGTCTCTTTATGTGTGTTTTCGCTGCATGTCCCCATACGGGTGCAGCGTATGTTAGGATGGGCCGGATTAGAGTTTTATAAAGCGTTGTGCCCATCTCTAACTTTAGAGTACTGTTTGTATTGATTATTGGGAATAGCTTATTGAGTTGTGTATTGACTTTGGCTCTTACGGTGTCTACGTGCTGTTTCCACGTAAGGCCCTGGTCCATCGTTACACCTAAGTAGGTGATGGTTTTGCTGTTCCATTGGATTGGCTCTTGTCCAAGCGTTAGTGGCTGAAGGCCATGTTTACCATGACAGTGCTTAATTCGCTTGGTGAATACAATTGCCTGGCTTTTTCTGGTATTTACCTTTATGCGTCATTTCGTGAGCCATGGCTCTAAATCATTTAGAGCATTTTGTAGCCTGTTGCGTATAATCCTCGGCATGGTTGATTGTGTGACAAGTGCTGTGTCATCCGCATATAGATATCGGTCTACTCTTATCGTCTCTGGTAAATCATTTATGTAAATATTAAAGAGGGTGGGCCCCAATAAACTCCCTTGTGGGACCCCTGCCCTGATTGGCCGTCGCGTTGATGTCTCTGTTTCGACTGCCGTGCGGAACGTTCGGTGAGATAGATAGTCCTTTATTATGGCTATCATAGAGTCCGCGAATTCCAGTGATATGAGCTTTCTGAGTAGACCAGCGTGCCACACGTGATTGAAGGCCCGTTCAATATCCAGGAAGATGGCCCCTGTGGATCGGTTTTCGTTGAATCCTCGCGTGATGGATTCCGTCATTCGCAATAGTTGTAGCGTTGTCGAGTGTTGTGCCCAGAATCCGAATTGTTCGTTAGTTACTAAGTTATTTCTGATTATGTGGTTCGTAAGTCTTTTGAGTATTATTTTCAAATACGTACCCGTGGGAAGACACCCCAACCGGCAACCCCGGACAAAGTTCGTACCCGCAGGAAAACACTTCAGCCGAGTATACACATACCTCACAACAGCAGGCCCAGTCACAGACCATCACCAGCTCATTGGCTAGGACAACACAACCCACATCCTCCAAACTATAGTATATATTTGGAAAACTGAGGAGACTTTTTCATCTTTCCTGAAGATGGCAATGGAGTCTACAATGGCCGAAAGCTCGACATTTATAAACCTAACACGGCTGATCACCCGTGAAGCCTTGATCCATAAAATAAACACTGACTGGCTGCTTTCTATAAAATGTAACTGTAGTTTTGAACAGTCTTGTATTGAACACTGAAAAAGATTCTAGTATACACACCTGAAGCTATTAACAGTGAAGCAATATAATTCACCAATGTCACCAGTAATGTAGAAATCAACAGCTTCACTTATCTATCTAAATATGAGGTATAAACATTACACACTTTTTTTCTTAAGCGTGTTTCAACAGGTATTCCTGCCATTCTCAAGGTAACTGACCTTGTTCAATCTTGCTGTGAGCAACCATGTCACCCGCAATGGCATCATGTGTGATGACATCACTACCTCCTCTTATCACAAAACAAATTCACTAACAGAATCAATAGGCAGTATTTCGAAATTCATAACAGGGTCCCTATTTTTCAAAATGAATATTTTTTCCCAAAACATTAAATCAGTGGGTCTATTTAATTGCTTTAATAATTTAACCTCTGGATTTATTTCATGATTAAATGACCAGAAATGATCTGCCACAACTGATTTTTCTGTTTGTACTTGATATTTCTAAAATGTTCCTTTGTTCTGGTTTCTAGATGACATTTTGTTTTGCCAATGTAAACCTTATCACAATCCAGACGGGCAACTTGATAAATGCCAGGCTTTTTATAATCAGGAATTTTGTCCTTTTTAGGAAAATCTAGCAAATTTTTTATATATTTATTTTGTAGAGCCAAAGTTATACCATGTTCTTTAAACATTTTTGTAAATTTTTTATTAGCCCAAGGATAGTAAGTAAACTTTTTAAATTTTCAGTCATCTTTTATTTTTATGATAATGGAAGCTTCGTTTACAGCCTTTTGATATTCAAATTTCTCTATATTTTTATGTATGAATTGTGTACTAAAACCATTAATGCCGCTTTGGTAGTGTATTCTATTCCCTGTTAAATTTTTCCTTATTAAAAGGTATATTTATCAGTCTATAAATTAGACTCCTGAAAACTGTGAATTTATGTGAAGGAGGATTAAAGCTTTTATTTTTTTATGTAATTATCAATATGTGTTAACTTTCTAGGAATGCCAAAATTCAGTTTATTTTTGTCTCATGAACTTTAAATCCAGGAATGGAAGACAACCATTGTTTTCAATTTCTAAAGTGAATTTTATGGCTTTATCTTGTAAATTCAAAAGCTTTAAAGCATCACTAATCGGTTTCTCAGACACAATAGCAAAAATGTCATCCACATATCTATACCAGGTTTTAAAAATTAAAGGGAATGTTTTAGTGATGTGTACTTCGAAAAAATTTGTGAAAATATTAGCAAGAAATGGTGATATGGACTACCCATATCTAAGCCAGAGGTTTGTTGAAGGAAATTGTCATTAAACCTGAAAAATTTTTGTTCCAAACGAAGATTTGTAAGCTTCACAGACTCATATATTAATTCTTTAGTTAATTCAATGCTAGGGATGCTAGAAAATAAAGTTACATCAAAAGAAACAAATTTATCCTTAGCAGACAACACTGTGTTTCTGATCTTTTTTACTAATTCAACAGAATTTTTTATACTTAAACTTTCAAATTGTTAAAACGTACTGAATTTTCTATTCAACCATTTAGGTAAGTTGTAAGTAGGTGAATTTACACAATTAATAATGGATCTCATTTTGTTCCCTGGTTTATGAAGTGCATACATTCTGGATAAAACTGGATAATTGACTTTTAAAATATGCATTTCTTCATCAGATATAGTTTTACTTCATTAAGAACTTTACCAAAGATTGTAATGCATGATTTTAATGGGTCATTATTAATTCTATTGTAATTCCCACCTTGAAGTAAAAGTTCTACTCTGTTAAAATAATCAGATTCATCCAAAATAACAATAGCATTTCCTTTATCAGGTTTAGTATAAATATTATCTTTTTCCGGGGCCCAAATGACCTAGCTGTGATGGGCCCTTAAACACCACTCACACACACACACTCACTCACTCACTCACTCACTCACTCACTCACTCACTCACTCACTCACTCACTCACTCACTCACTCACTCACTCACTCACTCACTCACTCACTCACTCACTCACTCACTCACACTCACTCACTCACACTCACTCACTCACTCACTCACTCACTCACACTCACTCACTCACTCACTCACTCACTCACTCACTCACTCACTCACTCACTCACTCAATATCTTTTTCCCTCAATGATCTGATTATTATGATTTCCATTGGGGTGATATTTACTCAAATCCTGCATTTCCTTTTGATTAAGGATTTATCAGTTTCATCTAAATATTGACTGGCAGTTTCAATATCTGCCATATAATCCTCTGTATTTTTTAAAAACATTTACACATATTTTTAAACCCTTATTTAGGAAATGGAGTTCCCTTTCATTTAAATCACAATTAGAATGTTTTATCACATCTGTTGGATTGATCTGTTTCTTTGTCTTCAGTTTATTCCGTTTTTGGCATAATTGATTTAGCTTGTGTTTTAATTTCGTAGTTGTGTTTCTCATACTAAAATTGAGATAGTCGAACAATTTCAATTCAAAATTAATTCAAATTGTGTTACCCAAGTTATGTATTAGTTTTAAATGTAATTGATACAACTCTAATTCAGTGTTGTTCAACCGTTTAAAGTGAAAAACCCTTTCCACTTCAATTAATTTTCTTTCTACTGCTCTTTAATGAGCACTATTATTCTTTTTCTTCTTTTTTCTTTGCCTGGTTACCCTCCCCTTATGTAGGACGTAGGACTTACAAGCCAGTGCATAGGGCCAGATGCCTGTCGGGGAGTACAGGAACCAATGGACTAGACAGTGAAGACCTGAAAGCGGGTGGTCAGCCAAGCACCAGATATGATAGTGAGAAAGAGGATGATATGAAATGCAGGTGAAATCGATGATTGAGCACTATTATTATCAAATTTAAATGTTTTTCTAACAAAACCTGGAGTTACTTTCACTTTTAAACAAAGGTTCAAACACTAAATATTGGCAACAGTATGTCTTTTCTTATATTGTAATTTTGAAAATTGTTTAAATTCATAAAGATTTTTATTAAACAGGTCGTTATTATGTTCTGACCTAACCACAGGGAACAGAAGTTATGTCGTAGCTAAGGAGCCAAATGCTTCAAAAAATTAAATATATTAGTATACACACAGTCAAGTGAAGTGTGTCTAATGTTGATTAAACAGGTCGTTATTATGTTCTGACTAACCATAGTGAACAGAAGTTATGTCTTAGCTAAGGAGCCAAACGCTTCAAAAAATTAAATGTATTTAGTATACAGACAGTGAAGTGAAGTGTGTCTAATGTTTACACCTCATATTTAGATAAGTGAAGCTGTTGGTTTCTACGTTATTGGTGATATTGGTGGATTGAAAGAGCTGTTTGTCTTAATTTTCATATAATGAAGAAATGTGAATGGATATAACTCAGAAATGAAACAGTAACAAACCAGAAACAATCTTCATCGACTTAAGGACACAAAACAATTTATTGGAAAACATGCAATGTATCTCTCATATAAGTAAAGTAAAAACATATATGCCCTGAGAATCTCAGCCAACAATGCTAGTTTTGCAATAATTAAAACAGTTTATTTTGCTCACATGCATGTCATAATAATATATGGCAAAATGTTTTGAGGTAATTCACCAGAAGCTAAGGCAATATTTATGAACCTAAAATAAACTACTCAAGTGATGTGTGAAGTGTTGCTCATGTAAGCCATTATTCCAAGTTAAGTATACTTTCATTTGCAAAGGTACATTAGAATTAGCAGCATTTGAGGTGGGAGGACATCACTTTCAAACATTTTACATAATAACATACACAAACATTGTATCCAAAGTACTATTAATGTGCATTTAGTTTTCACCTGAACTGATCACTGTGTAGAAAAAGGTCAGCACTCCAGCATAGCAATATACAAGGTGACTCAAAAAAAAAAAAAACACTGACAATGCTTAATATGTTGTGCTGGATGGCAAACTGATCGATTTTTAAGAAGGAACCCTGTTCAGAAATACACAGTTTGGGTGTTGGGGAGCATAGAAGTTGGAGAATGACCGGTTGTGGCAATTTAAGATTTGCTTTGTTATCTTAAC
This sequence comes from Tenodera sinensis, assembly GCA_030765045.1. Classification (NCBI taxonomy): domain Eukaryota; kingdom Metazoa; phylum Arthropoda; class Insecta; order Mantodea; family Mantidae; genus Tenodera; species Tenodera sinensis. The sequence continues at coordinate 98,368,993 of CM060962.1, read as the reverse complement.
ACAGGTGTGCAATCCTTTAGCTATCTGTGTACTGTGGATGAATGACTTGAGCCTAATAACATTCCTGCAATGCGCTACATTCCTCCATAGTGTCCTTGGTACACATCCTACTGTGTTACTTGTGTAGTTTCCAGTACAGTAACATTTTAACAGCAGTGTGACACGTACCTGTCAACAGCGGTAGGAATAGCCAATGTGAGCTCCAGTACACTTTTATGTAACTGTGCAGAATCACCTCAACATCGCATATCAAAATCGATAGATTGGTAGAGGTGGATTACTTCTATGGCCATTATGGTTGCTAGATGTAGAACCTCTCGACTATTTTCCATGGGGTTGTGTGGAGAGTATGGTGTATGGCACTGCTGTAATGCCAGTGGAGGAACTTATTGCTTGAGTCCACAGATTGATTGAAAATCCTGAAAGACAATCCGCACATATTGGGTCATGTGCATTAGGCTCAGCACCGCCAATATAGGCTCTACAATGACGTAGGAGGTATGCAGTTGGAAGCCCGTTTGTGATGTAGACACTTTCAGAGAGGTGATATCCAAATCATCCCTTCGTTTTACGTTGATTATAACAATGTTCATTGGTTCATTTATGTGTTCCTGAATTGTTTTTCAGGCCAGTCACATAGAGAATAGATACCAGCGGGGTGGAGTCAAATGTGCAGGGGCGTAGCGTCAATGGATGTGGGTGAGGTGCTGCATACCATGCCACTTGTTGTTTGTTAACTTTTTCTGTTATCTATATACTAATACAATTGGTGTAATGCTTGCTGAGAAGTATGTTTCGAACAACAATCTGTTATGAATTAGTATTGTTAGTGTATCATGCCAAGGATTGAAACAGAGCAGCTGGTGGTTGTGCTCATCTCACACCAGTCACATCAAATGATGTGCTTGTGCAGTGGATGTAACACAGAAAAGTGCATCTTGCTTGTTAATGCTAATGAGGTTTAAAGCTAAGTTTTTCAGTATTTTGTTTGGCAGTGAAGGTTAATTTTATATTTTTAACTTCTTCTGTATCAGAGTACAATAAGCAGCATTTTGAACAGTACTGTATGTGAACATGTAAGAGAAAAATATGGCAGGAAATCGAAGGCAGGGTATGCACATTGCTCCTGTGCATCCATGTGGTTCACTATGAGAAAAACATTTCCTGGAAACCTACTGCTCTGAATATGGAATCCGAATGCTTGTAATCAACAAACTGAGGATGCAGAAAAAAATAGTAGAAGTGATTTTTCTATAATTTTAATATTTACCAGTTGGTGAATTATAGTTCTATGAAAACTAAAAGTTGTGAAAAAAATATTTTTTCAACGTTAAAACTTTTTATTTAACCTCTTGAGGGATATCGACGTGAAATCACGTCCATTTAAAATGGCGGATGAGCGATATGGGCGTCCTGTGCGTTTAAGCATTTAACCCTTATTTATCCCTTATCCAACTCAACTTATTATAATTTTCCCTTTATGAAACATTTTAGTAAGGTCTATATACTTTATTGGCTTACCTTAATATGTTCGTTCTGCAGTGATTTACCTCAAAACAGGGATAAACACACAAGGGTACCTACATCTCCACATTCGCGAATTCCCTTCTTGCGGCACACGAAACACTTTCGAAATGGGCAGGACTTCTTTGCTGTTGGTGGTATCCTTTTAGGATAATGTTTTCCTTGCAGTCTGAGGGGTGCAGGGGTTTTGGATTTTCAACCCCCAACGTGGTATTGTTCAATTAGGCTGCGAGTTATTTATAGTCGGTAGACAAGGTCGGTCATTGTCCTGTGTGGGTTTAGAGAGCTGTCCAAATCCCCAAACAATTGTATATGGTTATATCCAGTTGGTGCAAAAACACCTTTTTATACCACTTCTCCCTTCAGCTACAAGCAGGAAAGAATACGTATGCATTTCAACAAAGAAATACACGGACTCTACTCAGTTACGAAACTCGCGTAAGCAAAAGTTGTAATGTTGGTCTATTCTGATGACTCAAGAGCCCACGCATGCAGTAGCGCTTTATTACACAGTATGCTGACGCATTAGCCACACATACAATGGGTGTTTCTTTACTGAATCTTTCCGAGAACTTATATTAGATGCGTTCAACAGAGCAAAGTTGACTTTTCACCACAGTGAAACAAAATTGTGCCATTTCAACGTTTTGTAAATATGACTCAACTTTTCTGATGACGTACATTTATACTGCAAATAACGAGTTTTATACCAGGTTTTGTTTCATTAAAATAACTTAATATTTACACAAAATACAGCTGTTTATATACGAAGAGCATTTAACAATTTAAATGCTAGCAGTTCTCGGCTCGCGGACGTTTAAATGGCCATCGCTCAAGAGGTTAATAAACCAAAGCATTACCAAATTTTCTGTTCCCAACATTCTTTTGAGAGTGCTTATCTATAACAGAATAATATTTAAAATTATCAAAATTTTGAAATCTTCATCATGTGTAGCATTTCAGGTGTGCTGCCAAAAATAGCTAATTGTAAGAAAGATAATAAATTTAAAGGTAAAGATATTGTAATAAAAAGTTGTATGTACATTATTCCTTAGATGTCTTATGTCTGATATGAATTTGAACAAAATCCGGTAATAATTGTAGAATTTAGAAATTTCACATATGCGTATGCATACGCTTAACACAAGTTCAAAGTGCATATCCAAGTCCACACATCGCGCTACGCCACTGCATACGTGGGTCACCTGAAGGTGGAAATTTTATGGACGGAAGCTACTAATGTGATCCATGGGAATGTGCTAATTTTTATGCATGTCAATGTAAATGGTATTGCATGATTAAATGGATGAATAAATTGAATTGAATGTTTGACGTTTAGCTTGGACTACCAATAATATTAATTTAAAGATCACAGATAAAAAGACATGTTGTTAACACTTTCTGCATCCCAGTAATAAAATTTCCTTTACAGGCACTCTTTACCTATAATGGTGCGGGAAATGCAGGGCTTAATCACACTGAATGCCTCGGATACATATGGAATGGTTTTCTGGAGCAGACAAAGTGGTAATCAGGAGGGAACTATTACTTATGTACCAGGACATGCGAAGACTACACTAGGTGAAACACTTACTTGCTTAATGATTGGACGGAATATAATGCAGTGGAAAGCTTGTGTTACTGATGAAATTGCTTTTGATCCAGACATGCTAGATCCTAAAGGTATTATGTTTTTGTATTTTTCACAACCATTTGAATCATTTCACAAATCAATAATTAAAATATTAATTTTCATAATTTAAGTCTACTCAAAATCAAAATTCAGTTACCGCTATCACTTTGCAGAAGATATTAACCTTTTTATACATATAATTTCTTTTTCTCCTAATTCACTTTTTTTAGTTCCAGAAGTTAATGGAATATTCTTAAATGTTGTAAATTGTGACAAAGTAGGTCACTTTATATTATGTAATATTTTTAATATGTTAAATAAAAAATAGATTGTAATTATTATTTATTTATGCCAACAAACTTACTGTTGGTGTTTTTAAACACACAAGCCGTGTGTGGGCAAAGTTTGAGAGGTAGAACTGGAACTTAAAAATTCAATACCACAGCTGGGACTTGAACCAACAGTAAGTTTGTTGGCATAAATAAATAATAATTACCTTCTGAAGCTTATTTAATCCTGGGACATAAAGTACTTACAATAGTAAGTCACCATTGGGCTAATTGTCTCTGATGTGAGACTGCCTTTGTGGTTTACCAGGAGAAATATGAACTGGTTTGAGAATTCAGTGCCATTCTGGCAGATTGTCACAGTAGCTCAATGGTTAGAGCAGCCGCCTGGTAAGCGGAAGGACTGTGGTTCAAGTCCCAGCTGTGGCATTGAATTTTTAAGTTCCAGTTCTACCTCTCAAAAAAATAGATTGTCTATTATTCTGAAGAAATAGCATATGTATGAATGTTGGTGTTGGAATTGAAGATGACATGGTAAGAATGAGTTAAGTCCAAAACAATTTGTAACAGAAATGTAGTGTAGCTTCCATCTTCCATTGGAGGATCTTGAAAACTATGTGCAGGTATTACATAAAATAATGGAAAATGAATCAACATTAAGCACTTAAGTTGTTCCACATACCAAGTTACTGGGAAGACATGTTTCAAGGACCTCTTGTGTTTATTGTCAGCTGCTGTCCTGTCCCATTAACTGCTGATTCTCCAACCTACTTCTGGCCTGGGTATCTGTACTCAGGAAAGAAGAAGATTGAGGAATCACCTGTTCTCAACCAGCAGCTGATATTGGGGACAATAGGTCCTCAAAACATGTCTTGTCATCTTTGGTAAAGGAGAAATATGAATCCTTAATGTTGAATCATTTTCCACAATTTATTTGCTTCACTTTGTATTAGTTCTAATAATTTTAAATTTACAGTATCCTATGCCTACTTTTACAGTCAGTATATGTTATGAAACAAAATTGTAGAAATTTAGACATGTTATGCCTTTATGCCATCTTTCTGCAATGTCTTCCTGTTTTCTAAACTGTAACTGAAGCAGAGCAACGATTTTCTTAATAATGCTGTACATATGTCTTTATGACTGATAACTAGGAAATGGAATTTTTCACGTTGGAAGTACAGAAATCACTACTTTCAAATGGGAAAATTGGTGCTTTCAACTGGTTGTTTTGGTATGCTTGATTGAAAAAAATTATATATAAGTTATTAATCATTGATAATTAATTTTTTTTTCAAAACACGTGAAAAAGGGCTTTATTCAAACACTTCCATTTGAGAATACAGTTCAGAAAAAAATTTGACATTGTCTGATATTGAATGATTGTCTGATATGTGCATATGAGAAGAGAAATTGTTCAGTCAGCATTGGTACATGGAATCCAGAACACTTGAAGTACAAGTTTGGCAAGCTCTTGGTGTTTTATTCTCATTCCTTGTAATATAGGAATAATGTTGATTTTCTCTTTGAAGTTCAGTTTACCTTTCACAACTATTTCCTTAAACTCCATGTAGCCCATTATGACTGCATTGTCACCGAGACTGGAACAGAGTTTCAGTTTTTTAATAGTTTTCACTAGATTTCTACTCACATTTATTTGTGAAACTTCTCTCACTTTCGTGTCTTATGTTTTTCCTTTTTTCTGGAAGTTACCCATTTCACTAATGAATTACATTAATTGGACATTTCCAAAATTCACTGTAGTGCTGTAGCATCCACTGACACTGCTTACAGTTTGGCTGCACTTGTTTACAATGTGTTGGTCTTATGCTATTTGCATTATAGCCAAGAACCTCCTTGCTCCACTGCGTGCTTGCAGTTTAAGGACAAAGCCCTTTTTTTGTCAACCACAGTAATAATTAATGTACCATATGCTGCCAAAATGTGTGCTGACATACTTAGAGGTATTGTGTATCGCTATTTCTAGAATATGGCTTTTCCACCTAAATTTTATAACAAAACAAAATTTATAAAGTTTCTTTAAACATTTTCAAAACAAAATGTTCTGTAACCTTATCTTCTATGAATTTGTTTATGAATGACTTCACATGTTCATTTTCTAACTTAGAAATTGTATATTTACTTTTGTAAAAGTCTCTGCCACTCATTTTCCAAAATGTTCACTGTTTTTCTTTTGTTTACTACACTGTTGAAAAAGATGGGAATAGGTGTCTTTCTCTGTGATTGTTCACCTTCCTTACAAGAATCAAATCTGGCCATGTGCTTTACACTCTTAAAATGTTTTTCAATGGAATCACATCTTTCCTAGCCCAGCTGGCAATTGCATGTTTTGCACATTACTGTGTTCTTGCCTGTGCAGAAAAAACCATGACTTTTATAGTGGAAAATGTGATCCCTTGCAGATAGTTCATAATTTGGCATTCTAGCACATGCTATACAAACTCAACACTGTAAGTTTTCTCTTTTCTTCACTTTCCCTCAGCTGTTAATTATTGCAACAAGTAACTCAAATCACACTAAAATGGATGATGGCACATTGTGAACATGGGTCCTCTGAGGATTAATCACAAGTGGTTATGATGTCAGAAAGTGTTTATAAGAGTCTTGGCAGTCAAACGAAATCAAATTTGATAATATCCACTGAGACGTTTTAACAACTAGCTTGAAAATTTGCACATCCTGTTCATTAATTGCTATAAAAATCACATGATTTTTAGAAATATACAAAATTTGTTAGTTGACATGAATATTCACAATGTTTGGTGAGTTCAAATCCACCATGTGTAAGTGAAATTTTACTTGTGGATGCAGCCAAGCTGCAGATATACAGATAGGTGACGGCTGATAATGCTCCTAGCATTGATATATGTTACGTACTCTAGAGTGGGCCACTTCTTGCACAGTTGTATCCTGAACTGCATGTATACTTGACACCACTGTTCTATACCATTTCATCTGACACATTCAGGAGAGTTAATCAACATATCTGACCTATCCATAGTACCCATATTTTCCTTATAATCCATGACATAATGAGCTCTTCATTACTTCTCATTTGTCCATCCATGGAAGTACTAACTTGTTTTAGGTGTGTCTCAGTCTCTTTCTTCTTTTTTCAATTTCTCACTTATTTTGGGTGTTTCCTTTCTATGTTTTCTAACTGTATCATAAACATTGGTTTCAATTTGATGTAGCCAATTGTACAATAGAGGACTGGAATACCAATTATCTAGCCATAAAATGTGAACTTTGTGTAGGTACCCTTGTTTGTATTACTACTCCTGAAATATCAAATTTATACCCAAGAAGTATATCTGTTTATCCCTGTATATACAATGAAATCAAGAATATACCCTGTTTCACAATCTTTTTTTTTTCCTTACCTGATTACCCTCCCCTTATGTAGGACTTGTGCCCCCTAGGACTTACAAGTCGGTGCCTAAGGTCAGATGCCTGTCGGGGAGCACAGGAACCTATGGACCGGACAGAATGAAGACCTGGAAGCGGGTGGTCAGCCAAGCACCAAGTATGATAGTGAGGAAGAGAATGATATAAAATGCAGGCGAAATCAATGATTGAAAAGGTGATAATGGAGCAATGGGTGGAACGAGTGGCAGGGAAACTGGAGAACCCAGAGAAAACCTGCCCTGATGCCGCTTTGTCCAACATGAATACCACATGCAGGTTCCTGGGATTGAACCTGCGCTGCCTAGGTGGTAGGCAAACGCTCAAACCACTCGGCCACGGTGGTACCCCTGCCTCACAATCACAGAGCAAAAACATCTTTACACCAAACCTATGTCTTCTAGATGGGATATATTATGAAAATTGCAGTTTGCCTTTGAAAAGCATAAGATTTTTATCTATACAAAGGTCGTGAAAGGTATAAAATACTTCTGTGAAATCTTTTCTCAAATGGGCAATTATCATTTCAATTCATGTAGCCTTTACCCCTGTATTCATGTCTCAATATCATTGAAGTGCAATAGTCTCTAAAGTAAAAGGTGTCTATCCCTGGAAATATATTCTGAGAATTGATATGTGGCAATAAGAGGATCTTTGGATCAGCACTTGTTTATTGCATTCTTTTTTACTCTGGTCATCAGCACAGTAACTCCAAAATATACTTACAATTCTTCTGGGATAGTATTACTTCAAGCTTGAAAATGGGAGCTTTGGGATGTTAGTAGTTGCTCACACAAGAATACACAATATTTATTGGTTTAATCTGCTGTGTGTTGCTTGCTGTGAAACGGAAAAAATAATTGCAAAACATCCAATATGGTGCAGTCATCATTTATATTTGCCAAGTGCCTGAATTCTCATCCCTGAAGTGGTGCAAATGTAGGCTGAAGTCACCCCAGTGTCACTGCAACAAACGGTCAGTTCGTCTTCTCTTAGCTTACAGCATGCCTTGCTCAACAAGATCACTTTTTTACTTTCACTGTCACTAAAATCAACAGTTGTACTGTCATAAACTGCCTTAGCATAATCATTTTTACTGTCGGTTAAATCCAAAAAATTGGATAGCAATTCATTAAAAGTCAACAATCACAATTCATCATCACTGAAATCGTGTCGTGCTTTGCTAGAGGAAGTCATTTTATGCACCCGTGAAATCTGGTATTTCCTTGCATCAAGTGATAATGAAGCTTACATTGTTTATACTGTGTCAACACATGCAGACCTTCAAATATCTCTTTGAAGAGAGCAGCACCAGATAGATACATGACCCATACACTTCATTTTCACCACAATAGATGGCACAAGTTTACTCTATGTTAAAACCACCTTCAGAAATGTTTGTTGAAGTGTTATGCCTTTGTTTCTTACCACATCATGCATAATGTATATAGGATGAGTTAAAATTACTAACAGATATATAGGTTATTAGCAGTGAAAGGATTAACCTTCTAGCAGGCACGCCTAATTTTGTCACATGAGCAGGCATGCGTTGTAAAATTTACAACATGGACAATTTTAAATGATAGCAAGCGTATGATAAACAAACTGGTTAATATTTTGAATAAAACAGTTCAAAACAACTATTATCACATCCTATAACATAAACTTAGCTCTTTTAGTTCTCTATGATACCATTTTATCCAGCTATTCTGAAACACATTCACTTTCATAACACCTTCCAAATACAATTTGTTTCTTAGTGTGACTTTTACAAGCAAAGTTTCCCCATCTATCACATTTAATGGAAGTTGTGGAATTTTTTGACGTCCACAAGGGATACGTGTCCCACGTTTCTGTGCCGGAGGTTCAAAGATCTTCAGAAGACGATGCTTCTTCATGGAACTGCATAAGAAATACAGTGAGATCGGCTGGCAGCAATTTTAGTTGGGTTCTAGATGCGTGTTGTTCTTTCATAAGACTTTCTCCTAGCTTCTTGAGGTAAATACGTCTTCGTGAAGTTGCCTCTGGCTTTGTAAAGGAAAACAATACTTGTGAATTATACCAGCAATGTTCAAAAGGGTGAAGAATATTGTTGTTAGCTAATGCTGGATTTCTGACAATGAAGTCATTAATCCTCTTGCTCTCCAATATTTTTCACTGATGGATGGGGCATTAGAAGTGGCCGGGCATACTTGAAGGTGCTCACGATTCATTTCCTCTTGCAGATCACATAGAGGACAGAGTGTTGAAGAATATATCCCAATTCTGTTTAAATGTTCTGCCAGACAATCATGTCCTGTAATCAACCTGAAGGTTGCAACTGCTGTTTTTCGAGGATACTCAGGAATTACTGTTTGAATGTTTGGTAGTTCCCATCTTTTATTTTTTGATTTTTCATAGTAATATTTGGTAGTTACCATCTTTTATTTTTTGATTTTTCATAGTAATATTTTTCAATAATTTTTTTGAATTCAGAGTTGACTAATCTTTTAGCTGCATAAAATGGTAGATTAACTATTGATTTCTGCACATTGCCGGTACCCTTTTTTGCAAGAAAATCAGCTTTCTCATTACCACACAGTCCACAGTGAGCTGGTATCCATTGGAAGACTAGGTGTTTTTGAAGTGTTGTTAGATGGCTAAGCATTTTCCAACATTCTATAATTGTTTGGTTTTTTGGTGACAACTTGGAAGTAATTGCTATAATTGCTGCCCTAGAATCTGAGAGAATAACTGCTTGCTGAAAATGTGAAATTCTGTACAAAAGATTTTGTAGGGCCATTCGAATTGCTTCAATTTCTCCATCAAAGTTAGTAGTTCCATAACTTAAAGATTTGTAATAGGAAAAGAGGTGACATGTGACTCCAGCACCTGCTCCATCTTGGTTTGATATCAATGATCCATCAGTATAAATATGGAGCCATTCATGTTCTGGAAATCTAGTATGGATTGTCTCTAATGCCAATAATTTTAGAGCACTAATTGGAGTATCACTTTTCTTAACTTCTTCTGTCAGGTGTAAATAATATGTGATGTCTAATGTATGTGTCGGATTGACTTTAGATATGAAGTTTTCCTTTGAATTAGGAAGGTGTACATTCTTTCTGATGTCTTGAATTTAGGAAAGAAAGCTCTCCTGAGTCTTTAGTGTATGTGTAAAATTTCTTTTGTGCCATGCATTGAATGGGAGTCTGATCAACTTTTTGTGTTGAATAAGAGCCGCTTTTTCTATTTCATATTCAATGGGGCATTGGTTGGTTAGTATTTCCATAGCTGCTATTGGTGTGGTTTTGATAGCACCTGTAATTAATCTCAGATTTTGGTTTTGAAAGATTTGAATCTTTTGTGTGTTTGCTGTTACAAGAACTTCGTTGCAGTAAGTAAATAATGGCTTTATATATACATTGTATGTTGTGTTAAGAGTTGCTATGGAACATCCCCACTTCATTCCTGTTAGACGTTTTAACAGTGAAAGGCGCCTCTCTGCTCTTTGTATTACATTTTCTATTTGTTTGGTCCATGTAAGTTTGGTATCAAATGTAACTCCTAAATACTTTGCTTCCTTTGTTTCTGGTAATTGTTGACCCTCAAAATTTAGTTTTATTTTTATTGGCTTTTTTCTTAGTGAAAAGATTTGGTAGTTTGATTTTGTTGTATTAACAGTCATTAAATTTTCTTTGGTCCACCTTTGTAATTTGGTTAAGGATTGTTGCATGGTTTTTTCTAGTTCTGTAGTTTTGCTTTTTGGTTTTGAAGTCCACATTACTAAATCATCAGCAAATAGTGCACACTTCACACCTGATTCTTGTATTTGTTGTGGCAGATCGTTAATAAATATATTAAAAAGTGTTGTGCTGAGCACTGCGCCTTATGGTAAACCACGGTGTACTTATTTGTATTTAGATATATTTCTTCCATATCTGGTTGCAATAAAGCATTGTGTTAGGAAATGACATAGCCATGAAAACATTGGACCTTGTATCCCTATTTTTTTTTACTTTCTTTAGAAGTTTTGTTCTGCATATAGAATTATATGCACTTTGGAAATCAATAAAAACTGATAAATTATCTTCTTTTCTATTGAAGGAGTCTTTGATTTCTTGACTGAGAAGTAAGACTTGTTCATTTGTAGAGTAGAACTCTCTGAATCCAGCTTGACATGGGGAAATTAAATTTTTTGATTCTAGAAACCAATTTAACCTGTTTGACACCATACTTTCCATCACTTTTGCTATTATGCTAGTAAGAGCTATTGGTCTATAATTTTTTATTTCTGACGCTGTTTTGTCTTTCTTCAAGAGTGGGACAATTATTGCCTTTCGCCATTCAGCAGGTACAGTGGTTTTCCAGGATAGATTGTAGAGTTTTAGTAGTTGTTGTTTTGCTGTTTTTCCAAGCTTTTTATGAACTCTGGATGTATTTGATCAGGTCCAGGAGACTTTTTGTTTTTTAGATTATTTATTGCAATGTTCAGTTCTTGCATATTAAAATTTTGAAAAAAGATATTGTACTGAGTGTTAGGATCACATTCTCTTTCTTGTTTCAAATCTTTCTTAAATTCTTTATGTTCCTTTTTATTATTTCTTGTTACTTTATGTGAATTAGCATAATATTTATTGAATGTTTCGGCTGTGGCTGCATCATTTGTTAATATTTTATTGTTGTGTATGATAGGTGTGCTGTTGTTTTCTTTCCTGTCCTTGACATTTTTTATGAACTTATGAGCTTTGTTACCATCTGTCCTATAATCCATTTTTTCTAAGAAATTATTAAAGTGATTATTTTTAGCAGTATTAATTTCTTTTTTTAGTGAGGCACATTTCTTCCGCCATATTTGTGTATCCGATATGTTTTTTGTTTGTTCAGCTGTATTTCTAGCTATATCCCTTTGCTTTTTCAGTTCTTCTAACTGGGGGTTCCAAAAGGGTTTGAAATTTTTAATTCTTCCACGAGGAATATGTTTTTTTGCAGTTTCTAGGATGACTTTAGAAAAATTTTTGTTCAAATGATCTGGTTGGTCATGTAGCTGTGAGTTTGTTTGTTCTTTAAATTTATGTTCCAGTTCAGTTTTATATTTGTTCCAATCTGCTTTTTTGAAGTTCCAATACAGATTCGTGTGACATTGACTGTTATTTGTATTATCTAGTTTTAGATCAGCAATTACTGCTCTGTGACCAGAACTTGGATCTTCTATAACTTGTTTTTTAATTTTTGAAACAATATCTGTTGTAGCTAACAAGAGGTCTGGGTTACTGCCTGCTCCAGAGTAATGTATGAAGGTTGTGGCATCTTCTTTACTATAAATCAGTTCAAAAGTTGTGGTATTAAAAAATTCTTCCACTATCTTCCCTGTAGAATCCACTTTTTCATAACCCCATCTTTTGGAATGGGCATTGAAATCCCCAATTACGATTGTTTTATTTAATTGGTCAATAAGAGAGAGATCTGGTTCATTCCTGGGAGGATTGTAAATACTGTATAAATGTAGATGTGTTTTGTTATCCCAAAAATTTAGCTTTATTAATTCACTTTTATCTGTGTTATCCATTTCTTTAACAATTTCAAAGGAGGATTTAATATCCTTTTTGACTCCAACTAATATTCCACTACTTATCTGTCTATTTTTGGGTAGTAGATGTAGTAGAAAACCAGTATAATTGAAGTATTTAAGTTGGTCATTTGTTAGATTTGCTTCCTGTATGAAAAATATATCGATATTATAGTCATACAATTTTATTCAGTTCTAGTCTTTTTGTTTGTGTGAGACCACCCGCATTCCATTGTCGAAGTCTGATGTTAGATCTTCTATTAATATAATGTTTTGGTTCTCGAGAAGTAGTCCCTGCTCGGAGATTCGAATGGGGGACTATTTTAACTCCGGAACATTTTACCCCTCGAGTCATATTGCATAAATATTGAAGAGGCTTAGCGATTAATGTAACCGCTTTTTAGAGAGCACCATATTTTTATGTTTTGGCGGTCACATCGCTCTCTCACAACCCCCAGAATGTCTGGAGGACCACACCTGTCGTTGGTTTACGGGTCTCACCGACCTGACCGGGAGAATTATCAAAATAAATTCACCGATCATATCCTCTGATTACCAATCAGAGGACGTATTACATGCCATGACAGGTCAGCATGTTAGGGGTTAAGGTTTTAACGAGAAATTAGAGAAATGGAGAGTTGGAAAAATAAAGACTCCCTAGCCCTGAGGAACCCTAATAGCATCAGGGTCGGAAGAGAACAAGAGTTGACCAAGGTAAGGTCAGATAGGAAAGTTACAGTGAGGAGCAAAACACCAGTAAGTGGAAGTAATCATGCCTCCGATTGTAATCAGCATATTACTTGATCTTTGGCTCAAATTAAAGATAAATCGCAGTATTTCACGAGGTATTTATTAGAAAATTTTATTAATTATTATTAATATTATATTTTACATGATTAAAGTTTTAAAGTTGGATAATAAAACTAACTCGACCATTTAAAAATCTGAAAAAAAACACTAAAAGTACACTGAAGTTTATTCATTATTCTCAGAAAAAATCAGAAGGGAGTCTCTAATAGTTCAGTTGTAATTAAATTTACAAATGAGTGCAGCAAACTTGCATGGCAGCGGTGACGGCTACCGTAACCTCGCACAATTGCCACCTTCTATTACGGCAACTGTTCACTGCTTGAGGTTCCATGAACGTTACAGCAGTACAGTAAGGAGAACACTGTTAGCTGACAGTATTATATGTACACTATTAGCATCTTCAAAATGTTTTTAAAATGTACATTTTAAACTAATGTTTCCATACAACACAAAACTTCAAATTTCTGCTCGTCTACCTCCTTCTTTGAAAGAAAATTGTTTCACTAAAGCTTCAGTTTTTGATAAAGGAATGAAGGAGTGTAATTTTAAAGCATAGCTGGACCCATCGTTCTTGGCACCTGACCTTGACAGGAAGTCCTGTAGACGAACTCATATCTTTTGTCTCTTTCATCAGCTGATATTGTATAATTCTGCAAATGAAACCATGCACTACATGGGGAGGAAGGGGGAAGGTAATGATGTCTGCATGATCTGAGACAATCCTTGCTAATTCCCAGGTGCTTTTTACTGCAGCGTGCAGTTGAAGACATAGATCTTTGCTATAAGGAGTGAATATAGTACATTTTTGTGAGACATTGATCATAGGTAAATCAATTATGCCACCTGTACATTCTAAATTAGGGACCAAAACATTACACAGTCAGAGTAGAGAAATTGTTTTAAATCTATGGGCGTACATGAAGAAAGAAGCTAAACGCAAAGAACTGCTTACATTAGAAGATTTTTTCAAAAAAATTGAAAAAGTTCAAAAGCACGCGCAGATGTCACAGGAGTATCAGAAAGAAGGTACATTGTGGAGACATTTTTCTGCATGGTCTGTACTGCCTTAGTAAGAAGTTGTGTGAGTAGCATATGAAGCTGACGCACCAATTTGCATGCTGTCTGCAGTCACCTGGCTTGGTCCTTGCTTTCAAGCTTTACATTTGCTTCCTCCAGGGGCCAAGAACGGCGAATCCAGCTGTACAAATGGATCTCTACTTTATGGCATTCGTGGGTGCTTGCAGGCCTCCAGAAAAAAAATTGTAGCAAATGCACTTATGCTCGCTCCATAGTTTTTAACATCTTATTTTATAGATAAAATGTCAGGGAATACGTGTGTATTTTTTTTAGATTTTTAACACATAGATTTAAATTCTATTTTTGGTTTTACAAAATATACCATAAAAAAAGTCCAAAATTTGCATGTAATAATGATTGGTTTAAAGTTTTTAAAAGTGTTGTATTTAACCTTTCCAGCGCTCCAAACCCCAACTCTCAACTCTATTTGGCCTTAGAGTAACAAGTGATTTTATATTACGGTGCGCACAGAAATTGCTTAATTTATAATAGCCATAACTAAGCAAGCAATTTAAAAATACAGAAATAAAAAAATACGGGTCTCCTTTTTTGATGCCTATTATTCATAAAAACATTTGAACCTCCTACGAAAAAGTCGTGTTTTATGGGTGTGCGATTTGACGTGGATTGACCCATATATGCATAACTTCCCTTAATTTGAGGATCGGTCATTAAGTCTTGAGAAACTGCTATAGAAGTAGCACTTGCTCTATCAAAGCTGTCAACTACTGATTTCACTGTGTTGAAATTTTCTGAATAAGTACATGCTCGGATCCATTGCCCCAGTAGGTTTCTATTGGTTTAGGAGGCAAGGGTAGGTTTCGAGCAGTTTCAATAAAATGCCCTATTCTTGAAGATTTCAAAACACCTTTTTTACATTCAATATGAGTTTGTTAACTTGGGTAAAATTTTCACACACTCTATGAAGGACATGAACGATGCATGTTGTGTGAACCAGTTTTGTATAAAATTATATCATTGCTGTGCCAGATTTCACAATATTTCTGGCAGCATCTAATACCAAAAGCAGAGCACTCATGCTTTATGTCATGTGGCTACAAAAGAAACATGCTTTGATCAGTTTCCAATGGTGATATAGATTAAACTTCCCCAAGTTTAAGATTGACAAATGAAAAAAAAAAAAAATATATATATATAGTGTGTGTAATTTTCTGTAAATGCCATGTGAAGTCGTCTGAATTAGTTGAGTATAACTGGTAAGCTGCAAGAGAGACAATATTACATTAAAAGTAGACCTAACTTCTTTAAGCACTCAATTTGTTATTAGTGGTTTGATGAGATGATCACAGATCATTTGAGCTACATTTGTAGATGTACTCAGGGGTCTCCATCTAGGGGATATGTGAATGGCGACCACAAGGTACCCAAGCTGAGGGTGAAGAATATAGCCAATGGCCATCTTCTAGCAATCCTTGAAATGGAGTAAGAGGCACACATTTTATCTACGTCAACTCCACCTTTTGTCATATTGTAGTCCGTGATTATTTCTGGTTTGTGAGTTTCTTCATCAAGTGCTGCTGTGTCATGCATAGTAGACAGAAGTATGACAGCACGATTTTTACAAGGAACATATGAAACTAAGGTCTTGTCCTTCTGAAATCCAAACAATGCTTTTCCTATTTCTCTTGTTTTGTTTGGGAGAAATTCTGGAGGAATTTGATGTCTGTTCTTCCTCATTGTTCCAATACACGTAATATTCTTTTGCAGTAAATATTTAGCAAGTTGATAGCTTGTGTACCAATTGTCAGTAGTTAGATTCCTGTTGGAGTTTTCTATTGGCACCACAATTCTCTTCACTATATCCTCAGGAGCATTAGATATGTGGCAATGCCCTTCTGTTTGCATGCCGCAATAAACCTCCAGATTACTGCAATAAAATGTTTTTGTATCACATAATGCAAACATTTTTATTCCATATTTAGCTGGTTTGCTGGGAATGTACTATATCCATCCACACTGACTTCTAAAGGGAACTGTGGTGAATTCACCTAGGGTATAAGAATTTTGACAATTAGTAACAAAAGCTTCCAACACTGTATGAATTGCAGCCAACTTATCAGTTTTTCTCTTATCATTCCTCATTTCCATGTCATCAAACCGCAAACAACGTAGAAGAAACAGACATCTTTTGTAACTCATTGCAGCCCTAAGCAGTTGCAATCCTGCTCCATCTGCTGCCCAAGGTTCCTTTACATTAGCATGATGACCCTTTATTGTACAAATCAAGAAAAGAATCCCCAACACAGCCATTATTTTGTGTCTTGATGCCACTTTATTATCCCTTTCACACGAGAATTTATGAGTGCCTTGCTGTCTAGTTATATATATATATATTTGTATAGTTTACGATTTCATCAATAATGTCAAGGTCAATTATTTTCAGAAAAGCACCGATTTCATCGGTTATGTCCATCACATTTCTCTTGGGGCCTGGCAAAATTTTCACAAGGTTTTTTCTTTTGGTTTTTGAAAGTTTAGCACACTCACTTTTACACCAACGTGTAACTTGGTCTTTTCCAATAAAGAATTCCAGCCCTTCCATGGGCTCCACGAAATCATCACCATCTGCAGCTTCCAGTTCAGATTCGCTGTCATGGACCTCGGGTACAATGTTTTCATCACTCAAATCCATGTCACTTTCCTCCAGTTCTGAGAAGTCTGAATATACTTCATCGTTGTTCTCTACGAGTAACTTGCAAATTTCCTCTTCTGATAAACCTTTTGAACTGAAATAAATTAACAAAAGAAACGTGCTAATATAACAAAATTAACATTTAATATGCTCATACAGGAAGCAAATCTAACAAATGACCAACTTAAATACTTCAATTTTACTGGTTTTCTACTACACCTACTACCCAAAAATAGACAGATAAGTAGTGGAATATTAGTTGGAGTCAAAAAGGATATTAAATCCTCCTTTGAAATTGTTAAAGAAATGGATAACACAGACAAAAGTGAATTAATAAAGCTAAATTTTTGGGATAACAAAACACATCTACATTTATACAGTATTTACAATCCTCCCAGGAATGAACCAGATCTCTCTCTTATTGACCAATTAAATAAAACAATCGTAATTGGGGATTTCAATGCTCATTCCAAAAGATGGGGTTATGAAAAAGTGGATTCTACAGGGAAGATAGTGGAAGAATTTTTTAATACCACAACTTTTGAACTGATTTATAGTAAAGAAGATGCCACAACCTTCATACATTACTCTGGAGCAGGCAGTAACCCAGACCTCTTGTTAGCTACAACAGATATTGTTTCAAAAATTAAAAAACAAGTTATAGAAGATCCAAGTTCTGGTCACAGAGCAGTAATTGCTGATCTAAAACTAGATAATACAAATAACAGTCAATGTCACACGAATCTGTATTGGAACTTCAAAAAAGCAGATTGGATCAAATATAAAACTGAACTGGAACATAAATTTAAAGAACAAACAAACTCACAGCTACATGACCAACCAGATCATTTGAACAAAAATTTTTCTAAAGTCATCCTAGAAACTGCAAAAAAACATATTCCTCGTGGAAGAATTAAAAATTTCAAACCCTTTTGGAACCCCCAGTTAGAAGAACTGAAAAAGCAAAGGGATATAGCTAGAAATACAGCTGAACAAACAAAAAACATATCGGATGCACAAATATGGCGGAAGAAATGTGCCTCACTAAAAAAAGAAATTAATACTGCTAAAAAGAATTACTTTAATAATTTCTTAGAAAAAATGGATTATAGGACAGATGGTAACAAAGCTCTTAAGTTCATAAAAAATGTCAAGGATAGGAAAGAAAACAACAGCACACCTATCATACACAACAATAAAATATTAACAAATGATGCAGCCATAGCCGAAACAGTCAATAAATATTATGCTAATTCACATAAAGTAACAAGAAATAATAAAAAGGAACGTAAAGAATTTAAGAAAGATTTGAAACAAGAAAGAGAATGTGATCCTAACACTCAGTGCAATATCTTTTTTCAAAATTTTAATATGCAAGAATGCAATATATGCAATAAATAATCAAAAAAACAAAAAGTCTCCTGGACCTGATCACATACATCCAAAGTTCATAAAAAACCTTGGAAAAACAGCAAAACAACAACTACTAAAACTCTACAATCTATCCTGGAAAACCACTGTACCTGCTGAATGGCGAAAGGCAATAATTGTCCCACTCTTGAAGAAAGACAAAACAGCGTCAGAAATAAAAAATTATAGACCAATAGCTCTTACTAGCATAATAGCAAAAGTGATGGAAAGAATGGTGTCAAACAGGTTAAATTGGTTTCTAGAATCAAAAAATTTAATTTCCCCATGTCAAGCAGGATTCAGAGAGTTCCACTCTACAAATGAACAAGTCTTACTTCTCAGTCAAGAAATCAAAGACTCCTTCAATAGAAAAGAAGATAATTTATCAGTTTTTATTGATTTCCAAAGTGCATATAGTTCTATATGCAGAACAAAACTTCTAAAGAAAGTAAAAAAAATAGGGATAAAAGGTCCAATGTTTTCATGGCTATGTCATTTCCTAACACAATGCTTTATTGCAACCAGATATGGAAGAAATATATCTAAATACAAACAAGTACACCGTGGTTTACCACAAGGCGCAGTGCTCAGCACAACACTTTTTAATATATTTATTAAGGATCTGCCACAACAAATACAAGAATCAGGTGTGAAGTGTGCACTATTTGCTGATGACTTAGTAATGTGGACTTCAAAACCAAAAAGCAAAACTACAGAACTAGAAAAAACCATGCAACAATCCTTAACCAAATTACAAAGGTGGACCAAAGAAAATTTAATGACTGTTAATACAACAAAATCAAACTACCAAATCTTTTCACTAAGAAAAAAGCCACTAAAAATAAAACTAAATTTTGAGGGTCAACAATTACCAGAAGCAAAGGAAGCAAAGTATTTAGGAGTTACATTTGATACCAAACTTACATGGACCAAACAAATAGAAAATGTAATACAAAGAGCAGAGAGGCGCCTTTCACTGTTAAAACGTCTAACAGGAATGAAGTGGGGATGTTCCATAGCAACTCTTAACACAACATACAATGTATATATAAAGCCATTATTTACTTACTGCAACGAAGTTCTTGTAACAGCAAACACACAAAAGATTCAAATCTTTCAAAACCAAAATCTGAGATTAATTACAGGTGCTATCAAAACCACACCAATAGCAGCTATGGAAATACTAACCAACCAATGCCCCATTGAATATGAAATAGAAAAAGCGGCTCTTATTCAACACAAAAAGTTGATCAGACTCCCATTCAATGCATGGCACAAAAGAAATTTTACACATACACTAAAGACTCAGGAGAGCTTTCTTTCCTAAATTCAAGACATCAGAAAGAATGTACACCTTCCTAATTCAAAGGAAAACTTCATATCTAAAGTCAATCCGACACATACATTAGACATCACATATTATTTACACCTGACAGAAGAAGTTAAGAAAAGTGATACTCCAACTAGTGTTCTAAAATTATTGGCATTAGAGACAATCCATACTAGATTTCCAGAACACGAATGGCTGCATATTTATACTGATGGATCATTGATATCAAACCAAGATGGAGCAGGTGCTGGAGTCACATGTCACCACTTTTCCTATTACAAATCTTTAAGTTATGAAACTACAAACTTTGATGGAGAAATTGAAGCAATTCGAATGGCCCTACAAAATCTTTTGTACAGAATTTCACATTTTCAGCAAGCAGTTATTCTCTCAGATTCTAGGGCAGCAATTATAGCAATTACTTCCAAGTTGTCACCAAAAAAACCAAACAATTATAGAATGTTGGAAAATGCTTAGCCATCTAACAGCACTTCAAAAACACCTAGTCTTCCAATGGATACCAGCTCACTGTGGACTGGGTGGTAATGAGAAAGCTGATTTTCTTGCAAAAAAGGGTACCGGCAATGTGCAGAAATCAATAGTTAATCTACCGTTTTATGCAGCTAAAAGATTAGTCAACTCTGAATTCAAAAAAATTATTGAAAAATATTACTATGAAAAATCAAAAAATAAAAGATGGGAACTACCAAACATTCAAACAGTAATTCCTGAGTATCCTCGAAAAACAGCAGTTGCAACCTTCAGGTTGATTACAGGACATGATTGTCTGGCAAAACATTTAAACAGAATTGGGATATATTCTTCACCACTCTGTCCTCTATGTGATCTGCAAGAGGAAATGGATCGAGAGCACCTTCAAATATGCCCGGCCACTTCTAGTGCCCCATCCATCAGTGAAAAATATTGGAGAGCTAGAGGATTAATGACTTCATTGTCAGAAATCCAGCATTAGCTAACAACAACAACATTTAATATGCAGCTATTGAAAATAAAAATACAGTGAATAAGTACATTTCACTTTTTATTATACTGACCTCTGCATATTGTCTGCTAGAAACAAAGCTTCCAAAGGTTACAAGAGCAGGCGCGTGTTTTACTTATTACAACATTCAAGACCTCATTGTTTAGTATGCAGAAAACAAACTGAGAAAGCTTATCAAGGAAACTGAAACCATAGTAACATTATCGAGAAAACAACAGTAGAGGAATACATTGTAGCGGCGGCACATTAGCTCAAGGTTAAGGCATTGGTAAAGCATAAAAACAGCTGCTGTTGTACTTTTTACAACAGCGTGCCCGCCGGTGGGTTAAACTTACTCATCCACTTTCACTTCACAAAATTTGCAGTTGCTACTCTTAAGAGTAGAACATCAGTGCAATGTTATTTATGTTCTAGCAAGCCCTTGGATTTAGGGTTTGTTTCACTGGTAGATCCCCAAAGGGAAAAAATAATATTTTTGTCTGTTTTTCATCATTGTATTCTGGTATTAATAAAATGCTCTTTCAAATATCAGAAAATAATGAAGTCTAATCATTTAGTTTGTTCCTCCTCTTGGAAACACCTGTGCTTGTTTTATAGTTGCCAACACCAGTAACTTTGTAGCTACAAAGTAATGGTAGATCACAAACATTTACATTCTTTAATCTTAATTTCTAAATTCTTAAATCTGTAATTGAATACAGTACTGAGTATGCTATGCAAACAAGAACTTGTATTACTAGAAATTTGCACAGGGTCATGAATCACTCTGTGTAATGAATCCACTCTTATAGTATAAGTAGCTTTGCTTGCTCCAGTTCTTAGCTAATTGAAATTTTATCTTAAGTACTCATGTTTGTATATCAATAGTTCATCATTACATTTCTTCTTTCAGTTACAGCCCTCTCCCAATTCATCTGGCATTCACAGTTTTTTTGGTCACTTCATATTTCTGTCTAAACTTTCACACCTTCTGCCTTCTTCAAATATCTATTAACAGAGTCACTAATCACAGTAAGAACATGCAACTAATGACTCATTACCTGAAATGCAACAAAAAGACTTCCTCAAATTTAAAAGGTATCTGTAGCACAAAATTCCTACTACTTACTGTTGTGAGAAAGTGTGTAATTAAGATAATAGATACCAGTCATTTCCATTTCAGTTTACTGATCTAAGAGATGGTAGTGACATAGTTCATATTTTTATTTAGGCTACTACATAACTCACTAGGAATCCTGTGGTGTTACTGCATGATCAGAAAAACCAGAAAACAAAAACTTGCAGATTCATAGTTGCTGGCAGTCAATCATTCTTTCCATGTTCTGGATGGAATAGCCTGTTGTTTCCATGTTCCTATGTTTTTCTAAGTTGATCCTATCATGTAAGCATGCCTGATTGAAAACTTATCTAATGCACTATATAGTGGATCAGTAACTCATTTTTAAGATATTTGTACTTAAACCATTCTTCTGTGTGGTTTTCAATTAGTAATTGATGCTCTAAAGCTTTAAGAAAAGACATTCAAGTTGGTAGCAATTTGTGTTTATATTTTACAGCTCAAAAGGTATTCCAGAAGTTTGCACCTTTGTTGATTGTACACTCAAATGGAGAGAAACCACCACAGTTCGTACCACGCCAGCGCCTTCTTATGACCATGTTGACAGACATGCAGGTAATGTTCATTCCTGTGTTATTCTGCTATTAGTTACAAAAGAGATGGTCATTAAAGTGTTATCACTGTTCTAAAGCGCGTCTCACCCTTAAAAGACAGTACACGTTAAATGGAGCGCAGTGTTGCAACATGTACTAGTTGCGAATCTTTCTCCGCGAGCGACTCGAGGTGGCCTGAGTCCTGTACTTAGTCCTTCAATTGCTGCTTGACGAGACGGGCACTTTTAACTTTGGTATCCCTGCATGCCTTTGTTACTGTATGACCTAAATTTACAAATGACTCGTCTGTATAAACAATTGATTTCCCCTGGTCCCTAAACCTTTTACGTCTTTTAGATATTTATGTCGCCATCTGATGATATCGATATTGTCTCTTTCTATTAATATGCACTTGTTACCCTTTCTTTCATATTCGAACCCCAAATCAGAGTGGCCCTTGAGAAATTTGGTAGGGTCTCATCACTGTTGAACTGTGACAAAATTATATTCAGCGTGGGTGGAATATTTGCAAACAGTAAAGAATGAACAATTCGCCGCACTCCACCTTGCACTATTCAATCATATTGCGTTAACCTAGCGTTTTGTGTAGTCCCGCCCTTTTTGCTTTCTTATTCGATGGCGTTCTTAGAGGTCCTTTCATTAG
This sequence comes from Tenodera sinensis, assembly GCA_030765045.1. Taxonomy (NCBI): domain Eukaryota; kingdom Metazoa; phylum Arthropoda; class Insecta; order Mantodea; family Mantidae; genus Tenodera; species Tenodera sinensis. The sequence continues at coordinate 98,345,978 of CM060962.1, read as the reverse complement.
TTCCTTTTTAATCATACACACTACTGCTTCTGAACACCCGATAGCCTTAGCTGTTTCTTTTACTGCCTTACACGCATTTTACTTCAAAAATAATCTAACACATTCATAATTATTTGGCGTTCCTTACTTCTTTATTTACCAACATATCGTCCCTTCCTAGCTTCACCCTCCATAACTACAAATATTTACAAAAATATTAAACAAATAACGCAATAACAGCTCACAGTTACACACACGGCTTCTTTCGAACTAATGCTAGTGCTGCTCCTTATACTATCTTCTGTGTCAGGCCTGACGCTGAATAGATGAATACCTTTTGATTGCCTTACTGGATAAAAGAAAGAGGTTACTGCCTTTTGGTTTATTTTAAAAACTTTCTCCAACCTTCCTCAACATTTGTTCTCGCTGGTTCCCTGATGTAAACTCAATAACAAAAAAGTTTCACACTGCGTAACTTTTGCAGTGCACATATATAAAATTTTTCGAAAACATTTAATTTAAAAAATTACAACACTTAACTGGGTAAACATAGAGAATTCAAAGTAGGCAGGTAGTAGCACTATAGTTTACTCTACCTAAGAAAAAAATATAGATGCATTCTAGCAGTTAGTTTGTTAGTTAGTGCGTGATGAGTGTAGAAACAGCAAATATCGGACTTCTATTGAAAAAAACGTTTTCTGAAGAAATTTGGACCTATAGAAATGTATAATGACTCTGAAAAGGATATAACCTGATAGAGAAAAAATTCTGCATAGGATAATGTGTTCAAACCTGAAATTTATAACAAATGAATATTTATACCATGCTATTAGGAATCTGGCAACAGAGCGAGGGTAGAAAAGGACGCGGCTAATGGCAACTTGTATGCGCTAGATAGAGACAGAGATGTCCCATTTAACTCCATACTGTCTTCTAAGAGTGAAACGCTATATAGATGCAGTGAGAAACATGAGCCTGACTAAGCGTATTGTTCCAGTTTTATGCGTGCATGCTATCAAATGCATTCCCTAGGTGAAAGAAAAAGGTTTTCTTTGTGCTAGTACACTCTCTCATGACTTTGTGCTCAGGATGTCTCACTGCTTTCCTGTGGTCCTAAGTTTGATTCTGTACCTATCATAGGAATTTGTTCTTGATTAGCATGGTTTCTATGGTGACTATGGCTTAGTTAACTTACATCACGTCAATTTAGGTTTCATTGGCATATCATTCCTGCATATATCTTCAGCCTCTTTTCACACAGGCTAACATAGCACCTAATCTAAAAAGGCAACTGTCATGCCAAAACAGAAACCCTGAAATTCATGAAAGAACATGGATGGCACCAACAAAATTGTATTATAAACAGTAGTGCAATCTAAATAACACAATCATTTGTTAAGTATTGTACAAGATGTAACTTTTATCATGTGACCACAGGCAGCATTTCCAAAATGACAGATATCAGTGTTTGCTTCGACAGCTTGCTATCATTTAATTCCTTGTTAAAGATGAAAACTCTGCTCCTGACACTCATTTTAGACTTCGATGTACCTGTGGAGAGTCTGCATGGGTGCCAGCAGTGTTAGTAGATGGGTGAAACATTTTCTAAGATGAGAACATGAGTGTCCAATATGAGCCTCTTAGTAAAAACCCTCAAATTGCCTCTATGCAATGCAACAAGGAAAGTTGATGAGCTCATTAGAGATAGATGTGTTACGATGGATGAAATTGCTGTAAAACTTGCAACAGAAACCTAGTGCAGTGCAAGAAATTATTGGAACCTTAAGTTATCAAAATGTTTGTGTCCATTGGATCCCACATTTATTGACTGAAGACCACAAAGTTTCACTGATGACCTAGTAGTTGAACACCCTTAAATATAATATACCGAGTGGAAGGGAAGTCATTACATTAATTTAAACCAGTGATAGATCTCGGTATTTGGAACACATTGTGTATCTTACGTTTTCGTCTCTGACCATTTCCTACAGAGATATTCTAGTTTTTTCGAAAACAATCTGCACATTGTGTGGGTAGTCACTTTCCCCAGCTCACTACATAAACAAACAGCATAATGGTGTGTCTTGAAAACAAACTTATACCCTGCCTTGCCCTTCTGTGTTTACTTTGCAGTGTAGGCCAATTACAAGCGTTAGCTAGCAACGAAAGCGAAAGTGCCCGACTTGTTTACATTCAGAAACTAGGTAAATTCCCTGACCAACCTCAATACAATGTTGTCGACTTACCTAACGTCTTAGAGAGCAGCTCGGAGTATTCCTTCACGTCTTTTAAGTGATTAATTATTTCATAACTTGGTGCGATATCCCATAATTACTACCGAAGCTCTGTCAGAAATAAGTTACTCTATGCATCTTACAAGTAACAAACTGTTATCTTCGTACATTCCTGTGGAATTTTGCATCCAATTGGGATGAAAAACTATTTTTTCAAAATCAGCTGATCAAAGAACTAAATGCCTTCAGACTTTTTTGTTTGTAATGCTTCTATGAAGCACATATTAGAAGAAATGTAATGACTTCCCTTTCACCTTGTATATAATCACAAAATTCAGAGAAGAATCATCACCCGAAACCTTCTTCAGAGATTTCAAAATGAAGGCGATGATTTTTTACAAATACTGGTCAGGCAATGAAAACTGGTTCCATTATTAGAAGTCTGAAGCAAACTGCCAGAGTATGAAATGGAGCACTTGGATTTATCATTGAAGAAGGAAGTGAAGACACTGCAATCTACTGGGAGTTATAGGCAGTATCTTCTGGGATGCACAATTTTGGTTGATTTTCTAGAACTACAAACCATAAAGGCTGCTAGCTGTATCCAGAAACTTTTCAAGCTGTGTCATGCATTGTGAAATAAATGCTGTAAAAAGAATATCATGTTGCATCCTCACAATGCTCATGTCTGTGGAGAAGATCAGGACATTTGAGTGGGAAGCTCTTCCCACAGCCTCCCTGCAGTCCTGAATTGGCACCCTCTGACTACCAGCTTTTCAGTTCTCTTAAGGAACAAATGCAAGGCTACTTCTACGAGATGGTGGAGGATATTCAGAAAGCAATGCATCAGTGTCTTTGGTCAGCTAGAATGGAGTTCTATCATAAATTTTCAAACTGGTAGAATGGTAGGAAGTATGCAAAAAACTGGAAACAATCTTGAAAAGTGAAAGTAAGGTGGAGGTACATTAAGATGATACTTATCTAAAAAATATAAGTTAAGATTTTTAAAACCAATTGCTTACGACTTTCAGTATTGCTGTCTTATTTCTGAAAGGCAGTTTGGACTAATGAAGTTAAAGGAGAGTTTTCATTCCCTGCTTAAAGAAAAATTATATTTTGCACATCAGCTAGTTAAAAGTAATTTATACACTATTGGTAAAGTTTTGTGGTTGCTGTTTAATAATAATAATTATAAAAAGTGTTGTTCTGTATGTATAGGCCAAGTGAATACTAGTTTGGTTCTTATTTTTTAGATAACGCTCTATACATATAACTGGTCCAAGGAGAGGGTAGAGAACTTACACGCTCAGACTACTCAGCTGGGCCATTGGCTTAGTGCTAGATCCAGTTTGCTTACAAGTATAATCACGCAGAAGCTAGGCTTGTTCCATAACCAAGAACTTATGCGCAAACAGCATAGTACTGTAACAACTAGTTCTTCAGGCTCACTCTCTGATGCTGCTGTACAAACTGCAACGCCTAAGCCATCAATGCATAAGGTAAGATGTTATTTTACTAAATTTTTTCTTACTAAGTAATTCATAGTGACTAAAAAGGGGAAAAAAAAAAAAAAAAAAAAAAAAAAAAAAAAAAAAAAAAAAAAAAAAAAAAAAACCACTCTCCAGCAAGAAATGGCACAATATCTGTTACACACCTCTGTTGCAGTTATTTTACCTATGCATTACCCTCCTTGTGAGCTATCCACCAGAGACAAACAGATTATATATTGTATTTCCAACAAGGAAACCTAGCGTCTTGAGTAAGAAACAGCTATATGCCTTAAAGTTTGAGAGGTTGAAAAGTTGGAAGACAGCGTATTACTGTCACACAAAGCAGATACCTTATTGTATTTAGGTGCATGTTCCTTAGGAAAAGCTTTAAACAAAACATTGCAAAAGAGCATTATGTTCCTGCAGGCAACTTTTAATATGCACATGTGTTCATTCCAAAATTAAATGTAAGTTTAATGTGAAATTTAACTAAAACATTTTTAATTTAAGTTCCTATGTAAATGCTTTCCTTATAAGAATGACAGAGAGTGAAAGAGGGTGAGGCAGTGGGGCAGAGAGGCAGAATGAGAGAGATAGATTGAGAGGGACAGAATGAGAGGGAGGGAGAGGGGGAGGTTTATTGCAAATTTTTTGAATATTTAATTATTTAATGAGAATTGGTGGACTTCATGGATTACATGTTATTATTAGAGATCTGACCTGCCCACTGAAGAGTATTTTGAAGGGCCGCAGTATTTTGACTGTGCAAAGGTAGCATAATCATTAGTCTTTAGTTGAAGGCTGGTATGAATGGTTGAATGAGATGAGGGGGAGGTAAAGGGAGAGGGGAGGGAGAGAGAAGAAGGGAGAGAGGGGGAGGGAGAAGGAGTGAAAGAGGGAGAGGGAGAAGAAGGGAAAGAGGAGGAGGGAGGAGGAAAAGGGGGGAGGAAGAAGGAGTGAAAGAGGGATAGGAAAAGAGAAGGAGAGGAGGATAGAGAGGAGGTGGTGGGTAGAGGGGGGAGGTTGAGAGTGTGTGAGAGTGAATGTGAGTGTATGTGAGAGAGTGAGAGAGAGAGAATGAGAGTGAGTGAGAATGAGAGTGAGTGTGTGATAGTGTGTGAAAGAGTGAGAGTGAGAGAGAATGAGAGAGAGTGAGAGAGAATGAGAGTGAGAGTGTGTATGAGTGAGAGAGAGTGTGTGAGAATGTGAGAGATTGTGATAGTGTGTATGAGAGTGAGAGAGATTGTGATAGTGTGTGTGAGAGTGAGAGAGATTGTGTGAGTGTGTGTGAGATTGAGAGAGTGTGAGTGTGTATGAGAGTGAGTGAGAGTGAGAGAGATTGAGAGAGTTGCGGGAGAGAACCTAAATCTGTGTGGTATTTGAAGTTTTTCATAATTCTTTAAAACAAGATAACAATCAAAATTAAATTGATTAAACTCAAGTTTTGTACATTTTTATTTCTAATACATACATGAGACATTTTACCACTTAAACCATCACCCATATTAGAATATTCTAAAAAATGAATCTGTATATTGTGACAAATGACAAGTCTTGTTACATTTAATGTCACCTTATTTCCCTTAAAACTGAATCACAATTCACAACTCATTACCTTGCAACTCACAGATGTTCTGTTCTATTGTAATCTTGACACCAAGCACTGCTCAACAGTACACACCTCACCCTGACAATTGTACTCTCACTAGCTCCCTAAAAACTGACTGATGATAAATCTAGTAAAACTGCCTCAACACTAAACTGACTGTCCATGCTGGTTCGCATATATAGCTGAGAATTAGGTGCTGATGATTTTTTCTGGAAATCCATTTTCACCAAGCTTCCTGCAAAAGCCTGGCAATCAAAGCTTCTCGAACTGTCTGGAATTGGCCTTTGTTCTTAGCCAACATCGTCACACGTTGCCTAACAACGTAGTGGTATGAGGTGGCTGACTTTGAGCCTACTTTGATGTGCAGCCACCACCACAATATAATTATCCAATTGTATTTCATTCGAGGGGATTGTTTAGCAAGCATTACATAATTTTATAAAGAATACTATTTTTCTGCAAAATTAGTTCATTTGTTTTCATACTATTGCTTATTTTACTCAAATGATCTGTATATTATGATCTGTTGTTTATTAAGGACCAGAAATGCTGGAGTGCAGATCGCAACTGACTAGTGAGGCACCAATTACAAACAAGGAAATAAAATCACACACATTAATGCATGTTATAAGCTGTAACACTGTTGTAGCCAGTTAGTGTATTCTATGCAACATGTTTGATTTTGGAGTAAAGATGATCAGAATGTGCAAATGTATGTATGGAATACATTTCTGTTTTTTATGCTTTCATTTTTTTGTAATATGTCAACAGGCATCAAACCCTTATCTGTATAATATTGGTGATGTGGAACAGCTAGTCAAGTTTCCAGTTGGCGCAAATATAACGCACAAGGATGTGAACAGTCGACGCAGTGCTGCAAATGTTGTGCTGAGCCCTACAGTCACATGGCGTGATGTATTTCGGGATGGCAAACCAAGGCGTCCAGTGACCAAAAATCCTCAAAATACAGATCCTGTGGTTCATCATGTTCAACAAATGCTTGATGCTCGGCAGGCAGACAAAAAAGGTGAGCAAAAGCAGGCATTTACTTTTATAAATATTACTTCGTAGGTCTTAATTCACTCGAAACTCTTAAAATTGTTATTAATTCGTCAACCATACATTAATCTAACATACTTCAATCTAGTGATGGCAAGGATCAATTTCAGTGGCCAGCCCAATACATGTAGGTTCGAGTTCAGAGTTGTCTGAGAGGTAGAATTGGAACTAAAAAATTCAATGTCACAGCTGGGATCTGAACCACAGACACTCCGCTTACCAGGTAGGTGAACCTTTAAATGAAGAAATTCCTGGAAAAGACGTCAGAGGATGCCAGCGTTGCAATCTCCAACATGACAACACCACATTCCAGCAGTCGGCATCAGGTTGAGAATGATAACAAACGAGTTCTTGAAACATGTCCCATTTTAATAAGTAAGTGATGTAGTGTCAATAAATCCAATCCATTGTCCCATCTAGAGTTAGAATAACTTCAGACTGCCTGGAGTTCCTACAGGAGGTTAGCTATGGTTGTACGGTGTCCTTGATTGTCTGCAATTGAGTGCTAGCTAACGCTTCCCATGATCGCTGCCAGACTGATAATAATTGGTGGCGGAAGTACTGCTAAACATCTGTGTAGGGTAAAGTGTCAGTGGAAGACTTCAGTAGCTGGACCCACTTCTTCATTGTCCAGAATACTCATATGGCCTGGGGTCTGTGTAAACACTGTTATCCACGAGAGAGTAACTGAGAGACAAAGATCTGAATTTTCATGATTAAGGCAGAGGAGCTGATGAACTGTTGCAGGGCCTGAATAGTGCTCAGAGAGCCTGAGTACATGAGAAAACATCCAGGAACTAATGTGCAGATAAAAAGCATGACAGAAAATATGGCAAACAACTCAGCGATAAAAATGAAACTGCCATTTAGAGGTTGGTACTTGTGAGCCTCACCATTTTACATGAAAGCATAACCTGTAGTACTACCTACCTGGGAACTTATCAGTATATACTGGAGTGAAGTTCTGGCAACAGCCCAGAAGTGTGGGGAAAAGCTGGTAAACCACCAACTGAGGGGTAACTTTCTTTGAATTATCCAAGAGTTCGAGGTCGAACTGGGCACGCTGGATTTGCCATGGAGATGAACGACCAAGAGAGGGCTGACCTACAGGAAGCATGCAGAGGTCATGTGTAGTGAGAAGTTTAATAAAGTATAAAGGCTCTATCATGACTATCTGTTTGGCCAGTAGAAGCGAAAGAAGTGGCAAGCGAGTTGGTGATATCCTGTTTGCTGGTGTAAGTGAAGCCCTTTATGGCAAGACCGGAAAGAGTATGGCAGGTGATACTTGCCATACATATGCCACACAGCATTCCACATGTTACACAGAACTGCGACAGGAAAGGTAAGAGAGGTAGGATACCCAGCATGTGTGTTTGGCTCAGTGAAGTACAAAACATGCCATAGAACGAGAACATTTAAAAGCAACAAAGTTCTCTGTACAATATAGCTGGAGAGCGTGCAGGGCACGTTTGCATACTTTAACCTCTTGAGGGATATCGACGTGAAATCACGTCCATTTAAAATGGCGGATGAGCGATATGGGCGTCCTGTGCGTTTAAGCATTTAACCCTTATTTATCCCTTATCCAACTCAACTTATTATAATTTTCCCTTTAGGAAACATTTTAGTAAGGTCTATATACTTTATTGGCTTACCTTAATATGTTCGTTCTGCAGTGATTTACCTCAAAACAGGGATAAACACACAAGGGTACGTACATCTCCACATTCGCGAATTCCCTTCTTGCGGCACACGAAACACTTTCGAAATGGGTGGGACTTCTTTGCTGTTGGTGGTATCCTTTTAGGATAATGTTTTCCTTGAAGTCTGAGGGGTGCAGGGGTTTTGGATTTTCAACCCCCAACGTGGTATTGTTCAATTAGGCTGCGAGTTATTTATAGTCGGTAGTCAAGGCCGGTCATTGTCCTGTGTGGGTTTAGAGAGCTGTCCAAATCCCCAAACAATTGTATATGGTTATATCCAGTTGGTGCAAAAACACCTTTTTATACCACTTCTCCCTTCAGCTACAAGCAGGAAAGAATACGTATGTATTTCAACAAAGAAAGACACGGACTCTACTCAGTTACGGAACTCGCGTAAGCAAAAGTTGTAATGTTGATCTATTCAGATGACTCAAGAGACCACGCATGCAGTAGCGATTTATTACACAGTATGCTGACGCATAAGCCACATATACAATGGGTGTTTCTTTACTGTATCTTTCCGAGAACTAATATTAGATGCGTTCGACAGAGCAAAGTTGACTTCTCACCACAGTGAAACAAAATTGTGCCATTTCAACGTTTTTTAAATACAACTCAAGTTTGCTGATGACGTACATTTATACTGCAAATAACGAGTTTTATACCAGTTTTTGTTTCATTAAAAGAACTTAATATTTACACAAAATACAGCTGTGTATATACGAAGCGCATTTAACAATTTAAATGCTAGCAGTTCTCGGCTCGCGGACGTTTAAATGGCCATCGCTCAAGAGGTTAATAGCCAAATGGCATTCCTCAATCCACCAAGGTACAAGAATATGTCATGGTGTAGATGAACCAAGAGGAATGCTGGAATTTGCTGTGACCAAGATAGAACATGTAAACTACTCCACAATTTCATCAATGATGTGAAAACCATCATTGCTGAGGTGAATGAGGGAACAAAATTTCTCCCAGTCAGCCTTGGAAATAATCCAACGGGGATGTTGTGAAGGCACAGGATGTTGTCCTAATAAGTGAATGTTGATGGGGTAATGATAACTGCCAAATAGGTTGCATGGTACCAGCCAATGCCAGGCTACAGAAAGAAGCATCTAACCCTGAGGACATATGAAAATTCATTTTGCGTGCATTTTAGGCACGTAATATGCACACAGCTTAGCTTCATTAGGCATCTAATAGAACAGCACACAGGCTCAGTGTGCAATTAAGCTCATAAAAGCAACGCAAGCGTAAGCACACATCTTAGTGGGGAGCAGAATTGAATTGCTAGGACTTGCGTAATCCAGAAGCTGTGTGTGCACTCAGCTGACTAGCATAACAAGAGAACAAGTGAAACACTTCACATTCAGTGCATTTCATTTGTGTTCTGCTTCTCCAAGAGCCTCTGCAATTGCAAAGATGGATAAAGAGTGATTAATAAGTGACGTTAAAATTCATCCTGAGGGATACCGCATGTGATATATTCAAGGACAAGCATCCCTTCATATTTTAAAGATGCCCATTAAATTAAGAAGCTGACATTTGAAAATAATTTAAAATGTTGTCGCTATCTTCATGGAGCGGAGGATATAGTATGCAAAAATTGCTGTTCAAATGCCTCTCACTGTTAATTGGGTGTACCCACCACCTTTTTCCTTTTTTCCTTCTTTGTAATATGAGATAGGTAAGATCCATTACAACAAAAGCTTCATCAGCTTCCATCTTGGAGAACTGAACGGTTGATAGAACATGAGTGTCTCAGCCATGTGTGTTAGGTCTCTTGTGCACGCAAATATTATGCCTGTAAAAGCAAATGCAAAGATTACGCTCGTGTGTCCCCAGTGTAAGGCTAAGTGTGTACATGGGCAAATAATGAGAAGGTAGGGACACCAGTGTTTAACCAAAGGAATCCAGACAGATTGCAAACATCTGCTATAGGGCACCCGCAAGCATCGTCAGTGTTGGAGCCTCAGAGAGTGTGTTTGGCATTCAGATCTCCTAGAAAGAGGTGTGGTGGTGGAATCTGTGCCAAAAGTGCCTGAATATCACTCTCTGATCGATGGCAGATAGACCTTATCCTTCTTCTTTATCTGATTACCCTCCCCACATGGAGGACTTAGAAGCCTATGCCTAGGGTCAGGTGTATGTTGGGGAGCAGATGAACCTATGGACCGACAGAGTGAAGACTGGGAAGTGAATGGTCAGCCCATCACCAGGTGAGGAAGAGGGTGTTATGAAATGCAGGCAAAATGAATGAATGGAAAGGTGATAATGGAGCAGTTGGTGGAATGAGTGTGGGAAAAACTGGAGAATACAGAGGTAAACCTGCCCAGATGCCGCTTCGTCTATCACAAATACCACATGTGGGTCCCTGGGATCAAACCTGGGCTGCTTTGGTGGATAGGTGATGGATAGAGATTGCAAATAGAGAAACACTGGCCCTGCAGCTGTACACGTACTGCTACAGCTTGTTAAGCAGTGTGCTGATGGCAGTGATATTATGTGTCAATAGAGTAGCAATTCACAGATTGCTCATCAATCAGCAGGAGAGTCATGCCTAAATGCCGAAAAATCATGTAGATGTAAAATGTGATTAAGCTGCAAATGGGTTTTTTGTTGACAGATGATTGAAGGTGATTGCTGTGAAACTAAATGCTGTATGTCTGGAGCATGTGCCCAGAACCCATTAACATTTCAATGGATTATTTCCATGGTGCAGAAGAAATTAATGTCCGGGAGTCTGAAGATCCTATGTAGCTGACAGAGTAAGACTGGGACTTCCACGAGAAACTGTGGCTACTCACCAGATTTAGGTCTGGAATGATTTCTTTTGACAGGCAACGCAGTTTGGGTACTACTGGTGGACAGCTTGTGAGCTGGTGTCTGCATGGCTGGAGATATAGTTTTGTCAGTTTGGGTGTGGCACAATACAGTGGAGAGGTACTAGCTGGCAAGTCTGTCTGTGTCAAAGCATCAGCAATGGGGACGTGCTGTAAGCTTACAATGTTAACAGGAGTGCAACTACAACTGATGAATAGCCTATGGTATTAGCAGGTTTAAGCTGCTCGGAATGCCACTGCACTTCTGGAAAAGTGAGGCGTTCCTTAATGTGCAACCTCTGTATGCACCTTTTGTCCAGAAACTTGGGACACTGTTGCAAGCTATATGGATGACTCCCTCCACATTTCACACAACAAGCATCCCAAACACAGCCTGTGTCTTCATGGGTGGATAAGCCACAGTGCTCACAAGTGGCAGGATGGGTGCACGAGCTCCTAGTGCACGAGGTTTAGGACATAATATGGGTGCACTGGTAACAGAGTACCCTTGAAGTTTAGAAATGCTGTATGTATGAGGTACTCTGTGCCATCCTGCTTGCGGGTTAGCTGGTATGCTTGACACACTCATTTATCTGAGAGGCAGCAGACGATGTTGTCGTTTGGTGGACCGTCTGGGCTAGACGTGGTGACTACCCCCTACATGAGTTTAAAAATTTGTGTGGTGCTACTCAGATGGGGTAGGATCCTAACAAACACTTTTAAGAGCTTCTGGAACTGGTCTGCAGTGGTTGTCTCGGTCAAAAATACACCATCTGTTAGACACCTTGTGTTCTTTAACCGGATCACAGATCCTGTCAACTTTGCACTTTATATAGAACAGGCTAATGGCCTTGATTGTTTGACCTTTGCAAGCCAGGCTCATAATAAAAATATGTCAGTGAAAGGGGTTTTGCACAAATGCATTGTGATTAGACCCCAACCGAAACTGTCAGCATGAGCCTGACATCTGGGGGTTAAAGATTAAAGAAACCATAGTTTCACGATCTGAACCATCAGGGAGACTCCTCCCATTACCTATCTTAAAGTGTACTTCACTGGAGCTACCCTCTAATCTCCACTGCTTATCCACATGTGTAGCTGTTCATCACGCACATCCCGACTTTTAGCCCCTTTCACAGGAATAACCCACTTGTAGCTCCTCTCTGTGGAATGAATGAATGAATGAAAAAAGTTATTTGGGCATGTCTTTCAACATGCCCTGGCTGTTCAGGGACACCCCTCTTCAGCCTAGTGATTGTGGTTTTTGATGGTCGTGTGGCGGATTTCAGTGGCGAGTGCATGTGTGTGTGTTGGTGTTGTGGGTTTTGTGTTTGGATGGGTGATGTGTGTGTTTGGTCATCCCTAGCTGCATGGCCTGTCGTCTACCCAAGAAATATACCCAAGAAGTATAAGTTGTTTATGCTAGAAGTTTTTGTCAAGTTTGTATGTCTACTGCAACAGCTCATCGGTAACTTTTGTATGTTTGTGTCTGTGTGTTTATGTGTTAGGTGTATGTGTGTGTTTTTTTTATGTGTTTGTGTTTATTATGTGTTTAGATGTTTTGGAAGTGTGGAAGGTGTTCTTGTAGTCTGTCTTCTTCTTGTTGCTGGTATTTGTCGTAAACGTCAATTAGTGTTATGAGAGGAGGATTTTTGTGTTTCTCTGTTTGTGTTATTGTTTTCATTTTTTGTGCGGTGTTGATGAGTGTTCTTCTGTATTGTCCGGTGTGTGCATTATGTATGTATTTGATCATAAGTTTGGCTATGTGTGTGTCTATGGGTGTTGTGTGTGTGTAGTTGTAAAGTGTGTTTGTCTTAAATGAGGGTAAAAGTTTGTGGGCAGTTCTGAGGCACCTCCTCTCGAAGGATTTTATTTTGTCCATTGTTTCGGTCGTAATTAATGGCATGGTGGCTACGGCTGCGTAAGTCAGTTGTGGTCTTACTAGTGCAGTGTAAAGTTTTTGTAGTATGCGTGGTGTGAGTCCTCGTCCGTTTAGTCATGCTAAGTAAGTCAGTGTTGAGTGAACAGGTCGTGTCTTGTTAAGTAGTCGCGTGTAGTGTGTCTTAATTTTCAGTCGGTTGTGAATGTGTATACCCAGGTACTTTATGGTTCTTTTGCATGGTATCTGTTGTTTGTTGAAGGTGAGGGTGGCTGTTTTATATGAGTGTTTGATGATTTTCCTGATCACAAAGGCTTGTGTCTTGTCCGTGTTTATGCTGATCCGCCATTTTTGTGTCCATTTAAGGAAAGTGCGGAGTTGTTTTTCCAGCTTTCCCTTGGCTCCTATCAGCATGGCGTGTGTGCTCCAATATGCAGTATCATCTGCGTATTGGGCTAGGTGTAGGTGTTTCTGTGTTGGTTGTGGCGTGTCGGATGTGTACAGTATATAGAGGAGGCCGGAAATAGCGCTCCCCTGTGGTGTGCCTGCTTTAATATTAATGGTATTAGAGAGTATGTTGTTTATACGTATGTGTCCTGTTCTGTCAGTTAGGAAGCTGGCTACCCAACGTACAATCCTTGGTGCAATTTTTAAGTCTGTCAGTTTGTATAGTAGTCCGTTGGTCCAGCATTTGTCGAATGCGGATTGTACGTCGAGGAAAGTTGCCATGGTGACAAATCCTCGGTTGTAAGCGTCTTGCAGGTTTGATAGTACTCATACTAATTGGTCTTGTATGGTTATGTCGGTTCGGTAGCCAGCTTGTGTCGTGGGTATCAGTCGTCTTTCTGTGCATATGTTTGTCAGTCTGTGTACTACTATCTTTTTGAAGGTTTTTGAGAGTGTGGAGATTAGTGATATCGGTCTATAGTTTTTGTGGTCAGTCTTGTTTTTGCCAGGTTTTTCGAACAACAGTATGTGTGCGCATTTCCAGTCAGTCGGGTGGTATCCGTGTCGGTATATGTGGTTATAAGTGGTTACTAGTAAATTTAAGGTGTTGTCAGGAAGTTGTCTTATCATTTCGTAGGTGATGTTGTCTGGGCCTGGCGCCGTGTTTCGGGTTCTTTTTAGTACTGTCTTAATGTCTTGAGCTGTTATCGGTCGGCCAGTTTCGTCATTTTCGTCTAGTTCTATGATGTCCATTTGTGGTGTGTACAGATTTTGGTGTTGTTCTATATGTCTATTGACTTTTTTATAGTGCGTCTTGTGGAAAGTTGGGTCGTTAGGCGTTTGAAAAATGTTTTCGTAATGTTGTCGGAATATTTCTAATTTTTGCGTTGTGTCGTGTATCGTTTGTCCGTTTTGTTTGATAGGGTATTGTGGGTAGGTCTTGTGTCTGGTGCTTTTAATTAATCGCCAGAACTTGGCCGGGTCTCATCTGTTCGTCTCGGTCATTTTGTCGAGTAGTGTATTCCATTTGTCACAGTTAAATGTGGCTATGGCGTCTTTTACGTCCTGTTGTAATTTGTTTACTATACGTTTGTCTTCTGGGGCGTGTGTCTTCATGTATTGTCTGTGTGCTTTTCTTTTGTTCTTAATTATCTGAATTATGTGTCTTGGTAAAGGTCTGCTGTAGGGGTTTATGTTAATTGTTCTTTGTGGTACAGATGCTTCTCGTGCTTGTGTCATTATGTCGGTAAGTGTTGTTGCGTATTACACCAGGGGTCTGTCAGTGGTAGGATATGCAGCCCATGATACTAACTCAATGCCACATGGCCGTCAGGGAATTAACAAAGGCTAGGTCTTCAGAGAGCTATGTGGGTATACACGTTAGTGTGGATGGGCTCAACACCCAAGGTTACATGTAGGGCAGGTGAAGGGTCCACCTGACCTTCATCCCTGAGAGCCCTGTAGAGCACACAGGTCCAAGTGCAGTGAAACCATGGGAAAGAAACACAGAGATGCAAAAGATCCCTGCTGGTGAGACAGGAGTTAATAAACTATTAACTATGTACTATTAATCATAATAATCCTAGAAGAGGAAGAAGAGTAGCAACAAAAGTAGCTACACTTGGCACAGTTGATGGAGGTGGAAACAGTGAAATGGTGGTGAGGGCTCGGGACCCGGGCATGGCTAAGCTTGTGCCTACCATACCTAGGGGGGTGTTGTGTTTGGTGTGATGCCATGATTGTCCAAAAATAATGTAATGTGAAATGATGTGAAATTGCAGATTTATCAGTCTGTCTCTGTTTGATGTATCTCATGTGTTCTTTTAATCTTGTTTCAATTTGTCTTAGTTTTACCTATGTCAATTTTGTCATATTTGGGGAATTGATTTCCCAAATTCCTTCCCTTTTGTTTTGGGGCATCAGGTCCTGAGCTGAAATTATTTTGTGGAGCAAAACAGATGTTATATTTTTGAGAGGTGATATGGAATCTGTAGTGCTCAGGTAAAATGTGAAGTTTCTGAAAATCGTTTGGTTTTTTTTGTTGGTGTGTTTTGTGATATCTTTAATTTTTCTTTTTCTTGTTAGTGGTATGTTTGGTGAAGCCATTGTTTACTGTGTTGACTATGTGTTTGCATTCTTGTTTAGTTCTTCTCTTAAGTAGGTATAAACCAGTCTATGAGTTAAACTATTTAGGACACTGTGTTTGTGTGGGACAGGATTGATACTGTTGTTTTTTATGTAGTTTCTGGAATATGTAGGCTTTCTGTGGATACCAAAATTGATCACATTTTGGTATCTAATTACTTTAAAATTTAAGAAAGGTAGTGTGCCTTCATTTTCATTTTCCATTGTAAATTGTATAGCCCTCTTCTGCAAGCTAAGTAATTTAAGAGAATTCTGAATGAACTTGTTATGTACTATTGCAAAGATATCACTGACATACCTTTGTTAAACTTTGTATATGTGTGTAAGGGAGATAGTTTTGCGTGTTTAAAAGTTACTCATAAAAATCAGCAAGGAATGTTGATAGTGAATAATCCGTGGCTAAGTCTAAAGTCTGTTGATAGTACCTTTTGTTGAATGTGAAACTATTTTGTGTGATGCAAAGGTCCATGAGATTCATGAGGTCATCTATTTCCTTTTGTAGCATGTTGTGGGCAAGCTATTTCTTTAGTTGGTATACGAATTCACCTAAAGGATACTTGGGAAGAGGATGGTGATATTGAAAGATACAGCTGAAGTATGGGATAAATAGGTCCACAATGTCATGCATATGGGTCAATCCACGTCAAATCGAACACCCGTAAAACACGACTTTTTCGTAGGAGGTTCAAATTTTTGTTATGAATAATAGGCATCAAATAAGGAGACCTGTATTTTTCTATTTCCGTATTTTTAAATTACTTGCTTAGTTATGGCTATTAGAAATTAAGCAATTTCTGCGCGCACCGTAATATAAAATCGCTTGTTACTCTAAGGCCATATAGAGTTGAGAGTTGGGGTTTGGCGCACTGGAAAGGTTAAATACAACACTTTTAACAACTTTCGATCAATTATTATTGCACATAAATTTTGGACTGTTTTTTTGATGGTATATTTTGTAAAACCAAAAATAGAATTTAAATCGATGAGTTAAAAATCTAAAAAAAATACACATGTATGCCCTGACATTTTATCTATAAAATAAGATGTTAAAAACTATGGAGCTTGCATTAGTGCATTTGCTACAATTTTTTTTCTGGAGGCCTGCAAGCGCACATGGACGAGTAACAAGCCAGGTGACTGCACACAGCCTGCGGATTGCCGTGTCAGCTGTGCTACTCACATAACTTCTTACTAAGGCAGTACAGTCCATACAGAAAATTGTCTCCACAATGTCTCCTCAATCTTTCTGATACTCCTGTGGCATCTGATACGTGCTTTTGAACTTTTGAATTTTTTTGAAAAAATCTTCTGTTGTAAGCAGTTCTTTGCTTTTAGCTTCTTCCTTCAAGTACGTCCATACATTTGAAATAATTTCTCTACTCTGACTGTGTAATGTTTTGGTCCCTAATTTAGAACGTACAGGTGGCATAATTGTTTACGCTATGATCGATGTCTCACAAATTCACTATATTCACTCTTTATCACAAAGATCTATGTCTTCAACGGCACGCTGCAACTAAAAAGCACCTTTGAATTAGGAAGACTGTCTCAGATCATGCAGACATCACTACCTTCTCCCTCCCTCCCCATGTGCATGGTTTCATTTGCACAATTATATAATAGAGCTGATGAAACAGACAAAGGCTATGGATTCGCCAACAGTTTAAAATGCATATTTTAAAAACATTTTGAAGATGCTAATAGTGTACATATAATAGTGTCAGCTAGCAGTGTTCTCCTTACTGTACTGTTGTAAAGTTCATGGAACCTCAAACAGTTGACAGTCGCCGTACTGGAAGGTGGCAATTGTGTGAGGTTACGGTACCCATCACCGCTGCTGTCACCGCTGCACTGATTTGCAAGTAAGTTAATTACAACTGAACTATTAGAGACTCCATTCTGATTTTTTCTGAGAATATTGAATAAACTTCATTGTATTTTTAGTTTTTTTTTCTCCAGATTTTTAAATGGTCGAGTTTATGTTATTATCAAACTTTAAAAATTTAATTGTATAAAATATAATACTAATAATAATTAATAAAATTTTCTAATAAATACCTCACGAAATACTGCGATTTATCTTTAATTTGAGCCAAAGATCAAGTAATTTGCTTCATTACAATCGGAGGTATGATTGATCGAAGAGTGAGGAGCGCGTAATTTTTGGGACATTTCAAAAATTAATATCTGCCAAAATAATTTTTTTTATATAAAATGAAGAAACACGGGTCAAATATATTTTGTTCCAAAACACCCCAAAAAAATTTCAAGAAAATCTGAGAGATCAAGGTCATTTTTTGCCATATTTTGTTTGATTTGACGTGGAATGACTCATATGTAAGGATGCTGAGCTGATTGAAAGTTACTTAGATGTCAGTCACAAGCAAGCTTCATATAAGAAACCTGTATCAGCATTTTATATTTGTCTAGGCACTTGAAAAGAGAGTTTAAGTAACAAAGGTTCATCTTGCTTCTGTAGCATAGTCTACAGCTGGAACCTAATCTAGTAGTTTGTTACAACAAACCTGTTGAAGCACTCAGGTATGTTACAGTACCAAGTTTATGATCCACCTGTTTTGATAACTGTGTAGTCTCTCAGGTGCATGATTAATAGTTTAGGTTTAAAAGGGGTCAGTAATTGTACTTCATATTGAGGAAATGTTAGCAAAGAATATGCATGTAGTCAATGTAGCTTTAACAGTCCAATATACTGCAGTAGTACAAATCTTTTATTTCTTCATCACCAACTGGAATGATTTCATATAGTAACCAGGAACACACATAACCATAATTGAGTGAATTTAGTGTCATTGATTCAAGGGTTCTTCGCATTTTATAGCCAAAGCTTCAAATATTGCATGTTAAATAAAATTTGACAGTAGATAACTTCAAAATGTTGGTAACTATCAAAGGAGTTGATCTGTAGATGAGTGAATTAGTAACAAAGATTTGCAACAAACGACATATAGAATAATACTTTCAAGATCAGTGTTGATGGCACAATAACTCAAATAAAAAGCATTGGCACAGAAAAATGGCTCTATATATAGATTTTATGTGTAATATTCGTTATTTCAGTTATAAAATGCCTGTCTATTTTTCAGAGGAACAGAAGAAACTATATGTAATGTGGCAAACCAGAGGTGCTACACCCAACATCCCTTTAGCTGAGGACATCATTCAGCTCTTTAAGCAGAACTCCAGGGTGTTTCATTATTGTCTTACTCCACTTCTGTTTCTCCCACAGTAAGGATGTATTGCTTCTCTTTGCTGTATTTGTATATTATGCTTAATATGAGTTCTTTTCATGGTGTACGCAATATTTTCATAGCGCTTGTTTCAAACTTGACACTGAACTAAGGTGGCCATGCCGTAGCTGAGTGGCTAGATAATTCACTTCTCACCAAAGTGCCCCGGGTTCGATCCCAGGCAACCACATGTGGGATTTGTGGTGGATGAAGCAGTGCTGGGGCGGGTTTCCTCCGGTTTCCCCCACCATCTCATTCCACCGGTGCTCCAGCTTCATTCCATGTATCATCAGTGTCATCTCCTGTGGTGCTGTGGTAGTAAAAGCAGAGGTTAAACACTACCCAAAAAAAAAAACAAAAAAAAAAAAAAAAAAAACAACTAAGATAACAATGAAATAATTAGCACTTCTCAGGTTACCAGCTGTGTAATGTCTACAGGGCTGGTAAACCAAGAAGTGCTAATTAATAATTATCGCTGTGAAAGCTTCACATCGTATAACAGTGATGCAGCCTATATTTCAAATAAAAACTACTCTCTTGCGGTTTACTAGCTATACAAAATTCATCCTGAATGAACATGACATCACAGGCTATTTGAATTAAAATTAATAGATTTTATTTACATGGTTATTTGTTAGTCATTTTTGAGAACACAAAGAATAAAAAAAATTGTCCTTTAATGAGTACTTATGGGTGAAGGGATTTTCCTGAAAAATCTTTGTATTGCAACCTAGGAAGACAGTTTAGTTAGAGGTAGAATTGGAACTGCCCACACAGGCTTGTGTATTTAAAACACCAGCAATCAGTTGTTTGTCATAAAAAATAACAATTATCAAGTTTAATATAAAAAATTTGAATGTTGAGTTGTACAGTTTCTGCTCTCTCTCACACACGTGGACGGAGGGAGGGAGGGACAGGGATTTGGGTACATTAATAGGAGAGCTGTTCCCGGCATCAGTTTACATGGTACGTGTAACACAGATGAAAGATTTGAATTGACATGGTATAATTCTGTCCAGAATCCTTGAATATGGAAAAATTCATGGACCACTTGAATGGCCTGTAATGCTACCACTGAACCATTACTGTGAAATTCAGATTTTGGCTTTGCACCATGTTTTAAGTCTTAGATTTATCATGAATAAATAAAAAAATATGGAGCAAGAAAGAACATTTACATCTACCCTAAATGTAATTTTCAAAGAACTGAACTTCTTGCATTCCTAAGAGTTTTAATTCATGATAACCCTGAATGATGTTACTAATTTGTATACTTTTTAAATAGGTATAGAGGTTTTCATTGCCTAATTAAAAGATATCAATAAAAATGACACAACAAATACAAGTGCAAGAAAATCACCTTAATTCTTAAATCACCTTAGTTCTTAAATTAAAATCTTCTTATTACTATTAAACGAGGGAAATCCATACTTGAATTCGGAGAAAAGATGGATGTTTCCAATTACAAGTTGGGTAAATCATAATTTGTTTTTGATTGGTCAAACTTTTGAATTTTCTTTGATAATTTAAATTAGTTGTAATAAGTGCTAGTATACTTATCATTACTTCACATGAATAGGCTCATGGATACAATAGAGATGCAACAGAGATATAAGTTGCCATATTGACTGAAGAACTATCAATTTTCTATCTTCCTTTCATAGAAGTTTGAAAACAGTGTTGTTATAATTAAATTTAATTTGTTTATGCAACTGACATGCAGTGCTGAAGGTTACAAAACAAAAGCTGTTCAGCACCAGACAGTTGCCCAATGAAGAGGGTACATTTTTATGGTACAAAACTGCATGCTGATGCTTGATTCATAACTTGCTCATCTAAGTGGCATGCAAGCAACTGTTGGTTTTTATTTATATTGCCCAGTATCTATGCATGAAGTTATACTATAAGAATGCTAGCAAATTTTTGAAAGTGTATGTTGTTGGTTTGTTGTAGGTTGTATTTAATGTATTATAATTTCTTGTATGTATGGTAAGGAACTAACGTCACAACATGGCGTCAAGTGGTGTTCTGACGAGAAGCTGTGTGCAACATTTTCAAAGTATTACAGTTAATAGTGTACAAGTAGAGGGGAAGGAGAACAACAATTGTTTATTAGAGGCAGTACAAGTGAAGGAAATGAAGGGAACACTTTCGATAATACAGAAGCCGAGAAAAATGGAATTATGAGACAAGCACACAATGACGGCCCAGCGCGAGAGGCGGAAACAATAGCGTCCTTGCAGCTGATACTGGACCTTTTGAATATAGACCTAAAAAAGGCTCAGGAAGAAATAATCCTACTTAAAAGAGGAAATGAAGAACTCCAAGCTCAAGTCGCACTGCTCTCAAAAGAAAACAAGAAACATGACGCGACAGAACGAGACGGGAATCTGCGTAGCGAACAAGTACACCAAAATCAACTAAAGGACGATAAATGGCGAAAACCGAAGAGAAACATACAAATAAGATGCAGCAGATCCACAGGCGAGTGTAGCATCCCAGTTCCTTTAAGTAACAGATTTGAAATCCTCCAAAATTGGGATGGGAACACGTGTGGCGACATCAAGATTGCGACTAATAAGGAAACCTGTACAACTACAAATAAAAGCAAACCAAGAAATCCTGCTAAACAAGAAAGAAAAGTGACAATCTTCACAGACAGCCATGGAAGAGGTCTCGCGGAACGAGTAACAACGAATGGTGGACTATCCAGAATTGGAATAGTTAAACCGGGGGCCCCATCAGCTGAAGTGTTGAGAAATATCGACGGTACATCAGATCAAATGGACAATCGTGATGGTGTACTGATAATGTGTGGTGCAAATGATATATTTAAAAATGAAAGTGAAAAAGCCATAAAGAGCATAAGGCAAACTCTGGGGAAACTAACCTCAACAAATGTAGTAGTTGTGAATTTCCCTACTAGGCATGACTTAATTCCAGCCTCCTGTGTGAATAACCAAATAAAAGACTCAAATCTTAAATTAGATAAACCATGTGCCAGATTTAGAAATGTGAGGTTAGTTGATGTATCAAAATATCATCGAGATATGTTCACCAGGCATGGCTTACATCTCAATAGTAAAGGTAAAGATCTTCTAGCTTCCCATATCAGTAAGTACCTTAATGAAATTGTGTCACAGAAACCAAAAATTGCTTTACAAAATACGGGAAACTAAGTGACGGCACCATTTGCAGTAATTTTTATTGGTGCATTAAGGGCAATAAAGAGATAAACAATGCTGTAAATAATACGGACAATATGAAGTATGCTGAAAGTAAAAGAAATAGTAAACGTAACAATCTAGTAATTTTGCACCAGAATATATGTGGACTAAGATACAAAACACTTGAACTGGTTAGTTCCCTTGATAACATTGGTGAGAAACAAAACATACTCTGCCTTAGTGAACATCACTTAAATAAACATGAAATTGGTCAACTCAGGGTTGAAGGTTATCAGTTAGGGGCATATTTTTGCAGGGAAATGCTTCACAAAGGAGGCACATGTATATATGTAAAAAAAGAAGTAGCCTACAGCATGATGGATATTAGTAATTTCTGTGTAGAGCAAACCTTTGAGGCTTGTTGCATAAAACTTGAAGCGCAATTAGGAGACATCTGCATAGTCTGTATATATAGAGCACCATCTAGTAATGTCAAAAAGTTCATTAGGAAACTAGAGTGCACTTTAAATTATCTATATAAACCAAATCTTGAACTCATCATATGTGGAGATGTAAATATAGATTTTCTAACAGAATCTGCAAATAAAACAGATTTAATGTTGCTATTAATGACGTACTATTTCTCCTTAGAATCAGTGAGTTAAGCCCAATGTGAGTGATTAGCACAACGATTGGGCTGTTTTTCTTTCGGGGTTTTCTCCCTTAGCCTTTGGAGATCCCTCTCCCCCGCAAGGCAGCGGTTTCCCTCAAAGTATACCCCTTGAGAGGCAGGGTGCCACTTCCGCCATCCCCGTCGTACCGATACACATTATCTCCGCCGGGTCCGCCGTTGTGGTCTTCACCTTTGGTCCGCCCTGGGTATTTTATTTCCCCAGTACCCATCATATCTGATGAGCTTTCCCCTATCCGCCACCTGGGGAGGCGCCCGATGCTAGAAGTAAGGGTACAAGGAAGGAGAGGAGTAGGAAGACCCCGGATAATGTTTGAGGACAGAATGGAAAAGATTGGAAGAAAAAGGAACAAGACAATGGAAGAAATGAAGAGAATGATGAGGGATAGGAATGACTGGAGAAGATGGATTTACGGAGCCACCCCTACGCTGTAAAGGTAGAAGGGAAAGAGGAAGAAGAAGAAGAAGAAGAAGAATTAATGACGTACAATTTATACCATACAGTGAATTTCCCAACTAGAGTTCATAATGAATCTAGTACAGCCATAGATAATATCTTCATAGGCAATTATAGGTTAAACTCAATAACTTTTCCATTTATAAATGCACTATCAGACCACGATGCCCAAGTTTTATGTATAAACAATATTTATGACCCAGAATCAAAATGTCGGAAAAGAGTAAGGGAAGTGAATGATGAAAACATAAGTAAATTTAATTCATTGTTAGAACTAGAGGAGTGGACCACCATATACAGCAAAAGTGATATTAATGCTGCGTTCAATTTGTTCCTAGGCATATATATATATATAAACCATTTTAATGCATGCTTTCATATAAAATATGTTAGCTCATCCATACAAAAACAGCCATGGATGACACAGGGCATTAAAATCTCTAGCAAGAAGAAAAGAAATTTATACTTACTGTGCAGAAATAGTAGGTAGTAATAACGAGCTAAAATTATACTATAAAAACTATTGCAAAATTCTTAGCAGAGTTGTTAAAACTGCCAAGGCACACTACTATAATTCAAAGATAAAGGGATCACAAAATAAAATTAAAACCATATGGAACATAATCAAACATGAAACAAATAGGGCAAAAAGTAATGACAACCCCACAGCCCTTGTAGTAAACAATAACAAAATCAACGACACGACTGCAATTGCAGACAGCTTTAATAACTACTTCATAAACATAACCACAAATTTGAATTTAAACAATGCAAACAAGGGAAATGCAATTAAAATGTTAAACAATGCTTTTGCTGGAAGAACATTCACTGGTTTCAACCCCATTCCCACCACATCTGGTGGGATACTGGCTACTATAAAATCAATGAAACTGAAAGACAGTGCAGGTTATGATGAAATATCAAGCAGAATAATTAAAAGCACTGCTAAAGTGATTACCATCGCCCTAACTCATTTATGTAATCTATCACTACAATATGGAATATTTCCTGATCGGCTAAAATTCTCAATTGTAAAACCTTTATATAAAAAAGGAGAAAAGACCAAAATAGATAATTATCGACCAATATCTCTACTACCCACATTCTCAAAAATTTTTGAACGAATTATGTATAACCGGCTACAGCAGTACCTAGAATCAAATAATATTCTAGTCCCGGAACAATTCGGATTTAGAAAGGAAATATCAATTGATAATGCTATCTATAAATTCACTTATGGGTTATTAGAATCATTAAATCTAAGAAAACATGTAAACGGGGTATTCTGCGATTTATCTAAGGCTTTCGATTGTGTAGACCACCAAATCCTGCTAGACAAATTAAAATATTATGGCATTCAGAGAACTCCATTAAGATGGTTTCACTCATACTTAACAAACAGGGTACAAAAAGTGAAAATATCGAAATCTAATTCAAATATACCTGATTATTCAAGGAGTAAAGTTATAAAACAAGGAGTTCCCCAAGGTTCTATTTTAGGACCAGTACTTTTCTTAGGTTTTATAAATGATCTTGCACCAAGCTTAAACAAGTTGGCATAAGTATTTCTATTTGCTGATGATACAACACTATTAATTTTGCATAAAAGTTTAGATGGATTTAAAGAAACCTCGCATCACATAACAACATTAATGCAATCTTGGTTCAATGCAAATAGTTTGCAACTAAATGTTAATAAAACAAATATTGTAAAATTTACTACCGTCAATGCCGCACAGCATAACTTTGCAATAGACATACATGGTAACTCTGTTCAAGATTCAAATGCTTCTAAATTTTTAGGTATACAAATTGAAAAGCACCTAAATTGGAAAACACACATATATGAAATTGTCCCTAAACTGAGCTCCGCATGCTATGCATTACGACTTCTGTCCTCCTTCAGTGATGCTCATACATTAAAATTAGCCTATTTTGCGTACTTCCACTCGGTAATGAAATATGGTATACTCTTTTGGAGAGGTTCAACAAATTCAAAGAGAATTTTCATCTTACAAAAGAAGGCTCTCAGAATTATATCACACTCTCATCCAAGAACATCGTGTAGAAGCATTTTCAAAAACTTAGAAATATTAACCCTTACCGGAGAATACATATATTCACTGATGAACTTCTACATAAAAAATAAAATCTCCTTCACTACTAATTCTGACATCCACAATATCAATACAAGATCTAGATCTGAACTTCATATACCATCAACTAACCTCACATGTGTCCAAAAAGAAGTGCATTACCAATGTATAGAAATATTTAATATGCTACCTAATGAGTTAAGGACCTGTAATGATAAGGTATTCAAAATTAAGCTAAAGGAATATCTTCTTAAGCATTCATGCTATACCATAAATGAATTTAACAACATCTAATGTAACCATTAGATCATTTTATGTTTATAATATTAATCCTGTTTATTGTAAATATTGTATAACATATTGACATGTTCCACATCCTGTTGCCAAGGCAAATTGTAGCTTCTATGGAATGCAAATAAATGTGCGTGTGTGTGGGTGGGTGTGGGTGTGGGTGTGGGTGGGTGTGTGCGCGTGCATGCGTGGGTGGGTGGTTGCGTGGGTGCGCGCGTGTATGTAATGTATGTAATGTATATACCAGCTTCTTTACTGTTCCTCAGGTGGCGTGTGCAGTCAGCAGCTACACGAGATCACACACTCACAACCATGACTATTCCTGTGGCTTCACGGACTCAACCTGCACATGTAATCAGTTTTTAATTATGTTGCCTAACTGCACTTCTTCTATTCAGCAGAAAAATATTCAGAATGTTTTTTCTCCTCTTTGCCATATTTTTGAGATTTGTAGAAAGCTTCTTGACTGGATAGCTCTTTAAAGTAGGTGACAAATAACATGAAACAGAAGGAGATTCCATGAAAATCTGAAGCTCTCTGCATAATTTCATAAATAAATGTTTTGTTAGATACTCAGCATACTTATGTTCATCAATTGCTCATTTTTCCTGGAAGATTGCAGAGAGCCTTTGTTTGTATACATAGCAAGTTTAACAGGAATTTTCTTGGCACCAGGAAACATGCCATTTGCCGGAAGAGATGCATATTCATGTCTCCTTAAATTCAAGGGCATAGATTTCTCAATCAAATTATAACCATACTAACCATATTCTTCCATCATAGAAGATGTTGGAAATTGTTCTTGTACCATCACATCTCTTACACCTTTTAAGAAAATTTGCATGAACACTCATTAATTCATCCTCTGAATTTGCAGTAACTTCTCTTCTTGCATTTGTCTTTCAGCTCATTCAATTTATGTGGATTATTCCAGTACATTTTATTTTCTAAAGTCCACCATAAATTTAAATGGTATATGGATGAAAAATCTTTAGTTTATGGGAATATGAATATTTGAATCTGTCAGCAAACAGTATGATGCTTCCCAGTGCCCAAGAAAATTCCCACTGCACTGACCATGCATCCAAATGAATGCTCTGTATAAAGTGCACACATCCACACTGATAAATGTATTAATCATTAGGATACTGTTATAGCAAAAAGCCTGTTTCTAATAGTACCAGTTACAGCCATAGTACCTGTATTAACATATAGTTGAGACACCTAAGATTTTTGCTGCAGAATTTTTTCCAAGTAATTTTCAGTCTCACTTAAGACATTTTGCTGTAATTGTTCAAGAATTTGGATGCAATCTCTATAGAAGTTTTCAAGTGTTTTAATCATAATCATTGATTTTCTTTGCAGAGATCTCGCCATCCTTCAACCAATTCAGCAGTTTCAGTGCCTTCTGCACAGGGTAGTGCATCTTCACCAATACTACGTAAATCATCTGAAGAGAAGTGGCATAGAGAACTGTGTGCAAATTTTGTTCACGAGTACAAACAGTATTTGCAAACTTTGGGTTTTATACCAATTCAAACAGAACCTGCTTCTCCTAGAAAGGGGTAAAGCTAATAAATTTAATCTTACCTTGCCTTTGAAAATGTATACTGGTATATTCAAAATATTGCATATTATTGGTATTAGAATTCATTTCTTCTTTTTAGAATTAAATTTAAATATTATGATTGACAATTAAATTACCATTTCCTTTCAAGTTCTCTGCCATGCCAAAACAATGGTAGTGCATTTATAGCTGGAAAAATGGAGTAGCAAATTGAAGAGGAGTTTTGGATAGCAATGAATGGCATTTATTGAGATGAAACAGGAGCATTCTTCAAATTTGGAGACAAAGAGATATAAATACTCTTATTTTTTAATTGTGGTGGCAAACTCCTGATTTCCACTAAAAAATTAATGATACTTTTGTAGTGGTTCTCATTTTACCTTAAGAATTAAAAAATAGGCAAACATTGAACATTTCCAATACAGTTAGGTTGAGAAATATGGCTTATAAGTATAAATTAGGTTTGAGAGTAGTCTTCCTTATGGATAACATTATTTTTTCCATTAGATGTGTAGTTAAGTTTAAAATCATTAGAACTTAAACATGTTTAGCAAATTATTGAATTATTAAAAATGAATTGACATTAAGCACACACATTGTTTAACTTAACAAATTAATACATGTTTTGAGGGCCTATTGTTCCCCATTCTTGTCTGCTGGTTGACTAAACAGTGATTCCCCTATCTTTCTCTTCCCTGGGTATCATAGCATTATCTGCTGTGAGGTAATTAGATGTGAATTTAGAGATTAAATTTTACTAAAAGACTGTTCAGAATGCAACAAAACATACATGGGATAAATCAAGAGAAACATAATCATAAGAGGAAAAGGGTACTTCAGAAATATCAGATAAAAATCATTAGATAAATCAGTCATAGCGAATGACTTCTGGGAAAAAAAGCCATAATATACAACAAAAAGTCAAGCTGCTAAAATCAGTGCTTAATGCTTTAAAACTGAGCTTATGACAAAGAACATGTGTCGAAAGTTTTGAGCATTGAATTATGAGTTTTGAAATCTCAGCAAATGATAATTTAATCTATAAATTTGCTAATCCATACCAGATGATGCTAATAGTATCTAGGGAAGAAAAAGATTTGTGAATCATTGGTTATGAAATCTTTTTTGGGGGAGAAAACACAAAGAAGTTATTTTCAATCAATCACTTTATTCACCATTTTGATCTTAAACAAGATACTGGCTTTGTCAAGCTTACAAGTATGAAAATTACAAATATTTGAAAGTATAAAGTATTAAAATTCAAACAATAACACTACTAAAATTAGAAGATAGAAAATACAATACAAAAGAATATTACATAAATATTTAAAAGATAAATTTGTCCACTGAATAGTAACAGCCTTCCACTAGAAGTGTTTTTAAAGCCAGTTTGTGCTTTTTTTCAGACTTAATGTCTGGCAGTTTGTTATACAGTAATACTGCATTATATTCGAAGCTATGACGGAATAGGGCTGTGCTGTGGTTCAAGACACGTAGGCCTGTTTTGTTTCTGGTATTGTGAGAATGTACTTCTGAATTAGTTTTGAATTGAGAATGCATAGATCCTGCCAGGACAAGAACTTCATAAATATGAACACATGGAAATATGAGGTCTACAGCTGGTAGAGGAAGAGTTATTTACAATAGATCATATTGCTCTCTTTTGCAACCAAAAAATTTTAGCTGCATTCTTTGCATTTCTCCAGCTCAGTATGCCATAGGTCATTAGAGAGTGAAAGTATGTAAAGTATATTATTCTCAGGACTTTTGAATTTACCGATTCTTTCATAAGTTTAATAAAGAATACAATTCTACTTAATTTTATTGCTATCTCTTGAATTTGTTTTTTCCCCATCCAAGATGTTTGTCTGTCCAATCTCCCAAAAATTTGGTATTTGGTTCATAAACTAATGATTTATTGTCTAGACTTAAATTTGTAAATTGTGCTGTTTTATTTAAGCTGTGATAAAAGCCTATGGCAACCGATTTATCCTAATTTATTTTCAGCTTATTGAATTGGAACCAGACATTCATATGTGAGTATACAAATTTTGGATTGGAATGTTTGCAGACAACAGTCTTTGAAACATGTCCCAGTAAGTTCTGGCATAGAAAGTAAATAAAAATTCAAATTTTTGTCCATAAATGCAAAAAAAAAAAAAAAAAAAACAAACATTGTTTAGTCAACCAGCAGCTGAAAATTTGTTCAGTAGGTCTTTGAAATCTGTCCATCAGCAATTCAGTAAACAGAGCATTATGAGTGCTTAATTTCAGTATGTGTTCCATATTATAATTACATTTTCACATCAGTAAATTAGCACAGGCTTTTGCAATTTTTAACTAGTGGAGGACTTAGCAGAGCCATTCAATACATAATGTGTAGAAGGTAGTGCAAGGTTGCAAAATGATTCCATTCATAACAGTGAACCAATGAATTTTAACATTTCCAAATATTGTGCTTAAAATCAGATAGTGCAGTCTTATATTACACCAAAAATATACCAAAAATTACTTTAATTTTACCATTTTGGGCCAGTTGTGTATGTGATTAGGTCATATTTTTGAGTCATATGTGTCTCATAATTGATTGCAGATTTGGATATCATAAAACACTATTTTGTTGGTTTTTTAGTATGTTACTATATGAAACAGTAGTTCCTGCTGTTGATAGTGAAACTACTATTTGGGACAAAACAGAGAAAAATGTTATAGCATTGTGAGTGACACAAATGTTAAGTTAAAACTATCAGTTTCTACCATCATTTTGAAAGAAATTCCTTCATTATAATAAAATTTAGGCTAGCAAATTAAAATTGATTATTTGGAATGTTGATCTGTCAAGTGAACTTTTAAAACATGTTCATTGTCTATGTACTGGACCTCAGGCCTTGTCAGTATTTCTGGCAATGAGGAAGCGGATGCAGCTGCTAAAACTGCCTGCCATTTGCCAGAAATTTCCATACACATTCTGTCTTTTAGGGATGTGCAGCGGTACTTCTGATGCCATCTTTTTTTTTGTTGTGGCAGCAATCTTGGGAAGAAGTAGCAGACATTCTATTGCGGATGATCAAGGACACAGTACAACCCTAGTTGACCTAGGGATTCTTGGTGGTTGGAGGTCATTCTCACCCGATTAAGAATTGATCACATGCATGCCACTGACAGTCATCTTTTGTGTGGTGACCCGGCACCTGTGTGTCCAACGTGTGACATACAACTCTCTGTCCCCCACCTCTGTAGCGTGATGGTTAGCATGTCTGCCTCACGTTCAAGAGGTCGCGAGTTCGAATCTCGCTTAGGGTAAGTTATCTGGGTAAGGTTTTTTTCCGAGGTTTTCCCTACCCTGAGAAGACGAATGTCAGGTAACTTAAAGCTCCATGGACCTCGGGCTCATTTGAGCATCATTTCACCCATTTCATTTCATTCATTCGTCCGATATGACACAATGTTGGAGGACATTAATTTAAAAAAAAAAAAAAAAACTCTGTCTCACACGTTTTGATTGATTGTCCATGGTATGCTAGGAAGCGCCAGTCCCTTGGCCTGGGTTTTACCCTGCAGTGAATTTTGGGCAACAACCCAGTATCCATAGATAAGGTGCTGTGGTTTGTCACCGAAATTGATTTCGCAAAACAAGTCTAACATGTGTTTTATTCTCAAGCATTGGACTTTATGGTTTTAGAATGTGACCTTGGCCTTGTATTGTCTTTCTAGTTTGTTTTTAGCATTTTAACTCTTTATTGTTTTAATGTTTTAACTCTTCACTTTTTTAATGTTTTATTTGCCATTTTAATCATGTGTTGCAGCTTTCATCTTTTAGCCACACCAGTTTATAAGTGTTTTTAGACTTCAAAATTTGACTTGGGACGCCAATAACCTAGCTGTCAATAGGGCCTAAAACCCCACGCATGCACTCACTCACATCACTCACTCACTCTCACTCACTCTCACTCACTCACTCTCACTCACTCACTCTCACTCACTCTCACTCACTCACTCACTCACTCACTCACTCACTCACTCACTCACTCACTCACTCACTCACTCACTCACTCACTCACTCACTCACTCACTCACTCACTCACTCACTCACTCACTCACTCACTCACTCACTCACTCACTCACTCACTCACTCACTCACTCACTCACTCACTCACTCACTCACTCACTCACTCACTCACTCACTCACTCACTCACTCACTCACTCACTCACTCACTCACTCACTCACTCACTCACTCACTCACTCACTCACTCACTCACTCACTCACTCACTCACTCACTCACTCACTCACTCACTCACTCACTCACTCACTCACTCACTCACTCACTCACTCACTCACTCACTCACTCACTCACTCACTCACTCACTCACTCACTCACTCACTCACTCACTCACTCACTCACTCACTCACTCACTCACTCACTCACTCACTCACTCACTCACTCACTCACTCACTCACTCACTCACTCACTCACTCACTCACTCACTCACTCACTCACTCACTCACTCACTCACTCACTCACTCACTCACTCACTCACTCACTCACTCACTCACTCACTCACTCACTCACTCACCCACAAAGATTTTCTCCTATTCTCATTTAATGAATATCAGTTAGCTGTCTGCCCATTGGACTCTAGGCTCATTCAAGCATCATTGTACCTATTTCATTCAGCACTGCTGCACATCTGATTAATTAAAAGATATATTAAGATATTAAAAAATGTACAAATATAACTAACTTAAGGTAAATTTTTGAATTGCAAAAAAAGTTTGATTTGCATTGTTTCATAATATTAGCTGTTTGGTTTTAATTTACGTAAAAATGCATGGCTAAATTCAGTTTCGGCATTAATGGGTGAAATTAGGCACCACACTTCTTCGTAGATATGTAGAAATATGTTGCTCACTGATGTGACTATGAAATTAGCCAACAATTTTGGTCTTTAATGCAAATTTCTAGAAATAATATAATTTTCACAAGAGAAAAAGTTGAGATAAAGTAAACTTGGGACAAACAAAGAAGTAAAAGTGTAATACAATACAACTTATTTTACCTTTCCATGATATTTAATTGTTTTAAACTGCAGTGCTCTTACACAGGTTGAAGATAGGTGCAAACAATCTGAAACCACAAGGACAATCTGGGACATCAAAGGAAGTGGAAGAAAAGCGTGGCCATTCTACTAAACACCAGGAGAATAACATATGTTACTTGCAAAAATCACTTCTTGGGGGTATTCTGCTGTTTGAAATTCTTTTGTGTGAACCATTTTTCCATGCTAAACTTCATGCATTGGAATGTTCAAGGTTGCAGTCCAAGTCATCAGCAGCTTTAATTTCTCAGGTTGGTAGAAAAAGTATTTGGTTTAGTTTCTGAGAGATAGAAGGGCAGGTAAAGGGGAGATGGGAAGAATGAATAAAGGACTTTCTTTATGAAATTTACTCTAGAAGTTACTGTGTATACTTTGAATTATCTCTCTAATCTACACTAGAGTTGAGGAGGTGACATGCAAAAGCAAACATGTCCATCAAATATGAATTTTCAGAATTGGCATAAAACTATCTGGTCCATATTTGAATATGAAAACAAACTGTTAAAATGGAAACACATTAATTTTGGTATATAAAAGTTACTTTGACTCTGTAATTAAATCTATAAAGAAAATATTTAGTTAAAATTCACAGTTAAATATGGACATGTTCGCTTTTGCATAAAAAGCTTAAATATTTTCAGATCTGAACAATTTTCAGGAGCTCAATATCTGGATTATTCTTACTATATTCAGTGTTGATGCTATATATTTGATGTACAATGTTTTGTTTACATCAAGTCAAGTTCTAAGACTTGATCGACTATAGGCTCTTGCATGTTATATTTTTTGATTTAATGTAATTAAATTTATTGCAGGTGCACTAATAACAGATTGATCATCACTGTATATGGCCTTATGTTTTATGGGGTATGGGTTGGTTAGGAGGTGAAAGAATATAACACCATGAATCCACACAGAAACTTCTCTTGGATTGTATATTGTTTTGCATTTTTAATAAAGTCATTGTTACCTTACTATTACCTAAATAATAAACATTCAGTTTCTGTGTAATGGAACATGAAAGTTCAGAGAGTGAAATGCAGAAGGAAATTGTAAGTATACAGAGTGAAAGGAGTATAGATATTCATAGCTAACTGATGATTCTACATGTTACACTAAATGAGATATTATAGCAGCTTTTTCTCCTTTGAGCACTAGATTCACTGTAAAAAAAAAAAATTGGTTTTTATGAGACTGTTATCTCGGCATTAGTCTGTTATGCATTTTAGTATGAAAGTGTGCTTAAGCCTGACAGTCAAAAGAAATAGGTAGATTTTTCCTTTACAACTATTTTGTAGCACCAACACACTTTCTGTAATTAGTCAATAAAATTTCATCACAATCATAATTTTCACACATTTTACTTCAAAGTCACTTCCTATCATATGCATATAACCTTTTTTCCATTCATTCCTGAGTATTATAACATAAACACTTCATATATTCATATATATATATACTTCATATATTCATGGTGGGTAGGCGACATGCACTGGTGGTGCTATATTGTCAAATTTTACACTGTAATTTGTGCTTTTGGCAACTTGGAGTGGACCAAAGGTTATGAAGGATTTTATGCTTACTTTACTGACTCCTATTCATGGTTTATAAAGTTGTACATTTATACTCCTTCCACTCTGTATGTTTGTGGTAACAAAAAGGTATGTCCAAACTCAAGGGAAACATTTTGTACATGTAAAGGATAAAAGTGTATAAAGTTTGGCCTTGCAATGCTTAATTGCATATTAGAGCAGTTACTCAGTCACACAATCAATTAATATTACGTGTCAATGTTTGGGTGGTGTAGTTGCAGGCTTTTTATTGAAACCTCATGTTGCTTCACCTAGGCTCAATTGTCATGTATTCCAAGCATTCTCATAGAATAGCATTTTCATGTCATTTATTTATCTGCCGAGTAAAGTTATATTAATTCATGGCATTGTCAAGTAAAGGTAAAGTACAAAAAAGGTTACATAATTAATACATTAAGTCCTACTTATATGCATTCACACTTTTATAAGTTAAAACAAAGAAAATATATGTACAGAATTTGTCTTTAAACAGGTATATTTACAGTTAACAATTTAATATTGTATAATACACAAAACGTAACAATACTGAAGTGTTCTATGGTATGGGCAGCTGAAATTGTTAAGGATGGACTCGTGAATGGGAGTGGTTTAAATTTTGCCAGGACCATCTTTCCTGACAGAGGGTTTTTTCATGCTTTCCTCAGTCCTCATGAGTAGCAAATGCTGGGAAAGTACCCTAAACTTAGGCCTGGTACATTTCCTCCACAAATATCCTTCATTTAATGAATCACTTGTCTCTGCAGCCTATGATGTCATCTGCAGTAAGAACAGACATTAAACACTACTTTATGATGGAACTTCTGCTCATTTCAGTGTCAGTGTTCATTGGTTTCTGAACAAAGATGGAAGATGGATAGGTAGAGTTAAGTCATTTCATTGTTGTCTACACTCTCTGAATCTAAACCCACTATAGTTTTACTTGCATTTTGAAAGCTGTAGATGCAGTGTCTTGGTTTTAGTATAAATGAATATTTATTGAGTACCAAATCTTACACACCTTGGGCTACCCCTGAGCTGGACCCTGGTCCCTTTGCTATTATGGTAGCCCTTCAATAAAACTACCTTTTACATACACATTACACATGTTTACCTTTTCACTAATCTTATCCTGCTCCCACCCTTAAATTTTTATTTCTGTTTTTCTGTCATCTCCCACCACTATTCTTTTCCCTCTTTCTTAACTTTTCTATCAGCTTCACTCATAACTTCTATTCATCAGTTTACATTGTACACTTCATTAGTTTTAATTTCAGTACTTCACTGTAACCACACTTTCACCATGTATAAAAAAACCTCTACTTCCTCATTTATGGATTACCCAACCATTTTTAAAACCTTGTTACTCTCGGCAAAATATCCCTTTCTTTCTTTTTCTCCTGCCTAGTTCTCCCTTTCCCCCTCACCCTCACTAGTACCACTTCCTCTCTATGCTCTCTACTGCCCAGTGTTGTCATCGCCCACCTTGACTCTTTCCCCTGTTACATCCTACCATTTCGTCACCTTGCATTTTGCTCATCCCTGACCTTGACTTTGATGTACTTGTCACTGAAATCACATGTGTTACAATTGGCTGAGTAGTCGTCCGTTCTATGTTATTTCTTGCTGATGCTTGGTCGTTTCCTTGTGTTTCTTGGTGCAATGCCTGCTGGTCGTGCCTCTGCCCGTAGCTTGGTCCGTTCTTCCTCTCTGCTGCCTGGTTAACTGTGTACAGCTCACAGTTTTTAATGTGTACCCTCTTGCCTTCATTTCTTTCTTGTCTTCTCTGATTAATTAGCTCCTTCATTTGGACCCTTGGTTCTAGTATAATGGAAGCTGATGATAGTCAATACAGAATTCTCTATGTTAATTTCAGTCAGCACAAGCAGGAGCTTTTGCAACAGTGGGTTGATGCATGTTTCCATATTAAATAGTGCATTTGAACATTTCTTGTCAAACAGGGGTTTTATATGATATGATTTATATTTTATGTGATACATTACATAAATGTATCATACATTCTCTTTCCATGTTATGGAAAACGAGTCCTAATTTGGAAATAGTTGCGTAGAACCCTATGTTTGTATAAGGTGTGTGTGGAAAGTTTCCTTAAAGTTTGGACATTTCCTTTTGATACATTGTGTGGTTTGACCTCTGTCATGTGTGATATTCAACTTGTAGGTGTATCATTTACATCTTGTATAACAAGTTAATATGCACATTCACGTATGAATTCTTTTGTTTATCCTAATAGATATCAAGGCCAGAAAATTGTATATTCCACATTACCAGGGGGAAAGCTTAATGAATACCAATCAAAATGTGATAATAGTAAAAATATAACAGTACATATAGCTTTAGAACATAATATAATAACAAGAGTACCAGAATTAATAAGTTTAAGGATTTAAGTGAAATGTTCTATTTTACAGTTCATATTAAGTTTCCTGGATGAATGTGATAAGATCAAGGTAATGATGCATCTCCATTCCTTCACATATGATTATCATTTGCGCTGTATCCATGGCTATGTTTCTGGACGCCAAGCTTTATTGAAACAAGGCTATCATCTGACACACTTCTTGGATGATTTCCTGAAGTACTATTCCAAGGCGCCAAATTTTGCAAGGAATTTAGTTTATGCTGGTACGTATAGTTGTGTTACTATTACAAAAAGCCTATTTCAGCTCAATAAGTGTTAGCAACATAAATTTATGTTGTTGTTAGCTAATGCTGGATTTCTGACAATGAAGTCATTAATCCTCTTGCTCTCCAATATTTTTCACTGATGAATGGGGCATTAGAAGTGGCCGGGCACATTTGAAGGTGGTCTCGATCCATTTCCTCTTGCAGATCACATAGAGGACAGAGTGGTAAAGAATATATCCCAATTCTATTTAAATGTTTTGCCAGACAATCATGTCCTGTAATCAACCTGAAGGTTGCAACTGCTGTTTTTCGAGGATACTCAGGAATTACTAACATAAATTTATAAATGAAAGAAAATTAGCTTTTATATAAGCTAGCTGATCTCTGGAATGATTTCTAAGATATCATAGATTACTGCAAACTTTGCGTATATTTTTATTTATGCAAAGTAAATTACATTTGATTATGACATAGCATTTGGCTCAGGCTCATTGTCCATCATATCCTATTACATTGCATATATTGACAGCCCAGTATAGTGTTACAATGTAGGTGGCTCACATAAAGTGTTGCAAGTGAGGATTCCTTAAATGAATAGAAAAAACTAAATGCCAAAAATTCCAAATCTTATTGGAGCAAGGAGCCTTGCAAATGTGATATGGAATGTATTTCCAAGGTGCCTCTTATGTGACACAGGGAAGCCAACCTCAGAGTTTTGTATACGTGTTTAATAATAAATAGTCCTTGCTGCCACCACCAAGTTTGATTGTTAAGAAGAAGGCAAGTACTGTATGCCCAGCACAAGAAGGCGCGGCTTAGGAATGTGTAACGTAATCATGTTTTGCTTCCCACCCGGTGTTTATGTCTAGTTTCCGAGTATGATAAGGATGCTAGGTTCGTTTAAAATACACAGTGTTGTCACATAACTCACCTAGAAGTCCAGTTGTCGTGCAAGATCCGAGTCGGAGAAGTCGTCACCTTCGCTGCTGTCACTACCGCTCTCTGGATCTTCGCCAGACCTCCTAGTGATATAATAAAATTGTCTATTGCATCTTCCACTAGCCCATCCTTTTGCCTGAACTCATTCTCAAGTTTCTTAACGCGCCTAACATAGCCCTCCCAATCAGCTGTTGTAACGGAGTTCACTGCACTTTCACACACTTGCTGTAGATTTCTTAAATGTAGATCGCCGGTTACATTATGCTCTCTCTCTCTTACATGTTTTATTGCTGCCCATGCCAATTCGAAAGCGTTCAACTCGCACATATAAGGAGATAATCTAAGAACCGTATGCCCATGCATTTCTATTATTCTGTCGATATTATATATTTTTTCCTTTGGTTTATGTATTTGAATTAAATCAAACAAATCGGTCTTTCGCATTGCAGCAAAATATGAAATGTTGTTCTCCAACCATTGTACCATTTCTTGCTTTACAACATATTTTGACGGAGGCTTATTTTCTTGTACACTATGGTATGGAGCATTATCAAGCACGATGACACTATTGCAGGGTATTGTCACCGCGCCCGCCGCATCTAATTGCCGACAACAGCAGTGTCACCCATCGCATTATTGTCGGCACTACCGCAAAGGAGCCGAAGGAAAGAGACAGAGAATGGCCGCATTGTTGGGGCGCTTGCCGAAAGAGAGAAAAGGATAGAAGCTTCTGGAATCTTCCGCTTTGTATTCCACCGCAATAACTGAACTTTCCAGAATAGTGCCTGGGAGATATAAATAGCGGTAAAGTGCGACAGAGAGTGAGTCAGTCAGACGTATGTGAAGCGTTGAGTAGTCGTGCCGACGGAGAAGTCAGACGTATGTGAAGCGTTGAGTAGTCGTGCCGACGGAGAAGTCAGACGTATGTGAAGCGTTGAGGAGTCGTGCCGACGGAGAAGGGACAGTTCTTGTGTTACGAATTCGGAGCCGTGCTGTTGTTGCAACGAGTGTACAAAGTTACTGTTTACGGAAATAAAAGTGTTTCTTTATCTCGACTACATCTGTCTCCTTTACTTCACACCCACCGAAAAAAAAAAGTCACAGTATATTCGGTAACAGTTTCTCCTCCAACCATTTCTGGAAATTTTGTCCATGATAGTCGCCGCTAGCAAGTCCAGCTTTGAATATCAAAGAAGCTCCGGGTATGCAACCTTCGTTGCTGCCTGCATTTACAAGAATCAGGCGGTTTGAAGAGCTAGTGTTTGTCGTAATCCCCTAGATATCATCACTCTGCCAGCACTTCCCAAATGTCAAATTATTGTCCACCCAGGACTCATCAATGTAAATGATATTTCTCCCAGCATCTCTGTATCCATTTATAGCTCTTAGGTATTTAGCTCTCCAGTTAACTATATCTGGACGTTCAATAAGTAATTTTCTCTTACTTCCACATCGCTTCCATTTGAAACCCATATCGTGCAATAGCTTCCGCAGAGTTTCTCTTCCCCAAGGAAAATTTATTTTTTCCCTAATTGCTGCAAGTAGCTTCGGTACAGTGGGCACTTGTTTTTTAACCAAATAAAAGTCTCGAATTACGTTTTTAATTACTGTTCTATCAAAGTCATCACAATGAAACTTGCATTCCTCGGCCTTTGGTCTCTTTTTCCCCGGAGTATGAAGTGATTTTTCACCAGCTTTAACATCTTCTCTTCTTATTCTTGTTACACTATGTTCCGATATCCCACAATAATTTGCCACACGTAAATTTCTTTGTAATAATAAACATTTCAATTGTCCTGATTTCGCTTCTTCGTCACATACTTCTATCACTTTTCTAATTACCTCCCATGCTTCACTGTGAATACTTCGTCCCTTCTTTTGAACTGCAGCCATATGTAAATATTAAGCCAAGAATAAAACTAACAAAATACGAGTATATAACTGTAGTACCGTAGTGCGTGTTAGCAGCGAGAGCCAAATAATGCATAATATTAAAAAATCTCTGCACCTGCACCTAATACTGCAAGGCGCATTAGATCTGGCAACGTGGGTGACTCATATGCATTCTCATGCACTCATTTCCTAGTAAACAGATACGCTACCGGAGCAGATAAACAATTGAAGCCCCCTCTGCTCTTCATTCCCCTCTAGCCTTCTTGTCGTGGGCATACAGTATATGATGCTCTGAAGCTTTTAAGTGTACAAACCCCTTCCATAAATTTCACCACTGAAATAGATAAAAGCCACCTGATACCTTTCGTGGACCTCAAAATTACAATGGATGGGAATTCTCTCAAATTTGGCATACACAGGAATGATATGCATGACAGATAAATAGATAGATAATTACATAAAAGTCAAAAATTTCAACCCAAGAAAGCAAACAAGCAATGTTGAGTACAATACCCATTTCCACAAAAGTTGGGACAGTGCAAAATATATGAATAACACAACAATGTTTGGAGTATGTTTATATCAACTCAATACAATACATAAACTATATAAACAGAACATCAGAGCATTGGATCACATCTATGATATGCTTAAATAAAGATATAGGTGGTTGTCCTTTTTGGCACATGTAACACACTCCAATAACGCTAGTACAGCTCTGCGTTTACCACAGTATGGCGTCACTTCTCCTCTTAATGACACACTGCATTCTTCTGGGCATCAATGACACCAATCTTTCTACTACCACAACTGAAATTCTGTCCCACTCCTGTTAGATGTAGGTTTTCAGCTGTTCAACCATCTGGGGTTGTCGCTGTCATAATTTTCATTTCATAATATGCCAAACATTTTCTATTGGTGACAGATTCAGGCTGCAAGCGAGCCAATTCAA
Organism: Tenodera sinensis; assembly: GCA_030765045.1. NCBI lineage: Eukaryota > Metazoa > Arthropoda > Insecta > Mantodea > Mantidae > Tenodera > Tenodera sinensis. The sequence continues at coordinate 98,305,994 of CM060962.1, read as the reverse complement.
CTTACAAATGCACTGCCTATGTAGCCGTGCAGAGGTTATGTGCACTGTGTGACGTTTGGTGTTGTCTTGCTGAAATATACAGTGACATTGATCTAACAGGTGCCACTTGGAAGCAAAATAGCTTGTTCCAGAATCCATATATGCTTCAGCATTGACAGTGCCATTGCAGACATGCAAGGGTCTCAGTCCCTGGCCACTCATGCAGCCCCAGACCATTACAGACGCTGGTTTTTGTACCAAATGAATGTAGCACTTAGGAATATCCTTTTCGTGTTTGGTCCTAAGTATAAAGCGTCCATTATTTCTGTAAATAATCATCGAACCACTATGTTCTTCCAGCATGCTTGGGACCAATTGCGATGGAACAGAGCCCATATCACATGATGGTGTTTCTGTCATTTGTTGATGTATGGCTTCCGTTATGCACAATATAAGTTTAATTTGCATTTATGGATGCACCTGCATGCTCTATTCAATGACAATGGCTTCCTGAAGAATGTACAGGTCCATGTGGCTATATCCATAGTTGTAGCATTCCTATGTGTGACACACTAACGTTGCAGGATCCGAAGAGCTCGGGCATTCAGAAAAGGTTTCCTACCTTGGCCTTTACAAACTGTGATTTCACTACTTTCACGGTAGCGCTTGATAATATTATGTACTTTAGATGATGTCAGCTTAAACCTCCTGGCTATGGCATGCTGAGAAACGTTTCTAAATTCCTGTATGATTTGAACACAAAAATCTTCACTAACTTGTTTGCCTCAACCCATCATTCTAGATTATTCCTGACCAATTGCAACAATCCTGCTGCTAATGGTACATTCAACTACCTATGTCCCAACTGTTTTGGAACATGTTAGACCCATTCAACATCAATGTCCTGGCCACAATACACAATGGTTTGGTGCACACATTATATTTATTTCAGTTTATAAAGGTATCGTCTGTTTAATATTCATCAGAGAGTTGTATGACATCAGCCATTTTTCATTTGGATATATTTTGCACTGTCCAACATTTTTGGAAATGGGTATTGTAGTATAATATGCAGATTAGTGAATCTTCTCTTGGAAAAAACTGAATATGATATGATGTGAAACATAATTAAATACTCCATGTAGCAGTAAATAATGGCTTTAGCTGGAAACTCATAGACATGAAAATAAAATATTTAAAAAAAAAAAAGCTGTCTGAAGTATAACTGTAGCTCCTGAGCAGAACTAAGCCACTAGAATTAGAGCAAAGTGAGTCAACCTTGCAAATACTTTTTTCTCCACTTACGAGGGAAGACTAGTTTCTGAGAAATGTCTTCAGTTCAGTAATTGACTGATGCTGCAACAGGTGTTTTGGTGCAGCTTGGTTTCATGCTGCCATCTTATCTTCTCATCAGTTGAATGATGTCATCAATGGCAGGGATTTAACAATTTATGAGGAGGTTCTGTTTTTTGGTGTTGATGTTCCAGATTTATAGTTTAAAGGTTGCAACATAAAACTGGCTCCTCAAAATAAATATAACCTCCAAAATTTACTGAACCACCCTCTAAAAATAGTACACAGGAAACTCAAATGTCAGGGATGTATCAAATGAGCTGCCAGGGCCACATTAAGATTTACATTGGGAAGACAAATGAAATTTGGACATTAGGACGCTTAGGCTTAAGAAACATTGGATTCAAGCAAATGGACAAGTGTGCATTGACACATCACTTTTGGCCAGAGAATCATGGTATAAAGGAAGCAATAGAGGTGATTAACTATGCAAAGTAACCACTGGAACTACAACTCTCGGAAAACATCTTCATCACCAAAACAGAAAACCTCCTCATGAGCTTTGAAATCCCTACCATTGATGACGTCATCCAACTGATGAGAACATTAAATGGCAGCATGAAAGCAAGCTGGACCCAAACACCTGCTGCAGCATCAGTTGACTACCGAACTGAAGAATTTTCCCAGAAACTAGTCTTCGCCCATAAATGGAGAAAAAAGTGTTTGCAAGGTTGACTCACTTTGCTCTAATTTGAACCCTAGCATTACCAAGCCTTATTTCATAACTTAGATTACCATGGGGGGGGGGGGGGGGGGATACTTTGTGAACACCACGAGTAACAAAATGTCTGAGCAATTTTTAAAACAAATTTATTTTAAAATGGGGTATTATATCTCCTCATGTTTATAAAAGTAATATTTAACACTGTTTAACGATTATTTTTTTTTCTTTTTTACATGTATTACATTAGATACTATGCGAATCCTTATTACAGAGTTCATACTACCAACGAAGGTGATCACCACTGGTAACAAGATTTTTCAGCAATTTTTAAAACAAATTTACTTTATAAATGGGTATTATATCTTTTCATGTTTATAAAGGTAATATTTAACATTCTTTAACTATACTGACAGGGCAGTACTTTATGACCACCTTGACATTTCCTTGTTTCTCACCAACAATGAAAAATTTTGAAACAAATACACAGTTCAGTAGTAGAAACAGTGATTGACAATAACTAATAACTGCATGTCTTTAATCAAAAAGTTAAAAAAGATTATAGAAGGTGGTCATAAAGTACCACCCCTCCCCCCTTGGTAATGTGAGGGTTAATAAGGCACTCCACTGTGTTTTACAGTTTTACTTACTAACCTTGGCAAATGAATAAGTTTCAAACCATCTTCAGTGTTTATAGCATCTCATTGGCACTATACAACATATTCAATATCAGGAATTTAATTAAGTTAAACAAAGTAGTCAGCATTCTTTCAGAAGAAAGACTATCTGGTATATATACAAGAGTGATAGTTTGGATTGCAACAAGGTGTACATGAGGGAGGCCAGGAGAAGTCTAGAAATTCATCTCAAAAAACATTTCCATTACAGTTTCAATTATCATACATGTAAATCAGCCATATCAGCACTTACCTGGGACAGAAACCAGAGATCAGCAGAGAAACTAAATTACTAAAACTGATAAATAAGACTATCGACATCAGCACATGAGAGAGTATCTTTTTAAAGAGGGCTTACAGCATTATTAACTTTGACTCCCTGAAGATGGCAGGATTTTCAAGTTCATCAAGTCTCCACCAGCAGCGCTCAGGGGTTTTTACACCAAAAAGTTATTCAATGCTGGCAATCAATAACAAGCCAATTGCACACAATGGTCTGTGAAACATGTCCTCAAAACATTAAGGAAGTGAAGCAGTAAGAGTGTTAAGTTGTTTTATCTATCAATAATGGAATTCTTTCCAGCACAATAAAATTTTGGAAAATTTGCCTTGAGAACACAAATATATAGAGGTTGATTTATTATTTTATCTTCAAACTTCTGTGGTATTTTTATTGTCAAATCTTATCACTCTTGATAGTTTACAAAATCAATTTCAATTTCTGCTCGCAGAGTGTCCTATAAATTACAGCAAGGAGCAGCTCAAAACTTGCTATTTCCAGTTTAGTAAAGGCATGTGTAAAATCAGCTCAAAAGGGCCACTCCACTGAAACACATTCTTGCCTTACTCCACCAGCCATTCCTCCCCTTCACTGCTGTTCAGGATCCGACATGCCTCATTCAATGGCAAGTATGGCTTTGTTAGGATGACTTTCATGAAGATTGGCAGAGAGAATTTTTTGCAGGTTACAAAAATAGGAAAGTTTGCTGTTTAATATGCAGATTTCAATTTACAAATATAGTGTTACAATATCAAATGCCTCTGTGATCAGAACCATACAGCAAACTTTATTATGTGTTTATTAGCAACTTCAAAATGCACTTTCTGAATAGTTCTATTTGTAAGCATATAAAAGGGACAATAGGATTCCACCTTTAAGAGGTTTAGTTTCTTATTAGTTTATTTAAGTATGTTAATCATAAGGCAGCAAAAGGATATTACATGCCTAAGATAAAGGAGGGTTATAAACTTGAAGACTATGTAATTTGCCTAACCAGAGTTGATGGTTGTAATAATTATTGTATGGAAAATATGTGTAATATAAACAAAATAGTTAATACCTTCGTAGAAGTTATTATTGCCATGCAGCTGGAATAAAGCCACCACTGCACTTGTATCAAAATAACTTGCGTCAGTCAGCAAGAGAATGTGGGGTGAGTAAGGCATGTTCAATCGCTACCTCTCCTCTCGTGTCCATGCCTGGTTTAGTATAAATAAAATCAGTCTTTCTAACCTGCTCACTAGCCACTGCTTGCTTACTTTCAATTGAATGATGGAATGACAGAATTCATGATACTGATTTCTGAGTGGAAAATAAACATTTTTTCAAGGTACAGAGACTCAGATTTGAGCATATACAAACAATTATATGGTATAGAAGAGAAAACATAGACTGGCTTGCTCAGCACTTTCTTCCAGAATGAAATATGAATTGTGGTGAAGTTGTCAATTCTGAAAAAATGCAAATCTTTTTTAAGATATGCAGGAGATTCTAGTTTTCGAGTCAGCGTTACTGAGGATGTCAGTGTTACCCAGAAGAAAGTCAAGTATGAATGTAGGCTTTCAAGGATGGTGTTATTAAAATATAACATGTTTTCTGGACTTGTAGGCCATGGTCTAACAATAAAACAATTAAATTGACTAAAATTTGACGTTTTATCCTGTGGAGGACATCCTCAGAAGTATGGCAGGAACAGCGTGACCACAGATTCATATGACAGTGGTCATAATTTATACTGTTGGAATGGTAGGAGAGCTATTGCTTATGAACTATTTATTGTGATTAGCTATTCTGTTGGCCGATGCAAAGATGCTGTAAAGCAAAAATCCAAGCCCATTAAAATTATTTGGATGGTTGTATATTTCTGTGGCTCCTCTGAACATTTTGGGGTAGTATTGTCTGGTGGTGGCAAGAACTTAATGTTTTCTCGAATATGATGTCATATTTGTCTAACAGGGCATAGATTTTTATGCTACAGTTTGTTGTGCATATATCAGTTTGGCATTGCACATCTTATAAACATCGGCAGTGGAGAGTAAGTCCAGTGGCTGATAAATGGATCGATTTTAGTTTTTGTGTGGCGAGGCATATAGTTTTAATTTGCCGTTTAGCTGATGTTTTACCAATTCTGTCACTGATGCCTTTAATGTGCAGCAGAAAATCTTTAGCTTTTGAGTTTAGATTGATTTATGTTTCCCTTGTAGGATTTGTTAGAATGAATAGCATGTGTAAATTCCTTTTTACAATAGATATTATTGGCAAAAGCTTTTTTGAGATGCCTTAGTTCATTTTCTTAGTATTGTGGGTCACTAATGTTTTTGGCACATTCAACCAAGGTTTTGATAACTCCTTGTTTTTGTTGGAGATGGTGGTTCAAGTCCTTGTGCAAGCATTGATTGGTGCTAACTGGTTTTCTAGAAACATATTGGCCCAGTTCCCACTCCCTCCTTTTTGGTGTGGTGGTCCACTTTTTGTCACCCAAGTGTTGATGCTTGCCTATGCTGGCATATTATGCTCCCCATTGGCCAAGTTTCCCTCATGCTTTTTTGTTGACCAAGTCATCTGGAAATGGGAGTTTACTTTCACATTCAATCTCCATGCAGCTGTCTCAAAATGTTCCATAAAATAGTTCTCTACTACAGACCCCAAAGGGTTTTTCATAGCAACACTGTTAAATAGGTCGTTGTGAGGCAATGTTTTAACAAATCCATAACATCTTTAGGAAAAAGAACAGAAATGTAGTTTAAAATGTCAGGGATGTATTCCACAGTAGTGAGAGAGGGGACGTCAAAGCTCACTATAATCTTTGCAAAACTTAAAGGCATATGGAGGCGGACCGTACTGCAAACTCCAGCGAATCCTAAGTTTGCCCCTCCTACCAATGCTGCCGAATGTGGTACACGCATCTCATGCACTCTTATGTACAGAACTTCTGCCGGTACACGCACTACGCTTGGCAACAGTGCTCCGCTTGAGCATTGGCCAGCATTCACATGCCTTTAACTTTAGTGAGCAGTATAGTGTATCTGAGTGAGTGTAAGTCAATTGCTGTAGCTCACTCACAAAATCGATGGAATTTTTAATGTCACTGCTAACTATATGGTTGCATGGGAGTGCCGATCTTCAGTCTTTTGTACTGTATTTATATAATATTACCATGTAATTGTTAAATAGTTTAACATGGAGATTGAATGTGATGGTGAATTCCCATCTCTAGAGTTCTTGGTCAGCAAAGAAGCACAAGGTAAATTTGACCACTCCGTTAACCAAAAACCCACAAGGCACTGACTAATACTTGCACAAGGACTAGAACCACCATCCCCAACAAAAATGAGGAGTTGAACATCTAAAAGTATTAGTGAGCCCCAATATCTAGAAAATGAGCTAAGGCATCTCAAATGTGCATTTAGTTGTTGTACTGGTATATTTCCATGGTAGCTCAATGGTTAAGAGCAGACCCACATAGAACAGAAGATTCATGGTTCAAATCCCGGCTATGGCATTGAATTTTTCATTTCTGATTCTACCTTTCAGAGTTTATCTACACACAGTTTGTATGTGTTAGAACAATCAATTATGATTGATTGGCCTTATATATGGAAACTATAATAAAAAACTTTAAGCCCAGGACTTAAGTAATTAAGACTGTAAGTTGCCATTGATGTATGTGGTCTCAAATTTGAGATTCCTTTGTGGTTTTGTGGGAAAACACAAATCCGCTGGGAAATTTAATGTGGCACTGGCAAGTTGCCACGATAGCTCAATGGTTAAGAGCAGCCATGCACGGAGTGGAAGATCTGTGGCTCAATTCCCGGCTATGGCATTGAATTTTTCAGTTCTAATTCTACCTTTCAAAGCATGCAGCATTTTGGTTCACAGTACCCTGGAACTAGAACAGGAATGCATATTGATGAACATATCAATGACAAAGTGGAAAGGCTATTTTGTGCAAGGGACATTATTTGTTTGCAACTGACCAATTATATTTTTTCCACCTGGTTCCAGTTTAGCCAACATGATGCAGGTTAGTCAAAATCAACATTCGATAGAGTAGGTGTTTTTTCTAAGCTCAGATCCATTACTATTCCCAATTCCTGCAGCAAAAGTGTCATAGCAAGTGTTATTCCTTTATCAATAGTATAAATTAAAGTTGTTTGTTGTTGTTTGTTGTTCTTTATTGTTTTCTGTTAATTTCAAATTGTTTTTGGTGTTTTTTGTAGCTTTTGCTGTTGTAGTTTTTTGAGGCAATGGCCAGAGTGATGCTTGTGCTAGAAGAACCAATGCTTAATGAATCTGAGAGAACCAGGAAGCATATTTGCTAGAATTTCTTCTTCAGTTTTCTAGCTTGTGACTAGAGAGAGCTCTAATGGCTGTTTCATATCATCACCACATGAGGGTGAAGTATGCACTATTTGGAATGGTAATGAAAAAGTTAAAGCTTGAGTGAGGGAGTGAGTGACTGGCTGGGCTGGGTTGACGTGATGTGACGTGACGTGACCTGACCTGACCTGACATGGCCTGGCCTGGCCTGGCCTGACCTGACCTGACCTGACCTGACCTGGCCTGACCTGGCCTGGCCTGACCTGGCCTGGCCTGACCTGACCTGACCTGACCTGACCTGACCTGGCCTGGCCTGGCCTAGCCTGACCTGAGCTGGTCTGGCCTGGCCTGGCCTAGCCTGACCTCAATTGATCTAGCCTGGCCTAGCCTGACCTGACCTGGCCTAGCCTAGCCTAGCCTGGCCTGGCCTAGCCTGACCTGGACTGGCTTGGCCTAGCCTGACCTGACCTGACCTGGCCTAGCCTGACCTGGGCTGGCCTGACGTGACGTGACGTGACGTGACGTGATTAATTTTTCTTTCCTGTTCCCACGATCCAAGAAATCTTTTGTTAATTTTGGACAGTTCCTTTTCCTTTTTTTTTTTTTGGTGGGGTGGGTCCACTTCTTGTCACCCAAGTGTCCATGTCTGCCCATGCTGACATATTACACTCCACAGGTAGATTCCTAGATACCATCAGTGATCTCCTTGTCAGTTCCATCAAGGATTTGATGGGATCTATGACAATGTCTCCATTTCAGTTCCTGGTAACCCAAATGTGCTCAATAGCTTCACATTCAAATATATGAAAGGCAGTTTCCTCTTCCATTTTACATTTCTTGCAAACTGGGTCATCCTTAAAAATTCCTAGTCTATGCCTGTGTTTCAGCAGATGACAGTGTTCAGTTAATAAACACACTACCCGTCTTATCTGATTCCTTTGTAGCTCAAGTACATCAGATGTCGATTTTCTTGAAGGCCTTAGAATTATTGCTTGTGGACAGTTACATTGTAACATGTATTTCAATTGTCCTTCTCTTTGTGGTTTCCATTCTTGGTTATTGAGAATCAGTCTTAAGAGGATAATGAAGAAAGAAAGGGGGAAAAAATAAGACAAAGAAACTCAAGTTAATATTGCTGTTTATACCATCAGTACATTATTTGCAGGCAGACAGACAGACAAACTGATTGCAAACTTTTGTGTTTACAGTAATGGAAACATTTTGCTGTGGACAATAATTTATTATGAAGCCTTCATTATGCTTATTTACCTGCATAAACATTTTGAATGGACTTTTACACTTAGCTTTATTATGAATGTAAGCATGATTGTCTATTACTTTTCTTGAAAATAAAAATAAGTAATGTTTTTAATTTGTTTATTTTAGATAATTTGACAGTTCCTCAAGTAACCACTGCAGCACGCCAGCTTTTCAATTACCTTCTAAGCCATGAAAAAGTATATAAAATGGAAGTTTTCCGTATGGTACCAGTTCTTGTAACAGCCCTTGGTGAAAATGAAGAAAATGATTTGGAATCAGAAGTAAGTGTTAGATTTTAGCTTTCAAACATTTGCACAAAGTAAAAAAATTCTTTATCAAATTCTAGAGCTTGCTTTACGTCCTAAGACAAATTTTATTTCTTGTAATGTTACATTGTATTCTATGAAAATGTAACTAAATAACCTTGCATTACTCGAGTTATTCTTATGTCGCTGAGTGTAAAAGTTTCTTTAAAGATTAAGTGTTTCTGAACATTTTTAAATTACATCCCCAGTAACTAAAGAATGATTGGACCTAGTAACTCCTGTTGGGTGTGTCCATTGGGTGGCAGATAAGGGAGCTCACCTGATATGGTGGAGTGGTTTGAATAGTTACAGTAATATGGGGCCCATAGACCAAGAAAGAGCCCAGCTCCCAGGGGCATTAAAATACTGGGACGTCCTTATTTCAGGGGTTATAAATATGGAGGATCCATGCCAGGTAACAAGAGTAAAGATCTCAGTGGTAGAACTTTCTAGTGAAAGGGGCACCCGTCTTTAACCTTACCATAAGGCAAAATATGAAAAGAATAAAGAAAATAATGTAATAATATAATGTGATAAATTAATTCAATAAATGGCTCTGAAAGTTAAGCATTCAAATCTGTGTATGTAGGAATCTCAGATAGTATGGACATAATTTTAATCACCATTAAATTGCACATTTTATTACCATTATTGAAAACAATTAAAATAAAATCTCATTTTTTGTCTGTGTGGTAGGATAATGAGTATGTACTGATTCAGTTGGAGAGCACACCCCATGTAACTTACAAGGACGTTCATGATATGAAGCATACAGATGACTTTGATGCAACTCTGATTATAGCTCATGATCGTGAAGATGAAATGGACCAAAATAATTTACATATCAAGTATTATATCATCCTGACAAGTAGAAGGTAGGCTCCTAAATTTTGCTTTTGCTTTTGTCTAACTTCCCATTTTGAAGGTAAGTCCAATGGTTTGTAATATTATACTGCCTGTGTGTTTGAGTTACATTTTAATATAATATTTTTAGAGATGTTTCCATCCAAAAAGTGTACAAGTTATAAAAACGAGGTAAAATTGAATAGAAGGAATTGAAAAACCGGATTAGGATTGCTCTGAAAGCAGTGCCTGCGATTTAAAATGGATGCTAGTGTAAATAAGAATATAAAAGTAAAGTATTCTATTTTATATTTATATATTTGTGATTCACGTTCCCAGTCAAGTTGTGTGCTGGTTCTCTTGAATCCAAGCCTGGTACCATCTCCTAGCTGGTAATTCACTTCTAGAATTAATGTTTTTGCCAGAGCACTAATAGTTTACCTCTGGGATTTTGAAAATAGCACGTACAACTTTACCATTGGATTTTAACACACTAACTATATTTGCAACTAAAAAGCAGAGGGAAACAAATCCATGTTCTATTCACATAAGCAAAAGCTACTTTTGAGCACCTCAATTATATTGGAGATAAGCAAGTTTAAAGCCCTTTCCAAAGAGAATACCGAACAAAATTTCATTTTATTTTGTTGTGTCAACGGTTTCGCAGAAGTTGTGAATAGTTCTATAGTGGCATGTCATGTAGAGCCCTAGTAAAAATCAATGAACTCTCAGTGCAAAGCTGGGACTTCTAGGTGAATTTGTGAAAAATGTGGACTTTTACTCCAAGTAAAAAAAAAAAATATATATATATATATATATATATATATATATATATATATATATATATATATATCCTACTAAGCCATTTTCAGGTTCAATTGGACCTAAAACTCTGGGCCCTAATTATCATATTTTTTCATACTGTATTACATTGTTTCAGTGAGAAATGCAGTGTTGTTCTCTCCAGAGATAACTGATTTGAATATGTACTAGGAGCTGAATTTCACTAAACTCAAATAGCACTAACCTGCTGAGAGTTGACCAAGGTTCTTTAAGTTGACCACTTGTTAATGTGGTTATTTGAAGCCTGATGTGGTGTTTGTCCATTTGTTGACTCCGAGTCTTGGCATGGCATGATCTTGGATGCATATCATGTGACACAGTTATTGTCTCGTTAATTTTGTTCTGTCACTTTGAGTGTTCCATCAAATGAGATGGGTCCATAATAATCTGTCAGACTCACATTCAGGAGAGCCGGTGTCCAAATCCTCCCAGAACCATCCTCCCTTTTTGAGAGTTTTTCCAAGTTTCCTCAATCCTCATAACTGGTAGAACTCGGTTACAGCTGCCTCCTATACGATGGTCAAATAAAGACTGAATGCCATGTTGAGTAGACTGGTCACACCATCATCATCGTTTTCATCATCACCACCACCACCCGTGGCCGAGCGGTTAGCGCGCTCGCCTACCACCTAGGCGGCCTGGGTTCGATCCCAGGGACCCGCATGTGGTATTCGTGGTGGACGAAGCGGCGTCAGGCCGGTTTTCTCCGGGTGCTCCGGTTTCCCCCGCCATCTCATTCCACTGGTGCTCCATCTTCATTCCATGTATCATCAGTGTCACCGCCTGCGGTGCCGTAGTTGTAAAAGCGGGCGTTAAACACTACAACAACAACCACCACCACCACCACTGCCGCCACCATTTTACATAGTCAGTTTCACACTTGCAGAATATTTTGTGAAACTATGTCTCTGGTATTTTTCCATTTTGGATAAGTGATTGATAAATGACGTGTTAATGCTTCTAATGCACTATCTTGAACCCATGTATTAAATTTTTAAATGTTTGTTTAAATGTATAATTGCACAAGAAATACTGAATTGATTACAATGATGTTTGATACACACAGTTAAAGATAGTTAAGACCACAGGATATTGCGTCTTAATAGCTTTCTCAAAATGAGAGTTTTTATTGGAAATATACAAATACAAAGGGAAAAATTTTCTTTATCAAGTGTTGAGAAAAATTTTACAGAACCAAAATGAACAAGCATTATTTTTATGATAATGTTTATTATCTATGAATACTTGATAGGAGGTATATTTAATGTTTGCCAATTATTCCTATGTGTTCATAAACTGGTTTAAACTTGATAAATTACAGTCTCAGATCTCTTCTTGCCTTGGTTGGTTACCATGGGAAAAGTACAAATATGAGGAATGGGAATAAGTTTGTTTAAAACAGTGAAGCTTGGATAATTTGAAAGTTTATAATTCAAAATCATTGTTAATTTTAAGATTTTTCTTGGTCCCTTGAATTTTGTATTAAAGCAATGTAAGAACCTCACATGTAATTTGAATTTTACTTTCCGTAACTCAAAGTTTTTGTTCTGAAAGGTTAGTTGAAAATTAATCTAAACAGGAAAATTTAATATGGTAGCTTTGTCCATATGTTTCTGCAAAAGAGGTCATCATTCCAGGATTGTTTGTTTTGTGTGAATGCAGTTGGAATGCTGTTTGGGGGGTGAAATAGCTTTTCTAGCTGCCGGCCTTGAGCTTATATACCTGATCCCACACCCCTTGTTTAAAACATGTGTGCCTTTAGTTGTTTGAGCTTCCTACTGTTCAATGTGTTGCAAATCAATGCCAACTTGTCTCTTAGTATATAGCGTGTCCAATACAAGAATTTAACTTTTGCAGAAAAAGCCATCATTTGGGAAGTTGAAAGGGGTTTGATGAAAAAATCTGAAATTGTGAAATAATACAGGATACCATGGAACACTTTGTCAGTTCATCTGAAGAATGAGAACATTTTAACCAGTGCTTCAAGTGAAAATGGAAAGAGTTGAAAAAGAGTGACACAACTGGGAAATCCTAATGGATCTGTGTAGCTTTATTGCTAAAATGTCAATTTTAGATGTTACTTTTGTGATCCAAATTTTTCGATATTACAATTTTTTTTCTTGTCCCTTCAGCTTTGAATTATCCAAGTTCCACTGTATTAAACATATCACTTGTATTTTAATTTTTGCTAAAATCTCAGGGGAAAAAAATCAGTTTTAGTATAAGTTTTCTTTACAATTAGATAGATAGTGCAAGTAAAGCTGCAGGTTTTGCTAATTAATTGGAAAGTATCAATCAGCATTAAATACTTAACAAAACTGTGCACTAGTTGTTTATAAGGAAATGTGTTTGCAGAAAGTATAAATATACGTATGTAAAAGAAAGTCTACTCCTCCTGGGTTGACAGTGTTTTAGATTTCATGTCCCAGTTTTATGCATTGCTGGTTGCATAATATTCAGTAAGAGCACATGCTGGTTGTGTCCAGGTTTCCTGCATCATATTCAAGCATTGCATTACAAGAACCCTGCCACCATGTCATCATTGCCATTGGTCCCATAAATCAGCACAGTGCTGAGTCCCCGTGATGGAGAATGATGCAATTTTGTCTGCATCAGGGAATATATATATATATATATATAGAATCCATAGGTTTTGCAGAAAAATAGTGAAAAGGTTACAATTAAGTATTGAATGGCATATGCTAACTTAATCTTTCTCTTTGTTGTAGTACTCAGTATTAAATGTAAGTAGCATTGCTTTCAGAGCAGTTCCTGTCTTATGTTGATTATTTTGTTATTCTTAATTATAAACGTGTATTTATACCTAGTATGTAAAACAAATTTTCTTTGCTTGAGCTTTCATTTTTTTACAATCTTTACCCACTATACTTGCTCATGGCATTTGTTTCAGGAATAAATGCATATGTAAGAAATATTACAATTATTTATATAATTTATGCCCATTTGTGGTAAAGAATGTACTCTTGTATATAATGAATTGTTATCTTTGTTGGAAACTGACTTAACTGAAGAAAGCAGGAAACAGATAAAAAGACTTCCAACTTTGTATAAATCTGATTTCTGGTGCACATTGGGAGATTATTTAAGGAGGGAACAAGTGAAATTTCTATCTAGTGTACCTGAGGTATAACAAGAAATTACTTGGTCTCCTTTCATTTCTGTAAATCTCTTTAATTTTTAATTTATCATCACCACTGCCATCACCACCACCAATGCCACCACTGTCGCCACTGTCACAGCCACCATCACCATCACCACCATCACCATCACCACCACTGCCACCACCACCGCCACCGCCACCGCCGCCACCACCGCTGCCACCACCACCACCACCACCACCATCACCATCACCATCACCATCACCATCACCATCTCTACCACCATCATCTTCATCATCATTTCGTTTTCATTTTGAAGAAGCATTTACAACTTTGAAAATGAAACTTGTCACCGTGTTTTTAAAAATCACCACAATTGACCTTTTACAAGGCTAGAGGTTATTACACATTGGTCTGTCAATGAATTGACTGCAAAAGAAGAAAAAATCTTAACCACTGCATATCCAAAGCTCAGAAATTGTGATTTCCACTGTAAAAATTTAATTTGTTTACTTATTTTTTAATTAACAGTTTAATATTATGTACGGTTATGCAGTAAACATTTCAGTCCTCTAGCATATAGTTCTTAAATCTCATTTGGTTTTGAGTGTATCAAAAATTGTTTAGAATTAAAGTGTAGTAAAAGGGTTTTAAATACTAGGATGTAGTTAAGTAATGAATAAGTACAGACTTGAAAAATTATGTAGTTGAGACAGCCACTAGGCAATCTACTGCTATAAAACTTTCACATGCATCTACTTTCAAATGCCTTATACTTTTTAATATCAGGAATTGAAATAGCCAAAATTTGATAGATTATATCTTCTTCCTCCTTTTTCCCTTCATGTTTGAATATCCTTTTGTGTATTTTAGGCTTGAAATTGCTACACTTGAACACCTCAGAATTTTGCAGTATTAAAAATGGAGCAAGACAGACAAAAAGGCCTACAGAGAATTATTAGCATTAATTGCTTCACTCATAAGCATTGTACAAGTTATGTGCCAGAAAAGTAATTATGAACAATTGTTAGGCTGATTAATGAATTAATTTAAAAATCAGATATCAGACTTAAAAATCATTACATTTAACTTGTTTACAATCTGTTCCGTAAGTGACAGAAAACAGAACTACTTTACAAATACAAACAGAGCTTTTCAACCTCAAAATAGATAAGCACCAAAAATTTATAACAGTACCTATTCATGATAGACCAGTGGCATTAGAAACTTCACTTATTTATAAAACTGAACCTGAGAAATGTAATGGGAATGACTGCAGTCTCTGTGGGGTAACTGTATTTGTAGTGTCAATTTCTCCTTAATTAATCAATGAATTGGTTATCAACAGCAAAATAATTGAATAGTATTTAATTGGTTCTTGCAGCACACAGCATCAGCCTGTGGGTGCCTATGTTA
The DNA here is from genome assembly GCA_030765045.1 of Tenodera sinensis. NCBI lineage: Eukaryota > Metazoa > Arthropoda > Insecta > Mantodea > Mantidae > Tenodera > Tenodera sinensis. The sequence goes on along the minus strand of CM060962.1, from coordinate 98,290,938 downwards.
AATGAACTGATGAAATGTTTTCATTTTCAAGTGATTTATGGCAAATGTTAACTTAGACTATTCTGAAACAGAACAGTCATAAGTATCTCGTAAATACTTTGCATATGCCATAAAAATATATGCCATGAGCAAGTATTGTAATCTGATAGGAAAATAAATTTCTAAAATTATAAAAGCTTAAATAAATTTTTAATTTTAAAATTTTATTTCTAGTTGGTTTTGATATGTTTGGTGTGCAGTGCTTGAAATGTTTGCATGAAGTAGATTTTCCTACCAATGCTGTAAGGCTTGAATCTGTTTTAGATTGTAAATTTATCTGTTGCTTTCACTTGTTCACTTTTTGGTGATGGCAGTGGGGCTTAACTTCTTTTTCATTTTACCCTTAAAAAGTTGCACAGCTTCAGAAAAGTTTGCATAATCAAGATCAAGAGAAGTCATCTTAACGTGTAAAAGAGTGGGACACTTAGAAGGCAAAAAAATTTGTTCAGAACTGAGTGAGAAGAATCAGGGTTTTCAATTTGTTTGTTTATATATATAAGTAAGAACATTCATCAGAAAACTGTTAAATAAGCTGGTATTCTTGACCTATAAGGTGCTTTTTTTGTGTGGCTAGCCAATGACAATAAAATATGCTTTTTCTCTAGAAATGCCTAATGACTGCAACCTGTGCATAATAGTCAATAACAAAAGCTGATGATATTGTTTGAAGTTTTGTGTTATTGTAATAATAACAACTCTGTGCTAGCTGAGTTAGAATTATAAGCATTAAATGTTATAAGTACTATTGTGCTCTGTAAATGAACTTGTTGCTTTTATTGTGTTCTCTATCAAGATGTTTCTCCAGCTTTATTTTACTTCATTTTGCCAAATAATTTCTTTGTCCTCATAATTACATTTCAGGATTTTGTAGTGAGTATCTCTCAAACCTCCAGCTTCCTGGTTGTCATTGTTAAAATATGCATTTTTTGTTGTTAAAAATAAAATATATTAAGAGGCATTTAATGGAATTAGCATATGCAGAGATTTAATGTCATATATTCATTTCAATAAAACTGAAATCTTTTATATTGTCATGCACCACCCTTGCCTTTAGCAAATGAACTAAGGCATTCTGGAGGTTGTAACTCAATGGATTAAAGAAAAGTTACTTGCCTAGCAGTTTCATTATGGTTATTATTAATGGAACTGTTTGAAATTCAAAATAGGTGCACTTCTAACTTGGGGAAATGTGACCACTCCAGTTGAATGATTCCAGTCTTATCATTGTCTTTTGTCATAGCAAAGCAAGAATGCACAAAATTGCACCTACTGTTGTATTTTTATGTGTAATTCATTTTAAAATAAATTTGTTTCATTTTTAGGGTACCTATTCAATTTATTTATCACAGTTTACTTCCAAGTTTTTTTAATTATCACATATTTATCCCCTAGATCTTTTAGCCCTAAAATTTTGAAAAAAGAAAAGAAAAAAAAAAGGAAGAAAAAGAAAAAGAAAGAAGAGGGAAATTATGCGAGTAAATATGATATTTACTATTTCATATTGATTAAAAGTTTCAAACTATGGTTGATTAGCTTACTGTTGGAAACTCACAAGTAATCATGCCTATTTAAGATACTATATCTAGGGTGTGCTTTGGTTTCCATGGAACATGGGCTAGTTAATGATGTGATGTGTTCACATCGAGTTGGTTTCTAAGAGTGGAGTGATATTAGGTTCATGCTTGGTATATCATGATTAGAACCCGGATGTTAGGCAAAACGCCCTTTTTAACCGGAGAGTATATATGAAAGACCTATTAGGGATAAACACGTTTTCACACGTTTGGGGACGATAAGCACAATTTTTAGTTGCCTTTTTTGCCTATTTTAGCTCCTGTTGCCTATTTTAAGGTTAACTGCCTTTTTTTTTAGCCTTTTTACCTCATTATTGTACATTTTCTTTATTTTTAATATATTTAAAAAAAAGCTTTCATGCATTATATCAAACATAAAAACATAATGGTTGTGCGAATTAAAAATACGCATTCACCTCACACAGATATTTGCTGAGAATCTTATTCTCTGGCAATATATATATTTCCAAGAAGTGTTTGAACAGTATAACAGGTTACTTCGGAGTTTACCAGCGAAAGAAAGTATTATGTGGAGGGTATAAAAAGTAATGCGTGTTTGCAAGCTTCTTCTGTAAGATTTGTATCATTCGCCTCCCTCGCCCGATGACCAGCTCATCTCTTTTCAAGCCAGGTAGCTCTGCAAAGTTACCTTTTTCTCCAGATCCTGTTATTGCGTACTTCGAACTCTCTAATCTCTTCTCACAACCCTCTTTTTGAGACAATACACAGTCGGGTTTTCCTGATCCCTGAAAGAAAGTAGTCATACTCAGGCTTCAGCAAGTAAAATCTGTTAGTTTGAGACTGAATTTGTATTAAGTAACTCCATCTGCAGTTTTCGTGATTATTGTAATATTTATCATGCCGAAAGTGAATGCACAGTTAGTAGTAAACAGCATGGTTATTTCTGCGAATTCAGTTTAGATACGCTATCTACCGATGGTACTATTCTGATGTGCAAAGTTGAAAAAACAATTAACCATGAGGAAAGGTATTTTATACTTCAACAGCGAAGCATAAGATTGGAATTAAAATGGCTGGGCAGAAGAAGCTCTGTTTAATATCAACAGCAATTGCAACAATAGTAAACACCCTGTTTTCTCTGGATCTGTGCAAGGCTTTTGTAGACTTAGGAATTCCTTTTTGGAAGCTAGAAAACCAATCCCTCAGAATTTTCCTGGAGAAATACACCAATGAAAAGGTTCCATCAGAGTCCGCAATTAGAAAAAATTATTTGAGTGTCTGCTACGAAGCAACTCTTCAGAGGATTTGTGCCGGAGTTGCAGGAAAGAAAATATGTATCTCTATGGACAAGACAATGGATGCAATGGGATGTTTCATCGGGAGTGTAATTATCGGAACTATGGAACCAGTGCAAGATGATCCCCTCACTGTTTCTTTTGACCATGGAAGAGATGGGGAGAGCAAATGGTTCCACAGTCGCACAGTTGTTTACAAATGCCTTGATGCTTCTCTGGTCACATGGAATACAACATGATGTCCCTCTTTTTGTCACAGATGCGGCACCTTGTATGAAAAAAAGCTGCTAAAACCTTGGAAGTTCTCTTTCCAAAAATGCTTCATCTCATGTAGTTGGCCCATGGGCTGCACAGAATTGCTGAAGAAGTATGAAGTTTGTATCCTGATGTAGACAAGTTGATTTCAAACGTGAAGAAAGTCTTCTTAAAATCTCCCTCACGAATCAGGATCTTCAAGGATATAGCACCAGACCTCAATTTGCCCTCACAGCCCGTTTTGACTAGACGGGGAACCTGAATCTCTGATGCTGAATATTATGCCAACAACAGTATGGACAAAATATGTTGGTGGTTGATGCCATATCAGAAGACGAAGCTGTTCCAGTTCACGAGGTGAAAAGACTGTTGTACAATGAAGAACTCAAAAATGACCTGGCATTTATAGCAGCACACTATTGTGTAATACCAAGAGCAATTACTAAGTTGGAGAAATGAGGTGATATGCTGGTTTCATCTATGGCGGTTGTGGAAGATGTAATAAATCAACTGCAACAAGCTCAGGGAGACAAATGGGTAGCTGTTAGTGAAAAGTGTAGACTGCTATGAGTGCTAATAAGGACCTAGAGAAACTTAAAAACATTTGTGACATTCTACAAGGTAAAAGTTCTGTTGCTATCGATACAAGCCCTTCTGAATTAAGTTGCTTTAAATTTGCTCCAATCACTTCAGTAGAAGTAGAAAGATCTTTCTCCAGCATGAACAACCTTCTCTCTGACAGGCAGCTCAGTATGTCAGTTGACAACTTAAAAAAGCATCTTGTTGTGGCATGTAACCAAGAAAAGTGAGTACATACGAGATAGTTTATTAAGTATTTGTCTATTTTTATCTGTTTCCGTGATTATTAGTGCGTATTTTACTGCCTATTTTTACTATTTTTAGTGCTTATATGCCTGCCTATTTTTACCAAAACAAATGCCTAATCATCTGGGCTATAATCATGATAGTAAGGTAATGGGAAAGATTGGGAAAGAAGGGACATCATCATGGGTCTTAAGAATAGATCAGTATTATTAGTTGTGTTGCCATTGTTAAAATTATGCAGGTGAAAGCTTGTGGTTGCCTTGGCTAAGTCACTTCTTGTTTTCAGTGCAATTTCTGAAAACACTGGAACTGTCAATGTTTTACACCAAGCAAGTGTATATAGTAATAAACTGTATCAACTTGTTGAAACTGTACATTTATTGTAGTGCTTGAGTGGACAAAATTCAATCCCTTCAACATAACTACAAAGCTTCTTCAGGTCCTCTTCCTTTGCCAATGCTCCATTTAGCAATACTCACTAACTTCAGCAGGAAAGTCAGGAAATAAATGAACACCAGATGTAAGAATGAAAGAAGTTAGGATGTATATGTTGTTTGTCATGAAAAACATTATGAATGTACATAGAATGAAACACATTTTGTTTTGGGTGTAACAGGATTGATGTTAATGCTCTGTTTTCCATTTTCCTTCTCTCTTCAGGAATGCTTTTTTGGAAACTTCTATGCTTAAGAAAATGTTTGCCTAAAATATCGCCTCTAGCCTTGGGTGAATGGACATATGTTTACAAGAATACCAGCTTATTCACAGTTGTTAATTTGAACTTCTAAAGCTTTATAAACTTAATACACTATGCACATAACGAATGATTTCTTAGGCTTATGCACATTATTATGCTTGAGTTAAATGAATGTTTGTCTATAGAGAGCTATATCCAAAACTTGAGATGGAGCGCAAGCTAGGGAAATTCTGCACAGTTTCAACAGCTTGTGTAACAACACCACTACAACCAGAACACTCGGGGTGCACTGGGGAAATAGATGATGTGAATTCTGATAATGATGACACCAGTACTGACTCTGGCACAAATATATCTCAGTTGGATTGCCAGGCTGAGTCTAATGCTCAATCTGAAGCAGAACCCAATCCAGAACAGCAGGCGATTGATAATGATCTCGAAGTCAACTCCAGTCCAGAAAATAATTTGGAGTCAAATCCTGAACAGGTGGCATCAGAGCCTATCCCTGTGCATCACATCGAAATCAGGTACAAACTACATCTTGATTTCGGGTTTTTATTCAGAATCATGGAACAGCCATGGATAATCCCTTACTTCAACATATAATCATTTAAGTTGTAATAGATATATGCATATCATTTGATGAAATTGTCTATTTGGTTTCTATTACAGGGTTATAATGCTTATTACCATTGCAAGGTATAAGTGCACATTATTTCCAAAGGCCGTGTGACTTAAATGTGCTTGAACTTGTACCTCTTTGTACCATCATTAATTCCAATCACTTTCTTAAGTCTAATGACAGTTGACATGCAATTATAAAACTTTTTATTTATTGATATAACTTATTAAATTGTTGATGTTATTGAATCTATAAAGGGGGATTAAACTGATAAAAGCATCATAATACAATACTGCAGGTAGGAATGTGGTGCACTAAGTGTATCCTTGGATAAAACAAATAAGTCATTATAAAGTTCTATGAGACAGAATTTTGTGGGTACTCATAACAGGTGTGTTCGTATTATGTGCTTTTAGTTACTGCAGCAAGCTCTTTGTTAGTGAATGCAGTGATCAATTATGAGCAACTGGACATACTAGCTGAATGGTTTGGAATGTAAGACTCTTGTTCTTAAACTCACAGGTTCAAATCCTGTCTGAGTTCATTTAGGTTTTAAATTATTGATTTCATAATAGAATGTGTAGACTTCCCTTACATAGTAATCTTGCCTTAATCTAGTTTCATGCTTCAATGTATCATTTGAGCTTTAAGGTATTTTAGGTACACAAATTCAATTGTAAATTAAAACATTCATTATAAATGACTAAAGAAAGGAGCAAAGAAAACTATTATTCTCTTAAAAAGTGTGTAAGAAGACCTTCATCGTTGCAGACGTATTTGAGCTAATCCAGAGAACTATGTATTTCCTTTAACTATTGAAGAAGGTTGGAAGGGGTTACTTTCCCCATTTACAATGAAAGTTGTATTCTGGTTAGAAGTACACATCTTCCTCACCTGGATGACAGCTTTCAATCCCAACTCTGATCATTAGCAACAGGGACTTTAATATCCTTGCAGAGCAGAATAGCATGTAACATTTGCTAAGCAAGGAGATATGCATTGTGCCTATGTCATTTTTTTTCTTCTTCTTTTTTTCCTTTTTTTGTATGTTAACGTCCTCCATCGTGATATGTCATATTAGAAAATGAATTAATGAAATTAGTGAAATGGTACTCAAATGAGCCTGAGGTTAGATCTTAAAACTACCTGACATTTGTCTACTCAGGATAAAGGAAAACCTCTGAAAAAAACCTTATCCAGATAACTCACCTAACCGAGATTGGAACTCGGGACCCTTTGAATGTGAAGCAGACATGCTACAACCACCACCCCCACACCCACCCCACCGCCACCGCCACTGCCACCGCCACTGCCACCGCCACCACCACCACTGCCGCCACCGCCGCCGCCGCCACGCCTAATTTTGGGGTAGCTTAGCAGCATTTGTCACTTATGAGGACTGAAGGAAACCTGGTAAAATTCTCGGTCAGTGAGGATGGTCCTGGTGGAATTTGAAACCGTAGACCTCATATTCACCAGTCTGTATCATATCACCTTTGGCTAGCAATGTCAGCAGCCCATAGCTCCCTGGTCAAATTGTGGGGGGTTTCTGTTACTTTTGTGCAGACTTTTGTACAACTCACAGAATGCATATTATTGAAAACATATTCTAAACAAAAAATTATATACTCTGTTCATCAAGAGATTAGAGGAGATATAAACAAAGCACTGGTTTGTATCACTCCGCGGCCACGTGCTTTCACAATGACGCAACACAGTTACCTACCGCTACGCGTAGTTATAATATGCATTTTACACTACTAAAAGGATATATTTACTTGATTCAAATAACATGTAGCACATGGAAATTAACTGCTACTTACGTCATCTCTGTCCACAATAACACTTTTTCATTTTCTGCTCACAATCTCGAAACCAATCTCCAGAAGCAGCTTGTGGAGGGAGGTTAGTTTTAAATCTGGAATCTGGAAGATCGGGTTCAGAGTTAACTGCCAACAGCACTTTGTTTAAGGTGGGGATTCATTGACTGACGAACTTTTCGACAGATTGCAGATCTCACACTCACAAATTCGTTGCAAACTACATCCACCATTTATCTGGCACATGGAAGCTTTTGGCTGGGATCTTCACCAACTGATGATTTCTCTTTGCGTGTGCTGTAAATACTTGCAACTGACACACCGGTAAACTCGAATGTTAATTTTATCACGTCTTCGATAGCAAGTTCGGGATATTTCTCGCAGAACTTGTTAAACACGTTCAATATTATTGTCTTTTCACCACTTCACAACGCTTTGCCGTGCTTATGTTTTACAGCACTCACTTGTTCCGCCATGTTACTGTCATACTGAATAATGCGCGCGCAGAATGAATTAGGCTGGTTACAGATTCATGCAAGTGCGTATTCTTACACTTTAGCTATGCTTAGTACACTTAGTTCATGCTTTAGCAAACATTAAGTGACATTTTAGACCTTAGTAACAGTATTTCTTCAAGGGACTATTTACATGGCGAAAGCGTCAAGAGGGCGCGCTGTGGTCAAAACGCACGTGGCTTTGTTTACGTCTCCTCTAATCTCTAGATGAACAGAGTATAGAAATTTACAAGGGTTGTCCATAAAATAAGGTTCCCAATTTTTTTTCAAATTGAAAAACATATTTATTGACATTGAATAATACATTTTTGGAAAGCTTAGACTTTTTCCTATTTTTCGACATAATCGCCATTCTGATCAATGCATTTTTGCATGCGGTGTACCAACTTTTGTATGCCTGCATCATAGTACTTTCCTGTCACGCAACAAAGATAGCTTAAAACAGTTTCTTTCAGCTCCTCTCTGGTTCTGAAATGTATCCCACCCAGGTGTTTCTTCCAGTCAGGGAAGAGATGGTACTCATTAGGGGCTAGGTCTCGGCTGTAGGGAAGGTGTGTGACAGTATCCCATCCAAATTTGTTAATGAGATTGGTTGTCACAAGGGCAAGGTGAGGACGATGTGTTGTCCTGATGGAAATGCCCTCCTTTATGTGCATGCCTCTCCTCTTGTTTTGGATTGCATGGCGAAGGTTCTTCAACGTCTCACAGTAGCGGTCCGCATTGATTGTTATACCAGTAGGCTGAAATTCACACAACAATAACCCCTTTCTGTCCCTTCGATCTTTGAGCATTGCTTCTTCCACTTTCACAATGGTGTCATCTAAAACCAATGGTCGTCCAGAATGCTGGTCATCATGACTGTAGGCCCATCTTTGAATTCCCTGCACCATTTGCGTATGTGTTGTACGTTCATACACTGTTCTCCATACACTTCACACAGTTGGAAATGAATGTCCTCTGGCACAGTGTTTTTTTGCGCACAAAAACGAATCAAAGAGCTTAAGTCACACCTGGCGGGAGAAGCGAGTGGAAGCTCCATTTCTAATGACTGCCAAGCCAAGACTAAGTATGGCAGACAGCTCGCAGGGCAGGAGACTGGAAGAGGAGAACCAAGCTACACGTCAGTATTGCCGGATCTCACATAACAGCGTTCCTCGCGACTACAGGACTGTGGGAACCTTATTTTACGGACAACCTTTGTAACATTACAGATTGCTATATTTAAAAAAATTTACAAGCCTAATTTTCACATGTTTTATAAGATGTTTAGTACCAAAGAAAGGTCCAGTCTGTCAGCAAACACATAATGTTAAGCACAGAAGCACTGTTTCTCAACAATAGAGCTAATGGAACTTGCACAATAGCCAGCATCTTATGGTTTACCATAACATAACTGTTGCTATGGTTACACAATTGTACTTCATATCATAAAATGGGTATAGTGTCAAGTACAATGTACAAGAGTTTTGTGTTCAAAAAGTTTTTTTCCTTTCTTTTTTTCTTAGTGTGTACATACTGTACTGAGTCAGTAGGAAAACTTAACGAAGGTATAATTCAGGTTGGTTTTATGAAATTGGTAGGTGTAATTAATAAACACCCATGTTATGGCACATACTATAATGGATAATTCACTACTACTGATACAAGTGTGTAAGAAGTACTGAAATTAAAAATGTTACAGATGATCAGGGATTTCTCATGGGAAATACATTCCCATCTTTTACTTTCCTTGTGCTGTTTGTTTTACATTGCAAGCCAGAAGATAGCTAAAGATCTCTAGGAAATGTTCTGGAAATAAGGGAGGAATTTTACTATTGATGGGTCAACAGATAGACATACTTTAATTTACCCATTTTAAATCTCTGCTAAGAAACATAAAGCTATTTTAAAAGTTGCAGCTTAGATCAAAACTCTGAGCTGGGGATAGTATACAATTGTATACGTATTTCCACCATTGCAAGATCCCTTTCTAGAGTTATGGTTCTAAGAAAAAATCCATTTGATGATGACATTTTCAGTGAAAGCAGTAGTTCACATTCAGTGTTTGCAGAAAGTGCTGTGTTTTAAATGCTTACAATAGTAAGTTAAGATTTTATGTAAATTCAAATGATCTAGACCTGATCCATTTTGATTTAATTTAAGGAAATTTTCTGAAATTGGTAGCTTGAACTGTTTTAAGATCCTGTAGAAGTCTCTGTAGATTTGCTTGCTTTTGCATTATCTTGCATGTGTTGTAACCTTTCCTCTTTGTAGCCAGTATATTCTGCATTTTCAGTATTTATATTTGTGAGTGTATGGTAACAATCTCAATATCAGTACTTTTCTGTGTACCATTGCTTTGTTTTATGTGTAAACATCTTCCAAAGAAATATGTAAGTATACATTTGCTATGGTTTATCATCATTTGGTAAGTAGAATGTTGTATTACACAGTACAAGGTGAAGTGAATCAGTCATATGAACGTGTAATCTTGACAGAATAGTTGCACCAATTTACAATTTATGTATTACAAACCTTGGGAGTAATTATTCTTGAAAACTGTGCTAAGTTAAGTACAAGTTAAGCATATTGTTACCTCAACCAGTTTATTGTTTCCTATGACATAGAATGTTGTTAATATCATAAAAAGAAAGGAAAGAATGAATTCTGAATTGGTTTAAATACAAGGAGTCTGGAATAAAACTGGAGATGAAATCGGTTGAGATCTTTGAGATACATACACATAAGGATGTTTGTTACAGAAAAAAAAAAATCGAAAGTGACTTTTGTGTTCGTGGTAAGTATACATTCAATGTATATTATTTACTTCAATAATGTAACTATACAAAGAGCTGTTATAAGAATCATCTCTGTTACAGAGTTCTATGAAACAGCTTCAAAATAGAATAATATATAATCAAAATACGTTAGATTACAAATAAAGAAGTGTGACATGCTCTTAGGCATGACTATGTGCTTGCTTGCTTGCTTGCTTACTTGCTTGCTTGCTTGCTTGCATTAGTGCTACAACAAATGCAATGAATAATGTTATGTTTGCCAATGGTAACATCTGTTTTGTAGAAGGGACTATGTGGAAGTTAATGAGAGGCTCTTTTTTTTCCTAAGCTCCTAAGGACATGTTGATTTAGTAGGCAGCATACTGAGTGATCTGGTTACATGTTCCTGAGTTGTGCATATCAAATTATTATCAATGCACAAGTTGTATGAGTTTCATCTAAGTTGTTTGATTTTGCTCTGCTACTTGTGTTATTCAAGTCTTATTATTCAGCATCTTAAATAAGCATACCATTGAAGCAGTGATAACTAGGCTTCGTCGGACATGCATTTATGATAGATGCACTTCTAGTATGCCGACCAGTACATTGTTTACAAGCAAGTGCTTAGGGTGAACGGCACACAGTGCTTGGAGATAGAGAGGTAGCTGTGAAACTCTGTGCACACTTAACCAGCCTAAATGCAATGAAACAGCAACCGCATCTGGAGCCTTGTGATAACACACTCCAAGGATATATCTTCTTGGTGTACCAACCAGATCATAGAATTAAAACTAACTGAGCTTTTGGAGACTAACATTGTCTCTGCCTTCAGGGTACTGATAGCTTGTTGCTATTGCAACTTGGCTTATATACCTCTGGTGAGCAAGACTGATTGCTGATTGGCAGATGTTTATTCAATGAAGATCTTCCACTTGTCTGCTTTGTGTGCTGTATTATGGTTAACTGTGATATTATGTAAGGCCAGGGTGGCCAACCATTGGGGCTGAGGTATAGTCCACTATCCTGATTTATGTTATTAGGTTCACTTTTTATTGCAGTGCTTTCCATTATCTTTGACACTTTGAGCTGGTTGTATAGCTTGAGAAGATATATTTGAATTATGGTGTCAGGAGAGATTTGGATGTTGTATATTGATAATATAAATTTCTAACTGTTCATTCTAAAACCAGTTTAAATGCTCACCAAATGCATTGGTTAGTTTGAATTTAATTTTTTTGACATTGTAATAATTACTTCTTTGTATTTTGTTGGGCAGGAAGAGATGCTGTCCCCTAATGTGGTCTACTCAAGTGCCAGTTCTTTCTCATTGTTACTAACATTGCAACTGAATCCCAATGTTTATTCAGACATGCAGTATAACTTCCTTATTCTTTAAACTACAACAGCCAACACAGTGTATGGGGCCATTTATTCAGTTCATCACCTCACAAATGCAATATTTTTTCTCTGTGTGAAAACTGTTCTTATAATTTCTGTTATTCTATGATTAAACAAACAATGTTTAAATGATACATGAAAAAGTGACATTCATACATGATAGATTATAGAAAGGATTTTACAGTGCCACATTCCATACACAACAATGATGAAAGTTTGCTGAATCTTTTGTATTTAAAATCTATAAAGTTTATAATACTGAAAATATATGCTTTGATCATAGGCAGGGAATGCATACCAATAGTTTTAAGTAACTGGGTATCTGTGCATTCAAGTGAGCATTTTACTGAATGCTGAGGAGCTGTTCGGAAGTTCATGAATAAATTAAAAGAGATGTGTTTTAAGGGATTAAGTTGAAGTGTAATGCCACATCTCTTTGTGCTCTTAAATGAGGCCTGCCTTGTTGGAGATGCTACTGGCCATTGCTTCTCTTGAGCAATTATATTATGGCTCAATGTACAGCAGGAATGGACAAATAGTGATACAACAATGGATCCATAACCTGCATGGCACATAGAGAATGTTTATAAAGGGGCGCAGAGGCCATGATTATGCCTATACTCGCAACACTTGTGCCCATGGCTGAATTACACGTAATTACATACCTCTGGCAAACCACAGATAGCACAGGCTAGCTGCGGAGGAATGTTTTTTTTCCCCGGAACTTCCCTTTTACTGAAAGTTTGAATGCTGAGTAACTACATGGTTATTTGTGCAATAATTCTTTTATTGATGATAGTTGATAGAAATTACAAATAATTTGTTCAAGAATGCATTGCCGACTCAGATAGGGAATTTTCCAGCTAATAAATACTGGGAAGTGGTTATTAACTCTACTGTCTGTATTGTTGATCATGTTAAACTTCAACATTTAAATGTGATTTACTAAGAAGATTTTTATGTACAGGATGACCCTAAAATGGATCGGATCAGATTATGTTATCTATGCTGAAATCTCAAGCAGCAAGTTTCCATCGATATAATTTGCTACCAATTAAGTCTGAAGATTTACTGAGAACAAATATAAGCCTCAGAAAAGAAAAGAAAAACAGATAGAATGATGAGGACCAGTTCATACTTAAAGGGGAAAAACAATCTCTACTTTGTAGTTTGGGTGACTACAAGTTGTCTTCAAGTTGTCATTGTACTATCAAATACAGTTAAGTTTTCAACTCTTTTCCATTTGATCCTGTAATTTGGGATTACATTTAACTTCCTTATTTCTTTCTCTTTAATTCTTTATTTCTTTCTCTTTCTGTAATATTTTTCGATAAGCAACAAGACACACAAGCCATGCGTGGGCAATGTTTGAGAGGAAGAATCAGGACTGAAAAATTCAGTGCCATAGCCGGGATTTGAACTTGCCAGTGTGACATGGCCATGGTAGCTTAGCGGTTAGAGCAGCCACGCATGAAACGGAAGATCCATGGTTCAAATCCTGGCTATGAGATTGAAGTTTTCTGTCCTGATTCTACCTCTGATACTATAGAATGCCTTTAGATAAGCATGATCTGCTTAAACAGCTGCCAACTAAATTATTCTCTTCAACTTAGCCAGATACTCACATTAGTTGATGAAGCAGTAAAATTATGGTTCAAAATGTTCAGGAGTGTTCTCCGTGTTAGAACCCCACATAACAGGTACACAGTAGTCATTTACATTTCACATCAACTTCTAATCTTCTATTCTTGCTCTATCTGATGTTACTAGCAGAAAACTTGTATTCTTCATAGCTCCTGTGGACCAAGAGTATTAAATAATAACCATCATATCCCAGCAGTATGAATTTCAGGACAGAACAAAACAAGAATTGGAGAACTATGGCATTTGAAGGATTCAAGGACTGCTTCAAGTATATGAACCAAAGTCGTTTAGTCTAATGTATGAACAGTAAATGAGGTGATGTATCCTCTCCAGACATAAGTATCTGAGATATGAAAGGAGCACTGTGTAGAGAGAGAGGAGGAATAACTTGATAGTAGGTGCAGTGAAACTACCTTCATTCTCTGAGTCACTAAAATATACATGTGCATACCACCAGTATGCAATTGAAAATCAAGCTGTCTCCTAACAGACATAGTTACACGTAGTTCAAATGCAATTTTGAGACACCTTTCTGCCTTGTCTGAATCTTAGTGTAAGAAGCCAAAAATCTTATCATTCATATCCTGGCTGTGAAAGATTTTCTCAAAATTATTCTTTCTGTATATGTAGGTTGGTGCTGTTAATGCTGATTTTTAGATTATTGTATTTATAAGCATCATCTCCAGAAAGCACATTAGCATTATTTAAGAGCATAGTACTTGTTTTTGTAATCCGAAAGTTAATTTTATGAATATGCATGGCTAAAATTTTTGTTTTAATGTTAACAGTTAATATTTATGAAATAAGTTATTGGGATTTCCTGGAAACTAAGACAAGCTGTATAATAAATTCATGTTGCAGACAAGAGGCAGTCAATTACTTAGGCTACTACTCTTCCCATGAGCAGCTTATGCAAGAATTAATACTAGAGCAAGCTGCAAGTGCCAAACGCAGAATTCATGCAATGGTATCGCAGGGAATGGTACATTGTCGTACCCATCTTTTGTGGAACAAGCTTCATTCACCTTTACGTGAAGTGGATCGAAGACGGGAAAGAGACAGAGAAAGTGATGGAGCCAGAGAGATGGTACTTAAGATTTTCTTACTGTTAATATTGAACTTATATTACAGAGAAAGCCAGGTTCTTTTCTTCAAAATATCAAGGTTGCAATAATGCATCCTCAGCAATTTTTGTATGCTGTAAATGAAAGTGCACTTCAATGGAAGGGAAGTTGTGATAAAATCATTTTAGGTGTTTCACAGCTATGGAAATACTAATTTTTTAAAATCTATTAGTCTGGCTCATAAATGAGCTCCTAGTGATGCAGAATAAACGTATAACTTTAGTGGTTTTAAATGAAAAGTTACATTTGAATATTACAAGAAAAGATAATTTTACCACAAATTATAACAGTGACACAAAACATTAAGTTATGGGAACAAATTGTAACAACAATAACAAAAAATGTGCAACAGCATCAAAACTTATAACGACAAAAGGAGGATCATTTGTAAAAATAAAATGCTTCCTGAACAGTAATGCATTTTGTGTGCTGTTAAAACCACACACATTATTCCAAAAGATGGCAATGGAATATTTTATAATGTTGTGTGTAATTGCGACTTGAGTACTGTTATTGCTTTTATATTTCCCCTCCCTTTCACAAACATATGTGTAATCATTCCACGGGATCCAAAAAATAGACCTACTACTGCTGTCTTTCTGAGGTAATATTCTTTAAGGTATGGCATGACATGGTATGGTATGGATGGCATGGCATACTCATATTGATTTTTCTCTAGACTTCTTGAGGTTGGTCTCTGTTGAACTTAAAGCGTCCATTATCTCTGCTTTAGATCATCATTTGCCTATCACAATTATGTCTATGCGATGAGTACTACCACCATCAGTAGACAGTGAACTTTCTCATGAACTTCCATTCCTATTTCATATAAACCATTTGTGAAGTTGGATCTTACAGTATTGTGTCTCTCAATTCTATGAAGCTTTGCCTGAGGACATTTTCCAAGCTCATGGGGAAGGGTTTCAGTGTCTGCTTGAGATCATCTGGGACTACTGCAAATTGGAGATACCATTGTTTCCTTTAAGTATGTGTCTCCATTTGGAGCTGCTCAGGCCTTTTTGTTTTATTAATTAACCAAGTGTTTGCGGCTGTAACTTCTGAGAACAGTTCTACTCTTTTCCCTTTGTTGGTACAGGAACACCAAGCCTCATATTGTGTATCGCATAAGTCTTATTCAACCATCTAACTGTTTTAGTCATATTGTTCTAGTTATAGAGCAGAAATGCAGTGGTTTGTGATGGCTTCTTAATTCTGCACCACATTGAAATGTGAATTGTTTAACCCTTTCGCTGGCAAGCTAAATGCTATACTGCTGCTTAAACTGCCAGCCCTAAATATGGAGAAATGTAAGGTTTTACAAAAAGCTTTCCACTCACCTCAATTTTGAATCTGTTGAGTTAAGATTTTTTGCAGTTATTTCTGAAATGTTGTTTTACATTTATACACACTTTTGAAAACATTACTCTAGTACACATATTTAAAAAAAAATTTTGAATTGTTACATTTTTTATTTTTAAATTTTAATTTTCCACTTTCAGTTTATTTTGACACCATAATTATTATCACATAGCAATTTTGCTTTTGCCTGTCAATGAATCATTATATTATTTATAAAATTACAAATTTTGAAACTTCTATGTTTAAAATCGTTGAAAGGAGCACGGTTAATTTTATGAACTGCAATTTGGAGTTTTTTCTTGGCGAATGCCATTCAACACTTATGTTCCAGAAAGGTTCATGTTCATTGTTAATTACATCTTACCAATTGGTATCCAGTTCATCTTCATCCTGATCTGTGGCATTTCCTCCAGAAGACTGCGTAGAACACATGATTGTTTATTTCGTTTATGTCACTGTAATCATCACTAAGAGAAATATCACTACAGCTGTCACTTTCCAGCAATGTTGCCACAATTTCACCTTCTGTCAAAGATTTTTTATTCCAGTATGCCATTCTTTAATGCTCATTAAGCAAACACCATGAGAAATCATTATTCAAAGGCAATTGGCATCGGATTTCATCGGATCTTGGCAGCCAAAGGGTTAATAACTGCAGCTTGATGTTAATATTGTAACAAATGAGATCAGCAGTTACTGCTAAACACGCTTTGTCTCTTAAGTGCTTGGCATAGTGAAAGAGTTACATATGAGGCACTGTTGCACATACTCGGAACAAAACGCAACTGATCCATCAGGTCACAACTGAACTGAGTCACAAGTTGCAATTGAACTGCACTCAGTACTGTCCTCTGAGTTACTGAACACTCACTGTCAACTGTCTACTAAAAATAGTCCACTCTCAGTTCAACTGATGCAGATGACTAGATTTGACTGACTCTGCTGGGTGATAGTCCTCATATAGGGCATGTTGTTTCACATCCTAGTGTTCTGAACTTCAAGTCCTTAGGTTTTCTGCTAGGCATTTGTTCCAGTATGACATTCAGTTCCTTGGTGTGCAATCAACCCTTTGTTCAGGGATACTAAACCATTCCCTGAAGTCCTCCAAGGCGTTAACGCATTGTCCGTGGTCTGTCACCTTTCTGCCGAGCTATTTCATGCCCTTCTCCATGTCGGCCAGTTATTCGTCAATTTTAGTTGATAGCTCCATCTTCATCCCAAACATTTCTGTCTACATCTTCTCCATTTGTTTCTTCCAATCGAATTTCGTGGTCTTCACTTAATTTAATAATTGTTGATGTATTTGGTCTATTGTGACATTTTTATCCCGCTACTGACACCATTGTAACAAAGTTACAGTTACTGCTAGAAGCACTTTGTGTGCTTAGCATAGTGCAAGCATTATACTAGAGACACGCATACACCCAAAACAAAACACAGCTGATCTGTTGAATCGACTCACAATTGAACTGCTGAGTCACAAGTCACAACTGAACTGCACTTGGTGCTGTCCACTGAACTCTTACTATCAACTGTATATAGTGGACACAGTTTATCGGCAGTTCCCAAGATTCAACATGGCCAACATTACACTAAACAACAGACGAAAGTATCCCAAAAAGCAGTCCTGTGTATGTACATAACAAAGGCATTTCTAACCTCAAATATCACAGGGTTAAAGTATCATGCTTTTAAACGATAATAATGCTTGAACATCATTACCACACAACAAAGAACATACTCACCTTCGGCAAATCTTGTTCTGCAATAACACTTTTCCATAAAAATACTTCTGAGCGCTAAATATCATAATATATGTTTAATGCACTACTGTGTAGCGAACACAAAAATAACAACAATAAGTATAACTGCATATACTGCTCTAAAAGAACTCAAGACAAATTCACGCAAACACGAGCGGTACGCCCACAGATTAATTAATTAATTAATATGTCGTCTAAACAGAATTTTGTTTTAAAATCTGTCAGTTGGCCTCTTTGTAACACGCTCATAAACAAGGGCTTCTGTGGCAACATACCAGATGCAATAGCACCAGCTATAGCCGTAATTTACCATGGTTATATGTTACAGCACTAATGCAACCTAAAGGATGGAATATCACCAAATATAACCAGACTGTGTCATAATGGGGGAAAAATATCAAGGTTGTTTTTTGGGGTATCTATAAGGTGTGCCTACTACAGTAAAAACTGTCCTCTCTCAGTTCAATTGATATAGACAACTAGCTCAACTAAGTGACACTGCCTCCTGATGGTCAGCTCCTTATATAGGGCTGGGACACAAAGCGAACCTGCTGGAAGACAAAGCTGCTAAAAGTGGTCCAAGCTAATCTTTGGGAGCAGAAAGACAGCTATGGTTTTGCTTGGGTTATTGTTCAGCCAAGAGGACTGTCCATTAGTGGCAGGTAGCCAGTTGGCAGGTAATTCCTCTGTGGCAGGTAATTACTTTCATAGCTACAGTGCCAATATTCAGTTGTTGAAGATACACTTCCCAAGAAGCTTTCATTTTCGAAAGTCCTTTATACTTATGAGAGGGATAGGTCATTGAATTGGAAGTGTCACTAGATAGTTGAAGAATCTCTTCACAGAACTGTGAATCATTTGTTTGGTTTCAATATTGCAAGGGATTTTGTTTATAGCGCTGGTTTGGGATGGTCCAATAAACTAATTTTTGACTGATGACTTTCACTGAGGTTGCAATAAGGAGTAGAAGCTGGCATGTTCAGATCATTTTTAAGTTTAGTGAGAATGTTGTCAGAATTAAAAATTAAGGATTGATTAAGATATACACCAAGATATTTAACTTCTTCTGTAGCAGAAATGCCTTTAATGTCACCATGTATGGTCTTAGTTATACAGAAGTCAAGCTTTTCCTTGTTTATGAGAATTGCTTTAGACTTCTCAGTATTAGTGTTTAAGCCCATTTCTTAAACAAGGCCAGTAACCAAGATTACCAAGATACTAACAAATTCAGAACCCTTTCCTATTAGTACTATGTCATCTGCAAAGCATAATACTGTTATTGGTTTTGTTTCAGAAGATAACAGAAAGCTTATGATTCTCAGACACTTTTCTCTGACTATTAACTTAATATGTGATTAATACAAGGGCATTCTGAAAGTAAGTTTTATCATTTTTTGAACAAGCAGATGGTATACCAGGTGAAACAAACAGTCACCATTAGAATTCACACCCGTTGCTGATCTAGTGACAAAAGGAGTGTCAGCGGAGGAAGAGGAATGACATGCGCTGAGTGCTTAAGAAGGGAGAGGAGCAGCAGATTGGTGTGCCCGAGATTATTCAAGTACAAACCACAATGGCAGACAGATGTGTGCTGACAACATGGTCACCAGTGGAAGTGTGTGCTTTTATTCAAATGAATGGGCATATGGGACCAGTGTGCTTGTCATCCATGAAGACCTATGAACAATGAATGGTGAAGAGATGTCTCGTTAAATGGTTGGTCACTGGTGTTGCATGTTCAGTGAAGGAAGACAGAGTGTGGAGAATGAAGGTTGAAGAGGAGGGCATCCCTCCACATCCATGAATGAAAACAACATTGCTAGAGTGTAGGACCTGGTGTTAGCATACAGACATATAATGGTGTCAGATGTGGCATCCACACTATGTATTGGTCATGCTCAGGCCCGTCACATGCTCCATGATGTGTTGAAAAGTGTCTGCAAGGTGGATGCTGAGAAACCTGAGACCAGATCACAAGAGTGCAAGAATGAGAATCAGCCTTGATTACTTGAAGTGGTACATGCCAGAGGGAAATGAGTTCTTGTTCAGAATCATCACAGGCATCATTTGATGATGTGGCAGCATCCCAGTTCACTGCTGAGGAGAAAATTCAGTGTCACTCTCCACAGGAAAGGTTATGGTCATAGTGTTCTGGAGCACGAAAGGTCTGATTCTCCTTTATTTCCTCTATCGAGGGACCATCAGTGCACCATGCTACTGTGACACCCTCACCACATTCAGGATTGCCATTCAATGAAGGAGACTGGAGCTCTTGAGTGAAGGTGTTATGCTCTTGGACGACAATGCAAAATCACACACAGCAAGGCTCGCACAAGATCAGATTCATTGCTTCAGATGGGAGAGATTGGAGCTCCTGGCCTACAGTCCTGATCTTGCCCCATTGGACTTTTACCTGTTATGTACATTGAAAACGCTTCACTCTCAGGATGTCACTTCCAAAACAATATTGAAGTGGAGCAGGCTGTGCAACAATTCCTTGCATCACAGGGTGCCGATTTTTATCAGAGCGGTTTCTTCAAACTGATTTCACACTATGACAAATGTCTTAATAATTGTTGATGGCGACAGTGTTGAAAAATAGTACAAGGTGTGTAGTTCATGATGCCTAGGTGTATCTTTTTTGGCAATAAAGTTTCCATATGATAAAAATGATGAAACTTACTTTCGAAACATATCTTGTATAGTAATTAAATAATATTGTACAAATAGCTTCAACCTGCCACAATTAAGCTGAGTTGACTAAACATTTCTAAAAAAATTATTTTTATTTGTTGACCTTGCTTGTCAAAACATTCTAACATATATCCATTGTAAGCTAATGTGAAGATTAACAGTGCATGGTCAAAGTAAGTATCTGAACATGGTAATATCTATGAGATTTATAGAAAGATGCCTTTGAATGTGGATAGGAAAATGTTAATATCTGGTGGATTGGTTGACATTTGAGGTGGGCATATTCCTTGTTTTATTTTCAGCAATTGTAATTAATAGTAGTATCTTATAAAGTATTCAGTTGTAAAATTACATTCATAAGATGGGGGGAAAAGTCACAAGACTATGTGGAATAAAAATACCAGTTTAATTTTCTGCTCTAAATGAGGAGCTTTATCTGTATATATAAAAATCAATTGCCATGCGTTAGTCTTGCAAAAACTCCAAAATGGCTCAACCAATTTCATTAATTTCTGTTTTATTTTGTCTGCCTCAATACTAGTATGGTTTAGAAAAAAGAACATTAGGAAAAACCCAAAGGAACAGCCAAAAAATCTTAAGAAATCAAAATTAGTAATTTATTATATAAAAATGAATGTCATACCATTCAACTGAATGTGATAAAAATTGGCAGATCTAAATGTTTTTTAATTAGAGAAGGGTTTTATACTATTAATTTTACCAGGCAGCATAAGACATTCACATGATTTTCTGTACTCACTTTTCTTTTATGAAACACAGACATTTCTTTACCTCTACCACTTCTGCAAACAATACATTCAATGTTCTATATGTTTAAAATAGAAATGCATTGTATTACATTCACAGAACTTTCTCTACTTACCTTTTATGTGACAAATTCACACGTTCTTCTCTCCTCGCTCTTCAACATACAGTTCATAGAATTTTCTATATGATTCAAATACAAATACAACATATTACATTTACCTGGTTTTCTTAACTCCTTTTATGTAACATATTCACATGTATTTCTCATCTCACGCTTCTGTAAACAATTCATACACTTTTATATATTGTCAAAATAGAAATCCAATGTATTACATTCATATGGTTTTCTCTAATTGCTTTCCTTTCTATGTACTCATGGTTGTTCAACAGTTTTATTAAAAAAAATTATGTTGTTGTTTAACGACGCTGTCAATTGCCAGGATCACATCAGCATCGCTGGTGTGCCGGAATTTTGTCCCGCAGGAGTTCTTTTACATGCCAGTAAATCTACTGACATGGAGCTGTCATTTTTAAGCACACTTAAAAACCATCGGCCTGGGCCGGGTTTGAACCCGCGACCTTGGGATCAGTAGGCCAGCATCTAACCAACTGAGCCACCCAGACCGACGTTGTTCAACAGTGCTTTTGTAGGAAAGAAACAACTTATCAGCAGCTTTAAGGCATATTATACGAACCCTCCACAAAAACGGCGATAAAATTATTTTTCCAATCCCAGATGCTATCGATAGAATGGAACTAAAAGTTCTAAATATTCCAACCGACCCAAACGAATTATTAGAATTAGTTAAAAAAAGTTTATAGTAGAAGAAATGAAATCTTGGATCTGGATGAAGTATATAAACATTTTGTTTTATGTTATGGAAGAATTGCTTTTGATGGGTCGCAAAAATGGCCGCATTGTTATGCGGTGATTAGGTATGATAATCTTGACTATCCCAAAATAATCTCCCAAAAAGCAACACCTACCCCAATATTCCCTCAAACCACCAATCATAGTAATACAGGAATCTTTAAACATAAATCCAACAAAGTCCCGCAAAATAATTATAAAAAAACCAATAGATATCCCACCAATAGTAATCCATTTCTCCAAATAACAAAATTATTAAGTAACAACAGCAAACCCAAACCTTCCAATACCCCACCTAAAATCAAACCCAAAACCCCACAAATGAGAAGAGTACAATTGGTTCGTGTACATAAACTATCGAGAGAGCTCACTGAAGAAAATAGGAAACTGGGTATTAAACAAAAATTTTTGGCACCCAGAGGTTATGTTCTTTTAAGACGAAATAATGGCAGACTCACACCAATACCCCATCAGATTACTTAGATTGGCACAAATAAACGCCCAGAGAAGTAGATTGGTTATGTCGGAAATCAAGAAGATTATAGATGAGTTAAATATCGATATTTTATGCATACAAGAGCCTTACTTAATAAACAAAAAACTAGCACATACCCCTGTTATGGCGAGAGAAATTCACACCGGGGAGAATCCAATGGCAGCTATTATTATAAATAACAATGAACTACAGGTAACCAAAATAACACAACTAAATGATACACATAATAACTGCATACAAATCAGCCATGATACAGGAACTTTTATTCTTTCCAACCACTACTTTCAGTACAGCCATGAAATTGAACCATATCTGGAATCGATACATAATATAAATAGACTATATCCAAATTATGAAGTATTACACACAATGGATGCAAATGCGAAGTCTGAATGGTGGCACAATAGTACAAAAGATGAAAGAGGGGAAAAATTGGAAGAGATTATATCAGAACTCAACTTAAGTGTTCTAAATCTACCTAACAACGCACCAACCTTTGAAAATCGAGCAGGTGCAACATCGAACATTGACCTGACCCTAGCAAATTTTCACATGGTTAACAAAATAGAAAACTGGAAAGTAGGTTTGGATTATACTACAAGTGATCACAGATTAATTTATTTCAATTACATTTTAGAACCCAGAAGAAATGTACATTTTAAAAAGGAATTTAGATTAAACTACAGACAAACCAACTGGGAGAAATTTCGACAGCAATTTGAAAACGTAAATCTAAACTACACCGGCAATGATCTACATTTTGAAGCCAAAGAATTGGAGAAAATAATTAGACAAATAATGATAAATACCATACCGAAGCGCAAAATTAAGAAATATACAGACAACGTATGGACAGAAGAACTTTACAACTTACGAAGAAAATTAAGGAAAACTAGACGAATATATCAAAAAACTATAATATATGAAGAAAGAGAAAGAAATCTGTTACTTTACAGAAAAGCTAAACTTAAATTTAAGACAACCCTGCAAGAAACTAGGAAAAAATCATGGCAAAATTATATCGAAAACAGCATAGGCCAAAACATTTGGGGAGTACCATATAAAATAGTTATGGAAAAAATAAAAAAACCGGAAGTGTTAAATACTTTGAGAAAAGAAGATGGGACTATTACAACCAACTGGTCGGAATCTATAAACGAATTGCTACGAAAACTACTACCGGATGATAATGACGAGACAGATAATGAGCAAAATAGGATATTAAGAAATGAACTACAGGAACCATATGAAAACAATACAGTCATTTTCCCATTTCATGAAACTGAAATCAAACATACAATTTTAAACCTTAAGAAAAAGAAGGCAGCTGGAATAGATGAAATTAAAAATGAGATTTTGATTAATATAAGGGATAGCTTAATTCCATATTTACACAATATGTTTAATGACTGTCTATGGCAAGGAGAATTTCCCAGAGCTTGGAAAATTGCCAAGTTGACAATACTCAAAAAAGGAAGTGATAAAGATCCACTCGATCCTAAGTCCTATCGACCAATCTGCTTATTGAACACTATAGGGAAAGTTTTTGAATCTTTATTGAATAAAAGAATAATTGAATTTAGAACCATGATTGGCATGAATGACAACCAATATGGATTTCGGAAGGGAAGGTCTACCGAGGATGCCATTAACACAGTAATTGGAGCCACAAAAAATTCACCAAGCAAATATGTAGCCGCTATTTTTGTTGATATTTCTGGCGCTTTTGACAACCTTTGGTGGCCTTTTCTTTTTAAGAGATTAAGAAGCTTAAATTATCCAGTTTCATTATATAGAATTCTTTTAAACTATTGCAAAGATAGAAAAGTGAAACTTTTAGGAATAAATCAAACAATAACTAAGACTATTACTAAAGGATGCCCACAGGGTTCTATATTAGGGCCCACATTTTGGGACATTGTTTTAGAAACACTCCTAGAGGAAGTACAGCGCAATAATAACTGTCTGAAAGTAATAGCTTACGCTGATGACGTAGTTTTTCTAATAGATGCAAATTCAAGACGAGAACTAGAAGGAAAAAGTAATAATTTGTTGCATATACTTTCAACCTGGTGCAAGAGTTCCAAAATGAAGATATCCCCAGCAAAATCTGGATATATGATTTTAAAGGGAAATTTTAAAAGGGATCCAAGTTTAAAATTTGAAAATCAAAAAATAAGAAGAAATAAGAATATGAAATATTTAGGAATATATTTAGATGAGAAGTTAAATTTTAATCATCATACAGAACATGTAAGGGTCAAAGCCGAAAAAACTATGATGAAACTTTCTAGAATAATTCAATTTGATTATAAAATTCCGCTCCATACTGTTAGCATATATCACACAAGTATATTCAGCTCAATAATAACTTACGGTGCTGCAATTTGGGCTACTAGAATGAAAAATGTGATGATTAGAAATCTCCTAAGAAGGACACAAAGGAAAGTTTTATTAAGATTCACGGGAGCTTATAAAACAACCCCTACTTTAGCTCTTTTTGTAATAACTGGAATTTGGCCAGTAGATTTAACTCTAAGACTTCGAGGAGCTTATTTTTGGCTTAAAAAAGGAAACTTTAATGCAGTTGCTGATATTTTGGAGCAGTATTGCACTACTAAGCGGGAAATTAAAACTAGACTGATGCATATTTGGCAAGAAGAATGGGAAATTATAAATCAAGGAAGGCGTGCCTTTTCTTTCTTCACGAATATCTCCGAAAGATTGGCACTCAAACATTTGAATAATACGAAAGGACTTGTACACTATATATCTGGCCATGGACCTTACGGCACTTATTGGAAAAAAATTAATAAACTGAACACCGATGAGTGTGACGTATGCTTTAAGCAGGACACACCGGAGCATGTTATGTTTGAATGTCAAAAAAACACCAATTTTACGCTTGAGGAAAGAGAAAATCTACAAGGATATCAGCTCTTTGACATAATACGTAACAAAGATCTGTTTCCACATTTAGAGGCTCTAGCAAACAAGATTAGTTTACACGCTAGAAAGATAATTATAGTACAACCTCGACAAGCAGGAACCATAACAATAAATGCAGCAGAAAGACGATCACACAGAATTCAGACCAGGAACATGACAAGAAACCGTGAAAACCTACATATATATGATGAAATGGAACAGGACGGAATTTAATTATCAAGACATCGAGGTAAAGGGACCGAGCACAATAGTATACAGTCAGGATGGAGAGGCAGTATACTAGAGGAAGTACTATCGGTGTGAGGCAGGCGACAACCCACGACCAGGGAGACGATGATCAGAAAGGAGTGGCGTGTCGAGGCGAGGCGAAGAGAGGCGAGGCGAGTCGGTCGAGGCGAGGCGAGACGAGGCGAGTCGAGGCGAGGCGAGTCGAGTCGAGTCGAGTCTTCACCAAGTCGGGATTGCTGCATCATGCATTGATAGGAAGATCGGCGACGGATTGAGTGACCGCAAGTGCTAATGATCAAGTTAGTGATAGGATTTTAAGTGATTTATGACCCTGATTATCTAGATAATCTAATTAAAAGTAAATAAGTGATTTAGTGATGTGAAAGTTGAATTAGTGAAGTGAAATGTGATTTATTTTATAAACTTCTGGATGTTTAGGAAATAATAGTGAAAGATAATTTTGTAAAAATTAATCAAAAATAATTAAATATTAGTGATTTTAGTCCACATTATTATATTATTAAAGTATATAAACCATTTTATTAATCAAAAGTATAACATTTTTGTGTATGTTGTTTTTATAAATTTTGGCTATGTAGATTTTGAATTTTACACTACACACATTTTGTAGATTTTGTAGTTTTTGTGCTGGAAACCAGTACATATAGTATGCCGCCGGTAACCGGCGGCAGTTTAGAGTTTTAGTTTATAGCTGTTTCTTTTTCTTTTTTATATATATAACTGGTTACCAGTTATATTTTACTGGATACCAGTAAATTTTTGTTTATTTAAAATTTTTAATAAATATGTAAATTTAAATTAAAAAAAAATATATATATTTATAAAAAGTATTAGTTATAGGTATATTATTAAATTAATTAAATTTTAAATAATAATGATAGGTAATAATAATGATAATGTTATTAATAGTAATAATATAATTTATAATTTTATGTAATAATTATAATTAATAATTTAATTTTATATATTTGTTTATTGTTTAGTAATAGTTTGTAGTTGTGAGTGATGTTGTGTATGAAATTTATATTTTGTTGTATTGAGGAGATTAATTTGTTTTAATTTTAAAATTTTATTGTTTTTTTTTCTTTTAATATATATATTAATTTATTTAGAAATTTTATTGTATTTTGATTGTTTGAAATGATTTGTTATTGTTTTAGAGAATTTATTTCTTAGAGTGATTATGTGTGAAATGTTATAATTTGTGTTTTTGTTCTTATTTTCTTGTGTTTTGTTTTATGATATATTATTTAATTTATCTATCTTTATAATTTGTTATATATTATATTATTTTGTAATTTTATTTTAAAATTTTTCTGTAAAGTATGTTGTATGTATGAATGTGTAGAAAAAATAAATTTTAAAGATCTGGCATATTAGCCCTGGTGTAAGTAATTAGGTGCCAGGGTTATTATACAGATTTTTATTATATTATTTTATTTTATTTTATTTTTATTTAGTGCTTTTGTATAAGGTCTTCCTGGTGTTTTTATTTATTTAGCTTTTTATTCCTTATAGTGTATCCTAAGAGTTTTAATTAAATATTTGTTTAAGTCTGAGTATTTCAGCTCGTCGGGTATTTCAGCTACCTAGAAATAGATTCCGTTAATTTGTATAATTTTATATTTTGCACAGGCTATATAAATAATGATGTTCCCATTAAGAGGAGGAGGAGTGGGAAGGGGAAGGGGACGACATGTTGGATTTGATCTAAGTGTAGACCATCATTGTTGATTTGCACAACACACTTTAATCACATAAACTAGATGTTACTGCTTATGCTTAGGTTTGTAAGTCTAGCACCCAACACAGAAATTGTTTTTTACATCTAATTCACAATTTAATGGAAACACAAAAAGAATATATTTGCTATAGGTGGACTGAGTTAAATTTGCAATATTTGTTGGTTAATGTAGGAGGATTGCTGAAATATTGCTTTTCAAAACTGCGAGGTGAGCCCATGGCTGCCCTCTGAACAGCAAGGGAAGCATATGAGAAATTTCATTCTCATACCGTCAATACAAGATCACCTGAGAATTAGGTGACCCTTCCTGCAGGTGTTTCTGACGTTGGGTATTTACTTTTGTGAAAGATTGAAAGATAGCTCAATATTCCTTAAACTGTATTGTTAATAAAGTACCAGGTATCATAAGGAAACTTCTGATAAGGGTAGGGGTTCAGATCAACTGAATTTATAATAAGATCTAGGTTTTTGAAAATACATGCTGCACCACAGAAGATATAGTAATAGATCTCTATTTATTCATGCCATTTTTATTACCAGTTTTATGCAGTAACATGGCCCGAGCTTATTTTAGCTTGCCAGGCACGAATAAGGCTTTTAGCACTCTGTTCAAAATTTTAGCTAGTAATTTAGCAGCTGTTAGATTTTTTATTGTTCTCAAAATTATTTTGTCTGGTCCAGGACTCATCAAGTTTGATCAAATTTCTGGAGTTATTTCTTGCAAGTGCTGAGATGACAACTAATTTCTGTTTTTGTTTATATTATTTATATTAGTTTTTATTTTAGTTGAATTTATTCCTCTACTGCAATGAATGTGATAGTAAGGGAAATATTATGATTGCTCTTTTGATTCAATTATGTTCCTTCTTTTTTTAAAGCAAACATCATTGTTTGTCCACATAGTTTAGTTATCTTTCATATAGTATTTGTGCAGTGCAATTCTTCTTCCTTTATAGGCATTTTACTTTAAAATTTGGACAGATTAGCATAATTTTTTATTAAAATCTCTAAATAATGGATTATAAATGCATTTTGAGAATGTTTATTCTGTAAACGGCCAGTTTTAAATTAACATGAATGTTTATATTAAAAGGTAATCTAGGAAGAAAAGCTATATTAATCAAGCACTCTATAAGTAAAACTGAAAATAAATTAATGTAAGATATTTAATATATTTTAAGAGAAAATCATAAAAATGTACTATGGATGCCCAAATGATGTTTCTAATGTTAGTTTTTTTATGGGTCATTTTTTTTACACTTGCCTTCACTTTTGAAGTGTTGGAAAATTTGTAACGTACAGTCGCCCAACAGCTGAGGATGAGGCCTAATGACCTCAAAAATGTGACACATTTTCCAACATTTTTAAAAGTGAAGGTGAGTGTAAAAAAAGTGACTCATAAAAAGCTCCAAACATGAAGAATACGTCATTATTGATAGTGCTTCTGTCTTTTATATTTAGTATTTATGAACTTATAATTTTACGCCCATTTAAAGTATAATAGAAAGATATTAAGTGTACTGTGATTCTTTTTAATATCCATTCTACTATTCAACTGATTTTCTCCTTGCCATTGTTTTGAATGTATGGCTGACACAAAATTTAATAGTAGATAGCTCGATACATCCAATCATGGGCTTACCATGTCTTGCAATGTTATATAGTTAAACACACTGTAAAATCATGCTGTGAAATCACACTGTAAAACCAGTAAAATAGATACAATTTGCACTCACAAAATTTATTTGCACAACAGGAAAGAGAATAGTAATAGTCAGCTATCAGCCACCATTAAATTTTGCATCTACCATAATTATCACAAACAATGAAAAGGTAGCAAGGAAATAAATACATCATTCTTAGTAATTAACTCCTATGCAGGTTGAGATGGGTGTGAGTACAAAGGGTTTTATACAATCTCAGGGAGATAGAATCACATTGCTGACCATTGAGAAAATAATGAAAAGTAATGCTAAGTGCAATTCGCTGGAGTGATAACATTGGCAAGTAACTCAGTGTAATGAATAGACCTTGTCGAACCAATGCTTATGATCATGTTGGTAATATTTTAGATAAAAAATAAATCTTGGAATTCTTTTCTATGGGAAATGGTATGGTAGTTAATAAATATAAATTTCAAACTAAGTATTTAGTAATTTTTTTACCATTACAGATGTGATGGAATGTGTGACTAAACATTTATGATGCAGCAGAAGAGAGAACACAAAAACTAGCACTAATGTTATCTTTTACATGATATCTCATTTGGATGATTTGCATTGTACAAGAACATTTTGGGGCCAACAGACAATACACTTTCATAATTTTCAGTATATTCTGATTATATGGATTAAACCAGGACCAAACTAAAATTGAAGGAAAGGTGCTGACCTGCTTCATAACTGCCTACTGTCTGTTCACGAGTGCATGGTCTAAGGGGAATGAGGGGTAGGTGAAAGACATTCCATGCAGTATAACTTCAGTTTTGTAAACATCCACGCAATCGTTGCTTTGCTGGTCACACTGCCAGCTTACCTCCAATATTATTCGCGCTACGTTTACTTGTTGCTAATTTCTTTTAATTTCAGTTGTAAAATTGTACTTATCACTAGTTTTATGTCAGAAGTAATATTGAAAGTAATGTAGAAGTAGATAATCCTCCGCCTAGAAGTGCTGTGAAATTTGCTATGATACTGTGATTGCAGAACAAAGGGGTTGCAGAACAGAGTGACAGTTCTATGCGTAAAACATATCTCTGCAAGATGATAGAATCGAACAAGCCTAAAGGGGCTCTTAAAGGTGTTACTGCCCTTCTATTACTTTCATTACCTGTACTTGTAGGAGCAATTACTATATTATTAAATGACCAAAAGTTTAATACTTCATTCTTAATTCTGCAGGAGGGAATGAGAAGTTGTTAGATTAAATTCTTCCTCAATTGTTATAACGTTATTATTTATTATTTTGGTTTTATTGTGCCACACTGTCGCTTACTTGCCCCTGTACATGTGTGATATCAATCCCATAATCCCACAACTTGTAGGATTAGTTTGGGCCAAGGTAAAATGAATACTTAAAGAAATGTAATAGGTGACTTACTCTTACACGAATTGCATGACATAATGCTCAAGGATGTATCATATAAGACCAAAACAGACTGGCAGTGTTTTTTAAAAATACAAAATGTCAAAAAATGGTCATTAAGAAAAAGATGGAGTGGTTGAAAGCATTGTTTACGTTTTATAAGTTAAATATACTGCATGAACGGAAAATAACATTTAAATTGTGCTATTTTGAGTGAGTTCTTTACTTTAATCTAGCGTGAATGGACATTCCTAGGTTGGCAGCATTATCGTAAATGTGATTAGAAGCAGAATTGCTGCTCCCGTATTGCTGTTTATCTGGAATTGTTTACTGACATAATGACTGGCTGCTTTTCTGCCAGGGACCATGAACTGGTGAACAAACTGTATATATTTTCACTCAAATATTTGCTTGAGATTTCTAAAGTAGGATTGCCTCTGGAGGGTATGTGAGGTTTAATTTGTACTCCAATTTTGTTCTTTGGTTCGCCTAACATCCAAGGAGCTTCTGTTCTATTAGCACTGTGTCACCAAAATGCTAAGTTGGAGATAGAAAGGAGGAGAATGATGGCAAGTGTAACGAGATAGGATGACTGATCTAAAACATCAGTCTGCCAAAGTCTCATAGTTGAACTCAAAGTTCTGTGAACAACTTTGCTATCAAAGTTAAGTTTGGGTGATTTCAGATAATTCTTTCAGGGCTATTCTTCAGTTAAAATTGCCAAATGTATCAATAAATGTTTCATAGAAATAATTTTTTTTGTCAAAAAGTGATGAAAATTTATAGGAAACTTAAATGTTGCAGCTGTCATTACATGGACTGAGTTATGCAGAGTTTTGTGAGCTACGAAATTTGGCCGTAGTGGAGCCTTTAAGTCAACTTGACCCCCGATTATCACCTTTGCTGTGCCAGCCTCTCGCTTGGTACCATGGTCTAGCTAAAGTGCTCATGACCAAATATGTGGATCACTATAGAGTTTTCAATGCCCCAGACAACTCTGTGCAGCATGTGGTAGTTCTACATCCACGTTATCTTGAAGCATTCATGATGCTCTCACTTGACTTCAGTTCTGCTCGAGGGGTATGTACTACTCTTTGAATAATGAGATGTAGTTTATTTATTAGTGAAGTGACCTTATGTCCGTATGTTAGAATTTATTTTAAACCAATAAGAGATTGGTTCATGTTGGGGTTGGTTTAAGCACCAAATGATGAGGTTCTGCCAACATTAGATAAAGGAAAACACTGTGAGAAAGTAATGGTTATCTAGTTCAATTTGACTAGTTGCACTGCAAATTTGTCTTCAGCAGGCAAAGGTGTTACTCTAATTGGAGAAAATATCTCCATAACTGAAACCAACTTTGTAATGATTCAGATTCTAACAAATTCAATGAAAATAAGTATAAGGGTCAGTCAGATGGTGATGCCGTAACCGAGCAGTTAGACCTTTAGCTTACCACCTAGGTGGCCTGGGTTCCATCCCAGGGACCTGCATGTGGTATTTGTGGTGGACAAAGCAGTGTCTGGGCAAGTTTTCTCCGGGTTCTCCAGTTTCCCCCATCACTCATTCCACCAGTTGTTCCGTCATCCTTTCCATTCATTGATTTTGCGTGCATTTCATATCATCCTCTTCCTCACTCTCATAGCCGGTACTTGGCTGACCACCCACTTCCAGGTCTTCACTCTGTCCAGTCCCTAGTTTCCTCTGCTCCCCGACAAGCATCTGACCCTAGGCACTGGCTTGCAAGTCCTACATAAGGGGAGAGTAATCTGAACATATCACATTAGATGTTGAAAATGGGTTTTTCCTGCATCTACACAACTTTGGTACCTTTTTAGGAAATTTTCTTTTGCACACATCGGTTCAGTTTCCACAATAAGAGTTAGTTTATCTTCTGATATTTTGTGCAGTTCTTCTAATATGTGGTGGTTTGACCTTTAAACTTTATTTTTTAAGTTCTGTGTAAATAAAAATCACATGATGTGAAATTTGGAACATGTGGACCATGATCGCTACTAATTTCTCTGTATTCAAAATTTCCCAGAATGAAATTTGATGACCCTTTAGTTGTAAGCACAGTGGCAGAGCTTTGCTGCAACCACCCAGACCGACATTGCATATTGATCAGTTGTTCAAAGAATGGCATATATATGTTGTTCTTTTAATGTAATGCATTAATGCATCTGAAAATAAAATATGGTTTCATGCACAAAATCAGATTTTTCTGAACTTGAATATCAATTAATGTGAGTCTAAACATGGCCATGTAAATGGAATCATGATTTGTCAGAGATAATTATTAAATTTAGTTCTATTAGCCCACCATAAGCATTCTTCAAAATGTAGCAACAGAAATGTATCTACACATGATTGTAGATCATGGACAATAGTGATTGGTCTTTTATGATATCAATTTGGAAGTTAGTAGCTTACCATGCTAAGTTCATTCTGTGTTGTAAGCCTTCAGAGATACCTTTTAAGAGAATGTCCTAATTGTTCTCAAACTATCTAATTTTTCCTCAGTAAGTAGGTGCTGCTATACCCTTTGCTTATTGAGAATTAAACCTATTTTACTAGATACAGTATAATCCGGGCTTGTGGGCTGTGATTTACTGGGCTCTTTGGCTCCTCCTCCTCCTGTTCCTCCTTTTCCTCCTTTTCCTCCTTCTCCTCCTTCTCCTCCTTCCTCTTCTTCCTGCATCTTGCTCTTCTTCTTCCTCTCTTCTTCCTCCTCCTCCTACCAGACATTTCATGTACAGCTCCGGCAGACATCTTCAGTGGTGCTGGTGGCAGCGGCAAGGACAAAGTACCCTGGTGGAGGTTTCAACAGCGACTGTGCTGGTTGCACCATGGGCTGCAGTGTTTATATTGGTGGCTAGAGGGGAGGTCTGCTGTGATTGACCCTGGTGGGCAGTGGACTGGACTTATGTCGGTGGAGTGCTGTGATCCGCTGGCGTCTGATTGTAGACCATGGATCACAAGCCCAGATTATACTGTATCTGGTATTGACACTGGCCGTGAAAGCCTTCCAACTTTGATAAACCAGTTTTCTTAATTTGTTTACAAGTTTTCACAAGCCTTTACTTCATAGAGGACACAAACCTGAAACTTTTGTCAAAGCTTGCCTTTTAACTCTACTGCAAGATGAATGAAAACACATATAACAGTACAACAAATCCTTTGCTATGTGTACTTATCTTGTGACATTATTATAACATAAAAATCCAAAGGACTTGTAAGACAAATACTAAAATTCCTTCTGAATTTGACACAAGCTTTAGTAAACTGAGAAATGAAAAAAAAATTAGCCTTGGTTGCAGGATGCACTGTGGAATTGTTGTGGTGACCTGACCAGTCAATGCATGTGTGAAAAACACATGAGCAAATTTCATGCCCCAGAATTATGTGCAAGAGTTTTGAACCAGAGATTTACATTTTAAACCCCTGTTCAAATTTGAACTTTTCAAGTCTGATCTTCTTTTCAGCATTTGTTCTATAAGTTACTTGCATCCATAGTACAGTTTAAGTAATGATTCTTGTTTGTGAGAAAAGACATCTATCCTAAAACACCAGCTATTACACTGGGTGGAAGGTACTGCTTTGGCCATACATTAACCAGGGATTCTATATGGTGAGTTTAACAAATATGTTTAATGCAATTATTATCAATAAAGAACCATTCTGCAAAAAAAAAAGAGAGCGAGAGAGAGAGAATAATAATTTGTGTCAAATATTTGGAGCCGTCTAGCTTCTTGTTGAATGGATATAAATGACTTATTTCACTGTCATGCAAACATTGTGTGAACAATGGTGTAATGTCCTTTTATTTCAATTCAAATGAATTTAGTCACAATTTAATGTTAATGTGGCATTGCCAAATCTCTCTTAGAAATTAAACTTTGCATGATACTTTGACGTTAAAGTGTGACTAAATTAATTCAAATTAAGGTAGAAATGCATTACAGCATTGTTCACACAATGTTTATGCAACAGTCAGTGAAATAATAATGCATTTATACCCATTCATCAAGAAGCTAGATGGCTCCAAATATTTGACACAATTTCTTTTTTGTGAAACGATTCTTTATTGGCAATAATTATATTGAACATATTTGTTACACTCATATAGTGCAGAATCCCTGTTTAACGTATGGCCAAAGCAGTACCTTCCACCCGGTATATAGGATGTTATTAAATTATCCCTTGGCTGATAAGTCATTCTAGTAAAACTGGTGTCTTTATCTTCAGTCATATAATACAAACATTTTCACATTTGTGTAATTAATTGTGTCTTACAACTAATTGTTGCAGGACCTTGCAGTTGTTTACCAGAAGCCATTACCCTCTAGAGAACATGGGACAGACAGAGAACGACTTGAATTTTGTCTTGCAGACATACAATCCTTAGTAGAAGGGTTTGTAAATGCTTGTTGCTTTCACCTTTGGGTAGGACTCTTATGACAAGAGTAGACAGCAAACCAACAGTTTCCTCAGTATTAAAATGGCTGAGAGAGAAACTATTAAAAAGCATCAAGATTTGGAAGTCTAGTATCCGGCAAATGTGTGTGCTTTTAAAAGCTTAAACAGCAACAAGAAAAAACCTCATTTTATGTAATTATTTTTAAAATGTATCATATTTCATTGCATAATGGTCATACTTTAATTTATAGACAAGCAATTAGGAACTTATGTATTTCACCCCATAATCGTCACATTAAAACTCCAGGTTCATTATTGAAAAATATTGAAAAATAATGTGTCGTCACTGCAACCTTCAGTACTGTTAGTCCAGTTAGATTCACGGTAGGGATTAGAGGACAGGTATGCAGCATATTCCGATGCTTGGCACTGTGGCACCATTCCTATTCCTGAAGTGCTCAATGTGTCACTGAAGATACATAGATGCCATCCATGTCAATGCCATCAGCTTGTCAAGATAGGGGCTAGCTTATCAATGAATTTGGTTGCTTCAAGCCCCTAAAGGTGGGAATTAGCAAGGCAGTGGGTAAATGGAGTTCTGAGGGTGCAAAATGTTTTACACATGGTTAGCATGTGCCAAGTCAATAACTATCTTATTCTTCAATTGTGTATAGCTGTTTGTTTCTATAGTTATTCTAACGAGTGCTTATTTTGTGAAACATCACTATGGTGAAATGCAGAAATTATACAACAGGTTTTAACTAGGAGGGATTACATTTGGGAACCAAATGCTAATTGAGCTGCAGAAAGGAGTGTTCACTGAGTGAAAAACTTCACAAGAGATTGGTGCAAAATGAAGGTGTAACTGAAATCTACAAGTTATTCAAAGCACTCTTTTTGTATTCCTAAAACCTTAAATTTCCTAGAAATTGATACTGAGGTGCTAGGATATATTGAAGAGTTGCAGAATAATGGATGTTGTTTTTCACAGTCAGCAATCCAATAACATTGACTGCAGTTACACAGTACACACATTCAATAGTATCATTAACACTTTTGTAAGTAAAAGATGATATTTAGTTCAATAAATACAAAGTCATCATTTATTTATTTATTTTATGTATTTATGTATGTATTTATGTACTTATTTGTTTTTTTTTTTTTTTATTGAAGTAGGTGTTTGCACTGCATTTCAGCATTGTTTGGTACTTTTATTTCCCCTCCTTCCTTTCTTTTTAATTGTGGACAACGCAACGTGGCTGTGCTTGAATACAATAAGACTCCTTCTTACTTCCATAACTGTACACAAGTCACTAAAAACTAATATGGTCAGTCTTAAATAATTTATTCTTCACATAATAGTTGCATTAAGTCCTTTTACTTAAAAAAATGAGGTATAAAAAGTGTGATGATTATGCGATGAAATGTGGTAATTAAGCAGTGCCATTATAGAGCTTGAAATGTGAAGTAGAAAATAACAATGTTATGAATACAATGTTTGTTTCTCGACAAGTGCCATAATATTACCCTGGTAACTTCACTACAAGGTTATCTTCAGTGAAAATGGTTTTAATATGCGTGTGTGTGGTGTTTGGACATGTGTGCGTGCTTGGAAGAGAGAGAGAGAGAATGGTGGTTACATGAATGTAGTCATATTGGTGCATTCAACTCCTTTGTTAAATGTCTGACCTGTACAGAAGAAAAATTTATTTTATTACAAACATAATGTTATGTAGAAAACAGAAATCTAGAAATACTTTATTAGTATAAATTATGATTTAGATAAGTGTATTAAGAACTTTGCATTTAAAATAAATTATATCACAGAAATATTATTTAACAGATAACTTAATATTTAGTTTAAGTATTTTACTTTTAGGTTTATTGTTATCCAAAGCCAGGAAGCTGCTCAAAATACTGTTTTTGCTAAGTAGGATTGAAATTAAATTTTTTTTAAAATTTTAATTGGACAATACAATAGTATTTTGTTGTAAGTTTATTGTAAGCTTCAATCAGGAACCTGCTCAGAATACCAAACTTAGAATGCAAATAAGAATTGTTATAAAATACACTTAATGAAAGATGGAGTCAACTTGAACACTTTTAATAGCTTCATTCACCTACTTATTGTGCAGATCATGCACCATGAGCATAAGCTCACGTCAGCTGACTGTTGACCACGATGCATGTTCTGCTCCTTAAGTCGATGACATCTTTTATTAAATGTATTTAATGAACTGCTGTACTGTGTTTAATTCCAAGAATATTTTGGATGAATTGTTAAGTTTTCTTTTGACTTTAGTTAAACCAATATGTCAATATAGCATAGGTTATTTTTGGATTTCTATTATACCATTTGCAGAAATGGAGGCAATATTTTAATACGTTGGCTGCTTGATGCAGTGTTTTTCCTTCACACTGCAGCCAGCATATGACAGAATGTATATCGGCAGATACACCAGAGACCCCTATGCCTGCACTTGTTTAAGTTTATTGTAAGCTAGAATCATAAAGCTGCTCAAAATACCAAACTTAGAATATAAATAGGAATTGTTATAAAACATTAATAATGAAAGATGGAGTCAACTTAAACACTCTTAATAGCTTCATTTACCTACTTACTATGCAGGATGTGCATTGTGAGCATAAGCTTGCAATATCAGTTGCCTGTTGACCACAATGCATGTTCTGCTCCGTATGTTAACTCCACCTTTCATTAAGTGTATTTAATGAGCTGCTTTACCGTGTTTAATTCCAACAATATTTTGAATGAATTGTTAAGTTTTCCTTTAAATTTAGTTAAATCCATATATCAACAGTGTAGTTTATTTTTGGATTTCCGTCATTCTTTTGCAGAAATGGAGGCAAGATTTTAATATATGGCTCCTTGGTACAGTGCTTTTCCCTCACACTATAGCCAGCACATGGCAGAGTGCACATCAGCAGATACACCTGAGAACCCCTATGCCTGTGCTTGTTTGTGGCTTGCAACAGCAACATACATGTACGAGTGAACAACAGCTTTAATGAGGTCATTATCTAATGTGTTTCATTTCTGTTCCATGCTTAAGAATTTGAGTTTTAAAAAGTGCTGATTAAGTTGTGTTATATCAAGTTTGTTTCATTCCCGTGCACATAAATGTATGAGTTAAAAGTGGTAATTTTGAGTGTTACTGGTAACTGTGTAGTTTTCCATACTGCCTTGAAACAATTACTCATTACCGCTAAGGTAATGTATGATACATATGTGATAACAAACTCTTGTAGGGACATAAGAAAGGGATTTGAAAGACAATTTCTTGGAGTTTATGAGAGAACTTGACAAATAAAGTGTTCACAACAAATTCACATGCATTGGAAGGACTAGGATATTTAACCCTTGAGCATGAATGCAAATTTCCTGAGGATATGCCAGAAATGTATGGATAGAGGAGGACAACATTTCCACCATCTCTCTTGATAAGCTTATTATCATTGCAGTATTAACTATAGCTATGAGAACAGGAAGCAGTTGTGGGAATATTATACCTCTATTGGTGATAGTTTGTGCTGAAGCAGCCGGTATGCAAGTCACCAAGCAATGGCTGCAATGTGAGGGAAAAACACTCTACATACCTCTATTTTATGACAGGTAGACAAAATATATTTTGGTCTGATTTAATATTATCTTGTTTCTTTTTGTCTGTTTTTCATACCATCATTTTAATCATTGTTATGTGTTTATCTGCATAAAAGTCATATTTTCTGCAACATGTCTTGAAAGCACAGAAAACAAAATATTTAAAAGGTTTTGATAATATTAATCAGCAACAAAGAAGACTTTTACATAAGTATAATTTGGTTTATTTTATAAATAATTGTATAACAATATTTGGTACAAGAACCTCTTTACCACAGGAAGGATAGGTAAGCAGTACAGGAAATACGTGAGTGTGATTATGTCTCTTTGTTAGAGCATGTTGTCCTGATGTGGAATTAAGAAGGCATTTATGGCTGAATTACTTAATCCCACACACTCTTGTGTATTCCTCTCAGTCCAGTTCCTGTAGTTCGATCCAGACCACAAAAACATTTATGTATACTGGTCCATGTTCTGCACTTTGCAAACTGTTTGCAATGAACTCCCTTACTGACACTTAGACATTTGACAGTAATATCATGTATTCACATGTTGTGAATACTGTACTGCCCACATGCTTTTAACAAGCAAGTTACATATTTGGACTTGTTGACTTCCAAACCGCTAGTGATCTTCTCCATGTCTCCTCAAAATTGCCATATAACTCTTGCATTTCTCCTGCCACATCATGTTAACTTTCTTTACTCCTATTTGTGGATAGAATTTTCTCAAGATTAATGCAATTTCCTCATTGGTACATAAATATTTCTATAACAACCACAATATAGTTTTCTCCATGAATTTTTTATATATATGTTCCTGTAAGAACTGACGTGACATCAAGATAAGACATGTCTCATGAAAACCCTAGATTTTGCCTATAATCTGGGGTTCTATTGTATTGGACACATCTTCCAAGCATACAAAGGATTTCTCAGGCAACAGGCTGGCACCATATCTCAATTGTATATTTAAAGGGTCCACTTCACGTATCAGCATGTATTTCTGTCTGTCCTAAAATAATTTATACATATGCTGCTAAAACTGATATCAAATCAATACTCGTATATTCTATTCATTCTCATAATTCTCATAATATTTATACTCTGTAAATCTGGCCTCCAGTGAATCTCATTGGCCCGTTCCTCTGCCTCATTAGTTTTGTGCAATATTGTGGCATTGGGATGGAACGTTTATACAGCCTAAATGCTGAGTTTCTGTGTGGGAAATATTTCTGATGTTTTATGTTCTGTGGACTGATGTCATGTTGGTAGGAGGCAGTAACTTCTAGCCAGTTTTGAATCCTGGTTGTGAATATTGTGTAGTAGTGGCGTGCACTCAGTAGAGCCAACTGAAGCATTGCTTCAAAAAACATTTATTCCTAAATTATTCAGTAATAACCTGATAAAATCGACAGGCATCCACATTTACATTTCTTCAAAACATCCAGAAATAACAAGTTTCACTGTATTGTGGTTATGCCTACCAGCAGTGTACCGCTGTGCTCCCGAGACTCAAGTGTGTGCATTAGTACTGACTGGCTGCACTGCCAAGACTCAAGTATGTAATTAGTATGTACCTGAACCAATGCAAAATATCTGTTGATTCAGCTACACCAGCGAGAGAGGATATGTGCGCATCTGAAGGCTTCCAAGAGAGACAGGCTTCCATTGTGCTCATTAGAAGCAAGTTTTGAATGATTCTGTCAGTTTCTGTTGAGGTGGCAAAGTGCTGAAATATCGTGTGTGAGGTGAATTTAAAACACAACATGTTACCAGTTTGAAGTTCTACAGTTTGTAGAAATGAGTAACTAAAGATTGTTTGAACGGTATAATTATTATAGAACTGTTTCAGTCTAAATGTATCATAAAAGAACTTCTGTGCAAACCATTTTCCATACATTCATTCTTGGACAAATCATCAATAGTTAAAAATGCAATACCAATACTAGAACTACCAAATTTGGTTCAACATACAGATAAATACAATAGACATTTTAATCAAATACGTAATATAATAAATGTGGTGAGTGTTTAGCCAGTTGTGCTGAACTAAATGCATTGTTTTGCTGGTATTGGCTGCGTTTGGTAGTGATAAGAATAGTAGTTGGACAAAAACTGGGTATACACATCAGAGAAATTTAGTTAAGCCTATAGCCAAGCATGGATTGTCTGTCAATCATCTACGATCTTCCACAGATATAGCAGGTTTTGAAAAAAGCAGAATAGACACCATGCTTGATAACCAGTTAAAAAAATTGAATTTCTCTACGCAACCAGAAGGTAAAATTAATTAGTGAAATCCTTAAAAGACTTATTAATGCAGCGTGTTTTCTAGGAATGGAAGAGTTAGCCTTCTGAGGACAAGATGAAATAGAAAATTCTGTTAATTAAGGTAATTATATAGAATTGTTAAACTACACTGCAGAATATGATCCTCTTTTAGTAGAGCATTTAGAAACTTCAGCTGTTTTAAAGGAATTTAAAATCATATTCAAAATGACCTAATCCAGGCTGTTAGTTCAGTCATTTGATCAGCTATAAAATAAGAAATAATGAAGGTTCCTTTTGTGGCAGTTTTCTATAGTTCTAAGTTATGTGTATAATGTAGAGATAAAAAAAAGTACTTGGTATTCTGTAATATAAGTAGTGACCGACATGCCCAACCGGTTGCAGAACTTATCCAGCACTTCTTACCAGAATTCAAATGTAATGAAAAATTGATTGCATAGACTTTTGACAGTGCAGCAACACTGGCTGGAGATCTGAATGGAGTTCAAGCACTAGTCAAGGTCACACATCCAGAAGTGTTATTTTTTCATTGTTACGCCCGTGTACTAAACCTTGTTTTGTGTCAAAGTACCTGCCAGATACCTGAATGCAAGATATTTTTTTAGCACCCTCAGTGCAGTCGCAGAACTTTTTTTCAAAATCTCCAAAACATACAAAATTTGTGGACCAATTTTTCAAGATCAACTTCCACGCAATGTGATGGAATTATTCTTCCAGATCAGTAAACACTGTGTTCAGGAACAGAACTCAACTGTGTGATGCATTTTGTGCAATGCTGGGTTACCCTGTAGAGATTGAGTCAGACATTTTAGCGTCAGTTTATGGCTATTTGTCACTTTTGAAAGATTTACAACTTTTTTTCCGTCTTAACACATTCAACAAAATAGTTTTCTTCACAGACGTACTGTATAACATTCTCCAGAACCAGACAAGTGATATTCTGTACTGTCAATGGGAAATTCAAAAATTTGTCTCTTTATAGATGCATTGTGTGACGAGTTTGAAGAGGTTTTTCAGAAAACTCTCTCAAGTAGATTAACCTTCAAAGATTAGAAATGTAAACTATAGACACATTTGCTGCAAAGTGTTTGACAACATTACTAACCACTTGGAAATGAGATTTTTAAATTCACTGGTACATGAAGACTGTAGGCAGTATACTAAAGACTTCCCCAAAAGCTGCTTTTAAAGTCTCTTAGCTAATTATGGAAAATTGTTCGGCTCCTTTTGGTCAAAAAATGAGCTGATTGCAGTGTACAGTAGAGAAGAACTTTTAGATAAAATCACGAATGAACTTGCAAAACTGTTCAACATTAATTCAGCTCTAAAAAGCAGTTTTCAACACATTAACTTGGTAGTGTCATTATTGTGTACAATTCGGTAGAGAGGTCATTTTTAGTGTTGAAAAGAATTAAAAAGTTTCTCTCGAAATTCTACTAGAGAATTATTTAAATTGAAGCGAGCTTGTTAGAAGACCTCAGAAAAAAGGAGCAGTTCTTTGAGGAGGTGGTTGCCAAATTTTCATCTCAGGACCTGAAGATGGAGTTTCTGTTCCACTGATTTTTCTGCAATATGTGCCATAGGTGTGTCAAAGTTACAAGTTTATTTACTTTATACAAGGTTTTGTCTATTTATAACTTACTACATTTTCTTAAAATTTAATTCATTACAAATACCAATTCTCATTTTATGATGGGAAACCACATCTGTAATTTATGATGTTTACTTAAAAATCATAACATGAGGTGCTTAGACTGCCTGGACAATCACAGCATGCCACTGTTGTGTAGTAAAAGAGTTTTTGAGTGTGTATATATGAATTTATGTGATTGCGAGCAAAGTACAAATGTAAATAGAAAAACAAGTAATAAAGGAAATTGATTAAAAGAAACTGAACGAGTAATTTTGTCACAATTGGTGTCAGAAGTACGACGAGAGCCACGATGGAGATGATGAACTAGTTGTTAGCCAAGATGAACATGAAAACAGTGAATTCTGGATAGCAGCAGATGGAAACAAAAATGGAAGTCAAATTGAAAAACAAACTCCGGAATGGAAAAGACGAAAAACGTGATCAAAACGAAGATAGAGCTATTGGCAAAGATTGACAAGCAACTGGTCAACATTGCAGAAATGCAATCAGAGAGTGACCCCACTCAGAAAGGTGCATTGCATTTAGAACATAAAAATCACTTATGGTAT
The DNA here is from genome assembly GCA_030765045.1 of Tenodera sinensis. Classification (NCBI taxonomy): domain Eukaryota; kingdom Metazoa; phylum Arthropoda; class Insecta; order Mantodea; family Mantidae; genus Tenodera; species Tenodera sinensis. The sequence continues at coordinate 98,247,905 of CM060962.1, read as the reverse complement.
AGTAAGTGATGCTCAACAAAAGATGACGCATGATCTGCAAAGGGCAAAAGAGGTTGAATGATTTGAAATGATCGTTTGATGTTGAGAAGACATTGGCATTACAAGAATTCTAACCAGCATTACATTCTGTAAAAGATAGTTGTGGGTGTATAACTGTGTTCACTCTAGTACAACTTGTAAAGGGTTTTGCTTTGTTTGGGTCTAAGGTATCGCAGGTTGAGGTGCCCAAGATGTGGTTTTGTGAGTACATTGAGAACAATGTGAAGGAAAGCGTTACTGACCTAATTTTGTGTGCAGATTCATGTGGTGGTCAAAACTGAAATATCAAGCTAACCTTGATGTTGAAGGCTATTATGGAAAGTGGTCTGTCTCTTCAGTTTCTTCAAAGTTCCTGATTCCTGGGCACACATTTTTCCCAAATGACATAGATTTCAGTGATGTTGAAAGAGCTTGGAAAATTCAGCAGTGCATGTACACCTACCAAGTGACTATCTAAATGTTATAAGTACTTGTAGGAAAAAAAAATATCATCTTATTGTAACTTTAATGGAGTCCAGCGATTTTGTTGGATGATTGAAAATGGAGAACCGCATTGTAACCATGAGGTTGACACCACAGGAAATAAAATTAATTGAATGCAAATAGATGAAATAATGTTGAAAAAGGAAGATCCATTCAAGCTGTACATAAAATCAGACCATAATGATAATGCCTATGTCACTGTGGACCTAAAGAAGAAATAGTAGGGAAGACCTATTAACTCAAACTTTGATGAACTACTGAGGCCTCAAGGGAAAGCCATATCTAGACCTAAACTTGTAGATCTGAAATCCATCCATCCAAGCACTTTTATCATTCTCTTATTGGAGATGTGCAAATCGTTGATGACAAAAAAAGGATTTGATGATGATGTTGATTTTGAAGAAGATGCATAATGATGGCAAAAATATTGCATAATGTGCAAAATAGAACATTGGATTGTATACATGTTTCATATTACCTCTCTCCATGTTGTATTTCCTTTAGTAGCAAAGACATACTGTTGCAAAATGTATTATGTTATATAAGTGTTTGTTATAACCATATTACAAACACCAAAGTATCCACACATTATTGGATAACTTATTGTAGGTGAACCCAGAATATTAATTTGTTAACTAAGCAATAATGATCCAAGAGACATTTGTAACATACCACTGCATAAGTATATAATATTATTGTACACTAACATATTCTTAATACAGAATACATAATTGCCTAAATTGCCACCAGTTTTGGAAAATATAGCTATTACACAGATTTTATGATGAGAAGATGTACAAATGGATCAGTATCTCAGTTTGTGATTTTGGAGCTTAGATCACTATTGCTCATCACAGTCCAATTGTAATCTAACTTGAAATTTGAAACAAGGCAGGCTTCTTCTCAGACTTTTTGAAATTAAATTAAAGTTGAATGGGCAATGTTATTGTGGTTAGATATCACTAGATCGGGCATGGGGGAGAGGGGTGACAGCAGTATAATTGGGTATTTACCCTTTGTACTTACTGACGCAATTTTGAAGGACTGACTGGTTCTCTAGTGGGAGGTGTGGTCTGGTAGCTAACTGTTGTGAGGCGATGGAAGGAACTACGATGTAGGGGAAGTGACCCATTGTGTCAGTTTTCCCCATCTGTGTGCTAGATGTTCAGGTGTTGTGAATAAGAATGATGTGGAAATGTGCTGCTGCAGTCTCAAAGAGTTGAATAGGCAAGTAAATATCAACATGTTTTATTCCAATGGCCAATCAGGGAGGGAGTTCATTTGTGTCTGCAGTTTTGTGTTTCCAGTACTGTCAGTCACTGCAAACCACACTCCAATGCCTAGTGTGAAAGCTAATGAAGATAAAGAAATTCACAGCATTTCCTTAAGTCTGATTAGGATTTCAGTACAATAGAAGTTGTTATCAAAGATAAAATATGGTTTTCTGTGTGTGTATATGAATTACCATTAATCTAAAATACAATGGGACAGAAATATCCTACATGTCCTGTTTATCCTTATTCACTAAAGCTTTTAAGAAACACTCAATTATTTTACATAATAAGTTTTTAGCTGTTAGTAAATGTAACAGTCATGCATGTCTCTCAGGCTTAATTCACAAGCAATATGACATCTTTTTGTGATATTTGTGTATGTAATGGTACATAGTACCTTGGACACTTTTGAGTGTATGCCATGATTATTTATATCTCCTCAGGCTTTTGAAATAATGTTCTCACTGTTTATGGTAATTATTTAAAGTGCAATTATTGTATATTAATTGAGGGTCGGTTATGTTTACACATTAAATTTACTTATGAATTAGGACATGCTTCACTTGCAAGCTGAGGATGGGAATGAAGGTTCCTGATGCAGGTCCTGATTTTCACAAGTAAGGGACGATAGTGTAAACATAACTAACCCCCAACTAATGTGATTAACCTCACTATTCAAAAAATTTCCATATATTAGTGATGCAATTGTACTTGTAAATATAGCTACTTTTTCTTGGCATTAACTTAACTATTTTCAACTGAGCTGTTTTTATCTGAATAATGCTCTGACTGATTTTAATGCAAAATTGCTAATAATAAGTAGTAATAATTAGCATTGTTTCACCAAAGAGGGGAAGGTTGTTCACAGGTTCAAATGAACAAGTCCTATGTGATACATAAGGGTTATCCTGCAATAATACAAATAAATGGATTTCTGCAGAATTTTGCATATAGTATGTAAGCATGAAGCACATTAATAGTATTTTAAGATGTTAATCTGTATATATAATTATTGTAAGATAGGTAATTGGTTGCAGGTTTGCTGTTCCTGATTTATCTCCAGAGAATATTAACTTATTGATAAATAAATGTCTCTGATGTTACATGAAGTTGCAATGAAGCCATTTATAATAGTCTTAAGATACCATTAGTACCATTATCCACATGTACTGTAAATTTAAAGTTACATATGTGCAGCTTTTGTTCTTCAAAGTCCAAGAAATGCCATTATTACTCAATATGTTATAAAGAGCTCTGTATGAATTGGACAGAAACAGAATTCAAATGAGATATAACATTAGTAGATTAAGGAAAGCTAGAAAAATGACAGCTTCCATAATTTGGTCAAATTGAATTGTTTGGTTAATTACTCTTAGACGCATTGAGAATCATTTACAAAATTAATTTTAGTAAATATACTGGTTTTAAAGCATTAAAAGTTTTATAGCATGGCTTTAGAAGTACCACACTTTATAAAGAGGGCAGAACTGGGACCTCTAACAAAAGACTAGAATTTGAAATGCTGTGTAACAAAGGAGTGATTTTGCTTGTAGGGTGCACCAGTTACATGTTGATTGAATGGCACTGTGATTGTGTGCAAGTGCTTCATTCTAGTATTACGTTTACCTTTATTCCGATAAATGGGGCTCCAAATCTGCTCTGTACTTCTGTAATACATGAAAGTTCACTTGCATAGATGATACTACATAAAGGAATTAAACATACTTAGAATCCATATGAATGTTTTCTTGAGTTTCTGTTGCTGCTAATATGTAAACCAGGTCACATCGAATTGGACAGTGTAACCAGTGTTGCCAGGTTGTTGGGAGTAAAAACCCTTTCAGGTAAGTAAAAAGTCCCTCTGATTGTAAGAAATGCCCTCAATCTTAAGTTGTAGAATAATTCCCTATATTTGTTGCAAATTTATTGCAACAAATTTTGGGTTCTTTTAAATTTAATGTACACAAAAACCATTGAATTTATTGAAATATGCCAAAGGAAAAAGTTGTTTATTCAATTTTCTATGAATATGGCCATAAATCAAGAACCTTCAATGAATAATAATTCAGTGAGGTGATGATAAATTTTTTTGATAAAAATATTTTTTTCTGGAAAACTATAAACTTTTCAACATTTTGGTATTAGACTTTCTTGTTATTCACAACATCAGAAATTTGCTGTTAAAGTGTGGCGAATCATTTCACTTCCATTATGTATAAATTTAGCCAAAGCTCTTAATTTTTGCACTACCTCTGTATGTACAACCTTAATTTTGGCACTACTACTGTTCTGTACAGTTGTACTCTAGTACAACTTGTTCTAGTTCATTTTTTTTCTGTGATCAACTGAAAAGATGTTTCTAGTCTGTAGTATAGAATATAATATTGATTTTGTGTAACAATACAGGTTCATAGCTTTCTTAGTTTGGGAGATAACAAAACTATTAATTTAGTACTTATGCTAAAAACACTATCAAATGTCCTATTATATTTACTTTCCAATGTCAGGACTGGAAGTCACCAGTCATAACTGAAGGTTAACTTTTGGAGGCTGCTATTAAAAAAAATATATATATATTTTTTTTTGTTTGTTAACCAACTGAGCCACCCAGACTGACAGATTTTTCAGTAATTGATGAAATATGCACATAGATGTTTCAAGAAATAAACTTTGAATTGAGGAACTCTATGTGATTTGTATGAATTATTAAAATGTTATATATACTCTTAATGAATATCTTAACCCTGTCAGGTGATCGAAATATTAAAACATGCACCTATGTTACTCACTTTTGACATTTGTAGCTTTTATAACTCAATAAACTTTTGCTAATTATTCTTGCCATTTGCACCCCACGACTAATATTCTCCAGAAAGTTTAATTGGACCTTTTCAATGTCTACGTGGATACTGAGAACCAGGTTTTCAACCTGCCTGAAAGTCACAGGAAAAGTGTGATTAAAATGAAAACATTCTGTTCTGAAGGTGAATTCATATATGAAATTATAAATTATAAAAGCACGCTAATAATAATAACTGCCACCACCATCACTGCCACTGCCCCCCCTCTCCCTCCCTCCCACTACCAGTGATAACATCTCATGGTGTAGGTACTATATTAGTGATTGGGGATACATAGATGTGTGTGCAGCTCGCCCCAATGTTGATGTCTGTATTATTTGCACTTTTAATATGAATTGCCTTAATATACTTACAGTACTTAAACCATATCTAAAGAAGTGTCCTGTGTCCATGGTTTACCATTGTACCCTAACATTGCATCTCCAATGTCTAGTATGAGACAGCCCAGTATCATCTTTGCAAGTGATTTTAAGATTGCATGATAAAACTTTTCATTCTGCAATGGCATAAATGCGTGATAGGTGTGATATTAACTGCATATTATTATCATCTCAAAGCATTTTGGATTTGGTTAGGAGCTGCAAAGTCTCCATTCAGTGATTGTTTTTTCTTAAGTATCTAATTCAAATGAAATGATAATTATAACTGATTGTAAAACAGAAGAAATTCTGTTTGATTTGAGCACGGGTAATCATGTGTGATAAAGTAAATAATACAGTAGCAACCTTGCACAATATGAATGTAAAGCTACTTGCTGGTACCTTGTTATGCAAATTAATCATGTAAATAAATACTCATAATTTCCCAGTTGGAGTAAAGTTAATAAATATCCCATTTTTCCCTACCCTAACACAAATGTACACTTATGAATGTGCATGCAAATGTCAGTATTCAAAACAGGAATGAAGAGGGAGTTGCAAGAATACCTTGGTCAACAAACAAGAAATATAATAAGTATGGAATAAAGGGCATTAGGGCAGAAGAGAAGATCCTGACAATAAAATAATAATATGAAAAACAATGAGAAGAACAATAGGACATAAGTGTTCATAGTATTCATAAAATGGAGTAGGTACCTTTCTGCTGCACTTTTTAAAATGTGGTCTCACAAAGGCACTTATGAAAACATTCTTAGCTTTTACTCCCCAATATGATGCAACAGCTACTCCAGTTTAGTGCACACAAAGTGGCCCGGGTTAGATCCCAGGCAACTGCATGTGAGATTTGTGGTGAACGAAGCGGCACTGGGACAGGTTTCCTCTGGGTTCTCTGGTTTCCCCCGCCATCTCCGGTACTCCATCTTCATTCCGTGTATCATCAGTGTCACCGCCTGTGGTGCCGTATGTAGTAAAAGTGGGCATTAAACACTACAAAAAAAAGTTTAGTGCACATTACACCATTTAAGCATAGTTTATACTGGCAAATCAATGAGTCTCCTTAACAGCACACTCAGAATGCTGAGAAGAATATTAGAATTGTACCTTTCAGGAGCAAATGATTTACATACAACATACAGCCAATGTATCTGACTGTGCCTTTGGAACAAAGCGATAAATTGTCAATTACAGAACATGCTATACTTGCCTAAGGTGACCTTGTCACTCGCGCATATCCGAGCATCACGCAAAGCGATGGTGGGGGTAAGTTTCCACCAGCAGCCAGCTGACTAGTAGGCTGGAAGTCGAAGAGATACTAACCAGACACCCCTTTTATCTTGCAATAGACAAGTGGACTCGACCATGAACTACTGCGCAACATTACGACACACGCCACCTCTAAAAAATACCTCTGTAATATTGTGGCGTGTGTAACGAAGTGTTGTTCCGACCAGAGTGTGGAAGTTCACAGCCCGTCACTAGAGGACACGCGTGCACGTCACGTGATTATACTAAGCTAGCAGCAGCATGCATCAATCGTCCAATGCTGCCAGCCACATTGCAAACAGTGTAATGGAGGTAACAAAAGAAGAGCAAAGAGGTGTTGTTCATTTTCTGACAGCGGAAGGAGTAGGGGGAACATTCATCGACGAATGTCACAAGTGTATGGCGAACACTGCAAGGTCAAGGTGTGCCACAAGCGCTTCAGGGGAGGACGGGTGTCGTTAGCCAATGATGCATGGTCTGGAGCACCACACTACATTACTGATGACATCGTCCAGCTGGTTGATGCACTCATTACCCAGGACCGCTGAGTGACAGTGAAAGTAATTGCTGCCGAGGTCGGATTAAGCGTCAGAAGTGTTCACGCCATCATGAAGGAACAACCATCTCTTGCACAAAGTGTGTGCCCAATGGGTGCCCCACAGTCTTCAACCACACCAGGAAACATGTCGAATGGTCCACTGTCTTGGTCATCTGCAGCTCTATGCTAGGGAAGGGAATGAGTTCCTGGCACGAGTGGTGACTGGAGATGAGTCATGGTGTCATCACTTCGAACCAGAATCAAAACGACCAAGTCTCTAGTGGAAGCATCCAGGGTCACCACCACCAAAAAAAGCCAAGGCCATCCACACAAGTGCAGGAAAGGTTATGCTGACGTTCTTCTTTGACCAAGCTGGCCCTCTTCTGATACTCTTCCTGCAGCATGGGACAACAGTGAATGCCCAGCGTTACTCGCAATACTTGACGAACCTTTGCCAAGCAATCAAATCAAAACTACCAGGCAATCTCACCCGTGGGGTCATTCTGCTCCATGACAATGCAAAGCCTCATACGGCCAACACAGTCGTGGTACTCCTGCAGAAATTCAAATGGGAGGTTCTTGGCCACCCTCCATACAGTCCGGACCTCTCTTCCTGTGATTACGCCATTTTTGACCCCCTTAAAAAGGCTCTGAAGGGCAAACCATTCACCTCGGATGATAACGTCCAGCTGTACATGCGGAACTGGCTCACATCGCAGCCCCAGGACTTTTATAAGACAGCCATTCACCGTCTTGTGTCACAGTGGGACAAGTGTCTCAACAGCCAGGGCCAGTACTTCTAACATACAGATACTGGTGATGTGAACTACCTGTATTTAATGATGTATCACAACATGTGGCCTGAACTTTGTGAGACCCCATTCTTCTAAGCATTTAAACACAGTTTCACATGGTGTCTGTCCTGATTTTTTCAGTAGCTGTAGTACTCCTAGTAAAATATATGTCGCAGTGCATGAGTGTCCCCCTTTGTGGAATAACTCTACCTATACCTAAAAATCTTCTCCTGAGTGTGTGGAGAAAAATTTCAGAAGTAGCGGGCCTAAAAATGTAACCCTGAAGTTCACTTTTATTCAAGTTTTATTTCCGTTTCAGCAGAGAAAAAATAACATAATTGCGGATCAGTCTCAAGCAAATCTTGGTAATATTTTATGTTGTTACTTACGAATAACATGTGCCTGTAAGAATGTAAAGGTACTCTATAAATAAAAAATGGCTAACTTTTTTATTTCTACCAGGTGCTTAAAACGACACTTTTTCGCGCCCAAGTCTAAAGATAGCTGTGTGTCTTAACCACAGCTGACGTTAAATACAAAAATACTTTAAGGGTACATTGTAACAGGCGATCCAAAAGACTCCGAACCGCCTGCACTGTGTTTCATCTGTGCGCGCCCTCAGCGCTCGTTGCCGACTGTCGTCATAGAACAGCACGGATGAAACCATACAACATTTTTAACACTACCTTTAAAGGCTTTACTTACCAACGTTATTAAAGGAGATGTTGAAACTGGCCACTGTCGTTGTTCATACATTTTTGGCATTTTATCCATTACCCGCCGTAGTTCACGTTGAGAAATGCTGGCAATTTCCTGGCGGTTGTTTAATTTATCCAGGGTGTGTGGGTTTGTCTTGTACACTTTATGCTTTAAGCTACCTCAGAAATGGAAATCGCAAGGGGTTAGGTCGGGGGACCTAGGGGGCCACAAATCTCTACTAATAATTCTATCCTGAAACACACTTTCAATTGTTCTCATCGAAAGATTGGCTGCCATAAAGGGGTATTTCATAAACAATATTAGGTTTATCAGAGCTCCAATAATGATTATTTTGTGTACACACACACCCGTGAAGGTGGAACCAAGCCTCCTTCGTGAAAAATATTAAATGTGGGTCAATTTCGCCATTGCATACACTATTGAGAGTCCACTCACGAAATGTGCGCCTAATTACAGGATCACCGGGTTGAAGAGCATGTGCCACAGTTATCTTATATGGTTTTAACTTCAGCAATTTAGTAGCTCTTTGAAAAGAACCATAAGAAATGCCTGCCTGTTGTGAAAGACGCCTAAGCAATTTTTTGGGGGAATTCGCCAAACGATGACTAATGTCTAATGTTTATTCTTTAAGAACCGTATGCCGTATTTTATATTTCTGAGCCTAAACACTTCATGTGGTTTGAAATTTATTGTAAAGTTTATGGATTGTTGTACGGCCTGGGACTTTTACATCTGGAAATCTTTCTGCAAATCGCACTTTAACTTGGCGAGCTTACTGAGTCAAAATATACGAATCATAAATAAATACACGCTTTGTAACTAAGTACAGGGAAAAATAGAAAAGCACGCTGGTAATAAATCAACTACACGATATCACTATCAGCTCTATACTTCACTTTCAGAGCAGAGAAAAACGAGTTATCTGCGTGACCGTGTGTACATCAGCTGCTGTTGTCGTGTTTCCGTTTGAGTAGTGGAAAAACACTGCGCAGCGGTTCTGATGTTTTTGGGCCTCCGTAGTTTCTGAGATAAAAAATTTGCTACCTTTTCTTTTCACGTTTGAAATCTTCATTCTTTTCCGCATCCATTGATGTATAGTATATGGGTTGTTGTATATTTTATAGTTGTCAGAATCACATTTAAATAACATACCGCACCTGCCTTTGCAGTATTTTTTTTTTTTTTTAATTTTCCTGTATCCTATAATTTTCTGTATATGCAGATATCATTTTCTCCAAAACTGTTGCCTCTAGGAAGCTCAAATTTTCTGAGCTGCTAAAACATCATATAAACTTTAAAATGAGTGGAGCAGTTTTGCCATATTTTACATGCAATTTAGAAACGGTAATGCATGTATTATAAAAATGGAGTTATTTTTCAAAATTGTACCAGGTGGCCCACAGCAGCCGACATCGGCGTAAGTAGATAACCCATCATGCATTAAAACATTTGCAGAACTCCAGGGTGCAAGAGAGGGCAGTGGCGTTTTTGCCTCTCAGCGAGAAGTGAGGTGAGAGGCAGTTGAACTAGCATGTGTACAGTTTGTCCAGTACGTCGTGACACTCCATATGCACTATAGAGGAGACAATTGGATAAGCGACTGGAGTGCTGGAGAACAAGCGATTGATGTCAGATCTCAGGCAGTCACATACACAAGCATTGTATGTTTACGTATTATAAACAATTGTTAGATAGTTATCATGTTGAGAACAAGTGCTATACTAATCCTACCCCTCCTATTATGCGGGTGGGCAAATCTCTGCTTTTGCGCATATATACTTCGGGAGTGGGGAGTGTCACGATAATCTGGACGGGCTTTAGTTCGTGATAATAGACAATAACAGTATAAGGAACTTAAAAGCTCTCACTTTTCTTGCTAGATCTTTAGTTTCCAGGGAATACACTCACTCCTGTATATGCTGCTATAGTCTAACAGTTGAATTACAGATTGTAAAGTGCAAGCATGAGGGCACGTAATGTTTCATTGGCATTTCTTCGTTTCTTATGAATATTATTGTTGCATTTTATTATCATCATCATCGTCGTCATCATCATCATCTTCATCATCATCATCATCATCATCGTTATTATATTATTGCCCGCCTCGGTAGCGTGATGGGTAGCGTGTCTGCCTCACGTTCAAGAGGTCGCGAGTTCGAATCTCGCTTAGGGTAAGTTATCCGGGTAAGGTTTTTTCCGAGGTTTTCCCTACCCTGAGAACACGAATGTCGGGTAACTTAAAGCTCCATGGACCTCGGACTCATTTGAGCATCATTTCACCCCCTTCATTTCATTCATTCGTCCGATATGACACAATGTTGGAGGACGTTAATGGAAAAAAAAAATCATCGTTATTGTTGTGATGATTATGATGATTATGATTATTATTATTATGATTATTATTAGGGCTCGGAAGTTCATGCCCTAAAAACACTGAAATATGCATGCAAATATGCTCTTAAAAACTTGAAAATATGCCAAGAAACATGCACTATTGAATTAAAACAATGCCCCTTCGTAGTAGACAAGGCGAGTTAGTACAAATAATAAATAAAGTTACCTTATTCCTTAGAGGTTGAAGCAGAAGTGCTCCCGCTGCTAGTATTGACTGCTAAATTGCAGTTCACAACCAACACTTTGCACAAATTTTCAACTGTAAAACATCGTCTGTTGTCTCGCAAAACACTTTTGTAACGTGAAAAACTTCTCTCCACGTCACAAGATGTTATCGGGGCATATTTAAATGATGTTAACTGTTTCACAGAGAGAGTCAAGTCTGTTGGTGTGGTAGATGGTTTTCTTTCAAGGATGTCTCGAATATCGCACATCTGTTTATAACCAGAATTTTTTGAAATTATATAATTCACTTTCTCTTTCACTTTGAGACGTGAACTTCTATGTATATATATTTGTAATTTTAGAATCAGAATGTACATATATAAGACTTTTAGGTATAAGTATAATTTGTATTATAAACTGTGTAAAGAAGCTGCCTCTTGAAAGTATGTTGACCTGAGCACATTTCTGAAGGCCAGAGGACAAACATCTTTTGTCATCTCGCGCCGAGGGACGTTTTGCCTAAAGTCCAAGGACACAGCTGGAGAAAATACACCCCTCCCCCATAACGGGACTAGAGAGAAAGTGCGGGGGTGAGATACATAAATAGGAAAAATTGGAAGAGAACGGGACTGACTGTCTGTTGCGATGTCGCTACGAGGGTGAACCTGTATCGCGAATATGGTAGTTTCGCGCCAAAAACGTCGATGTGTGAAAGGCGACAGTGATTAGCGTAAGGAGAAGTAAATAGCTATCTTAAAACGTAATACCAGAAACTCGCTCAGGTCGGCACTTCGAGGCAATGACGTGGGGGAGAATAAAATCAGAAAACGTCTGTGCTGTGTTTCTCATCTAACCTCGCGCCTGAGAAATATCCTACTCATGCCTACCTAATCCCAATCAAGATCAACGCAGCGGCGCACAGCGGAGAGGCAGCTACTGCACCGGATGAGCTAGCAAGGCATTTCATGTGACAGAAAAGAAACCGCCGCAAATGTGGCACCCAACGTACTCTGTTACAAGTGGTTTACCAACCCCGTTACAACTTTTTGTCCTATGCTACCAGGAACCGAACTTAGATCACATATTGTTTTTTCAAACACAGTAAGTGATTCATGCAAAGGAGATCCTACAGCTTCCAATGCCGTTATGGCTGTTGGTAAGAAAGAAAAATGGGCAGATATGAAACTAAGACCCTCTTTTTTAATCCAGTGCCTGACAGAATATTTTGCACAGTTTCTATTGATGAAGCATCTTTCGAGTCCAATGAATTAACAACCTCTTTGACTATTTCTATGTGCCCAGCTTAATATAAAACTGCATCGACCCATGTTCCCCATCGAGTTAACACTGGTGCAGGAGGAAGTCTGATATTAGGTGCTGTTGATCTAAACAACTTAACTCTTTTAGGAGATTTAACAAAAATTCTCTTTTTACAGGACACAAATCTATCTACCAATGGGAAAGAATCGCGTATTGTCTCAGAAATGCGATGAAGAGCGTGTGCCAAACAAGTTATATGAATCAAAGTTAGGAAAAATACCTTCCAGAGTTTGTCCTGATTTTACCGTATAAGGGCCTGCATCAGTAACAAATAAAAGTAACCGGTCGTATTTGATTCCACATGGCCATAGTAATTTCAAAGAGTCCATCACAAACTGGGTTACAGTTACATTGTCAGTGGCCGACAATTCGCACACATTAAGAAGATAAGGTGTAGTGTTTTGTTCATTATTTAAAGCACACACGATTATATTAGCAATAGAACGGCGTTCAGAATCAGGGGTTTCATCAACAGACAACCACACAAACTGATCCGCTAATTCATTTTTTATATTTGACAATACGTTATTGTAACAATGTCCTACATAAGTCTTACGCAGTGTACTTTCTTCAGGCACATGTTGTCGAGTGTACTTGGCAAGAAAGTTTTTAAATGTGGGATTATTAATTTTGAACAAGGGAATATCAGTAGATAAAAATGCTTGGCACAAGTCATAGGAAAATTCAGTAACCCTACTTCCTAAACACTCTACTAGCTGTTTTTGAACAGGTTCTTTGTTTGCGAGTTTTCTGATTAAATTCTCCTTATGTTTTGCTGTGTTTATGTGCTGAACTATTTGAAATCTTTTCTCACCCCCTATATTTTTCTCACACGCTCCACAATACAGTACCCTATTATCTATAGATATTAAATCACCCGAAAACCCTTTCTATAAATTAATTAATCTAGCACTCGAAGTTGGTTTTATTTTCGGCATTTGAAGAGCTCTTTAACATTTTACATGCCTAATTTAATTTGGTGGGAACCGGTTCACAACACTGTTACGTTTGAAGACCACGTAGAGGCAAGCGTTGATATAATTGTGCTGCTCAAAACGTTGATCTGCACTTTATCTTTGTTAATATAAACCTCTCAGATAACGCACGGATTATTCTCTAGGGCCTAGAGAAAATATCTAGAGTCTAGGCACAGACATATAATGAAGGGATGGAAACAGGGGATTCACTGCATGACAACATGACTCACCTCGCGAGTTGCATCAACATGTGCAATACTACCAATATGAAAAATATTATCCAGATGGAAAAAATGATAAAAAACCATAAAAATCATTAAAATATGCAATATAGGGGCTATAATGTTGAAATAATATGCATTCATCAAAATCAAGAAAATATGCAGTTATATGCACCATAAAATCATGTCCAAATAACTGAAAATTCCATAATTCGTGCACATAACGTAAAAGCATACATTTTTTAACCGCTATGAAGAAACATGCAAATGTTTCCTAGCCCTAATTATTATTATTATTATTATTATTATTATTATTATTATTATTATTATTATTATTATTATTATTATTATTATTATTATTATTATTATTATTATTATTATTATTATTATTATTATTATTATTATTATTATTATTATTATTATTATTATTATTATTATTATTATTATTATTATTATTATTATTATTATTATTATTATTATTATTATTATTATTATTATTATTATTATTATTATTATTATTATTATTATTATTATTATTATTATTATTATTATTATTATTATTATTATTATTATTATTATTATTATTATTATTATTATTATTATTATTATTATTATTATTATTATTATTATTATTATTATTATTATTATTATTATTATTATTATTATTATTATTATTATTATTATTATTATTATTATTATTATTATTATTATTATTATTATTATTATTATTATTATTATTATTATTATTATTATTATTATTATTATTATTATTATTATTATTATTATTATTATTATTATTATTATTATTATTATTATTATTATTATTATTATTATTATTATTATTATTATTATTATTATTATTATTATTATTATTATTATTATTATTATTATTATTATTATTATTATTATTATTATTATTATTATTATTATTATTATTATTATTATTATTATTATTATTATTATTATTATTATTATTATTATTATTATTATTATTATTATTAATACTACTACTATTATTATTACTACTATTGTTATTACTATTTTTGTTTTTGGTGTTATTGTTGTTATTACTGCTATTATTGTTATTATTGCTGTTATTATTGTTGTTATTTATTTTGTAATCGTTTCAGGTCATCTACGGACCACGCTAAGCAACTCACTGCAGTTATATTCGTTTCTTTTCTTTTTCCGTCCTTTCTTTCTAATATTTCCTCATCCTGTCACTGTGATTCTTTCTTCTTATAGTTGCTTTTTCTTTTCTTTCTTTTTTTTTCAACTGGAATCCTTCGAAACTTTGTATTAACTCTCTTAGTTTTGCTCTATCCTGTATTAGTTCTTATGTTAATTCCATTTCATTTAAGTTCTTAGTTTCAACATGCATATAGATTGCTTGAATCTATTGGGAAGTTCCTAAGGTCCATTCCAATGTTAAAACTACAGTTGTGTGCTGTAGAGTTTTTAGCCAGTCGCACCTAACATGGTGAACGGACGTTCATCACAAATTGCCCGCTACGGGGAAACGTTTGTGGAATTTGAATTTCTATTTTTGTCCACGGGTGGTGTTTTATTTCCCACCTACCCTACATATCTGTAGATCATTCATCTACCAAGATTACTTTTCCCTAATTTTCCTTTCAATCTGTTTCCTTCACACCTGTCAGGCAGGCTTCTAAGTTTCGTGGCGTATGGCGGTGCCGGACAGATGCCATGGATACATGCTCAAAGACTACAGTACTTCCGGTGGAGTTAGAGGGCTGATTGTTCGTCGGGTCGTTTATGGCTCTCTCAAAGCAGCTCCAGCATGGGACGGGTCTTCGAGTTTGGAACCTTTAGGGACTTCTCGCACGTGTCTGTGGCCCCTCTGCCTTTAGCCTGCATTCCTTCCTGGTCAGGTATGATAGCCGCAATAGATCTTTGAAGGTCGCAAGGCGCCAGGTGTTCCCCTCCATCGTCGAACCTATACTTATATAGGAAAAGTTATACAGTTTTACTTATCTGATATAAAGGAAGTATGCAGATTAACATAACTATCTGATATTTAGAGTTTACCGGAAATGTGCGTTTCGATGGCCTCTGAATAAAAATGATTTATGTGTATGGGAGAGAGAGGGGTAGGGAGAGTGAGAGTGAGTGAGACGGAGAGCGAGAGAGAGCGAGAGGGAGAGGAAGCGGCAAAGAGGCAGAATAGCGTGACTCAACAATGAAGGTCGAATAAATACCAAACGTCGTACTCAAGATAAGTATTCCCTAAGGATGAAAGTTGAAGATATTCAGAAATTTTACGCACCCAAATAATATTTTGCATGAAAATTAGTCACATGATTTTTCACATCCTGATAGGGATTTCAAGAAATTTGATAGTATGAAAAATAAAGTGCCTAGTTTACATGTTTTGTAAAAAGCCTGTGTGGTCCCCTTCATTCCTATTGCATTTATAAAAGGGAGCTGTATAAGAGCCGGAGGTTTGCTATAGGAAAAATGTTGTTGACATATACAATTTATGAGAAATCATTTTAAGCTTAAATATTTGCGGTGTATTCACACTAGCTTGAATTATCCAATATTTTAGCTAACACACTTAGAAATAGGCTGCTCGGTACAGAATTTCCGATAAAACTTCAAAAAACTTACTTTGAGCTTTTCATAAAATTTCAAAATAAAAGATAGAAAATAAAAAAATAAATAAATAAATAAATGAGTGAATGAATGAATGAATAAATAAATAAATAAATAAATAAATAAACGAACGAACGAACCGACCGACCGACAGACAGACAGACAGACAGACAGACAGACAGACAGACAGACAGACAGACAGACAGACAGACAGACAGACAGACAGTCAGACAGACAGACAGACAGACAAACACACACACAAACAAACAAACAAACAAATAAACAAATAAATAAATAAATAAAAGAAAAACAAAAAGGATCTTGGAACAGAATGCAATTGTGGTTTCGTCCTTCTGGCTGTAATATCCAAATATGATATTTAAATGTATTATTATACTTGATTTCCTCCTAACCTTATTTTTGACACTTTGTCAAGGTTACTCTGATACAATTCTTGTTAGTTTCTTCCAAAGTCCCAGTGCGCTTCTTTAAGAATGGTTTAAGAGATATAAAGCGCATTTTCATCATATCAATCATAGTTTTAGATTTAAGATGTTGATAATTTAATATATGATTAACTTTAGGAAATTCGAGGTGTTACAAATTTAGTTTTTTTTTCGAGAAAAGTTTTAACGCTGCACAAAATTAATCTTTGACTTAAAGAATTACATCCGAGAAATAATGTACATAATTTGGCAGCTTAAACTCTTCAAATTTTCAACACATGGGGAATTTTGTATGACTCAACTTGTTTTTAATATTATTTTCTTGGAAAGTTAGATAAAGTCACAAAAATTAATTTTATATTACAATAACGTATTGATTGAAATTTAGCGGTAACAGTATTAAGAACCCTTAAGTGCTCGTTCTTTTGTTTCACATAAGCTTGTTCAAACGGTAATATAACAGATAGATCACTTATTAAACAGCTGATTGTCGTATGCTACCAACAACCAAATGCCTATCAACACGATGCTTAAGGTATGGTGGTTAGACAAACAATCTTCTGCATGCATCATTTGTCGAAAAGCAATGGACATAAATGAAAATGGGTAGAGTCGTAGGGTTTTAATATATTGAAGTTGACATTTATTGTTTTCATATACTGTATGAAATGGAAAATTGTTTTGTTTTTTAACGACGCTGTCAATTGCTAGGATCACATCAGCGTCGCCGGTGTGCCGGAATTTTGTCCCTCAGGAGTTCTTTTACATGCCAGTAAATCTACTGACATGGAGCTGAAATGGGCATTGTCCAATTAAAACAAATAAATCAGCGCATGCGTAAAATAAATGCTGAGATTAAAATAAATCCATAGGTATGTATAATTTTGTTGACATAAGTCTATTAAGGGTAGAACATGCTCGAGTCTTTAGTAATTTCGATGATAATTTGCCTAATAGAATCAGGCAAGGCATCACATTTTTGGTCTGAAGATAGGTATCTATGACTGTTCATAGTTTTAGCTAATCCACATTGATTTAAATTCACATCTTTTTGTCTCGTTTTATAATTATGATGACGTGCCGTTCTGTAAATTAGTCTGTTTCGTTTAACACGTGTTACATTACCAAAGTGAGGGTAAGATAATAATTTGTAACTATTTTAAACTTTCCCTACAAGTGTCTATTTTGGAAAGTCTTTGAATACACCATACTGCCGTTTTCTGCCGTACAAAACTTTTATTTCAGAGGAAGAATTACCCCAAGATCCGATTTCATAATTCATATTGGATTTTTTGGGTGTGGATAAATTTATTTTAAGAAACTTCAAAGTTACGAAACATTTTAAATTATGTAGTTCAGGTAGAGAACTTCTTCCAATCTCTTTGCCTTACATTTGCGGAGGATGAAACAGTGTATGTGCCATCTATAGGTTATCGTTTTGGGGGGAAGTTGGAATGCTGTTCATGGACAAACAGAAATACGCCAATGTTTTTCTAAAAGGGTTATTTTTTACTCAAAAGAAGTAGAAATAGTGCTTGATAAGCTATACGATCATTTGGATGGCCACACGTGCTTCTGTGAAACGCGGAAACACTAATGCGACGGTTCTCGAGAGTTTGATACGAAATACTACCATAGCATAGCAATGCTTTGCTGGCGAGGATGGTGTAAAAAGGAATGTTGCAATGTTCACCCCTGCAGAGCTCGCGAGCTTTGCCCGGGCCGGGTAGGAAGAGTTATGGCTTAGCTCCCTGTAGCCTGGGAGAGAATCCTGCACAGTTGGTCTGCAGTGAGTCCCGTGTTCGAATCTCACTAAACCACGCGAAAATTTGATCAGTTAGGCGCGTGTGCATATTAGAGACAGCGCTGGCCTGCAGATGTTACCACTCGTCAATGTTTCCAGATGTATCCGCGTGGCAGAATCAGTATGAAGTGCATTGCTCGGTTTATGTACTTCTTCTGCCAACCATATCCGTCCCACATTGTGACGTTACATACTTCTT